>JAFIRS010000060.1:0-1496752 GCA_018342105.1 Gonioctena quinquepunctata
ATGTCAACCAAATGAGAAGATGATATGGTCCAGGTGATATTTTTATTGTAGATAGGGGCTAACGAGATGCTCTTCCTTTTCTTCGGAATATCGGCATTCATTGTGAAATGCCTTCAGTTCTACCTCGAGGACAAAGACAACTACTAACTGACGAAGCTGACAAGTCCAGAATCATAACAAAAACTAGATGGATAGTTGAGGCACGAAATGGTAATTTGAAGACAATGTTCAAATTTTTTATCACAAAATTGATACACATCATATTGAAAATATAAAATGTTTCCTACAAATAGCAGGTAAGTACCATCCGCTTATTCAAATGAGAGGTGCCAACCTAGAATGAGCCAATATAATGTTGGAAAAGGCTAATAGAGTCAACGTAGTTCAAGCCAGAGTTGAAGCAGAAAATCTAAATATGAGACCAGGTCAGTGGACATTACTCAGACAGGATCATTTCAATGAATTCCCAAGATAAGATTTACAATTGGTACGAGATACAATTCTACCTGGTATTGGCATATACCCGGGAGAATTGTCAGCATCGTATAAACAGTGCGAGTTTCTAACTTGGAATAAATTCAGTAACTCAAAAGACAGTTGTTTTGTTAGAAATATTCCCGGACAGGTCGATTTTTATTTTGAATTGCGCTCGTTTTTATGTAAGAAAATGTTATACAGCGTGTCTCAAATTTGAGATATGACGTCATCGACAATTTTTTTAAATGGCAATCGAAATATGCGTACACATGCGTACCAAATATCAAATTTTTATTTCTTGTCGTTTGACAGATACTTAACAAACATCAACTAATTCGAAAATGAGATTCACCTGATCTATCTGATATCAACTTCTTTAATAAATGCTCAAAATGTTGTCCATTAACTAACTGACAAATTTTTTAACGGAATTTAAACTCGTTTTGAACATTTCTAATTACTTGGGCGGAAATTAGTCTACACTCCTGTCGTATTCGTTCTTGTAACTGCTCAATGTTTCCCGGTTTGGTGTTAAAAATCTTGCTTTTCAAGTACCCTCATAAGAAACAGTCCATAGGTGTTAAATCCGGAGACCTGGCAGGCCATTCAACAGCTCCTCTTCTACCAATCCATCTGCCTGGAAATACATCATCCAGATATGCACGGGCAGGTCTTTTAAAATGATGAGGCGCACCGTCTTGTTGAAACCAGGTGTTTCTATTCGGGACATCGGCTTCATCCGAATCAGGAAACAGAGTAGCCAAAGTCGGAACTAGTTCTTCCCGCAAGAATTCTGAATATCTATCTCCATTGAGATTCCTTTGGAAGAAAATTGGTCCTATTACTCGATTACCAACAATCTCTGACCAAACATTAACTTTTGCTGAAGATCGAGTGTGGCCTTCTCTCATCCTGTGTGGGTTGTTGTCTGCCCAATAACGACAATTTTGACGATTCACCTCACCATTTAACGTAAACGTTGATTCGCCAGAAAACAGGACGTTTTCTATGTTTACAACATTTCTGTCCAGTAGATCGATCATTTCTTCGCAGAATTGGATTCTTCTATCCGGATCATCTTCGGTGAGTTCCTGGAGGATTGTAATTTTATAAGGATGCAATTTATGGGGGTGGTGGTGCGCCCGCCCCTGTCCATTTTTTGCCTGAATTATTTCATTGACTCAAGATTCCTTCATTTTTCGCATTAGTTGATATTTGTTACATATCTGTCAAACGACAAGGAAGGTTGAAGGAGCACAAGTCAGCGATTAGGGAAACGAAAACGAACTACTTCTCGAAAAAAATTGAAAATGCTCAGAATAAAACCAAAGAGACATGGAAAATAATTAATTCTGAACGGGGGAAACAAAATTCGTCAGATACTAGAATCATCTCTTTGAAGCATAATTCGAAAATTGTTGATGATGTACAGGAGGTAGCAGAAGTATTTGCTGACTATTTTTCTAAGGCTACGGAATTAAGTCTAAATAGTCACTTTGGGCAAAATCTATCATTACCCTGTACTATTAGTAAAAACATTATAATCAGTCCTCCTTTCCCAAATGAACTTATAACCGAACTAGAAATATTTAATGCTCTGAAAAAAATAAAAAATAAAAAATCAAGTGGTATAGACGAACTATCTATAATCATCATCAAAGATGTATTTGACCTCATAATTGATCCTCTTACTTATCTGATGAATCAGTCCTACATGCAAGGATATTTTCCCATCGAATTCAAAAAGGCTTTAGTGATACCTCTCTATAAAAAAGGTGATAAAAATGAAACTGATAATTATAGACAAATTTCGGTGATTTGTCCCTTGTCCAAGCTATTTGAGAAAGTAGTAGCTAACAGGATAGTTGATTATTTGGAAGCAAACAAACTCTTATGTAATAATCAACATGGATTCAGAAAAAGCCATTCTATCGAAACAGCAACTAATCATTTTCTCAATTTCATTTATGAAGAAATTGACGCTAATAACCTTGTTATCAGTCTTTTTTTCGATCTATCTATCGAAGGCTTTTGACACGGTATCTTCGGATTTCGTAACCCATAAGACAGCTGCACTTGGTTTTCCAGAAAACATTTTAACTTGGTTGAAATCATATATGGAAAACCGTTGTATGACTGTCAAAAATAATACAGTAACGTCGAGTGAACAAAATGTTGAAATGGGTGTACCACAAGGTTCGGTTTTGGGTCCATTATTATTTGTGCTATTTGTTAATGACTTACCCGAACACATAAAAGACTGCCACTTAACTATGTTTGCTGATGACACTACGAGCACAGTTACAAGTTCTAATATCGACAATTTACTTGTTAAGGTTACCAAAATCATTGATACTTTTGCATCTTGGTGTGACCGAAACAGACTCATTCTGAACCCTAAGAAGTCAGTATCTATGAAATTTTTTAATAGGAAAGATAATATACCAGAAGAAATAGTCTTCAGTGAGGAAATAGTTATGTCACAAGAAGTAAAGTTTTTGGGAACTCTATTAGACGAAAGTCTGAATTTCGATCAGCACATCAATAGTGTTTGCAATAAACTCAATTCAGCATTCTTTGCAATCAAACAAATGAAATCCTGTGTAACAAAAGAAAGTTCAATAAGCATTTATTTTGCCATGGCATTTTCACATATATCACTCAACATAATGGCATGGGGGCGCGGTACAGATCTAAATAGAGTTTTTGTGGGCCAAAAGCGTATTTTGAGACTCATCTTCGACATGAATTATCGAGATAGTTGCAAACCGGTTTTTATTAGAGAAAAACTGTTAACTGTTCCATGTATTTATATTTTTAAATACATATAGTACAAGATTCGGAGGACAGCTGCGGATGCCAAAACATAAAACTTCTAAAAACAAAAGCTTTGCTTACAATGCTTTGTCTTTCTACAACGAATTGCCGAACGAGATAATAAACTCTCAAAGTGACAACATTTTTTGTAATAGAGTTAAATATTTATTGATTGACAAGTGCTACTATACTTTGCAAGAGTATTTGAATGATACTTTTTAATTATTTATTCCATTTTATGTACTTCCTTTATAATTCTATATGTAAAGCTGTGATTTTTAATGTTTTTTATATTGTTTCATATATTTGTATACCTTTTATCTGACCTACCATATGTACCCTGATGTACCAAAGTGGTTAATAAATTATTATTATTATTATTATTATTATTATTTTCGTTTTTAAACACTACCAGTCAGGCCCTTACTTCCGAAGCTCCGACCCATTCGGAAGGGCGCGCTGGTTACATAAACCAATGACCTCTCCCCACACCCGTGAGGTGAGAGATCATTGGGTCCGAGAATCATGTGTCCTGAGCAAACGTAACGATCCGAGAATGACTGCCTTCTGCATGCGGCCGGCTAGAGATTCTGCCGATTTACGGCATGCCGGTATAATTTCCAGGTTTGAGAGTAGCGTTGGCATCATTTCACCAAGGGCCCCTATAATCAGAACCACTATCTTTACAGAATGGTCTGGATAGAGTCTGCGGAGCTCGAAGAGTAAATCTCGATACTTCGTCCGTTTCTCGTCCTCTTTTCGCACGATATTCGTCTCGCCCGGAGCCGAAAACTCTATGACGTATATCGTTTTCTGCTCGCGGTCGAAGAGGACTACATCAGGCTTGTTGGCTTGTATTTGCCTGAGGGTGGGGAATGAGTAGTTCCAATAAATTCGGCACTTCTCATTCTCCACAACGGACTCAATATCCCCCGGAGCGTAGGGCAGCACCGGTGTCTCATCAATACCGTACGAGTGTCGTAAATGATAATACAGCACTCGTAACGCCGCGTTATGACGATGGATATAGGCTGAGACCGCATATACTGTACATGCTGACAGCAAGTGCATGATGGTCTCAGGCGCTCCACGGCAGGCCCTGCATCTTGTGTCAGGGACCTCTATACCCATCACGCGGCTTCGGTAGACGAGAGTGTTGAAAACACCGTCCTGGCAAGCCATGATGAATCCCTCAGTCTCCGACTTGAGTCCACCTGACCTAAGGAATGCAAAGGTCAGCCTTTCGGATAAGCCGTGGTCTTCAATGTGTTTGTAGAAGATTCCATGCATCGGCTTATCCTTGTGGAGCTGCAGATGTACAGTATTCTCTGCAGCTTTTATGTGGACTCTCCGTCGAGCGGGCTCCAACTCGGTGACAGAGTCTTGGATATCCCGCTCGGTGTCGAATACAAGACCGAGTTCATCGGCTGCACGGATTGCTGCCTTAAAAAGAAACGCTCCTTTCCCTGCGATCTCATGGTCTTTGACCATGCAGAGAAGGGGATCCAAGCTCCTGATGACTTTACAGGCTCCATCCAGCACCATCCTGTTGTGTAGACACTCCAAACTCAAAAGTCCACGGCCTCCTTGTTTTCGGGGGAGGTACAACCGTGGAACGGACGATTTCGGATGCAAACTACGATGTAGGTGCATCATTTTGCGAGTCTTCACGTCGATTGCACGCAGCTCTTCCAGGGTCCACTTCACGACCCCAAAGGAGTAGATTAGTATTGGAACGGCAAGCATGTTGGTGGCAGAAACTTTGTTCATGCCCGACAGTTCTGATGACCAGATCTGCCGGAGTTTCTGCTGATACTTGCCGCGGAGAGCGTTTTTAACCGCCACTACCTCTTGGGTGCAACGTTGTTGCACTCCTAGGTAGGTATACGCCTCTCCGGCATCCAGATGGCGGAGGATGCTTCCATCTACCAGCTGCGCGTCCTCTCCGTAATCCTCGCATCGTCCTCTTCTGAGATGAGCCAGTGCACATTTATCCATCCCGAATTCCATACCGATAGCATGCGTGTACTCTTGCACCACCCTCAGAGATTGCTGCAGATCTCCCTCACCCGAGGCATAAAGCTTCAGGTCATCCATATAAAATAAATGGGTGACCTTATGCCTTCGGTCTCCGGGGGTGCCACAGTTGTAACCACGGGTTTTCTGAGCGCAACGGATAATGGCATAAGTGAGATGCAAAAGGAGGGGGCTGAGGGAATCCCTTGGAACACACCTCTCCTGAAGATAACCTGCTCCGTTTGGACTTTGGCTCCACCTGATGTTATGGTGAAGCGAGTCCTCCAGAGTGGTATCAACTGTTCAATGCATCTCACTATTTGATCGGGTACCGCAAGGCATCTGAGCAAATGCAAGATCAACTCATGCGATGTTGAGTCAAATGCCTTGCGGTAATCGATCCAGACCATCGAAAGGTTGCGCTTATACTGCACGGAGTCCTGCGTGATACATCTATCGATCAGCAGGTTCTCCTTGCAGCCAGCAACACCTTTCTTTGACCCTTTCTGCTCATATATCCGTTCGTACACCGTGTCAACTGCGAGGAGTATTCGCGTGTACAAAATGCGCGTAAACAATTTGTAACACGTGTTCAAGCACCAGTTCACACACCGGTGGCACCTGCAGGGGGAATCTGCTGTCTCCACTAAGCCACGAGTTGAAAACTCTGGCTAAGTGGTGGTGGGTACTGGGGAACTTCTTCCACCACAAGTTGCACAACCCGTCTGGGCCTGGAGCAGCAAAGTTCTTCGAGCCCTGTAGAGCTTTCCGAACTTCTTCCGGGGTTATCGGTTGGCGCAGTTCAATGGGATGAGGTTGCTGAAACCTCCTACAGAAGGCTCCAAACTGCGTCAGGGCTGGAGTGTCTATGTTGAGTGGCTGCGGATATTCGTAAATCTCCTTCCAGAAGTTTTCCACCTGATCAGCGGTCGGCAGGTTTTCTACAACAAGCGGCGGTTGCTGGAATAAGCGGGAGGGTTTCTCGCGGAACTGTTTGTTTTCCGCGATTCCTCTCGCTCGCCGTACAAGTGACTTTTTGGCAGCCACTAGCATTCGTATCCTATCAAGGCAGTGCTGTTTGATGGTTAACAGCACTCCTTGATTCAATGTGTGATGGACTCGTCGCAACTTAGCTGCGATTCGCCGCACCGTTAGCGTAAATGGCCTATTGGCCACTACGTAGTCCATCACACATTGGATACGAGATGCGTGTTGTCTCGCCGACTTGATTTTGGCTTCCATCTTTTGTATGCGTCTCTCATGCCTTCTAGTCGAAGACGCATTATTCTGCGTATTCGCACGAGAAAGCATGAGAGCAGCATCATATACGGCGGTGTTGATTTGCCAGATGTCAGCCTCTTCTGGAAGCGCTTCACGAATCTCCGCATCCACTCGAGCCAGATCTTGAGGCTTCAGGGGCTTCGAAGTGCGGAGCACCCTGCGTGTTCTGATAATCTCTGTTGGTGGAATATTGATACCTGCCACCTCTTCGGCTGGTTCGACTCGTGGCACTTCTGCCACTTCGGCCACTTCGTTAACCTGCCTAGGAGGCGGTCTCACATAGCCACGGCTACGAAGGTGAGATACATAATCCCGCAGATTTTGTGAGGAAAATGCGGCATACTCTGGGTGTGCCACGCACCACAGAGCATGCATTCGCGCCATGTATCCCCTTCGGCCGGGCTCGCTACTCTCATAGCAACGCAGAAGGCCGTCTCTCATTTCGTCTGTCCACTCAGAACGTTGTCCATTGCGTAGGTCGTCATTAGGCTGTCCATCGATTTGGGCCCCACCACCTTGCCGTTGACCTCCATCCGGATGAGGTCGGTTGTGGGGCCCTGTCTCCTATTATTATTATTATTATTATTATTATTATTATTATTATTATTATTATTATTATTATTATTATTATTATTATTATTATTATTATTATCAATAAAAATTTGATATTTGGTACGCATGTGTAACTTACTATAACCTTCAAGAATAGTCATGAGAAAAATTAGGATTGCTATTTACAAAAATAGTCGATGACATCATATCTCAACTTTGCGACACGCTGTATAACATTTTCTTATATAAAAACGAGCGCAATTCAAAATAAAAATCGACCTGTCCGGGCATATTTCTAACAAAACTTTGAGTTACTGAATTTATTCCAAGTTATAAACTCGCACTGTATAAGATACTGTATATCATCATGATGAAAATGAATTTCAAATGGATGCAAATACGAATGAGCGTGGATTTTTACGAATGAGAGTTCATTCAAGATTCCGTAATGCCACCAAATAACAATTATTCATAGCATTCGAAGCAAATGTAGAGGATATTGAACCAATCAATAGTGTCGACGATGTTATATTTGGATATTATTGCACTGGCGCCGACTCAAAATTAGTTACATTCGTTTAGGAGCTCAATTATCATTAAGACTAAGAAGGTTTATTTTATTTTTTGATTTTCTCATGATTTTTTCGTCGGTTTAATTTTTTGTTAAAAAGTTTGTATCAATGCACGTAATATTTATTTTTTCTGTATGTCCTCTAATTTTTAACAAAGTGACTGTATTGATTTGTTTGAAAATATGAACAGGATGTTCATAAAATCAGATGTGGAATAATCTGCGATTGAAAGTTGAACTTCAGTCACTATCTTTCATCGTCAAGATAACCTCTTGTGGGTATTCATGTTGAAAAGGGAAACATTCTCAATTGAATATTGAATGGAAAGATTCTTCTGTGAATCGAAAAATTCACGATAAAAATGAAGTTATTTTTTGTGAATGTCTAACAGAAGAATATTTCTATTCAATATTCAATTGAGAATGTTTCCCTTTTCAACGTGACAGTATTGTTTTGCCCCTGTCGAATGGCATTCCTTATTCTTATTTTAGATCGTCCAAAGAATAGTACGGCGTAGAATAGACAATATTTTTAACGTGACCCTATAAGAAAAAGTAACACGGGGTTAAATCGGGACTATTAGGAGGCCATCTAATAGTACCCGATTTTCCAATCCACTGTGGATATTTTCCATTCAAGAACATTTTTACTGAGAGAACATCTGGTCTGGTGGTGCCCCATCCTTTTGCCCATCTAAATATGTTGATATGGCTAGAGGTAAATCGTCAATACGTTCTTCAATTTTTGCTTCTAGAAAATTTAAATAAACCTGACCTGTCAACGAACCATAAAAAATTATAGGATCCAAAACACGTTCACCAATTAATCTGCACCAAACACTAACGGACTGCCTACCTTGATACTGAATTTCCTGTATTTGATAAGGATCTGAATAGACCAATAGTGTTTATTTTGGCGATGGCAAATAGTAGTAAACGACGACTCATCGGTACAAAATATTTTATTCAGAAACGTGGCATCTCTTTGAATGATTTCTAAGATATGTCTGGAAAATTGCAGTCTGATTTTCTTTTGCGCTGGTGTTATCTTTTGCACCCTTTTTAGCTTGTATGGGTGAATTTTTCACTGAGAGTGCTGATCCAATACACACTGGCAATTCTCCAAATTACATCGTTTGATATAGAAAACTTAACGGATTTTTTTCTAATCGATCTTTTAGCTTAAAAAATAAATAATTCAGAGCTTGTTAAAAGTGGGAAAAATTAAAATGAAAGCATGGTACATGATTTAAACAGCAGGATTATTGTCTGCTCTAATTATCATCAATTCAGGGTTTTGTTTGAGAAAGGTCGGAGTAGCCTTTATGTCACCAAAAACTTCTTTATATATTTTTTGTCAGTTCGTTAGAATCTTAACAACCTCGTTTCTTGGCAAAACTTTTCCTTCACTGATGTTAAAATAATTTATTGTATGTTCAACGTCAACTATTATGTCTTTGAGAGGGAGATTTTTATTATCGTACGGTGAATACATTTCTCCCACACCTAGTAGTTCCTGAACATTGTGGGATAGGTTTTCACCTGTTGATTTATTGATGAACAATTTTTTTCCAAAGTTGTTGCCGGTACAGGATTGTATTGTATCTTAATCAAAAGTTTCATTTTGTCAATTTGTAACTTTTTTGTTTTGTTAAAAAGAGATATAATACCGATACCAATTGGTTCAGAAAAGTTTGCTGCGATTTCTATGCACAAGCTAGATTTTAAAAGCAGCTTGCTTCATCCTCCTATAACCTTGACTGTGTGTACACTCCATTCTGGTATGTCATTCAGAATATAAAGAAAACAACTATTTTTTATAATATCTTGCAAATCATTTATATGGGACAAACATTATTGGTTCAACCTTCGCCATATCCACTTGCATACACGTACGAGCGAAAAAATCGACCCATCGTAACAATTTAAGTTCAAGCTGAGTTTAGGATATAGTCCAGTCATCTTAGTAAGTTCACCTCGGAATTTGAGATACCCAGCTGAATATTTGTATAAACTTGTATTTTGGCATCCTAAAAGTTGTCTCAGAACCTACATATGGTAGGTCATTTCCTATGGGTTTTTCGCTACTTGTATTCATTATAAATATTGTAGAGAATTAAATTCCCTAGAACTTTTGTTTCAAACATTTTTTTATACGTTGGATCGTTTTCGAGATAGAGGGCGGAGAGCGCGCGGTTAGAGCATAATGTAAGGTCAACCGGTATAGTCCCGGTCAAAACATGCTATATAAAGTTTATTAATTATTGATTCATAAATAATTATTAATAATTTTCATTTGTTATCAAATATTACATTTTATTTAATCATTTTTTTACTTTTGTATCTATTTTTAATTAAGTATTGATTTATTTAATAACACTTACCTGCCCGTGTAGTTATATAATTGTTAAGGGAAATACTTGAATTATATTTTAATTCTAATGTAATTTATATTAATAACTCCTTAAATAATTGAAAAAAAAGAAAGAAAGAAATTCTTAATTTATGATTTTATTAAAAATACCATTCTATTCTGAATAGAATAAAAATTACATGAACTGCAACTTATTATAATTTTAATTATCTTCTTCTTCATCGTCGTCTCCCAACCGCTGTGGTGTTTCGAAGTCTTCTTCTATATCATCTTCGGCGACATTTATCTCCAGGTCTTCCATGATTTTGGGGTCTAAGGTTCTGTCTTCATTTACATCGCTCTGACATGGTGAAGAATTGAGACAAGCTTGCCCATTACACTGGCCACAAGCTAAAGAGCACTGCAACCCCGATTTCCTGCATTCCACAACGCGAACCACAACCACTCTTGCAGTTGCAGAAGATTGTGTTGAGCAATTCCTCTGGAGCAGGTGCTAAAATGGTCGTGATAGGTTCTAGGAATCCGTTACGCATTGTCCAACCCCACTCCTGGGGTTCCAAATCATGCCCTAACCAAGTTTGAACTTGATAATAAACCGATTGAAATGCTGGTGAGCTGCTGCACTTGTTGGTGGAATATTTGATTACTGCACAGGTTTATTCAGTTTCGTAGACTTGACGTATTGTGCATAACGAATATGATCAATACTGTCCACAGATTTTGGAGCATTATAGACTGCCAACAAGATTTGAATTCCAGTCTCAAATAATCTTTGAACCGGACAGTTTTCTTCTTCAAATGCTGCTGCAAGTTGATCCAAATTCGGCAGTTTCTCAAATGCTTTTAGACACGTTTTTATTTTCCTTTTTTAAAAAGCGCAGAAGTCGTATCACAGCCACTTAATGCGTGCAGAAACAAAATATGTTTCTTCGAATTTTTAACGTTATGAAAGAATTTAAGAGTTTACGGAGTTTAAATAATATGTACTCCATTATTGTCTACTTAAATCATGATTAGTGGAAATGAGAATATAATTAAAATGTAATTAAAGTTTGTCCCTTAATTATTTTTTAATTTTAGGAATCGGTTGTAAGTATTATTGAATAGATAGATTCAATTGATGAAAAAAAATGATTAATTATAATGTAATAGTTGATAACAAATGAAAATTATTAATAATTATTTATTTATCAATAATTAATAAACTTTATATAGCGTGTTTTGACCGGGACTATACCGGTTGACCTTACATTATGCTCCAACCGCGCGCTCTCCGCCCTCTATCTCGAAAACGATTCAACGTATAAAAAAAATACAAATAGAGAAAAACCCATAGGAAATGAGATATTTGCAAAAAATATACAGAAAATCGATTTTTGTGACCTTTGACCTCAAATTTTAATATGTAGGTTTTGAGACAACTTTTAGAATGCCAAAATGCAAGTTTATACAAATATTCAGCTGGGTATCTCAAATTCCGAGATTCTTACCTAATTTTGACTAAGGTGACTGGGGTAATATGTGTTTTCAAAATGGAAAACAGAGTACCTGTATCTGTCCGAAATGCGTATTCATTGGCTAGCAAAATTGCAGTTGATCCGAATCATATCCCCCCCTCAAAAAAACAAACAAATAACTCAAGTTCTTTTTTCCTTTCGCCTTGTAAATAATCAAAGTCGTAGAAGAATTGAAAAACAAAAAGTCTCCAGGCGAAGATGGTATTACGGGTGAAATTTTGAAATGTATATTGAAGCATATCCCTGAACCTTTAGCATATCTATTGAATAGATGCTTAGAAAAAGGATATTTTCCTTCCTTGATTGAAACATCTCTGGTAAAACCAATTTTCAAATCCTGTGATCCCCTTGATGCTACTAACTACATACCTATCTCACTCATAACAACATTCGCCAGGATATTCGAAAAATTACTGAAAATCAGGTTATGCTCCTACCTAGATCAATTCAACATCTTATCTAACAGACAATATGGATTTCGAAGTGGTGTATCGACACAGGATGCCATGATGCACCTGACATCTAAAATGTATAGTGCAATGGATATACTAATAAAATGGCTTTGAGCGTTTTTATAGACCTCTCAAAAGCCTTCGACACTGTTAGCCATACATTATTATTAAAATCATTGGAAGATGTGGGTATAAGGGGCGTGGGGCTACAGTTATTTGAAACGTACCTCACAAAAATGTACCAATTTGTACAAATCAATAATACCAGAAGCGAGCAAAAGTAAGTAACTTTCGGTGTACCCCAAGGATCCGTGCTAGGACCAGTCCTTTTAAACATTTATTTGAATGAAAATTTGGAGAAAAGTCAAAACACTGGCAGAAAAAGATCTTGCTAACATTCAAAAATGGTTCAATACTAAATTACTCACCATAAACTTTGCAAAAACATCGTTCCTTCCCACTTATATTGACAGTAGAACATCACCAGACTTCCAAACAATAAAAACTCTAAATACCGCAAATATAAATGCTGTTAATGAATTTAAATACCTGGGAGTCGTCTTGGACTCAAATTTGAGATGGGACAAATACGTTAAACATGTTATTGAAAAAGTTACATTCTTAATACAAAAATTTAAAGTTCTACGAGATATTCTCAATCCTAAGATGCTACATACAGTCTATATCTTACTTGTCCAGCCACACTTAATGTATGGTATAGTAGCATGGGGAAGTGTTGGGAAAACTACTTTGACAAATCTTGATGACATTCAAAAAAAGATCATCAAAGTTATGTATAAAAAAGATTTTACCTATCCATCCGACAATCTATTTCGGGAAGCTCTATAATTGACACATAGCAGCTTTACTATTATTTTACAAACATCTACCAACATAAGAATGTGCATCAACTTAAAAATATCAATCATGAATACAACAAACGAAATAAAAAAAACGTACGTACTGAAAAAGATAAAGAAAACACTACTGGCCAAAAATGATACTCTTATCTAGCCCCTAAACTGTATAACACACTCCCAGATTATATTAAAAATACAAAAAAACTAGAAAACTTCAAATACCACCTCAAAAGTTTCATTTTTGGAAACTCCAGAGAAATGATTCATAGAATAAAAGAATAAACAGCTAGTGCCCTGGTTGTATACTTATACATACCTATTTCATTATTACTTGTACCAATATAAACGCCTCTTTTATATCAATTTTACTTCATTTATCGGAACTGTCGATCTTAATGATTTTACTCGTTGATTTTAATTAGTATAACTTATATTTATTACCATTATTTTTACTATTGCTTTATCTATATCTATTGTCAATCTCAATGATTTCACCCATGATTTTTAGTATAATTTATATTTATCATAATTATTTTTACTGTTGCTTTATCTATATCTATAGATGATCTTAATAATTTCACTCGTTGATTTTAATTAATATAATGTTATATTCATTACCATTATTGCTTTATCTCATATTGATTTGTGTATTTATGTCACGCACAGGTTTAACCTTCAGTGACTTTTCCCAATTTATTTACTTCATCTAGATTACTTATTTACATTTCAACAGGAATTCTAGTGTTAATTCTGTAATAATAACATTCGGTGAATAAACTTATTTATTTATATGTGCAATAGTTTATAATCGCTAAATAACTAAAGATTACTAAACAATAATAATTTATTCAAGAGCAAGTGGGTCGATTTTTCTGCTTGTAATTGTATATCTTTGTCACATTGCCCACAGACTAACAGGAAATAATGTTTTCTGGAAATTATGCATTACCTACGTCAATCGTGTTATAGCGTTATCGCTTTGTTTACATAATTATGATAATGAGCAATTAAACTATCGCCAATTCAACGAGATTGCGAAATTGTTGAGGTAGTCCCTGAAATAGATCATGCATTCATTCTGCGCGAAATCGTTCGAACCTTTCCCGTAAGTAATAATCATACATTAATACGGAACAAAAGAGACGCTTTTAACTTTTATAGTCGTACTCAAACCGATTTGAAAAAATCGTGTGACGTAAAGTTCTATACTTTCAAACGATTCCGCCAGACATTTATAGACCATAAACTTGAGGTTTGCAGAAAAAACAAGGTATGGAATTGTTCAACGGTATTCTGTAGAGGCATGGAAGAGGTAACAAAGTTACCAACGATACGCAAATTGGCGAAATACAACAGGGTGTCACACTTGCCGGGCTTCAAGAGTATAGTCAGAAATGGAAAGGCAGATCAAGTGAAAACACTTGTCGCAGCTTAGATTCAACAAAACTCGATCAAGAGGGGATGCAGAAAGGACACCAACAGGTAGTTGTCGTGCTACAAACAGTGTCAAAAATTAGGCTCGATTATAGCGCGACGCGATACATGTGCAAACGCTGAATTAGTGGGATCTTTTTTAAGGGAACTGCTTCCAATTCATTAATTCCAACGTTTGGTTGATATACACCTTCTGACTTTTCCTTTAATTTTCTTAACATTTCCCTTTTTTTTGGTCAAATCAACTCTTCGCAAATTTTTTTCTCTTGATGTAATCAACACACTTCTTTTTTTCCTACCAGAATCGTATCTTTGAGCATATGTATGACTTTGTTCCAAATTACATTTTTTTCTTATATTCAATAACGATACCTCGTCAATGTTTTTAGAGCAAACTGCACGGTATCTTGAACAACTAAATGCGAGCGCTCGTTGGATTGCGACGTTGCCAACAGTCCAGTCATGGCTTATTTGCTGTGTCACGCATGCTAGTTGCGTTTCTCAGTGTAGTTCCCTTAAAAAATATCCCACTAATTCAGCGTTTGAACATGTATCGCGTCGCGCTATAATCGAGCCTAATTTTTGACACTGTTTGTAGCACGACAACTACCTGTTGGTGTCCTTTCTGCATCCCCTCTTGATCGGGTTTTGTTGAATCTAAACACTGGTTCTGGACCTGCGACAAGTGTTTTCACTTGATCTGCCTTTCCATTTCTGACTATGCCCTTGAAGCCCGGCAAGTGTGACACCCTGTTGTATTTCGCCAATTTGCGTATCGTTGGTAACTTTGTTACCTCTTCCATGCCTCCACAGAATACCGTTGAACAATTCCATACCTTGGTTTTTCTGCAAACCTCAAGTTTATGGTCTATAAATGTCTGGCGGAATCGTTTGAAAGTATAGAACTTTACGTCACACGATTTTTTCAAATCGGTTTGAGTACGACTATAAAAGTTAAAAGCGTCTCTTTTGTTCCGTATTAATTTATCATTATTACTTACGGGAAAGGTTCGAACGATTTCGCGCAGAATGAATGCATGATCTATTTCAGGGACTACCTCAACAATTTCGCAATCTCGTTGAATTGGCGATAGTTTAATTGCTCATTATCATAATTATGTAAACAAAGCGATAACGCTATAACACGATTGACGTAGGTAATGCATAATTTCCAGAAAACATTATTTCCTGTTAGTCTGTGGGCAATGTGACAAAGATACACCCACCCACGACCCACTTGCTCTTAAATAAATTATTATTGCTTAGTAATCTTTAGTTATTTAGCGATCATAAACTATTGCACATATAAATAAATAAGTTTATTCACCAAATGTTATTATTACAGAATTAACACTAGAATTCCTGTTGAAATGTAAATAAGTAATCTAGCTAAAGTAAATAAATTGGGAAAAGTCACTAAAGGTTGAACCTGTGCGTGACATAAATACACAAATCAATATGAGATAAACCAATAATGGTAATAAATATAACATTATACTAATTAAAATCAACGAGTGAAATTATTAAGATTGTCTATAGATATAGATAAAGCAACAGTAAAAATAATCATGATAAATATAAATTATACTAATTAAAATCACGAGTAAAATCATTGAGATTGACAATAGATATAGATAAAGCAACAGTTAAAATAATGATAATGAATATAAGTTATACTAATTAAAATCAACGAGTAAAATCATTAAGATCGACAAGTCCGATGAATAAAGTAAAATTGATATAAAAGAGGCGTTTATATTGGTACAAGTAATAATATATATACATTTATATATATATATATATATATATATATATATATATATATACAAAATGGAAGGAATTTAATGGACATAGCCCTCAGAGAAAAGTGCTAACCGTAGACACGTGTTTCGGGCTCTCGGCCCTCATCAGTACGGTGGAGAAGTGCAAGGATGAACAACACTTGGTAGAAAACGACAAATCAACGGAGTCAACAAACAGAAGCCAGCCGCTCATTTGTGATTTCGGTCAGCAGACCCTGAACTCCAGGGCAACAACCAACGTCACCACGGAGGCAACTATAGCTACCTAATATCGAGGGTACTGTTAAAAACAAAATGGAAGGAATTTAATGGACATAGCTCTCAGAGAAAAGTGCTAACCGTAGACACGTGTTTGGGGCCATTTTGTTTTTAACAGTACCCTCGATATTACTCTCTTTTATATATATATATATATATATATATATATATATATATATATGTTAGCCCCACGAAGCATCAATCCTGTGGCGAAAAAATTACGGGTTGTACTACAATTTCTGGTCAATTATATTTGAATGATGTACAAGTCGATTCAATAAGTTCAGTTGATTGTTTGGTAGCATTTAAAGGATTTTTAAATTTATCTACAACTCCAAATTTACTCGTTGTGCATAATGCGAGATTCTATGAGATTACTAATAATAATTTGATAGAAGATTTTACCATGAAAGCAGGATTTGTGGATAACTTAGTTATTTTTAGAAAAACGTTCCCAGATTGAAAAGGGCCAGGAATATTCGAGCTATCAAAATTAGCCAAAGATTCAATACCAAACGAAACATCAGATAATTTCCACGAAGCGATGTATGATTTTGATTTGACATTTTGCAAAAAATATTTCGCTTCATTGGTAAAGAGTCAGAATTATCAACATACATGAAATCATATGAAGAATGTATTTCAGAGCGACCTGAGAACGAAATAATATTTTGTAATTTACCTAATTTAAGTGCCTTAAAAAATGTTATATCACGGGAATTATTGAAAAAAATTGCGCAACAAAATATAACATACGATTTTCTGAAACACGATGAAGGAGAAGCTGAAAAATTGGAGAATAGACAACATACAGTTACTAAAAATAGGAAAGCATTAACTGAATCATTAATGATTTAAAAATAAATGTTAAGTCAATCAAGTGATTATTTAATATAATAGTTAGAAAAATAAATAATATTACATTCAATGTTGTTTATATTTTTGTAGATTTATACGTTATATTTTATTAGCCTTTTGGAAATCTGAATCATTTTTGTTTATGTTTAAAATGCATCATTATATATTAACGCAATTATTCACAATTATTATTCATAAATATATGCGTTCAATTCAAACCCCTAAGACCCTCGCGCTCTCGCTTATTTGAATCACGAGCGCTCGCGATTCTCAGCCTTCCCTCTCTTGCACTTCTCATACGCAATAATTTAGAAACTTCTTATGTCAATAAATAAATAACTGTATGGCTACGCGTGTTTAATTTTTTCTATAAAATTTTTTACTAACTTTTTTTAATATACTAGTTTTTCAAAAAGATCTAAATGGAGGGTTTTTAGTTATGCCTCAAAATGTGGTGGCTGCGGTAGCTCACTATAGGGATTACGTGTTAAACGTTGCAACTTTGAAGCCTTATATCTCGCTTTCGGTGTGGTGAATGATTCCAAAAATTTAATATGATACAGGTAATAATGAGAAATAAAAGTGGTATGAATATAAACGAAATCTGATTGGAAGGAGATTTCACGACAACTACCTTAACTCGGACTTGTGGAGATTGAATATCAACTCTCAAGAAGCCACCATAGTAAAATTCACTCTGAAAAATAAACTAGAAGGCCTAGTTCAGAAGCAAATTCAGAGGCTATTTACATATAACATATACAAAGACAAATTGTGGGAACACTAAAATAATATAAAGCAAACAAAAATCGATTATTTCAACAACATAATCCATAATGCAAATGATAAAACTAAAACTACATGGAACATCATTAATCAAGTAAAAGAAAGGCGCATGTTCAAGAGATATTTGTGGTTTTTTTTCGCGTCAACTAAAAGATGGTCAATTTTGAAAACGTGCCTTACAGATTTAACTTTAAAACCACTATCTGATACACGCTGGTCCAGTAGAATAGACGCTATAAAACCTTCGAGATATCACATTGGTGAGGTTTATGATGCTCTTTCAAAAGTAATGGATGCATCCGCATCTTCAAAAGATTTTAGTACCTCACACCTAGCTCGATCGCTCGCAACAAAAATTCAAAACTACAATTTTTTATGCTCTGTAGTAATCTGGTACAATATTCTATTTAAAATACATTCTCTGAGTAAATTAATCAGAGTATAAATCTTAAAGCTTGTTTAAACTGTCTAAACAAAATAAAAACATGTTTTTTAGACTCAAGAGATGATAAGGGATTTAGCGAACTTCTTGTAGACGCCAGGGAGCTGGCCGACGAATTAGAAATTGAACCAAATTTTTTATCTTCACAAACAGTTCGTCAAAGAAAAAAGAAAAGACAGTTTGATTATGAAAGTACTGACGAACCAATAACAGACCCGAAAATGAATTACAAAGTAAAAGTATTCTATACTAGATACGACCTTATCATCTCTTAATGAAAGATTCAAGGTGTTGGAGCAATTTAATAACATTTTTGGATTTATTTATCAAATGTTCAGCTTGAATGAAGAAGAATTGAGAAACTCGTATGAAAATTTATTATTTCATTTGAAAGATGAAGCACGTAAAGAATCAGATATTGATGCAAATGACTTATTTGATGAAATTATTTGTTTAAAATGCCACTTACCAGAGCAAAATGAGTTAGATCCTCAGTTAATTCTTCAACACATTCTAGAGAACAATTTAATTTCAACATTTCCAAATACTGCAGTGGCAATACGATTTTTTTTGAAGCTACCAGTATCTCTAGCATCGGGTGAAAGGTCTTTTTCAAAATTAAAATTAATAAAAACTTTTTTACCATCAACTATGGCACAAGAGAAACTCAGTAATTTAGCGATTATGTCCATAGAAAGTGACCTTATGGATTGTATTCCTTTAGACGAGTTGATTAAAGATTCTTCTGAAAGAAAGGCAAGAAAAGAGTGCTTCCAATAAGTTATTTTGTTCTTTTCTTTCTGTTATGTAACATTTCCATTGTTTTGTCAGTTTTGTTATTGCTTTGCTTTTTTTTACATTCTTCGTTAATCTAAGACTTATCAAGATCTTCTAAATGTTATGGGGATGAGTAGTCAGGTATCATGCTGATTAAAATCAGTACAATTTTTTTATTTGAGCTTTCGGAAATACTCATTTCCTTTATTTGCAAACATCAAATGATAATGATGATTTAAAATTATAGATTATACATTATACAGTATATAAATTACATATTTCATTTCAAAATTAGATAAGTAATAGCGATTGTTTCAATTTTGTGTGTACCCCCTTATCTGATGTATCGTATCAAAATTAAATATAGGTATCAGCACGTATTTTAATTTTATTTATGTGTACCCACCCATGTATAAATTTTTAGTAAAAAAGGGGTAAGGGGTGTAAAGTTATATTTTGCCCACAGGCGGCCCCATGGCTTGAAGTGCCCCTGCGTGAGGTGCACAATTCAGATATGAAAAAATGTAACCACGGGCTTAAAATAAAATTAAAAAGACGTGTTATGTCGTTTTATAGATACAAAATCTTCAAATATTAGGGGGAAGCTGTAACCACTTGGATTTACATTTTGGAGAATCCTTCTTTGCTGCGTACTTGATGTAATCCTAATGCAGAGTTTAATTTTCCTAAAACCGATCTTTGAGATATGTTTTTACCAGCTGACGTGTAACATTTGGATATTAAAAAAATATGTACTCTCAAGTATAAAATAAGTATAAAACGTATTTGCCATTTTTTACTCGATACTTTCATTGATATTATGATTATATTATTATAATATACACAAACATAAAAAAACTGTATAGCTGTATCCCTTAAAGATTTTAATTTTGAAAATTACCTTCTGAGGAATGCTGGAACACCTGTTGTAAAAATGCTCAAGATTTGAAAATTGCCAAACGTTGTAGATGGCACAGATGATTTTCCGTACTGTGGCCTTCATTATTGTTATTATTAGTTGGAACTATTTTCATGTAATTGACGCATCGTAATACTAATAATATGTTGATTCAAAATTTCCAGAATATTCTGGCAACTCGTGAATGAGTCGGAAATTAATACGGGACAACAAATACATAAAATTAGAATTCATTAAATACGTTGGAGAATATCTCACGCATAATTCTCAGAGATTCAACAACATTACAAGCTTCCTCTTGACATAAAAAAGCATTCAGTGCTATCCAGATGACTGACTTTTTCCCTATGATTTTTGTACAATAATAAAAACAATTACATATTCGATATGGAAAATTATCCCCAAAAAATTAACTATCTTACTTGGTAATTTGATTAATTATGGATTTTTCTCATTTTCTACTGTGGCTTTTCAGGGTCGGAGATTTAGAATTATTAGTCAGATATTATAAATTCTAGATGGCGGCCCAAGATGAAGGACGAGTTTTCTGATTATGGTTATATTTCATTCAAAATTGGTATGAGCGGGTTTTCAGGTTCGGAGATTATTAATTTTTTCCAAATTCTATAAATTCAAGATGGCGAACGAGTCTTGTGATTATGGTCAGATTCTATCCAAAATTGGTTGTGGGAGTTTTTGGGGTCGGAGATCATGATTTCTTTCAGCTCAAAACTCACAGAGAAGAGACCTTGTAATAACGATGCTCTATTAGATATGAACAGAATAAGGCGAACTAACTAAAAAGCAAAAAATAAAATAACTAATAAAACAACTCTTTAAAGACAAGCTTCTATGTAGGCCGTGTACTAAAACGTATAAAATAAGTTTAAGTCATCGCTGACGTTGATTTAATTATTTTCTGTTGAATTATTTGGTTTCAAAAAGCTTGTCGCGAGAATTGTAATAAAAAACCTTTTAACAAAAAATTAAACGACGAAATACGGAACTGAAAAGTGAAAAATAAAATGAGCTCCTGATGTAAGTAACTAATTTTGAGTCGGCGCCAAACAAACAAGCAAATCAATTAGATAAGGCGTAAAATGATGGCATCGAGTTTCGCGGTGACATTCTGATACATTTTTCGAAGTAATTTAATGATCTTCGTTGATTGTTCGTTTGGCGCCGACTCAAAATTAGTTACTTACATTAGTTTAGGAGCTTAGTTATTGAGAATAAGAAGGTTTATTTTATTTTTTACTTCTCGACTTCTCTATTTCGTCGGTTTGATTTTTTGTTAAAAAGTTTTTATTTTTCAATTTTTTGTGGCTAAAATCTACTAATTACTACCTACTTGTTTTTTTATTACTTCCAAAATACTTACTTACCCACCTTACTTCAACTATTACCAGTCAAATAATATGATTATCTACTTTCACTATTTGTTGTAATATAAATTATTTTTGTTGTTTTGGTTAGTTTATTTCATTACTTTGTATATCATTCCATCCTCTCATAGAATATAATGATTGTGACGGATGTAGGAGAACAAAAATAATGACATTAGCGATCTGTCATTGTCAACTACATATGTGTGCCAATGTTCACCAGTGAAAAATCAATTATTCACTATTTTTCTGCCCGTAAGGGTGGATAATTCCATTCGAAATCCAAATATGATCTCCAAATCGAAGAACCCAGTACAAAAATATGCCTGATAGAATCGGTTAATGGACCAGAATTCAGAGGGTGAGTGATCAATATCCTTCATTTTGCTACCCTTAGGGGTGGATTTCATTTTTCAAATTCAAATGGGACCAACTTCGGAGTATACCCTATCCACTGGAAGAGTTATCAGAATCGGACGTCTCAGTAATAAGTTATGCGTGATTATACATAAAAAAAATAAAAAAATATACGCGTCGACTAGAGAATCTCCTCCTTTTTGGTTTCGTTGGTTGATTAATACTTCTACAAGTTGTTGATTACCAACCAATCATTGCCCAATGAAATTAATTGGTACCTACTTCAATGAATACTTTGTAAAAATTAAATAATTTGACAAGTTCGTACTTACCAACCAATCACTGCCCAATCAAATTAATTGGTACCTACTTTTATGAACACTTCGCGCGGCAAGCTTTTTAAAACCAAATAATTCAACAAAAAATAATTGAGTCATTGTCAGGACACGGCTCAAATAAAACCGCCTTGTCTTTGAAAAGTTTTTTTATTAGTTATTTTATTTTTATTGTAGAACTAAACCTGAAAAATTCAGGTCGATAGCAAATATATGAAATAATTTTTAAAATACATTTTTTATTTAAGAAGTCTCCTTTGCATTGTTGATTTTATCTAAATATTTCCTGTTATAAACAGATATTGTTTCTTGGAAATAATGGACATTATTATTACAAAAACGTTATCTTTTCACGAAAATTACTCACCATATGCGAGGTATTCGATAATTCATCACCATTTTAACTTTTAATGATCATATAACATAGAAAATAAAACCAGTTGGAGCAAAGCCTAACAATTCCTAGACATAAGCAGATAGTAATACATACTTAACATATTGAGCTGAGATATACTTTATCACCACGAATTTGGAATAACTTTTTCCCCTCAATCATGTGTCACTTTTGTGTTTACTGCATGTTCATTACTACCGAGTACAAACAATCTTTTGTGAATAAATAAGAACTGGTTTCCATTGGGATTTCTCGGAATCATGTCAATAATATAGATAGTATTGTCTCAATGGAAACAGCCCCTCCAAGGAATTCAAACTGTTTTACGATCGATGAATATAAAACGCTCGAACTACTATTTCATCTTATAGCATTTGAAAGGAAAGACTCCGGAATATACAGAAATGCGAGTCGTCATGAAGTTTGAATCAGGTGTTCCAAAATTATATCAATACTAGCGGACCCGACAGACGTTGTCCTGTCCAAATTTCTATGTTCCCTAAAATGTTTTTCCCGAAAATTTTCCCGTTATTCCGTTATCCCATTTTCCTGTTACCCCTTTTTGTCTTTACCCCGTTATCCCCTCATCCTGTAATTCCGTTTTTCGTTATCCCGTTATTCCCGTTATCCCGTTTTCCTGTTATCCCATTTTTTCTTTATCCCGTTATCCCATTTTTTCCTTATCCCCTTATCCTGTCATCCCGTTATCCCGTTTTCCCGTTTTTTCGTTATCCCGTTTTTTATTCATTCCGTTTTCCCGTTATTCCCTTATCCTGTCATCCCGTTATCCCGTTATCCGTTATCCCGTTTTTCCGTTATCCTGCTATTCCAGTTATCCCGTTATCCCTTTTCCTAAAAAAAAAAAAAAATAGGGATTGATCATAGAAGGGTGAATTAAGAGTAATATGAATTTTTTTATTCTAAATCATGACAAAAAAAAACCTGCCAAAAAAATAGGGGTTGATCGTAGAAGGGTGAAAATTCAGGGTTGTATGTATTTTTGAATGCTGTATCATAAAAAAATAAAAATAAAAAATTTTGTCTGAAAAATAAAAAATAAAAATTAAGGGGTGGACCACCCTTAAAATTTAGGGGGATGATTTGTGAATCTAAACCATCCAGGGTGCCACCCAAACGCATACACAAAAATTCATTCAAATCGGCACAGCCGTTTAGGTGGAGTGCAGTGACAACACACGTACAGTAGAATTAAATATATAAAGATAATTTGTGATAAAATATCTAAAAAATCAAAGTGAAAATTTACATTTTTATCCAGATAGTATTTGATTTCTCAGTCCAGTCTCAATTGCTAACTCATATATATGGAAACAAAAAAGATTTTTTTTCCAAAAATAATTTCCAACAGAAATCACTTGTGACTTTGATTCATTCGCTAAATCTCCAATGATACACTTTTGTCGACAAAAATCTATTTCGTGCTTCCAGGATCATCAGGAAGACCGGAAGAATTGGAAATATATTGTCTAGAAGCAATTTTACTTCGCAATGATGGAAAATTTTGACGTTGACCGTTCCGAAGAAAAAGCGGCATGAAAACGTTTAGTCCCATATTTTGGCAAAACTGCATTGAGTCTCGATATCCGCGATCGTATACAGTGGTCACGTTTATACCGTATGTGAATTTGGTAACCTTACCAAGTGTATGTGAGCAAATTCAAACCAATCGTTTATTTACATCGTGTTTTGTCGAATTCACAAACTGGGTTCTGGTTTGGTATTTATTCAGTCATGTAACCAAGAGAAAGGTTTGAAACTCTGCTAACTGATTCGGAATTGTGTCATCTGTCAATGACAATGTCTGGATATCAGTGAGCTCAGGCTCAGTCATTTTAAATTTCATTTGTTCAGCAGTTTTTGTAAAGCCCCTACTCAACATGTCTTCTTCAAGGTTCTTGTAAATGTCTAGGTGTTTAAATTTTTTTCCATCCAAAATTGATATAATTTTCTTGTCCAAAAATATTTGGAGAAACGCACTTGTTTCTTCAGCTGTCCAATACCTTTGGACTTTTTTATAGGAGGTTCTGAACTGCAGCAACTCATTTTATATAAAAAAATACTACCAAAAATATATAAAACAATTTCCGAGGTAATAATGCGGAAACAAAGGTTAGGAATCACAAAACTTATTTTTCACTAACTCTCTCGCTCTCTTTTTTATGGCTATTGTTTCCATTCGGTTCATTCAGCCAGTGCTATAACCACAACAGAACGCTTAGCGATCTTTCAAACCAAAATTTACAGTCACGGTGGGTAAAACTTATCATACTGTTTACACCATCTTAGTCAACTTAGTATTATAGTCTGGTACACAACAAATTTCGGTACCAAACCAAGCTAGTTACTTGACCAAGTGCACAGTTTATACCACACTGACTAACCGAATTTGGTTGGAATATAATCATTAGTCTGCATACCAAGAAACGGTATAAACGTGGCCAGTGTTGTCACCTTGAAAAAAAGTAAAAAATTCGTTCTCGTTAACAGTCATAGCGTTGAATATCGACGATTACTTGTTTCTAGCATTAGATACATCAATAATATAACCGTCTGGTGCTGTCACAACCGATAATTTAACTAAATTTGAGGTTTGGCAAAGTATATGTCTTTCGCTTAACGTGACACAAGCGATTTGAAGTAGTAGTGCTGTGTAGCAGCGTATTCTTGACGAGTTATGTGTTGGTAACCAAGAAGATCCTCAGTTATAGATATATCAAAACGATAATACAGGTTTATTCATTGGAAAATGCGCATACAATAAGGGTAGATGGAGGACACCGAGCTGCTTCTAAATATATTTTATGGGTTCTTTATAACCAAGATACAGGGTGATTTATTAATTTCCCCATTTTTCAATTAATCTCAAATTATGAACCATCCTATACATTTTTGTAATATTTGGTTCGTATGTGGTGTCGATTACTATGATAAAAAAAGTCTTTTCGGCGGCCTTAAAAAAATTAATAAGTAGGTTTCCAGTCGAAACAACACCCTGTGTATCAATATTTTGAAATAAGTAAGACTAAATGTATTTGGTGTTTCCGCATAAAACTTTTTTACTCATTAACTTGAGTCAAATCTAGATGTTTCGATAATGAGGTGGCAGAAAATTTTAAAAAAAATCCCAAATGGTACTTTTTCAGCCTTAATCCATAAAATCATCAACTACTTCTTATTCTCCTAACTTCTGGATCCCAACCTTACTGAAGAACGAGAGGACATGTCCGTATTTGGAACACATTATTATTATCAATGACTAATTTTCAAACACCCCGCATGCAAAAAAAAATTATAAAAACATTTGTTCATTGTGCTGCATTTAAAAAAAAATTATAAAAAAGAGGAAAAATGCCCATTCCGAAAAAAGCATAACTTTATTTCAAACAAAAATAATGTTGCAACAAATCTACATTTTAAAGGTTAAACATAACAGAAAATCCTAAGAAAATAGAATTTTCTTTATCAGCGTCTAATTATTTTTTAGCTAGAGCATGATCATTTCTTCTGATGCATTCTTGATAATAATAATAAAATCAAGCAGTCTGTACGTATTGTTCAATTTAGTAAATAATACAAATTTTTTTCGTGTCCAATTCTTTTCGTCTAAAGTTAACTTAACACAATTTGTTGCAACGTTATTTTTGTTTGAAATAAAATTATGCTTTTTTCGAAATGGGCATTTTTATATATTTTTTTAAATGTAGCGCAATGAACAAATGTTATGATAATTTTTTAAGCATACAAGGTGTTAGTCATTGATAATAATAATTTGTCCCAAATACGTTTTTCAATAGGTTGGGATCCAGAAATTAGGAGAATAAGAAATAGTTGATGATTTTATGGATTAAAGCTGGAAAAGTACCATTTGGGGAAAAAATAATTTTTTATCGAAACATCTAGATTTGACTCAAGTTAATAAGTAAAAAAGTTGTATGCGGAAACACCAAATACATTTAGTCTAACTTATTTTTTCTGCTCTTTGCAAATTTGCAAATACAATTTTAAAATATTGTTATACAGGGCGTTGTTTCGACTCGACACCTACTTATTAATTTTTATAAGGCCGAACCTGGAATAAAACTTTTTTTATTATGTCAATCGACACCACTGTGGACAAAGAACATACGACCCAAATATCACAAAAATGTATGGGGTGGTTCATAAGTTATGATTAATTGAAAAAAATGGGGAAATTAATAAATCACCCTGTATCTTGATTATAAAGAACGATAAACACATAAAATATAGGTTATTTAGAAGCACCCCGGTTATTTAGAAGCACCTGCGTTGCTCTATGTGTTAGAAATGTAACGTTTATGTTACAATCAGCATGTCATGTGACGGTGTTACTACTTCTGATAAAATGAGCCTAATATGTTACATTTTCTAGCGGGTAGAAAAGACATACCATTTCGATTTCAGGTGATACTGATCCATTGAAAAACTGACATTTTTGAGTCAATAGAATTTTAGCCCAATTTTTGAGTCTCTTTTTCGAACATTTTTCTGTATTTCCATTATTTTTGCAGTTACAGCTGAAAATAAGTATATTCAAAAAGTTTTTGATTTTTTTATTAATTTTTACGGCCCTGGCATGGTAAAGCTTAATGGACAGATTTAACTACTTAAATTTAGAATTTCAGCGGTTTTGAAGTTTTGGTTAGATTTTGATAAAATTTTGTTTCTATTCATTGGACTAATAGTTCAATCTCTTCTATCCAGAACTAAAATATTTTATATCAATAGGGGAAAGAGTATAACCAAAGTATGTTGTTACGAAAACACTACGACACTGCCGTACTCGTGTGCCGCCGACAAATATATTGGAAAGTCTTATGTCAACAACCCGCAGGTGGCTGTGGCGCATACGGACAGAGCCGGATTAAGAGGGGGCAAACGGGGCTGCAGCCCCGGGGCCTCCACAAGAGAAGGGCCTCCACAATATAAATTTTTAGGTAAAATTTCCCAACAAATACCGAAGGATATGCAAAATAATATATAAAAAATCTGACAACGAGAGAGCAGTTCTCCCACTTTTTCCTCTCATTTTTCGTTTTAAACATTCAAAAACATGTTTCGTATTCTTGTCAAAATCCATGGTTAATATTAATCTTCGATCTGATGTGTATATGCGAGAAACAATCACAAAGTAAAACATCATACTATTATACAAAATATTATATCGTATCGAAATTAGCTATAAAAACAAGAACAATTGAATTTGAAAAAAAAAAATACATTTTTTTTATTAAATGAAGGATTTTCTGTCGATGTATTCTTCGAATGACACAAGCGATCTAGATACACAATGAAATTCAATAATCATAAGCAAAAGAAAATAATATTTCAATTTATGAATATGATTGCATCAAATTATTTATAAGAGCCCTGTGCGCATTCCATAATAGAACAAAAGTTCAAATTCTGTTGACTATTTTTCTGCCGATTCTACAAACACTTTGCCCGTCTATACCTGTTTTACCTATTTATTGGCGTTGACAAGTGTCCGCTGAGTGGCGCGCTTGTAACCGAGAAATCCCCGAAATCTGAAAGTGTGAGTCTAAGAGAAAGATGACATTCCGCAACAAATGTAAATACTTCTGAAAAGGACTATTTATCTATCTATCCAAGATGTTCTACTATCAAATTCTTAAAAACCAAAATTTCAGAGCTACATTCTCAAACATTGAAATTACAGTGATTATTTTTTGACATTGCTAGAAACCAATGGAAACGTTCAATTCAAATAATTCATATACGTTTTGGCCAATCAATAGTGGGAATATTCTACCTAGAAAATTGTCGCGGGAATAATTTGAGGTATTTTGTTTTTATTGTCTGACAACCTATATTTTTAATTTGACGTCTGTCATCAATTCGCATGAAAAGTGTGAAATGAATCAAATCCGGTTTAGTACATTATATAATTTTGCAAGGAAATGTGTTTATGATCGTAACATCAAAAAATAATCTGAAGAATACTACACGAGAGTTCGATATAGTAGAAAATAATTATCTAGATTTCTTTCTCAAACTTGTTGGAAATAGCCACTCGAGCCAGTTGGTCTCTCTTGTCTATTGCCTGGCAACAAGTTTTCGAAAATCTGTCGAATTATTTTCACTCTCTTGTGATATTACAACTGAGAATGTGATGATGTCAAATTGCACTGAAAAGCGCTCATTTTCCAAAATGAAAAAAATAGGCGAATTTCGATGAGACAAAGCCGCCTATCAAAGTTATCGCTTCTTAGCATTGAGAATGATTTTCTCCGGATGCTGGATTTGACCGAAATCATCAATGATTTTTCGTCGAAAAAAGCTCGCAAGAATCCATTCGTTTACGATGTAATTTAATTTATTTCTTGTATTTTATTATACCTACATATGCTCGTGTCGAAATAATTTGATTTGTTCCGCAATAAAAAAAAAACTTGTTTGAAAAATGATTAGGGGCCTCCACTCCTTTGTTGCCCCAGGGCCTCCACACCTTTTAATCCGGCCCTGCATACGGAAGGATCCAGGCTATTCTTGATAGTACACCGACTTTTCTGGAATGCTCTGCCGTATGTGGCGAATAACTATAAGAGTGCATGGCACGCGAGCGACCCACATTTTATTTATTTGATGAGTTATTTGTCTAGTAGTGAACTATAATTGATTTATTCAGTTGTCAGACTACGTTAACAATAAACAATAATTAGTAATTTTTTTTCAATAGTACCGGACCCCACTTTTGTAACAATATTGAAATATTAGCAGATAATACAGGAACAAAATATTAGGATGCATATCTTACCCGAGTGACTCGTAACGTCAGTGAACCCAACGTCTTGGTATATGAAACTAATTGATCAAAAAATTCTGCATTCACTCATTGATTATCCACACCTTTTATAATCCCGATTGTGAATGCTAACACTATTTCAATAAAATAAATCTTTCGTCGTAAATCAACATTTTATGTAGTTTTTATACCTTACAATTATCTTTATCCCTATTTGAAAAAAAAAATATTGAAAAAAATCAATTGTGACGCCCCAGAACTTGACCGTCGCGGGCCTGGGGGGAATGGGGTTATTTTGAGAGAAAACATTGTCAGGGCTGTACAAAGTCAATTTGATCGGTCGATTCAACAGTCAATTTACCGGTCAATTGACCAAGGGAGATATTTTACACTCCGGTCCTGCACCAAACGCGGGTCGTCCTAGTCAAAGCCCGGGTGAACGGCCGTCTTCCAGGAGAAAAATTAAACATTCGTAGCGTTAGACTGGAAAACGGTGGAAAGCTCCAACTGCAGACTCGATTTGATTCTTTCATTGTGTTGCTTCCTGCCAAATTTAGTTCTAATCCATCTGATTGATTTTGAGTATTTGAATGGCAAAGTTTGGAACTTTGCCTTTTTTATTTTGGCAGATGTCAGTTGGAAGAATAATTTCGACTGTTCTGGATACAGTTTTTCAAGAGCTTTCGAATGGCATATTGCAAGTCAAGTTTCGTGCGATATAGTTTCTGACATTTTTTTAATAGTGACACTTCCGTTTGACAGATGACAGTCAAAATGGCCGCATTCGTGGCAGGAACTGTATCTGCATACCAAATTTCAGCTCGATTGGTCAAATGGTTCGGCATTTATCGTGGAAGATTACAGACAAGTTACGTTCCGGAGTCCGGCCTGCCACCCAGTTCTTGAGTCCGGCCCTGCCACCCAGTTCTTGAGTCCGGCCCTGCCACCCAGTTCCTGAGTCCGGCCCTGCCGCCTAGACCTCATGGCGACTAGAGAAATTGCAGACCAAGCTCCTACCGAGATTTATCTTTGCAGAATAAGCTCACACCGAGAATTATCTTGTAAACCGAAAATCAACAAAAGAACTAAAATAGTTTTATTCTTTGTTTATGTTATAAATTATATGAGATATGTATTTTGATCATTCCATTTTTGTCACTTTCAAGCTGCAATTTCAATTTTCATTAAAAGCATCGAGTAAAGTGAATCTTTAATTGTGCAAAAAGGTGAACGTTGAAAAAGAGATATTCAACAGAAAATTGGTTTCAAACAACGAGTAGTGCTTTCCGAACCGAGGGCTGCGAAGGCACTATCGCAACTGACACACATCAACAAACGCAGACAGACATACAGACTTCACTTTGGAAATGCTCTCGGGGGACCTCGAAACGGATATTTTATTAATTTATTTATTTACACTGTTCTACAGAAAAAGATTTCCAATTACAGAACAGGAATTAGGTAGAAAAAAAAAATTGCACAATAATACTAATATTAGTAGAAACTTAAGACTAATACGCGATTTGCACAAAAGACTAACAATAGAAGGAAGCTTAAGTCTACTACAGGAATGTTACTGCTGAAAGTGAAAGTTCTTAATTTGTCTCACACTGCTATAGAATATATATCAAGTTGATCACTTTCTAAATTATAGTTGATACACATAGTACGAACAGGGGAGTTTTTATAAATATTTGTTCGTGGCGTGGTAGTGTAGAATGAGTCGGTGTATCGAGATGCCTGACGGGGAATTTTAAAGTTTATCTGACGTAGTAAGCATTCACATCTAATTTCATTGTTGATTATTTTGTATAGCGTAATGACATTTTCTTCTTATGTCCAGAGTGATAAAGCTGTGTCTCGACAGTAGGCTCTCATGTGACGTGCCAGTTGGTGGATAAGTCTGATCTATTTTTAAACGACGAAACCAAAAAGGAGGAGGTTCTCTAGTCGACGCGTATTTTTTTTTTTTTTTATGTATGATCATGCATAACTTTTTACTGAGACGTCCGATTCCGATAATTCTTTCTTTCAGTAGATAGGGTGTACTTCGAAGTTGGTCCCATTTGAATTCAAAGGATGAAATCCACCCCTAAGGGTAGGAAAATGAAGGATATTGATCACTCACCCTCTGAATTCTGGTCCGTTAACCGATTCTATCAGGTATAACTTTGTACTGGGATCTTTGATTTGGATGATTATTTTTTTATCAGATAGGGTATACCTCATAGTTGATCATATTCGGATTCCGAATGGAATTATCCACCCTTACGGGTGGAAAAATAGGGGATAATTGATTTTTCACTTGTGAACATTGGCACACATATGTAGTTGACAATGACAGATCGCTGAAAAGGGAAACATTCTCAACTGAATATTGACTAGAAATATTTTTCTGTGAATTGAAAACAATCCACGATAAATGAAGTTGAGAATGTTTCCCTTATCAACATGAATACCCCACAAGAGGTTATCTTGACGATGGAAGATATCGACTAAAGTTTATCTTTGAGTCGCAGATGATTCCAATTCGATTTTATGAACATCCTGTTCATATTTTCAACAAATCGACAGATCGCTATTGTCATTAATTGTTTTTGTTCTCCTACATCCGTCACAGTCATTATTATAAATAAGAAAGTAAATATACATATAATAAAAAAAAATTAAAGTATTTTGGAAGTAATCAAAAGGCAAGTAGTTAGTAATTAGTAAATTTCAGCCACAAACAATTGAAAAATAAAAACTTTTTAACAGAAAATTAAACCGACGAAATACGGAACTGAAAAGTTAAAAATAAAATAAACCTTCATAGTCTCAATAACTAAGCTCCTAAACTAATGTAAGTAACTAATTTTGAGTCGGCGCCAAACGAACAATCAACGAAGATCATTAAATTACTTCAAAAAAATTATCAGAATGTCACCGCCCAACTCGATGCCATCATTTTACGCCTTACCTAATTCATTTGCTTGTTTGTTTGGCGCCGACTCAAAATTTGTTACTTACGTTAGTTTAGGAGCTTAGTTATTGAGACTAAGAAGGTTTATTTTATTTTTTACTTTTCAGTTCCGTATTTCGTCGGTTTAATTTTTTGTTAAAAAGTTTTTTAAAACTTAAGTATTTGAGAAAGCGTCTTTGTATTGCCTCCAGTTTATAGATGTGCACTTGATAATAAGGGTTCCAGATAACCGATGCATATTCAAACTCAGATCTCACAAAAGCATAGTAAAGATTTTTATATGTGAAAAGTAAAAAGCCATGTGAAAAGTGGAATGAAATAGAAAAATAGAAAAATCGAAGTACACAGTCTATTTTCACACAAGGATTCAATATAAATTGAACCACAAAATGGTAGATCACAGGGGAAAAACAACTTCTTTCCTAGCTAATACCACGCAGAACGTAGAATGATATTCACCTGAAAAAACCATGCAAAATTCCATATAAATGGAAATTGATTGCGAATGTTTCTTTCTGATAAGCTCGATTATGTTCAATTTATGTCGTGTTCGCCTAACAATCCGCATACCGGTTTCAGGCTTTTTGGCCCTCATCAGTACGGAGTAGTCACCAGCCAAAGATCCGAAGAGCTCTGGCTGAAGCGAGACACAACGTAAACAAATCATCATCGAGCTTATAACATCCCTCGGGAGGGCAAGAAAACAGTCAAAACCTCCTCAAACAAAGAGCACAAATCCCTTCCCCTTTCCCACCCTCCTACCCGGGAAAAGGATCCAGGAAGAGATTGATGATTCAATTTTAAGTTTTGTACATAGTAGTTAAGTTTCCAATGTATCAGAAACTGTGATAGAAATATATATTTTTGGATTTTTGGATTTATAATTTTGATTTTACATTTCCCGGAAGTTAACTTATTTTCGAGAGTTGAGATGAAAGATGACAGCGAAACACAATTAGTTGATATGATTCAGAAATGTTGTTTTCCACAGCTTACTAAGTTGAAAAATTATTCGAACTGCAAGGATACTCATGAACTAGTTGTAGATTTTTGAATATATACAATTTGTTACTGCACCGAAATACAAAAATGATATATAATTTTTTTTCCTTAATGAATGTTCTAGAGAGACAGATAGGTGGCCCATAAGGGTTTCATTTGGAAAAAATGAATTTTTGATCAAAGTGTGATGTGACTGAATTAATTCATCAATAAATGACACAAAAAAAAAAAATTCAGAAAAAATTATGTTCCTCTGTTATGTGCGACTCATTGTGAATAGCCTTGATCAAATCTCATTTATCCACGAGGTAAAATAAAAAAACAATTTTAATTTCAGTTGTTTAAACAAAATCACATTTGACATAAGGTTTGGACTTGTATTGAACTGTTGAACTTGAATATGTAAAAATATACAGGGTGTACTATTTGAAAAAACAAAGTTGCTGGCATTTGCAAAAAAAAACGGAAGTCCGCCATATTGGATTGTAATGTGATCGAATCCGAAATGGTTGCTCATATAACTATACCGAATTTCAGAAAAATCCGTTCACGAATGTGGAAGTTACAGGGGTTGCCCGATATCCTGTGTCACCCGGTATATTCAACCGTAGTAAAGAACATTATGTAGACGGTGACAATAATGATGAAGGGTGCAAATAAATCGAGCAGACCCACAAAAGGATAGTCCTTGTTCGAGATATGAATCAAATCCCGACAATGTTGTTGGACTATTATACTCAACGCCCTCTGAATCAAAAACAAAACGTAACACTCAAGGAGAAAACATGTTTACCACGTCTAAATCAAAAATAAATCGACGAGAGTTGGTAAACCCATGTGTTCAACTCGGATGTTCTTCGGTGTTGCCAAAGTTGAAACTACCCGAACATTGACTTTTCAGTGGAGAAAACTACTGAACTGTCCAGTAAGTGTAAACACGAAGAGTTTTGGAATTAAATATATTGAAACGAAATTTTTGGGCTACTTGGAACAGCTAGTAAAAATGTATTTAGGATGCAATTTTTGCCGAGGAATAATCCGCGTGTGCCCAATTTACTTGACGATTTCTAATAATAGTGATATCTCACTACCACTACACATTTCTGCCTTATTAGCTATACAGTGTTGAATTTTATATGTTATCAAAATTGGATGTTTTTTAATAATAGTCCAAGTAGCATTTTTAGTGGACGGAACGTAGCGGCCACAATTCTGGAAAACTTTGAGGGGTTTGATCACAACCACTGCCACGTAGTAGTCACGGATCTATTACGTGGCGGCTACCAAAATGGGGAACACTTTTTTGGTGGCTGCTACGTTCCGATCTACGATCCCGGATCTCAGATAGCCACATTCCAACCACGTTGTGGTCATCTGGCAAAAACTTGGATATGTAGTGGCCGACACTAGACACGTTGAACAACTGACTGATATGTAGCTCGATCTCTCTTCAGCCACATATTTTTATGATAAATGTTCCTCATTCTTCCATTTTGCCTGATTCATTTCTAATACTCGATCAACTTTAAAGACATATAACATATCAACATACAAACGCGTAAGTAAGTATATTGAATTTGGATACTTCTGATCGGCAAAATCAAAACGATTGAAAGTTTTATGTGAAATATGGCTGCTGTAGCTCGATTGCGAGCACGCGCCATCTAAATACTCTTTATTTAAGGAAAAAAATATAATTTTGGAAATAACTCGCCTCTGAAACTATGTACTTAAATCCCTCAAACATTGTTTTATCAATCTTGGTTAGTTGAAACAAATACTTACGTAATAAATTACTACGTTTGATGCAGTGCTGACGACAAATAAATCTTTATTGAATATCTCTATCATTTCTCTAATAATGGCGACCCAGCATATTCCTGTAAATTTGGCGGCTCTGGGAGAAACTAACTTTGAGGTAACAGAAAGTGTAGATATACCACTATAAAGCTCCTGCCATCATAAAGTGCCCAGTGGACATAAATTATTAACTTTTCCACCACTTGAAAGTGGCATCCACGTCGCAGGCCTAGACTCACCACTTCAAAGTTATAACCCAAAAATTACAATCGGTCTTATACCCTTGAAAGAGGCGAACACGTCGGGCTATCATAACCTGCTACTTCAAAGTTATAACCTCGAAATTGCGGGTACATGTTCATTAATTGTTAAAAAAGGACATGTAGCAAGTATAGTGGATTTATGCAGCTCCAATCAACAACTGTATCAAGTAACAATTATCAATTAACAAGTAATGAAAATGATGGCATTTATGCAAACAGAATTAACAATTAAGGTATAAATATTAAGCAGGAGCACAAGTCAGAGATCCGATCTATCTAAATTAACCTTTTTATACAAAATCAAGAAAAATTGTCTATTGAAAACGCATAACCCATTTTATTTTGAATGAATATCATTCACGTAGCAGGTAAAACGAACTTTTTGTAAGCCACAATAAAATAATTTGAGAAAAGTTAGGTTAGTTTTCGTCATCGCACGGATCAATCGTCGGTCACTTCAAAATCAAGGAAAATTGTTCATTGAAAACGCATAACCTATTTCATATTGAATAAATATCATTCATGTTTCACGTAACAGGTTAAACTAACTTTTTGCAAGCCATAATAAAATAATTTGAGAAAACTTAGGTTAGCTTTCGTCATCGCGCGGAATGGTGAATTTTGAAGGTTATTGTAATTTGTAGGCTATCATTTATGGAAATAGCAAGAACGTGGCAACCATCACCACATATCACAATCAACTGTCTGCCACATTGAAGGTTTTATGGAAGTTACCAAAACGTCTCCGAAACTATCATACTCTCTTGAAAGTGACTGTGACTTCTAAGTGATATTTAAGTGGTACAGGATGGTTACCGCACCGGTTATTTTCCACTTTTGAGTTTAAAAACCTTTGAAGTGATTTGCTCAGTTGCCATAATGTTTCAGACACCTCAAATGATACTAATAAGTTATAGAACTGTGGAGTGGCTACCATAGATGGGAATTACGTGACTGCAACCATACAAATATAACATTTTAGTTATTCTTTCTGTATAGTAGTGATTTAGTGGTGATTACGTGAAAAACCACCGAGTCGAAGTTGCAGTATCAGTTTCCGTCACTATAATGCTGCTTATAATACCCAAATCAACACCAACAACCCCATTCGGAAATACGTGATTTTTGCGACAATACCGATCCAAGAACAGATTCCTGGTGAAAACAAATAAATATCCGTAAAAGCAAGGTTTCATCACGAATAATGGATACAGTATAAAATCACTTGTAGCAAACTCTCATACAGTATATAATATTATACAAATTCTCATCCAAGTGGAAAACAGCCCGAATACAGCCCATTGCCAATAAAGGGAAGAATACTCTCTCTTTAAACTATAGTACTATAGGAGCTGGAGGGATATCTTGGACGATCAGGTACCATCAACTATAAGCAATACGGTTTTGGAAGCAGAGGTTTGAAAGGGTCTTGTTTACCTAAGTATCAAAATGCATATTGACTATTCAACTATAATTACTTTATCTTCAAAATTCATCGCAACCAACAGTCAACAAAACAAATATTGTAGGATTTGTTTCGACCATTTACCGGTCAAGTTATGGAGGTTAAAGCTGAATCTATCGAAACCCGCTTTCAAAATGATAGTGGGGAGCAAAGGAAATATTTATTAAATATATTCGAAATTTATTTTGGGGATAGGATTTTCGCATCGACATATAGAACATTAATTGTTAAATTTAAAAGCGTGTCACTGAAAATCATAACGCACTCCCAACTGAATGAAAATAGTCCCCATATATGTAGAAAAATGTCACAAATCAGTCTCTCAATTCGTATCCTATGCCCCGAGACTATAACTCTCCTCAATGGGCCTGCCATTAACTTTTGATAGTATCTGTTTCCCTTTTCGATAAAAAAGACACTGTGAAAGTGATTCAAGGGTTGAATATAATATAATTACTTCGTTCTGGATTTTCGTCAGGAAGTCTTGAGAGTTGTAACTGTTGAATATTATCTCTTGACTTGTTTTAGTAATTTTTAGACCAATTTGAACTGAAGAATGTTTGTATTATGTACTGAAAAACCTTTTGAAGTCCTTGTGAGGTGAAGGTGGAGATATTCCACACAAAAATTGATTCTTCATACGTTTTTCTGTTAAGTTTACTTGCCAGATTGAGAATAATTTCATGCAATTTTTCGTAGAGCCAATACATTTAAAGTCACCATCGAAAAGAGGAAAGTTCTTTCTATTCTTCACAGATTTACCAAGAAAGAGTGATATGAAACTCTACAAAATTAAATATATTGAAAATTTATTATAATTAGTCGGATATGAGAGGTTATTACATAAAAAATCAACAAATAATTTGAAAGAAAACAATATGGAAGATTAGATATTTTTTCGTGACAAAAATACTACCAGGAAACCGACTGTGCCATCATAGGATATATCATGTTATGATTCCTACTCCCAACTGTCATTGCTTATTTTGTTACAAACATTTAAAAGCATTTTTTTTAATTTTGTATAGTTTTGACTTGTAACTTGAAAACTAATAAAGCAATCTCGATACTCTCAATTGTAGAGAATCAAAATGCAAAGAAAATGAGCCCTAACAGAACTCGATCGAATTATTAGTAACGGATAAAAACCAGAAAAACATTTTTTTTTCATAACACCACCATTTTTTAAGTTTTGAAGCAGGCTCTCCACAACATAGTAGTGATTGATATGTACTTTATGTGTGAAAAACTCAGGCACTGTTGGATTATTAGTTTTGGCATAATTGCAATTTGATTTTTTTAATGCACTTTATTGCAGCAGACCTGAATGCGTCATAGGTGGTCCGATTTCAATTTTTCTTAAAGATTTTGAGAGTTGAAGTATAGTACTGATTATAATAATAATTTATTGTATAAATATATATAAAAAAACTGAGTTACATTGAGTTTAATTTTTACCACTAAAGAATTTCTTAAATAACAAGTTTTATTTATAAACAGAAAACCCCAAAGAAACCATGGATTGTATATGAATTTATATACAATAATGGTAGATATTTGGTGTTTGATAAACAGTACCTAACACGTAAGATTTTGACAATGTACAACGGTAGTTTCGTCTCAGATAGATAATCCTAGTGCCATATCACATAAAAATTTAAGAATTGCGGTAGATTTGAAAGTATAATAGTATATAGATATGAAAAATATAAGAATGTGCAGAATATAATATGTATGTATGTAAAATTATGAAAATGTGAGAGAAAAAAAGATAAACAAGAAAAGGTTTGAATTTAATTATTTTGTGTATGTAGGTACGATTCAAAGTATTTTTTGAACATTTTGAGACTATTTATTTTCAGAAGATAATTTGTATAAGTTTCGTGGAGTTTGTTGAAGATTACCGAAGAAAGGTATGTATAACATTTTTATTAATGGTTTTAACCGTTTTGTCTTGAGTTGTAGCGGTGTTCTGGATTTTTCAGTAGGTGCCTGTTTTTGTAAGTATAGATTAATATCCTGTGGTAGAAGTCCATTGTATCTCAAAGTGAAATTTATAACCACAATTTAAAAAGATTTTGGGGGAAGTAAGATGATAGTGAATTCTTTAGAAAAAGGAATTAAAATTTATGTAAAAATTATGTTATTGTTAAAATATTGTCAAGGACATATTGTCATTTTGTCCCAATATGATCTCTTGACTTAAAATAATATTACTCTTTCAACCTATAACATAATTTTTTCATCTCCATAAATTTTATTCTCCGCTGATGATGAACCTATAGAGGTTCGAAACATGTATACCTAATCGATGGTTTTTAACCTTCCACCATCTTTTAACTAATCGATTGTTAATATTAAATTGTGGAGACGACTTCGAGTTTTTCTACTTCGTAAAATAGATTAATATGTTGTTATAATATAGCTGTCTCAGATCTAATACTTGACTTTCAAGAAAAACAGAATCGGATGGATATAATAGAGGCTTTTAAAATTATTTTCAAGATTCTCTTCTGAAGGACATCTAGCTTTCGCAAGTGTGTGTATGTACATGCACCCCAGCTCAGAATACAATATTGCAAGCGTGATTCGACCAGAGCATGATATAAGATTTTTAATTGTTTGTGAGTTAATATCTTAACCAAACATTTGAATTTATACAGAAGAATTCTTGATGTTTTGGTTACCTGCTCAGTGTGGTAATTCACCCAAGTTGATAGTCAATAGTTATACCAAGATATTTGATCTATCTCTATCTACAAAATGACTATTTCCATTTTGTGTTAAAATGCTGCGAAATAGGTAAGAAATACTTGAAAACATGACCGAAAATCGGCACCTGCATGAAAGCGGCTCAGGAGTGGGGGTAGAGCAGCAGATTCATAACGGGCGCAGCGAGCTTGTATCTTGTATTACTATACATACGCTTCCCCAGTTCTGTAGATCTTCTAGCCAAAGAACCGACTGCAAGTTCACTTACAAAAATCTCTCAATCGAAAGCACCAATAGGTACACCTATTTAGGTGCATCAGTTTTTCGAGAAATGGCATATTCTATTGCGGAAAAAGCCAAACAAGCAATAGCATAGCAATGTACTCCCTTTGATGGCTAACTCTAGGTTCACGCGTAAAACTGTTTGATTCCCTTGTGTTTACTATATTATTGAATTGTATACCAGTGTGGGGGCTGCACTACTCAGAAATATAAGAAAGGGTACAGCTGAAATTCTTCAAACGCCTTCTTCTTTTGCCGAGCAATGCCCCGGATTACGCTGTTAGGCTCGAAACTGGACAGGTCAAGATTTCGTACACAATATTCAAAAGCACTCTCGAATTTCTAGATAAACTGTTGGTCATGGAAGACAATCGCCTTCCCAAAATATGTTTTTCTCGACTGGTATCTCTTAATTACACTGGCGAGGATATCAGATACAATTGGGTTTCACAACTCAAAAAAGAACTCGACTTCGCCGGCTCCGAGTACTCCATCGATGAACTCAACATCCACAACCTCAGACAAAGTAGGAAAGCACTTCTCTCTAACTACAAAAAAAGCACTATGAGTCTGATTTTTCCCTCGCCACTCGCACGTCCTCCCTTACACTATATCGTAACTTTAAAATAACCCCTTTTCCCCAAGGATACTTACTTCTGAAAGTTCCCATCCAAACTATTAGGACCCTTGCTCAAATTAGGATGGCTAATGAATATATGATCAAATTAACATACAATGGCAGTACATACCGAATAAACCCCAATGAAATATGCACCATTTGCAATCGAAATGTTACTATTAATTCGATCGAGTTGTGCTACATCTCATTTAGATTCTCTTCAATTCGTCCATTGAGAGTATTGAGATTGCTTTATTAGTTTTCAAGTTACAAGTAAAAAACGATAAGAAATTTAAAAAAATGCTTTTAAATGTTTATAACAAATTAAGCAAAGATAATTGGAAGTAGGAAACAGGATAAAGTATGATGGCACAGTCTGTTTCCTGGTAGTATTTTTGTCACGGAATCTATAGAGCAAAAAATCTCTTTTGATTGGCCTAGATTACAAGACTCCGTGTTCAATATTAACGTTGTATTTCTATCCATAATTTCAGTATTAAAAACTGGGAATGCCTACCAAACTATATTGGGAAGAATAGCTATTTATTAAACAAGGGAAAAAAAGTATTAGCACGAGGAGGCAAAATATCGAGAGCTAAAATCTAATATGTTTCCCGTGTATAATACACAATTTTTTTCTGTGACGAGAAAAACGCTGATTTAATATTGACAAAAAATATTAAAATATATTATCGATGTGAAATTTGAATTTTTAAACTGGTAGGCTGTTGTACTTATAGCGACAATCAGACCTGCGTTGCTAAGGAAACCTTTAAAGTAATCAAATATCTGTCAATTTAATTCTGTAATTTGATTTAAAAATTGCGAAATTAGTGGTTGTTTAGTAGTTTTTTTGAATAATATGAAGTTAAAAACGTCTGATTCCGAGTTTTCTCTGACTCCACCGGAGTTAGTAGATGTAGAGAAAATAGCGTTACAAAAATTATTGCCAGCTAAATCGCGGAAAATTTATAGAACCGCGTATTCAAGATTTATGGAATGGAAGATGAAAAAGTCATGCAGTTCTTTCTCGGAGACGGTGTTATTGGCTTATTTTTCGGAACTGGCACAACAACAAAAGCCATCAACAGTGTGGTCGAATTATTCAATGATTAAAAGTATGTTGACAATCCAGTAATAATGTAGACATTTCAAAATATTTCAAACTATTTACATTTCTGAAACTAAATCGGAAAGGTTACACGCCCAAGAAAGCTACGATTTTTACGAGTATACAAATTAGTGATTTTTTAAATAATGCTCCCGATGAAGTTTATTTAATGGCCAAGGTTGTTGTTGTATTTTTGATTGCAGGAGCTTGTCGAATTTGTGATTTCAGCCAGGTAACATTAGATAGATAGATAGTTTATTTCACCACGTTACATAATAAAATGTTTGTAGCAAGTCAAAAAATAGCATAAAAGTAATAAAATAGCATAAAAGTAATAAAATGGTATAAAAGTAATGATCAGATTGAACAATTAAAATAGTATAAAATGATCAGATTAACAATGAAAATAGTATAAAAACAAGCAAGAAACACAAGTGCAAAAATATAAAAACATAGATGACATTATAAACATTTAAAATGATCCACGTATTCTTTGACAGAATAGAAGCAAAAACACAAAAGATAATTTTTTATTGTTTTTTTGAATTTGGACATACTAAGCATTTTAAAATTATCGGGAAGATAGTTGTAGAGGTTGAAATCCAGAGTATTCTTTTGTGATTTACTCAAACGATAGCGGTTTGTTCGAATTTTGTTACAATGTCTGGTATCATAGTCATGAAGGTCTGATTGCTAATTAATGAAGTTGATTTTTTATGAATTTCTATGAGAACGTTGTACAAAAAATAATGTGGGTAACGGCATTATTATCAATTTCAAAAAAAGAGGTTGACAATGATCTTATAACCAGAATTTGTTATAATCTGATAGCTTTTTTCTGCAATTTAAAAATTTTAAAGCCCCAGTTGAGTTGCCCCAGAGTATAACACCATAGCTAATGTAAGAATGGAAGAGGGAGAAATATGTTATTTTCAATGTATCGAAACTAGTTACATTTTTCAGCTGACGCAATAAAAAAAGTGTTCTTGATAGTTTTTTGCTCAATTGGTTAATATGACAGGTCCAAGTGAGAGTACTATCGACAACAATCCCAAGTAATTTAACGCTATCTGCACTTGATGTAGCGGCAGAGCTTGTTGAAAACTGTAACTGTTGCGTTTATCTGTATTTAGTTTGAGTCGATTTCTCACGAACCAACTTTCTGCCTTCTCATCGACTTCATTTGATATTCTAGATAGTTCAATCGCATTTTTGCCAGAGTAAATAAATGTAGTGTCATCGGCAAACAAAACAGATTTATATGGATGCATGAAGTTACTGATGTCATTCACGTAAATTAAGAACAGAAGTGGTCCCAATACTGATCCTTGGGGAACACCATGTTCAACATGTTTAAAATTCGAAATGCAATTATTGCTACTGACTGCTTGATATCTATTCGACAAATATGATTTTATGAGGGATAGAGATACTCCCCTGATGCCATGATAATATAGTTTCTCCAATAATATGTCGTGACAGACGCAGTCAAACGCCTTGGAGAGGTCGCAGAGCGTAATAGCTGTGTGATTACCTTGCTCGAGATTGTCGACAACTTCACTCACCACATTGAGAACTGCCTCTGTCGTAGAGCGGTCCTTACAAAAACCAAACTGGGATTCGTTGAAGAATTTATAGTTTTTCAAAATATGCGTAAAGACGTTGTTTAATAATAATCTCAATTATTTTGCTAAAATGGATATTATTGAAATGGGACGATAATTGTTAACAAGAGAATTGTCACCGTTTTTAAATAAGGGAATAACTTTTGATAGCTTAAATGCATCAGGAAAAATACCATCTTGTGAATATTAAATTTATCAATTCAGAAAGAGGCTGCAACAATATCTCGGAGGTCTCTTTAATGATATCACTATTTAGTTCATAGGCGTCTGAGCATTTGGAATTTTGAGTGACTTGATTGCATTTTGAACGTCTTCTTCAGTCACTGGGCCCAGAAAAAAGAGCTGCAGGGTGCTGGAAAATTTCTGAAATTCAGTAAATCCGCTTTGCATACCGTTGGAAGAGATTGAATGATATTTTCAGCAATGTTAACAAAAAAGTCATTGAAATGTTCAGGAGATATATCAGTATGAGTTCTTTATTATTGTTTTAATTTACTATTTGCCAACATGCTTTCGCCTTATTTCCCGCCGAATGAATATAATTGTCATAAGCTAATTTCTTAGAATTTTTAAGCTGGGCAATATAATTTTTTTTCAAAGTTCTATATGTTGTATAATCCCTTGGTTCTTTAGTTATATCGGCTACAAGTTTCGAATTTGACAAAGACTTTCGCATACTTTTTAGGACTTCATCATACCACATAGCTGGTGAATTGATCCGTTCTTTTGAGTTGTATGTTCTTATTGGAAATATTTTGTTGACCAAATCACTAGAAGTATTTACAAGATGGGAAGATAGAATTTCAACATCAATAATTGTTTTGTTGAAACCCCACTCTACATTTGATAGAACTTCTTTTAGCTTCATTAATCCATTTTGGGTTACTTTTCGAGAAATCGTTTTTTCATTTGAGCTCTCTGGTGTTTCCTCGATTATAATATACTGGGCGCGATGATCGGACAAGCAAGGTTCAAAAACTCCGCTTTTATATTGCTTTCTTCCAAATTGGTAAATATATTATCTATACAGCTAGATGAAGTAGCTGTGATTCTTGTATGTTCATGAATAATAGAAACCAAACCAAATGATAAAATTAGGTCTTGTAAATCTTTTAAAGCAGTTGAGTTTACTTTAAAATCTACGTTGAAGTCGCCAGTAATCACCACTTTACTATTGGGATTAACCACATGGTTCAAGAGGTTCTCTAAATTTTGTAAAAACGTATCAAAATTCCCTCTTCCAGATCTGTATACAGCTATAACAGTAATTTTTTTATTCAATAATTCTATGCCACAAAATTCGGAATTCAGTTCAAAAATAATTTGCGAGAAAACTACAATCAAGGTTTATACTTAATTTCTAGTGAAATTAGCACATCCTCCTTGTAATAGTTTTCTGCAAAAAAATTTGCAGAAAATATCCATCAAGGTTTATACTTTTGAATTTTGCTCTCTCTGCCAATGTTGGAAATGCATACTATATCAAAGTGACAATCATACAAAAGAGTTTGAAGTATCTCAATTTTGTTAGATATACATTGAATGTTTATATGAAAAACACTCACCAAGCTATCGCGATTCACAAGATTGAATATATCATAAAAGTTTTGTTCATACTCTATGTCACATTTTGAATGAACTAAGGATTTTCTGTTGAGACACTGATTTTCTGAAAATTTTCTTTAAATCTGAATCGTCTGATTGCCGCACCTCTTGGCCATATATCTGGATGGTAAACGTCATTCAATTTATCCAGAGGAAATGACACTTTGTATGTTGATGCACGATCAGTTCTATTCCATTCTTCGCACACGAAGGCAATGTCGGGTGCAGTTTCCTTAAGCGCTGCTAGAAGATCGTTTGAAGTCATGTCAGCTCCAATCCGTGAGACATGTAAATGTCCTGTTCTCGGAACTGTTTTGAATTCAGTTCTGTCGTTACTACCAAATATTGGTCTATATTTGTGTTTATTGTTTTTACTTGGGGGATTCCATTTGGAGTCCCCACTTGCGTTTTTGTTTTCTTTGTACTTGTCATGTTTTTGCTCTGTGTTGTCTCTATTGCTTTTCAAGGCTGCACTGAAAGTTTTTGTGGTATCGCCTCGGACTTTTTTGCAAGACTAGATTCTGGTTTAGGAGAATTTGTGGAGTTCAAGTCGTTGTCGATAGATGCCATTATCGGTACCCTTTTATCGCTATTATTAAATTGTTTCAAAAGTAAAATGAGATCCTCCTGCTCTTGAGTTCTTTTTTCCAAATGGAATGTCAGTTTACTTACACAATCAAGCTCCTTTTTCAAAGCACTATGGTCTTTTGCAAGTTGTTCACAATGAATGCAGATTTTATTCTCACAGGTGTTATGGAGTTTATCAACATCATCACTGCCTTGTTTCACATCACTACCGCCAAATTTACTGACGTAGTTAATTAATTGCACATTATTCACCGTCGCTGGTAATTTGAAAGTCAAAATTATGTCTATGAGTTCATTTTTCTTCAGTTTATTTAGCTCCGCTGATAGGAGAGCGATTTCACTTGCTGTCGCCATGATCGCTCGCGACTATTGACTATCGCGATGATATTGAAGATTCGGGAACGTTATTAATTGTGAAACTTAAGCAAACAAAGAATGATGTAAACAGAAGAATATATAAAATTTTACCGAATGTACATAGCAGCAGCAAAGGATCGCCGCCTGTTTTATGCATATCGCAATGGAAAATGCATCAATCAGGTTGTGGGTAAAAATCAGTTTTAAAAGATACATGAAACAGTAGCTAATTTTCTTCAACTTGAAAATGCTAACTCATATACAGGTCATTCATTTCGAAGATCGTCAGCTACACTTTTAGTTGAATCTGGGGGAGACTTGATGACACTAAAGAAACATGGCGGTTGGAAGTCATCAACGGTCGCTGAAGGGTATGTTAATGAATCGGTAGCACACAGGACAGAAATAGCTAATTAAATGTTTAGAACGTGTGGCAGTGCTGAAATAACACCCGATTTGCGACCAGTTGTGTCCATCAACATCAACCGCAGTTGTGTCCATGGCAGAAAAAAATATAATTTCAACAAAAGAAAATTCGACTGTTGTACCGAATAGTTCAATGCACATTTAATAATTGTACTTTCGACATAAAGGAAATGTAACTTTTGTATAATAAAATATTTTGAAATTAAGTATCTACCTTTACTTATGTGTATATATATCCGGGAAAAAAATACTAACTTTTTTCACGGGGAAAAAAGTAATTTCATAAAAAGTGATATTTTGTTACCTGTCAACAGAGATAAAATGTCAAACTTTTTTCCCGTCCAGAAAAACGGTTTTTTTTTCACGAGTTGTAATAATGGTCCGATTTAATTCAAAATTGGTGTGGCTTTTGGGGTCGGAGATTACGAATTTTCATAAATTCAAGATGGCGGACAGTTTTGTAATTATGGCTCGATTCTAAGCAAAATTGGTATCGGGGTTGAAGATTATGAATTTTTTGTCAAAATTCATGAAATCAAAATGGCGGCTCCAAGATAGCCAACGATCTCTGTGATTATGATCCGATTCTAATCAAAATTGGTGTGTGGGGGTTTTCGGGGTCGGAGATTATCAATTTATTGTCAAAATTCATGAATTCAAGATGGCGCTCCTAGAAGGTGGACAAGTTTTGAAGGACCTTTTTTAAAATTGGTATGTGGTTGGGTCGGATATTAGAATTAGTGAAGATTATTGATTTTTTTGTCAGAATTCATAAATTGAAGATGATAGGTAGCTCCAGGATGTCGGACGACTTAATCTTTAGAGGAAAGGCCTCATAAAAACGATGCTTTAAGGAAAATGCATAGATCAAGGGGGACTTACTAAAAAACACAAAATAAAATAAATTAATAAAAAACCTTTTTGAAAGACAACTTTTATGTGTGATGTAGGTCATTCCGTGAGTTATAGATTCAAAAGCTTGCCGCTTTTGTATTCAAACTGGAAAACTCTGCGCGACAAGCTCTTGAATCTATAACTGACATATCCAAAACAATTTTTGTTTTTTTTTGTTTTTTACAGCTTTCTTAGTTGTTTGAACAACCCTCAGAAGTTAATGAAAACTTGTACGAGTTAAGATCACGGCCTTACCTTTATAGTGGGATCGACCACTCTTGGACTCGAAAATGTTTCACCAGCTGCGGGATTCGAACCCGAGCCGGGTGGAAACAGTCGACACAAGACCAACGCTGTTGCCACTGAGCCACAAGCCCCGTAAAATTTTGTACTTTTTTTGCGCATTTGAATAAGAGCCTGTCTTTGAAAAGGTTTTTTATTAATTATTTTATTATTTATCCCCACCTGTTGGTTAACAGATTTTTCCTTTCGAATATTTTAAAAATAATCTATTACTTTTTGGTTGTGGCGGCTGCAATGTTCTATTCTTGCGGTTTATAAAAATTAACATTCCAATATGCCATAAAAAAACATTTTATGTACATATGTTAATCAATCAATCAATCATGCTTTATTGTCCAAGAAGTAATCCTTATTGACAAAGTACGTGTAATTTTATAAAATCAGAAATATTAAGAATATAAAAATATATGAAATATAATGAACAATCATTATAGAGTTAAAACATATGTACATAAACGAATATAAATAAAACATTACAGAACGATATATCAAACATTACAGATAAATAAATGAATAAAGCAATACAGATAAGTAAGCAACGGAAATACTAAGCATTAAAATCCATCATTGTAATATTCCTTCAAGTCATAGTAGGCTTTTTGCAGAAATACCTCTTTAACTGATTTCCTGAACTTTTTTAAATTTGTTATTGCCCTGTAGTGCATTGGGAGGTGGTTATATATTTTCTTGCTCTCATATATCAAAGAAAATTTTGTAATTGCTGATTTTGGGATTGGCAAGGGTAGATTCCGACTTCCTCTTGTATGGTATCGTCTGTCATTATTTACTGCTGAATTAGAATACTTTTTGTGTATTAGGCACACGGTTTCTAAAAGGAACAAACAAGGTACAGTTAAAATTATCTGACTGATGAAAAGTGGTTTGCAGTGATCTTGAGATTTTGCCTTACATATGTATCTGACAGCCCTTTTTTGCAAAACGAATACTGAATTTAGTAGTTGCTGACTACATAAGCTCCAGAAGGCAATTCCATATCTCAAATGCGACTCGATCAAGGAAAAATACACAATTCTAGCTGAGGATTGATTGAGTTCATTTGAAACAACTCGAACTGCATAGCAGCCAGATGCTATTTTTTGCATATGTTCACTACATGCTTATCAAATTTTAATTTTTCATCTATAAATACCCCTAAAAACTTTGTGTGAGTTTTGTTGACTATAGCGTGATTTTCTATAAGTAAGTCGTCGAAACTGAACTTGAAGCAGACTATGTTTGTTTTATTTGTGTTGAAACATAAAGAGTTTGAATCACACCACTGTTTAATTTTATAGAGATCAAGAGTTATGTTTTCTCTGAGATTATCTTCATTTGTCCCACGCCAAAGGATGGTGGTATCATCTGCAAAAAGTGTGAACTTTCCTTTGATGTCAACGGTTACCAGATCATTCAGATAAAGCAGAAAAAGAATAGGACCCAGAACCGAGCCTTGTGGTACACCTGTTGTGTTATTCTTAATGTGTGATTTATTTCCTTGGAGTTTTACTACTTGTTTTCTGCCCATTAGATAACTGGAAATCCAGCTATATGACAATCCTCTAAAGCCATAGCACTGAAGTTTAAATAATAGTGTTTCATGGTTCACGCAGTCGAACGCTTCAGAGAAATCGCAAAACACTGCCCCAATAGCTTCGTTATTATTCAAACCAATATACACATCTTCCAGAAAAGAGAAGATTGCATCGCCTGTGTTTTTATAGCTTTGGAATCCATATTGAGATTCGCATAGAATGTTATGATGATTTTAGAAGTTCAATATTCTCTTTTTAACAAGCTTTTCAATTATTTTTGAGATTGTTGGAAGCAATGATATAGGACGGAAGTTTGATGGATCATTCATTTCGCCACCTTTATGAAGTGGAATGACTAATGCTAGTTTCAGACATGAAGGAAATCTGCCAGAACGAAATGATTTATTGATGGCCTCCACAAGAATATTTAAAGCGTATTCTGAGATATTTTCTAACATTTTAACTGATATTTCATCATAACCAGATGATGGTTTGTTCTTTATTTCATTTATAGTTTGCTTCAGTTCGTATATGTCAGTATCAAATAGGTGAAAGTTATATTTTTCATAAACTCGGTTGGATGGATTGTCGGTTGTAATTCTGATGTTATTTTTTGTGCTATCGTACAGTAGAAGTTGTTTAACACGTTAAGATCTATATCCGCATTAGAAGGCAATATATTACTTTTACCACGTAATTTATTTATTATAGCCCAGTTTTCTTTTGTTTTATTTTCAGCCTATATAGTTTATCTTCAAAATATCTTTGTTTCGAAAGCTTTATTAGCTTTCTGTAAATCGTCCTGTATGTATTGAAATATGATAAGAAAAATCCATCAGTTATAAATTTTTTAATAGTATGTAGTGATCTCAAGTTTGTTGCCTATTTTTTTATACCTTGAGTTATCCAGGGCTTTTTATTTTTATTTTTTATTTTGATCTTTTTTATTGGAAAACACTTCTCGAATATATCTCTTAGGTAGTTTTGGAACATGTTGATTGAATCATCAAAGTTCAACACGTTAGCCCATGGTGTTATATTGCATAGGTTTCTAAATGATTCGTAATTCGTCTTGCTATATATTCTTCCGTATCTAAATTTACTTCTTTCATTTATTGTTTGGAACGACATTTCGAAGATAAGAGCTTCATGGTCTGAAAGGCCTGCGGGAACAGTCTCACAGCTAATATTCTGTTTTTCCAAATTTGAGCAGATATAGTCAATGATAGAGGCTGAATACATGGTTATTCTTGTATGTTCATTAACACACCCCTTCGTGGTCACTTTGGAGACCTGCAGAACATCACTTTCCAAAGACTCGTTCATCCAACGAACAGCAAGGCTTTGGAACTCATTGCCTAGGGAGGTGTTCCCCGGGGCATACAACCTCCAGAAATTTAAGAAGAACACCAACTCCTACCTTCTTTCCCTTGGTTCCCACGATGTTCTCTGAACATTACAGGATATCACTTTTCGTGGGAACCAGAACATAAAAAAAAAACATGCATGGTCAAGTTTAGAGAGGTCGTCAGTAAGTTATGTAGATCCTGTTTTGCCAAACACTCTTCATCATCATAATTAATATTGAGATCTCCTGTGAGTACAATCTTTGAGTTAATTGGTAGGTTTGATAGAAGAATTTCAAGTTTACTCAAAAAGTTTTTAACATTGGAATTAGGCGATCGGTAAAGGCAAATTATATAGATATTGTTCTTTTTTTCATGTACCAAAGAGAATTCAAATTCATTTTCTGCTAAAAGAAAGTCATACTTATCAATTTTCAGTAATATAAGGTCATTGAGTATTTTTTCATTCGTTAGAATCATAGTTCCACAATCCATAGAGAGGAAGTATCTTATATTATTGGAATAATTCGTTAAATAAAATACATTACCTAAACATCGCAAAATTATCTTTTGTACAATGGAAACATAATGAGCGGCACATGAGTTAGCAGATATCTCATCCTGGATTCAATTTCCCTGAAGTAGACGAGTAGGAGCCCCAGAGTGTTCCGATGAATTCGTAATTGAATGAATACATGGATGAATAAAATAGTGGTAACACGAATCTGAAATTCCGCAATTATTCTGACGTGTCGGGAACACGAAAAAAATTATAGATGAAAGGCAGGATGAGAACAGAACATGGATGTGTGAATGAAAAGTTGAATGAATGAGTGAACCAGAATTATGCTGGGATTTGGCAACGTGAGAACAGTGGCAAGACCTCGCAAAGACGTAAATACCTCGAGAAAAATTGTGCGAAATAAAAAATAGCCCACTTGAATAAATATTTATCAAAACATGCATGAAACGCAGTCGGAGCATTCACAATAATACAAAAAGAGTAGGAATTGAAAGTGGTTCTCCTGAAATCTATTTCAGTGCGCCCGCTGAAAGTTGAACGTCAGAAAATTGAAAACGTGGAACTCTAGTGTCAATTGGAAGTTATTATAGATTTTTCGGTTGTGGTGTTTGTTGAACGTTTTTGTTGAGAAAAATGGGGATGATCATCAGGGTTCGAGGAAGACTGAGGAGTTTCCATACTTTGCCGAAGCTGCAGCCTGAAGAAAGGAATGAAAAGATCGCTGAAATCGGTGAGTTTTCTTTGTTTCCAGTTGTGGATCATAAAGAAATTTGCACCTAGGCAATTTCAAACTGAATAAATTGCAAATATCTTCAATTTGGAAAATGCGGGACCATTCGAATTAATGCGAAATGAAATTTGATCCATTCATAAACGATCATTTTGCTCTTTGAATTTTTTACGCCGGGATTGAGGGAGGGATGGGGATGGAATAAAATGAGGTGAATTTTACTTTCAAAATGATCCCTGAAATGAAGTTGTTCTGTTCATGTCAGGATCTTAAAATACCAAAACTAAACATATCTCGAATGATTTACGTGTTTAGAATATTGTTGAGACTAGTCAGACTTTTTTACGATTTCATGTGTTATTATAATGATTAAATCAATAAATGTTGAAAAAATTGTTCATTTGGTAAAATAAAGTATATCGTTTGAATCTTTTTTCACGGAAAATTGACTATTTATGAATGAAACAATATCTTATTAGTATTATATGAATGAACGAAAAAAAAATTAATGTGACAATTTTATATTCACAGAATGTAGCTCATAGATCCAATAATTTTTTACATTTCCTTTCGATCAAATCGATTATTCGACTTTTTGGTAGATATGTCATTGTCAAAATGCATTATTTTTATTTTATTCGAAAATATGGTAATGAAAAATAACGATGGATACAATAAAATAAATATGATTTCAGAACTAATCCGATAACACCGAAATAATTGTTTTTCTATGAGATACAATCTTTGTGAGGCAGAGGCTACAAAGGCAAAAGCTCAAAACCATTGAAAGTGCTCAAAAACGAACATCAGGTTACGTTCAACCAAGCAGTTCACATGACGTTTTGGAAGTTACTATTTCTATCAGGATATAATAATTTGATGGACACAGTAACCAGAGCACAATGATTTCTCAATGAATTTTATCATTTTCATGTTTAGTGGAGTAATATTAGATTTTAGCTGCAGAAAGTTAGGGGACTGCAGTAACTTTTTACTGTACATTAGTGATGATGTTAAGAAGAACATATTAAAAAGTTACCAACCGTGCTTGATTTAATAAATTGCAAAATTACATTGTTTATTAAATATCGTAAAGAAAATATTTTTTAAACAGATAGTGCCATTCAAAAGAATGGAATATTTAACATAAAAAAGGTATATAGAGTTTTTCTTTAAAATGAAAACTGTAAGCTGCAGATTTTTTTTTCTAACGTACGAAAATGTGAGGCGGCCACACTGAATTTGTTGTTGTTGAATTTGTTATAACTTTTGATCTAATTTATCAAATTGAGCTAACACTTGAGAAGGGGTGCTAACGGAAAAAATCTCAAAAGTGTATTTAATAAAATACAATGGTCAAAATATTGAATAATTTAAAAAAATGACAAATTTGAATTTTTAGGCCTTGCTTTAAAAACCAAAAACTCCAGTTCATAATGTGATATTAAGATTTTTCAATAACACTTCCTGAATCTTGTAATCTGTTCTTCGAGAAGGTTTGATTAGTTTCATTGAAACAAATTAATTATTAATACAATTTCGCAAAAACCAAAAAATAAACAAATGTTGCTCCAAAATCCTTGAAATTTGTTGTTGAATGAACTTTGATAACATTTATACAGAAAAAAAATAAGCTGACCCAACCAACATATATTTATATTACGACCTCAAATAAGGTATACGTAGCGTAAAATATTTTTTCTTTGTTAATATAAGTGTAAATTGTATCAAATGCGAAGGTCTTACGTTTTTTTAGTGAACTGACGAGATGTCCATTTTTATTAACCGACGAAATCAAAAAGGAGGAGGTTCTATTATAGTCGACGCGTATATATTTTTTTTATGTATGATCACGCATAACTTTTCACAGAGCGGTTCGATTCTGATGATTCTTCTTTCATTGGATAGGGTGTACTTCGAAGTTGGCCCCATTTGAATTTGAACGAAAAAATCCATCCCTAAGGGTAGCAAAATGGAGGATATTGATCGTTCACCCTCTGAATTTTGGTCCGTTAACCGATTCTATCAGGCATAACTTTGTAGTGGGTTCTTCAATTCAGATGATTCTTATTTTTTTAGATAGGGTACACCTCATAGTTGATCATATTTCAATTTGGAATGAAATAATCCACCCCTATGGGTAGAAAAATAGGCATGATTGATTTTTCACTTGTGAACATTGGCACACATATGTAGTTGACATTGACAGATCCTCCTACATCCGTCACAATAATTACATTTTAAGGGATAAAATCAACCAACCAGAACTTTCAAAAATAATTTATATTATATAAAATAAATTATTAAAGTAGATAATCATATTATTTAACTGTTAACAGTTGAAGTAAGCTAGGTAAGTAAGTATTTTGGAAGAAATAAAAAATTAAGTAGGTAATAATTAGTAGATTCCAGCCACAAAAAATTTAAAATAAAAATATTTTTAACAAAAAATTAAACCGATGAAAAAGTCAACTGAAAAGCAAAAAATGAAATAAACCTTCTTAGTCTTAATGATAATTGAGCTCCTAAACTAATGTGACTCATTTTGAGTCGGCGCCAAATGATGGCAGCGAAATGCACAGCGGCGTTTCGATCACTTCTTCAAAGTAATTCAATGATCTTCGATAATTGTTTGTTTGGCGCCGACTCAAAATTAGTTACTCACATTAGTTTAGGAGCTCAATTATCATTAAGACTAAGAAGGTTTATTTTATTTTTTGCTTTTCAGTTAATTTTTTCGTCGGTTTAATTTTTTGTTGAAAAGTTTTTATCATAAATGTGTTCCTGCCTAAAATTCTTATTTAAAATAGAAATATTGATCGAGCAACTGCCGCTTCTACTGAGAAGGAATCTTTTATCAGAATCCTATCGAGGTAGGAGAGATGTATGGAGTGTTTCTTTCTGTCACTAGGTGCCGCCGGTTAAAAGTTATCTTTTCCGGCGTACCTACAGATGTTATAGGCTCGATGGTGATTTGGTTAATGGTCAACACGTAAGATCAACACACCCACATCACACCATACACTTACACACCCATCAGGTACATCACCACCATGCACACACAGCACAAGTCAGGTAAACATACAACAATCAGATAAAAAGGGGTTTAAAGCACTCAGAGGCTGACTTCATACCACAGGAGGTACGATTTCAATTTCGCAAACGTGCCATTTGCGAGTTGAGGACCGCTCCAAGGAGGAGCGGGGGAGAATGGAAGTGGATAGTAAATCTCGTTCACACATAACATGAAGGGGATTTACTATCCATGGGCGCTCAACCTTAAGGGGGGCATGGTGTGTGGTTAATGTTGTGTCTCGCTTCGGCCAGAGTTCCTCTGATATCTGGCTGGCGACTACTCCGTACTGATGAGGGCCAAAAAAGCCTGAAACCGGTATGCGGATTGTTAGGCGTACACGACATGAATTAAACACAATCGAGCTTATCAGAAAGAAACATTTGCAATCTTTTTTCATTTATATGGAAGTTTGCATGGATTTTCAGGTGAATATCATTCATCGTTCTGCGTGGTATTTGATAGGAAAGTGGTTGTTTTTCACCTGTGGTCTACCAAAAAGATCTTTTTCAATTTATATTGAATTTTGTGAAGATGACTTTGAGCTTTTCATTTCTATTTCATAGAAATATAAGTTTATCTTGGATCGAAAATATCATATTTGAATGTTAGAAAGAGATAGAACACGAGAGAACAGTTGATCGGTAAGTTTAGTGCTCACCTGCCGCTCTACGTATACCAGTGGAGTAATATTAGATTTTAGCTTTTAGAAGTTGGGGGATAGTGGTAATTTTTAATTGTACTTTAGTGATGATGTTGGGAACAACATATAAAAAGTTACCAACCGTAAAATGTGTGCTTAATTAATTATTCAACTATTAAGTTGCCAAATTACATTGTATATTGAATATTCAAAAAAAAATGGAATAACAAAGATAAATAAAAATTATCTTTAAAATAAAAACTTTAAGCTGCAGATTTTTTTTATAATTCGAAAATGTGATTCGGCGACTATGAAAAGCAGAGCTGGAGGGGCCAGAAGCCACGAGTGCTTCACACTTTTGATCTAATTTATCAAATTGAGCTATCAAAAATGCAACTGAAAGAAGAAAAATACAGCTACCGAGAAGTCATGTTTTTAAACGCGAAAAAAATATGAAATTGTACACAAAAATACTTCTCATCAATACTTCGAAATGGTCCAGTAGTTTCAAAATGGCGGCTGTTGAATGATTCAAAAAAATTCGGAATATTTCATTTTTATACCCAATATCGGCAAACTATAGGTCGTTTCATAGAGTTTCATTAGCTCCACAACTTTCACCCCGAAAGTTCTTCTACGAGATGTACACATACATAAAAAATAGCTGTAGATTATCAGTCATGAAATCTATCCTAACGACTGGCCTCGCCATCGTTTTTTCGAAATTGTATTCTTGCTAAGCGACCTCAAAAACCCCTATAGCATCAATTTGGCAGAAATTACTTCAAAATTCATTGAGTTATTTCAAATTTGTCTAATAAAATTGTTTTTCATTGTTTAAACAATGAATAAACAATCAGCGCACAAATATACGTTTATAACATTTTTCTGCAAGTCAATCCTAAATTTTATCAGAAAGTTATAGGAAAATCAATGGATTTTTCCAGGATTCCGAAATAACGCATAGTTTTAAGCTATATTTACTCCACTAGTTGTGGACGGTTATAAAAGAAACGAAAATTATTTCTCTTCAATAAAGAACTTCCAAGCAGTCTATTAGGATACTTTTATCAGTAGCTCAGAGAGGGAGATAATGAATTCAATATCAGCGATTTGCAGTTTCGTGCCATAACATTGATAAATAAAATTATCAAATCGTTTGCAGATATTACATTGTGCAGATATAATGAGAAATAACTGAGAGGAGATCACACAAGGTGGACATGTTCGATGAAGCTTTTAAAATTTATTGTTTCGCGGGAGTTAGATCATAAAATTATTTATTTCTATAATAAACTTGAACTCGTCCACTACCTTGGAGCCGCCATCTTGAATTTGTGATTTTTGAATGAAAGTTCATAATCTCGATCACGAAAACCGCTACATACCAATTTTGAATAAAATCGGACCATACTCACAGAGATCGTCAGCCATCTTGGAGCCGCCATTTTTACTATATGAATTTTGACAGAAAATGCATAATCTTCGACCCCGAAAACCCTAACATACCAATTTTGAGTCGATTCGGACCATAAACACAAATCTCGTGTGCCATCTTAGAGCCGCCATTTTGTTTTTTCTCTATAAAAATACCATAACGTATTGTCACGGGAACTATGAACACCTGCCAAAGTAAAGTCTGAAAATTGAAAAATCCACGACAAAAATTAAGTTATTTTTTGTGAGTATCTAACAGAAAACAACTACTTCTCCGGCTAAAGCCATGCTGGACATTGAACTACATCTGATAGATATTCTGAAAAGACCCTAACTGAACAGAAAAAATCTGAAATTGAAAATTTGCATTTCCATTCAGATAGTTATTTGATTTTCTATTCCAGTCTCAATTAAGAACTTATATAGATGACTGAGGCATAGAAGAATGTTTTTCAAAAGAGAGTACTCACCAGAAATCATTTGTAACAAGGACGCAAGAGAGGCATCGCATTCATTAGGTCTTCAACACATTTTTGTCGACGAAAATCTATTTCACGCTTCCTCGATCATCAGGAAAATCGGAAGAAATGGGAAACTAATTCTCTAGAAGCAATCTCACCTTGCAAAGATGGAAAAAATTTATAAACCTTTCTTCTGGAGAGACATTTGGAATAAGTGTTTTTCTGACATTTCCATTTCTGCAAGGTGGGAGCGTGAAATAGATTTTCGTCGACAAAAATGTATTGAAGACCTAGTGAATGCGATGTCTCTCTTGCATCAATCTTACAAATGATTTCCAGTGAGTACTCTCTTTTGGTAAACATTCTTCTTTGCCTCATTCATCTATATGAGTTCTTAATTAAGGCTGGAATAGAAAATCAAATAACTATCTGAACGAAAATGCAAATTTTCAATTTCAGATTTTCTTTTGAGTTAGGGTCTTTTCAGAATATCTATCCGATGTAGTGCAATGTCCAGCGTGGCTTTAAGTTGTTTTCTGTTAGACACTCACAAAAAATAACTTAATTTTTGTCGTGGTTTTTGAATATCTGAAAAATATTTCTATTTTTTCACAAAAAATAACTTAATTTTTCGTGGATTTTTCAATTCCAGAAAAATATTTCTATTCAATATTCAATTGAGAATGTCTCCCTCTTCAACATGAAATCTGAGCTTTTCGAAAATTAATGGTCTATATTCATTTTACTGCTTTTCCAAGCATTCCTCATATATTTTTTTTATGTAGAATCACCCCAAATTCTGAAAGATTGTTTTTTCAAATAAAAACCTACATTCTTAAAAATCTGAAAACTATCTCCTTGAAAATCAATTCTCACCTCTAGGAAATTGAACTTATATTGAAAAGAAAAATAATCATCAAAACATACACAATCTTGATACATAAAATTACAGAACAAATAGAAAGGAAATCAAAACCAGTTCAAATAAGCCAATAAAAACGTTACCCTCTCATTTTTTTTTAATTCATACACCATCCAACAGCCGAAGTCAATTACGGGATGGGAAAAATCAACAGTACAAAAATACATCAGATATAGTATAAATTAATCTATAGAATAAAAATCAAAACAATTCACACTATCAATTGAAGAGAGATATGCAAATCAGTACATACACTGAAAAACATTTCTTGTGATTGAAGAAAAAAGTTTATATACTCATGCAGATAAAAGCTTGCACTACTGTGAGAAAAAATAATCTCAGCACAATAATTTCCGATTCTATTAACCAGAGGGCACCCGGCTCATAGAAATTTTTTTAATTTGTCAGAAACACATATCCCGTTGGTCCTACGCCTTGACCTCTTTGTGTAGGTTGCCCAAACACATCACGTTACTATACAACACAACTATTCCTTTTTTCCCCATACTAGACAGATCCCCATCGGACTTACCCGACATCCACGCAACATCTCCCCAATTTAACTTTGCACAAGATTTTACGGCCTCACTGTCGCATCCGTACCTCCTGACTAACTCCTGACTTAACGGCTAAAATTCCTCAAAATTTTCCGTAAAACCCTCAGTAGTCTACTCCCAATATTACTAAATCAGCATAAGTCCAATCGCAGTACAAAATCAATAGCAGATTCAATGGATATGCTGAATAAATGAATATCATTTTAGATTGTTCACAACTATTATAATCATAATCTTCGACCCCGAAAACTTCCACATAAAAATTTTGAATCAAATCGGGCCATAATTACAAAACTCGTCCACCATCTTGGAGCCGCCGTCTTGAATTTGTGATTTTTGAATAAATATTCACAATCTCCGACCTCAAAAACCGCCACATACCAATTTTGAATAAAATCTGACCATAATCACAGAGATCGTCGGCCATCTTGGAGCCGCCATTTTATTATGAATCTTGAAAAAATTCAACTTACCCAAAAAAAAAATGTGCCATCTCAGAGCCGCTTTGTTTTTTCTCTATAAAAAAACCATAACGTATTGTCACGGGAACTATAACACCTGCCAAAATTCACGTTAATCGGGCAACTAGAAGTGTGTCAAATTTAACTTGCCATATTTGATTACAGACAGACAGGTGAAACTAAATAAAAGCTTGTAAAATTGAATTATCCGTCATGAATAATTTCAATCTGAAATTCAGTTCAACAATTGAATAAAAATCAAAAATTAATAAAGTGTAAAATGAGAATTTTTTTTTTAAAACAGAACATTTATAATTACAACCAAAATTAAGATTTATCACTTCAGATGATGTAAGGGAAATATATTGCATATAGAAACCAAAATTTGTTGCCCATAGTATTTAGATATGGGGCATCAGGAAAATGTGTGAATCAAATTGTTGCTGGAAATATTTTGGCAAGATTACCATGCAAAATCAAGGAATTCCTGAAATTGAAAGACGACTTACAGTGAAATCATTCAGAAAAACCGCAACACTATTGGCTGATACTTGAATGGATTTGCTTGAGCTGAAAAGGGGTCTGGAAATCTTATATAGAGGCCGAAATGTATGTAGCAGGTTTGCTCACCAACAACACTTTGTAAATACAATTGCCACTGAAAGGAATAAGTTCTGTTGACATCAACGATCTAAATTACATTACTACTGATTTTACGCATGAAATACTCCCTTGTCTATGAATTAATATTCCTTCGAATCGTACATTCATTTTCAATATTACTAATTGTTAGATCATTTTGCAATAACTTATTTTCCTTTGTTTTTGATTGAAAGTTGTTCATAATTTACACTGGTCAGTCGCCGTGTTTTTTTTTTGCTCATGTAGAAATCCAATGATATTAGTCAATTTAAGGTCATTTGATTAAACACAACCACTCAGAACAACATTATACTGAAAACAGATCCCATGGGCTGTTTTCACTCCAATGGTGTTCAAGAGCAAGAGCTCATAAAAATTACGTGTCATAGCCATACCAACTCCATAAAACCTCACTTAAATATTGACGAAGAACATCATAATCAAATTATTAACAACATGCGTGGAAATACATCTTCATCAGTTATAGAAACTAATACGTCTGGATCTCCATTTAACTTTTCTAATTGTTCTTTCGTTAATTGCACCTTTGTAGTTATTTGACCAACAAGTGTAATAATGGTGGCAATTAATTATCGAAATATTTTAACGCGAGAGCGTTAATGTTCGAGATCATTAATCGCGATTTCAATATACGAGTTGATTGCAAAATGTTTCCGTCGACCTCGTTCCTGTGGTCAACGTGAAATTTTCGTTATCCATTGGCTTCAACTAGGAGGAAACTTACAATATACGGATTTGAAAATACATAAACTTGACAGCGCTAAGGTATTATGATTTGGAATTTGAATTCGTGTATGTTTAGTTGCCTATACCACAATGATGCATTCATAGAGAAATCGAGAATTAATAGTTTACTAATGGTCGATTTCGGTGTATGTTTGTTGCATATATCACAATCATTAATAGAAATTGAAGTTAATAGGGGGTCTAACGATCGATTTGTTAAAATAATACGAGGTCGCTGGAAAATAAAAATTTTTCGAGCAATTATCGATGTCCTTGAGTTATTACTACTGATAACATCCATGATCACCACAGGACACAAAACTGCATTTTTTGCGCAAGTGATACTTTCACGACGAATGCATATGTCAAAGAAGCCTACTTACACAGCCGACTACACAATAAGATTTTTTTATTGTCATCACTTTAGAAAATTCGATGGGGAACTTCAAAGCAGGTATTCATCGTTACGAGTGATGGATTGATATAAAATCATGACTCTTAGACAGAATAGCAATAATTGTTTTATATTTGAAATTTAAGGAAAACCAACAGATTTTTTTTGCGTTAAGGTAGTTGTCGTGAAATCCACTTCCAATCAGATTTCGTTTATATTCATATCACTTTTAGTTAACATTATTAGCTGTATTAAAATTTTGGAATCATTTACCACACCGAAAGCGAGATATAAGGCTTCAAAGTTGCAACGTTTAACACGTAATCCCTATAGTGAGCTACCGCGGACACCACATTTTGAAGCATAACTAAAAACCCTCCGTTCAGATCTTTCTGAAAAACTAGTATATTATTGAAAGATAAGTAACAAATTTCATTGAACAAATTAAACACGCGTAGCCATACAGTTATTTAGTTATTACCATAAGAAGTTTTTAAATTATTGCGTATGAGAAGTGCAAGAGAGGGAAGGCTGAGAATCGTGGCAACACCTCAAGCGAGCGCTCGTGATTCGAATAAGCGAGAGCGTTATGTTCTTCGGGGTTTGAATTGAACTGTGTTTTGGAATGCACATATTCATGAATGATAATTGTGAATAATTGCGTTAATATATACTGATGTATTTTAAACATATTGCAATAGGAATAGATATAAAATAAAATGTAGTTTTAGCGAGTAACAGCAAACAACAGTTCATGAACTTTATTTTATTTATAAATATATACAACACATGTACGTATAACATAATTCGAATATTTTTAAACATAAACAAAAATGATTCAGATTACAAAAAATATAATCAACAATGAATGTAATATTATTTATTTTTCTAACCATTATATTAAATAATCACTTGATTGACTAAAAATTTATTTTTAAATCAATAATGATTTTAGTAAATGCTTTCCTATTTTTAGGAACTCTATATTTTCTATTCACCAATTTTTCATTTACGTGATTAATCACAGCTTCTTCTCCTCCATTGTGATAGGTACAAACTATTCTTTTGTTCTTTATATGATTTCATGTATGTTGATAATTCTGACTCTTTACCAATGAGGCGAACTAATTTTTGCAAAATGTGTACATCATACATCGCTTCGTGGAAATTATCTGATGTTTCGTTTGGTATTAATCTTTGCCTAATTTTGATAGCTCGAACATTCCTGGCCTCTTCAATCTGGGAACGTTTTCTAAAATAATTAAGCTATCCACAAATCCTGCTGTCATGGTAAAATTTCTATCAAATTATTATTAATGATTGCTCTTAGTAATCTCATCGAATCTCGCATTATGCACAACGAGTAAATTTGGAGTTGTAGATTAATTTAAAAATTCTCTAATGCTACCAAAAATCTACTAAATTTAGTGAATCGACTTGTACATTATTCAAATATAATTGACCAGAAATTGTAGTACATCCCGTATTTTTGTCGCCACAGGATTGATGCTTCGTAGGGCTAACATATATATAAAATTCTCTATTTTCACATTTGTCGACGATTTGTAAAATGTCATCAGTCATCCACAATCCAGATGTTTCTAAATCAAAATAAACTATGCAATAATTTACTGATATTGATTCGATGTTTTTTAATAATAGTGATGGTGCTCTTAATTCGTTAATTCCAACGTTTGGTTGATATGGTACACCTTCTGACTTTTCTTCGATTTTCTTAACATTCCCCTTTTTGAACAAATCAACTCTGCGCAACTCTTTTTTTCTTATCAGAATCGTATCTTCGAGCATATGTATGACTACGTTCCAAATTCAATTTTTTTCTTATATTTAATAACGATACCTCGCCAATGTTTTTAGAGCAAACTGCAGTGTATCTTGAACAACTAAATGCCAGCGATCGTTGGATTGCGACGTTGCCAACAGTCCAGTTATGGCTTAGTTGCTGTGTCACGCATGCTAGTTGCGTTTCTGAGTGTACAGTTACCTTGAAAAAGATCCCATAGTCCAGTCATGATAGTAAGTTCACCTCGGAATTCGAGATACCCAGCTGTAAGTCTGTAAATACTTGTATATTGACACCCTAAAAGTTGTCTCAAAACCTACATATGGTAGGGTGTAAGCAACTATTAAATTTCAAGGTCAAAGGTCACAAAAATCGGTTTTTTGCGCTTTTTTTGGAAATATCTCATTTCCTATGGGTTTTTTGCTATTTGTATTCATCATCAATATTGTAGAATACAAAATTTTCTACAAATTTTTTATACGGTGAACCGTTTTCGAGATAGAGGGCGGAGAGCGCGCGGTCACCGCATCACTTCAGGTCAACCGGTGCCTCCGGTCGAAAACGCGCCATATATAGTTGATGAACTATCAATAAATCAATGATTATAAATATTTGTCAATTTTTATTAACTATAATATTATATTTTATCATTTTCTTCATGCATTAAATCTATATCTATTCAATAATACTGATAACCGTTTACTAAAATTAAAAAATAATTAAGAGAAAAACTTAAATCATAATATAATTATAAATACATGAATTATTTACAAAGGCATTACAGTTCCAAAATAATTGTTGTATTTGACGGATATTCAGACTACAGTAAGAACGTAAAAGCTATGGAGCAGCAGAGAAGAACTGCTGCACTTTCAAAAACGTACGAAGTCTGTTTCGATGAAACAATGGTTATACCAGTTACTCAAGAAAAATTCTTATCAAATCGAAATAACAAAGATAAGTTCATTAATATGTTAATTGAAAAATTACAAGCTGCAAATATTACTACTAAACAAGCCAGAGATGATGCGGATGTTCTTATTGTTGAAACTGCAATTGAAGAATCAAAGTCTAAAAAAACTGCAGTTATAATAGGACAAGATATTGATTTACTTGTCATTTTAATTGGGCGTACACTGTCTTACGAACAAGAAATTTTCTTTAAAAAAAATTGGGAAAGGAAATGTAAAACGGAGATATACTCGACTAAAAGTTTTGATAATTATCCTCATTCCAAAAAACATATTTTATTTCTGCAGCATTGAGTAGCTGTGACACAACTTCTGCGCTTTTAAAAAAGGAAAAAATCATTTTTAAAAGTTGTTGAGAAACTGACAAATTTGGATGAACTAGCTGCAGCATTTGAGGAAGAAAATTGTTCGGCCCAGAGATTATTAGAGGGTGGAACTCAAACCTTATTGGCAGTCTATAATGCTCCAGAAATCTGTGAAAAGTCTCGATCATCTTCGTTATACGCATCACGTCAAGTCTACAAAACTTAATAAACAATGTGAAGCTTTCAAATATTCCACCAACAAGTGCAGATGATCATCAACATTTCAATCGTGTATATTATCAAGTTCAAACTTGGTTAGGACATGATTTGGAACCCAGGTATGGGGTTGGGCAATGCGAAATGATTTTCTGGAGCCTATCATGACAATTTTACCACCTGCTCCAGAAGATTTGTAAATACAATTTTCTGCAACTGCAAAAGTGGTTTTGGTTCGCGATGCGGATGCAGGAAAGCGGGCTTGCAATGCTCTTTAGCTTGTGGCCAATGTAATGGGCAAGCTTGTCTCAATGCTCTACCATATCAGAGCGACATTAACGAAGATGGAACCTTTGATCCCGATATCATGGAAGAACTTGAGACAAATGTCGTTGAAGACGATAATGAAGACCAGTTTGAAATTTACCAGCAGCCAGAAGACGACGATGAAGAGGAAGAAGATGATTAAAATTATAAATTGTAGTTTTTGTACCCTTTATTCCATTTTTTTACTTTCAATAAAAAAATTATTCAATGATATTTTTAATAAAAGATTAATTCATAATTTATTTGTTTTTTTTTTCATCATGTAAGAAGTTATTAATATTAATTAGGTTAAAATTCAAATATAATTCTTATATTTTCATTAACAATTCTGCAATTACATGGGCAGGTAAGTGTTGTTAAATAAATTAATACTGAATAAAAAGTGGATAAGTTAGGAAAAAAATGATAAAATATAATATAATAGTTAATAAAAATTGACAAATATTTATAATCATTGATTTATTGATAGTTCATCAACTATATATGGCGCGTTTTCGACCGGAGGCACCGGTTGAGCTGAAGTGATGCGGTGACCGCGCTCTCTCCGCCCTCTATCTCGAAAACGGTTCACCGTATAAAAAATTTTTCTGAAACAAAATTTGTAGAGAATTTTGTATTCTACAATATTGATAATAAATACAAATAGCAAAAAACCCATAGGAAATGAGATATTTCCAAAAAAGCGCAAAAAACCGATTTTTGTGACCTTTGACCTTGAAATTTAATAGTTGCTTACACCCTACCATATGTAGGTTTTGAGACAACTTTTAGGGTGTCAATATACAACTATTTACAGACTTACAGCTGGGTATCTCGAATTCCGAGATTCTTACCTAATTTAAGCTCAAATGACTGGAGTACCACTAATTCAGCGTTTGAACATGTACGCGTCGTGCTACAATCGAACCCACTGTTTGTAGCACGACAACTACCTTAAAATAAAAACCAAAATAATTAGGTAAAATCGCTATTTTCTTCAGATGCAGTAATTTTCCTTGAGGATCGTAAAACTGAGAATTTTGAATGGCATGAAAGAATTGATAAGTTACATATTGAACTAAAAAGGAATATTAAAAAAAAAAATCTTTGAGCCCCCGTAAAAATATTGTTTATGCAGTCGTTCAAAAAATCTATTCGTCGAAAAAAATAGCCTGAACCGGCCCTGCACTATCAGTAATTATCGGGACCCTCATACTGATCCCGACATATATGTTACAACAAATGAAGCCTAATGTGATTCGAATGTAATGAAAAGTTCTAAATTGGATAATGTCTCCCATTTGTATCAGAAGCATCTATGAATAGAGTATTTATCAATTCTAACTCTCGTTCTAATTTTAATGGGCCACGCATGAGTGGAGGCGCTCGATTTTATGAAATGTTTTGATGGCGATACATTCACTATCTGGATTGTTGTTTTGACGGAGAAATAACTATAGGAAAAATACCTCAATGGGTTGGTATTGGAAATATTTCAATTGATAGCCTAGCTGTTTGTGTAGCAGAGAAAAAAATGTGGTCACAGTACATTAGTTATATCTCAGGAGAGTGTGTTGGTTACTTAATTTTATATCAACAACTGTTGATGTTGAACTCCGCTATAGTCCGGGAGACAGCGTTGCAAATGACAAAATCATGTCATTCCTAGTGATTTTTTTGCAAATGTCTTTCCTCGAACAATCATTTGAAGATCTCATCATCAGCTGCCCCGTTAGTGGTGGGGCTGGCTGTGAGAAAATTTCGATACTAAAAAAAATTAATACAAATATCCTGTGAAAAATTTGGTGAGGGACGAAATGATCTTATACCCTTACCTTTCAATTCCAGTTTATAGGGGTAGCTGATGAATAAACCCCTAGTTTCAATGCAGCTGACGATTGTTTTTCCATTTAAATGTCATTTCAACTTGAGCTCCAGAAATGTTCAAATGTATTGAAATAATTTTTTAAATTATTTTTTGAAAAATTCTCAATTGTCTCTCAGCCAGCTCCAACAAATTCTAGACACTTGTTTCGCTTATTAGTTATAATCAAACCATCATTTTAAACAATTAGTTATAATCAAACCATTATTTTAAACAAAAATTGAGCAGGATGAAAATACTCACTAAAATGCAACGCTGCCTCCCGGACTATTATTATCGATTTTATTCTTTGTGAAATTTGAGTACAATGAATTTAAAAAAATTGGAAGTACAGGAAAATGTCATTTGTAACTTTCTCAAGGATGATATTCAGACCCAAACGTGGAATCACAGCACCTCTAAGAAATTTTGAGCGAGTTTTCAAATTATATTTCATATGAATAATAATATTTTTGAGAAATCGGCAGTAAAATAGTTTCTTGTACCTCTATAGAAAGTACACACATCAGGGAGGAAACTCATATCCCCCCCCTAGGGAGGAAAAGTACCCATTTTAAGTATGTTGTAAATCTATTATATTCAAATTGTTTCCGTAATTTCTAGAACATCTTGTATATTCTGTATTCTGGTAAAAATTAAACATGAATGTTGTTACTTCAACGTTAGGTTTTTAAATAAAAATTTCAACTTCAGGATTCTTAGATACGTTTTTTGAGTTAAGAATAAGAAAATCATAGTATGCTGTGTCTCGCAAGCAGTAAACACGGCGATTTTAAATCCAGGATTCTTAGATACGTTTTTTGACTTAAGAATAAAACTATCATAGTATTCTGTGGCTCACTGACAGTAAACACTGCGATTGACTTTTAGAGTACAAAGTCGCTAAGTTTATTAAACTCAATAGAATTTTTGAAATAGCGATTCAAGTGATTTTGTATTTTCAAATACGCCATTTAATATTAAGGAACAAGCTAACATAGCGTCATTAACCTCACTACCACAAAAATCTTAAGACAGGTATGAAAAACAATATGCACAATATAAGCAATGGGCTGAAGACAACAAGATAAATAATTATTCAAAAAATGTTTTACTAGAATATTTTTCACTCCAAGGGAAATCATTGAAAGCTTCAATACTTTGGTCCAAATATTCAATGCTACGCACAATGTCGATATTAAATATCCAAAGTTGATTGCATTTTCAAAACGTCAAAATGCCGAATACAAACCAAATAAAGCTAAGACTTTTACAAGAAAAGAAATAAATAGATTCTTAATGGAAGCCCTCGATGATGTTTTTTTATTTATGAAGGTAAGATATGAAATCCCAAATTATTTAATTTTTGACAAAAATATTCATAGGTACTCCTTGTTATTGGAATTTCTGGAGCATGTCGATGTGATGAGCTTATTAACATGACTGTGGATCATACTGATGATAAAGACAATATTTTAGTAATAAACATTCCCACTTCAAAAACGAATACACAACGAACTTTCGTAATAAATGCTTCAACAGGCAACGGCCCAAATTTTGTTCAAATCGTTAAAAAATATATCTGTCTACGTCCTAAAACTGAATAAACGATTGTTCGTATGCTTTAAAGCAGGCAAATGTATAAGTCAAGTGGTTGGCAAGAATACTATATCTAAAGTTCCAAAAATAATTGCAGAATATCTTAAGCTTCCAAATGTCGAACATTACACAGGGCACAGTTTCAGAAGAACTTTAGCAACTTTATATAGAACAATCTGGCGTAAAAAAAAAATCTGATCAAATTATGGGAAATACTGTAGAACCTGAACTTGACCATAATCAGCCAAGCACTACTAGAAGTTATTACAATATGCTAAGAGAAAAAACTTTTTAACAAAAAATTTAAACCGACGAAATACGGAACTGAAAAGTAAAAAATGAAATAAACCTTCTTAGTCTCAATGACTAAGCTCCTAAACTAATGTAAGTAACTAATGTTGAGTCGGCGCCAAACAAACAAGCAAATGAATTAGGTAATGCGTAAAATGATGGCATCGAGTTGCGCGGTGACATTCTGAAAATTTTTTTGAAGTAATTTAATGATCTTAGTTGATTGTTCGTTTGGCGCGACTCAAAATTAGTTACTTACATTAGTTTAGGAGCTTAGTTATTGAGACTAAGAAGGTTTATGTTATTTTTTACTTTTCAGTTCCGTATTTCGTCGGTTTAATTTTTTGTTAAAAAGTTTTTATTTTTCAATTTTTTGTGGCTGAAATCTACTAATTACTGCCTACTTGTTTTTTTATTACTTCCAAAATACTTACTTACCCAGATTACTTCAACTATTACCAGTTAAATAATATGATTATCTATTTTTACTATTTGTTGTAATATAAATTATTTTTGTTGTTCTGGTTAGTTTATTTCATTACTTTGTATATCATTCCATCCTCTCATAGAATATAATGATTTTGACGGATGTGGAATAATGACAGTAGCGATCTGTCATTGTCAACTACATATGTGTGTGCCAATGTTCACAAGTGAAAAATCAATTATCCCCTATTTTTCCACCCGTAAGGGTGGATAATTCCATTCGAAATCCGAATATGAGGTATACCCTCTCTATTAAAAAAAGAATCATCCAAATCGAAGAACCCAGTACAAAGTTATGCCTGATAGAATAGGTTAACGGACCAGAATTCAGAGGGTGAGTGTTCAATATCCTTCATTTTGCTACCTTTAGGGGTGGATTTCATCTTTTAAATTCGAGTGGGACCAACTTCGAAGTACACCCTATCCACTGAAGAAAAAATTATCGGAATCGAACGTCTCAGTAAAAAAATTTGCATGATCATACATAAAAAAATAAAAAATATACGTGTCGACTAGAGAACCTCCTTCTTTTTGGTTTCGTTGGTTAAAAATACTTCAAATACTGAAGCTCCTATTCAAACACTCACATTCAATATTAACATAATTCTTTTTTTTTATTTTCGTGTTTTTCGGCTATATTTATATCAAAAAATGTGTCTCCCGTACAACTAATTGTGTTTTTTTTTCAGTGTGTCTTCTATCGGTTCTCTTCCTCCTACCGTACTGTTCGAGAGGCCACGCCCCTTTGCTCTTCAGCCTCGGCGGTTGGTGTCTGGCGACGTACTCTTTTCTGGTGCTCCCTGTACTATATCAGCCAACTACAAGTACCCGGTGCGTTGGCTCAGGCGACTCAGCAAGAAAATCGTGGTAAGACAAAATACAATAATTGGTAGCGTCTGATTTATGCAGAATATGCGATAAACGATAGTCATAACTGCAGTGCAGGTGGTGCGGATATCGCTGACGATACTATAATTTATAGAGTTTGATTTTTAGTCTGATTAACAAGTTAAAAAAAAACGGGGTAATTCTTGTTCCCGGTTCTAATAATATTTGCGATAGCTCATTCGATTTGGAATGAGGTCTAGAAAAATGAATCTCGAGCATTTATTAGCTCATAAAAAATTGCAATTGTTATTAACAAAATAAGATGAAAAAAAAAGATATTCAGTTTTTCGTTAATAACTCAAAAACTATTAATATTTAAGAACTTTTGAAAAAAGATCCTCAAAGAGGAGGAAATTTTAAATGAAAAAGTTTCGACTCCCGGAATTCTATCTCCATTATTTATAATTTTTATTCAACGCCGAAAATAGGCTGGAGACAGTATATCACAAAAAATAACTTTTTTATAGTATTAAATATTAATTTAAAAATTTGAAAAAATCATGGTGTCTACAGAACACTTGAAAGAATAAAGCCCCGTTGAAAAAAAAATATGTTGATTTTTCAAAAAGTTATACGATTGTTAATTAACTAATTTTTATCCAATCTCTGTTTTTACAAAAGTCGACATAAAAGTTTAAATAATTGACCTATACATTTTTTGCTTTTTGGAGCCCTTCGCATATATATATATATATATATATATATATACAGTGCTTCTCAAAACTCCCTCCCCCCCTCTTATTTTTGGAACGATTATACATAAACAAGTGAAATTTGGAAACTGAATATTAAAGGTTGTAAACTTCCCTACTAGTGATGAAAGATGACGAAATCGTCAAAGATGACGTCACAAGGCCACGGTGACCAAAATGGAACCCTACGGCAAGCGACACCTCTTTTAAAAGGTATCGAAAAAACCTATTCAATCATACTAATTTTGTTTGTGTTTATGACAGTTTTGGCAACTTGCTTTTAAAAAACGCAAAGCTGTGATGAATTAAATCAGTTAATACTAAAATTCCGAATTCAAGCTCCGCCTCTGGATAGTTGTCAAATGAGCTGACGTTTTTGTTAGTCTCCCTAATTCGACGTTTTTGTAATTGTCCAAGTTTTTGTACATTCAATAATTTGTGTATTGTTGATCGAACGTTCAACTGTTTTAGCAGCTTTTGGTACTTTTAATATTTTTGTACATTTTAATAATTTGTTAAACCTTTGTGAGCCGCACGTTCAAGTGCTTCAAGAAGCGAAATGGTACGTGCTTTAGGTGATAAAGTAGCAGCGATCCTAATTCTTGGTGAAACTGGACAAAATATTCATGCAGCAGAACGCATTTTTAATGAGAGGTTTCCCGATCGCCCCGTTTCGAGGACTTATTTAAGAGGGAGCTCCTTCGTAAGTTTGAAACAACGGGTAGTATTAATGATGCGAAACGATCTGGCAGACCACAAATTTCTGATGAGAAAAAAATTGATATACTGGCAGAAGTAATAGTTAATCCTACTTCTTCAACAGCTCACGTTGCATCTACCTGTGAAGTCAGTCGAAGTACAGTACACAGGGTATTGAAAAAAAACAAATTTCATCCATACAAATTAAAAATGGTTCATCAACTCTCAGACGACGACCCAGACCGAAGACTAGAATTTTGTGAAAATATCGAAACTAAAATTAACCAACAGCCAGACTATGTCAAAACAATTTGTTTTAGTGACGAAAGTACTTTCTATCTAAATGGAAATGTAAATACACAGAATGTGAGGTATTGGAGTTTCGTGAAACACATACCCAATTTCCCCAGAACGTGAATGTTTGGGCAGGTAGCCTGGGAAACCACATCGTTAGGCCTCTTTTTTTCAAATACTAATTTATCTGGTGAGGTTTATCTGGAGCTGTTGCAAAACGCAATAGAACCGTTAATCCTTGAAATTTTGGAAGATAATCCAGATGAATTCGGCAATTTGGAAATAACATTCCAACAGGATGGTGCTCCTCCACACTTTTATGGTGCAGTAAGACGGTATTTGGATGAGGAGTATCGTGGTAGATGGATTGGACCACGAGGTTCAACGGAATGGCCAGCTCGATCACCGGATCTCACACCTTTGGATTTTTTTCTGTGGGGGTACCTCAAATCGAAGCTTAACGCCACTGAACCTGACAATATTGACGTTTTAAAACATCGTATTATTGCAGAATGTGAGGCTGTTTCCGCAGACACATTTACAAAAGTACGAGAAGAGTTTAAAAATAGGATATTCCACTGTCAGGAAGTAAATGGAGGTCACTTCGAGCAATTTCTTCGAATAGATACTGATTCTATTATATTCTATTGTATTATTAATATATATAATTAATATCATACTGAATGGAATTTGAATTTTAATGTTTACTAATGAGCCATTAAAATGCCATAAACACAAACAAAATTAGTATCATTGAATAGTTTTTTTCGATACCTTTTAAAAGAGGTGTCGCTTGCCGTAGGGTTCCATTTGAAATTATTGGTCACAATGGCCTTGTGACGTCATCTATCATCACTAGTAGGGAAGTTTACAACCTTTAATATTCAGTTTCCAAATTTCACTTGTTTATGTATAATCGTTCCAAAAATAAGAGGGAGGGAGGGGACTTTTGAGAAGCACTGTATATATACTTAGCAAGATTACGTGATAAAAGTTTTATATTTTATATTTTGTTTGTTATAATTGTTTTAAATGACCAAAAAATTAAATATTAAAAAAATGTTAAATTTTTTTGTTGACAAATGTTATTATACAGCTGTTTTTGCATCTAACAATGCCATTAATCAATGTAGGAAAAAAATGTTTACTCATTTGTTAAGAAATTGTTTATAAACAAATAGACAAGTATAATATTTAAAACAATATTTCTTAGCATTTTATTGTCAAGACAAAATGATTATTAAAAAAAAACTTAAATAATTTTTTTAATTGTTTATAATCGTTTTTTATATTTTGTTTGTTTGAATAATTAAGAAATGTTTTTCTCTTTGAAAATCAATTTAGATAATATAAGCAATAAACGTTTGAAAAAGGGAAGAAGAAATTAAAATTTTTGGTTATGTAAAAGCACGTGGTATTTCCGTGATTTTGTTAGATATCTTCTATAAATCACTGAAGAGAAACTTAATATTATTGAATGATATTGGATGTTTAAGTCTTGACAACTGAATGTCAATTATATTATAACACTTTCGACAGGACTAGTTGGCGATTCTTCTATCGATTGCCATAAAGCTGTAGAGAAAGGTTTGCAAAGCACGTCAAAAATGGTTGGAGCAGATTAGAATCGTATTCGTTTACCAAGAAGTCTTGTGTGAAGACGCTTGTTAAGACAACACCGGTTTGTGTCATAGATGAAGAGCCAGTTATCGTCAACACTTCATTTCTATTCCAACGGATTGTAGCGTCTATGATTAACAACAAAGATATAGTAATAAAAACTAAAAAACACGCTTCAATAGAAAACTAAACTAAAAAGTAGAAAATAATTTTAAAGTTTGAAATAAGAATACAAAAATTCATCTTAAAAAAGGTGGGTGCTTGATGTCAATTGTTTTAATTTTAAACGAATTTTTATAAACAAATGCATGTAACAGCTGATTAGCAATAGTTACAAACTTGGATTTCGAAGATTGAATAATCTTCTACAGAAATGTCCCGAATGTCCATTATCATATCTCTTATAATTTAAAAGTTATATATATTTGATACTTGAAAAATCAAGAGGCCACTTTGATTTCGGTATCGTGTAATATTTAAAAATGTTATAAAAAATTAAAGATAATTTTTTTCAATAGTTTGTAATACTAGCAATTGAATTATGTGAAGCGTAAAATGATGGCAGCGAGATGCACGGCTGCGTTTTGATGACTTCTTTCATAGATAATGATCTTCGATAATTGTTTGTTTGGCGCCGACTCAAAATCAGTTACTCACATTAGTTTAGGAGCTCAATTATAATTTAGACTAAAAAGGTTTATTTAATTTTTTGCTTTTCAGTTGATTTTTTCGTCGGTTTAATTTTTTGTTAAAAAGTTTTTATTGAGTTGCCGACTTTCTCTAACGAAAAACTTTTCTGGAGTCGATTGGGAGGGGGGCAAGTGCCCCCCTTCAAAAAAATTTGTTTTCGTGTGTCAAATCGAAAAGTCCTTTGAAATTTTTCGATTCCGTCGAAAATAATTTCCTAATTCAACTGTCTCGTGGCGGAACTACCTTAAGTAACAATACTCTCAATTTCAATCGTTCACACACGTTCACGTTGCTGAAAACAAATATTCACCCAACTCACCAATCACGCACACTCACACCTACACAAACACATAACGATAGTTTATTTAACACCACTTTCAAGGTATTGATTTAGTGGTATCTAAATTTATTTACCCTTAGTACTCACCGAAATATTGCATATTTCGAATTGAAGTTTTTTTTTGTGCAACCATTTCTTGGTGAATAAATTATTATTTCAAAATATTTGTGTGAGAGGAAATAAAGTTGAATTTAGGAAAAAGACATCAACGTTTCATTATAAGGTTGGAAATTTGATGATTCTGTCTTATATTAGATGTTTGTCAAACGTAATCCATAATGACACGTTTAATAGAAATTTATTGTAAGTTCCTATCAAAACAACTTTTTTATTTTTATTAAATACATAAGTGCAGTGTTTTGATTCAATCCAAGTACAAACACTGGGGAAGATAACAGTGTCATCATCGAAAGCGTGAATTTTGCTCTACATTTCATATTAAAAAAATCGTCATGATAAATATGGAATAATAAAGGACACAAAACACTATCCTGAGGTACTCCGTAACGAAATACCATAGTTTTGTCAATTTTCCATCAATTGGTATGCTAATATCTATGAAAGTGTGGAATGATATGGAAACCCGTTTGCCCCAATAATAAACGTACATTAAAAAGGACTTCAAAGCAATTATAGAGTATGTTGGCTATGATGGAAACTTTTGGCTCTCTATTTTGCCCAAATCTTAAGTTTGATTCCATGAATAATTTGAATTTGTTTGAAACTTGACCTTGAATTTATTTCAGTCTGGAAACACATAATATATTCATATGTCCGGTTAATTCTATTGGATGAAACTAGGAAATAATGAACACATACCTGATGGATGCTGGGAATTTGCTCTAGTGGAAGAGAACTGGACTATTGAGGAAGTTTCACACAAGAAATTCACTTTTATACCATCCATAACACCCCCAAAGTGTCTTTGCCATGTCACATCAAAAAATTCTGACATATCCTTCGTCCATAGGCGTGGATGCTTTCCTGGAAAATAAAACCCCTATTTTAGTGTTTTGAAATGAGTTTCAATATTATGCGTTGAATCGGCTACAAAGTGTTTTTTCTTCACCGTTAAAAAACTTCTGGGATGTATAAGATGATTTGAATATCCGTTGATCATATTGGTGGAGATATGAACGGGTGCCGAATTCTATAACAGTTCTTTAAACCATAAATGAATTGTAAAAAAAATATTGACGAAACATTTTTGTAATAATAAATAATAATAATGATAAGCGGCTTTATTCATCATTTCAAATTCTACATACAACAAAAGAAAAATATAACAGTATCAATTAATAGAGAGAAGGTGAACGATGAAAAGGCGAAGTGTCAGCTATAGCTGTTTTTCAACTCGACTACAAAAGATAAAAAAAAAAAAAAAAAAAAAAGAAAAGTAATAAATAAGGTAAAAATCGGGAAAAGGTAAAGAATATGAGATCACCCAGTATCTTCACGAAATTTTACAGGTGCTTCAAAACATTGTGAAAAGAGTCTAGCAATTGAAAATTTTGCGCGGAAAAAATAATATTAGGAGATATGGGCCCCCGAAGGTCCATAAAGAGAGGTTATAGGATATCACTTATGGAAATTATAAATTGATATAAACAATTTCTATTTACACTAAAATAGTAACTGCACATACGTTTTACCTTTCAGTAATATTAAAATCACATAATTTTCGATAAAGACATGAAAAAACTCCGATTACTTTTCATATAATTTTACAGAAGAAATGTCAAAAATCAAATGTTATGATTATTAATCTTTATTGATATGCGACGCTGCCTATGTCTCCAAAAGGGGAAAAGAAAATACTGAAATTCAATGCGTCATACATATTGAGCATATAAATGATGAGTATTACAGCATGAAATAACGATCTGATATCTGTGTTTAAAATGCAAAGTATATTTCACCACGCTTCTTGATAGTGATTATAATTTTGAAAATTAAGCATGAAGTTGATTTGCCGCATTTAGAAAGTTACCAAACATATTAAATAATGTGACTTCAGATTATTTTGTTTTAAGTAATTTTAAACTGGACCAAGAAATGCATACAGGCATACAAGAGAACATCCAATTAATTTCTTACGTAAAAAAAAGGAATATAACCTAACCTAACTTGGCTAACCTTGTTACCCAAGTTGAATGCAATCTAATCAACCTTACAAGGGACGCTTCGCTCCGCTCGCGAACATTTCGATCAAATCAATTTCTAACGTAAAAAGAAGGAACACAACCTAACCTAACTTGGAACCTTAAATTTCGATCCAATTAATTGCGAAAATCCGGATTGGCCAAATTCACTTGAATAGTTGGCAACGTGGCATGTCCATAAAACGCCAAGATCAATGCAACCACCACCATTTCATTTTTGACAGTTCATGTGAAAAATTTAATGAAACATAATCGGAGTTTTTTCATGTCTTTATTGATCATTAAGTGATTTTAATATTACTTAAACGTTAAATGAGTGTACAGTTAATAGTTTAGTGCAAAAAGCTATTCTTTATATCAGTTTGCAGTTTCCAAAAGTGATATTCCATAACCTCTATTTATGAACCTTCTGGGGCCCATACCGCCTAAAATTATCTTTTGCGCGCTAAATTTACAATTGCTATACTGTTTTTATCGTCTTCTTAAGCTCCTGTAAAAATTTCGTGAAGATACTGGGTGATCTCATATTCTTAACCTTTACCTAAAAATCGTCACAAATAATCTACTAAAGCATATAACAAAATGAAAAAAAGTTAATAATAAAGTTCGTTACTGTTTTATACCTTATTGGTTAGTGATACTCAACATGTCGAAACATATATCAGAAGCGGGATCCATCAACGTAAGAACAAAAACTGCCTATTCTTTAGCTGAAGTTTCAGTTTCTTTTTGAAATTACTTAGTGTGTACAGTCTGAAATCATTGGGTAACTGGTTGTACAATTTGGCAGCATTGTATGAAAAATATCTTGTGTAAATTGTAGTAGAGTGACGAGGAATGACAAGAATGTGTCTATTCCTTGTTCTGAGGTCGTTCAATGCTGAAAACATCTTCAATTTTTCAAAAAGGTATTCAGGAGTTTTCGTTATAAGAACTTTGTGGGTTTTTGATAGTAGGTGTAGATTTCGAAGATCGTTCAACCTCAGCCAACTAGAGTTATTGAATTCCGTACTTATTGGGTCAAATTTCCGAATACCAAAGGAGAATCGAATGCACGAGTTATGTATTCTTTGCAGACGATACTGGTCAGACTTCAGGAGGGCAGGCCCGTAGACGCTATCACAATAAGACAGCTTGGACGTTATCAATGATTCGCATAAAGACAGCTTCAAGTGCTTGGAAAGCATGTGTCTGTTAGAAAAGAGTTGTCTAAGGATGTTGAAGGACGCCTGGCAAAGATAGCTCACATGTTTGGTGAATCTCAGCTCAGAGGAATTGCATTTTTTTATCTTCGAGCAAAACAAATCGTTTACTAATGCACTATTTGAACAAATAAGCGAATTGAAACAAATAATCACTCGGAGTTCTGGAAAAGTGAAAACGTAAGAGAAAGAGGTAGAAAACCTACGGAAGAAAAATATGAACTTGAGAAAACAATAAAAGAGAATAATATACTAATTTTCAATTCATATTATAAAGACGGTAACTTACTCGATTACCCACTGAATCTATTGGACTCCAAACTAGAATTGGATTCAACCAGAGGAGAAATGAATAATATTCATACAATTGGAAACAATCAAGAAAACAAAATAATCCTAGCGAAGATTGTGAGGTTCACAACAAAGCAACAAATCCTCAAAAATAGCAAGAAACTTAAAGGACAAAAAGTATCAATTGTGGAATATGTATATATATATATATATATGAAAGAGAGTAATATCGAGGATATAATAAATATGAAGGAGTTTAAATCGGGACTTAGCAAGAAAAAGTGGCTAACCGTGAACGTGTTTCGGGCTCTCGGCCCTCACAGTACAGTGGAAGTCAAGGATGACAACATTGGTAGAAACGACAAATCAACGGTCAACAAACAGAAGCCAGCCGCTCATTTGTGATTTCGGTCAGCAGACCCTGAATTCCAGGGCAACAAATGAGCGGCTGGCTTCTGCTTGTTGACTCCGTTATTCGTTTCTACAAGGTTGCATCCTCATTCTCGTATTGAGGGCCGAGAGCCGAAAACGTGTCTCGGTGCACTTCTCTGATATGTCCATTAAACTCCTTCCATTTTGTATATATATATATATATATATATATATATATATATATATATATATATATATAAATATATATATCCTGAAGAGAGATCTGAAAGAAGTTCATCATTTGAGAAAGGCCCGGAAAGAAAATAAGAAAGCACATATTTTTCGCAACAAACTATACATCAACAGTGTGGGTTATACTTACGCATATCTGAAACTGAATCACAACAATGAAATAGAAGATATCTCGAGATATGAAAATTCGTCCGTCGAGGGAAGCAGTCTGAACTTGGATTTTCATCCATTTCAAAGATTGGTTGATATTTCACAAAAATGTCCTGAATGTCCATTATCGTATCTCTTATAATTTAAAAGTTATATATATTTGTTACTTGAAAAATTAGGAGGCCACTTTGATTTCGGTATCATGTAATATTTAAAAATGTTCTAAAAAAAATTAAAGACAATTTTTTTCAGTACTTCGTTATATATGTCTGTTATGGTAATTTTTTTTAATTCTAGGAAAAAAATAAACTGAGGGTCACAAATTGTTTATAACAAATTGTTAACTTAATACACAATGAAATTATTGATGAAAAAAATTTTTTTTTTATCCTCTAGAGAAATGCCAATTATGATTTTTAAAGAGAAACAAATTTCTTAATTAATTATTTAAACAAACGAAATATAAAAAAAAGATTACTTATAAACAATTAAAAAATGTATTTGAAGTTTTTTTATAAACAATTTCTTAACAAATAACGTGAAACATTTTTTTCCTACGTTAAAATATGCCATTTTTAGATGCAAAATCAGCTCCAAAATAACATTGGTCAACAAAAATTTTGTTAACATTTCTTTAATATTTCATTTTTTGTTCATTCAAAAAAATTGTAACAAACAAAATATAAAACTTTATTAAACTTTTATCACGTGATCTTGTTAAGTATGTATATAAGAAGGGCTTCAACAAGCAAAAAATGTATAGATCAATTATTTAAACTTTTATGTCGACTTTTGTAAAAACAGAGATTGGACAAAAATTTGATAATTAACAATCGTACAACATATTTTTTTCCCACGGGGCTTCATTCTTCCAAGTGTTCTGATGACACCATACTTTTTCAATTTTTTTTATTGATATTTAATACTATAAAAAAATTATTTTGTGTGATACACTATATGAAATGGATCCCTATATCCGCGATTATAATTATGAACCTATAGAAACCATAGAGTTGAGTAAACTTAATAGTAATTCATTAGTACACAAAAAAAACAACTCCAAACTGATCCACCAAAATATACGTAGTGTAATGAAAAACTTAGACCAACTAGAAATAGCTCTGAATGAACTGTCTTTTGAATTTGATTGCATTGTTCTTACAGATACATTTCAAATAGAAGATAAAAGTTTGACTGAACCGAACGGTTATATAAGTTTTTATAGCGAAGGAGACATACATAAGAATGTTGGTGTTTTGGTATATTTAAAGAATTTTTACACATTTTCATCGAAAAATATTTCAATTGGCAATTGTAAATCGATACAAATTAAAGTGAACACAGATGAAAACGAATCAATATTGATAACTTCTATATAAAGACCTCCCTTAACCAGTACTGAAAACTTATTCTTCTATTTGAACCAGTATCTACAAGACACAAATAAAATAACTGTAGACAGTCACATTATCGTGGGTGACATGAATATCAATTTGAATGATGAAGATGTATTAGTATATGATTATCTGGATAATTATAGTACGCACAATTTTGTTTCGATTATCAATAAGCATACCCGTATACAGGGACACTCAAAAAGCTGTATAGATCATAAATTTTTAAAAACCGATGACAAAAATCTTAAAGAAAACTGCGTGTACCAGTACCATGTTTTGTTTTAATAGAATATTAAATTAAAAATACATTCAAAACAAAATTATGTGTATTATAACAAAGACAACAAGATCAAACGGAACGGAGTTATAAAATTGCTCGAAATGACCACCTCCAACCATTAGACAGGAATCAAGTCTTCGTTTCATAGACTGGCGCAAACGTTGAAATACTCCTGGTGTGTTTTGGCTTGTCTCACAGGCTACAATGTTGCCATTCCTTAAATCAATCACACTTCCAATGGGGGTCGCATAAACCAAGGACGCCAGGTGACTCCAGATGCAAAAGTCCAAGCGGTTTAAGTCTGGAGATCTGGGAGGCCAAGGTTGAGGTCCTGCCTATCCAACGATTTGGATACACGTCGTCCAAGTACTGACGAGCAGCTATGCTGAAATGGACAGGCGCACCATCGTGCATAAATCACATTCGTGGTCGAATAGCTAGTGTAACATTTTCAAGTAAAATGGGAAGCTGCTCCTGGAGAAAATTTGTATAGGTTGCACCAGTTAGCATTAACGGTAGAAAATACGGTCCAATAAAATTTCCGCCAATAACTCCGACCCACACGTTCAGTAAAAATTCTTATTGTTACCGACCTGTTATCTTCGGCCCATAGATGATTGTTATGGAAATTTGTAATCCCTTGTTTTGAAAAGTTGGATTCGTCAGTGAATATTACGTTTTCCAAAAATTGAGCATTTTGGGTAATCATTTGAAGACGCCATTGACAAAAGTCTACTCGAAGGGGAAAATCTCGCGGCAAAAGTGCATGGACTCGTTGAATATGGTAAGGATACAATTGGTGATCCTTTAAAATTTGCCAGATTAGTTTATTGCTACATTAAGTATGTTAGCAGTTTGTCTTGTACTTAATTCCGGACGATCTTCAGAAATATAGTGAGTAGGAAATAATGCTAAAAGTTTATGATGCTTTGGCTGAGTCCATGATGCGTTATTGTATAATAGTGTGGGGTGGAACATTCAAGTCCTCTATAAAGAACCTAGAAGTAATCCAAAATACTCTGTTGAAAATTATGTTGGGGAAAAACAGGCGACATTCTACAGAATTGCTCTACAATGAAAGTGGGTTGTTAAGTGTAAGAAAACTGTACGTATTTAACTCTATATTATGGACTGTCAGCTCTCCAAGTACAACTATTCAGCATCCCTATAATACTCGGATATGTAAAGATCTGACTATACATGTGCCAAGATGTAGACTCACCCAAAACCATGAATTTGTATCATATTTAGGACCAAAACTATATAATCCATTACCTTTACAATTAAAACAAATCCACAGTAAATTTAAACTGAAAAGAGAATTGAAGACATTCATAAAAAATAATTATAAAATGTTTGAAAATATACTCGATAGATAATCCATATAAGGTATAGGCTGGAACTTATTATAAACCACTGCTACATGCGTTGTCCCTATCTACATTTCTTTTTATCTATCTTTCTCTTTCTTTCTTTCTCTCTATTTTCATCTTTATACTCTTCTCTCCCTTTCTCAAGGATCTAAGTTAAATATAATTATATGTTATCTGCTCTGTTGAGTTTATTTGGTTGCTCGCTACAATACAAGCTTGCTTAGGTAGCGTCAATCGCATTAGGCTCAACAGAAATACACCTAATTTGTACCTCGTTGCTGAGGACGAACTGTAAACTTTTTTGTTTATCTGAATGAATTAATTACCTACTTACTTACTTACTTACTTATATAGAGAACCTCTTCTTCCAGTGCCACCGTTCTTATTACTCGTGGACGACCCAATCAGTTGTTCGTTTTTGAAAATTCCCTCTTTCACAGAGGCGTTGGTGAAGATGAGCAAAAATTTTGTGATGAGGTATCACGCGCTGAGGATGCATCTCTGCATAGAGCCGTCTAGCTTCCAAAGAATTTCTATTGGCACGACCATATATAAAATGCCTATTGGCCATTTCAGCGTTAGTGCAATTATTCATATTGAAGATTCAAAAGACACTATTGAACTTTCAACTACCATCTAGAAATCAAAGCGACAATACAGCCACCTACTAGATTTTTTTGATTTCAAAATACTACGATTGAAGTTGTGCAAACAAAACGTGACAGCCACCTACTAGATTTTTTCGATTTCATTCACAGAAGATCCGTTCTTGCACAATGTTGTATTTTATTTTTTTATTCGGAAACTATTGCTTTTACGGATACAACACAGGAGTTAAAAAAGTTTTGCAATGAATCGTCCTTCATGACACATTTCAATTGAGAAATTTTGTTTCATTAAAAAGTTCTGGTAATGGAATAGGGATTGCATTTAAAAGATCACAATAAAATTAAAAAAATATTCATAGGTAGCTTTTTCATTGGTTTCTGTCCACGAAATGTTCTCCAACTCTTCAGCAATTTCAAGAAAAAAATATTTTTTTTTTTCTAAATTTTGGAAGCATGTAACTTTCCAAGGAAAGGCCTAAGCGCTTTTGTTTACATGAAAGACCCCTTTTAATAATCGACGAGGAATTACCCTCTAAAAACTTTCGCACTTATTTGGTAACATTCTATATGCCTAAAAGTAGAGGTTTCTGAGATAATTGAGAAAAACTGAAGATATGTCCTTTGTAGATACATAATTTCCTATGTGCAATAATAGCATAAAGCTAAATTAAATATTGATAGAAAGATTTTTCTGTGAATTGAAAAATCCACGATTAAAATGAAGTTATTTTTTGTGAATGTCTAACAGAAAACAATATTTAATTGAGAATGTTTCCTTTTTCAACATGAATACCCCACAAGAGGTTATCTTGACGATGGAAGATAGTGACTAAAGTTTATCTTTCAGTCGCAGATGATTCCACATCTGATTTTATGAACATCCTGTTTATAATTTCAACAAATCAGCATAAAGCTAATTTCTTACAACATATCGGAATATGTGTCAACCTCCTGAACATTTTTCAATGTTGGGAGAATCGGAAACATAGTACGGGTGAGTCAGAATGAGGCCGATAACTCTATTTTTTTATTCATCATATTATTTGATCGAATCCATGTTGTGGATTCACTGATATGTTACCATGGTTTCTTGCATGTGATTGTTTTGACAGATCAACTGACAAACAAACCCAACCTCAAATTTAAGATGTATAAAAACCCTGGTGCTTGCACTTATACCTGTAGAAGTTTGGGATCAACTTGGCGACACTTGGCCTACTTGATAATAGAGATTACTAGCGTGTCAGATGGCGCCATAGACAAATTAAAAATAAAGAGACTGTTTGAAACATTGGCGATCTTGACCACCAAGTTTTTTGGTACGGCCAGTCGCGCATGGAGGCGCTGCCCGCAATCGACAGACGAATGATGACATGAATAATTTTCCAATTTCGACGTTTGTCAGAAAATGACAAACCACGAAATAATTTCAGAATAATGCTACTGTTATTGTCATCGAAAAATTAATGATAGAAATTATACTATGGACTTGAATTCGGAACCCAACGTCGAAAATAGAATGTTTTGTTATTCGAGTTGACGCTGAAATTCCTGGAAATAATCTTTTACAAGGTAAAATATAAGCTGCTTTTCACAAACTGATACTTATTTCCATCCATCAGTTGCAGAATTTTTTTCACAAATTGGTACTTATTTCCATCCAAAAGTGCCATTTGAGGAAGTACGAAGTACATGGTCTACTTAATGATTATCATCAAACTGGAGTATTTGTTATACCTACTCGTTCTCGATTGTGCTAATAAATCAACAAAATTATTGAAGGTATGTTGTAAATGTAATTTGTTTTCATTTGGGTTGTTTTCATGATAAGACTGATGAATATTTTTAATTTTGTTGTTTTTCAGAGTTTTATTATTGTTTTGTCTGTAGTTGTACCTTGTCCTAGATAAAATAAAATGTGTTTTTTAGGTGTTTCAACTTATTATTCTTATTTTATAAGAACTTCAATTTTGTTCTTGATATCATGAAACAAAGATTTATTTTGAAACTTTAACCACGAACTAACATTCTACGAATCGATTACTGTATATATTTTATTAGTGATCGATTTGCCATTCCTGTATTTCATATGATACAACCATTCATATGAAATACAGGAATGGCAAATCGATCACTTATAAAATATTTACCATATCAACCATATAAAAGTAATACATTTAAAAAACCCGCCTTACTAACTTAGTTCGGCCAGTTGCGAGATATGTCGCCACTGTCTAAACGTGGTGCCAACTATTTCTGCAGGTTTGACAACTCTCTTTATTTTTAGTTTCTCTATGGATGGCGCCAATTTGGTTTTAGTTTCAATTCAGTAACAGGGTATATTTATTTCCTCAGCTTTCTTTTTGAGTCGAACTGTTCGAGGGTTCTAATTCTATCTTTGCTATTGGTTGAAAAGAGACATCTGTCAAACTTCACCAATAGCAAAGCTAGAATTAGAAGCCCCCGAACATTGCACAAAGAAAGCACTGTCGTGTTGTTTTTCGTATTTTGTACCATTTGAATTTGAGGTTAACTGCATTTTGACCGACGGAGAATTGGAAATGAAATTGTCATTGAATTTCAGAAAATATAAAATTCAATGCATACAATATTATGAACTATGGAAATGTCATTATTAGTCAATTCGTCAAGATTTGTACTTGCTAAGCAAGATTTCAAATCGAAGAAATGGAAAACGCATAGATACCTACAAAACACTGAAAATAATTTCATATAAGATGCTGCAGATGTCAGAAATTAAGTTCTGACATTAAGCGAGAATATAGACAAACATTTTTGGACGGCGCCATCTACCACAGAGAGAGAAGCTCTGTTGAAGTAACAGGTGGTGTCCCCTCAAAAATCTAAACAATATCGAATCAGTTCATTCACCAGGGATTTTAGACATCTTACTCAAATTCATAATACTTCACTAGCTAAGAGTTAAGGTCTGAAATAATTTTTGCGAAAAACTGAAGATAAGTACTCTTAATTTGTTGAAGTTTATGTTGGAGTATCATCATCAAAGCCATTTCTGATTGAATTATCTAGGAAAGTATTATCAACATGTTAATGCCTTGTTTGTTTCTATGTAGTGTACCCACAAAACCGTTTCTATCATTCAAGTAGATATTAATACACAATAATTGTTTTTCTTCATCAAAAATATGTTGATTGGATAATATTTCCCTAGATAATTCAATCAGAAATGGCTTTGATAATGATACTCCAACATAAACTTCAAAAAATTGAGAGTACTTATCTTCAGTTTTTCGCAAAAATTATTTCAGACCTTAACTCTTATCTAAGAGGAGTATTATGAATTTGAGGTTGGGTTTGTTTGTCAGTTGATTTGTCAAAACAATTATATGCAAGAAAGTATGGTAACATATCAGTGAATCCGCGACATCGATTCCATCAAGTAATATAATGAATGAAAAAATGGTGTTAACGTTCTCATTCTGACTCACCCGTACTATGTTTCCGATTCTCCCAACTAAGATGTCTAGAAACCCTGGTGTATTTTTTTTTATGTTCTGGTTCCCACGAAAAGGGATATCCTGTAATGTTCAGAGAACATCGTGGGAACCAAGGGAAAGAAGGTAGGAGTTGGTGTTCTTCTTAAATTTCTGGAGGTTGTATGCCTCGGGGAACACCTCCCTAGGCAATGAGTTCCAAAGCCTCGCTGTTCGTTGGATGAACGAGTCTTTGGAAAGTGATGTTCTGCAGGTCTCCAAAGTGACCACGAAGGGGTGTGATGACTGAACTTGACGGGTTAGTCTCGAAGAGACTGCCAAACAGGAACGATTGTTGATATTTCAGAAGAGCATCGCCCATGAAAATATCTATAAAATAGAGACAAATCGCCAACTTTTCTACGGTGTTCCAGACAAGTGAGCGAGTTTGTAAGCGAGGCATCACCGACGAGATGAATTGCCCTTTTTTGGACAGAATCCAATAGCCTCAGGATATGTTTAGGTTCAGGAAAGGTTATTGCTGATAGTAATACCAAGCATCGATATGGATGACTTCAGTGGTATGGTTACTCCTGACAAAGTTATGTTAGGCACAGTGAGATCGGCTTTTTTAGAGAAAAGACATGCTTGTGTTTTGTTTGCATTGAATTCTACCAAGTTATTAGATCCCCACTCGAGAATTGTTGCTAAGTCCATATTTATATTATTAACATTTCTTCCTCGTTCATTTCTGGTTTCACGGGCTGATATAGGGGCCCTGGAAGAGAAAGCGGTATGGAGGGTGCTGTCATCGGCAAAGCTGTGTACTGGATATGAAGTTGCACTCATATCTGAAAATATGTGGGATCAAACTTGCGACAGGTATGGCTTGCTTGATTTCTTAGATCACGACCAGTTTCGAATGATTGCTAAGTAGATGTCAACAGCAGAGAGCAACTCTCCTAAGAAATTTATTCGTACAATGTTCATTACGCTCCAAAATCGTCAAAGACTCCATTTCAGCGACAAATAGTACAGTTTTCTTCATTACTACTTACCTACTACATCTATTCGAATCGAAGCTTCGGTTATTCGCTCATCTGTGTCGCCGTTACTGACAAATTAATATTTTAGGTTTATTCAGCAAGTAAAATAAAATATAAGAACTAAAATAAAGTAATTTAAATAGTTAAAACTACATAACATCCATAACAAGTTTATATAGAAATGAAATAAAATAAGAAGTAAAATAAAAGTTGGTTAACTTTTATCTTTTAATTTTTTTTACTTTGACTAGTAGTTAGGCACATGTACATACTGAATAATTTAGACAAATTGACGAAAGTTGATGATAGATGACATGATATAATAGCTATTCAGTCCTAGTATATGTTTTTGTTTCGATAACTGGAAAATGGTGTGTTCAGTGCCATTTTAAAAAATTTCGTTTTTGGCAAATAATGTTGTAACAGTGGCTTATTTTTTATTTAATAGACAATAACAGGGACCAATTTTTCAAGTTACATCATTGAAATTGAAGTAACCGCAACATAAAATCCCAAATTTCGATTGACAGCTTCTTACTTTTTACATTAATTTACTCAGCTCCATAAACACTCTGAAAATTATTATTTCCCATTTTACTTTATTTTATTTCTTATTTTATGTGCTGTATAAACTCAACTTTATTATTAGCAATTTCACTCATTTGCATTGATGCGGCAAAAAAATCGACAGCCTGTGGCTGACCACACAACGTAAAAACACAATTCATTTCAATGATATAAAACATTGGTAATTATAACTGAGTGAATGTTCGAATAGTTTTGCAGAAATATCACAAATCATAACCTCAACTGGATTGGAAAGCATTCAAATTTTCCAGTTGGTTGGAAGTTTCATAAGTGACATGTCCGTATTCCGCATCAATGTGCATATTGCCTAAGGTTGGCGAATGCATTTTGTAATGGGAGAACAGATCCAATGCGTTGAACTATGCCAATTTGTCACCATCTATTGTAAAAAAAATTAATTAGAACGCGAAAATATTTACTAAAAAGTCTAAACAAAATCGAATCAGTGCATTCACCAGGGTTTCTAGGCATCTTACTCCCAACATTAAAAAATGTTCAGGATGTTGACACATATTCCGATATGTTGTGAGAAATTGGCATTATGCGATTATTGCACATAGGAAATTATGTCTCTTCAAAAGACATATCTTCAGTTTTTCTCAATTATCTCAGAAACCTCCACTTTTAGGCTCATGGAATGTTATGACTTTTAGGTTGAGTATCGATGAGCCGAACTAATGTCAAACGCTCATTTGTCCATTCACTTGTCCCAAGAAAATATGAAGGAACGTATGACCACATACCATCGTAACTACGCCACTATGGTTTACGAAAATAAAAAATTATTACTTCAAATTAGCACGTTGATAAACTTTGATTAGTGTATCAAGTTTCAAATTTTTTCCTTCAGGAATTTTGGAGAAAAATTAAATCTTAATTTTTTTTCGTACTTTCGACACCCTGAATCTCAGAGGGGATGCATTTTAGGACATACCTTGATAGCAACTTTCCACCTCGAAATGAGATTAGGAATCTATAGTCGAGTTTGTCGGTCTTATTCTGACTCACCCTGTATGTTTTATTTTCTATGCGAATGGTGCCAAAATTATTTAATCTGATGTATATATTGGAATACTATTTTTATTTTATTTTTCAAGTATATTAATCATGAGACTGAATTGTTTATCATAAAATTTATTTTCTAATATTTGTTTCCTCGGTGTAATTTTCAGCGTGGAATTCACGTTCCAAAGTCGAGGGAACCTTTTTTTGAAGTCCTTCTGGACAATCTTCGTTCCACAAATTCATTATTTCACATATTTCTTCCTGACTTAGAGCAGTTGAACTTTGCTTTCTCTTGTTGGGAAAAGACTGAAGCTGCTTTCGTTTCGCATTTTTTGCATCCCTTGCTTCTTTGAATTCAATGTCTGCAAATGGATTAAATGTTCGGGCGTACTGTTAATAGTACTTTTCTTGCAGAAGTTTTACAGTAACATTTTACATAGTCTTTATAAAGCATTCTTTATAATCTTCACCATCAGCTCTCTTCATATCAAAAGCCCAATCTTTTATGAGTAATCCAAGCTCTTGATTTGAAGTAGTTTCTGTAAGTTCATAATGTTTCTCTTTTAAAAATATTTCAAACTGTTTCCATATTGACTTTTGGTTATTTACTGTACTTTTCGGAATAACATTCTGTACAGTTTTTTCGATATTTTCTAAAGATTCTTGACCAAATATTGCCATTTTGAAACGACGTTGTATCAACAGAACTCGAAAATAATCTGACAGTGACAGTTGTCTAAGTATAGAATTGTGAATGCTACCCATAGACGAATTAAAAATAAAGAGACTGTTTGAAACATTGGCGATCTTGACCACCAAGTTTTTGGTACGGCCAGTCGCGCATGGAGGCGCTGATCGCAATCGTCAGACGACTGATGAGATGACCATTCTCCAATTTCGACATTTGTCAGAAAATAAAAGTTTATTGTTGACACGTCATCGAAAAATGAATGATAGAAATTATACTATGGACTCATCGTCGAAGATAGAATGTTCTGTTATTCGAGTAGACGCTGAAATTCCTAGAAATAGTCTTCTACAAGGTAAAATATAAGCTGCTTTTCACGAACTGATACTCATTTCCATCCATCAGTTGCAGAATGTTTTTCACAAACTGATACTTATTTCCTATGACCATTTGAGAAAGTAGGAAGTACATGTTCTACTTGATTATCATCAAACTGGAGTATTTGTTATACCTACTCGATCTCCTTTGTGCTAATAAATGAACAAAATTATTAAGTTTGTTGTAAATGTAATTTGTTTTTATTTTGGTTGAATTCATGATAAGACTGAAGAATATTTTTAATTTTGTTGTTTTTCAGAGTTTTATTATTGTTTTGTCTGTAGTTGTACCTTGTCCTAGATAAAATGAAATGTGTTTTAATAGTGTTTTACTTATTATTCTTGTTTTATAAGAACTTTAATTTTGTTCTTGATATCATGAAACAAAGATTTATTTTGAAATTTTATTTTAACCACGAACGAACTAACCATTCCTGTATTTCATATGATACAACCATTCATATGAAATACAGGAATGGCAAATCGATCACTTATAAAATATATACCATATCAACCATATGAAAGTAACACATTTAAAAAAACCGCCTTATCTCAATCGGTAACTGAAGAGAAATCTGTTTTACCAACTGTACTAACTTAGTTCGGCCAGTTGCGAAATATGTCGCCACTGTCTAAACGTGGTGCCAACTTTTACTGCAGGTTTGACAACTCTCTTTATTTTTAGTTTATCTATGATGCTCCCATTCACGGTATAGTTGATCAAAAGCAAGGTGCATATTTATCAGTTATTGGGAAAGCTAGGTAGCTTTCTATCATTAAAAACGACTGTTAATTGGTCGATTTTAAGAAATTGGAGAAATCTCATTAGTTCTTAGAATAGGCGTGTATTAATCAGTATAAAACAGCGAAAAGACGTTTAATCACTATAAAACTGATATGATTGGTTCTCTCTTTGAAATTTCGGCCATTTGATTGGCTCAAAAATAATGAAGGAAATAGTCACTATAAAACTGATCTGATTGGTTCTCTGTATGAATTGTCGGCCATTTGATTGGTTAAAAAATAATGAGGGAAATAGTCAGTGTAATATTCCAATTATCACAACCAGCTTCATTCGTTTTTATGTGAATATTGCTTAAGCATGGAATCCTATGCATGCCCTCAATATTATACGAATTTGAACGCTTCTGCTCCAGAATTGTAATGGCGTTGCACTTTAAAAATCATTTGTGCAAATTAAAACATTTGGAAAACAATCGATATAACTCAAAAACGGTGGATTTTAGGAATAGGGATGCCAAGTACAGATTGATAAAAAGTGCAGAAATGCAATGATGTTAATATTCGGTTCACCCTGTATACACGAACGGAATATATTAGCTTTTTGCGCGTACACAAGATTTGTTATAATTTCTACCTTGTCCATCAACTTTGATCTATTTCTCTAAATATTTTGAAGCGTTAAAATATCGGAACACGATTTCTATACAATAGAAAACGTATGTACTGATAATACTGACACTCAACAAAACTATTCCGATTTCACCATCTACACTTTTCAACGGAATTAAATATGTAGGACGTTTCATTACCTGTGAACACCCTTAGGAGAATTCCTCGTAAATTACTTGGAGAAAGCCACAGGAGAATTATGCTTGAACTTTGCGCCCCATCACATTGTGGCAGATGCGAGTAATATTTTTATGTCTACATTCCCATCATCGTAAACAACAATAATTGACAGATATGCATTTCCTGGTATGCATTTATCACAGACGATGTTTACAACTGAAAAGGGACGCAATGGGAACTATTTGTTGAATAGGTCAATAACAATATGTATTATTGACGAGTTGTTATCACTTTTCCATGGAAAATAAATGCGTTTGATGAGTATCATTAATCACCATGTCTACTATATATATATTGTGATTACCTCTTCAAAAAAGATGTTTTTTTTCGAGTACATGAGAATCTAGAAAGAAATTCCAGATGTCAGGGATTGCATCTCGTTACAATATTATCTTAACTTATTAAATATAATCAAACAATTGCAAAAGTAACCCTTTCACTACACTTACTTCACACCTATAGGCGCATTTCGATAAATAAGTTATCATTATCAGTAGGTTAACTACAACATTTTCTTACAATTTATACCTGCTGTTTCTAATTTGGGTTATTTTATACTAATTATTATTCTTCAAGTCACCAATGGGATTTTTATGGTTCTATGGGGATCAAAGTTAACAAAGGGGAATACATAAGTCCATTTCCTATTAAAAATGGATAACTATACTCTCCAGGCAGTCTAATTTTCTAGTGTCGTTGACTGATTTGATAATTTTTTAATTATGAATATTAATTTTGTGACAAGATTGGATCATATGGTCCGCCACACTTATTTTCCCTTCGGTAGGTAGCATGAGCCAAATGTTCGAGGAACCTTCTGGAAATAGAACGTTTTGTCTGACCCTCATAGACTTTGTCACAATTTTGACAACTAATTTCATAAATTCCCGTCTAAGATGTCTAAAAACCCTGGTGCTTGCACTTATACCTGCAGAAGTTTGGGATAAACTTGGCGACACTTGGCCTACTTGATAATAGAGATTACTAGCGTGTCAGATGGCGCCAATTTCGTGTTACTTTCAATTCAGTAACAGGGTATATTTATTTCCTAAACTGTTCGCGGATTCTAATTCTAGCTTTGCTATTGGTTGAAAAGAGACATCTGTCAAACTTCACCAATAGCAAAGCTAGAATAGAAGCCACCAAACATTGCACAAAGAAAGCACTGTGATGTTTTTCGTATTTTGTACTATTTTAATTTGAGGTTGACTGAATTTTGACAGGGAATTGGAAATGAAATTGTCATTAATTGCAGGAATTATCAAATTAAATGCATACAATATCATGAACTATGAAAATATCATTATTAATCAATACGTCAAGATTTCTACTTGCTTTTACTGAATACAGGCGAATATTCGAATTTGCGACTTTATACTGTCCACACAAAATACAACTGTGGCCCATTCTACAAAAAGTATCCTTACACACTACATTACCAGAAAATAAACAATTCCTCGCTTACTAATGAACTAATGATTTATTTTTTAACGAACAAACTCAGTAATAACCTAAGCAAAATTTCAAATCAAAGAGATGGAAAACGCATAGATACCGACAAAACTCTGAAAATAATTTCATAAAAGATGCTGCAGATGTCAAAAATTACGTTTTGACATTAAGCGAGGATATAAACAAACATTTTTGGACGGCGCCATCTACCACAGAGAGAAGCTCTGTTGAAGTAACAGGTGGTGTCCCATCGAAAATCTAAACAATATCGAATCAGTTCAAGCACCAGGGTTTCTAGACATCTCATTCCCGACTTATCTAACATGTCAGATTTCGGGTTTCCTAATAACGTTGGCAAGTTATTTCTATTGCTATAAACTGTTTGGAGATTTGCATGCCGGAACTCGTGAGGTTTGGATGGAGAGGGATTCTCACAAATCTTTTTCTTTCCGTCGTTTCACTCAAAGTCGTGGTTTCATTCACTAAACCTGTGAAACGAATAATGTTCGGTGTATATCCATTAATTATTGCTATTTCCTTGATCATTTTGATTTCAATTCGAAAACGATCAGCATTCAATGGGAAGTTTACGGCTCTGTGTATTAGATAATTGAAACTAGCCATTTTCTGTGGAATGTGGTGTTTTGAATCGGCTGGGATGAACCTGTTTGTGTGTGTGGGCTTTCTAGATATGTCTTTTTCCAAACGCTCTTTATTTCTGATGACCAGAGTGTCAAGGAAAGGTAATTTATTTATCTATTTATTGATACACTGTTCTACAGGTTACACCCAACTACAGAACAAGAATATAAGTTACAAATACAGTACAATACAAAATAACAAATTAACGAGATTAACTAAAGAAATAGGATTTAATCGTAGAGATTGAACAGTCAAAAATATCAATCTGGCAACTTGCAGAATTACAATTGACACACATGTTATGCAGCGGTGAGTATTTCAAGATATATGTTCGTGGTGTTGGTGAATAAAACGTGTTGTCTACTCTAGACGATGGTCTAGGTACATTGAAATTGAGTTTTGCAGAAAATGTGGGTCAATAATTAGGTTGTTGATAGGTTTGAACAGGAAAATTGTGGAGTGACAACCACGACGGCAGCTTAGGCTGTTCATAGCGTTGCTAGCCAACAATGCATCATGGGGGAAGCCAATTGGTGGATATATGTTGTCCGTTTTATAGGAGAGAAGTTTGAGGAAGCGACGCTGAACCGATTCAACCTTCTCTATATATAACTGATGATGTGGGTTCCAGATTATAGATGCGTATTCTAATTTTGATCTGACGAAGGCATAGTATAACGTTTTTGATGGGTAGGAGAAATCTTTAGAGATACGCGCAATGAATCCATACATTCTGTTTGCAGCAGACAGAGTGGCTTCAATATGAGTGGCAAAAGATAATTTCGTGTCGAAAATAACACCAAGATCGGTGTATGTGTATGAAGGAGAATGTCGTTGATTGAATATTGATACAAAAGTGGATGCTCTTACAAAGTGAATATCATTACATTACATTTACTTGCATTAAGAGAAAGCTTATTACGGAAGCACCATTGCTCAATGCGTTTCAGGTTAAGAAACAATTGAAGACAGTCTTCTATCCCATTAATCTCTGAAAATAATTTTAGATCATCCTCGTATATTAAGCAGTTGAGGTCAATGACCTCAACTATGTCATTAATGAAAGCGTTGAAGAGGAGTGAACCAAGGTTGCTTCCTTGAGGTGCACCTGAGGTAGATGCATATTCAATAGATTTGAAGCGATTGGATATGACATACTGACGCCTGTCAGTGAGGTATGACACGAAGAGTTCGATGAGGGTCTGAGAGAAGCCATACCTGTACAGTTTTGATAGTAGTATTCCATGATCAAGTTTGTCGAACGCTTTCGAGAAGTCCGTATAAATGACAGTCAGTAGTCTCTGCAATATATTGAGTGATGTTGAGAAGGTTGGTGGTTGTCGAGCAACCTTTCATGAATCCATGTCAATTATACAGGGAACATTTTCCTCCAGTCTAAAAATAGCTTCGGTTACTCTACTCTATAAAAAAGATGACCCAAGTTATGTCGAAAACTACCGACCAATTTCCCTATTGAGTATTCTCTCCAAAATAAAAAAAGTAGTCGCCCAAAGGGTTCATTTAATATAATCTCGAACGATCAACACAGCTTCAGGAGTGATTTCTCAACACATTTATGACAAAATGGATCGCGGAGAATATGTGGTGTCCGTATTATTCGATTTAACGAAGGCATTCGAAAGATCTTTCTTTTCTGAAACGCTGGATAAGCTGGGCATACGTGGATGCATCAATGACTGGTTCATCTCTTTTCTCGAATACCGAAAAATAAAAATAAAAATTGAAGATGTGTTTTCAAACGGAATTGACGTCGATCTAGGAACTCCTCAAGGCAGTGTCCTGGGACCATTGATCTTCATGATATTTATTAACGATCTACCCGCCCATTTAACAGAAGCAAAAGTTCTCATGTATGGCGACGACACATGTACAGTAATATCGGACAGCTCGGAAACTGAACTATCCAAAAAGATTGCTGAAACACTGGACCAGTTCTTGGGTAAAAAAATTCAACGAGTTCCAAATGGAATATTTCTAATTCAATCCAACTACATCCAAAATGAACTGAAACGTTTCATGATGGAAAACTGCCATCCCACCAAGACTCCTATGGTAACTTCAACTAAAGAAATGTCGAATGGTGCAGTCCAAGGAGACTCTATTGTCATATCGACAACTAGTTGGTTGTTTAATATAACTGAACAAATTGGAATGGATTGAAACATATATTGAGGTACCTGAAAGGAACAGTTGACTATGGATTGTTCTTCCCCAAGAATGTGGATGTTGCATTAAGCGGATATGCAGACTCGGATTGGGCTGGAGATGCAGATCGGAAATCTACAAGCGGATTCCTCTTCGAAGTATATGGAGGGACAGTTTGCTGGGTCACAAGAAAGCAAAAAACTGTTGCTTTATCTTCCACGGAAGCGGAATATGTTGCACTTGCAAGCGCAGCAACAGAAGTTCTTGGCTAAAGGGCATACTTTCTGAAATGGGTGTTCAGTGTTCCAGGCCCATAACTATGTATGAGGACAATCAGTCCTGCATACATCTTCCAAAGAAATGGGAGCATCGTCGACTGAAACATGTGGATATAAAGAACAATTCTGTTCTACTTATACAATTCCAAAGAAATCGACATTGAGTATTTCGAGTCCAAGGAGCAAAAAGCGGACAAATTGACGAAGGCTTTAGCATTGGATCAGTTCATGAAGATGAGGTCAAGTTTAGGTGTCTTCAGTGCTGATTCCGTCATGCTGAATTGAGGGGGAGTGTTGAAGAGAGCAATTCAATCACCCTGTGTTTTATCTCTTGTTATTATTTATATAAATGTCATGTTCGAATGTTATTTCACTTGTCAGTAATATATATTTATTGTCTGTTTTTTCGTCTGGAAATATCGATATTATTCACTGCAATTCTGCTAATTCTATCAGGTGGGTTGAATAAAACCCTAGTAGAAAAGTATTTTTATGGCTCGGAAGAATTCTGTGATTTCCTTTCCAACTGATCGTATGTATTCCTTTGTATTTGACCAAAATGTGATATTACCTTCTTTTTATCAGTTTTATTTTATTTTATGTGTACATGTGCTATTACCCCGTATACATATGCTGACTCGTCCAATCCATTGTAAAATAGGAAACGGATTTTAATAATTTTGATTTTGATTGATTTGATTACCAAACAATTGTGGCATTTCTGATATTTTTTTAAGTTAGAGATCAGCACCTGACCCTTGACGGAAGCCTGTGACGTTAGGAAAAGATAAAATTGGTCTTGATGGGCATTGATAAGTTCTTGATATCCATTCAACTTCGTAACACACCCCAACAACTAAAATTAAGTTCTAGGAAAAATCCCTATCTCGAATCGCAGACAGACCTTGTGTCTTCGATAGCTGAGTTGGTAGAGATCTAGACATCTAGAGGACGCAGGTTCAAATCCTGATATTTTTTTTCTATAATTTACAAATTTGTCTGATATGCCACAATTTTTTTTCTTTCATATTTTTCACAGACGCAATTTTTATCTGTAATTTCCACTACCAGTGAGTTCAAACCTGTCTCCTAACTTTTGGAATGAAGACACCCGTGGAGTTCTTGGTTCTGAATATTTTTTATGGTAGACTCTGCTTGCTCTCTTTGATTTGAAATCTTGCTTAGCTTATTCCTGAGTTTGTTCTTTGAAAAATCACTCGTTCATCAGTTCATTCGTGCGTGAGGAATTGTTCATTTTCAGGTAGTGCAGTATGTGAGGATACTTTCTGTAGAATGGGCCACATTTATATTTTGTGTGGACAGTATAAAGCCGCAGATTCGAAGTTTCGCCTGTATTCAGTACCAGAAGCAAGTAGAAATCTTGACGAATCGACTAATTATGATATTTCCATAGTTCATCATATTGTATGCATTACATTTTATATTTTCTACAATTTCATTTCCAATTCTCCGCCTGTCAAAATGCAGTTAACCGCAAATTCAAATGGTACAAAATGCGAAAAACAACACGACTGCTTTCTTTGTGCAATGTTCGGGGGCTTCTAATTCTAGCTTTGCTATTGGTGAAGTTTGACAGATGTCTCTTTTTAACCAATAGCAAAGCTAGAATTAGAACTCGCGAACAGTTCGCCTCAAAAAGAAATCTGAGGAAATAAATATACTCTGTTACTAAATTGAAGCTAAAACGAAATTGGCGCCATCTGACACGCTAGTTATCTCTATTATCAAGTAGGCCAAGTGTCGCCAAGTCGATCCCAAACTTCTACAGGTATAAGTGCAAGTACCAGGGTTTTTAGACATCTTAGATGTGTTTAATATTACGACAGCGGCCTACTCGATTGCATTTTTTTTTCCTAAAAAACCAAGAACATTTTTTATTTTGCAACAAATCTCGAAAACTTTACAAGGTTGGTTGAGTTGCCTTGAATTGTTATGATTTTTTCTGTGGTCTATGCACGACGCTATTTTGACACATAAATTGGCATAGGTCAAGTCAAGTTAAAAATAATATTATTCAATATTTTCTTTTACATGTTCCTTATTTCTAGTCTGAATGTTTGTCCTATGTAGAGCTCTGTGCTTTTATAGGTAAGTCAAAAACGATTGCAGATAAGTCTAAGAAACGCGTTATATGGACAATTTAGTGGCAAATGCCAAAATTTTACAAAAATGGGGGGTTGCCGTTAAAAAAAATAGAACTCAGTTGGGGACATCCTGTATATAAATAGAAATATTACTAGAATTTCACGATTACAATCGTCCAAAATTTGATTGAAAATCCTTATGAAACAGAATGCTTTCATTTCAATCGACCAATACTGAAAAGAAGGACCTCTCTTCCACGTTCCCCGCCAATGGCCGATGGTTTTTTCTCGAGTGATTGTCTATTCGTTATTTTGAATTAATTAATCCTAATCAATTTGCAAATCAGGCTGATGAACGCGGCAAAGACAACTCAAGGGTGACATCTGTGCGGCGCTGATCGAAAACGTTAAAATTGGGTCGCAGACTGGTAGACTCCTGATATTTTTACACGGAAAAATGCCATAAATCGTTGCAAAAGAGCAAATCAAATGTGACTGTTGAATATTCGTTCAATTATTTCTAGGCAGTGTCTGAATAGCCATTGTGGAAACACGGAATTACCCACTGATATAGTAAGCAAAAGTGGTGTCTACATTGCATTTTTCATACCTGCCTCTTGATTTACTGGGTATTATCGAATTCATTGCAAAATTAGCTAATTTTTCTATATCATGAAGCATATCTACATCACCAATTGAGCAAAAAACTATCTAGAACACTTTTTTTATTGCGTCAGCTGAAAAATGTAACTAGTTTTGATACATTGAAAATAACATATTTCTCCCGCTTTCATTCTTACATTAGCTATGGTGTTATACTCTGGGGCAACTCAACTGGGGCTTTAAAAATTTTTAAATTGCAGAAAAAAGGTATTAGAATAATAACTAATTCTGGTTATAGAGATCATTGTCAACCTCTGTTTTTGAAATTGAGAATAATGCCGTTACCCACATTATTTTTGTACAACGTTCTCATAGAAATTCATAAAAAATCAACTTCATTAATTAAGCAATCAGACCTTCATGACTATGATACCAGACATTGTAATAAAATTCGAACAAACCGCTATCGTTTGAGTAAATCACAAAAGAATACTATGGATTTCAACCTCTACAACTATCTTCCCAATAATTTTAAAATTCTTAGTCCAAATTCAAAAAACCATAAAAAATTATCTTTTAAGTGTTTGCTCCTATTCTGTCAAAGAATACGTGAATCATTTCAAATGTTTATAATGTCATCTTTGTTTTTATGTTTTTATATTTTTGTATTTGTGTTTCTTGCTTGTTTTTATACCATTTTAATTGATTAATCTGATCATTGCTTTTATGCTATTTTTTATACTATTTTAATTGTTTAATCCGATCATTACTTTTATGCTATTTTTTTACTTGCTACAAACATTTTATTATGTAACGTGGTGAAAAAAAAATCAAAATCATCTATATTTGGCAAAATTTGCAATAAAAACATTACCACTGGTACACATGTAGTATTCAAAGCAACGCCCAATTAAAGTAGTGTTAGAAAAAAATGTGTACAACTTGGACCTAAAAGATTCATGTAATTCTCGAGTCCTTTCATAATTGGTTACGTAATAGTAATTTACGTTACAAGTTCCGAAAGTGATATTTTACGGGATGAGTAGGAACTTCGAGTCCCGTAAAATCACTTTTGGATCGTGTTACGTACAATATTTTTTCTGTAGCCGTTTTGTATATTAAAAAGAATATCGATGGATAATAACGTATGAACTTTATATAGACAATTACATATAACAATCACTCTCATGATTACATTACTTATGGATATTAATTACATAATTATGACAATTACTTATATTCATATTATTAGGGATATTAACAGAAGTGGCAGTGTTGAAATTAGAATTAGACGCATCAGTAATTGTAATAGTTTTCGAGATATTAATTTTCTATGTATTCCTCTGCTACATTGGTTGATTTCCATCCTCCGTGTCTCTTCAAGTTGGTTATACTACCACCACTTTCAGCGAATAAAGTGGCTGAGCTCCTGCGTAAACAGTGCCCGGTGTATTCTTTAGGATTCGGTAATTTAAGTAATTCAGCAATGGTGCCGGCGATTTTCCCAAAAGTGTGAATACCAATAGGTTGTATAGTACATTTTCCGTTTTTATAGTAAACAAATAATCTACGATGTGGTGTGTTTGCTTGACGTAATGACAAATATTTTCTGTATAGAGAAATATTGTTTTCTCCAATTACTCTTATCTTGTATATCATCCAAATTCATTTTACAAAGCTCTTCACGACGAATTATTAATGTGACCTAAAATAAAAAAAAAATCATAAGGAAGAAGAGGAATTAGATTTAATTATATCACCTTTGTCATTAGGTAGATATTATCTCCAGCTTCTGATAGGAAGTGATCTATTTCTTCTTTATTCAATACTTTTGATTTTTTTGGTTTATAGCCAATGGATTTTCTTTCAAGGAAAGCAATAACTTTGGGATAGCGGCTTATATCTATATTATTTTTAATATTAATTGTGGACTTAAGCATCGAGTGATTGCTCCAGAGGCTTGATGGGTTTAAGACTTTAGATTATGCCATTAAATATGCAAGAATCACTGGAATAGGTCAAGAATATGAGATCCCCCAGTATCTTCACGAAATTTTCACAGGTGCTTCAAAACATGATAAAAATAGTATAGCAATCGAAAATTTTGCGCGGAAAAGATAATATTAGGAGTTTCGGGCCCCCAAAGGTCCATAAAGAGAGGTTATGGAATATCACTTTTGGAAATTGTAAACTGATATAAACAATTTCTTTTTACACTAAAATAGTAACTGCACACTCATTTACGTTTCATTCATTAGTCACCTAATTTTCGATAAAGTAATGAAAAAACTTTTCATAGATTTTTGGGAAGAAATGTCAAAAATTAAACGTTGGTGATTGTTTATCCGAATCTCCTGGATCTTGAAATTCATTGATATGCGACGTTGCCTGTCACCAAAAGGAAAAAAATTTGTGAAATTAAATGGGACATACATATTGAGCATATAAATAATAACTATTACAGAATGAAAAGACGATCTGATAGTTCTGATGGATATGTATGTATCAATAGAAGTTTAAAATGCAAAGAATATATCACACGGTTCTTGGGAGTGTCTATTAGCCTTTGACAATCAGGCATAGAGTTGATGTGCCGCATTTAGAAAGTTACCAAACCTATTAAAATAATGTGACTTCAGATCATTTTGTTCTAAGTAATTGTGAAGCGGAACAAGAAACGCATTTGGCTTGTATGTTTTCTCATATTCCCGGCCGAAACAGCATCCAATCACTTTCTTACGTAAAAAAAGGAACACAACCTAACCTGGCTAACCTCCGCTCGCGATCATTTCGATCTAACCAATTCCTCACGTAAAAAGAAGGAACACAACCTAACCTAGCTTAATTAACCTTGTTATCCATTTTGAAAGCATGCTAATCAACCTTACAAAGCGACGCTTCGGTCCAATCAATTTGTTACGTAAAAAGAAGGAACACAACCTAACCTAACTTGGCTGATACTGCTATCCAAGTTGAATGCAAGCCAATTAACTTTACGAAACCTACACATTCTAATATTGAAGCAGCGAAACCACACTTTTTTTAAATTTTAAAGGCCATAATTCCCAAAAAAAAATTTCCGCGCTTAAATTCTGATTGTTGAAGTGTTTTTATCGAGTTTTGAAGCACCTGTGATGATTTCATGAAACTTTCGCGAAAATCCGGATTGACATGAATAGTTGGCAACATGGCATGTCCATAAAACGCCAAGATCAATGCAACACCAATATTTGATTTTTACATTTTATATGAAAAATTAAATGAAATGTAATCGGAGTTTTTTCATGACTTTATCGAACATTAATTGATTTTAATAATACTTAAACGTTGAATGAGTGTACAGTTACTATTTTAGTGTAGAAAAATATTCTTCATATCAGTTTGCAGTTTCCAAAAGTGGCATTCCATAACCTCTATTTTTGGATTTTCGGGGGCCCATATCTCCTAAAATTATCTTTTCCGCGCTAAATTCCCAATTGCCATACTGTTTTTATCGTCTTCTGAAGCGCCTGTGAACATTTCGTGAATATACTGGGTGATCTCATTTTCTTGACCTTTGCCGAATCACTTATAGTATGTACATTTTTATCATTGCTCCATTTATGAAATAAATTGTAGACCAATTCATACCTCTCTCGACTTTACCGGCAATAATTCATAAGTAGCCGCTTTAGTTGATTCACTGATCTCATGTGGAATCATTTCAGCCTCACTTTTAGTTATCTTACAATATAAATAGGTATGTCAAACATCATATAAAAGTATAAAATAATACAAAAATTGGCATTCGATTGAGCACCAAGATTACTATTCGTGTTTAAGCACTCTTTTCTTGGTCGATGACTTCCTTGGTGGGTAGTGGGTTCTTTTCCTGTGTTTTGGTGTGTTTTAGTTTGGTATTGTCGAAATTCTCGATACCAGAGATGAGGTTTCTTTGGCCTTTCTCTTGTTCGATGACTTCTCTATCTGGGAGAACACCTTTTTCTGTAGTTTCGGTATGCTTCATGGTGGTTTTATCAAAATGTTCAACTCCATTTAGTAGAGTATGGTGAGTTCTTTCTTGCTGAACAACTTCTTTGTCGGGAAGTGGGTTCTTCTCCTGGGTCAAGGTGGGCTTCAACGTGCTAGTATCAAATCGTACGATTCCTTCGATTAGGGCCTTTTCTGATTTTTCTGCAGCGACATCTTCAGCCGATGGCAGAACTCCTTTCTCCTGCGTGTCGGCATTTTTTAAATTGCTCGATTTGAACCCTTCCAGTTCACTCTTCAAGTCTCCAGCTACTTTGGGAAGATCTTTGAGGGATGGGGGAGCTGGGGCGGCTGGCACTGTGCAAGACATCTTCGATAGTAGAGGATACGGGAATGTAAAATTAAACTTTTATGTAAATATAACTGTACAATAACTTTCACTACTGATTTCCATTTTTTGGATTTGAAAATCGTAAAAACATGACAAGCGCTGTCATAATAAATACAAAGTTCATGTTATTGTCAAAGCTGCCTATATAGACACCTAAAATCGTCCCGAAAGTAACAAGAATCGTCCCGAAAGTGAAGAAATCGTTTCGAAAGTGAAAAAAATCGTCCCGAAAATAGCTAATTTCGGTACCATTTGGGTAAAGTGGTACTTTCGATTTGATAAATCATACCGAAAATTTTATTTTCGAGACGGCTGCAGAAAAACGAAATTTTTTCTCAAATTCAGTTATGTGTAACAATCACTAGTGAGATCCAGATTTTTCAAGGTTGAGGTGCAAATAGCTATTGCTGAGACTTTGCCTTTTCATCTTTTCACTTAAAATTTCCCGTTTTTTTTGTCATGTATAGAGTTTGAAATGATTAATGAAACAGCTTTATTAATATTAATAATAGTATTATTATGCGTGGAATACTCTGGTTTTAACTTGCTATTACACTCAAATTTATCCGTACGGATTTCAAGAAGTAGGATGATTGCCTTCAGCAGATACTTTGATTTCTATATAATTTTATTACATTACAAGCTTTTATTTAGTTTCACCTGTCCCAGTGTCTGTTTGTCTGTCTGTAATCAAATCTTGCAAGTTAAATTTAACCCACTTCTAGTTGCCCGAATAACGTGAAATTTGGCAGGTGTCCATAGTTCCTGTGTCATGTCAATGCGTTGTGGAATTTTTGTTAGAGAAAAAAACAAAATGGCGGCTCTAAGATGGCGGACGAGATTTGTGTTTATGGTCCGATTCGACTCAAAATTGGTATGCCTGGGTTTTCGGGGTCGAAGATTATGAATTTTTGGGTCAAAATTCATAAAATCATAATAGCGGCTCCAAGATGGCGGATGATCTCTGTGATTATGGTCCGATTCTATTCAAAATTGGTATGTGGAAGTTTTCGGGGTCAGATATTATGAATTTATTGTCAAAATTCATAAATTCGAGATGGCGGCTCCAAGATTGTGGACAAGTTTTGTGATAACAGGCCATTTCTATTCAAAATTGGTATGTCGGGGTTTTTGAGGTCGGAGATTATGAATTTAGTCGAAAATTATTGATTTTTTGTCAGAATTCATGAATTGCATTTTTTTATTGATTATTTTGTTTTAAATTTTAGTGCTTTATTTTGTGTAGAACATGTATATGAACTCTGTTAAAAAACTCTTTCAGATGTGGAAATCCCAAACAAAACATGTTTTTGGCTACTTTTTTGCATGAATGGGCTTTTTGATACACATTCAAAATTAAATCAAGGCGTGAAATAATACGACTACGCAGCCGTGAAAATAACTTAAAGTCCTAAACTTGAAAAAATTCATTAAAATAAAAATTAACTACAAACTTATTTTGAATAATTATTGAACATGTATACAGATGGACTGAGATTAGAGAAAAATCAATGCAATATTTTCATCAGAGTTTTTTAAAATCTTTAGTTGTTAAGAAAATTACATTCTTGTATGTCGTTCCTATTCTTAATAAAATAATTAATTTGAAAGAGACAACTACGTGATTTTATAATTTTATTGTTTTTTGTCTATACATCCATTTACTCAATATTTTTTTACAGGTTTGTTTGTGGAATATTATCGACCGATATGGTATTTTCTATGCCGAATTTACCAGCCTTTGGATAAATGCGAAAAGTTATTCATGAAAATGGCAAATATCTCGAATTTAACAACACAGGTGAGAAGAATAATTTTTTATTTTTTCCATATCCACTCAGTTTGCAGAGTTTCTGGAAACTATTTACAATTTCCACATTCACTTAACATATTTCATCGAAAGCAAAAAGTATCTTCAGTATTTTTAAAGATTTTGGCGTGACAAATTATTCGAGAAAAAACCTTATACAGTGCCCGGCAGATTTTTGGCAAGAAATGGGAAAAAAGTTTATTTTAAATTACTCAGAAAATTTTATTCCTCATGACAGTTTTTGCTTCTGCTCAAACTCAAAGTGCACTATCCAAATTTTATTTATCTTTATTCATATACGAGGGAGGTGGAATAATATGAAAGTAGCTTAGGAGTAAAATACCTTTATTTTTCAAAATAATAAATTACTAACAATTTGAAGAATATTCCAAACTCAGAATTACAGCCTCCTTTTCCAAAAACAAGTTTATACTGATTTTTTCAATTTTTTTATTCATTACCCTATGTATTGTGAGAATTTGTAATGTCATAGAACACTTATCATTGAATATTACCTGAATGACCACATGAAGTTAAGTTCCGTCCAACTATTAACTAGAAAATTGCATTAATCGAACTTGGTGCCGATAAAATCTCATTTCTTGTTGCCATTGAGAAAATAAAGATATTTTTCATAATTGAGATATACCAACGTCAAAAGACAGGTCGTACCAATAACCGTAGGCTATAAATGATCTGTGAACTTCGAAAAGCAACTCAGAACAACTTTATTCTCAATTCACTTTTAATGAAGGTATCCAGAAAGCAAACTCAATATGATATATAATGTAATACGGAATTCCTATTGCATTACTCGATGTGTCGTCCTTCATTTTGAATGCACTCATGATTCTTCTATGAATTTCCTTGTGTACGTTTATGAGCATTTGCGGGGTGATCATCAGAAAACAATTTCTTATTGTATCCTCCAAATGTTGAATATCTCCAAAAGACCGTTGTCATTGAGGTATCTCCACAGATAAAAATCCATAGCAGTTAGATCTGGAGATCTAGCAGGCCACGGATTGTTTGAGTATCGCCCTATCCACTTATTTGGGAATTCCTCATTCAGCCACGGTCTCACCTCTAGAGTCGAGTGAACATATGCACCATCTTGTCGAAAAAACATGTTGGCTCTAACACGTAGCGGAAGGTTGTCAAAGTAATCGATTTCTAAATACTTCTGTGCATTCAAATTTCGCCAGAAAAACACTGGGCCCACAATTTTATAATTAAAAACTCCTCACCAGACATTTATTTTGAAGCTATATTGATCATAACATTCGATTCTGAAATTTGGATTTCTATCTGCCCACCATCTACAATTCTGAGAGCTTACCGTACCATTGGATGTGAAAGTAGCTTCATCAGTGTACAAAAATTTTCTGGAGAAATGGTTATCTTCTTCAACTTCGACATGAAACCAGAAAGCGAAATCCAAACGTGCATCGAAGTCTCTTTCTTCCAGTATATGAATTAATTTTGGTTTGTATGGTCTGAATTTGTTCCTTTTCAAGACTCTCCTGATTGACCGTTCGGAGAAGCCAATATTATTCTGCCTTTCAGATAACGAAAGTCTTGGATTCTCCACAACAGATAAAATAATATCCAGTGCAGCGTCTTCATCTACAGTGACATTTCTTTGGTGTGTTACTTTATGTTTGTCGTCAACTGATCCAGACTCCTTGAACTTTGCAACAATTTTTGTTACCGTTGCATAATGGACATTTCTACCCGGATGCCTCTCATTGAATATAGTTTCACAAGTTTGATAGTTGTCGCCATGTCTAAATTTTTTCTTGGAGATTCAAGCGTGCAGCCATTATAGCAACAAAAATGAAATGTCAAGATCAAACTATTTACTATTTGACCATTGTTTTCCAAAGCCAACTTTGCGAATTATAACCAGATTCCTGTTCACTCTAGAGTACTACTATTCATTGGTACGACCTGTCTTTTGATGTTAGTTGCAACACAGTTCAATTGCTTTCAATTGATTTTGAACTGCAGATGTCATTTGTTATACCTTAATTATGAAAAATGTCTTTATTTTCTCAATGCCAACAAGAAATGAGATTTTTTCGGCACCAAGTTCGATTAATGCAATTTTTTAGTTGATAGTTGGACGGAACTTAACTTCTTATGGTCATTCAGGTGATATTCAATGATAAGTGTTCTATGCCATTACAAATTCTCATAATACATAGGGTGGTGAATTAAAAAATGGAAAAAATCAGTAAAAACTTGTTTTTGGAATATGAAGCTGTAATTCTGAATTTAGAATATTCTTCAAATTGTAAGTCATTTATTTGAATAAACTTTAGGTGTATTTTGAAAAATAAATATACTTTACTCCTAAGCTACTTTCAAATTATTCCACTTTCCTCGTGTACAAATGGAGATAAATGGAATTTGGATGATGCAATTTGAGGATGAGCAGAAGCAAAAACTTTTATGAGTTATACAATTTTCTGAGAAATTTGAAATAAACTTTTTTTCCATTTGTTGCAAAAAATCTGCTGGATACTGTATATCAGAAGAATGTCTTGATATACATTGATATCAAAATATCCGAAAAAAGTATTTCATCACCAAATTTTGTTTCATTCGGTTGAAAAATGTGGCCTCCAGTTTGTCTATAATCAATGATAGATAAATGATCAAAATTAGTATCGAACTATTTAAAAAAATCACTTAAGCAATAATAACAGCGCTTTGAACTATATCAGCGAAAATCTCATAACCCACAAAGATAATTCATTTGAAAGATTATTTTTTGAGATTTCTAGAAACCAATGGAAACTTTCAATTCAAATCATTCATGCACGTTTTGGCCAATCAAAACATTATTATAGTGAAAATTTTATACCAGTCATTTTCAACCAATCACATGCTTTATTTCAACATTGTTATATGGTAACTAGCAAATTTTCTGAAAATTGTTCATCCGCATTAGCATGTAGACGTAAAATTAATAAGTGGACATTTCCCGGCACATGACAGCTATCATATAATTAGACAAAAATAATGTTGGAATAATATTGACAATATTTTTTATTTACTTACTTTATAAGTTGGAAATATTACAACAATTTATCAAGGTGTACATTCTAAATATCATTAATTAATTTTAAATTCTTAAAAAATTCCACCTACCTCCTCTTTCCTAAGTGTTAAATAAAACACAGAACCGGTGCTTTTTTTAACAATATGCCTGTGTTTCATAAAATAAAAATAATACTGAGACACCAGTTTATTTCTTTGAGTATTAGATTTGTGTCCAAAAGAAGGCACAATATAACGCAGAATGTTGCCAATCTCTTTAAATAAGTTTTCTTGCACAGGATTTAATCCAGATTCTTCCACTAGGTATGTTAGATATTTTACATTTTTATGGTACATTTGAATGTGCTGTGATTCTTTGCAAAAGGAACACAATTCATACGATTGAAAGTTCATTTTATTATCACTTTTTTACTAACTTATGATTGTATACAATGTTATGAGGAACTTATAATGCCACAAATAAAATATTGATTTGACAGGAGTAGTGAATGTCAAATCCATGGCTAACTATACAAAATATTTTTTTAACCGGCAACATACGCCAACAACATTCTATTTAGAATAAAGAATAAAATATCCCGGTTTCCTGAATTATTTGAAAAACAAATTATTACCGCTGATATGAATTTTTCTTAGATTTAAACCTAAAAGAATATGAAAAATATTCAAGTATATATGTATAGGTATAGTTATATATTTTTTGTTGTATATCACCTTTGTAGTCAATATTGACATTTCCCTGAAACCTAGTAAGAAAATTATATGAAATCAATTATTTTTTTATAATAATGTATTTGATATTATACATTTTATTTCAATAGGGCACGGAAAAAATTTAAAAAAATCCCGCAATACGAACATTCACTTTTATTTTTAATCAATATTGACATTTCCCTGAAATCCAGTAAGGAAATTGTATGAAAACAATCAATTTTATTATAAAAATTTATCTGATATTATATATTTTATTTTACTAGGGACGGGGAAAAAAAAAACCCTTTAAAATGTATGAAATCAATTAATTTTACATAATAGTTTATCTGATATTATATATTTTATTTGACTAGGGAACAGGGAAAATCAGAAAAAAATCTCCCCCAAAACTCCCATTACACACAGCCTTCTATTTATTTGTGAATAAATATTTACTTAATGTTTTCTATTTAAATATAATTCCGCTATAAAATTTTCTTACCGAATCCCCCACGTGCTTGAATTAATTGCGGGAAATTTGTCTCGTACATGAATTTTTAAAGAAAATTATTCCTCGTCGCTTCGCGACTCGTGATAATTTTCAAAAAATTCATGTACTTATGTAAAATAACTCATGCTCTAGGGAGATTATAAGTGAGAATAATCTACCTAGAAAATGGCCGCGGGAATAATTTGAGGTATTTTGTTTTCATTCTTTGACAACCTATATTTTTAATTTGATCTGTCATCAATTCGCATGAAAAGTGAGAAATGAATCCAAACCGGTTTAGTACATTGTATTATTGTAGGAGGAAATGTGTTTATGAACATCAAAAAATAATCTATAGAATACCACACGAGAGTTCGATGAACTAGAAAATAATTCTCCAGATTTCCTTCTCAAACTTGTTGCCATTTGGCAATAGCCACTCGAAGCCGTTGTGCTTTCGGGTTTATTGCCTGGCAACAAGTTTTCGAAAGAATTATTTCCACTCTCTTGTGATATTACAACTGATAATTAATTGTTTGTTACAGCTAGTCTTTTTCATGATGTGCGACAGAGTCCTTCTATGCTCGTTCGGCGGCACGCACTGCCCTCAGAAAAAAACTACAGGGCTCTATTCCCTGATGTTCTATAACGTCGTAGCATACTGCACAAGCTACATCAGAGAGCTCGTGGAAAAAGAAGACTGGACAGTGACTGTGAGGATGACGCAGCACAGCAACATCAAACACGTTGCCATGTCAGCAACGAAGATTGTTTTGGAATGGACCAAGGCAGTTACGTTCATCATCACCGTCACTTTCATGCTGCTTGTGTTCGGTTTGGAACAAGGCCTGGAGGACTACCAGCCTACTGCGTTGTACACGTTCATAACGTGGACCTATTACATGAGCACGGAAAAAGTGTTTGTAGATTTGTTCCTACCGTTTTTACTTCGGCTCAGGTTGAAGTCTCTGGAAGCGCTCGAGTCTCTGTACGCGCCAGTACTTCTGAGGTACTACACTATTGGAGTAGCCATCATCATGGTGACGTTACTGAGTTTCCACGGGCAGACCAGGTTCACGTCCTTGTGTCTCTACCTGACGGTTTACTTGAGGCTGAAAGACATGGTCTTGAACTGCTTGAAGCAACTCAGAGCTGAAAAAAGGACGCTGGAACAGTTCAGATATGCGACTGAGGAAGAGATTGATAATTGCGATGATGTATGTGCTGTTTGCCTGAGTTCCATGGAGAGGGCTAGGGTAACACCTTGTCAGCATCTCTTTCATGCAAGTTGTTTGAGACAGTGCTTGCATAATTCTTCGATATGTCCTATTTGTAAGAGGCAGTATACGTTTGTCCACTAACGCATGTTTTTGTAACCACTAATTTTAGACCAAACAGTATATATTTTTACACGTTTTCGTAGGATTAAGGATTTATATGTCATTTAATATAATTTATAGAGAAATATGTTTTCTTTTTTTCTTGCCGAGTCCTAAAGCTCTGAAATTTTGCTATAGCTTGAAGTTTTCTGGAAACCCATCATATTCCTGAGATGTTGGATGGTCATCTGGAATATTTGATTAATTAATATCTCACTGTGCCTAACATAACTTTGTCAGGAGTAACCATACCACTGAAGTCATCCATATCGATGCTTGGTATTACTATCAGCAATAACCTTTCCTGGGAAAATCACGTGAGGTCCATTGTCAAAAGTGCATCCCAAAAACTTGGTTTTTTGTTTCGTGCCAAGAGCTATTTCACCCCCACTCAGCTGCTTATGATCTATAAGGCACAGATCCGACCTGTCCTGGAATACTGTTCCCATATTTGGAGTGCGGCACCTAAACATATCCTGAGGCTATTGGATTCTGTCCAAAAAAGGGCAATTCGTCTCGTCGGTGATGCCTCGCTTACAAACTCGCTCACTTGTCTGGAACACCGTAGAAAAGTTGGCGATTTGTCTCTATTTTATAGATATTTTCATGGGCGATGCTCTTCTGAAATATCAACAATCGTTCCTGCTTTGGCAGTCTCTTCGAGACTAACCCGTCAAGTTCAGTCATCACACCCCTTCGTGGTCACTTTGGAGACCTGCAGAACATCACTTTCCAAAGACTCGTTCATCCAACGAACAGCGAGGCTTTGGAACTCATTGCCTAGGGAGGTGTTCCCCGAGGCATACAACCTCCAGAAATTTAAGAAGAACACCAACTCCTACCTTCTTTCCCTTGGTTCCCACGATGTTCTCTGAACATTACAACATTACAGGATATCCCTTTTCGTGGGAACCAGAACATGAAAAAAAAAAAAAAAAAAACAAGGTGTTTTTTTAATCATCAATGAATTTATACCTCAAGGAGTAAAAAAGAGCCTGGGAATCTGGAATATGACTAGAGGGTTCCATTAGAATCTGGGTAGAAGATAAAATGAAACATCCGAAATAACATCCAAAATATCATTTAGTACTCAATTTTTAGGTGTCATATTTTGCTTGGATTTTTCTCCGAAGTAGCACCAATGGATGGAATAATAATGCTGATTTTTTCCAAATCCGGTCATAGAATCTATACAGGGTGTTTCATAACTGAATGCTGTTCCTGAAGGGCGATAATCCTTGGATGAATTTAAAAAAATTCTTTATATGAACATAGGTCCGTAACCGCTTTATTTCTGAGATACATGATGTTGAAATTCAACAAAAAAATCAGTTCTTCCCCAATATCTCTGAAACCACTTTGGCTTTTTCTTTCAATTTTTGTACATGCAAAGTACGCATAAACATACATTTTTTCCATGGTAAAAGATTTCTTCATTTCCATCAAAATAATGATACGTCACTGTCTTTTTTCCAAATAAATATTATTTTTGTATTTGTCCTCTATCTTCTCATAAAAATGGTCTCCTGCCTTTTTTTCGTCCGGTGGACGGTTTTCGATTTAGAAAATAAAATACATTCATTTGCTTGTCCCTATTTTTTTTTTCTCTTTTTCTTAATTTCACAATTGTGGTAACCAAAAGATCTAGGCCACATTTTTATAATTTTATGGCAACTATTATTTAGTTTTTGTAATGAGTATGCATATAAATACATTTTTTATTTTTAAAAACAACTATTATGAACAAAAAATACCAAAATCAAATTAACTGTTCAAAATGTCCGCTTCCTGCAAGTATGCACGCTTCAGCCCTCCTTGTCATTGACTCGCGTACTCTTTGGAAAATTCCTTATTGCTTCACAGGAAACTATTACGCGGTTTCGCAATTCTTCCTCAGTTAGAATTGGTTGACTGCACACCAAAGTCTCAAGATGTCCCTGAAGAAAATAATCAAAACTGTTTAAGTCTGGGGATCTAGCTGGCCATGACTCTGTTCCCCCACGACCTATCCAGCGATTATGAAAGTTTTGGTTTAAATATTATACATAAAATGAGGAGGTGCACCACCGTACATAAACCACATGCGATTTCGCATTGAAATAGGAACATCTTCCAACAGAATTGGCAAATTATCTTCAAGAAATCGGCGATAATTATGTCCATTTAATCTGCGTGGTAAAAAAAAGGTACAATTAGGTTATCTCCAATAATTCCAGCCCAGACATTAAATGAGAACTGCTCCTGGTGATGAGATTCCACGATTGCATGCGGATTTTTCTCGGCCTCAAAATGATTATTATGAAAATTTCTGATCCTGTTTTTAGTAAAACTAGCTTCGTCCGTGAATGAAATTTCCCTGTCAAATAAAGGATTTTCGGTAACTTTTTGGAGAAACCTTTGGCAGAAATTCACTCGTAATGGAAAGTCTCGAGAAAGTAGACCCTGAACCTGTTGAATGTGATAGGGATATAATAAATAATCATGAAGGATCCTCCATACTAGACTATGGGCGATATTCAAATTATTGGCAACTTGCCTCCTACTTATTTCAGGATTTTCGTCAACTGAATTTAAAACAGCTACCTTAATTGCTGGAGTTCTTGTAGTCCGATGTGCTCCTTTCAAGTGATGATTTGGCTCAAAACTTCCTGTTTCACATAACCTTCTGAGGATGCTTGAAATCGTTCGAGCATCAGGAACCATTCTATTTGGGAAGCGCTCTTGATACAGTCGCCTGGCTTCATATGCGTTCCCGTCAGCAAGCCCATACAAGTAATGCATGTCTGCTAATTCGGTATTTGTAAAATTTACCATGTTTTTTTTAATAAACAAGTTTTCATAAGGTGAATAATTTCACGCATCTAGCTAAAGAAGTGTCAACATTGTTTATGTTGAAAACAACGAAATGTGTTCTTAGCATACTAGATGTTTCTAGCCCACAAAATAATCCTACTACTTTTCAACGGCTGATTTCGCATAGGGACAAGCAAATGAATGCATTTTATTTTTTAACTCAAAAACCTTTCGCCGGACGACAAAAAGGCATTCGACAATTTTCATGATAGTAGAGGAGACCGTGGGAGGTCGACCTTCACCGATCTGATAACTCGATGAGACATATTTTTTATCAAATATAATTTATAAACAAATATACCCATGATAACTTGCCTATCGAAAAGTGTTCATAGCTATTTTTAATTGAATTAATTTTAATCAATTTTCTTCCATCACCTTCACTCTTTGGATAACCGAATGAGTTTCACCTCAACTGATAGTTTTTAACACACAGAATATGCCTAGGTAGGCTTGCCTACTTATTTCTGCGCATGGCTACCTGGCAAGCAGATGTTAACAGGTAAGTCAATATAGGTAACTACACCGATCTGTTAACCAATCGAAATTGATATCATAGGTAAGATAATTTAATTACAAAACCAATCGTATAGGCTTGCCTGCAAAAAATCTTACATAAAATATTATTGCCAAGCTATAAAGTTTTAGAATTTTAGCTATTTGATAGGTGCGAGAGAGAAAGTAGAGCGTCCGAGGTCCGTGTGATAGAACAGGACAGAACATAGCAGCTGCACGCTACCTGACCGTTGAATGTAGAGTATCGTTGTGAAGACATAAAATAACAGTGAAAGCTTTTTTTTTTTACACTCGACAGTAATTTTGAACTCTTTTATATGCTTTGTAATAAACACTTTTAACAACATAAATGTATTAAATTTTATTTTTCTATATTGATATTTTTTTTTATTTATTATACTAAAATTTTAAAAGTAACACTTATTCTTTCCCGCTTTACGGCATTTATTTGATTTTAAATAATAAATAAATTATTCTTTATTTAATTTTAAATAAAAAATATAGATTTTTTTGTCATTTTTAAATTTTATAATTTAGCTTTAGAATGAAAAAAAAAATTGTTGAATTTTTATTTTTTATTAATATATTAAATTATTTATTTTTGATTATTTCCTAGCTGTAAGTATATATAGTGTGAAATAATACAAAAATTGTGATCGAAATTAGAGTTATAATAAATTAGAGTTCAAAATTACTGTCGAGTGTAAATAAATGCTGTCACTGTCACTCACATGTACACGAGCATGCGCAATCGGATACATTCAACGGTCAGGTAGCGTGCAGCTGCTATGTTGTGTCCTGTTCTATCACACGGACCTCGGACGCTCTACTTCCTCTCTCGCACCTATCAAATAGCTAAAATTCTAAGACTTTATAACTTGGCAATAATATTTTATGTACGATTTTTTGCAGGCAAGCCTATACGATTGGTTTTGTAATTAAATTATCTTACCTATGACATCAATTTCGATTGGTTAACAGATCGGTGTAGTTCGACCTCCCACCGGCTCTCAGACTATGAGAAGATAGAGGCAATTACAAAAATAATATTTATTTGAAAAATAACGTATCATTATTTTGATAAAAAATATGACAGGGCATGTTGACAGGGACGCCACTGATGAAAATTAAAAAATCCTTTATCATGAAGAAAAAATATTTTTATGCGTACTTTGCATGTACCAAAATTGAAAAAGAGCCAAAGCGGTTTCAGAGATATTGGGGAAGAACTGATTTTTTTGGTAAATTTCAACATCCTGTATCTCAGAAATGAAGCGGTTGCGGACCTATGTTTATATGAAGAATTTTTCTTAAAATAATCCAAGGATTATCGCGCTCCAGAATCAGCATTCAATTATGAAACACCCTGTATATTTTCCAAAAAAACTAGAAATTTAGAATGTAATAATTTTCCTGATAAACTTGATGCAGAATTTTGCTATGTTGAAATTTTTGCTTACAAAATGACAATCGTATACAGGGTGATTCACGTTAGAAATATTTGGAGAACAAAACGACAGATTATTTCGAAAATGTATGGTCGTGGATAATCAAACATGCCCTATCCGACTAAAATATGTTCATGAATACATGTAGGCGCTTGTATCAGAAAATAGTAGCTACTTTGCTATTTCAAATGGAACACCCCCGTATAATATATCATATATATATATTATATCATGGTTTAAGAAGGCATTATAGAATTCAGAAAGTTACTTGACATGTTTTTTTGCGTAAAATGGAGGTATAATCAGGAAAATGTATACATGTGTAGGAAGGGCAAACTAATTAGTTCACGGCGAATATTTTCCTCCTGTCAAAAATCCCATGTAAATGGAGTGCAATTATCGCAAAATTACAGCAATCATTGCATTGTAGAAAGTGAAAGAGCCCTGCGATAATTGCACTGTAGACCGATAATTGCACAGTTCATATCCATGGCAATATCATTGTACACTTGGATAATACAGCGTGTTTCTTCGACTGATGGCAGTAAATTGGACAATGTGATTAATTTTCCCATACAAAATTTGAATTTGGACCAATATTCTGCTCAGGATGGAATGAATACTCTTTATAATATCTACGCCATATCTAATCATAGCGGCAGCATTTCCAATGGACACTATACTGCATATTGCAAACACCCTTATTCTAATTGTTGGCACCTCTTCGATGACTGCTGTGTATTTTCCAAAATTGATTCTCTCAGCTCCCAGGGAGCATGTGTCCTTTTCTATGAGAAAGTTTATGATCTGATTTCTGATGGTGTTGTGGGTTTTTCCGGGTTTTCCTCCAACTGAAACAGCAAATGCGCCATCACTCCGAGTCCCGGGCTACAATCAAGATTTTTATCTTGATATTATTTTATATTTGAAACTTTGCTGTTGTATTTTTTAATTCTGAATAAAGTTATTTTCAATACAGCGACAATTTATAAGTAACTTCAGTTTGACAAGTAATGTCAAAAATATTATTTATTATAAATGTCTCGTTTCGGTCGGGCTTCATTACAAGCTATTGAAGAAAACGAACCAAATAACACAAAACAGAACAGAAAATACGTGTGGCGTCAGTTTATGAGCTTCTGTGCTGAGAAAAACTATACTTTGGATGAAAAAACACAAATTAATGTTCTGGCAAAAATATTAACGGACAGGACATTTAATATGCGTGAGCAGAATGGCGATGAGTACAAAGAATTTACTGTTAAAACGATTTAGAACGTAACCGCTAAATTACTGATGGAAAAATATTACACTGAATACAACATCATTTTTAACCCTTTTACTAATATTGAGTTCAAAGCAGCCAGAGATGCGAAAAATGCCAAGAGAAACTACAAACTACAACTTCAACTACAACTACAACTACAACTACAACTACAACTACAACTACAACTACAACTACAACTACAACTACAACTACAACTACAACTACAACTACAACTACAACTACAACTACAACTACAACTACAACTACAACTACAACTACAACTACAACTACAACTACAACTACAACTACAACTACAACTACAACTACAACTACAACTACAACTACAACTACAACTACAACTACAACTACAACTACAACTACAACTACAACTACAACTACAACTACAACTACAACTACAACTACAACTACAACTACAACTACAACTACAACTACAGCTACAACTACAACTACAACTACAACTACAACTACAACTACAACTACAACTACAACTACAACTACAACTACAACTACAGCTACAACTACACTACAGCTACAGCTACAGCTACAGCTACAAGCTACAACTACAACTACAACTACAACTACAACTACAACCACAACCACAACCACAACCACAACCACAACCACAACCACAACCACAACCACAACCACAACCACAACCACACGCCACCCAACCACAACCACAACCACACCACAGCCGCACCAACCCAGCCAGCAAGCCACAACCACAGCCGCAACCACAACCACAACCACAACCACAACCACAACCACAACCACAACCACAACCACAACCACAACCACAACCACAACCACAACCACACCACAACCACAACCACAACCACAACCACAACCACAACCACACCACAACCACAACCACAACCACAACCACAACCACAACCACACCACAGCCACAACCACAGCCACACCACAGCCACAGCCACAGCCACACCAAGCCACAGCCACAGCCACAGCCACAGCCACAGCCACAGCCACAGCCACAGCCACAGCCACAGCCACAGCCACAGCCACAACCACAACCACAACCACAACCACAACCACAAAACCACAACCACAACCACAACCACAACCACAACCACAACCACAACTACAACTACAACTACAAACAGATTCAGAGAAGAGAAAGGAAAGAGCAGTTTTTCTGAAGTACGATGAATTCCAAAATATGGTTCGTGGTTGTGACGAAAACACCCCAGATGATTTACAGAAGAAGGTATTTTTTGTTTTTGCTTTTGAATCAGCTTAGCGTGGTGGAGAAGGCCATAAGTGCTTAATTTCGTACTTTAAAAAAGAAGAAAATCACGTAGGTGAAAAAACAGGAAGGATTATTTACGATCCTGTGTTTACTAAGACGACGCAAGGAGGGGAAAAACCATGCGCTTCATTGAAATGGCTAATAAACAATAAAATCAATCCTGATTTGTGTCCAATTCGACCGTACAAAAAATTCCTAGAAAAGTGGGTTGGAATAAAAACAAAACGACTCTTTCTCACTGTAAATCCCGCTTGGAAGTTGAACAGAAAATGGTATAAATACGAAATACAGTGAGCAAATGGACTATTCTACAAGCCAAAGCTTCTGGTTTGAATACAGAGAATATCAAGCTTACTAACCATTCATTACGAGCTACGGCCGTCTCCAATCTCGCAAAAAGGGGGTGGGCGAGCAGCAACTTATAAAAATCACGGGCCATTCAAATTCAAAATCAATAACGCCATATCTTCAAATGGATGAAGATCACCATGAAGAAATAGTCAAAAAAATGCGTGGCAATGACATACCACAGGTACATCATTCTCAAACATCCTCTTCAGCCGTTAATGCACCGATAGCTGCATTCTCTAACCAGAATACGTATAATAATTGTGTATTTCACTGCAGTTCCTGCAACTTATGATTCAGTTTAACCTTGAATAAATAGTTTCATTATATTTTTACGTATACTTTCATAATATATAAATGAAAAATATTAAAACAAAGTATTTCTGCGTCTCTTCTTTTTTCCCAGTTACGGGATGGTTATTGATGACAAGCTAAGAATTTATAAATTAATAACGTCAGCTCGACAAGTTGACAGTTTAGTCGGGAATTATTCCCCCGAATTACACTCGGGCATCAAAATAACCGGATAATTTCGCATTCCAGCGTGTTGCTTTAATTAATGAACTCATGCAGTTTTTTGACAACACGCTGTCATGCAAAATTTTGATGCACTTGTGCAATTATTTACGATAACTTACTGCGTTCTCCAAATTATTTCCCAATAATTTGGTGTAGGTCTTCCTCAGTTCGATTAAAGATATTATGCCAACTGTCATCTCTGAATATTAGAGCTGTGTCATTGAAATTTTCTTGCAGATATACTAGTAGTTCATCAAAATGTTTTTTTTATACTTCGTATATTGAATTGAGTAACTCCTATATCACCGATACTTCTGACCCTTCCTCCCTTGAAGTAATCATGTAAATTGGCGAATGTTTTCACTGGAAATTTTTCAGTTTTTGTTTCTAATTGTTCTTTCTCATATTTCTCAACATCTTCGATAAACAAAAACTCATTGTTAGAGAGCCCCAAAAATGAAATTAATAAAATTCGAAACTGTGTCTTATGATCATGATTTATTGACCTCATAACACGTTTATGAATAGAAGCATTATGATTTTATAATATACCAGCTGTGGATAAAATCTGCAATTCTACGCCAGTACTCAACTCTCAGCATATTTTATCCATATTTCTATACACTTTTATTGATAAAATAGAATTAGATTGTTGAGAAGAGCAATGATCTTTGGGTCACCGAAGAACTTTACAAATAGTTTTCAAGTGTTGAGTTGGCAGGATTTCGGTAGGAATGATGGAGAAGAAAACCATACTTCATTGCCCTGAAGATGAAACGATACAGTTTCCGAAACGTCGACAATTCAAAATTGGTAATTCAACACTTGAAATCATATGAGTGGTCGCTATTCCATAAGATTTACAAATAGATTTGAAACTCCCAGGTCCATTTGTCCAGCAAATATCGAATAGAGTGGAAAACACGATCAAAGTTATTTTCCCAGGTCTTGTCCTCTGGTGACTTAAATACACTTATTTTTAGATTAGAATCCATGTCATCGTGTTAATATCGATACATTGTGAGAACATATCGTACCGAAATACATTGACCCATTTAATGTCAAGAATATCGTTTATTCAACTTTGAGGTTAACTCAATTTAATCATATAATGAATGGAGTAAACAAATAGAAAAATTAGGGAGCGCGGCCGCAGATTAAAGGTCCAACCAACTGTCGCGGGAATGATGGATGACTTGTTTATTTATTACTATTATTCAGCGTTGGCTCCAGTTGTGAGCATTGCACTATTTTAATTATCAATAGAGGTCTGTATAACAACTTTGTCGATGAAACAAGTCTTTCTGACAATTTTTTATACGTTATACTCTGTTTCCTAATGTGAGAGAGTGATAAAACGTAAATTTGCAATGATAGAACCCATTAAACAGGGTGGACAACTTAAAGGTTGTATTTCAGTTTTTCAAGACGTCTACACCCCGAATCGGTGCTGAATTAGGGTCACCTCAATTTGCATAACAATAGAAAGAGGAGTTTTCTGAATGAAATTTATGTGACAGCGGCGCAATCACAGGTAGTTGATTAGAATGATAATTATACATGATTATAATAATAGAGATAGGCAGATAGTTGAGCTATTAATTATTCAATATTAAGTAGTAAAAACTTATATAAAAGTAAATAATATGAAAATACTACAATTTAATTTAAAATTTAGCATTATATTCCGAGTAGTCGATGAACTATCGTCGTTGGGTCCAGAGAAATGATAAGGGGCTCTACAGTGTTTTCTAGCATGTTATCAGCTTCCCACATTCTTTCTTCAAATCCAATCACATGTTCGACGCCTTTACTGCATTTTTCGCAATCCACTGTCTTTATTCCCTCTTGCAAGAGGTTTCCAACGTCTCTCATTTTAAAAGTAGTGTTATTCCTTGCTACAAACCCTTTTACTTGCGCCCACACCAATTCTATGGAGTTTAATTCACAGTGATATGGCGGAAGGCAAAGTTCCGTTATTCTTAGTAAGTTTGTCATATGAATAGACATGAATTAAAGGGAATAAGTCACCAATACGGAACTCGCCACAAAAACAATTCATATGTTCCAAACTCAAAGAAAAACATCTTTCAAAGATCTTACTCATACCTAGTCTCATTATATTCCATAATTGGTTAAATTTGAGGAAAAAATTAACCTTTTGGAAAAAAAATTTTAAATTTTTTGTTTATTTAGTGTTTTTATGGTATTTATATATTCTTGACAGAACCTTATAATACTATTGTATTTTTTATGGTGAATAAAGGATATTCTATTCTATTCTGAACATATCAAAATTATCAGAAGTATCAACTCATTCAAAAACGAACTCAAAATCCGGATCTTGAGCTTGCCAAGACTACTGATACATCAATACGTTGATAAGAAAAATTTCTACTACCAGAGTGACATGCACTGAAACTGATCCACATTCACAAATCCATATTGAAATTTTGTAGTTATAATTAAATTAAATATGTCTAAAATATATAAAATGTCTACCCATCATTTTACTTTTATTAATTTATTAATATTCATTTTATTCTATTTCATTTTAGTTTATATAAATTATTTTATTTATTTCATCCTGTATTACTTATACTACTCATTGAGTATTATATTCATTAGTATTCATATTTCATTAGTATTCAAATGATTAGTGTTAAATTATGCAGAACCCACGCACAGGTATATCCGACTGTGGGATTTCTATATTTATTCTAAAATTGCCTCGTAAATAAATTGTGAAATTGAACTATGTGTAAATTGTGAATAAATATTATTATTATTATTCCATAGTGAAGCGATTTCGTCAAGAACAAATTTCGTACAAAGAGGTTTATTCAACTTTACAATCTCCAGTAGCTCCTTTTTAACCGACGAAACCAAAAAGGAGGAGGTTCTCTATTCGACCCGTATATTTTATGTTTTTCCATCATATTTTTTTATGTATGATCACGCATAACTTTTCACTGAGGCGTCCGATTCCGATAATATTTTTTTCAGTGGATAGGGTGTACTTCGAATTTGGTCCCACTTGAATTTAAGAGATGAAATCCACCCCTAAGGGTAGCGAAATGAAGGATATTGATCACTCACCCTCTGAATTCTGGTCCGTTAACCGATTCTATCAGGCATAACTTTGTACTGGGTTCTTCGATTTGGATGATTCTTTTTTTAATAGATAGGGTATACCTTATATCTGGATTTCGAAAAAAAATGGCCACCCTTACGGGTAGAAAAATAGGGAATAATTGATTTTTCACTAGTGAACATTGGCACACACATACGTAGTTGACAATGACAGATCGCTACTGACATTATTCTTGTTCCGTCAAAATCAGTATATTTTATGAGAGGATGGAATGATATACAAAGTAATGAAATAAACTAACCAGAACAACGAAAATAATTTATATTACAACAAATAGTAAAAGTAGATAATCATATTATTTAACTGGTAATAGTTGAAGTGAGGTGGGTAAGTAAGTATTTTGGAAGTAATCAAAAAGCAAGTAGGTAGTAATTGGTAGATTTTAGCCACAAAAAATTGAAAAATAAAAACTTTTTAACAAAAAATTAAACCGACGAAATACGGAACTGAGAAGTAAAAAATAAAAACTTTTTAACAAAAAATTAAACCGACGAAAAAATCAACTGAAAAGCAAAAAATTAAATAAACCTTATTAGTCTAAATGATAATTGAACTCCTAAACTAATGTAAGTAACTGATTTTGAGTCGGCGCTAAACAAACTAGCAATGATGACTTCTTTCATAGATAATGATCTTCGATAATTGTTTGTTTGGCGCCGACTCAAAATCAGTTACTTACATTAGTTTAGGAGCTCAATTATCATTTAGACTAAGAAGGTTTATTTTATTTTTTGCTTTTCAGTTGATTTTTTCGTCGGTTTAATTTTTTGTTAAAAAGTTTTTACTTTTACTTTTCAGTTCCGTATTTCGTCGGTTTAATTTTTTGTTAAAAAGTTTTTATTCAGCATATCTTTGTGAAATGGCCAATAAATGTTTTTTTGCAAGATGACGTTGATATTTTTTCGGATTTTCTTGAGTGGTAGCTGGCATCCTTGAGTAGAACAAACCCAGGAGGAATAAGATCTAGCATTTGCTGGAAGTATTCTTCAAAAACATCAGCGGTCATGTCTTCATGATAATCTTCAGTCTGTTTTGATTGAAATGATAGTAAACCACCATCGACAAATCCATTTTTGCTACCAATGTGAGTAATTATTAATCTATTACCTTTTCCCGAGGGTGCTTTTATTCCAGTAGACCATCCTTCCATGAAAGCATTTTATATTTTTATCCAGCCATATTTTACCACCTATATACAGTGTGACCCATTTAAAATATAACCACCCCTGTAAAATACGCATTTTTCAATCTGATTTTTTTCAATATTGAGCATCGAAAACTGTATTTGACACAAATTTTCATAACTTGAGTTTTATTTCCAAGGCACACTATGTTTTTTTTTTTGTCAAAAACGGCAAAAGTTTATTTAGTCCAGTCATATTAGTAAGTTCACCTCGGAATTTGAGATTTTGGCATTCTGGAAGTTGTCTCAAAACTTACATATGGTAGGGTGTACGCGTCTATTAAAATTTGAGGTCAAAGTCAGAAAAATCGATTTTTTGCATATGTTTTGCAAATATCTCATTTCCTATGAGTTTTTCGCTATTTTTAGTCATGTTCAATATTGTAGAAAATTGAATTACCTACAATTTTTGTCCGAAAAAGTTTTTTATAAATTGAATAGTTTTCGAGGTAGAGGGCGGAGAGCGCGCGGTTAGAGCATAATGTAAGGTCAACCGGTATAGTCCCGGTCAAAACACGCTATATAAAGTTTATTAATAATTGATAAATGAATAATTGATTATAATTCCTATTTGTTATCAAATTTAACATATATTTAATCATTTTTTACTTTCGTATCTATTTTTAATTGAGTAATAATTTATTTAATAACACTTACCTGCCCGTGTAGTTATAGAATTGTTAAGGAAAATACTCAAATTATATTTCAATTCTAATGTAATTTATATTGATAGCTCCTCAAATAATTGAAGAAAAAGAAAGAAAGAAATTCTTGATTCATGATTTCATTAAAAAGTTTGAACTTAATAATAAACACGATTGAAATGTTGGTGAGCTGCTGCACTTGTTGGTGGAATATTTGATGACTGCACAGGTTTATTCAGTTTCGTAGACTTGACGTATTGTGCATAACGAAGATGATCAATACTGTCCACAGATTTTGGAGCATTATAAACTGCCAACAAGATTTGAATTCCAGTCTCAAATAATCTCCGAACCGAACAGTTTTCTTCTTCAAATGCTGCTGCAAGATGCTCCAAATTCGGCAGTTTCTCAAATGCTTTCAGAAACTTTTTTTTTTTTAAATTTTGAAGCGAAGGAGTCGTATCACAGCCACTTAATGCGTGCAGAAACAAAATATGTTTCTTCGAACGAGGATATTTATCAAATCTGTTGGAAGGGAATATGTTTGTTTTTACATTTCCTTTGCCGACTTTTTCAAAGAAAATTTCTTGTTGATGAGATAGTGTACGCTCAATTAAAATGACCAGTGAATCAATATCGTCTCCTATTATAACTGCAGTTTTTTCAGGTTTCGATTCTTCGATTGCTGTTTCTATGATTAGTACATCCGCATCATCTCTGGCCTGTTTGGTAGTAATATTGACAGCTTGTAATTTTTCAATTAGCATATTAATGAGCTTTCCTTTGTAATTGGTACAACCATTGTTTCGGTTGTAAGTATTATTGAATAGATAGATTCAATTGATGAAAAAAAAATATTAAATATAATGTAATAGTTGATAACAAATGAAAATTATTTATTTATCAATAATTAATAAACTTTATATAGCGTGTTTTGACCGGGACTATACCGGTTGACCTTACATTATGCTCTAACCGCGCGCTCTCCGCCCTCTATCTCGAAAAAGATTCAACGTATAAAAAATTTCATGAAACAAAAGTTGTAGGGAATTTAATTCTCTACAATATTGATTGATGATACAAATCGCGAAAAATTCATAGGAAATGAGATATATGCAAAAAATCTATTTTTGTGACCTTTTACCTCAAATTTTGATAGACGCGTACACCCTACCTCATGTAGGTTTCGAGACATCTTTTAGAATGCCAAAATACAAGTTTATACGAATATTCAGCTGGGTATCTCAAATTCCGAGATTCTCACCTAATTTTGACTAAGATGACTGGAGTATATTAGGCAACTTTTGTTTTCAAGTTTGACTACACCACTGGATTCGTAGACGTTATAAATAAAAACCATAAGAATTTCATAAAAAAGTATTGGTTAACAACGAAGTTACAACAACTTCAATTTTGGAAACAAAGTATTTGATTATAATTTTTATTTAGATTATAGACGTATTTGAAATCTGGCAACACCGTCGATACAAAGTAGAACACCAGTAAACTTGCACAGTGAAAATCCGAAGTCAATAGCTCATTCCGTTCTACAGTTATAAGTATGGTAATGTGAGCGATTTGTGGTGGAAGCGATTTTGTAATAAAAATCTGACTAGGCCACTGGATTTGTAAATTATATTCCCTTAAAATCATTTATTTAAGTGTAGGTTATAAGTGTATTCGAAAAGAACAGAAAATTTGGAATTCATTTTCAAGTTATACAGTAGTACATTCTTCCATAGCCGATAAAAACGAAATGAACAAAAAAAGTTTTAAAGTATTTATTCCACAATGAAACGTCATTAGGCAAAAACTAAAATAAACATTACTGTAAAATTAAATATTTGAATTTTTGTGGCTTCTACCAAACCTCCATTTAGTTCGACACATTTATCGTATCTCTTCCGAATATTTTTTACACTATTTCTTATTTGTTGAGGTGTAATTTCGGCACAAATCCAGTGGGGTGGTCAGATTTTTATTACAATATCGCTTCAACCTCAAATCGCTCACATTACCATAATTTCAGGAGTTATAACTGTAGAACGGAATGAGCTATTGACTTCGGATTTTCACTGTACAAGTTCACTGGTGATCTTCTTTGTATCGGCAGTGTTGCCAGAATTTTAATATGTCTACAATCTAAATAAAAATTATAATCAAATACTTTGATGGTTTTCATTTATAGCGACTACAAATCTAGTGGTGTAGTCAAATTTGAAAAAAAAAATGCCTAATAAACTTTTGCCGTTTTTGACAAAGAAAAAAAACCTTAGAGCGCCAAGTCTAAGGCTAAAACTAATTAAAGTTATGTAGCGTACAATACACTAATCAAGTACATAAATTCATTACATATATACAATAAAATAATACAATAGTATATAAAAATAATAGTTTAAAAAAACTAAAAAACACGCTTTTATAGAAAACCAGACTAAAAAAATAGAAAATAAGAAAAACATGTATTTTATTTTTTTTAAAGCGCGGGGTGCATGGTATCACCTTGGCCAACAATTACCTGTGATCTGAGACATTTCTCACTTCACTGCCCTAGGTAATGTACTATATAATTATTGATACCATGCACCCCACGCTTTTTTTAAATAAAATACATGTTTTTCTTATTTTCTATTTTTTTAGTCTGGTTTTCTATAAAAGCGTGTTTTCTAGTTTTTTTAAAACTATTATTCATTTCCTACTTTGTAGTGTGTTTTTTTTATAAAAGCGTATTTTTTTAGTTTTTTTAAATTATTATTTTTATTATTTTTTTGCAAATAAAATATGGATTAATCTTATCATATTAGGTAATCATAATCTCCGACCCGAAAAACCCCCACATACCAATTTTGAATAGAATCAGACCATAATCACAAAGCTCGGACGCCATTTTAAAGCCGCCATCTTGAATTTTTCAATTTTAACAGAAGAATCATAATAATCGACCCCAAAAACCCCCACACACCAATTTTGAATAGAATCAGACCATAATCACAAAACTCGGCCGCCATTTTAAAGCCGCCATCTTGAATTTTTCAATTTTTACAGAAGAATCATAATATTTGACCCCAAAAACCCACACATACCAATTTTGAATAGAATCAGACCATAATCACAAAAATCTTCCACCATTTTGGAGCAGCCATCTTGAATTTTTCAATTTTGACAAAAGAATCATAATCTCCGACCACGAAAACCCCTCAGATACCAATTTTGAAGCGAATCGGACGATAATCACAAAACTCGTACGCCATATTGGAGCCGCCATTCTGCTTTTTTCCCACACAAAAATTTCTTAATGCATTGTCACCGGAATCATGTACACCTGCCAAATTTCAGATCATTCGGACGTCTGGAAGTGGGTCAAAATCGCGCCCAAAGGAGTCGGTTACAAACAAACAAACAAACATACCAGTGAAGCTAATATAAAGCGTGTAAAAGAGGACAATAACAACACTTCTGAAATCATTTGAAATATTCATAAAATTCAGGTATCGTGACATTTTCAAGCAATGAACTGAGTTAATATTTTTCATGGCATCGGGAAGAATGTTATATAATCTCAGTCCCAGAATTTTTTATGATTTGTGTGAGTGTGAGGTGAGTATTAGGGATATGTAAATGGTTTCTTGTTCTCGTATTATGTTCGTGTGTGGATTGATTTCTTGTAAAATAATTTCCATTTCTATGAACATAAACTAAGAGTTCCAGTATGAAAAGTTCAACTACTGGTAGAATTTCGAGTTTCTTGAACAGGCTACCACATGAGGATGTAGATGATACTCCTGCAACCGCTCTAATTATCCGTTTCTGGGAAATAAATGCGTCCTGTATTCCTGTTGAGTTCCCCCATAACAGTATTCCATATTATATTCTAGACTGGATCTGACCAAAGTAATATTGTTTCAGATCTCGGTTGTCCAAAACATTTCTGAGAACCCTGATTTGGTAACATTTTGACGGGCCTCTACCTAATCTTATAATAGTTTTCTTAGAAAAACCCTCCATTTGTAAAACAAATACGACCATATAATTATATCTTATCGCAGGGACGGATTTATATCTGCAAAATATTATTGTTGAAAAGAACTTTTGTAGTAAGGAAAAGCTAATCAGGTAGGTGATTGTAAATTCATCATTTTATTGGACCTGCAACTGGAAATTACAGTGCATACTTTGAGCATACTTAATGAAAAATTAGGCACGATTATAGCGCGACGCGATACATGTTCAAACGCTGAATTAGTGAATTAGTGTAACATAACAACCAAACGTTGGAATTAACGAATTAAGAGCATCATCACTATTATCAAAAAACATCGAATAAAAATCAATAAACTATTCCATAGTTTATTTTGATTTAGAAACATCTGGATTGTGCATGACTGATGACTTTTCACAAATCGCCGCCAAATGTGAAAATAGATATATACATATATATATATCATAGGGGTATTTTCTTGGGGATTGGTTCTGTATAAATATAAATAAAACCCAGTATAGAATCTGTGTTTTTTAATTTTTTGCGACGACGTTTCTCCTGGAAGCCTCCAGGCTTTTTCAAGTCTATAATAGAATTTTAACAATATAAGTACATTTTTAAAGATATAAAGTGGTGGGGTTATGTTACCTTTTTATAACACAGATTCCAACAGGTAGAAAATAAATTGACCAATTGGATCTTAATTATTTTTAGAAAAACGTTCCCAGATTGAAAAGGGCCAGAATTGTTCGATCTATCAAAATTAGCCAAAGACTCAATACCAAACGAAACATCAGATAATTTCCACGAAGGTATGATGTACACATTTTGCAAAAATGTGTTCGCTTCATTGGTAAAGAGTCAGAATTATCAACATTCATGAAATCATATAAAGAATGTATTTCAGAGCGACCTGAGAACGAAAGAATATTTTGTAATTTACCTAATTTAAGTGCCTTAAAATATGTTATATCTCGGAAATTATTGAAGAAAATTGCGCAACAAAATATAACTGAAAAAAATGTATCACGATGAAGGAGAATAAGCTGTGATTAATCACGTAACTGAAAAATTGGAGAATCGAAAACATAGAGTTACTAAAAATAGGAAAGCATTTACTAAAATCATTAATGATTCAAAAATAAATGTTTGGTCAATCGAATAATTATTTAATATGATAGTTGGAAAAATAAATTATATTACATTCATTGTCGTTTATATTTTTTGTAGATTTATGTTATATTTTATTAGCCTGTTGGAAATCTGAATCATTTTTGTTTATGTTTTGAAATATTCGAATTATGTTATACGTACATGTGTTGAACAAATGTATAAATAAAATAAAGTTTATGCACTGTTGTTTGCCGTTACTCGCTAAAACTACATTTTATTTTATATCTATTCCTATTGAAATGCATCAGTATATATTAACGCAATTATTCACAATTATTATTCATAAATATGTGCATTCCAAAACACACTTCAATTCAAACCCCCAAGACCCTCGCGCACTCGCTTATTTGAACCACGAGCGCTCGCTTGAGGCGTTGCCACGATTCTCAGCCTTCCCTCTCTTGCACTTCTCATACGCAATAATTTAGAAACTTCTTATGGCAATAACTAAATAACTGTATGGCTACGCGTGTTTAATTTCTTCTATAAAATTTGTTACTTACCTTTTAATAATATACTAGTTTTTCAGAATGATCTGAATGGAGAGTTTTTAGTTATGTCTTAAAATGTGGTGTTCACGGTAGCTCACTATAGGGATTACGTGTTAAACGTTGCAACTTTGAAGCCTTATATCTCGCTTTCGGTGTCGTAAATGATTCCAAAAATTTGATATGATACAGTTATTAATGTTAACTAAAAGTGGTATGAATATAAACGGAATCTGATTGGAAGTGGATTTCACGACAACTACCTTAAGCGTTGTCCATTGTTTGGGGCTAATCATATCAACAGTCACTAAGCTGGTACGAAATATCTTTGAAACAACTTGACAGGGTTATTGGTTATATTTGGACCTTATTTGAAGAGCTAGAAAAATGGTTAAATTAGGAAAGTCGTAACATTTTTTCTGAACCACCAGGAAATACAAATAGAAAAACAATTGAACGTCGCATTGAAAGTTATGATATAAACTTCTGTTTTTTCTAATGGGACAGCCAGTATATTATTGCATTTATAGATATGTTTCATTCATGATGTCCTATACCTATTTGCATATTCCTATCTTAGTTTTTCATAAGCTATCCAATGACATCAACTTTAGATTTAACCTCGTACGCCTATGGAATACGGAAAAGACGAATTGGTTTCACAGTACAATAATGAGTACCTGGCGACCGAGCTTTGCTCGATGTTTTTTTTTTTTGGAAAATCGTGTTGTTTCGACTCGAAATATTTGGATAATTTTTTAACTCATATACTCATATAGGTGTGTTGCCTGAAAAAATTCGATTTTACACAAAAACATATTTTTTTATAACCTAACCTACCTGTATTCCAGACTAGTTGAATCTGCTGGATTCGCCCGTTCTAGCCTAACCAACCAAAAAAATGTTTTTGTGTATAATCGTCTTTTTTCAGGAAAGACACCTATAAGATAAACTTGAAAAGCAGAACCCTATCTTAATACAAAATTTCATCCAAATCGTTAGAGCCGTTTACGAGATAGCCGAAATATATATACAAGAATTGCTCGATTAAATATATAAGATTTATTACTCTCTCACATTAGGAAACAGAGTATAGCAGTGAGCGAACAAGACATTTTTTCGTCACCTGAGCGACCGTACTGAAGTGTTTCAGGTTTCTATTCTGATTCCAGTTGAATTTCTGAGACACCCATGTTGATACATTCAAAGATTTCTGAATCATCTCGCAAATAAAGTCTCGAAACTATATATATCTGCACTCTTGTACTTATCCACGTTCGCTAGGATTTTATAAATAGAAATAGAATAGAAACTTCCAATGCGTATATATGGAAAATAGTTAGTCTGCTTCAATTACGGTTTTCTTAGGAGAATATAAGTTTGAGAATTGGTTGAATTTTCACTGGTGAGTAAACTAGAGATCTTTTTCGAATCTGGGGTATTTTTATGAAAACTCGTGAACAACTGATTATTTTCCATTTTATTTTACAACTCAACAGTATACTCTAACAATACATTCTTCCTCAAATAGTGTTTCTCATTTGGTGAACTCGATACTCCCATCAGATTTTTTTGAATTACTAGATTCTTTCTATGAAGAAGGCGAAAGATTGTGGATTTCTAAAGTCAATCTCCCTCTGCAAGGTACGTATAAGAAAATGCAGAGTGCATGGGATGTTCCGCTCTTGAAATTGAATTTGAATAATCTGTTTGAAACAGCTGTATCTACTTCTCAGAAGGCTCGTCTCAATGCACTGTCTTCAAAGGAATCAGGTGCGTGGCTCGATGCATTACCAGTTTCTTCTTTGGGTAATCTTCTTGACGATGAAACATTCAGAATTTCTGTTGAACTTCGGCTGGGTTCCTTCAATTTGTGTCCGTCATAAATGCAAATGTGGTGCTGAAGTAGATGAATCTGGGGTTCATGGTTTGAGTTGCAAATTTAGCGCTGGTCGTAGATCCCGCCATGATGCAGTCAATGACTTGATAAAGAGAGCTTTGATAACTGCCAAAATTCCAGCTATTTTAGAGCCATCAGGTGTCAGTCGTGATGATAGAAAACGACCAGATGGAATGACATTGATTCCTTGGAAATTTGGTAAACCAGTGGTATGGGATTTTACTTGTATGGACACTATAGCCACATCACACTTGAACTCAACCTCCAATCGCAAGGGTGCAGCTGCAGAAAATGGAGAGAAAGTTAAGATAAAAAAATATCGAAACCTGAGAAATCTCTACATTTTTTACCCTGTAGCTATTGAAACCTACGGAGTATTTGGCCTCCAAGCAACGGAATTTATTGGAGAGATTGGTAGAAAGATTTTCCAAGTGACCAATGATAGGAGATCCACCTGCTTTCTCCTTCATCGCATTAACATTGCCATTCAAAGAGGTAATGCAGCTTCGGTGTTGGGAACCATGCCAGTTGGACGTCATTTGGATGAATTTTTCTACAATCCCCATTCTAAAAAGAACATATATCAATGTAGCTCGATATTCTGGGTTATATTTCTGCTACTCAACGTTTGGATGATATATTTATTCGTCCACAAAGAATTAACATGTCAAGTAGTATCCATAAGTCTAATATTCGGAACCAAATACCTGAAAAGTATAATTTGGATTCATCCACTTCCAAAAAAATAACGCGATCTGCCATATCTTCACCCAACTCGATTTCAAGCAGCCTCCAATCGAGTTCCTCATTGCGGCGCTCCAATGATAGAGAAAATCATCGCATAAGAGACTATTCCTTTGGAGATAGCAGTAGCGGTGAGCGCATCTTCCTCAGTTATAATTCCATGAAACCACTTATGCTTGGAAGCTTCAAAACTCTCGGTCTTAATGGTTTGAAAAACATTGGCAATACCTGCTTTATGAATAGCGCAATACAATGTTTATCGAATACCAGATGGTTGCTCGAGTATCTGAGAAAAAACTAAATGTCTTCATTGACTTTCCTCTCGATGGATTAGATATGAATATTTATGCAGTAGATAACGCTACAACTTGTATGCTGTATCCAACCATAGCGGAACAACTTTTAATGGACACTACACGGCTTACTGTAGGCACCCTTATGCAGGCACATGTCACGAGTACAATGAGTATCAGCGCTATCACCAAAATCTATCGTGAGTGGAGAAGCATACGTCCTCTTCTATGATCAAGAGGACACCAAATCACAGCTTTGAAAAGAGCATTTTACTTATTTACATTATATATTTTTTATTTCAATTCTTGTATAATAAGTGATAAAAATATACACTAGCTGCATTTAATTACAATGCATAACAATATTCACAAGACTGACATCTGACTGACTCGCCTGTCGCATATGACCCGCTATATATAGGACTGCCAAAATTTCCAGTACAGTGGTGATCGCGAATGTTCCATAACGTCGGTTTCCTTCTCGGCGGTTATCGAACATTTAGAGCATGACATCATCGGTAACGGCCATTTCTCGAAGTTTCCAATGGCGGTTATCGAACATCTGGAACAAGACGTCACTTCTAACGGTTGGGCCGACGGGTGTAACAGCACAGGGGTGTACTCAGGGTATTTTCGCGATTTCCGTAACAATAACATGAAAGACATTCAGCAAGCTTCAACCTACACCATTAAAGAAAAATACCATAATTTGCAAATAAAAAAATTATACAATAAAAAGGGGGAATATTATAATACAAAGCACGCGATGGCGCGAATACTCGAGAAGGTAGATTTCAAAATGTATTTATTTCAATCAATCTGATGGACATGAACAATGAGTAAAAACATTATATGACATTTTTTTCCGCCTTGTTGAATACCTATGGCGGTTTGATATTTCCAAAAACACTAATTGTAAAAAAATGGTTTTTTTTCAAATGACATCTTGTAGACATACATTCCTAAGATTCTAACTTTCACGACGAATCCATTGATGGTTTCGAATCGAAAATCAGATGGATAACAATCCTAAAACACTAATTATTTGTCACCCCTACTAATCTACAATCAAACGTGGTCTATAAAATCAACTTCGACTATTGTACAAAATGCGACGTTGGTCAAACAGGCCGATATTCAGAAAAACGCATATCCGAACACGATAGGGACACAAAAAACTCAATGCCGAAAATCCCACTGCTCTAGTAGAACACACTAGAGAAAATGATCGTTCTTTTGATTTTGCAAACCCCGTCATCCTTGATAAAAAACCCACCCTGTCAAAAAGACTTCTTAGCCAAATGATCGAAATTGTCTACCAAAAAACGTCAATACCAGAAGAGACATAGAAGGATTGAACTCGTCCTATTTCAAGTTGATAAGTCAGATTCCTAAATGATTTGTTATCGTTTTTTACCACAATTGTTTTTCTCCATTGATACAAGAACTATATAGATGTTAGTATACAGGGTGTCCCTGGACTTTCTCTTTTTCTCTCCGGAATGTATAGAATGGGTCAAAATATCACCAGTACTTCATATAACTTTTGTTCCTAAAAGCCTTCGTTACCAAGTTACGGGCCCTCAAAGTTACAAAATGAAAATTGTTTTTCTTTGATAATTTTCAAAGTGAATATTCAAAATCATCCTAATTTTGGTGATTGACTAAACAAATGGATTCCTTCGATGAGCTTTCATGCAGGAGTCAGTTGTTTTGCTACAAAGTCAGGAACGGACTACCCCCGATGGTCCATACCCCAAAACTTTTTCAATAGTTTTCAACAAAATGAGGTTACGTAGACAATTTTCTGAATGAAAGTACTCGTGTGAAAAGTCGATCGGAGCAACGATTCTCAATAAAAATGCAGTTTTACTCGACGACATCAAACCCGATCGTCCACCATTATTTGAAATAAAAAATTTTCACAGTAGAAATACTAATGCTAACGTTAATTCAATAACATTTATAACAGCGATAATACAAAATATGCTAAAATAAAGTCGAAAACAGAAAGTCAGTACCTAGTTGAAAGTTTCATTCACAATGTAGATATTTTTTCAAATGAAATATCAAGTTATGTAGAGTCGTGGTGTTTTTGAACTAACAAGCTACTCCACTATGAAATATCGAATTCAGTCCATATTTTGTATGTACGCGTGGAATAAGCACGTTTCGTGTTTGTTATCTGAATCTCATGAAACTCAACATTTGGATGTTGCAAATTCGTATTCACAGCTTAAATGTTGAGAAGTTTCACTGATAAGTATAATTACATGGGAGAAAATCTTTAACCCGAAGATACATTTGGCTGAAAAACGCACATCGGAAGACATAACTAATAAAAAGCAAACGAATAAACTATACAAAAACATCTGCACATGAATAGGTGAAAAATATCCGGTGAATAAATTTATGTTCCATTTCTTCCACAGATGTTAACAAAAACACCTTGTAGAAAGAAATAAAATTAGTGTGGATAAAAATGACAACTGGAATGCGATTTTGTTTTGTTGAGTGGTGCGTTGTCATTGTATTGTCAATATTCTAATAAGGACAGTTTGAATTGTTTTGATATGACCGAACAGTTTACATTCAACGAATATGTAGATATGCATGCATTGTATGGACGAGCATTTGGTAATGCTGCAGTTCATTCGGAACTATTTGAATGGACTTTTGGAACATGTTCCATTGCAAACCCGAAGAGATATGTGGTTTATGCATGATGGCGCTCCTCCTCATTTTAGTTTGATTGTGCGGGACCATCTGAACCAGATTTTTCCCAATAGATGGATTGGTAGAGGTGGGGCATATTCAAGGCCACCGCGGTCTCCGGATTTGAATCCATTGGATTTCTTCCTGTGGGGGCATCTAAAAAGCCTCGTTTACGCTACACCTATTCACACCAGTGATGCCTTGTTGAATAGAATTACATTACATTGTGAAGCCATACGAAACGACCCTGGCATGCTATTTCAAGTGCAGAGAGGGTGTTTGCGCCGACTAAGAAAATGTATTGAGGGAGACGGGGGTCATATCGAGCAGTTTTTGTAGCGGATTTTGCATTTCTGTTTGCTCTTGAGGCTTGCGATTGAATATTTACACCATGAGTTTTGTAAGGTAAACGTGTTTGCATGATAAAAATTCGTAGAAATTAATCTTTTCGAATAATGGTAGACATCACAGGTTGGATGTCATCGAACAAAAATGCATTTATATCAAAAATCGTTGCTCCGATCGATTTTCCACACGAATACTTTTATTCAGGATATTGTCCAGGTAACCTTGTTTTGTTATAACATATTGACAAATCCCAGTCATTTCAAAGATTTGGGGTGTGGACCATCGGGGGTAGTCCGTTCCTGACTTTGTAGCAAAACAACTGACTCCTGCATGAAAGCTCATCGAAGGAATTCATTCGTTTAGTCAATCACCAAAATTTAGATGATTTTGAATATTCACTTTGAAAGTTATCAAAGAAAAACATTTTTCATTTTGTAACTTTGAGGGCCCGTAACTTGGTAACGAAGGCTTTTAGGAACAAAAATTATATGGAGTACTGGTGATATTTTGACCCCATCTATACATTCCCGAAAGGAAAAGAGGAAGTCCAGGAACACCCTGTATATTGCGATGCAATTGCATGATAATATGCAAAGTTATTTTTAATTTTTTGTCTAACTATTTATTATCATACCTATTTGTATTTTATTCATGCAATTGCATTTATAATATGCAAGGTTATTTTTAATTTTTTGTCTAAGTATATATTATCATACCTATTTGTATTTTATTTATCCAATTTTCATTCTCTGTATGCTCTACCAAAATTAATATCTATATTTTCTATCTTTCTTTGTCAATGATAATATTCTTGGACAATAAAATATATATAAATCTATTTAACGGTTCTTGAAGATCATGCAATTCAGAACTAAAAAGGGCTGTTGAGACCACCGAGTATTTCTTCCGAATTCGTATTCAGGAGTCAAAAGCACGCGAGAAAAGTCAAACAGCTATTTTCAGGGAGAATGAGTAGTTTTAATTCAATATTTACCCATTGTGGAAGACATATAGGTACATGCTCGTAATCTCTTCTACTATATTTGATGATATTTGCCCGAGGATTTGTACATACATTTATATTCAATGCATTGCTTCTTTTTTTTGAGCCACTTTACGACAGATTGCATTTTACAGTTCACTCAAGTGTATTTTAATTCACAGTCAAAAACGTCAAACACGAACGTCACGAGAAAAACTGACAGTTCTTCCATTCATTCTATATCTGGCCTGGCAAATATCAAAATTATTTCAGTTTATTATGACCACAACCCTCACCGAAGTCGACTCGGATGATTACATGAACAGTTACGAAAGTAAGAGGAGGTATAACTATCGGCATTTGGGTAGATATAAACTAGATGCAATTTTCTCCGCTTTTCAGGATGGTTTCCATCTCTATCAGAATTCCTCATCGATATGGGGAGCGAGATGATGGAGCACCTGCACTATGTTGAGCAGCTTTTCATCAAAGTACACAGCATCTACGCATTCGTCTGCCAGGTTGGTATTTTTTTCATCTTTTTATCAACATAAAAAAAATATCGTGGGTTACAGGTGCGAGACATCGCAAATTTTATGTAGTCGTTTCGTCTATATATAATTTATTATTAAACCACGTTACATAAAATTATATGTTTGTAGCAGTCAAATTACAATAGTTAAAATTACAAGTTATAAAAATAGTCATTACAAATAAAATAAACAGGACAGAATTACATATATATGTAACTACAAATGTTTGAAAGTTTTGAAACAAATGTTTAAAAGTTTTAAAACAACACAACAAAACAATCACAACATGGATTGTATTAGACATGCCCCTTAAGCGGGTTTTATTGTTTTAAAATTTTTATTATAAATATTTTTATTCGATACGGTTATGTAGTTGGGGTGAGTATCATGCATTCATGGTTAAATGATAGGAATTCCTCTATTGAGTAAAAACAATATAATAATAAATGGTTCTTTACACATTTCTTGAATTGGCTGAAATTTTATGATTTTCCAGATGCTGGTAATTTATTGAAAATTCTGACATTTGTAGAATTTTGCTCTGTGACGGACAATCTGAATTTAGGAGTTCTGAGTTCATTCGATGATCTTGTAACATGGTTGTGGACATCAGCATCAGTTGAGTACAGAGTTATATTAGTAAAAATCTCCAGTAGAGTTTGATAGATATAGACACAAGGAATTGGTAAAATTCTGAATTTCTTGAATAGTGGCTGACAGTGGGCATGGAAGTTTGCACCATCTATGATCCTTAGCGCCTTTTTTTCTTTTTTTGGAGTCTGAATACTCTAATTGAGTGTGTTGAGTTTCCCCAGAGTATGGTACCATAGTTGAGGTGCGAGTGAAAGAGAGAATGGTAGGAAGTTATTAATATTGGAATGCTCAATACTTTTTTAGTTATCTCAATTTATTTATTTAGCGTATGGATTCTTTACAATACGATGATAGGAAACTAAAAGTACAAACAGAAATGTAAACAATCTCTGTAAAGACAACGCTAAATAAATAAATAAATAGATATCTCAATAGAAATAATTGGGTGGAGAGTTTTTCGCATAAATGATCAATGTGGGCACTCCATTTTAACCTGTCGTCCAGCACAATACCTAACAGGTTGACTGAGTTATTCGAGGTAAAATAGTTGTTTGCAGAGAAGAATTTTTTTTGGGTTTTCCTTGATTTAATTTAAGATTATTTGAACTGAACCAAATATGAGCCTTGTTTTTGGCTTGCTCAGTAAGATTGTTGAGTGTGATAGGGTAGCAATGTGTTTCAATTGGGGTTGTGTCATCTGCAAAACAAATACATCCAGAGGGCGACATGTAGTGAAAAATATCGTTGAGGTAGATAAGAAACAACAGGGCCAAAAAGTTACAAAAGTCACCTCAAAAAGCCCGAAAAGCAACGGGTAAATGCAGTAGACCTAGGAAAACAATAACATATAAAAATAAATTATTTCATCGAATAGTGACGATGACAGTGTTACAGAGTACATCACGATCGAAATGAGAACATTCGAAGTCATTCATTGTGGTCGACAACCTTTGTAACATTTTGGCCCTGAAGAAGTCTAAATATATAGATGAAACGTCGGCATGAACAAATTTGCGTTCTCTCGTACCTGTCCTCTAACCCACGAGTTTATTTTTGAGATTATAATCAAAGGCCAAGAAAACTTATCAACTTTTCATCAATATTTCGAAATAGTTCATTGCGTTACTCGATTTTCCGTGGATATGAGGCGCTACGTTGGATAAATCCTCACTGACCATGTATAGTAGTACTACAAATCTTACACACTCATCATAAATGGTAATCCATACCCTCATAATAGCCTACTATTCGGGGTTTGAAATTCACAAATTCAAGATGGCGGACGAGTTTTGTAATTGTGGTGCGATTCGATTCAAAATTGGTATGTCGGGGTTTTTGGGATCGAAGATTTTGAATTTAGTCGGAGATAATTGATTTTTAGTCAAAACTTATAAATTGAAGATGGCAACTCCAAGATGGCGGATGAGTTCATCTTTAGATGGTCTCCTCATTGAAGGGCTAGATAGCTCAGAGCTTACAGGAAAAAGCCTCATGATAGAGATGCTTTAACAAAAATGCATAGATAGTACTAAAAAGCACAAAATAATTTCGCATATTTTTCACTTTCCGGTCACTTCCGGTTTCACCGGAATTGGCTCCGGTTTTGAATTTTTAAATGGAAAACCCTGTATATTGTAACATTTTTGGATTTCTGAGACAATTCTGGATCAGAATGTGACAGTTCAAAAAGTTTTTACGCCTACTTCATTTTTTAGAGTCACTTTTAATATTGCATCTAGGTGGCCATGATCGGACGTAAACTAATCTGGGGACCTCAGGTGATGTCAAAAAATTACAATCGCAAAGTTTTAGTGACTAGTATGATAGATAGGAATAAGACAAATTGGCAAAATTACAATTTCGTGTCTAATTATTATTTATCAAATGACGACCATTATTTGACAAGCACTTTCCGACAAATGGATTTTTTGACAAATCTAACGATACTAATTTATTTGCGATCGGATTAAAAATAGGAACGTAAATTAAATATAAATAAGGAAAATACTGGATAATAATTCATTTACTTTTGTCAAGTGTGTCATGGATAATAATTTATTTACTTTCACTGTAGTAAATTTTCAAAGTGCGGTTTTCCTTGACCAAGACACATTTCAGCTCCTTCAATTGTTTTTCTCGTTTCGTAACATTTGAGGCGTTATACTTCTAAATGCCCGTAAAATTCTTTCTTCTAAGATTTCGAGAGTGGCTGGGGCTGTTGCATAGTGAACCTTTATTATGAGGGGGTACTCCATCTGGTTGGAAATAAATTCGCCGTAAAACTGCTGAAGGTAGATTATTAAGATGATCCTAGATTTCATTTTGAAGAATACCTAAGTACCTGACCCCTGTTAACTGACCTTGAAACAATATTGGCCCAATTATTCTGTTTCCAACGATACCAGCCCAGACATTGACGCCAAACCTCTCTTGAAAATTGCCCTCTCTCATTGCAGTTGATTTTGTTGGGCCCAGTACCGAGTAGTTTGCTCATTGAACATACCATTATTTGTGAATCGTGATTCGTCGGAAAATAGAATAATGTTGATAAAATTTGGGTTAACTCTTTGATTTTGAAGCAGCCAATCACAAAACACTATCCGTCTATCGCTATCGTCAGCATATAAATGTTAATGTAAATGATATTTAAATGCTCGATATCACTGCTTTTTCAGAATTGTTCTTGCTGATTCGTGACTTATCTGCATTTCTTGACTAATTTATCTTAAAGAAAGCGTTTTATCAACCTCAACCACAGCAAGAACATTAATCTCAGTCTCTTCATTTATGATAAACCTCTATTTCGCCTCTCTATTTCCTCCTTACCTAAAACGATTATCAACATACGGAAAATACTGATGGGCTGGATGTTGCCGATTGGGATATCTCTGAGCATACAACTCAGCAGCATTCCTTGAATTTCTATGACAATTCATCGATATTGTTACTTGTCACTTACCTTAATCTTTCTACTTCGATTTCATCTTGCATCTTCATCTTTCTTTTCGTCAACGTCCCATGCCTTACTTCATGTTTTCATTATTTATTTTTATGTTAATTTTTTTTATGTAAATTGTTTTAATTGTAATTTTAGTATATAATTTTAGTTTGTAATAATCTCACATATCTATATCTATTTTATGGTTTTATGAATTACTCCAAAGAGTTTCTGATCAGTCTATTCATAATCAAGAATACAATTTTTTTAGAATAACTACTAGGGATCACTTATGAGACTAGTTAGAATAGACCAAGTTATCATGAACGTAAACATTTTCGTTAGTTTGTTTTATAAACTCAAAAATCTTCAACAAGTACCAAGTACTCAGACGAATTCCTCATTTATTGCTGTTGCCTCGCTATAATACTGTTTGTAACTATTGAATGAATGTGATTTTTTGTGGAGGAACAACGTTTTTCGACATGTTTTCCTGGTTATATTTTCATTTTCAGACCGTGGAAGGTTACCCAAAAAAACATGCCAAGAAACTGTTTGTAACATTTTACTTCATTTCATGTAATGAATATTATTATTATTATTATTATATTCTCCGAATATTAATAACACATCCACTTTTTCACTTTGAGTATAGATTATTTTGAAGAAAAATTAAACTGAAATTTAACGAAAATCAAGAAACTTCCACGGTCTGCTCATAAAACTTATGTCACTCTCATTACCTAAGTGAGTGTTTGTTTTCCAAAGAAGACTTGATGAAAATAACTGCAAAATATTATGCAGCATGGCAGTGAAAGTAAATGAACTATTATCCATGGCACACTTGACAAAAGTAAATGAATTATTATCCAGTATTTTCCTTAGTAATATTTGATTTATGTTCTTATTTTTAATCCAATCGCAAATAAATTAGAATCGTTAGATGTGTCAAAAAATCCTTTTTCCGGAAAGTGCTCGCCAAAAAATGGTTGCCATTTGAAAAATAATAGTTAGACACGAAAATGTAATTTTGCCAACTTGTCTTATTCCTATCTATCATACTAGTCACTAAAACTTTGCGATTGGAATGTTCTGACATCACCTGAGGTCCTCAGATTAGTTTACGTTCGATTATGGCCACCTAGATGCAATATTAAAAGTGACTCTAAAAAAATGAAGTGTTTGTAATTTTTTTTGAAAATGTCACATTCTGATCCAGCATTGTCTCAGAAATCCAAAAATGTTACAATATACATGTTCCATTTAAAAATTCATAACCGGTTTATTGGATCGTGTAAATTCGCACTTAGATCTCCGCCTTGAGTTTTCACCGATAAGAACGCGAGCGAACGAACGTTTTTCCACTTTTGTCCAGTCAGATTGGACATCGGAAGCATTGTGCGCCGTAGAGAATATGACACATTAACCTCATATTTATGTTTTCAGATGTGCTTTTTCATCCTCTTCGACCTCGTTACCGACAAAGCTGCCGAATTCGACGACCGAACAGGAGACAAGAGCCTAGTGGTCGCCCTGACAAGCATTTTATTCTACTCGGTATTCGCCTACTTCTTGTCGAGAGTTCGTGACATTTGGCAGACGCACAGAATAAGAGCCATCCCCAATTTCCCCAACACAAGACATTTGCTCCAATGGATATGCAAGATTATACTGGAGTGGGCCAAAGCCGTCGTGGTGGTGTTGTGCCTGCGAGAGCAGGGTATTGGGTACCACCCGGAACTTACGTATTGCTTGGTGACTTTCGTTTACTACATATGCTCCGAAAAAGTGTGCCTGCAGATCTTCCCGGAGCTGGTGGAGCTGTTCAACGTCGAGCAACTGGAGAACTTGGAGCATCTCTATGTCCCCATGCTACTCAACTCGATATCCATCCTAGCAGGCACCTTCGCTATAACCTACGTTCTCCTTTTCAAGTATTGCCATTTCGTTCTGCTCTGCGCGTACTTCCTCGTCTATCTGCGCGTGAAAGACGTCTACCACAACAACTGGAAGACTCTCAGAGCGGAGAGGCAGACGTACCAGAGCTTCCGGGTGGCGACAAGGGAGCACATTCAAGAATGGGCCGATATTTGCGCCGTTTGCTTGGGTAGCATGTCGAACGCGAGGATAACGCCCTGTAATCATTTGTTCCACCCGCACTGTTTGAAGCAATGTCTGAAGACTTCTTTTTATTGTCCGTTGTGTAAGAGACATTTCATGGAACAAGCTGAAATTAAATAAAGAATTGCTTTTTGCTTTATGTTTCTTTTAGGTGGGGTCTATTTTTAAGAAGTGAACGGTAAGACAATATATTTTTTTATGGCACCTAAACTTACGAAACAAGATGAAAGTGAATTGACTTTGATATGCGGGGACAACTACATGAAAACTTTTCAACAAATCATTAAAACGACGAAAAAAGAAACAGAAAAGCAAAAAATAAAAGGAACCTTTTTAGTCTTAATATCTAAGCTCCTGAACTGAACTAATTTTCAAAACGGGTAATATTCCAGTGCAATGGAAGGAATCGTAGTGACTCCGTCCTAAATTTGAATTACCGCCCATCTCTGAATAAGTAATTTTGCCAAAATTTTTGAACACACGTTAAAAATCGATTAGTTAAATTTTTCGAATTTCATCATGTGATAACACAAGAGCAATTTGGTTTTATTAGTAACTCGAACACAGAAAAAGCTGTCATTCATTTTACGAAAACCATCACTGACTCCTTGGAAAATTCCGATAAGTGCTTGGCAGTTTTCTTAGACTTGGCTAAGGCCTTCGATACGGTGTCACATGACGACCTAATAGACAAACTTTATAGGTACGGTATTCGTGGGCCAACATTAAACATTTTGCAAAATTATCTATCTCACAGAAAACAAAGCGTCAAAATCGACAGTGAACTCAGTTCTCCAAAAGAAATCACAGTTGGTGTCCCACAAGGCACAGTTTTGGGGCCGATATTATTTTTAGTGTATATAAACAGTATCGGCTGTATAAAATCTATTGATAACCTTATCTCATATGCAGACGACACGGCGATTATTTTTCTGGCAAAACATGGCAACAAGTATATCAAAAAACATCAAATGGCTTGAAGGATATCCAGATATGGCTTAACTATAATCTCCTCAGTTTGAATCTGAATAAAACCAAATTTGTTTGCTTCACACTTCTTAAAAACGATCAACCAATCGAAAACATTCTAAAAATACATACCTCTGAATGTCCACAGAAGAAACAATGTGATTGCCCTTCGATAAAAAAAGAATCAAAGATAAAATATCTTGGTGTAGTTCTCGATCAGCATATGAGATGGGACGAACATGCCCTATATGTTACAAAGCGACTCCGCCAGCTTACTTACAAAATGTACAATTTGAGAGAAATCCTAAACATAAAAAATCTGATGACTGTATACAGATCCTTGGCGGAATAGTTATTAGGTACTGTATTCCGTATAAGCTTTACTCAACAGAACAGCTCTATAAAGAAACTAAATTATATAACATAAGATGTATATATATCTACCATTGTCTTATTTGGATGTATACTAAATATTTTACCAGAAAAAAGAATCTACCGAAAATCTGAACGTAATAATACCCATTTTCAAAAAAACTCATACACAACGAACAATTTTCTATTTCGGTCCTAAATTTTACAATACACTCGAAAGAAAACCGCTCATTTAACAAATATAAAACTGAAATAAAACAATTCATCAATCTTAACCATCTAACACTACTGAAGTTACTATAAAAAAAAAAACTTACGTATATGTATGTATGTATGTATGTATGTATGTATGTATGTATGTATGTATGTATGTGTGTGTATGTGTGTATATATGTGTATATATATATATATGTATATATATATGTATATATATATGTATATGTGTATATATGTGTCTACACGTGTGTGTAAGTATGAGGATATATGAACGAACCTTAACGTGTAATATACATTTTTATATAAAGATATGGATCCTTACCACATCAACCATTCTCAAGAAAGGAAAAAGAGAATAAACTAGAATTAGTATCGATTTCAGCAGGAATTCCAATTATTCATATTTTCATTGTAAATAATATATTAATATGTATACCATTCATTTTATCTACCTAATATATATCCTGAATTATTCCAAGGAGCTGCACAAAACAAGCACCTTGAGTGCTTAGGTGAACCCTTGGAGTTATAAAGGATAACCGTCATAAATTGTATGTATACAAATATCTTGTTATTATGGTTTACGAATGAATTGAATTGAATTGAATTGAATTCTGAGTCGGCGCCGCACAAACAAACAAGCAAATTAATTACGTAATGCGTAAAAGGATGGCAGCAGAGTGCGCGGCGGCGGTGCGTCCCTCTGTCGGAAATTGCCAAGCGTTCTCGAAGTCAATATCAGCGAGACAGCTACATGAACGGGCACACGTCGTTAAGAGGGGTCGGGCGGAGAACGCATTTTTGGAATGTTTATCGCTGGAGATTTCACGTTGCATTTTTATGCCCAACAAACATTATAGGTAAAATTTACGTCATTTCGACCTTCGAATAGGTCAGCGCCCTAATTGGCGAAAGTAATTATTACGTTATAATTACCTTAAATTTACCATTATGGGGAAAAAAATGGAAGTAATTCGAATTTGGGAAATTTGGGAAATTAAGACATTTTTCCTTATAAGTTGAAGGCATAAATAGGTAAAATTGCCTCCAGACTAGTCGACTGATGGTAAAAATGTAGTCATTTTTACCTATTTCAGGTTATAAACACTGTAATAAAACAAACAACAAACCATGGCAGGTTAGAAGAAGATAATAATAGTTTACTGTATATTGTGTATCTTAACTTACATGCTTATTCGTGAAAGCGTTGAAGTTGACATGAACATGGCGTATGGAGAAAGAACTGTCAATTAACGTATAGCAAAGAATGCAATAAGTGATGGTTTCGCATTCACACCTAGTTGTGATTTTATTTGCGATACAAACTTTTCTGTGACAATGTTGATTTCTACTCGTCTAAAACAAGTGGGCCCATCAAATTATTGAATTTGTATGAAAAAAACCCATTAATTTATGTCTACTTTCACAACTTTTTCCATCAAACACTTCAAAAACTGATTTTATAGATGAAGTATGTGTATACATATCATATTCACCTATTTTTTGACTACCAATCATTAAAATGTGGTCGATTCGAGAAAATTAAGTATTATTTTTACGATGGCGGAAACGGTTCAAACCGAAAAATATGGCGTAGGTTCCATATGGGACCTATATGTCGAAATTCCTTAAAATTTTGACTATGAGAACACATAGACTTTGTTCAAAGTCGAAAGTAACCTTTATTCCTGACTTTGAAGTCCATTTTCCTTATCTTGGGATTTCAGACCATTTCACATTGTGGTCACGTGATGAAATACAATATATGTTATTGGATGTTTTCTCATGCATGTCTATACGTTTTGTTCTCTGGATGGGTTGCGAATCGTGGATAATAAATTTATATTTTACTTATTCAATGTTCTGTGCAGAAACACTCAAATGTCAATATGGGGTGAAAAAATAAATATGTTTTGCTAATGTTAATGGTAAAGCCAAGTAACCTATAGGTACTCAGAGAAATGGATATAGACTACAAAACCCTGTGATGAGTGTTTATTCTGAAATTAAATATCAAATCCATCAGTAATGTTGATAATAGTATGCGATATTTATATTTCAGTGCACATCTTCCCAGAATAGAAACCATGATTAATGTTATGGTCTAATTAGGGAATCTCTTTCCGAAGAGAAATAGCCAATCATAACATTTTAGATATAAAATGGTGTGTTGTGATTGGCTGAATAATTTTGATTTGACATTTCTGCGTTCCGCATGCGGTGCCCGGAAATATACAATTTATCAGCCAACTGTAAATACCATTAAAAAATCGACCAATTATGATTTGCTTGATTTTGACTTTTCCGGAAGCCACAATGATTGGTTTTGAAATTTTCGAAGCCATGGAAACTCATCATTTCAACACATCAATCTCTTATTTTTGTTAAAATAAATTTTCTATTTGATTTGATTTTTTTGCGTATTCATACCATTTTTTCATCCATTTACTTCAAAAGGATGAATTTCACTGAATTCCATTTTGTCGCTGCATCATTGAAAACGTCGCGGCTGTAGTTTACCGCTGGCGACAGACGAAGCTTTCTGAACGCAGCCCATTCATTGTTCAGTGCATTCTGTCATTCCCATCCATCTCTTACCGACATGACCTGAGACCTAACCAAAGTTTAAGGTTAACGCTTTCATGTTTTTATTTCAATAATGGATGAGTGTTTTGAAATAGTTGCCGTCATAAAAAGACGTGGAGCAACACCCATAGTTGACCACCAACTGCTTGTATGCGACAAGGCCCAATGTCTGAGCTCCTCTAACAATGAGAGGTTATCTTCCAAGCTTTGTGCCTTATTCCCATTGAACTCATCGTCTTCTGATCCATATTTTTCCCCGGTATCATCATCAGTAAAAGCAATTTCACACTCTACATTAATTTCTGCAGTTGATGATGACTGAGTGGAAGATGATGGCTCTGATCTCTGGACATCGGAAAGTATAGGATGGTTTCGGATTATATTTTCATTTGTTCTCATTCTGGCAGCTAATCGATAATAGTTGGTGGTATACCTGTATGGTTTACTAACTCTATTCGAATTTTTGCTCGGCATTTTATAGATTTCTAAAATTTAGGGCACAATAAAAAAATTAAAGGAAGTAAATTGTATCATGTCATCCTCATCTGAATCGACTTGGTCTTTAATATCTGATGATAGACTGAGTTACTTTGAGGATTTTATTTTAGGTAACTTTGACTTCGTTGTAGACATTCAGTCTGATTAGACAAATATTGTGGTAATCTCGCCCTCATTGTAGAGCAGTAGGTATGAACTAGGTCAAGAAATGTCCAGGCAACTCCTTTAACTTAATCGGTGCCAAAATAGGTAATGAAAAGTATATAGTAGACCTGTTTACTGACTTGTCAATTCCCTGACTATATGAACACACATGAGGTAATAATTAGGTAAATATTCACCAGAAGGTTTTTCCTGAGAGTTCCAAGTATTTTGAATACATTTTGCTGGTTACCTTTAGGTAAAATTCAACCTAGTAAATATATCTATTAACCCATGAGGCTGTGAAGGTATATTTGAAGTCCATAACAAGTAATTTCATACTACGCACTACGCCTATTAAGTTTTTGGTTTTTGAAGGAGATTTGGTAGTCTCAATTATGGTTTTTATAACTCCAATTATAACTTTGGAGTTAGTTAGTACTTGAAGGTAAAATATTTGGTCAGAAATGGGTAAATTCGGACTTCTTGAAGCCGTTTTACCCCACTGCTTGGTATAATTTTCCTATAATGTTAGTTGGGTGTTGTTTCGTTTTGATAATTTCTTTAAAGTAATTCAATGAACTTCGTTGAATATTTGTTTAGCGCTGACTCAAAATTTGTTTAGGAGCTGAGTTACTAAGACTGAAAAGTTTTATTTAATTTTTTGCTTTTCGGTTTTTATTTTTCGTCGGTTTAATTTTTTGTTAAAAAGATATTTTTTGTGGCTACAATATACTAATTGCTACCTGCTCAACTTGGATTACTTTCAAAATACCTATTTTTTCACCTAACCTCAACTATTAACTGTTATACCGGGTGACAATGATTTTTCAAATGGAACACCCTGTATGTTTGATGTTTTTCGGATTCTACGGCTCAAATTACATAGGACAGTGTTGCCAAATTTTCATTTCAGCCCAGGAGGCCTTGATCAAAGAGAGTAAACGTTATAGGAGAGTCTATTCCCCATAAGACAATGGTGACAATAATAGAAAAAGATGAAAGATCATTTGTGAGTCATAGTGACGTATATGGTAATGTCATGGCCACCATTCTCTCTGGACAGAGGCGGACTAGCGCATTCCGCACTCTGGTATCTGAGAGTTACAGGCTCTTGAATGTATATTGGACCACTCTGTATGTTATGTGGGCCACCTGTACTCATGTCCAAGTACGTCACTATGATGCGTTAATGCTACAAGATTCTGATTGGCTAGAGCTTATTAGTGCCTCCTATTCAGTTTACTCTCTTTGGGCCTTGATCAGGTTAAAATCTATGTTTTTTTTTATCCATTTACCACACTTTAGCCCCATTTTTACAATAATTTACAATATTTTTACACTATACGTGATGTATTATTATTATATATTTTAACAATGTATTATATTTTATATTTTAACAATATTTTATATTTTAACAATTTTCTGCTCTACAGTATTGTCGTTTTTTTATGACGTGCTACAAACATGTATTTGTAATGTAGTTAAATAAATAAATATACTCTACTCTATACTAATTTACATCAGTAACTCATAGTAATAGTCATTTCATCGATAAGACCAATAACAAATCCTACAGCAGGAATTGAAATGTTCTGAACGCATTTTTAAAAAAACTTTTTAAAGTACCACCGGGGTTAAAAACGTAGAGAGCCATCTAACAAAATGAAATCAATCTGAAAAAATTGGTAGGTAACATGACATCTATTCATTCTTTCAAACTTCACTTCAGAATGGTAACAATGAATTACCAAAAATAATCGACTTGACAATATGTAATGATCATAAACCCATAAGAAAAGATAACTTTAATATAATCAAACTGTTTGAATAAATCTAACGAATGAAACAGTGAAACATTGTACTTACAAATTATTACTCACAATACCATTATCCTGTTTTCAATAGAAGAGTTTCACAACCATCGAAAAATCATTTTATTTATTAATGACCAATGATATGTTCGAAGTGTTGCCGACACATAGACTAGTTCTATTTATTGTACACCTCATCACATTTATCAGTTCGTGAGCAGGAATTCCCTGATATGCACGCTCAACTCTCAAGTCCTCCAAAGAAGTTGGTCTCCTCGAGTAAACTTTGGATTTTATGTGACCCCCATAAATAAAAATCAATATGGGTTAAATCGGGTGATCTGGCTGGCCATCTGATTGGACCATTTGCTCCAATCCATCTCTGGACATTATTAGCATAATGTGGTCCTGCACCATCTTGCTGAAAAAACATATTTTCCCTGATGTTCTCAGATAAATCGTTGATATTATTCTATGGTATGGGTGAAAAAATAACACTTGGTACTTATTCCCTTTCGAATATTGTATCACCAAGATTTTTGTGATAACTTCATCGAGAAGTCTTTGTGATTCTCTAGTCAAGTAGAAATAATGTCGAAAAGGGGCGCACTACAAGAACAATGTATGTATGAGAACTTGTGTTAGTGTTACCTTTACAATATGTTTCCAAAGTATTGCCCATTATTTATAAGACACCTTGTATAATCTATATCCTCTAAATTCATTTTGGATATACAATGGATGTACATTGGACGTCCACAGTGGTTGTTATTTGAATATGTTCTGGACATCCATTTTACCAAATATGGACATACAATGGATGCCCAAAATACGCACAATGTACATTATACATATTAATTGTACGTGCAAAAGTGGTGTCCTGGCCGTCCATTGAACGTCCATTGAATGTACATTGTACTAATTCTGGACATGCAGTGGATGTCTTGAACTTCCATATTCAACGTCCATTGTTAATCCATTGTACGTACATGTGCTATGTGGGCTGACCTCACCCTTCTAGATTTTTTCTGTAAGAGACAAACTATTCAGAACCGTGTATAAGAGATAGCGTAGCGGTAAATACCCCTTCTATGTTGCAAAATGTTCGGAGAGAAATGTCATCCAGGATAATGGTATGTAAAACCCCACTGTTTGTCCATTCGTAATGATTTTTTTTTAATTTCTGCCATATTGGTGGACACGTGATATGTCAGAATCGATTTTTGGGTTTTCCGATTTGCAGGAACAATACCCTATAATGAATTTTTTACAACTGTGATAATATTTTTTCTCATATATAATTCTAATAGTAGGATGAGCATGTGATCAATATGATCAATATATTTGTTACACATCCGTTAATCTTCAGAACACGTCAATTTTAGATTCTGAAAGACTTCTCTAACCTCCACTTTTTGGTTTTTTTAAATTTCTACTGGACATACTTGTTTACTAGATATTTCCGTGAGCTTTTTTTCCCTCCATTTCAAAATCCGGTTTTTTTGTGAAATATAAATATAGTTTCCTTAAGCATTGTATTCAAGACTCCAAAAAATTATGTATCCACTATTCGATACTTGGTGCCGCTGTAAACGCGGGATAATTGGAATTGGCAATCTCTGCTGCGGTGAGACATCTATAGTTTGATGCAAAGCTCCCAGAATAGTGATAATGTTTCTTTTAAGGTTCATGTCCACATGTAAGTAATTGTGTCTTTCGTTTCAAACTATTAGTTTTGTTACTTTGTTACCTAATTTAAAAAAATCGTTATCCTATTACTTGACACATGTTAAAATAAACTTTGTTGGTATAGCTCCATTAGATTTTTAGGGATTTTAGATAGTATTCATAAAAATTGCCAGGAAAGGTTTCTAGCCATAAAAAATGTGTGCAAGTTTATTCCCAGCAAGCACAAACATCCCTAGGAGGTTTTGGGATGTTTTGAAAATGTTGGCATGATGATGTTTATTTGAGATTGTTTTGTTCTTCTGTGGCATTTCTTTGTATGTCTACTGAGAGGTATATGCGAAGTCACAAAATTTTCAACGTGTGGATGTTTTTTCTAGACATGACATAGTTTGCTTTGAGAGGTTCATCCCAGATATCGAATATACATTTATTATCCAGTTTCATGAGGGTTCTCGACAATTTCATTCAATAACTCATCATGTCACACAACAAAAAGTTGAAAAGTTCATGTGAATTAAATCTCAGAAATATTTATATTTTTTCGACCCCTCACTTTCAACTATTTATTTAATTTTGTATTCTTTCATTTTAATACCAATACCTCCTATTTTACACAGGACATTCCTAAGCAAATGAAACCAATATTATTCATTATAATAGAATCCAATGTCCAAATGACCTGCTTTCATTTAAAAATTCCTGCCTACAATTTGTCAATTGACGCCCATTTGCAGCGACTTCTTTTTAAAGAACATTTAGGCTAGTTGTCCTTTAAAGTGCCCTTAGCGGTTTTTGTGTGTTGTACCAACTTTCAGAGACTCTTAAAGCATCCATTAAAACAGCATTAGCTAACTGACCAAACTCCTTTCCTAAAATATCTTTAAATTGTTCTTTAACCTCAACTATTCAAAAATATTGGAATTTTGTTAATTAATATAGTGCCTGGAGATTTGTGACTTGCGAAAAAGAAAATTTTCGATGAGGTTCTGGTGGAGGATTTTCTTTAAGACGATTTAGAAGTCCTTGATTTCGTCGATATGGGCTACCCAAGACGCATTTTTCGTAGGCCCAATTACTATGAAGAGATGTCCCAAATGGACTTTTTTAGAAGGCTAACAAAGCCTACAGCCTACTTCTAACCCAAATTCAGAATCAATTGGAGTACCCAGATGAGAGGTAGGTCAATAGTAAGTATAACCATATAGAATACCAGTTTTTAAGATAGCTGTAATGCCCGGCTATTTTTAAAATACATGAGTATAATATAGGTACTGCTTTTCTAAAACAAAATGATTTTATTTTAGAAATAACAGCCTCTTGCCTGTGAATCAACTGCTTCTGACACTCATGCTTTATGCCAGCAGTGGGCCTATGATTCAGGCGGCAGACTTCATGAACGTCCATGTCTCTACAGTGAGTAGAGTGATAGCTTTATGTATCACCACTAATTGCATCTTTACGCCCCAGAGTTGTAAATATGCCCCATCCTCACCCAGGCTTCGTATTTTTGAGGATTTGTAATAGCATTTGTTTGTTTGACTCACTTCCCTGGGGCTAAAATTTAGCCCCTTAATTCTTTTTGCTTCTGTGGATATCGTAAAAAGATCTATCTTTTTGAAAATTACCACGAACACCACAGAGAAAAACCAAACATTTACAAAAACTAAATATATTTTGGGGTTAAAAACAGTGTTCCAACAGAAGTAACACAAAAACCACTGGATCATTGCGACGTTGCCATACCGTTAGTAAAAGTTTTGAGAAAATGTTTCCGTGCAAATCATTTAAAACTTAAGTAGTAATTAAAATTAAAGGTCCATTTGTTAAATAACAGTTGATAAAAAGTCTCTGCAAATGGGCGTCTGTGTGGTACACCTGATAAACCTCGCAGAACAAAACTGTACTGTATGTCACAAGGAACACTGCATTCAGTATTCAGTGAATCATGAATTTCCTCTGTTTTGGAGTTGACGGCGTTGGTTGAAGTTTTTTTTACTGAGAAAAATGTGGAGAATGATGAGTGTATGAAGTGTAGTGAACAATACCAATTGTATTCATGAATTAAATGTATTAGCATAATATAACCTCAAAAGCATACAATGTGTATTTTTATAGGGTTTTCGAATCTGTAATGACACGGTCAAACTGTATCATTGAAGATTCTTGAAATAAACGATGTGTTTTATTTGTCATTTTTTCATTAGGAATTTTGTCAGTTTTCAGATTATGAGGAGTTGGAAAATAAAAAACAATTTCTCATGTTTTTATGCGAGTTGAAATATATTGACTCTTCAAATAGAAGAATTCGGTTTGTGATTAAACTGAAGATTCACTGTGAAAATGAATATTTTTCTAAATATAATTTCAACTAAATCTTCCTTCCTAGAGATACAATTTGAATTATATATATATATATATATATATATATATATATATATATATATATATATATATATATATATATATATATATATATATATATTGCTATGTTTAGAAGTACGTTAAATGTTTAAAGAGTTGAAATGCCCATAAATAATAAAATGTTCGTATTTGGTAGTCTGTGCTGTGTTATTTTACAGTTTTCTGAAGATTCTACCGTTTTTCTGAAACTCTATATAATATTCATCGATACCTATGTTTGAAATAAACATTTTTTCAACATTACAAGCAATTGGCATAATTTTGAAATTTATAGAAATCAAAATTTATAATATATTTTTGAGCACAAGAGAAAAATATTAAAAGTTTAAATTCTGTTTATGAAATTGGATCTGAACACTAGCCAATGAGATGCCAGGAAAGATCTTGATGCAAAATTAGGGATTTAGAAAATATGAAAAGCAGAAACGTCAAAAGAATGATTTTTACATGTTTTATATATAGTATGTAAGGTAGTTAAAAATGTTTCGTAAATAAAAACTGTCAAATAAGTGAAAAATAATGAAAAGTGTACAAAAAAGTGCGTGAAAATCGAAAATTCGAGAAGAAAACAAATGTTGTTGGTATCAAGGGGGAGAAATCAACAAGCTAAGCGAGGAGAACAGAAAAATAATTTTCGGAAGAATATATGAAGAATATTGAAAATTTGAAGAAATCAATAAATGTGGATTAGAAAAACAGTTTTTTGCCAAGACAAATACTATAAAAGAACAATAGCAGATGAAAGATCCCAGATGCAAAGTTAATCTTACCTTTTTCATAGGAGATTTACCAGTACGAGGCGAAGTCAAAGTCGACAAAGGGGCTACAGTTTCCGAGAACGGGAGAAATCCGAAACACGGACTATTCTCATTACCAGAAGTCACAGGTATTTTTGAAAACCATAAAAAGTTACTGCAGTGTGAAATAAAACTTTTAAAGAAATTTTTTTTGATAGAACTCTTTATGAATTAATATATTGACCACATAACCTATGAAGCTAGGTTAAATTTCACTTTCAGTAACACATAACTTCACATTTCCTGTATATATTTGCTATGAAGCACTAATTGGGTTATTTATCGCAGAATAGGTAGTAGTAAGTTTTTCCTGAATAAAGGAAATTATTGTGTTGATGAATTTCTGCTTTATTTTCAATGATTGAGCAATAACAGTTTTCTGAAATTGACATCAAGAACTACTAGAGGGCTCCACAGTAGAACCGACTTCTGAGATTCCATAGGCGTACCGATTGAGATAGCTGAGGTGAAGGAAATAAGGTAAAAGAGTAAATGGAAAAAAGTGCATAGCTGGACATATTAATATTTATATGGGTATTTATTTATCAATACATATTGAATAAATCTTCAAAAGGGGAACTAGCTCAATGTTTTTGAAAATACTAAAAAAACAGCAAAACAAAAAAATTATATATTTTGTAATGCTGTCGGGTTGTGGAAAGTAAATAAACGAGTATAAAATAAAATGAAAAAAAAACTACCGCAATCAACTTATCATTACAATATATATATATATATATATATATATATATATATATAAATATATATATATATATATAAGAAAATATCTAATCATATTGCAATTATCTTTAAAATTTGTGGTTAGTATATTTCTCATCGAATCTATTTCATGAGGTGAAATCTTAATTTCAGTGCCCAAAGAAAAATGAAAGCCTTGGAAAATATAAAAAACTTTATTTTTCAATATTGTAGTATATTGTAAAATATAACCAAATTGGTAGATGACGGTTCAGAATAAGTGCGCATGACTTAAGTGGCGATTCAAATGTAAAACGCCAGTTCATGTCGGGTACTCATGGTGTTTGTACATTCAATTGTAATATATTTAGTTTTAGTGTGTACAGTGTTTTCCTTTATGGCAAAATCCTAAATAGGGAAACCTCGAACATCACAAATATCAACACTATCATCCTAACAGAATAAATTTATGGAAAAGTTCACTCAGAATGTCAAGTTCATTTTCTTTTCTTATATTCTTCATTCCTTTGGTTTTTTAGTTAAATGGATACCACAACCACATTGCTGCCAATTGTTATCACTTTCCTTACCACAGCTAAACTCAGTTGGTACGCCTCTTGTCTCAGATAGCCGGTTCAGGCAATTGAGCCACTAACCACTGCTTGATGTCAAATCTCAATCTTTTCAATGTTTATAAATACGATTGCTGATAATTGTGGAAAAGAAACGAGATAGTATCAAAAAGCAATTATTTCCTTTATTCAGGAAACTTAATTTTACCTGGCCTACGATAGATAACTTATTCTAAGGTGAATCTACAAATATTCATGGATAATCATGAGAAATATGTTATGGATTAATAGACACAACCTCACTTTTACCTTGAAAGTGAAAATTTCCTTAATAGTTCAAAATCAAGTGAAATAAAGTTCTTCTGATGGGATATGAGTTATTGTGAAATTGTTCAGTTCGTGACATGCACTAGGAAAGTTTATACCTATCGCTGGAACTGTCGCTGTTCAATATACACCCAGAATTTGGATTCTCTCTCAATCCAATGCTCTCAGGAACTCCAATACCAAAAGAAGGAACCATACAAATTCAGCAATCAGCTTTGGAATATTTGTATATGGTGTACAAATAAGGTAATGTTGATTTTCTGCTTATAATGTTGAAATTATTGAATTTTTCTTTCTCCCAAATAAAACGTGGCATTCCTTTTCAAATTATTTTCGGTCTCTCTCAGTGGCTTTGTTTTTCGTTCCTTGGATACCATTTTTCCTCATTCCTTTTGATTTGAATTTTTGAATTCGTGCACTATGTTCTCACATTTTCACTGTTTGGGGTTATTTGTCAAAACTTATAAATGAATCTATTTTTCCTTTCTTACAGACTATTTACAATATTCAATCATAATTGTCTCTGACACCTTTCCGTTCTTATTTTCTCACAATTTCCAATCTTACATTTTCCCATACTGTTCCCTGATTGGCTATTGTCATCAAGAAGTTTGTTGTTCTCCCATTGGCTATTTTTAGTTTGGGAATGTTCTGTTCTGTCTGGGACAAGTTCTTTTTGTGACATCCCAGGGACGTCCTGAAAATCGCCACCTGCGACGGACATTGGATGTTCTATAAAAGTTCTATTAATGTATAAACAGAACATCGCAGTGGATGTTCAATGTCTCAAAATCTCGTACTTTTAACATCTCTGAGATGTTTTTGTGCTCGATGGGTTTGTTCAATTGAGTATTTACAAGATGGAGCAAGGAAAACGTGTTAGGACGAAAGAAGAAATTTTGAATTATACCCTAGGGTATATATATAATAATTGAAAACGATATTTTTCTTTTCTTATATTTTTCATTCCTTTGTCTTTTTAGTTAAATGGTACCAACCGCAGCTGCAACAGTTTTCTTACAGACATTTCGTGACTATTTCAATAACGACGTTTAGACGTGCAGAGTAAATTTGCTAAAAAAATCAATAGTGTGTAAACAGCAACGCAAGCAGCTCTGCAAGATCTATCGCAATTCGTTTGGAAGTGAACACGAGCCTTTAAATTATTATCATTACACTTTGGCCATTATTTCAATAGAAGAGTCTCGCACAAGTTGCCAACTTAAAAATAACCTTCGAAAACTTCTGCCTCTCCAATTTAATATGCTCATCAGGGTTGTGTAGAGAATCACAAACTGAATATGCTGGATGATTTATTTTTATTACCAAAGTGTTTATATTTTTGTATATAAAAAAGTTAAATTAATAGGGAATTTTGTGTATACTGGGTGTTAGTGAACAAGTGCGACAAACTTCAGGGGGTGATTCTGCATGAAAAAATAATGACAGTTTGCTATATAACTTTTGTGCGCAAATGTTTCGTTTTCCGAGATACGGGGTGTAAAGTTTTTCTTAAAAACTGACTACTTATTTATTGCTCTGAAACCGGTCGAGATATGCAGATGAAATTTGGTGAGTTTCAAGAGGTACTCATTGCGCATTTTTTGACATGCAATTGAGAATTTTATGTTCATCATTGGCGCGCATACGAGTAATGATTTCAATTTTTTTTTAAATGGTACGCCAGTGAGATATCTCATATTAGAAATCAATTTTGAATTTCTCGTTCAATTTGTGACAAAAAATCTCGCCTGTTTTTTTTTCGTATGGGGCGCCGTTTTTATGTAAAAAAATAAAACATGTTAACGCGTATTTGTCATTACTTTAATACATTATCTAGTAGCGATGCTAGTAGGCTACTGCCAACATTCTGTTAAATACGAACATTTAAACGAAATATCAAATTATCGTTTCTTCATTTTTAAGCTTATAGTTTGGTATAACATTGATGATAATAAGTATTTAATTTTTCTTTTATCGATAAGAATGGAAAATTATACAAATGCGGAATTGTCAGACATGCACTTTGTACGAAGGCGTATAAGGGCAGACAACAAAATATTTTTAAAAATATTAGGAATTGTCACTTCAAAGTGACAATTGTCACTTCGAACTGACAATTGTCACTTTGAAGTGACAATTGTCACTTCGAACTGACAATTGTCACTTTGAAGTGAAAATTCATAAATTGTCACTTAACTGACAATTCAAGTGACAATTGTCACTTCGAACTGACAATTGTCACTTCAAACAGACAATTGTCCCTTTGAAGTTGAATTTTGATTTAGTTATTCGATATAAACTATTGCAACAGCGAGCGGCGGGGTAAAAACCCATTTCCAGATGGTTCTATTAAAAAATTGCGAAAAAAATCAAATAGTTCATCTATTGGTATTGAACTACTTACTCTATTTAACTTGAGTTATTCGAAAGAAAAATAGGATATTTATAAATTGATCAGAGAATATAGAAAAAAAAGGTGATTTGAGATATTTTCGAATAAATGCTTGGAACTGCACATAAGCCATAGTATTGGATTCTAACTGTTTTCGAAATTCTACCATCTTCAAAGTTTTTTTTAACTTGTTGCCTTAGTGGCCATCATGTAAAATTTCAATTGATTTTGAGGTTATTCGACATGCACAATCTATAGAAGTTTTTTCAATACTTTTTCCTATATCTATGTTGAAAATTGACTAAATATTCAACCTGTTTCATTTTTGATGGCCTACTCTCCTATGAATATCTCATTTTGTATACAGGGTAGTTCCTTTCGAAAAATGAATGGAGTTTTTTCTCAAATGTCTCGGACGGACACAGTGCTCTTTTTTTTAAACAAAATAGGAGATTTTCCACGAGAATTCAATTGGTTTTTCTGGAATAGTTTTTTTATCGAAAAGGAAGTCATTTTCAATCAAGAATAAAATATAATTTTTTTATTATAACAATATTATTTTAGCAGTTGGCATCAAATGTCCTTTTTGAGTGACAATTGTCACTTCAAAGTGACAATTGTCAGTTCGAAGTGACAATTGTCAGTTCGAAGTGACAATTGTCAGTTCGAAGTGACAATTGTCACTTCAAAGGGACAATTGTCAGTTCGAAGTGACAATTGTCAGTTCAAAGTGACAATTCCTAATATTTTAAAAAATATTTTGTTGTTGGCCCTTATACGCCTTCGTAACTTTGTCTATGGTCGAAGTAATGGAAATGGTCGGCAAGCTCGACGATTGTATGCTGAGTTGTATCCAGGAGGTAGGGTACCCCATCACATAATATTTGCTCCTCTTCACCAACGTTTGCGCGAAAATGGTACATTTAAGACAAACGGCTGACTGCGGGCGCCCTCGAGAAGTACGAACTGTGCAACTAGAAGAAGCAGTTCTCGAGTTAATTGCGGAGTCACCTGAAACAAGTAGGTACTCGAAAAATTGCCAACATAATGAATGTAAGCAACACTGTATTTAAAATTCTTAATGAACAGCAATTGTATCCGTTTCATATGCAAGCTCTACTACCTAGAGACTTTTTTCCGTGTCTGGTTTTTTGCCATTGGATTCTTCATCAAATCGCTCAAATTCCTAATTTTTAAATGGCGTTTTGTTTACTGACGAAGCTAATTTTGGACGACAGTGTATACGAAATTTCCATAACAATCACCTCTGGGCTGAGGAAAATCCTCATGGATTCTTTGAAGCTCATTTTCAGCATCAGTTGGACCGATTAAATGATCATCAAGTACTTCATATGATGATCATTTAATCGGTCCATATTTCCTCCCACAATGACTAACAGGCGACTCTTACCTTAATTTCCCACAGGAAGAGTTACCTGTTCTTCTTGAAGAAATTCCTCTACAGCTGAGACAACACTTCTGGTTCATGCATGATGGTGCACCAGTCCATTTCAGCATTATTGTACGTAATCGCTTAGATACGATATATCAAAATCGTTGGATAGGTAGGGGAGGTACGGAACTTTGGCCTGCTCGATCTCCGGATTTAAATCCTCTAGATTTTTGCATTTGGAGTTTTCTCAAGTAATTAGTTTATTCCACTCCCGTCGAAAATGTTGAAGACCTGAGGAATCGAATTATAGCCGGCTGTGAGACAATAAGAAATACACCAGGAATATTTGCGCGAATACGACAATCAATGAGGCGAAGAGTTGAATCTTGTATCACGTCTGAGGGAGGTCATTTTGAACATTTGTTGTAGCTTTGAGCCTATTTATTTATTAGTGTTATTTTCTGTTATTGTACTGGTTTAACGTTACTGTATTAGATAGTTCTTGATAATGTATTAAAGTAATGACAAATACGCGTTAAGATGTTTTATTTCTTTGCATAAAAACGGCGCCTCATACGAAAAAAAAAGGAGGAGAGATTTTTGGTCACAAATTGAACGAAGAATTTAAAAAAAATCTTCAATTTGAAATATATCAGTGGCGTACCATTTTTTTCTTCAAAAAAATTGAGATCATTACCCGTATGCGTGCCAATGATGAACATAAAATTCTTAATTGCATGTCAAGAAATGCGCAATAACTACCTCACAAAACTAACCAAATGTCATTTGCATATCTCGGTTTCAGAGCAATAAATAAATAGTCAGTTTTTAAGAAAAACTTTAACACCCCGTATCTCGGAAAACAAAGCATTTGCGGACAAAAGTTATTCAGCAAACTATTACTATTTTTTCATGCAGAATCACACCCTGAAGTTTGTCGCACGTATTCACTAACACCCTGTATATCTCGAGTGTTGGTGCCTGTCCCAATCTGATTCGTGCTTTCGCTACCACCTGTTCACATATTTAGACACAAAATCTCTATGAATGACACATTGAATTGGAATATCAAATTGGAGATTTTCCAAACTCCCAAAGTCGAACAATTGCCATTGGAGAGGAGGCAGAACTTTTGAAGGTTCTTTTTAAGTTGGCAACTTATGCGAGACTTTCACTTCAAATCTGAATCGTAATGTTTTTTTTCCCGAAATTTATTTTCGCACATGGTTTTATCGGATATTTAATCTTTCCGTTATTAGCTCTATTAAAATATCACGCCTCAGTTGAAAACGAATACGAAGGACATAAGTACATCATTAGGACCATGAATACATTGTTATAGTCATTAATAACGATTTAAATGTTTTCAGTTATCAGGATACATTATGGTCACTTCGAAATGAATAAAAAAGTAATGAAGTGTTCGAAAATAGTTGTCAATGATAATGTTTGCGATAGTTCGAAGATAATTTGGTTGCCTTGAAATTTCGAAAACTTCAAAACGATCCTTAATTTGTTATAGTATAAATGGGAAAATGGAATGTTTACACAAAAAATGGTTCATCTAAAATAATAACTACCCGAATTACTGATTTTATTGGAACCCAAATATACTAAAGGCGCCACAAGCTCAATTACCAATAATACTGTATCCAAATAACAATATCTACTTTTTTATGTCCATCATTTGAAAAACCTGTTTTTAGTTCGTTTCACAGAACCTTTAATTCAAATGTAGGTAGCGTATGAATCTTTATTTCAATTTTGGTAGGGTAATGTGTCTCTCACAACCTTTTATCACCCCCATCAGAATTGGAAATAAAGCAAAAAGAATAGTGAACAGTCATTTGATACCATACACTACTCAATTTGAAATGAAGGATCTATACACTACCTACATTTGAATTAAAGGAATCATACACTACCTACATTTGATATAAAGGATCCATACACTACCTGAATTTGGAATAAGAGGTCTATACACCACCTACATATAAAAAAAGGAACCCCAATTTAAAACCAGTACCTTTTAAAAATTACCCTACCGAAATTTGAAATTAAGGATCCATACACTACCTACATTTGGATAAAGGATCTATACATTACCTCAATTTGAAATAAAGGATCTATACGCTACCTGCATTTGAAATAAATGATCAATACACTACATCAATACGAAATAAAGGATCCATACACTACCTACTTTTGAAATAATGCATCAATACATTTGGTAGTTTTCTAACATTTGAAATAAATACTATCCAAATTCCAAATACAGGATCCACAGACTACATGCGTTTGGAAATGAAGGATCATCCATACACTACCTAATTTCACTTTTCTTGCCACCGGTAAAGAAAGTTACTTTTTGTCCTAGGTGACACGTTCACTTCATATGGATATGTCAAAAAGGTCTACTTATATAGCTGACTACACATAAATCTCGTTTTGCACTTTTTCCAACTGTTTGAAGACGGGTTTTTTAATGTTTTTTTTTTCAGTTTTTGCATTGTTCTAATAACGAAACTTTTGAGGTAGGCAATTCTTCAAGTTGATTTGCAATGAGAATGATCTTATTTTTACACATATGTTGATGAGATTAATTTGGCTCTGTTGTAAAGAGATTTGGTACCGTATTGGTGATTTGAATGGAAATTCAGGAATCTATTGGAATGTGTGGCTTTCGAAATTATCTGGACATTTTTCATCAATACAATGGTGAATTTGATTGTGGGTTATTATAGATATAATTAAAGAAAAAATTGTTGCTCTCTGCTATATGGCCAATTTAACGAAAAATCATCTACAAATCCAAAACCTTACCAAACCTCAAGCCTTTTTTTGTAGTTATAAACAAGCTTTCAAGTTTTTCATGAATGTGGCATCCTGTATAGTTGTTCATCTAAGTCATTCGTCTGCTTTCCTTATTCGCTATTATTTCCCCTGATCCGTCTTTGTCGCTAGGCATGTTCTCATTAGTCTAGTCGAAAAGTGAGTTTCCTTCGAGAAATCGTTCCAAGTCTATTGATGATAGGGAAAATAAAAAAACAGGTTCTTTAAGAGGAGGAAATTTTCCATGAAAAAGTTCATACTCTCGGAATTCTATCTCAATTATTTATAATTTTAATTATTTTAAATATGAATTGAAAAAAAAATGGTATCATTTGAACTTGAAATAATGTAATTTCGTTAGACAAAAAGTTTTTTATTGGATTTTGATAATGTGAGGCTATTGTTAATTAAGAAGATTTTTTGGAATCGTCGATTTTATTAAAAACTGAATTTTCAAGATTTTATATATATTATATCATCATGGGGCTCATTTTACATGTTTACTCGATAAATCAGCTATAAAATTGTTTAAAAGTTGTTATTAATTAAATTTAAAACTGACAAAGGCATTTTACAACGTTAAAAAAATACGCTTTATGTTTATAAAATATTTATAAACAAATGGATGAGTTGAATATTATTCAAAAATTGTTTTTATTGCATTAGGTTGTTGAAAGTTTATTATGATTACAAAAATTATAATGACAATCGGAGTTTGTTCATAACTAATTGTTAAGTAAATAAACAATTACATTATTAATAAAAAAATGTCATTAGGTAGAGAATAACCAATTACTAATTTTAAAGAAAAAATTATTAATATATTTAAATAATAAAAAAATTATTGAAAAAGAAATTAGTTTTATTTTTAAATCATAATAAATTCTTAGTAACCTTATGCAAAAAAACTGCGTATTTTTTTCTTAAACGTAAAATGTCTTTGTCAGTCATAAAACTGACAATAATGTGAAATATCAATGAAAAATTTTAAAAAGGGAAACATTCTCAATTGAATATTGATAGAAAGATTTTTCTGTGAATTGAAAAATCCACGATTAAAATGAAGTTATTTTTTGTGAATGTCTAACAGAAAACAACTACTTCCCCGGCTAAAGCCACGCTGGACATTGAACTACATCTGATAAGATATTCTGAAAAGGCCCTAACTCAGAAGAAAAAATCTGAAATTGAAAATTTGCATTTTCATTCGGATAGTCATTTGATTTTCTATTCCAGTCTCAATTAAGAACTGATAAAGATGAATGAGGCAAAGAAGAATGTTTTCCAAAAGAGAGTACTCCCCAGAAATCATTCGTAACATTGACGCAGGAGAGACATCGCATTCACTAGGTCTTCAATACATTTTTGTCGACGAAAATTTATTTCACGCTTCCACGATCATCAGGAAGACCGGAAGAAATGGAAAACACATTTTCAAGAAGCAATCTCACTTTGCAAAGATGGAAAAAGTTAGAATCATTTCTTTTGGAGAGACACTTTGAAATTAGTGTTTTCTGACATCAAAACCTGTCATGGGGTATGATAGATTGATTTGTTGAAAATATAAACAGGATGTTCATAAAATCTGATTTTATGAACATCCTGTTTATATTTTTAACAAATCAATCAATGAAAAAATTATGACAATATTTACACAATTTCTCATATTTTGTTAACTTTAGAAAATAATTAACAAAATAATCAGTTTTTAAACAATTTTATAGCGTGATATTATTGAGTACATGTAAAATGTGCTCCAGCAAGCCAACAAATTATGGAATCATTTCTGTGGACAAATATTCGGGTTTAAATAAAAACGACGCTTCCAAAAAAAATTACTTGATTAACAATAGCCTCACATTATCAAAATTTGATGAAAACATTACTTTCCAACGAAATTACATACTTTCAACTGTTCAGCTGATACTATCATTTTTTTGAATTTTAAAACTCTTTTTCTTTTTAAATCTTGTTACTCTAACATATTGATAAAAAAGTGTCTCCATATTGTGAATACATTGCTAGTGTGGCATCCGCTCAACAAATTTTTTGTTCGTTGAAGCGATTGAAAACTTTTCTGCGATCAACGATGCAACAGGAGCGGTTGGTTGGATTAGGTCTACTTCATGTTCATAGAGATGTGCAAATAGATGTTTTAAATTATATTGAAATGTTTGCAAACACAGGATATCATTTTGTGATTTTTATTTTTATTTTATCGAAAGAAATGTTTGTTTTTGTACATACTTTATTTTATTACATTTTGTATTTTTGTTTGAATTTGAATGAAAAAAAACTTATATTTTTTTACCTATAAGTTGAGGTATATATTTTATGTCATTATCCCCCCTCCTTCCTAATCAGAATTCCTAGATACGCCGCTGATTGCCAAAGCCTAAGACATTACAATGAAGATATTACTCAAAATAGGAGTTGAAAATTTCAAAATTTTAAATGAGTGAACTATTGGTCTCAATGAAATTATTGGTTTGTGATTCATAACTTCTAAGAAAAGATACAATCCAGAAAACGCACAGAAAAATAACACCCAAAAAAAACATATTTCCAGAGATTATACCGTTTTACTTAGTCGAGCACGAGAAACGCCAACATATACTTCCAACAAACCATTTTTCTTGCTGATCCAGCACTGATTGATTGTTTACAGAGATTGATTACCCAATCCTGATAATATATTTCATCATAGTGCCACTACGCATTTTCTCTATAAATAAACAACGTAATATTCTGTTTGTTAAATATTTATTGCTTATTCTCGATTTGTCACACATCATCAGGCAAGTTATAAATACATTATCATTAATTAGTTATAAAACATTCGATATTTAAGACTCAGTTTATTCAAACTTCAAGAAATATCACAAACATCACAAGGATGCACTTTATTAATAGTAGACTAGCACATAGACAGGTTCTACCTTGCGAAAATTTGGTTCATACTTCACAATTATCTCAAGTTTGTCACATTGTTTTTTTTTCGTGTGCTAGTTATTTTCCACACTTTTTGTATAAATATTTCTGTCGCACATTTCTCTGATTCAAGGGGTAAGATGGAGAACATATTCTGGCATAAATTAAAGAAAGGGAAAACCCCGTCATCTTATTTAGTTTCAATGTTCATCTAAAAGTCCTCATATATAGACCGAAATTAATTAAAAGGAAATATAAATTATAATCTACTGAAATTTCAACTAATTGAAAAATACTTTTCCTCCGTCTGGGAGTAGAAAGTGCAGAATTGAAAAAGAAATATTGTGCTCCATTTTACCAATATGGCGGCGGAAGCGGCAACACCTCAGAATCGCGAACACACTATGTCAAACTTTTCCTGAGTTTTCCCCGATTTTTGGCAAGGTAAGGATCCTTTCCATGTTTCTATATATTAGCTAAACTACAAAGTACAATCGAGAGAGAAAAACTATTCTAGAAACTACGAGTGTGGTTCTGAAAAATTTTAGTTGTAGGTTTTGAACGAAAACAGCTTATAGCCTTTTCTCTTAACAGTCAATTGAAATTTTTAGTAGTTAGAAAATGTACTAAAATCTGAAAGATCTATAGTACCTACCTAATAGAGGAAAGCATATCACTCATAGAGAGATATAAGAAGAACTAAGCAGTATACTAGTGTACATCAACTGACTACCCATCCATATTATATAGTCCAAATTTTTCAACAAATTTTAGAACGATTGGCACAATTCTCTGCTTTTTCAAGATAGTCTCAAAGGAGCTAAGTGGGTTAGTTTGAAAAGACAGTAAAATAAATTTCTTAAAAAATTGCTTGTTTTTTTCTCAACTAATATTCTTCAGAACAGTCCTCATAATTACGATAGATATGTCCAGCAGGTATAAATTTCATAAATATCTGAAATAATTATCTTAGGGCTATTGGTAAACGCTTCTAGTGTCACAAAAATATATGAAGCAGACAGAATGTGATACTCAAAATTTAATTGACAAGTGATATAACATGCTATTTGCTTCATAAATGTTATTTTTGCTGCCGCTTTTTAAGGAATGCATTTCTGTCGAAAGAAAAAACTAATACTGCAAATATTTTGGAGTATTGTTTGATTTTTTCTTACGTTTTACGTTTCAAAACATAATTAAGAATAATCCTTAAGGTGTTTTTTTCCACTATTTTTTCCCCTCCCAACCGAAAATTCTGTTGGAAATATAAAAAAAAATCCCTGAAAATTTCAGCCCCTAATATTAACATTAAGTACTTTCCCAGAGCGTGGAAAGATTTGTTTTTTTTTGTCAAATATCTATAACTCAGCGGCATTTCTTGCTATCATATCGTACTAAAGCGCAATTCACTCAGAATTACATGCTCTACAAACGTGCCTTTTGCGACGTAGCTGTGATTTGCACCTATAAGATTGCATGGGTCATTAAATCTGATTTTTGTAGAAAATTCTTGTTTTTTTAACGTTACCTTCATAAATGACGGAATTTATGAAAAAAATCTGGGAAACAAACTTGTAGGAAATTTAAGTTCCTACAAAAAAAGTTCTATGAACCAAATCGCTAAGATTGATATTTCTTGAGATATAAAGCGTTAACTTTGTCGTAATATGAAAAATTTGATTCGATAATTTTGAAAAATTTCATATTACGACAAATTTAACGCTTTATATTTCGAGAACAATCAATTTTAGCGATTCGGTTTATAGGACTTTTTTTTGTAGAAAATTTAATTTTCTACAAGTTTGTCCAGTTATTTATGAAATAAGGTCAAAAAAATAAGAATTTTCTACAAAAATCAGATTTAGTGACCCGTACAATCTTACAGGTGCAGATTACGGTTACGTAGGAATAAGCACTTTTGTAGAGCATGTAATCCTGAGTAAATCGCGCTTTGGTACGATATGATAGCATGTAATACCGCTGAGTTATAGACATTTAAAAAATAAAAACTAAGTTTACGTGTATTTTAAATGGAAAATCTTTCCACGCTCTGGGAAAGTACTTAATGTTAATATTAAGAGCTAAAATTTTCAGGGAATTTTGTTTCGGACATTACAAACGAAATTTTCGGTTGGGAGCGAGAAAAAAAATTGTCGCAAAATAAAAAACACCCTAATAATCCTATTATTAATATCTGTTATTTCTGTAAATTGACAATTTACAGCTCATCATGGATGACGTATTTCCTTAACAAAAACTTTGGGCACTCGGTAAAGAGAGTCATTATCATTACACACAAACTGGTCCACAATATGTCGAGAATTCAAATCATTCCTGTACAGAAGTTGACATCTTATTCTAGCTGCCGTGATAAAATAATTATTATTTATAACGCTATAGTTCAGTTGAAAAAAATAGTGAGTGTACGGCTAGCTTTATACAATTCCAGATATTAGTCATTTTGAACGAACTGCGACTACCTTTAGCTATATCTCCTAGCCTCATTTTTATTCCAATCCTCCTCTCGCCACTTGGAGATTCATATTTCCACAACAATCAGACAACAGTTCTTCGCTAGTTGCTCACAAAGATGAACCACGGCAGAATAATTGTGATCGTCACGCAGATCATCACGCTCATACCGGTGGATAAAAAATTTGAGTTTTGATCGAGCCAGCAGGTTTCGTTTTCGATTTCGCCCGGGGATCTTTGGAATTCTTTGACGTCGACATCGTAACGAAACTTCACTCTGTAACAAAAAAAAGTCAATTGTTCAGACATGGAATGTAATGTACGACGGCGTATTGGCGCCATCCTACCAGTATTTTTTTTATTGAAATCTAAAAATTTTTACTTTTTTTCTCAACATTTTGAGATTATTTCTCAAAATTTTGACTTTTTTCTCAACATTTCGACTTTTATTCTCAAAATTTTAAGATTTTTTCTCAAAATTTTGACTTTTTTCTCAAAATTTCAACTTGTTTTATTCTCAAAATTTTGACTTTTTTTTAAAACTGTTGAGATTTTTTCTCAAAATTTTGACTTATTTCTCGAAATTTTGAGATTTCTTCTCAAAATTTTGACTTTTTTCTCAAAATTTCAACTTTTTTATTCTAAAAATTTTGACTTTTTCAAAAAAATTAAACTTTTTTTATTCTCAAAATTTTGACTTTTTTCTAAAAATTTTGAGATTTTTTCTCAAAATTTCGACTTTTATTCTCGAAATTTTGAGATTTCTTCTCAAAATTTTGACTTTTCTTCTCAAAATTTTAACTTTTTTATTCTCAAAATTTTGACTTTTTTTCAAAAAAAATTGAGATTTTTTCTCAAAATGCTGACTTTTATTCTCAAATTTTTGAGAAAAAATCTCAACATTTTTAGAATAAAAGTCAACATTTTGAGAAAAAATCTCATTTTTTTTTTAAGTAAAAATTTTGAGAATTCAATAAAAAAATATACTGGTAGGATGACGCCAATACGCCGTCGTAGTAATGTTATGTTAAAGTAGGTTTTCCATTTTTTTCCTAATTAAACGAGTTAAATTTTTTCATTTGATACCTCGGACAACAAAGCTGGATAATAGTTGGTTGGTAAGAATCATTACAGTGTTTTTCGCTTGGGTAAGTATTGGGCAAGCCATGAAAAAATTGTTTGAAATATTGAGACAAACTGATACTGTTAAAAAAATATAACCTGTCCACCATCTTGTGTGTTTCAAAAATGTCATAAATCTGCACTGATTTTCAATTTACAGTTAGTTAGCTTGGCATGCACAAAAAATCATCAAAATCCGATCAGTGGTTTTGAAAATACAAGCAATTAAAAAAACATGTATTTATTCCCGAAATATGCAACATCCTTAAGTTATTGGCGATTGCGTATCAGTATTTATAAGAGAGAAATTGCACACTGCCCCATCGATATATATTTTAAATAGTGTGAAATTCATTAGAAGCAACTTGGAATCCTTCGAAACAAATGTTTCTTCTCATGCTTATCACACACGCCATGGTGGTAACTTTAGAATACCGAACCACAAAACGGCAAAATTCGAAAATTCTCCTCTCTACAAAGCACTAAGTTTCTACAACAAACTAACAACTGAAATTAAAAATTCTGGAGATGACAGAATATTTTTCAATAAAATAAAATGACTGCTAATTAATAAATGTTACTATTCTCATCAAGAATATTTGGATGATTCATTATAACTCATGTTAACTTTTAATATGTATCTTGTAACATACTGCCATCTCTGCTGTTAGCTTTTCCTTTTTTCTATAACCATGGTTTCAACTTGTCAGTGACAGAATATTTATTGATAGAACAAAATGTTAGCTGACTGAAAATTTCACTATGCTCATCAAGAATATTTAGATGTTTTCACTTATAATCTCCCTAGAGCATGAATTATTGCCGGAAATTTTTTGAGTACATGAACTTTCTTTAAAAATTCATGTACGAGACCAATTTCCCGCAATTAATTCAAGCACGTGGGGGATTCGGTAAGAAAATTTTATACCGGAATTATATTTAAATATTTAATTTGACGTTATTCACAAATAAATAGAAGGCTGTGTGTAATGGGAGTTTTGGGGGAGATTTTCCCCGTTCCCTAGTAAAATAAAATATATAATATCAGATAAACTATTATGTAAAATTAATTGATTTCATACAATTTTCTTACTAGGTTTCATGTTATCTGAAGCCGCATGATTTCCTCGGTTCACAATATTCCTTAATCAGTGCCGTGTGTTGGTGAGGTTAGTAATTATCCATTGAGAATAATTTTATCAATATGGCTTTCTGGAGATCTTTCGAAACAAATAATAAAATTCAGTTGAGATAACATGTGTCTACTTTTACATGGGGTGATCAATTGCTATGATTGTAAGAATAAGTAACTGAAAAAATACCACTGAAAAATAATATACCGACGCCTATGTCAACTATGGCAACTGCAAAGAGAATTCCTTCCTGAAACTTTTTATGTCGGTCTAATTGGGATTAGAAATACTATAACTCAAACTGTCATTCAATTCGGTTGACGGTATCTTGCGGTCGACGCAGCTGATCGCACTTGTGGATGTTTACATTGTGATTCGAGTACCTACTTGACATGTTTTTGTACCTAAGTATGTGTAAGTGCTTAGGTACATTCGCAATTTATCAATAGTTTTCTGAACAATCATAAATTTATCAGGCAAAGTATGTAAAAGAGGGCTACGAATGTCAGTGAATACACTTATAAATGCAAATTTGACTGCTGTGTATTTTGAATACCGATTTTTAATTCTATAATTTTGCTGCATATAATACATATTTCTAAAGTAAGTAAACTTTTGGAACATTATTTACATGCATAAGATCAGGACGGGTGAATCTAAATAAAAGCTTGTAAAATTAATAAACTCTCCACTTCAATCAACAACGAGATGATACGACAACTGATGCAGTTTTCTCAAGAAATTTAGAAAATTTGAAAAGAAGAATTTATGTTTTTTATAAACTTCAATAATTGAATTAATTTATTTGTAATGCTCGATGTAAATAAGTGAATGTCTGTTGCTCACGGTAAATTATGTTATCAAAATATATTATCAAATTCTAACATGATTTATTTATTTTTCCACACACTCATTTTTTTATTTGTAAGCCCCCCATCTTCTGTTAATTCCGTGAGCCGCCATTTCAATTTCTTAAATATTGACATGAAATTCATTACATCCGACTCCGAAAACCCCCACATACTAATATTGAATCGAATCGGACCATTATCACAAAACTGTCCGCCATCTTGGAGCCGCCATCTTGAATTTTGATAAAAAACTCACAATCTCCGTCCCCGAAAACCCCCTCCAAATACCAATTTTGAATCGAATCGTACCATAATCACAAAACTCGTCCGCCATCTTGGAGCCGCCATTTTGTTTTTTTCTCTAACAAAACCGGATAGAATGACAGAATGACATAAGAACGAAGCAAGTTAAATAAAAGCTTGTAATAAATAATAGTTTGAAAAAACTAAAATACACGCTTTTATAGAAAACCATACTAAAAAAATAGAAAATAAAAAAAAAATTATTTTATTTAAAAAAAAGCGTGGGGTGCATGGTATCGCCTCGGTGTGTAATGTACTATATAATTATTGATACCATGCACCCCACGCTTTTTTTTAAATAAAATAATTTTTTTTCATATATTTTCTATAAAAGCGTGTTTTATTTTTCAAACATATTATTTCCTACTTTAGTGTGGTTTATTTAAAAAGCATTTTTTTTAAACTATTATTTTTATTATTTTTTGCAAATTAAAAATGGAATGATCTTATCAAATCAGGTAATCATAATCTCCGACCCCAAAAACCCCCACATACCAATTTTGAATAGAATCAGACCATAATCACAAAACTCTGCCGCCATTTTAAAGCCGCCATACTGAATTTTCCAATTTTCACAGAAGAAATCATAATATTCGACCCCAAAAACCCCTACATACCAATTATGAATAGAATCAGACCATAATCACAAAACTCGGCCACCATTTTAAAGCCGCCATCTTGAATTTTCCAATTTTTACAAAAGAATCATAATATTCGACCCCAAAAACCCCCACATACCAATTTTGAATAGAATCAGACCATAATCACAAAACTCGGCTCGCCATCTTGAATTTTCAATTTTATAAAAGAATCATAATATTCGACCCAAAACCCCCCACATACCAATTTTAAATAGAATCAGACCATAATCACAAAACTCGGCCGCCATTTTGAAGCCGCCATCTTGAATTTTCCTATTTTTACAAAAGAATCATAATATTCGACCCCAAAAACCCCCACATACCAATTTTGAATAGAATCAGACCATAATCACAAACTCTGCCGCCATTTTAAAGCCGCCATACTGAATTTTCCAATTTTCACAAAGAAATCATAATATTCGACCCAAAACCCCTACATACCAATTATGAATAGAATCAGACCATAATCACAAAACTCGGCCGCCATTTTGAAGCCGCAATCTTGAATTTTCCTATTTTTACAAAAAAATTATAATATCCGACCTCAAAAAACCCCACATACCAATTTTGAATAGAATCAGACCATAATCACAAATCTCGGCAGCCATTTTAAAGCCGCCATCTTGAATTTTCCAATTTTCACAAAAGAATCATAATTTTCGACACCAAAAACCCCCCCATACCAATTTTGAATAGAATCAGACCATAATATCTCGGCAGCCATTTTAAAGCCGCCATCTTGAATTTCAATTTTCACAAAGAATCATAATTTTCGACACCAAAACCCATACCAATTTTGAATAGAATCAGACCATAATCACAAAACTCGTCCACCATTTTGGAGCCGCAATGAATTTTCAATTTTGAAAAAAATCATGATCTCCGACCTACAAAAACCCTCAGATACCAAATTTAAGCAATCGGACCATAATGACAAAACTCGGCCGCCATTTTGAAGCGCTATCTTGAATTTTCAATTTTTCACTAAAGTATCAAATATTCGACCCCAAAATACCCAATACCAATTTTGAATAGAATCAGACCATAATCACAAACTGTCCCATTTTGAGAGCGCCATCTTGAATTTTTCAATTTTGACAAAGAATCATAATCCACCAAAAACCTCGAACTAATTTGTGAAACTGATTCGGACCATAATCACAAAATTGTGATGCATTTTTTGGACCGCCATTCATTGTTTTCTTACAAAATTTCTTAATGCATTGTCACCGGAATTATGTACACCTTCCAAATTTCAAATCATTCGGACGTCTGGAAGTGGGTCAAAATTGCACCCAAAGGAGTCGGTTACAAACAAACAAACAAACAAACATACAAGTCAAGCTAATATAAAGCTAATATAAAGCGTGTAAAAAAGCCTTACCTTGGATTTGTTTCGTTAGATTCCCTCCTCCAAAAAAGCGGGCCTGATCCATTCCTGTCCAAAATCCATTGCGGTTCCTTGAAATATAAAGTATCGACTGCCTTCATTGTCCCGCGGGGAGCCGTCGATTCACTTTGTTATTGCAGAATGAAATTGACAACCAAATAATATCAATATATAGGTTAGCCAACAACAGAATTCGTTATCTTCCTCGGTGTGAATGTACTGGAGAACGGACTTTCACCTCCTGCGGATAAAACAAATGCTTGAGATAAGATCAAAATCTGATTTCGTTGAAATATGTTTAGTAACCATAAACTTTTTTTTGATAAAGTTCTTTCCGCTCAAGTGGATTCGCAAATGATTTTCTAGTGGAATAAAATTATTTTTTATCGATAACAAGTCGTACCTGAAACAAATGTACCTAATTGCTTTAGAAAAATGGAAAACAATTCCGAACCGATTTGGATTTTAGCTTTTTAGCAATTTAGATTTTGTGCACTTGTTTTGCGAATTTTCCTCCTTCTATTTTTTTATGAAATAAATAGTTAATTTAATTATTTTTAGCTATGATATCAAATTGAAATTTCATCTGATGATTTTGAAGATATGAATGTTTGCTCGAAATAAAAAAGAAAAATACAAAAAGAGGGACTTTTTGACAGGAAGACTTTGTATTCTGTACCATCGTAAAATATTGTTGAAATGCATTTTTTTATTGGACCCGTCATTAACAGAAAATATACCATTGATTTTTAACATTTTATCATAATTTTTATTTCTTATAAAGTATTTTTTGTTCTTTTGTTTTGCTGTTTTTCAAGAAAACTACGGTTTCCATGTAGTTATAGCTTCCCTGGTATAGTATATCCATTCTCAGTTGAATAAATGTATCTTCATCCCAAATATATGGTGTTCCTTCAAAATCGTGCATATTATAAAGTTGAATTGTGAAGGAAAACGGAAAGATAAATAAATACGATTCCCTGTATGAAGTATATAGTAGACCAAATTGAGTGAAAACGTTCGCCGCGTAAAAACCAGTCGATCACTTCGCTGACCGCTTATTGCATAAATTTTCTGTATGTTTATTTTCAAGACTCATTGAACTATTACACTTTGAAGGTAAACATTTGAAAATAAATCTTCTTATTATTATAGTAAACTCCCAATTTAAGGAGCTTTAAAGATCCGGCCGATAGAGGTTATTTGATTTTCTATTCCAGTCTCAAAATAACTATCTGAATGAAAATGCAGATGTAGTTCAATGTCCAGCGTGGCTTTAGCCGGGGAAGTAGTTGTTTTCTGTTCACAAAAAATATCTTCATTTTCAATTCACAGAAAAATATTTCTATTCAATATGCAATTGAGAATGTTTCCCTTTTCAACATGAATACCCCACAAGAGGTTATCTTGACGATGGAAGATAGTGACTAAAGTTTATCTTTCAGTCGCAAATGATTCCCCATCTGATTTTATGAACATCCTGTTCATATTTTCAACAAATCAATATAATTTCGATTATTTCTATATCTTTTCTGATGACAACAAAACTATAAGACAGCTGTAATAGTGCAAAAAGTATGTTTGAATATAACTTTTGGAACTATTATCCAGTAATTTTCATTTGTTACAAAAATGTCTTGTTTTTTGAATCTTTATACCATTTTAAAATCGGTTATATATGTGCATAAAACAATCATTAATACACCATTATACGGTTGCTTTATAATTGCAACCTGTAACACTTATACAAAGCGACTCCTTACTTCATAAAAGCTTCTTTAGACGTTATACAGAGAGAAAACGAAACAGCGGCGCTGTAGGTCGGCAGAACCGAATCATATAAAACCGCTCGGAAACGTCGACTACATTTTCGAGGGGGACATCGTTCGCGATGAAATTCACCCGAAATACATTCCATCCCTCGGAGCTGTGAGCGCCACCCCTAAATTTTTAAATGGCAACATATGGCAAGTGATACCTCATTTGGAAGGTATTTTCCTTCTTAATGTCAAACATTAAAAATAAATTAATTCTATCGATTCGCTTTCGAGATATAGGAACTTGAAGTTGGGAAATCACTTTTTATTCACTCAATCAATAAAAACAATATCTGTTAAAGCAACCGTCACAATAATTATTATTGTCAATGAACTAAATGTTCAAACTGTCTACCACCCATTTCCATACAATAGTACAAGTTCTGTCCAAAACGAGACCTCACATTTCGTAGCATTTCCGGCGTTATTCGACGGCATTCTTCAATAATTCTCCTTCGTAAATCTTCCAGAGATTCTGGTTCGGTTGCAAATATTCTGTTTTTCAAGTGACCCCACAGGAGAAAGTCGAGTGGGGTTAAATCTGGAGATCTGGCTGGCCACTCTATAGAGCCTCTTCCAATCCAACTTCCAGGAAACATTCTATCCAAAAACGCCCTAACAGGCTATGCATAATGTGGAGGTGCCCCATCTTGTTGAAATATCAGTGGTCTTCATGGTAACGATCGTCATTTTCAATGATGTCTACTAATTGTGGATAAACAAATTCATTCAATCAGATTACCGTCGAGAAATACTGGTCCAATCAAACGATTCCCAAAAATACCGGCCCAGACATTGAGTTTTTGGGGAGTTTGAGTATGGACTTCGTGGAAAACATGTGGATTGGCATCTGACCAATAACGACAATTCACAGTCGAATTCAAAAAGAATGTAGACTCATCAGAAAAACAGATGTTGAAGAGGAAATTCTCATCAGCATTTATTCTCGTAGTCATAATTTCACAAAATTCCTGTCGCATATTAAAATCATCTTCATTCAATTGGTGTACCAAATGTATTTTGTAGGGGTGGAATTTATGATGTTTCAGGATTCGGCGGATACTGGTTCTACTGATATTGGTAACACTAGCCAATTTCCTTGTGCTCAATGTTGGGTCTGCATGAACTTGTCCCTAAAGTGCAACTTCAACAGCTCCATTTCTCAACGGAAATTCACGTTCTGGGTCGCGTTTCTCGTTGGCTACTGATCCAGTTTGACGAAATTTTTGCACTAATTCTAGAACGTATTTTCTAGCAACAAGTTTATCTGGATGTGTTTCATTGAACAAATTAGCTGTACGGTTACCGCACTCATCATTCTTAAAAAAAATTGTTATTATTTCATTTCTTTCCGCGATTGTATACACCATTATTGCGGAAAGATATTCAGCAGCTTTAGTCAAGTAATTCACTCTAATGTCGTTCAATCAAAGATCAGTTTGACACTGATAGACGTCCACAATTGCGATTTGGCGAAAAAAATTATCTCATACATGTTTTTGTTGTACTCGCATTCGAGTCGAATTCGAGAAAACGTCTTTTTATCGATTCTTAAGAACCTTAAATGAGGATGAAATAAAAATTTGAAACGGAATTGCATGTTATTTGTTGGTAAACAGTTAGATCATTTAATTATTTGACAATGATAATCATTCTTAAACAGTTGCATTGTTAGATGTTATTTTGATTGATTGAGTGAATAAAACGTGATTTCCCAAATTCAAGTTCCTATATTTCGAAAACGAATCGATAGAATTAATTTATTTTTGTTGTTTGATATTGAGGAAGAAAATACCTTTCAAATGAGGTCTCACTTGCCATATGTTGCCATTTAAAAATTTAGGGGTGGCGGTCACAGCTCCGAGGGATGGAATGTATTTCGGGCGAATTTCATCGCGAACGATGTCCCCCTCGAAAATGTAGTTGACGTGTCCGAGCGTTTTTATATAATTCGGTTTTGCCGACCTACAGAGCCGCTGTTTCGTTTTCAATGGCCCACTCTGTATGGCAGTGTCTTAAAGCCTTGAAATATTGCTTTATAGAAGCTATAAAACGAAGCGGAGAGGTTTCCATATTGCTCAATAAGCATCCATGTACCCTTTATATATCTTACAGATATAAATTGTACATATTTTGTAGGTATAAATACTTCATTGATGCTGAATTACTGTTTCCAACTCTAATTTATACAGTATTAAACTAAATAAAATGAGGAGCAGATGTTGTTACCGCTTTTAGGAAGAAATGTGTGTTACTTGGGTATACAACAGAATTTTCTTTTCCATTATACAAGATGAGATTTTAAGAATTGACACGAGAAAGTATAATTGAACTTTGACACACATTACCGTTTATATGATTGTTTGATCCTGCGATACGTGCAATCTTGATCATTTGCACTCGATTGCAAGTTCATTATGATAGTACACAAAGCAACTCAGTTTGGCAACGGTATTAGATATTTCAAACCCTTTATCTATTTTTTACAAACATCTCAACAATTGTTCAACTCCATAGAATCGTTTATTTAAATTTTGAATACTTGAAAATCCATATTGAAGTAAACAAAAGATGATTTCCACCACACGTGTTTCGGTATACCATAGCTTCTTCAGGATGAGATTTCAAAATCAAAATTCCTCAACCGTACATCAAAAAATAGTTTCGTTTGAGTCACATGATGCCAAAGAAAAAGAAATGGTATAGTATATCTATTCTTAGTTGAATGAGGATAGGATTTATAATCCACCCTTGATAAAACATAATAGGAGTTGCGCTTCCATCGAAAATGCCGACCATAGGCGGATATTTATTATTTTACTTCAAATTTCAGTAAATTATCTGGAAAAATAAAATTTGGAATTCGAGGAAACTCTTCCAGATGTGGAATTAATTTATTTTGTTTCTTATTGAAGTTTTCCACCGAAGCAAATATCTTACATTGGAAATTTTCCACAATTCCAACGTACATTTCTTTCAAATCCAAAGCCATATCTCAGTTTCACATTCAAGAATGAATCATGAAACAATTGCTGATCGCTACTGAAGTCCGCTGAAATGGTTTCTTAGCCGTTAAACCGAGGTATGGCTTCGTATTTAGAATATATTTCCGTTGAATGGAAACCCCTTTTCTATGAATTGTGTAAACTTCCCAATGTAAGTGAAACATTCGAGTTGAAAAAGAGAATGTGATCCTTTTTTGCAACCCAACGCATTTGTGATTTCCACATCTGAGAAACCTTTTTCTGAATTAAAATTTCATGTCACAGAAAATCGAATTATAGAAATACTTTTTCTCAAATCAATGGGAATTGATTGGACTACTTTTTTCAGTTTCAAATATGAGAATATTATATTTTTCTTTTTGTACTAATTGTTACTCATGCTCATGTGAATCCCTGATTTGGAATAAATTCGGATTTATCGAAAAATGGCTTTGATAAACACTCCGCAGTCACTTTTCGCGTAAAGAAAACTGGGTTTTCCACTTCGTCAATGTATCGTTTTTTCTTCTTCGTCACAATTGTCATTTTTTAACATTAAAAAAGAGTTTTCCGAACTTTTGTTACATTTTTGAAAATATACGAGATATCATTCGAAAATCACATCAAAATAGCAAGCAAAAGACATTCACTTCTACTGTTTAATCTTCAGTGAAACAAATTCAACAAATAAAAACTATTTAAATTAATCTAAACAAGTATTCCGACTGTTTGTTTAATATAATAGAATAGTGTTTATTTGCAAAAAATATCACAAAATAAAAACAATTTCAACAGTTCAGCAATGTAAACACAGAAATATCTCGCAGAAGTTTCCACTTGTTTGTGAGATGGTCACTTAGGTGAACCAGCAAAATATAAACATACATATACATACACATATATAAACACACATATACACATATATAATAGTAAGTACATATAAAAGGATAGAGAATATGATTTTCCAATATGGTGAAAAATGAAATGACAGCTTAAAATTTATAAATACTTCTAACAACACAATTTTAAATATACCAGACATTACATAATCGTGAATTATAACTTAACATTAAATAATCGTAAATTAAACTTATTAGGGTTTAAGTTCATCTCTGACTATAGTTATAGTTTCGTAAAAAGCAGTGAAGACATTATGAGAACAGGATGCATACAATTCAAATACAAGTAGGAAAATTTGTCAGTGAATATTCACTTGTAGAAATTGTGAATGAATTCTGAGGTTATGTTCTTCATATGACATTTCAGGTATTTCCTGGAGGTAAAATTTGATCGACTTTCCCGAACTGTCGGTGGTGTTATATTATTTTGGACCTAAATAATGGTAACTTTTCTGTCCAATAGATTTATGCCTCGAAGGACATTGAAACGGAATTAGTTTTCTGGTATTATAGGAATGGGTGAGCTTCACAAGCTCATTTTTGTTTTTGTGCTGTCCGATATTACTGGTTTTATAATATAGATGTCTCAGGTCAAGCACATCTGATTCAGCATACAAACGATCTTGAATTTTTCGATTGCATTATTTTGAGAAAGCGTCTTTGGATAACATCAAGTGGTCGAAGATGATTTTTAGATGCTCCTCCCCATCCCAGTAGACCATACGTCAAGTGGCTTTCAACTAGGCTAGTTTTTTGTGTTTGAGCTCAAGAATATCGTTTAATTGCCGGAATTTATATAAAACGAAACGCAATTTCTACACAACGAAGTTGATGTGGTGATCCCATTGCAAATGTGTCTAGCATTATTACCGGATATTAGATATTTTTTACTTGCGATATTTTTATATTGTTACTTAGTGAGGGATATTGGAAGTTCTGTAATGTGTTTTCATAAATTGTGAACCGTAAGAGGAATGTCAAAGTTGATGGTTAATAGCTTGTAGTTTTGAGGAAAGCTCCCTTTAAACATCATTTTTTAGACTGGCCCAGGACTCTCCTTTGTAGAAGATGGCAGTGTCATCCGTAAAACTGATTGTTTTTCCCTCACTTTGGATAAAAAATAGGTCGTTTACATATAGCGAAAAGAGCAGTGGTCCTAACACGGTTCCCTGAGGGAGCCCACAACCTATTGATCTACAAACTTTCTAGAAGGTCGAGTTTACAAGCTTTCTTTTTTATACAGTGTGACCCATTTAAAATGGAACCACCCCTGTAAAATACGCAATCATTCTCAAAAAAATTTTTTTTTGATATTAAGCATCAGAAACTGTATCTTGACACAAATTTTCATAACTTTAGTTTCATTTCCAAGGCACTCTATGGTTTTTTTTCTTCGTCAAAAACGGCAATTTTTGTTTTGAAATTTGACTACACCACTGGATTCGTAGTCGTTATAAATGAAAACCATGGAAATTTCATAAAAAAATATTGGTTAACAACGAAGTTACAACAACTTTAATTTTGGAAACAAAGTATTTGATTATAATTTCTATTCAGATTATAGACATATTTAAAATCTGGCAACACTGCCGATACAAAGTAGAACACCAGTGAATTTGTACAGCGAAACTCCGAAGTCAATAGCTCATTCCGTTCTACAGTTATAACTCCTGAAAGTATGGTAATGTGAGCGATTTGGGGTGGAAGCGATTTTGTAATAAAAATCTGACTACGCCACTGGATTTGTAAATTATATTTCCTTAAAATAATTTATTTAAGTTTAGGTTATAAGTGTATTCGAAAATAACAGAAAATTAAAAATTCATTTTCAAGTTATGCAGTCTTCCATAGCCGATAAAAACGAAATGAACCGAATCAAGTTTTAAAGTATCAAAATTATTTATTGAATAATAAAACAGAAAGCAGGACAAAAAATGTTCCTTTTAAACAAGCTTTTAGAGAAGGTATCAATAATTTGAGGAAAGCTGAACTAATACATTAGGCATAGGTATTGTACTAAATCAATAGTAGGCTGTGATTTAGTACACTACAAATCGCTCACATTACCATACTTTCAGGAGTTATAACTGTAGAACGGAATGAGCTATTGACTTCGGATTTTCGCTGTACAAATTCACTGGTGTTCTACTTTGTATCGGCAGTGTTGCCAGATTTTAAATATGTCTATAATCTAAATAAAAAATATAATCAAATACTTTGTTTCTAAAATTAAAGTTATTGTAACTACGTTGTTAACCAATATTTTTTCATGAAATTCTGATGGTTTTCATTTATAACGACTACGAAACTTTTGCCGTTTTTGACAAAGAAAAAAACCATAGAGTGCCTTGGAAATGAAACTAAAGTTATGAAAATTTGTGTCAAGATACAGTTTTTGATGCTTAATATTAAAAATAAAAAAATATGAGATTGACTGAAAAATGCGTATTCTACAGGGATGGTTCCATTTTAAATGGGTCACACTGTGTATAATATTTCAAACTATGTGGCACATTAAATAATAAATGATTAGTATTAAACACTTTCATTGGTTGTTGTACAAATTTAAAGCAGATTTGCTTGAGCCAGAAATTGTATGTGCAGTTGTTCACCACACACCACTGTTCTACTTATAGTTTTTATTTTCTATACCCCAAACCCGATAAAGTATAATCTGTAGTGGTTTGACGGTAATTTATGCTATAAGCGGCCAGCTATCGACTGGTTTTTACGAGGGAATAGTTCTCACTCAATTTGGTCAACTATATAGGTACCTTATACGGGAAATCATATTTATTTCTCTTTCCGGATTTTTTCATAATTCAACATTATAATATGTACGATTTTGAACGAACCCTATATTTTGAGGCGAAGATGACTTTATTCAACCGAGAATGGATATTCTAAAATACTATGAGGTTTGTACAAAGGTTATCTGCTTCCTGCTATTTTTTTATCATCAGTTTCATAACAAATTGCAGTGCACTTTGATCCTTGCCGGGCTGATATCTTTTTAATTACAGTACTTTGTTATCTAACCCATGTAAAATATTATCTCAAATAGTTGCGAATCATTCGTGAATTCTTTAAATCGTTACTTCGAGAAAATTCCCGAAACATTTAAATACTGTGAGATTGTTTATATATTACGAGTGTTTGCACTTAATACGATTTAAGGATAAAAGATTCAGTATTTCGATTTTTTCATGGTTATAACAATCACAACAAATACAGAAACGTCAGTTTTACAGTTCACTCTTTGAACTTTAGAATGGACCGTTTCGGCACCCCAGATATTTTCCAAAGAGAACAAGAAATAATCAATGATATGCCACAAAAGGAAAATAGCCGATAATTGAGACATGACTTTTGGTGGTACTCACGTATCTTACTCTATGGATACGAATTCGAAGACAAAACGCAGCATTCTCGAATACTTTCGGAGATAGTGACCTTCAAAAGGAAAAAAAGTATATTACCACGTTTTTATTATATAATAATAATAATAATAATAATGATAATTTCTTCATTTTCACAAATTAATTTGTACATCAACAGTGTGAAAATACAAATAAAAAATAGAAAAACGTCAATAAAATCAAGAAATAGTCGAAAAGAGACAATAAAATCAAGAAATAGTCGGAAAGAGACAATCTAAAACCTCCGGCCGTAAAAATGAACATCACATACACGTCACAAACAATAATAAGAAATAATATAAAATATAAATATAAAAATATGACAATAATCAACTGTAAAGAAAACGTTCACGTTACAAAACAAGTTACGACAGAAATTCCTCAACAGTGTAGCAGTTTTTTGACAATAAGAGCTGTTTAACTTTTTTCTTGAAAATATGTACATTTCCTGAAGCTTTAATGTCATCGGGAAGTTTGTTGTACAGTTTGCATCCCTGATATTCAAAGCTTTTTTGGTAGAGTGCAGTGCGATGTTGACTGGGTAGGAGTAAGTGTGAATTTCGTGTCAAATGGGTATGTGGTGGTCTGTTGGTAGCCAATATGTTTTTGTTGCGGTATACATATGTGCACGCCTCAAGTATATATAGTCCTGCAACTGTTAATATTTTAAAGTTTTGGAATGCTCCCCTACAGGAATCCCTAAAACCCAACTTAGCAATGATCCTTATTGCATATTTCTGTATTATGAACACTCGACCCACAGAGGAACTTGTGCCCCAGTTCAGTATGCTATACCTGAGGTGAGAATTGAAATTCGCATAGTAAAGCGTAAGTAGAATCTCTTGACTGCAGTGATTGGAGAGAAACCTAAAAGAGTAGCAGGAATTTCTGAGTTTTTTGCACAAATTATCTACTTGTGGCTTCCATTGTAAATTGTTGTCGAAGAGAACTCCTAACATGTTGGTTGTTGTTGTGGAATCCAATGATAATTCAGTATTCTGAAACAGACTCACCTCATGGTGTTGTCGTCTTATCATGAATTGAAGCATTTTGGTTTTAGTTTTATTCATTTCTAAATTATTTTTCTCAGACCAAGTGATAACTTTACTGAAAGTGCTTTCAGCTGTATTTTTCAGGGAGTTTAGGTCATCCTCAATAACTAGTATATTCGTGTCATCAGCATAACATATACAGTGAGTGGAAGAATTTCCATTCAGATACACTAATAAATCATTAGCAGAAACTAAATATAATAGAGGCCCCAAAATGGATCCCTGAGGCACACCGTCGGCAATATGTTTTTCGGAGCTTGTATTCTCCCCAATTTTTACTATTTGTCTCCTATTTTTCAGGTAGGAGGTCAATAAATTGAGCGGCAATCCTCTAACCCCATATCTCGAGAGTTTTTCCAGCAAAAGACTGTGATTCACGCAATCAAACGCACCTGAAAAATCAATAAACAATCCAAGCACACACTTTTTTTGGTCCAAGGCCGTTATTATTCGACTGTGAAAATCGCAAAGAGCTGTATTAGTGCCTTTATTAGTTGTGAAACCATGTTGTGATGGTGATAATAATTCCATCGCAGTAAAATAAGCATTTAACTGCTCTTTCAAATTCATTTCATATAGTTTTGAAATGCTAGAGAGAATACTGATTGCTCTGTAGTTATTTAGATCATTTTTATCTCCTTTTTTATATATAGGAGATACACTGGCTAATTTTAAATTATTTGGAAAAATGCCCTTTTCTGTTGACAGATTGATTAGGAAGGCGAGTACAGTGCATAATTCAGAGTTAGTGTTTTTCAGTTTATTTATTAACTGTACCAACTCCCTTTCAGTGATGGGAGACATAAAAACATATTAACTCGCTTTCCTCCCAAGCAGCATCATAGTGAAGGAAACTGATTCTGCAACCTCGACTCGGTATTTATTACGTAATCACCACTACATCTACCACTATACAGTAAGAATAACTAAAATTTTATATTCGCATGGTTGTAGTCAGGTAATTCTCATCTATGGTAGCCACTCCACAGTTCAATTGAGGTGTCTGAAACATTATGGCCACTAAGCAGAATCACCTTAAAGGTTTTCAAACCTGAAAGTGGAAAGTAGCCGTTGCGGTAAACATCTTGTACCACTTAAATATCACTTGGAAGTCACAATCACTTTCAATAGAGTATGATAGTTTCGGTGACTTTTCAGTAACTTCCATAAAACCTTCAATGTGGCAGGCACTTGATTGTGATAGTGGTGATGGTTGCCACGTCCTTGCTATCTCCATAAGTGATTGCCACAGTTGGAATTTAATAAAAGTCACTACAAAGTTACAATTACCTTTAAAATTCACCATCAAGTGACCGTGGATTGGTCCGCGAGATGACGAAAGCTAACCTAACTTTTCTCAAATTATTTTATTGTGGCATACAAAAAGTTCGTTTCACCTGTTACGTGAAACGTGAATGATATTCATTCAAAATGAAATTAGACTAGGAGGAATCGGCGCATGAGTACCGAAAACTATTCCACCTCAATTTTTTTATGCGATCCTCTTCAAATTGCCCTACTGATGATTTAATTGCATGTTGCCATGGGGCAACCCCGTGCCATATTGTTTAAAGCGAAATTGTTTAAACAATTGCAACGAATTGTTATTTTTTAAACGGACATTTTTTTTTATATTCTTTATTGAAATACAAATTAAAAAGGTCTCATGACTTTTCACGATAAAGTTAATATTTTTAGAGATATGAATTTTTAAAGGTTCGAAAAATCTCAAATTTGGGTACTTTTGACCCATGAAAAATATATCAAAAAAAATTAAAAAATATAAATAATATTTTTTTTGAATTCTTTATACAATAGTTAATAATATTCTTGATAGATATTTAAAAAAAAAACATTGTTTATACCTGTTTTTTTATTGTTAATTTCGCGCGCTCACAAGTATGCGTCGTACCCGGTTTGTGAAATTTTACCTGCTTTACACGCATTTACGGGTTGTGATACGACTAGTAAAATTGGCACAAAAAAATAGCTTTAGAAATGATAAAAGTAAAAGAAAATCGTGATGCTGTAGTCCCTCTTGGCAATGGCTTGGATTTAGGTACTAAGGAGTTGAAAGGCTTAGAAACATTGTATTTAAATATTTTGGGTAAAAAAGGTAACACCGCGGATGAAGCTTGACAAAGTATTTTTTCTCGTTGCTTTGGCAATACTATTAATTTATCGAAAATTCCGTGCACATCAGATGCCTTGCATTTGCATGCACTTAGAGCTTCTGCTCAAACATACATTTGGAAAAATGCATTGAATCCCCCAATATGAAACATTAGATTTTACGAATTTCGGATACAAACTAGAGAATGGTACTTTGCTACCTTTATTTATAAACAAAAGCCCATTTCCAACTGATCTTAAAAAATCGTGTAATTGTAAGAAATCCTGTGCAACCAAAGCTTGTTACTGTAAAAAAAATAATATTAGTTGCATACTTCTATGTGGTTGTGATTCAGAAGACTGTAAGAATATAATATATAAAAATGATATTGATGATAAATAAATACTTATTTTTAAATTTTATTTCATTATTTCATACTTCTACATCTATAACCTTCGTTTGAAGAAGCTATTCAATGTAATTACTTTCTGTTTTAATAATAAAAAAGTAATATAAACTGATAAAAAAGTAATTTTAATTACATGTTCCGATTCATGCTTAAATAACTTTTGTAAAATTGATTCCAGGAAAAAAATTGTGAGAAACAAATTGTAGACAATTTTATTATTAATAACATTGCTCTCTTTAATAATCTCGATAAAGTTAATAGTTCTTAAGATAAATGATAAATAATAATTCAGGACACAGAGAGGCCAATGCAGCGCATGAGTCAGAGAGAGACGGCGATACTTAAAGGTAAGCGCATACTTGTGAGCGCGCGAAATTAACAATAAAAAAACAGGTATAAACAATGATTTTTTTTTAAATATCTATTAAGAATATTATTAACTATTGTATAAAAAATAAAATATTTATATTTTTTATTTTTTTTTAATATATTTTTCATGTGTCAAAAGTACCCAAATTTGAGATTTTTCGAACCTTTAAAAAAAAATCATATCTCTAAAAATATTAACTTTATCGTGAAAAGTCATAGGACCTTCTTGATTTGTATTTCAATAAAGAATATAAAAAAAACCGGTTGAAAAATAACAATTCCTTGCAATTGTTTAAACAATTTCGGTTTAAACAATATGGCACGGGGTTGCCCCATGGCAACATGCGTTTATATCATCAGTAGGGCAATTTGAAGAGGATCGCATAAAAAAATTGAGGTGGAATAGTTTTTGGTACTCATGCGCCGATTCCTCCTAGTCTAAATGGGTTATGCGTATTCAATAGACAATTTTTCTTAATATTGTATAAAAAGTTTAATTTAAAAAGATCGTATCTCTGACTTGTGCGCCTGCTTAATATTCATACCTAAATTGTTAATTCAGTTCGCTTAATGCCATCATTTTCATTACTTGTTAATTGACAATTGTTACTTGATAATTGATAATTGTAAATTATTTACAAAAATTTATATTTTGAGAGAATTTGGCTACAAAATTATTCCACAGAGTGTTTCAAAATTAGGGTTGTACAACAACCTTTTAAATAACACTGTGTAATGACTAATACGCCAGCGTTTAACAAATGACTAGATATGCAAGTTGAAATTAGCCATTTTATCTACACATTGATAAAAAAATTATGAAAACTGAACTAAAAATTAAAAAATAATGAGACCTTAAATGTGATCAAATACTAACTTGTCGCGTTTTTTGCATGTGAGTTTAAGTTGAATTACTGTCGATGAATGAGTCGCAAACGTAAGCGCATTAATCATTTAAAATGCAAATGTATATGGTTTACGTGAACATGGTCGTCCGAAAAAAAGGGAAAATGGATACTGAATTAATGAACGATATGACGAACGAATTAGCATAACGTCCAAGGCCAGTCAGGTGTTTGTTTCATTATTTCTTTCACTAATTTCAATAAATTCAAAGTTCGATTCAGTTCCGAGTGAAGGAGCATCCGAAATGTTTGACTTATTTAAAAATGGATTTATTAGCCACGTAATAATACTTTTCATTTTGATCGTAAAATTGAAGTTATGAATCTGGTTTCCTTCAATTTTGTATTCACAGCATACTTGACAAGCGATATACCCCAACTTCCTCCTAATTTTTTGACAAATAATTAGTGTATTATTTCGATTCGAAACCATCAATGGATTCGTCGTGAATCTAGGGAATGTGTGTTGACATTTGAAAAAAAAAAATATGGTGGTTGTGGAAATATCAAACCGCCATAGGTAGGTACTCAACTAGGCGGAAAAACTGTCATATAATTTTTTTTCTACACCCGTACTATAATAATACACTTATATGCCCATAATCCGTTTTATAATGAGATCCATTATGAAACAGATTTTTCATAACGATACAGATTTTTAATCAATAGAAACCCATAATTTTTCAATCAAGCATGCTGTGCATTTGATGTTTGTCCTAGATTCCTATCTAATTGTTTTATTTGTCAAAATCAGTAGGTATTAAATTTTCGTAGAATATAGCTAAACTTCGATAATTATATTATCAAAATGTCTGATATCAGCGATATAGAAGAATTACCATTGACTCCTCCACACATATCGGAGAAAGCAGAAAATGCAGTACAAAATATTTTACCCCAAAAATCTAAGAAAGTGTACGAAAAACTATATCAACGGTTTATGGATTGGAGAAATACAAATAATATTTCGACATTCTCCGAAAATGTTTCGATTGCTTATTTTCAAGAATTGATGGAAACTATGAAATCATCTAGTACATGGACACATTATTCAATAATAAAATCGTTGGTAAATATCAACCATAATATAGACATTTCTAAATATAAGAAGCTACAAGCGAAAGTCCGAAGGATATGTTGGAAAAAAATCAAAAATATTTTCACCTGAACAAATAAAAACGTTTATCGACGAAGCACCCAATGAAAAGTTTTTATTTAATTTAATTTTAATTTTTTTTGTCATGATTACATTTTCCATTCGACTCATGCATGATGTATTTCATTACTGTGGAGAAAACTTGATAAGTTATTTATATATTTCTTATTGTTGTATTTTTTTAATTTATCTTTTCGTTTTAGGTAGCAATGATTTTTGGAATAATGGGAGCATGTCGAAGGCATGAACTACATGACCTAAAATGTGAAAATGTCAAAGTTATGAATGGAATCTTAATTGTTAATGTGGTTGAAACTAAAACAAAAGTACAACGAACATTTACAATTACCGGCAAATACTACGAAATTAGTAAAAAATATATGAATCTACGGCCGAAAATTTGCCCCACCCCTTCTTTTTTCGTTAATTATTTTAATGGAAAATGCACAATTCACAACATTGGTATTAATATATTTGGTAATTTAGGGAAGCAAGTAGCAACATATTTAAATCTGCCTGATCCGAATTTATATACAGGGCATTGTTTTCGAAGAACATCTGCAACCGTATTAGTTGACGCCGGTGGAGATATCACTGCATTAAAACGTCATGCATGGTGGCTGGAAATCCAATTCAGTGGCGGAAGGCTTCATTGAAAATTCGGTTCAGAATAAAATCAGCATTTCCAATACAATATTTAACTCTATTGAGACTAGCAATAATGAAATAAATGTAAATATTCCTCCCACTTCCAGATCAGTGGGACCTGGAATAAACTCTTCAAACTGCACAATAAATAATCTTAATATTTCTAAGAAATCAGATTAATTACAATTATTATGTTCAATATGAATAAAAATAGAATGTTTATAGTTTTCCTATATCCATGGTAATACCCGAGGTAATACCATTAATTACAATTTTGTAGAATTTTTTATAGAAATACGAGTAATTACTGTTATTGTGTTCAATACAAATATAAATATAATATTTATAGTTCTTCATTATTTATCGGGTGTAGAAAAAATAGCGAATGCAACTCTCATGTACCTAATGGTTATTAATACACTCGCATAAACCATACGTATCCCGGTTAATGCTCGTGTATAATAACCATCATTACATGATCGTTGCATAATATACTATTACTCATCATTCACGTCCATCGGATTGGTTGAAGTGAGTCCAAAGCAGTCTAGATGCAGAAATAAAAATGGTTTTGAAAAATCAAATGTACCAATTTTTCGCCTCAAAACTATATGATCATACTCGGAATCGAAATAATTTTAATTCAAGATGATGGTGGATATGGTGCGATTATTCAAATTCAAGACTTCAGATGACGGCTTTAATAAAGCGAGTGAGTTTGTGATTTATGGTACAATTCTTATCAAAATTGGTATTGAAGGGGATTTTGAAGAGTTTAAAATCAAAATTTAAGAATTTGGAATAAAAAAATCGGTTTCTGGATCATTTTCAAATTTTTTTCACGGAATTCAGCAAACAAATGACTAATAAAATTGAATATAAAAAAATTCTGAAAAAAAAACGTTCATCCGGAGGCAATGAAAAAAGAACCAATCATTTATTAGTCTGACGTTATGTCAGTAAACAACAGATTTGGTGTGTTTAGTTACAACACAAAATAGATGGGTCATATATTTATTTTTCTCTACCACAGGGAAAACATGAAAAATTCAATAAAGTTCAATGTACTCCATCCATGTTCTACAAGATACGATTCAACATAATTTCGAAAGAATTTGGGATTTTCCAACCACATTGTAAATGGAAATGTTTGAATTACATGTCATAAATTTGAGAATGGATCAACAATGAACCCGAACACATCATCAGTTCTCTTATATAAATACCGATCGGTAAAATAATAGATGCGTATTATTTTTTTCCGATCGCTTTCAGTAATTTTTGCTATAAGGATAGCCAAAATATTCATATTGGGAAACCGGTTAAATCACCCCAAGAATTAATTAAATTAAACCTTACCTTGACCATTCGCTGAATTGGGTTCGCAATTACGCGTATAACGTAGAAGTAGTGGCTGTTTACACACCAAAATAGCGACTATATTCGATATTAAACATTCAACAATCCTCGTGCTTTCTAGCAAATAACTTTTACGAAACGCATGCGCCGATACGATGTTCACAATGGACGTATCTGTTGTTGAGTGAGGAGATTTAGCATTTGCCGTTATCAAGTGGTTGTGTTTAATGTCTAGTTACGTTTCCTGAGAATAGCCGTGTCATGGTAATTTCGTATTTTAGCCTCATGGCGCTCTCATAGTCTAGTTAACAAGTGCTTTTTAGGTCAAAATTTTTTCGCATTCTCCGAAAATTATGATGGAAGTGTCATTCGATTCGGAATGGCATGTAGATATTTTTTGAGAAAATGCTAAGGCCGCTCGCAAAAATTGCAATAGTTATAAATAATTAAGTGAAAAAAAGGGGGGTTTGGTTTTTCGCCAATATCTCGAAAACAATTCGAGATAATTCAAATTTGAAAAAAAATGCAAAAAGAGGAGGAAATTACCTAACAAAAAGTTCCAACTCCCGGAACTGTAGGACCAATATTTATAATTTTCCCAGAGGGTTGAAAATACGCCCGAAAACGGGTACTCCGTACTCCCCTTCGGACCTTTAATGAATAAATATTATTTAAACTTATTAAATTTGAAAATTAAAAATTGAAAAAATTCAGGCGCCTGCAGGATAGATCAATGAACAATAATTCGTGGTCCAAAAATTTTTATCGCGATTTTTCAATAAGTTATCCATTAGTTAATTAACAATTTTTTGTAGCACGAACATTAACATTGCAAGTGCAAGATAATTGTTAAACTATTAATCTGAGAATGTTTTCCTTTCGTGAAGCTATTTTTAAAGGTCTAAAATAGTTCCCGTTAGAAAAATTGAAAAATTGAAATTTTCGTTTTGTTATTAACAATTTACAAGGAAAAATTAAATTAAAAAAAAACTACTCAAAAATGATGTTTAATGATTTTTATCTCCTATTGTTTAAGAAATTGTTATAAACAAATGCGTTGTTTATGAAATAATTAAAAAAAAAAATCTCATAACATAATCTTTGATAATAATTATGATTAAAAAAAAACCGTTTCTCAAAAAAAGGATTTTATTGCTTAAAAACGCATTTGTTAAATAAATTTTTTTTTACCACTTGTTATGAAAATTAAGGAACCATTTTTTAATTTGATATTAAAAAAAACGTTTATTATTTAAGTTTTCATTGTTTATTTAATAAACAATTTGTTATAAACAAATAAATTATCTCTTTGTATTTTTTCTTTTTCTACTCAAAAAAACAAAAACAACCATGTATTATTTTTAGAAAAAAAATATATATATTTTTTATTGAACTTTGAATTTTCTGTTCTCTTTCATTTCACCATTCTGACCTGGTTTTTTATGTTTAATTTTATTATAACTCTTTAACTAATGAAGATACAAGGAAAAAATTTCAGACTTATTGATTCTTTATTGATTAAACAACAAATTCAGCCAAACTGTTTTCTACTTTTATGTCTAAATATCTTATAAACTAATATAACTATCAACAATTTTAGCTTATAAATTTTAGTTTTGCTCGGTAATTTTTTTAATTTTGAATGAAAATAAATTTGAAAAAAAAAATCTCCAAGTTTATTAGCCTAAGCATCTTAGTAACTAAAAATTAATTATAAATGTTATTTAATGCAAGTAAGTTTATTTATAAAATATTATAGAATTTTTTTTTCTGAAAAATTATTTTTATAAACAAATGGTATGAATTAAATAAATAATTGAGTAGACACACCTGCAAGCATTGATGTCCGACTTGATTGTTGTTGTAGAACAGACAGCAGTCACTCAAGTCCACGTTGGCCAGCGGGCTCTTTGTGTCGACGGAGACTGTATACAAGTAGTACAGATTATTTTTCGTTCCGTTTCTTCGCATATACGCTCGTGTTAGCGAAGTGAGTTTTTATTTGCTCCCTATAGAAACAGCTTCTGCAATTGATATTGGATGGACTATACCAATTGATTTCATTGGACAATGATTGGTTGGTTAGTAACAACTTGTCGAAGTATTAATTTTATTACAATTCGCGCGACAAGCTTTTTGAAACCAAATAATTTGAGACGGTGTGACCTTGGGTTTTGTTAGATTACATAAATTCCTAGATCTTGGTGGGTAGGGGGAGTGTTCTTTTCATAAACAAAAAAAAAGAAACTAGCGTTATGAAGTCAACTTTGGAAAACAAACAAGCTGTCTTCTGAGAGTAGATGGATTGCAGATCCTGCTACCTAAGAAGTGGCGCTGACTGTCTAGACGATCACAACGAAGATTAAAAAAGGAAGGTTGAAAAATGTCAACCACAGAGCCGGATTAAGAGGGGGGCAAACGGGGCTGCAACCCCGGGGCCTCCACAAGAGAGGGGCCTCCACAATATAAATTTTTAGGTAAAATTTCCTAACAAATACCGAAGGATATGCAAAATTATATATAAAAAATCTGACAACGAAAGAGCAGTTCTCTCACTTTTTCCTCTCATTTTTCGTTTTAAACATTCAAAAACATGTTTCGTATTCTTGTCAAAATCCATGGTTAATATTAATCTTCGATCTGATGAATCATGTGTATTTGCGAGAAACAATCACCAAGTAAAACATCATACTATTATACAAAATATTATATCGTATCGAAATTAGCTGTAAAAACAAGAACAATTGAATTTAAAAAAAATATACATTTTTTTTTATTAAATGAAGGATTTTCTGTCGATGTATTCTTCGAATGACACAAGCGATCTAGATACACAATGAAATTCAATAATCATAAGCAAAAGAAAATAATATTTCAATTTATGAATATGATTACATCTAATTATTTATAAGAGCCCTGTGCGCATTCCATAATAGAACAAAAGTTCAAATTCTGTTGACTATTTTTCTGCCGATTCTACACACTTTGCCCGTCTATACCTGTTTTTCCTATTTATTGGCGTTGACAAGAGTCCGCTGAGTGGCGCGCTTGTAACAGAGAAATCCCCGAAATCTGAAAGTGTGAGTCTAAGAGAAGGATGACATTCCGCAACAAATGTAAATCCTTCTGAAAAGGACTATCTATCTATCTATCTAAGATGTTCTACTATCAAATTCTTGAAAACCAAAATTTCAGAGGTACATTCTCAAACATTGAAATTACAGTGATTATTTTTTGACATGGCTAGAAACCAATGGAAACGTTCAATTCAAATAATTCATATACTTTTTGGCCAATCAATAGTGGGAATATTCTACCTAGAAAATTGTCGCGGGAATAATTTGAGGTATTTTGTTTTTATTGTCTGACAACCTATATTTTTAATTTGACGTCTGTCATCAATTCGCATGAAAAGTGTGAAATGAATCAAAACCGGTTTAGTACATTATATAATTTTGCAAGGAGATGTGTTTATGATCGTAACATCAAAAAATAATCTAAAGAATACCACACGAGAGTTCGACCTAGTAGAAAATAATTATCTAGATTTCTTTCCCAAACTTGTTGGCAATAGCCACTCGAGCCAGTTGGTCTCTCTTGTCTATTGCCTGGCAACAAGTTTTCGAAAATCTGTCGAATTATTTTCACTCTCTTGTGATATTACAACTGAGAATGTGATGATGTCAAATTGCACTGAAAAGCGCTCATTTTCCAAAATGAAAAATGTAAAAAATAGGCGAATTACGATGAGACAAAGCCGCCTATCAAAGTTATCGCTTCTTAGCATTGAGAATGATTTTCTCCGGATGCTGGATTTGACCGAAATCATCAATGATTTTTCGTCGAAAAAAGCTCGCAAGAATCCATTCGTTTACGCTGTAATTTAATTTATTTCTTGTATTTTATTATACCTACATATGCTCGTGTCGAAATAATTTGATTTGTTCCGCAATAAATAAAAAAAATAAAAATTGTTTGAAAAATAATTAGGGGCCTCCACTCCTTTGTTGCCCAAGGGCCTCCACACCTTTTAATCCTGCCCTGGTCAACCAGAAAATTTACCAACTAGATAAGACCGGGGTGGGTTCGGTTACAAATTCAACAAAAAATTAAATCAACGAAATGACCTATACAACTTTTCAGATAACATTAAATCTGAAAAGTTCGTTCGTCTTCTTGAGATCCATTTTTTCCAATGCAGACCTGTATTTCTCATTACAATTTTCAGTAGTCCTTTCATTTGTGTATAGACACAAATTGCGATTTAGGATTTTCCAACGCTTTTCTTGATAATATATATCATTAAGTTTGAACCAATGAAATATTACATACATAGGTTATATGCAGCAATAAAATTGTTTGTACAAGTTGTTAAAAAAATCGTATTTGCAAGAAAAAAGTTGATGATTGCCCAAGAAAACGAATCGTCGATTTTGAAATTTGGAAAAAAATTCTTAGTCTTTGAAAGAGATAATAACGAAGTGCTTTCCGTTTCTGCAATCTCCAAAAATAGGTTAATTGTTAGCGATGACTTAAACTTATTTTATACGTTTTAGTACACGGCTTAAATAAAAGCGTGTCTTTAAGAAGGTTTTTTATTAGTTATTTTATTTTTTGCTTTTTACTTAGTTCGCCTTAATCTGTTCATTACTAATAGAGCATCGTTATTACAAGGTCTCTTCCCTGTAAGTTTTGAGCTGAAAAAAATCATGATCTTCGACCATAAAAACTCCCACACACCAATTTTGAATAGAATCTGACCATAATCACAAAACTAGCCCTCCATTCTGAAGTCGCTAACTTGAATTTATAGATTTTGACAAAAAATTCATAATCTCCGAACCTGAAAATCCTCACATACCAATTTTCAATAAAATATTACCATAATCAGAAAACTTGTCCTCCATATTGGGGCCGCCATCTTCAATTTATAAATGTTGACAAAAAATTCAAAATCTTCGACTACCAGAACCTTCGCATACCAATTTTGAATGGAATCGGACCATAATCACAAAACTCGTCCTTCATCTTGGGGCCGCCATCTTCAAATTATGAATTTAGACAAGAAATTCATAATCTCCGACCCCGAAAACCCCCGCATACCAATTTTGAATCGAATTGGACCATAATCACAAAACTCGTCCTCCATCTTGGGGCCGCCATCTTCATTTATGAATAAATGTAAATTAATTTTTAAAAAGAAAGTAACATCATTTGAGACCACTTGTACATGACTATGTACATTTTATTTCAAAATATAAAAAAACATGTTTTTTTTGTTTTAGTGAACCCAGTTGCCATTCTTAAAAAAATCATGTCTGAAAGGGTTAAACAATGCCATTAACCGATAGATCGTATTTCGATTCAGATTACATTGAATAGATCTAATGTTGCTAAATAATGAATCAGTCTTCATTATTTGTATTCGTTACTCTCACGCAATAGCGCCATCTGTTGTTTGTGCTCATAAGCATCAAACACGCAAGGAAGAATTCTACAAATTATTGATGACGTTTCAAATTATTATTTTATTACAGTTCACTATCTTAGCATATCGTTCAAAAACATTAAGATAGATGGAAAAAAGTGTACTGATTGCTTTACATATTATATGAATAAAGGCAGTTTATAATAGAGGCCAAATATGATGAGAATGACAATGACCTTCCACCGAAGATTTATTTGATACTCGTAACAACGAAAATATGTCATTTCTAGGAATTCTCTGCACGCAGTAGCGCCATCTATTGTTTGTGCTCACATTCATCAAACACACGGAGAAGAATTCTACAAATTGTTGATGACATCTCAAATTATATTATTACAGTTCACTATCTTAGCATATCGTTCAAAAATATTAAGATCGATGGAAAAAATAGTACTGATTGCTTTACATACTATAGTAATTAATAAAGGCAGTTTATAATAGAGGCATTGTCTAAAGATACAGGCTAAATATGATAACAGAATGACAATAGAGAGTTATTGCAACTTACAAATACAAATTTATTAAAAGATCCGCTACTGAAGTATCCTCTAACGCGATTTCGAAAGGGTGTTATTGCAACAAACTTCTTTCAAGATGCTTATGTTCAAGCTTTATAGTGACAAATACGTCAAATTATGCGAAACAACTTCACGTAATAAAATTATATCGTCTTCGAATGTGAATCTCAATCTTTTTTCCTCTTTTCTTCAGTCATTGTTTCACCAGAAAAATAAACTTATGAAAAGAATCACACATAAGTGACACTTGGACGAATTAATTCTTCACAATATTGTTGGGGTAGAAAATATACCACCACCAAATGAACACCTGCTTTATTTGATTATGAAAATATATAGAGGAGCAGTGCTTAACAAACTTTTGATTTTCAACTGACGACAGATATATGACAGAAAAAAAAACAAATCTGTCAAAATAAAGGAACTTTTAATAAAATGTTCTTGGCCTTTAATTGGATAAAGTAAGGGATGCCTGTATTTTAGATTGAGGATATCCTCAAATGTGTATATGTGTATATGTCAAAATAAAAGAAACTTTATTAAAAGAACTATAGAATGGGCGTTGCAATAACTCTCTAATGACCTTCCACCGAAGATTTATTTGATACTCGTAACAACGAAAATATGTTATTTCTAGGAATTCTCTACACGCAGTAGCGCCATCTATTGTTTGTGCTCACATTCATCGAACACACGAAGAAGAATTCTACAAATTATTGCTGACGTTTCAAATTATATTATTACAGACTACTATCTTAGCATATCGTTCGAAAACATCAAGATAGATGGCAAAAATATTACTGATTGCTTTACATATTACAATTGTCTAAAGATACAACATTGTAATGAATATAGGCAGTCCATAAAAGTAACTGACTATGATAACAGAATGACAATGACCTTCCACGGAAGGTTTATTTGATAACAACGAAAATATGTTATTTCTAAGAATTCTCTGCACTTATATCTTTCAAACAAAGTAATACCTAATAATCTTCATTATCGAATAGGTCAAAAATATTTGCTTTAATCGAAGTCATATATTTACTCTAGATAAGGAAAGTATATATTTCAAATAAACAACATTCTTCCCAAAGTCGTAGATCGAAACTTATTGGATAATTGCGTAAGATAATTTATTGTGTGTTTTTCTCTTCCGTAATTAACAATGAGCTTATTCTTTTGGTGTGATTTATATACTAATCGACCTTCAACATTGAGAGCACTACAAAAAACTAGATAGCGATGTCTGTGGGTTTCCTTATTGTTTTGTGTGAAAAAAAAAAATTGTTACAAAAAAATACGTTCATTTGAAAAATGTATTGAGGCTGAATGAAAAATCAACCAAAGTAAGGATTTCTGTTTTTGTTTTTTCTGAATCAGTTGACAAGAAACAATGTTGACGGGTCACATTCAGAGTGCCTTTGAATTTCCAAAATTTGCCTCTATATGGTCCAATCTACTTGAAGAACTTTCAAAAGCAGGGATGCATTTTGAAGTGGATCATTTAAAAACTAAACTTTGTCACAATAGTACTTCAACCAATTGATGGGAATGAATGATGAGTAATAGCTATTTGTGTATTTAGAGCACAAAGTGAAGTATTGCCGCTAGACAAAGAGAGGTAATCTTTCGAGAGCGTCAATTACACTTTGTGCTCGAATATTTTTTCGACAAACGCAGATCTCAGATTCAGAAACATACATTTTATCACCTAATAATAATAGATATCATTCCATTTATTATTTGCTAGATTAAAATTGAATGTACAATTTTGAGAATTTTTAATAGATATTCTTGACGAACTTTCAGCAGATTTCTGAAATAAAAATTCTTCGGAAGACTGAGAAACCACACAAGGCGAAGTGGATGGCCTTGAAAATATTTTCTGGGACGTTTCAATTTTATTTGTATATTTTCAGTAGAAAATGTTTTGGATTTTTTTGCTTTATATCCAACAGATTGTTTCTTGAGAAAAGTTTGGAATACTTGTTGACATCTATATTGTTTTTAACATTCAAGCATGTCCCTATCATCGATTACATAGACCAAAAAGTTGATGATTTCAGAGTCTTGGATTTTTCTCCAAAATAAGGCAGTAATACATTTTCTGAATAATTATTCACCTTCTTCGATTGGCACCAAGTTATGAACTTATTGTATTGTAATTCCTATTTTTGCCACGATTTTTCTGGAAGGAGATTCAAAGTCACATTTTTCGCACTTTCTGCCACATCAGGAGGTGTGTTAGATAATTCACTATGACTAATTTCCATGAATACTTATTTCCCTAACAACACAAGTACATCCCCTGTACATCCCAGGGACGTCCCTGGGATATCCTTCGTCGGGACATGGTACATACTAGGGAGATCCCAGGGACATCTACTTTCCTCCGAAAAGGACATCCAAGGGATGTCCTTTCGGTACGCCCCAGAGATGTCCCGACAATGGACATCAAAGGGACACCCTAGGGATGTTCTATAATTAAAGTAGGGAATCCCAGGGGCATCCCCTGGGCGTCCTCTTTCATTCATTTAATTTGAAAAATTCATGGAAAATATGGAAAAAATGAAATTCAAAGTTTTTCAACACAAAACGTGTTTAATTCAGGAATTAATATGTCAGATTGGGTTGAAATATGATAAAAAACGACAAACAAAAACTCATCCTGTATTATAAATTCATATGACAAATAAACCAAAAAAGACTAGGTGAATCAGTTGAAAATTGTACACATATTAGGGTGTTGCGTTTATTGCAGGCATTGCATTATCTTTTTCTCTGTGGCTTCTCTCCTTGGTCCTCCTGAAATACTTCTCCTGAAAAGGACATCCAAGGGATGTCCTTTCGATACGTCCCAGGGATGTACCAAGTCCCTACAATGGACATCAAAGGGACACCCAGGGATGTTCTATAATTGAAGTAGGAAATCCCAGGGACATCCCTGGGATATGTGAGGTACATCTCCTGGACGTCCTCGAATGTCCTTTTCTTTCAATCATTTAGTTTGAAAAATTCATGGAAAATATGGGAAAAATTAAATTCAAAGATTATCAACACAAAACTTTGTTTAATTTAGGAATTAATATGTCATATTGTGTTAAAATATGTTAAAGAAACGACAAACAAAAACTCGTCTCATATATAAATTCATATGACAAATAAACAAAATAAGACTAGGTGAATCAGTTGAAAATTATACACATATTAGGGTGTATTGCATTTATTACAGGCATTGCACTATCTTTCTCTCTGTGGCTTCTCTCCTTGGTCCTCCTGAAATACTTCTCCTGAAATACTTCTCCTGAAAAGGACATCCAATGGATGTCCTTTCGGTACGTCCAAGGGATGTATCAAGTCCCGACAATGGACATCAAAGGGACACCCAGGGATGTTCTATAATGGAAGTAGGAATTCCCAGGGACATCCCTGGGATATATGAGATACATCCCCTGGACGTCCTCGAATGTCCTTTTCTTTCATTCATTTAATTTGAAAAATTCATGGAAAATATGGAAAAAATTAAATTTAAAGATTATCAACACAAAACGAGTGTAATTTAGAAATTAATATGTCATATTGTGCTAAAATATGATAAAAAAAACGACAAACAAAAACTCGTCCTATATATAAATTCATATGACAAATAAACAAAATAAGACCAGGTGAATCAGTTGAAAATTGTACACATATTAGGGTGTATTGCATTTATTATAGGCATTGCATTATCTTTTTCTCTGTGGCTTCCCTCCTTGGTCCTCCTGAAAAACTTCTGCAAATCTTTCCCAATCTGTTTTGTATTGCCAATGGCTTCAGAAGATCCTGTAACAGAGATATTATTGCAGGTGGAATTGAATTGACAATGACAAAAATTACTAATTCAGATATCATGTTATAGCTTTTGAGATCTACAATTATACATAAAAATACCCACTAAGTATTATTGCTGCATGTGTTATGTTGTGTTTCAAGGCCCAATCAGTTTACTTTGAATTTATGTTATCATTTGAATTTTCAATATTTTCATGGAAGTTCTCAACAAGATAATTTTGAGCTAGGTTTTCTCTTAATGTAGGGCTTAATTCTCCAAGGAAAGAACCATCAGACAAATTTTCCGATAACCACAGCTCATACGTTTACTCTGATACTTTCCTGAAAATTACTTTCCTTCATTAAATGCTGATTTTGTTGCGCCCAATATCTGCAGTTTTGTCTGTTGAATATCCTATTCCATTGTTCGTACGTCTGATAGCTCTCAGTTGGAAATGTCCTTGTCTCGAAACATTAATTGATGACATAGATATAAGTTGAAGTGAGATTTTAGCCCATTCAGTGATTTTTTCAGCTTTAAATTGTGCAAAACTTCATTTCTGTATGTGGGTTTAAATTAATTACTATTTGTCAATATTTTTTGGTGTAAACAAACAAATCAACCTGTCCCAAACTCATTATTCGGAAAAAGAGATTATATGGCGAGAATCAAGTACAGAGAGTAAAAGACGGACCTGAACTTTTTAAAGCGTTCGCTGCCACTCCCGCGCTTACGCGTGCTCGGTTGTGCATCCCGCGTTTTCGCGGGCAGCTCTTTTCTTTTTGAGTGTCAGCCCCGCGTTTACGCGGTTGCACACGAATTTGCTTGTTTGTTCCAAACCATTCTTATGTCCCCAAAATATTATAAAATCTAAAAAAAAACATTTTTCAATAAATTTATTTTCGGCCATACGTTGTGTAATGTAAATGGCGTGTTAAGCTCATTGAGCAAAACCGGATTACAGTTTTGGGCTGAAATAATAGCGTCTAAAACTTGAAAATTCTTACAAAGATCAACAGCGGCTTAGCCGAGTTTCCTTCCAATGCGTACTATTATGTGGGTTGTCAACACCCTGTATTTGAAAAATAAAGCAATAAATCACCAAAGAATCAGGGCTCCTGAGTATTAGCATGCAAAGTGTTAGTTTGGATTGATTTATGCATTGCTTTTATTTCAGAGTAATGTTAAACACCAGACAGTGTTTTTTTGTTATTTTTGAGTATGAATCCGACCCAGCTCTCATTGAGTTTTCGGTGTAGGTATGGTAGAACCAGAATTCTAAGACGGTCGTAAATCACCAACCACTTCAGTTATCAGCATGCGGTGGATTTCACAAATAGGTATGATGATATTGGGTTAAGATAATTATTAAGAAAAATCGCTTGAATATAATTGTTTATTTATATAATATATGATGATAATATATATATATATATAATTATATTATATAATAATATATGATATACCTAATTGATGTAAAATGTCAAATTTTATACTTTATAAAAAGTTCAGTTCCTCGATAAAAGGTATTTATAAACAAAATCACTCACGAAGATCAGTTTCACTTTCACTGTCGTCATCCATATTGATAATAAACTTTTCTTTGGGAATTTTTTCCATATCCATATGTGACTTTTCCACCTTTTTAATATGGGCAACACACTTGGCCCAGCTGCTATCAGGAATGTTTGCAGTTTCTGTTTGAATAAGAGCTACCACAGTTGAACTTAAGGTTGGAGAAGTATTATTTCTTCGAACTGCTGACTTAAGCTAATGCCATATATGTTCAATTGGGTTAAACATACAGTGATAAGGAGGAAGTCTGAGCACCGTATGTCCCAAGCTTTCAGCCAATGAATCACAAACATATTTCTTATTTATCGAATAACTTCGTAAAACTTCTAGTAACTGTTTTTTTGTGTACTTTTCCTCATAGTACATATCATTATTTAACATATATTCTTGTATAGTGGCTTTGGTGTCATTTGAACATGGTGCTTCATCTAGTCCATGACGATAATACTGTTGGGTGGAATATTTGGTATGAGTTTATTTTGGAATCAGTCTTCAAATAATTCGGCTGTAGTATCATCATGATAATCGACTAAAGAGTCCTTAATATTCTTTGCCGATAAAGACGACGCATTTGGTATAAAACCATTTTCTGTTCCTGCGTGAATTATCGTAATGCGTTTTCCTTTATTAGACGGCGCATTAGTTTGGTACAAGTCAGATGAGTCTACCCAACTTTTGTTTGGAATATCGTGTGTATCGAACCGAGTTCCATCAAAATACACTACTGTTCTACCATATTCTCTAAATTCGTTTATTGCCAATAAATATTCAAATCTCCATTTCTTAAGGCGCACAGATTCCATTAAGATTTTTCTGCTACTAGTGAGTTTTTTAAATTTAAATCCGTTTTGTAAAAGAGACTTCCTTAAAGTCACTTTGCAACACTGGATACCACTTTAATTTTTTTTAAGCCGCTGCATTAAAATATCTAATGTAGGCACAATTTGCTCTTTATACAAGGCATATATTGTTCTTCGAATTATATCTACATCACAGCCATCTAGTTTCCTTGAACCGCCAGAGTCTTTTTGTTTCTTTCTTTTTAAAATAGGGTTATGTACTATTTTAAACACTGTAGAATACGGTGTTTTTGTTGAAGAAGCACAACTGACACAACGGAATATTAGGTAGGTAATGACTAAATTTTGTTTAACTTTCCCCCTTTTATTTCTGAAATTGGAAAGCGGTCAGTTCTTAAAACAGTCTTGTTTTCCAAATCTGGTAGGTAATTTATTTTGTAACGGTAAATAGACCATTATTGCTATAATCTCGTTAAAAGCCCATTAGTACTGAAAGTCTGGTGGCCAGGCAAGTTAATTTTATTATTTACACACATTTAAACATATCTATACCTAGGGTTCTAAATCAACCTCACGAGATGTTTTATTATCAAATGAATTTAAAAACAAAACTGTCAACAAAAACTAAAAATATTGGAGAGCCTACTATTATTGAAATGACCTGGGAATCTTTCAAGGGACACACACTTTCATTGCTTACTATATTTCGAACAATAATAATGAGGGTCGTCGGCTAATATTGATTAACAACCTTCTTAGATTTCTAGTTCTACTTTACCATTTCTTATACTCATTATACATCCATACAATGTACCCAATTTCAGGAAGTACCGACCATTAAGTATCCCAAATTTCAAATTCAACCAGAAGTACTACCACGCATGTACTTGCATTATTGTTTATGGACGAGTAGTCCGGCCTTGGCCATTTTCATCATTTATTCTAATTTGTACACGTTTTATTGCCCTATTGACCTCGAGTGACACTCCACTATTTACATTTTGAATATTGGATAAACAGATTAAACAGCGGTGTTTACTATTTGTCGGCTGATTCCCATTATGGAATAATTTTTCGAAAAACATCGGAATTCTGATTCATTGTTCCTGGAAGTGTTGGCATTCGTATCGATCGTGGTTATACGGAAAATAACTAGTCTCTGCACAGCTTAGATAAGTCCATTTATTTATCTAAGCTGTGGTTTCTGTGTATTGTTTATTCACTCTAAAATTTTCCCTTCCGCTTCCCACTAATAGTGGAGTAATATTAAATTTTAGCTTCAGAAAGTTAGGGGACTGAAGTAACTTTTTACTGTACATTAGTGATGAGTAAAGGGATGAATATCGGGGAGATTGTTAAAAACAAAATGGAAAAAATTTGATTGGCATAGCCCTCAAAGAAAAGGGTTAACCGTAGACACGTGTTTCGGGCTTTCGGCCCTCATCAGTACAGTGAAGAAGTGCAAGGATGAACAACACTTGGTAGAAAACGACAAATCAACGGAAGCCAGCAGCACATTTGTGGTTTCGGTTAGCAGACCCTGCATTCCAGGGCAACAACCAACGTCACCACGGAGGCAGCTATAGCTACCTGCGTGACATCCGAGTCCAGGAATATAAATATGAAAGAGAGTAATATCAAGGGGACTGTTAAAAACAAAATGGAAGGAATTTAATGGACATAGTCCTAAAAGAAAAGTGTTAATCGCAGACACGTGTTTCGGGCTTTCGGCCCTCATCAGTATGGCGAAGAAGTGCAAGGATGAACAACACTTGGTAGTAAACGACAAATCAACGGAGTCAACAAACAGAAGCCAGCCGCACATTTGTGGTTTCAGTTAGCAGAGCCTTCATTCCAGGGCAACAACCAACGTCACCACGGAGGCAGCTATAGATACCTGTGTGACATCCGAGTCCAGGATTATAAAGATGAAAGAGAGACATATCGAGAGGACTGTTGATAACAAAATGGAAAAAATTTAATGGAAATAGCCCTCAAAGAAAAGTGTTTACCTTTGACACGTCTTTCGGGCTGATGACGGCCGAAAGCCGAAAAAATAATGACATGGCACTCGGTATAAATACATATTATTCAAGATTAACCAAATCAAGGACAGCTATCAAATACGAAGTCTTCATTCCAATATAACACATGCTGACATAAGTTCTGATTTATTCATAGGATGAAAGAGAATAACGTTTCCTCAGAAGTTCAGCGAAATAGTGACCCTGGCAACTCAGGAAAATACCAAATCAATGGACTTTATTCCAATGTTACACAATATCTTCTAGGAAGAACTATGCATACATCATATTTTATCACTGTATTTCAACTTCAAGCACATATAAAGCAAATTTTGTTGTTTGTGATCTCGTCTATTATCCTAAATTAAAATCCTAGTGGAACAAAGGAATATATTTTATTATTGAAGCAATTTTTATTATAAACTCATTTGTATTCTTAAGGTGAATATAAAAATATACAAAAAATAAAACAAAATGTCAAAAAATTCAGGTTGGCAACCCATATTACGCCGGTACACTAATTAAACCCACTCTCGTTACGACAAAAAAACATTGTATAAGTGGTATACTTTTTGTACCAACGCCCCACTACTACACGTCCTTTTTACAAGCTTTTATTTATCTTGCTTCGTTCGTTTGTCATTCTGTCATTCTTTCCGGTTCAAAATTTATAATCCATTTTTGGAGCACATGCCAACATCCGATTAAGCTGAAATTTGGCAGGTGTTCATAATTCTGGTGACAATGCATTATAACATTTTTGTTCAAAATTAGTATGTGGGGGTTTTCGGGGTCGGAGATTATGAATTTTTTGTCAAAATTTATACATTCGAGATGGCGGCTCCAAAATAGCGAGGGAGTTTTGTGATTATGGTCCGTTTCTATTCAAACTTTTTATGTGGGGGTTTTCAGAGTAGGAGTTTATGAATTTTTTGTCAAAATTTATGAAATTGAAATGGCGGCTCATGAAATTTTTTTGTTAGATAAAAAAAACAAAATGGCGGACGAGATTTAGGTTTATGGTCCTATTCGATTCAAAATTGGTATGTGAGAGTTTTCAGGATCGGAGATAATGAATTTTTTATCAAAATTCACAAATTCAAGATGGCGGACGAGTTTTGTAATTATGGCCCGATTCGAGTCAAAATTGGTATGTCGGGGTTTTTGGGGTCGGAGATTATGAATTTAGTCGAAGATTATTGATTGCTAGTTGAAATTCATATATTGAAGGTGGCACCTCCAAGATGTTCTCCTCATTGAAGGGCGAGATATCTCAGAACTTACAGGAAAAAAACGCGTCATAATTACGATTCTTTAACAAAAATGCATAGATTAAGGCGTACTTGAGTACTAAAAAGCACAAAATAAAATAATTGATGAAAAACCTTTTTAACACAAGCTTTTATTCAAATGCACTAAAAAGTAATGTCTGACGTAGGTTATTCCGTATAGATTCAAAAGCTTGTCGCTTTTGTATTAGAACTGAACACTTTGCGCGACAAACTTTTCAATCTATAACTCTCCTGCACATCGCGTACTGTTTTCTGATTGGTTGATAATTGGGATGTTTCACTCACTAGCCAATCAGAAAACACTAGTAGAATCTAACAAACTTTCGTTCGTAGACAGCTTTGTAAACCGTGCATGCGAGAATCTTGCTTGCCAACAGTTTTCACTTCATGGTCGTGATGTTATTTTTCAAAACAATATTCTATTGCGAATGTTCCGCTTTTCAATACTGTTTCTATTGTTTGTTTCTTACAAGTCACTGTGATAATTATGATAAGTGCCTCAAGTCAATTAGTTCTGACTTTACCACCAGCTTGGATAAAACGAGGTTAGTTGTTTTCTTCACTTTGAAATTGAATATCTCTCGGGCAGCCTGCAATGTATACATTCAGCACACTATCAGTTCAACATTCTACATTATTCAAATGTGGAGTTAAATGTTTATTGCATTCGGCAATTGCCAAAGTTTTCCTCTGAGTAGGTCACCTGAAATTAGGCGGGTGGCGCAACCCAAAATTTTGACGAATTCTACAAAAACAAAACATGTTTTAAACAAAAATTCAGATTTTTAACCACTGTAATTTGTTACAAAATTGCATTATACAGTCGTCATTCACGGGTGCGCAAGAAGTTAGATTACAACCCTGTATATATTCATAAATTTTGTTCCTATCTCCTATCCTAAAGGATTACACAATAGATCTGCTAAGGTCGCTGTGAAGTGGCTCCTAGCCCACAAACTGCGTACAAATCTAATCCTATCTCGTTAAAAAAGTATCGTCATAATTGTTATTGATGTTATTGAAGATACTGATTGTGTTATATTTGTCAATCTTAAGAGTATTTTTTCACAAACAAATGAAATTTCAAAAGACGCCACAGCCCACAACAAAAACAAACCAGAATATTTTATTTAGTGAAAGTTGGGTTAGCGTTCGTCATCGCACGGACCAATCCACGGTCATCTGCGTACTAGTTACGCACTAGAAGAAAATTTGGTTCAATTAAAGTAAGAAGATACAAGTTGGCCAACTTTCTACTTGTCAATTGTTAATTGATAATTGTTACTTATCTGCATAAACACGGCCATTGTAGGATGATGGTTGAACTAATAATTGCTAATTGATAATTGTTACTTGATAATTGGTGCTGCATAAATCCACCATTAGACTGTTGTCTTACGATCCAATCTCCAAACAACTGCTTTATGATATATGACCCCAGGGAAGCAGAATTCTTAAAATTGCAAGAAATTTTACTTCAGAGAATTATTTCATACTTTCAGATTGTCTTTTTTGTATAGAGTGCATTTTATTATATTCAATCGCCATCACCACCAAAGGCGAAATTATTGAAGAAATTTACATCAACAAAGAATTGAAAAACAATGACCTTTGTCTGAACTCACAAGTAAATTTAAACAGATCTTTCTTTCCACTTCACAGACGTCTGCAATAAATAAATAAAATACTTTCAATTTCATTTAATCATTAATACTATTTATGTGAGTTTTGTGTGAGTGCGAATTTACACGATCCAATGAAATTTATCAATAAATTGAACAATAAAATTGACCAATATGGGTTATTTTTACACCTGACAATTTATTGGTCAATTTTGGCAACAGTTTTTACTCAGGAATACCAACATACTGACAAGAAATGGTTCAACTATAGGAAAAGTTCCGAATATTATTCAATAGCTTATTGAATTGACTCTGATCCATTCTCAAATATCGTTTGAATTGATTAGGATCTGCACTCAGGAATTTTTCGTGAACTGATGTCAAATTTCCTTTCCCTCTTTTCTCAATCCAAGATCTAATCCACCATCTTCTACATCTCTATCTTTCATATTCAGCAATGCACATTGCTGCGAATGTAATGCAACGTAAATTATGTTTTTTTTCGCACGATCATTTTTCTGGCGGTTAGGGTAGGGTACGTGAAATCGCGTAAATAATAACATAACCTGAAAACCTCTGTTCTAGCAGGCATCCAATTCATGGCCAAAAGTTACTGCAAATTGTCACTAAAAATTGATGAAAAATTAGAACCGATTCTAAACTCATCAAATTATTGGTCAAGTTCAAATTGACGACAATTTTCTGTTTACACCTATCAATAAAATTCAAGGTCGCAAAATTGACCAATTTATTGGATCGTGTAAATTCGCACTTAAACATCTTATTATTCTTCTATAATATATTTTTAGAATTAGTTATCAAAAAACTTGGCTATATCCTCATGTGATTGCTTCTGTGATGCCCTTGTTTATTTATATTTTTTAAATGTACTCAAATTTTATCACCATATACATTTGATTTGATAAATAAACTTTATCATTATTATTATAATTTGGGACAGGGGTTGCAGAATGCATACCCTCTGGCAAACCTCACTACCAAATACTGGAATTCGTAGAAAAACAATCGAAAAGCAAACACGTTACGATTTATTAGTAATTTGACTTTTTGACTTGTTTTTGCATATCACCTTGGATAGTAAGGAAGCACCAGTCATATTACCATACAGATTTGGCAGAAACAATGAGTTGAATTGCTAATAAATGCAATGTGATAAACACGGGCTTAGTCATTAGTTGAAAATAGATAGCCTGCATGGTACAAGGTGACTCTTACAAATATCTCGATTGGAATTGTAACGACAATTTTTTCTTAATTGCTGATCGTAAGAATACAGATTGGGAGGTTGCGTTTAACACATGAGGATGGATAATCCATTTCATCTGCTAACCATACCTCAAAATTCAGTTTGCCAGTCCTTCATTGCATGTTGTTTTCCATATTTTATATTTATAAAAAGGCAATAAACTAACTACCGACCTATATCCCTGATAACTAGTTTTGCTAAAACATTTGAAAACATCATTAAACAATGAGTCTGGTGTTATCTAAAACAAAATAAAATCATATCTGAAAAGCAATATGGATTCCGAGTAGGTATCTCAACACAAGACCCAATTGCACACCTAATTGAAAAAAAATATCGGGATCTAGATAACCAGAAGCCTTTGCTAGCTATATTTTTAGACCAACGAAGGATTTTGATACAGTGAGCTTTTCGCTCTTAACTAAATCCTTAGAGGATATTAGATTACGGGACCTACAACTAGATCTATTCCGGAACTATCCTGAAAACCGAACCCAAATTGTAAATATAAATGGTGATTTCAGCACACCTGGAACTCTAAAATACGGCGTTCCTCAGGGAACAGTTCTAGGCCCCATGCTGTTCATCTTATACGTGAATAACTTATTTCTTTTGGATACCGTTGGGGAAATTATCACTTTTGCAGACGATGCGGTTATATATTACAACGATACAGACTGGGACAAAATAAAAGTTCAAGTTGAAAAAATTACCAAATTTCAACACTCAACAAATAAAGAAAAATATCAAGATAAATTCAGCCGCGAGCGTAAAATACTTATCAATAGTCATCCGAAGTGGGGTACCCATGTGGAATCCAGTATAAAAACAACGATCCTCAATCTATCTATTCTGTAAATCCAGAAATTTTATTCATGAAAATTATTAAATTACCCTTTATAAGGCATTGGTAGTACCACACCTCACTTTTGGAGTAGTTGAATGGGGTGAAATACTAAAAATCCATCTACATTCACTAGAAAATTTACTCAAACGTTTCTACGAAATTATTTCAAGAAAACCCTATACTTACTCTTCGGACAAATTACTTCATGAAATGAAGCTCTTAAATCCAAGACAAATATACTTCTACAATGCTTCCAACTACACTGCTCCCAACTCGATATATGTCACCAGAATGAACTGTCCCACACATGAAAAAAACAAAAGATGGACAAAGAAGTTTAAATCAATTAGGCCCCAAAATTATAAACTCGCTTTCATTAGAAATCATAAATATACATCCCGCAAATAAATTCAAAACACTCCTAAAAAAATTCGTATCAGAAAATAGAACAGAAATATATCAAATCGTCGAGACTAAAAATAACTCAGAACAAAGAAACAATTCTTCAGACTTATATTTAATATTTTATGTCAATACTTTTGTCTTATGTCATATATTTTCATTATATCATTATATTATGTTGTATATTTATATTGTATTTGTATATTTTTATATTCTATATTGTATGTATATATACTTCCAATTCACATTCGTACCTTTCTATCCTCTATTTTATACAGTGCTTCTCAAAAGTCCCCTCCGCCCCTCTTATTTTTGGAACGATTATACATAAACAAGTGAAATTTGAAAACTGAATATTAAAGGTTGTAAACTTCCCTACTAGTGATGATAGTTGACGAAATCGTCAAAGATGACGTCACAAGGCCATTGTGACCAATAATTTTAAATGGAACCCTACGGCAAGCGACACCTCTTTTAAAAGGTATCGAAAAAACCTATTCAATGATACTAATTTTGTTTGTGTTTATGGCAGTTTTGGCAACTCGCTTTTAAAAAACGCAAAGCTGTGATGAATTAAATCAGTTAATACTAAAATTCCAAATTCGAGCTCCGCCTCTGGATAGTTGTCAAATAAGCTGACGTTTTTGTTAGTCTCCCTAATTTGACGTTTTTGTAATTGTCAAAATTTTTGTACATTTAATAATTTGTGTATTGTTGATCGAACGTTTTAGCAGTTTTTGGTACTTTCAATATTTTTGTACATTTTAATAATTTGTTAAACTGTTGTGAGCCGAACGTTTGAGTGCTTCAAGAAGCGAAATGCGTACGTGCTTTAGGCGATAAAGTAGTAGCGATCCTAATTCTTGGTGAAACTGGACAAAATATTCATGCAGCAGAGAGCAGACAGGTTTCCCGATCGCCCCGTTTCGAGGACTTATTTAAGGGAGCTTCTTCGTAAGTTTGAAACAACGGGTAGTATTAATGATGCGAAACGATCTGGCAGGCCACAAATTTCTGATGAGAAAAAAATTGATATACTGGCAGAAGTAATAGTTAATCCTACTTCTTCAACAACTCACGTTGCATCTACCTGTGAAGTCAGTCGAAGTACAGTACACAATGTGTTGAAAAAAAACAAATTCCATCCATACAAATTAAAAATGGTTCATCAACTCTCAGACGACGACCCAGACCTAAGACTAAAATTTTGTGAAAATATGGAAACTAAAATTAACCAACAGCCAGACTATGTCAAAACAATTTGTTTTAGTGACGAAAGTACTTTCTATCTAAATGGAAATGTAAATACACAGAATGTGAGGTATTGGAGTGACGCAAATCCTCACCTGTTTCGTGAAACACATACCCAATTTCCCCAGAAGGTGAATGTTTGGGCAGGTATCCTGAGAAACCACATTGTTGGGCCTCTTTTTTAAAATACTAATTTAACTGGTGAGGTTTATCTGGAGCTGTTGCAAAACGCAATAGAACCGTTAATCCTTGAAATTTTGGAAGATAATCCAGATGAATTTGGCAATTTGGAAATAATATTCCAACACACTATTACGGTGCAGTAAGACGGTATTTGGATGAGGAGTATCGTGGTAGATGGATTGGACGACGAGGTTCAACGGAATAGCCAGCTCGATCACCGGACCTCACACCTTTGGATTTTTTTCTGTGGAGATACCTCAAATCGAAGGTTTACGCCACTGAACCTGACAATATTGACGTTTTAAAACAACGTATTGTTGCAGAAGGTGAGGGTGTTTCCGCAGACACATTTGCAAAAGTACGAGAAGAGTTGAAAAATAGGATATTTCACTGTCAGGAAGTAAATGGAGGTCACTTCGAGCAATTTCTTTATGTAGATACTGATTCTTAAATCTGTAATTAATATCATACTGAATGGAATTTAAATTTTAATGTTTATTAATGAGCCATTAAAACTGCCATGAACACAAACAAAATTAGTATCATTGAATAGGTTTTTTCGATACCTTTTAAAAGAGGTGTCGCTTGCCGTAGGGTTCCATTTAAAATTATTGGTCACAATGGCCTTGTGACGTCATCTTTGACGATTTCTTCATCTATCATCACTAGTAGGGAAGTTTACAACCTTTAATATTCAGTTTCCAAATTTCACTTGTTTATGTATAATCGTTCCAAAAATAAGAGGGGGGGAGGAAACTTTTGAGAAGCACTGTACCATACATTTTCTTTTTACCCGACTATGTATGCGGGTATGTATGTATGTTTCTCTGTTCCCTCATAACTTCTAAACTACTTATCATAATTTGACATATGAGGTATCATTGGGAGCGTCTTGATCATCCGCTGATTACAGGCTATGTGACGTCACATTAAATTGAATATGGCGCCCTCTAGAGGACATAAAGTCATGAACTACAAATGATTTTTTTTGAATGTTGCCGTGGTGGGTATCAAATCAAATGAAAGGTCCTAATTAGCACATTTCAATATATATATATATATATATATATATACGTATATATATATATACGTATATATATATATATATATATATATATATATATATATATATATATATATATATATATATATATATATATATATATATATATATATATATATTATTTATATATATGGCTTTGCTTTGTATGCTCCCGATAATTGGGTATAAATTCTAAAATCCCGCCTCAGATTAAAAATAAGCTCAAAATCTAAAACCCGACTACTGAAAAATCATGTTCTAAAAAGTATGAAATAAAAATAAGTTCAAGAACCAGAACCCGACTGCTGAAAAATCACGCTTTAAGAAGTATGAAACAAGGAAATATTCTGATCTGAAATTGTTTTGTATAAACTATTCAATATTTATCATCGATTAAATAAACAACTTAAACGTGGACATACTTTCTTATGTTTTTTGTATGCCGAAGTTGGATTAAAGTATGGTAATATTTTGACACAGAGCTGTTAGTCTTTTTTTATTGACATATTTGACAGGTGACAACTGCGTCATTTTCTGACGGGAGTAACTTTCTGTGATTTTTTTTCGGCTTTTTGCGTTTCACGGTCAATCTATTGGTTTGAGTTCCCGCATATTTTCGGAATCTACGCGAGATTTCCAACATTTTGGTCCAAACCGAAGATCGATACTGCTGCTTCGAGAATTTCCCTTCTCAACTTTTTCTCCACGATCAGAACCATTATTTTTTCCTAGACTAATTCGGTCATTCTGAATCTGATGGCGTTCGCAGAACTTCTCTATCTCACACCGTTTTTAAGTTAGGAACGAACTTTTCTGAAAAATCCAAGGAAATCGAGGAAAAAAAACAATTGACGAAAATATTTTTCCAAAATTGTTTTCTCCAATCTTTTTTGCATTCGTAGCCAGAGTTTCAGACCGATATCCCTGTCCATGATTTTTTTGCGAATTTTCAAAGAAAGAAGTCCATGCACGTCGTCCGCATAATAACTTTTTCCACTTTGGAGCAAGAAAAAAAATTTTTTTCTCGTATTTCGATCCTCCTAACCTCCTCACCATTCGAGGAAAAACAATTTTTTCTGTAAGGAGCTAGAGTTTCAGAACGATATCTGTGTTCCTGGTTTTTTACGATTTTTCGAAGAGAAGACTGCACAGTAGCAACATGATAAAACGCAAGGCGAGGCGACCTCGAAAAAATATCCATAACTCATTAGGTGCGCTCCGATCGAGGAGATCGTCATTTTTTTGGATTTAACGGGCCATTTTACGTGGGAAAAGTCATTTTCCGGAGGGCTGTATGTCTTTTTTTTGACATATTTGACTGTGGCAGCTGCGTCATTTTTCTGACGGGACTAACTTTCTGGGATTTTTTTCGGTTTTTAGAACGATGTTCCTTTACGCGGCTTTGCAACTTCCTCTCTCTCTCTCTGTCTCTTTCTATTATATACGAGTCTAAGTGACAAGCGTCTATCCCTTGCTCTTTAGATAATAATAGAAAATAATAGAACGATCTAGGTATTTGCTTCAGTAACTTTATTCTTGAAATAGTAATTTACGTAACAAGTCCGGAAAATAGGTTTTTTTGGACGAATAGACAAAATTCTAGGACGAGCCGTAGGCGAGTCCAAAAAAACTATTTTCGGGCGTGTTGCGTACAATATTTTTTCGGCAACCGTGTAGAATAACATATCAATGAGACGACATATTTCTTTATTTCTTTATTATACATTTTAATTCTTATTTGAATTAAACAGAACAGAACAAAAAATACTACATATTAACAGACACATTCTTATTCTTATTTATATTAATATTTATATTAAAATTCGAGCAATTGCTAATATTGAAGGGATTCAATTTGTTTGAAATGCTTGGTATATTTAAATTCCTTTTGTTGAAGCCAGAACAAGAAGGCAAAGTTTCCATTTCACATTGATTGTTTTCATCTGATGGTTTTGAATGGTCTTGGCAATTTTAATTTTGTTTGTAAGTGAATTATCTATATATCCTTCAGCCACATTGGTAGACTTCCAGCCACCGTGTCTCTTCAAATTTGTGATGTTCCCACCATTATCAGCAAATAACGTCGCTGAAGTTCGACGAATGCTATGGCCTGTGTAATTTTTAGGATTGGGTGAATGTAAAAATTCTGCGTTTTTTATTCCGAGACTCCCAAAACTGTGGATACCAACAGGCTGAATCGAACATTTTCCTTTTTTGTAATTCACGAATAATCTGTTATGTGGAGTATGGGATGGCCGTAAAGATAAATATTGTCTATACAACAGCAGGTTTTCTTGCCCAATTACAACAAAAGTTCTCTCAATATGTGTTTTGGAATCCGGTATTTTCACAAGCAACATGTCTTCCTTGTCGTTTATTAGATCAATTGACATTTTTGTTAGTTCTTCTCATCTACACGCACCGGTTAACCCAATAATTGTTGCTACCTGAAAATTGAGTTGATACTTTTATATCCTACAATCGTAATATTTTGTTAAAATTACCTTCAGCATTAGATATGTTTCATTATCCGCTTCCCTAATGAATTTGTTGATCTGCTCACTGCTGAAGACTTCTGATTTCTTGGCTTTGTAACCAATATTCTTCCTTTTAAGAAATGCGATAACCTTTGGGAAAGTGGCTATGTTTACATTTTTCTTCACTAAAATGGTACTTTTCAACATAGAGTACATGCTCCACAGAGTAGAGGATTTGACAGTTTCAGATTTTTGCGCCAAATAAGCCAAAATTATATCCTCTGTAATAGTTTTGCATTGCTTCATATCCATCCATTTCGTGAACAAATCATAAACGTTTTCGTACCTGGATTTTGATTTTTCAGGCAATAATTGTGCTGTAGCAGCAGCTGCTATATTGGAAATTTCCCAAGGCACATTTTCAAAGTCACTATCGCTGCTGCTTTCCATATTTTATTGCGAATTGCGATAAAAAACATGCAAACTTTTGACAACTAATTTCATATGAACTGTCAGCCGTTATTTCGTTGCTATGGTAATGATCAACTGCATTTATCAAAACCATACCTACCAAGATTTTCATATTTACAATGACAACAACGACGTGATTCTTCCCGGCCTAGTCCGGGAAGTACGTACTTCCCGGACTAGGCCGGAAAATGCTACTTTCTCAATGGAAAAGCGTCCGGGAAGTGGGTACATCCCGGACGGTTGCCGAAAAATAATCTTGCGGAAGGTACCAAAACGTTCTATTGAAATGTACCATCATCAGTTTCGACCACATTTCCCAGATATACCCTGTAGACACACAACTTTGTGGCAATGGTAGCAAATTCTCATTATCAAAGTTTCAGCCATAATCTTGATAATTTAATTGACGAGTTATTTGTGAAAAAGTTGATTGATGGAATGGGAAATTTCTGCTGTTACGTTTTGAGAAACCAGCTGCATTCAAACGGAATAACGACAACTATAAAAACCGAAAACACGGTGGGTTGTGTTTACCAATTATGACTGCTCGTGTCTGTATCAGAACATCTGGTAATATATCGTTCGAAAGAAGTTTCGGTGTATTTCCGTGATGTGATGCATTCACCTTGACACAAAAAACCTTGAACGTGAATCCGATATGAAATTAACGTCATCAGAATCGTTGGCCAGGATTAAAAAACTATTATTCCATTTATATTTTGTGTTTACTTTTAGTTCAATTTAATTTTATATCTTTTTAAACGATTGTTAACTTTCTGTTGCCTGGTACTAACTTGTCACGTTCAGTCAAAATTGTAAGCTCAACACATTTTTTCAAGGCCGTCAGTAAGGGCGGGCAATGGGGGTAATTACCCATTTTTCTCAGGACTACCGCGACCAGAAAAAAGTTGTAAAAAAAACCTATTTTGAAAAATAAAAAAACCCGACTGCATAAAAAGTGTACTTTAAAAAAGATGGAAACAAGATGACAAGAAAATATTGTCAGAACATTAGGTTTTGAGAGGTTAACTATTAAATTTAATACTATAAACAATCTCTTATAACTTTTCCACAATATGACGTCTAGTTGTCGCCATATTGAACTTTGTCACAATATGGCGGCTGGTTAACGCCATATTGAATTTTGATTATTACTTTCATGTCTTTATTCACAATATGGCGTCTGGTTGTCGCCATATTGAATTTTAATTACTGTCTTATGTCTTTAGTGGCACTCAAAAGATTAAGACAATTCGATTGTCGTAAGAATAAGCAAAATTGGCCCACGCGTTTGGTCTATAGAGTGCCCCAAAGGACAATGAATGGTTGGTGGGTAACAACTTGTCGAAGTATTAATTTTATTACAATTCGCGCGACAAGTTTTTTGAAACCAAATAATTCAACTCAAAATAATAAATCATTGTCAGCGATAACTTAAATTTATTTTATACGGCTTAAATAAAAACTTGTCCTTAAAAAGTGTTTTTATTAGTTATTTTTTGGCTTTTTAGTTAGTTCGCCTTGATCTGTTCATTTTGATAGAGCATCGTTATTACAAAGTCTCTTCCCTGTAAGTTTTGAGCTGAAAGAAATCATGATCTCCGACCCCAAAAACTCCTACGCACCAATTTTGAAAAGAACCTGACCATAATCACAAAACTCGTCCGTCATCCTGAAGTCGACATCTTCAATTAATAGATTTTGACAGAAAATTCATAGTCTCCGAGCCTGAGAGCCCCCACATAAAGTAGAACAAGAAATCTAAGAAGGTCGTAAATCACCAACCACTTGAGTTATCAGCAGGCGGTGGATTCTACGCAGAGTTGTACCTGCCCTAGCCATTAAATTTTGTTTTATAGGTAGGTATAATGATATTGGGTTAAATTATTAAGAAAAATCACTTGAATATAATTGAGAATTGTTTATTTATATATAATATATGATAATAATATATATATATATATATATATATATATATATATATATATATAGAAGAAGGGTAGTCTCGTGACTGGACTAGTTGTAAAAAAATATGAATTTAAATAACTTAGTAGAAAGGAATTCCTTGAGGTTTAGCAAAATTAATGGCAGAAAAAAAAAAACTTTTTTTTAATTTAAATTTTTTTTTCAAGAAGCTTAAAAAAGGAAAATACAATTGTGAAATACGATTTTAAACAAATCTATAGAACTTACTAAGGTGAGGTTAAGTGAAGACAGCGATCTAATCAACATTTTGTGATTGAGGAAATTTTAAAAATCATATCACTATGAACCACTACTAGTAATATATATAAAAATTAAACAATTGCAAACGCACATATTACGAAGGCGTAGAAGGGCCAACAACAAAATATTTTTCAAAAACATTTGGAATTGCCACTTTTAACTGACAATTGTCACTTTGAAGTGACAATTGTCACTTTGACAAGTGACAATTGTCAGTTAGAAGTGACAATTGTCACTTTGAAGTGACAATTGTCACTTCGAACTGACAATTGTCACTTCGAAGTGACAATTGTCACTTCTAACTGACAATTGTCACTTCAAAGTGACAATTGTCAGTTCAAAGTGGCAATTCCAAATGTTTTTGAAAAATATTTTGTTGTTGGCCCTTCTACGCCTTCGTAACATATTGTTTAAGAAACTTAATTTAAACAATTTAAAATTTGACAAGTACAAAATTACCACATGGTTGAAGCATGACTGAAAAAGGAAAATGGTGGATGACAAGTAATGCATGACATGAGGTGTCAAGTGTCATATGTCAAAGTCAAAATGTCATGGGAGAAACATGTGTTTTGTCCACAAAACTATATGACAAAAATTGATGAATGAGAGAAAAAATCAAGAAATACTAAGCAGTTTTTTTTTTCATATAGATTGGTATTTCCTTTTTTTTATTTTCTTCATGTCATGCATTACTTGTCATCCACCATTTTCTTTTTCAGTCATGCTTCAACCATGTGGTAATTTTGTCTTGTCAAATTTTAAATTGTTTAAATTAAGTTTCTTAAACAATATGTGCGTTTGCAATTGTTTAATTTTTATATATATTACTAGTAGTGGTTCATAGTGATATGATTTTGAAAATTTCCTCAATCACAAAATGTTGATTAGATCGCTGTCTTCACTTAACCTCACCTCAGTAAGTTCTATAGATTTGTTTAAAATCGTATTTCACAATTGTGTTTTCCTTTTTTACAGCTGTCTTGATAATGAAAATAAACATTTTCGAAAGCTTGACTAAATAAGAAAGAGTTTTTCTTTTTTCACTGGCCATTAATTTTGACTGCAACCTCAAGGAATATCCTTTCTACTAAGTTTATTTCAAATTCATAGTTTTTATATATATATATATATATATATATATATATATATATATAATTATATTATATTATATAATAATATATGATATACCTAGTTAATGTAAAATGTCAAACTTTATACTTTATAAAAAGTTCAGTTTCTCGATAAAAGGTATTTATAATAAAAATTACTAACGAAGATCAGTTTCACTTTCACTGTCGTCATCCAAATTGATAATAAACTTTTCTTTGGGAATTTTTTCTATATCCATATATGACTTTTCCACCTTTTTAATGTGGGAAACACACTTGGCCCAGCTGCTATCAGGAATGTTTGCAGTTTCTGTTTGAATAAGAGCTACCACAGTTGAACTTAAGGTTGGAGAAGTATTATTTCTTCGAACTGCTGACTTAAGCTGATGCCATAGATGTTCAATTGGGTTAAACATACAGTGATGAGAGGGAAGTCTGAGCACCGTATATCCCAAAAGCTTGGGACATACGGTGCCAATGAATCACAAAAATATTTCTTTTTTATCGAATAACTGCGTAAAACTTCTAGTAACTGTTTTTTTGTGTACTTTTCCTCATAGTACATATCATTATTTAACATATATTCTTGTATAGTGGCTTTGGTGTCATTTGAACATAGTGCTTTATTATCCATCACGAAAATACTGTGGGTGGAATATTTGGTATGAGTTTGTTTTGGAACCAGTCTTCGAATAATTCGGCTGTAGTATCATCATGATAATTGACTAAAGAGTCCTTAATATTATTTGCAGATAAAGACAACGCATTTGGTATAAAACCATTTTCGGTTCCTGCGTGAATTATCGTAATGCGTTTTCCTCTATTAGACGGCGCATTAGTTTGGCATAAGTCAGATGAGTCTACCCAACTTTTGTTTGTATCGAACCAAGTTTCATCCAAATACACTACTGTTCTACCATATTCTCTGAATTCGTTTATTGCCAATAAATATTCAAATCTCCATTTCTTAAGGCGCACAGATTCCATTAAGATTTTTCTGCTACTAGTGAGTTTTTTAAATTAAAACCCGTTTTGTAAAAGAGACTTGCTTAAAGTCTCTTTGCAGCACTGGATACCAGTTTCATTCTTTTTAAGCCGTTGCATTAAAATATCTAATGTAGGCACAATTTGCTCTTTATACAGGGCATATATTGTTCTTCGAATTATATCTACATCACAGCCATCTAGTTTCTTTGAACCGCCAGAGTGTTTTCGTTTCTTTATTTTTAAAATAGGGTTATTTACTATTCTAAACACTGTGGAATACGGTGTTTTTGTTAAAGAAGCACTTTTCTTGCACACCTTGATCCTTGGACATTCCACGTTCCAGAAGGGAAGTATAAACATTTAATATAATTTGTTTCCAATGAGGGTGTAACATGTGTCGACTAGTGGTAGTACGACCACCAATTGAAGTACTAGCTTCAGGATGAGCCTAGGAACGCCACATTTTTCACGACACAAAAATCGAATAGACATTTTAAAATAAACTCAACTGACACAATGGAATATTAGGTAGGTAATGACTAAATGTTGTTTAACTTTCCCACCTTTATTTCTGAAATTGGAAAGCGGTCAATTCTCAAAACAGTCTTGTTTTCCAAATCTGGTAGGTAATTTATTTTGTAACCGTAAATAGACCATTATCGCTATAATCTCGTTAATATCCCAATAGTACTGAAAGTCTGGTGGCCAGGTAAGTAAATTTTATTATTTACACACATTTAAACATATCCTTACTAAGGGTTCTGAATCAACCTTACGAGATTATTTATTATCAAATAAATTTAAGTACAAGACTGTCAACAAAAGCCAAAAATAATGGAGAGCCCACTATTATTAAAATGCAAAATTATCTCATGAGATATTGTAATCCGGACGTTGCTCATCTATATTTCGAACAATAGGTAATAATGAGGGTCGTCGGCTAATATTGATTTACGACTTTCTTAGATTTCTAGTTCTACTTTACCAATTTTGAATGAAATATGACCATAATTAGAAAACTCGTTCTTCATCTTGGGGCCGCCATCTTGAATTTATAAATTTTGACAAAAAATTCATAAACTCCTACCCCAAAAATCCCCGCATACCAATTTTGAATCGAATTGGACCATAATCACAAAACTCATTCCGTCTTGGAGCCGCCATCTTGAATTCATGAATTTTGACAAGAATTTCATAACCTTCGACACCGAAAACCCCCGCATACCAATTTTGAATCGATTCGGACCATAATCACTGAACTCGTCCTCCATCTTGGGGCTGCCATCTTGAACACATGAATTTTGACGAAAAATTCGTAATCTCCGACCCCGAAATTCCCAACATACCAATTTTTAATCAAATCGGACAATAATTACAAATCTCCTCCGCCATCTTGGAGCTGCCATTTTGTTTTTTTCTCTAAGAAAAACTCCGTAATGCATTGTCACCGGAATTATGAACATCTGCCAAATTTCAAATTAATCGGATGACTAGAAGTCGGTCAAAATGTATAAATGAATATTAGGTGGAAAAATCAGTTGAATTAGTGCAATATCAAACAACGTTTATGCAAGAAGAGTTTGTAGATATTCATCAAAGGCGTGTTATTACCCCAATTCAGGGTGTGAACTCAACAGCACCCTTGAATTGTCCTTTCACTAGGTATGAGCCAACAACGCTGCAGAAATCCAATCAACACAAATTGTTTGAATTGATTTAGAGGACAATTAATTACTCTTCCAATTGTGGTGAACTGCCTCTGCAACAAAAGCTGTTGGCCTTGGCCTTGTAACTTATTTGTATCACGCACGTGTTAGATAATAGCACTTGTGTTCAACTATATTATTCGGTATCGTTTTTTTTCGACGTTTTTGCATATTCACTTTACCTCTACTGATAGAGGCAGGTCTGAATCACTCGGTTGTTTTATTTGTGGTCCAGGACCGGATTTATATGCATTGCCCGAAATATCGAATATGCTGAATTTTTAAAATTGGTTGATTAGTTCAGGATTTTTCGGTAGAAACTCGTTATTAAATTTATGCAACAGAGCCAGCAAGTTCTTCATGGCAGTTTATTTTGAGGAATTTGGTTGAAATTTTCAGTTTCATAATAACCATTTTTGGGCCGTGGAAAATCCGCAGCAATCGTGGAATCTCATCACCAGGAGCAGTTCTCATCAAATCTCTGGGCTGGAATTTCTACTACGCAGAGTGAATGTACATAATTATCGTCGGTTTCTTGAAGATAATTTGCCCATTCTGTGGGAAGATGTTCCTATTTCAACGCGAAATCGCATGTGGTTTATGCAGGACGATGCACCTGCTCATTTTTGTGCTCTGGCACTAGTGGAATCTAACAGACTTTCGTTCGTAGGCAGCTTTGTAAACCGTGCATGCGAGAATCTTGCTCAGCAACAGTGTTCAGTTCACGTGCTCTGAATGGTCGTGATATTATATTTCAAAACAATATTCAATTGCGAATGTTTCCCTTTTCTATACTGTTTGTATTGTTTGTTTCTTACAAGTGACTGTGATATATATATATATATATAGAGAGAGAGAGAGAGAGAGAAAATAAGAGAAATTTGATACGAATCCAAGAGAGCTCACCAGTCGCCAACAGCTGTTTCATGGTTTCCCAATCATCAGGACGGCTTGTGATCTCTTTCAAATTCGTATCAAATATCTCATAGTGCTAATACCTACCGGCAAGTACAAAAATGTGAAAAGCATCAAATTATAGATAGTGACACCTATAATCTGTATGTGTGTTAATGATACGAAATTTCGTATCATTAATAGGTCACCAACAGAAAGGCCAATCCACGACACCAATAGTCGTACTCCCAGTGCGTTCTGAGTAACGCAAAACAAATAACGAGAATAAGAGAAATTTGTTACGAATCCAAGAGAGCCCACTATCCGCCAACAGCTGTTTCATGGTTTCCCAATCATCAAGACGGCTTGTGGTTTCTTTATTATATATATATATATATATATATATATATTGTTATGTTATGAAAAACCAGTTATATATTTAAAAAGAAAAAACCCATAAAAAGAATAATTAATAAATAGCTATTAGTTTCAAGAGATTGTTTTTACATAATTTTAGAAATTCTATTTCCTTTATAAGCCTATGTATGATATGAATAGATGAAAATGTCAAAATTATATAACACAATCAATTTCATACACTGTCAGAATGATTACAACCCATAATTGGTAAAAAGACAACAAAAAGTCTAGTTTTACAAAATTTTCATGAATAAAAAGTGATCAACACATTTATAAATTTGAAACATACAGTATATGAAATTATAGCTAACAAAAAGTAGCCAATGGTAGAACAGCAAACTTCTTGATGAGATTAGCCAATCAGGGAATAGATGGTCATATGGAAAATTGGAAATTGTGAGAGAATAACAACGGGGTGATGTCATAAGCAATTATTATTGAAATATGTACATAGTAATAAGAATGGGAAAATAGTTGTATATATAAATTATATAAGATGAACCCAAACAGTGAAATGTGACAATTTGGTGCGCGAATTCAAACATTCAAATGAAAAAGAAGAGGGAAGATTGGTATCCAAGGGAGCAACAAACAAAGCCACAAGGAGATCGGAAAATAAATTTACAAGGGAATGCCAGGCAACATTTTGGGAGAAAGAAAAAATGAAATAATTCCAACATTAGAAGAGAAAAACCAATATTACCTTAATTATACAACATATCCAAGTGTCCAAAGCTGAATTCTGTATATGTATGGTTCCTGATTTATGGTATTGGAGTTCCTGATAGAGCTTGGAGTGAGAAAGGATCTAGTTTCAGGGCATATCTTGAACACTGACATCTCCAGCAGGTATAAAAACTTTAATAGTGCACATCCGGTCCATGAACAATATCACAAATAACGTATCTCACATCTGAAGAACTTTATTTCACTTTATTTTGAACCATAAAAGAAAAATTCACTCTCAAGGAAAAAGTGAGGTTCTGTCTATCTATCCATGATTTGATTTTAATGATTATCCGTGAATATTTGTAGATTCACATTAGTATAAGTTATTTCTCGTAGGCCAGGTAAAATTAAGTCTTCCTGAATAAAAGAAATAATTGCTTTTTGATACTTTGTTGTTTATTTTCTTACAATGATCAACTATCATAACAATGACCATTGAATAAACTGAAATTAGACAGCAATGGCTAGTGGCTCTATTGCCTGAACCGGCTATCTGAGGTAAGAGGCGTACCAACTGTTGCTTAGCCGTGGTGAGAAAAGTGATAACAATTGGAAGCAGCGTGACGAGAGAACAGTGACGTTCGCTAGCAATTATTATTACAGCATACAATACAAATACAGGGCGAAAATATCTATCTATATAATAATTTGGAAAGAATAGCAAAAAACTATTAGCAATCTTCATTATATAAAACAACTATTATTATTCAATTTTTATTTGCAAATCATCATACATTACAATGGCACCCAAAACGTGGGGCGAAATAATAACAAAATAATTTGTTATATCTTTCATTACATTACAATATATATATATATATATATATATATATATATATATATATAATATATATATATATATATTCTTTTTTCTTTTCTATTTCTAATGTTCTTAAGGATCTTTGTGCAGATCTGCTGTTTCTATTATCACTCTGTACTACTGACTTGCTACTAATGTATCCTTATATACCGTAGTTAATAAACATCTATCTATATATATATATATATATATATATATATATTTTTTCAATTTAAATTTCTCTTAACTACGTTCCGACATGGTATTTGTCATCATCAGGTTAAAACACTAAAATAAAAAATATGGAGTTTGAGACATATTTAACTTAACACAATATTGAAATGTATGCACTAAAATAATTCTTTAAAAACATATGGTTCGAAATATAACACGTTATTTAACTCAATATAAAAATATCTGTAACATTTATGAGTATTCACTTTTATTTTCTAAATCGAAAACCGTCCGCCGGACGAAAAAAGGCAGGAAACCATTTTTATGGAAAGATAGAGGACAATTACAAAAATAATATTGATTTGAAAAAAAGACAGTGGCGTATCATTATTTTGATCGAAAATATGACAGGGCATGTTAACAGGAATGCCACTGATGAAAATTAAGAAATCCTTCATCATGGAAAATTTTTATTTTTATACCTACTTTGCATGTACCAAAATTGAAAAAAAAAGCCAAAGCGGTTTCAGAGATATTGGGAGAGAACTGATTTTTTTGTTAAATTTCAACATCCTGTTTCTCGTAAATAAAGCGGTTGCGGACCTAGGTTCACATGAATAATTTTTCTCAAGATCATCCAAGGATTATCGCCCTTTAGGATCAGCATTCAGTTATGAAACACCCTGTATATACATATCATGAAGTTGAAAAAATTACATGAGTCTGCCTTTCTATAGTCACCCCGTTCCCAATTCTGCAACTATACATTTAATATATTTCATTTAATTATTGTAATCAAGTTTGGTTAAATACCAATTTCTCATGACCAGGTCCAAGAATCGTGGGCAACCCAACGAGCAGTACAATTTACCCTTAATACAAATACGTGAAATAATAACAATAATCGAAGTTCCCGCTTTCTATGTTTCGAGAACGAGCCCGACTGGAAGCGTGGATTTCGAAATGGAATAATATCATAATTATAATTGTGGACGGACGACTTTAACATGAAGTGAATTATGAAACACGCGACGATACTCCATTTCATATTATCTATGTAATTCCCGCCCAAGGCAATAGCAGAAAAGTCACGAAGTAAACAATTCTAAAGTGGTGTTTATGATTGGGCTGGCACCACTCGGTTTCATGGAAATTATTGGTGTACTTTCATTTTTTGAATACTTTTCATACATCGTGCGTTGTTTCGAAGGTCTGAATGAAACGATAACAGTCCGAACAATTAACTATTATCTTGATATTCAGTGTGTCCCACTTTTCATGAAAACACACCATAATCGGAAAAAATATAACTACCAGTTCGCAAAGTTGAATTTCAGAATTTATTCGATTGATTCTGAAATTGCCATCAGTGAAGCTAACGGTTGGGGTGGAGTATCTAAAACACATCTGCACTCCCTTGAAGTCATTCAAAAACGTTTCTCAAGATGTATCCTGCAAAAGGGACATACCTACCCTAGCGATCTTCTCTACTCAGAAACAGCATTATTTCACTCGAGACAACTATTAGTCTGGTTAACAAGTGCTTTTTAGGTCAAAATTTTTTCGCATTCTCCGAAAATTATGATTGAGGTGTCATTCGATTCGGAATGGCATGTAGATATTTTTTGAGAAAATGCTAAGGCCGCTCGCAAAAATTGCAATAGTTATAAAAAAATTGTTTTGTAAAATTGTTTTTAACCGCTTTCTTAGTTGTTTGACCAACCCTCAGAAATTAATGAAAACTTGTACGAGTTAAGATCACGGGGACCTTACCTTTTATAGTGGGATCCGAAACCACTCTTGGGACCTTGAAAAAAATTTTTCACTAGCTGCGGGAATCGAACCCGCGCCAGGTGGAAACAGTTGACACAAGACCGACGCTGGTGCCACTGAGCCACAGGCAACAATTAAGTGAAACAAAAAAGGGATTTGGGTTTTTCGCCAATATCTCAAAAACTATCCGAGATAATTCAAATTTGAAAAAAGATGCAGAAAGAGGAGAAAATCCCGGAACTGTAGGACCAATATTTATAATTTTCCCAGAGGGTTGAAAATACGCCCGAAACGGGTACTCCGGCTTGCGCAAGCCACGTCCCCTTCGGACCTTCAATCAATAAATATCATTTGAACTTATTAAATATGAAAATTAAAAATTATCTCATAAACAACGCATTTGTTTATAACAATTTTTAAACAATAGAAGATAAAAATTATTAAAAATCATTTTCAAGTAGTTTCTGATCATAAAAAAAACGGATTAATGATAATATTATAAAAAAAAAGTTTTTTCGATGTTTAATGAAGCTTTATAATTTTTCACCTTAGTAAATTGTTAATAACAAAACGAAAATTAACAACTTTTCAATTTTTCCAACGGAAATCTTTTCTTAGACCTTTGAAGAATAGCTCTACGGAAGAAAAACATTCTCAGATCAATAGTTTAACAATTATCGCACTTGCAATGTTAATGTTCGTGCTACAAAAAATTGTGAATTAACTAATGGATAACTTATTGAAAAATCGCGATAAAAATTTTTGGACCACGGATTATTGTTCAGTGATCTATCTTGCAGGCGCCTGAATTTTTTCAATTTTTAATTTTCATATTTAATAAGTTTAAATAATATTTATTCATTAAAGGTCCGAAGGGGACGTGGCTTGCGCAAGCCGGAGTACCCGATTTCGGGCGTATTTTCAACCCTCTGGGAAAATTATAAATATTGGTCCTATAGTTCCGAGTTTTTCTTAGGAAATTTCCTCTCCTTTCTGCATCTTTTTTCAAATTTGAATTATCTCGATTTGTTTTTGAGATATTGGCAAAAACCAAACCTCCCTTTTTTTTCACTTAATTGTTTATAACTATTGCAGTTTTTGCAAGCGGCCTTAGCATTTTCTCAAAAAATATCCACATGCCATTCCGAATCGAATGACACCTCAATCATAATTTTCGGAGAATGCGAAAAAAAATGGACCTAAAAAGCACTTGTTAACTAGACTATATTCTTCATGAATATTACTGCAGTTCAATATGAATACAAAAACGAATTGATCACATACAGTCATTCATAACTACAGAACCCGCTACAAAAAATTTATTGTGATTCCAATCATGCACAAGTCAGTCGGTCAAAGGAACTATCACTACCTGGGTGCGAAACTTTTTAGCTATCTACCTGATATACTAAAATGCGAGTCAAACCCTAGAAAATTAAAAAAAATCTTAAACTTTATGTTCATCACACCCCCCGTGCAGAAATACACGTGATAATAAAAAAATAAATGGAAACATTCGATTCCCTGTTTTATATATTTTTATAATTAATTTATCTTTTTATGATTCTCCCTGTAGTACGTAGTATCAGGTCCCTAACATCTTCTAATTCAAAAATTCTCTAATATCTGATTTTACCATGTGATTGTTATACAGTGCTCGTCTAAAGTCCGCCCCCCCCCTACTAATTTTTGAAACACCTGGTATATCGCAACGAAATTTGGAAGGCTTAGATATGAGATAAAAACGTACATTTTCATGAAAAAATCACAGCTAAAAGTTTTAAATTGGCGGCTGAGCGCCATCTTCAATAAACATTTTAAATAGAACACCCCGTATATTATTCCATTTTTTAAATCTGCTCATAATTCTCAACAGTTTTCTCCACTACACTTTACTGCTAAATTCAATTGTTTTCGAAACATTAACGTTTGAAAAGTGACATTTTGGTCATTTCAAACCCAACCAAAAAACACTAATGTTGCTTTCAATCAAGTTTGCATTGGAAAAAATCGTTGTCGCGGTAACATCTTGTTTACTGTCAAACTGAACTGCTAACTGTCAAATAGTCCGTTGAGCGCCTAAATCCTTTTATGAAAAGTGTGATCATGGCTCGTAGTTTAGACGATAAATTTGAAGCAGTTTTGATATTTGGAGAAGCTGGAAGAAATTATCATCTAGCAGACCGTATGTTTAATGATAGATTTCCCGAGAATCCTATTTCGAGGTCATATTTGCGCAAACTTTTAAATATGCTCCAAGCAACTGGTACGCTGAAAGATGCTCCAAGATCAGGAAGACCACCTCTTTCAAAAGAAAAAAAGGTAGAAATTGTTGCTGAAATGGTAATCAATCCGACTCAGTCGGCGTCTGCAGTTGCTGAATCCTGTGGAGTAAGTTCAAAAAGTGTCCAAAGAGTCCTAAAAAAAGAAAAGTTTCATCACTATAAAATGAAAATCCTGCATGCTCTCACGGAGGATGATCCAGACCGGAGGGTTGGATTTTGTAAGTGGTTAACAAGAACAATTGAAGGAGAACGGGGCTTCCTAAACCGTGTATGTATCGCAGACGAATGCACGTTTATTCTTAATGGAAAAGTCAACAAACAGAATGTACGATACTGGAGCGATACCAATCCGCATATTTTTAGATAGGGACATACCCAGTTTCCTAAAAAGGTGAATGTTTGGGCGGGGATTTTGGGCAATCGCGTTGTTGGACCGATTTTCATCAGAGGCAATCTTACAGGAGTTCTTTACAGAAATATTTTAGAAACTGAAATTCAACCTCGAATAAAACAAATTGTATTAAACAATCAGGAAGAGTTTGAATATCGTGAAATCATATTTCAACAGGATGGGGCACCCTCCCATTTCGATCGCATGGCTAGAGAGTTCCTCGATACAAACTTTCCTGGGCGATGGATAAGTCGCAGGGGAAGTACAGAATGACCACGGATCTTACACCTCTAGATTTTTTTCTTTGAGGGTATCTGAAGTCAAAAATCTACGCCACTGAATGCCAAACAATAGAAGAGTTGGAACGCAGAATAATAGATACATGTGAAGAAATAGATGAACAGACTTTCATCAACGTGAGAGTAGCTATTTATAATAGAACACTTGATGAAATAATTGTTAGGGTTAAATACCAGTGTTATTCAAAAATAAATTATAATTTTTTAGCTAACTAATTTGTTTTGATTGTGAATTTACAGAACACATTCGTAGGCTTCGAGATTTTCCGGTAATCGGTACTGTTTATCCCTAATAAACTCTCTTTTCGCCTCTCATTAGTCGAATTCATTTAGAGATTTAACTACAAATTAATAACAACGTTAGCAAAATGTTTTACCGGAAGTGACCAAAATCCATACTTTATTTTAAACCGGAATGTCACTTTTCAAACGTTAATATTTCGAAAACAATTGAATTTAGGAGTGAAGTGTATTGGAGAAAACTGTTGAGAATTATCAGCAGATTTTGAAAATGGAATAATATAAGGGGTGTTCTATTTAAAAAAAAATTAAGATGGCGCTCAGCCGCCATTTTAAAACTTTTGGCTGGGATGTTTCATGAAAAAGTAGGTTTTTATCTCCTATTTGAGCCTTCTGATATACCAGGTGGTTCAAAAATTAGTAGGGGGGCACTGTATACACTGATGGATCTTTTTTATTATTAATATTTAGTATAGTATCGCTAAACTGATGAAACTACTGATCATACCAAATGTTGCCTAATGTCGTATACATTGATATCTGAATCTGTTATATTTGACTATAAGATAGATAATCATTCTCTAGACAGACCATCTAATTTTAAGGACCTTGGAGTTACTTTCGACCCAGAGCTGTCTTTTAAAGAACACGTGGACAATACAACCGCCTCAGCGAACCGTATGTATGGATTTATAATTAGAGTAGGCCGTGACTTTAACTATATAGATACATATAAAAATCTTTATTATGCTTTTGTGAGATCTAAGTTTGAATATGCATCGGTTATCTGGAACCCTCATTATCAAGTGCACATCTATAAACTAGAGGCAATACAAAGACGCTTTCTGAAATACTTAAGTTTTGAAATAGATCAGACTTATCCACCAATAGGCACGTCATATGACAGCCTACTGTCGAGACACAGCTTTATCAGTCTGGACATAAGAAGAAAATGTTCAAGAGTCATTACGCTATACAAAATAATCAACAATGAAATTAGATGTGAATGCTCACTACGTCAGATAAACTTTGAAATTCCCCGTCAGGCATCTCGATACCCCGACTCATTCTACGCTACCACGCCACGAACAAATATTTATTAAAACTTCCCCTGTTCATAAAATGTGTAGCAACTATAATTTAGTAAGTGATCAACTTGATATATTCTATTGCAGTGTGAGACAAATTAAGAACTTTTACTTTCAGCAGTAACATTCCTGTAGTAGACTCAAGCTTTCTTCTATTGTTAGTCTTTTGTGCAAATCGCGTATTAGTCTTAAGTTTCTACTAATATTAGTATTATTGTGCAAATTTTTTTCTACTTGATTCCTGTTCTGTAATTGGAAATATTTTTCTGTAGAACAGTGTAAATGAATAAATAATAAATAAATAAATAGTATATAACAGTTAATAATGGAAGTAAGGTGGTTATGTAAGTATTCAAGTAATCCAAATTAAGTAGGGAACAATTAGTAGATTTTAGCCACAAAACATTAAAAGATAAAAACTTTTTAACAAAAAATTAAACCGACCGAAAAAGAATCTGACACGCAAAAAAAACTTTTTAACAAAAAATTAAACCGACGATAAAAACAACTGAAAAGCAAAAAATAAAATAAACCTTCTTAGTCTAAATGATAATTGAGCTCCTAAACTAATGTAAGTAACTGATTTTGAGTCGGCGCCAAACAAACAATTATCGAAGATCATTATCTATGAAAGAAGTCATCAAAACGCAGCCGTGCATCTCGCTGCCATCATTTTACGCTTCACCTAATTCAATTGCTAGTTTGTTTGGCGCCGACTCAAAATCAGTTACTTACATTAGTTTAGGAGCTAAATTATCATTTAGACTAAGAAGGTTTATTTTATTTTTTGCTTTTCAGTTGATGTTTTCGTCGGTTTAATTTTTTGTTAGAAAGTTTTTATTTTTTATTTCCAGTTCCGTATTTCGTCGGTTTAATTTTTGTTAAAAAGTTTTATTTTCAATTTTTTGGCTAAAATCTACCAATTTACTACCTACTTGTTTTTTGATTACTTCCATAATACTTACTTACCCACCTTACTTCAACTATTACCAGTTAAATAATATCATTATCTACTTTTACTATTTGTTGTAATATAAATTATTTTCGTTGTTCTGGTTAGTTTATTTCATTACTTTGTATATCATTCCATCCTCTCATAAAATATACTGATTTTGACGGAACAAGAATAATGTCAGTAGCAATCTGTCATTGTCCACTACGTATGTGTGTGCCAATGTTCACTAGTGAAAAATCAATTATCCCCTATTTTTCTACCCGTAAGGGTGGCTAATTCTTTTCGAAATCCAGAAATAAGGTATACCCTATCTATTAAAAAAAGAATCATCCAAATCGAAGAACCCAGTACAAAGTTATGCCTGATAGAATCGGTTAACGGACCAGAATTCAGAGGATGAGTGATCAATATCCTTCATTTTGCTACCCGTAGGGGCGGATTTCATCTTTTTAATTCAAATGGGACCAAAATCGAAGTACACCCTATCTACAGAAGAAAGAATTATCGGAATCGGACGTATCAGTAAAAAGTTATGCGTGATCATACATAAAAAAAAATGATGGAAAAAAAAAAATATGGGTCGACTAGAGAACCTCCTCCTTTTTGGTTTCGTCGGTTAAAAATAAAATGAACCTTTTTAGTTTTGATAAGCTCATAAACAAATGTAAGTAACTAATTTTGAGTCAGCACCAAACAATCAACGAAGATCATTAAATTACTTTAGAGTAACGATCAAAACAAAATAACACAAAAATGCAACGTGAAATCTCCAACGGTAAACGATAACATTAAAAAAATGCGCTCTCCACACCCCATTGTCATCTCAAAATTAGTTACTTACATCAGTTTAGGAGCTTAGTTATTAAGACTACAAAGGTTCATTTTATTTTTTGCTTTTCTGTTCCTTTTTTGTTAGGTTTAATTTTTTGTTAAAGTTTCGATAAGTGAGTCAATAAGTGATAAAAATGACACTTTTCAGAACTCAATAACTTAAGAACTATAATAGGTTTATTCATGAAATTTGGGATTATAGGTGTTCAAATAGGCCTTCTTAGACATGCAAGTTTGGAGTCCAATTAGTTTTGAGTTGAGGGGGTTTGAAATGGTTCGTCAGAAGTCAGAAGAGTCTACCCAACTTTTGTTTGTATCGAAGTTTCATCCAAATACACTACTGTTCTACCATATTCTCTAAATTCGTTTATTGCCTATAAATATTCAAATCTCCATTTCTTAAGGCGCACAGATTCCATTATGATTTTTCTGCTACTAGTGAGTTTTTTAAATTTAAATCCATTTTGTAAAAGAGACTTCCTCAAAGTCTCTTTGCAAGTTTCATTCTTTATACAAGGCATATATTGTTCTTCGAATTATATCTACATCGCAGCCATCTAGTTTCCTTGAACCGCCAGAGTCTTTTCGTTTCTTTCTTTTTAAAATAGGGTTACTTACTATTTTAAACACTGTGGAAGACCGTGGTTTTGTTAAAGAAGCACTTTCTTGCACAGCTTGATCCTTGGACATTCCACGTTCCAGACATTTAATATAATTTGTTTTTCATGAGGATGTAACATTTGTCGACTAGTGGTACTACGACCACCAGTTGAAGTACTAGCTTCAGGATGAGCCCATAGACGGCACATTTTTCACGACACAAAAATCGAATAGACACTTTAAAATAGACACAATGGAATATTAGGTAGGTAATGACTAAATGTTGTTTAACTTTCCCCCTTTTATTTCTGAAATTGGTGAAGCGTCAGTTCTCAAAACAGTCTTGTTTTCCAAATCTGGTAGGTAATTTACTTTGTAACCGTAAATAGATTATCGCTATAATCTCGTTAATAGCCCATTAGTACTGAAAGTCTGGTGGCCAGGTAAGTAAATTTTATTATTTACACACATTTAAACATATCCTCACCAAGGGTTCTAAATCAACCCTACGAGATTTTTTATTATCAAATAAATTTAAATATAAAACTGTCAACAAAAGCCAAAAATAATGGAGAGCCCACTATTATTAAAATGCCAAACTATTTCATGAATTTTAATCCGGACCTGGGAATCTTTTAAGGGACACACACTTTTATTGCTTATCTATATTTCGAACAATAGGTAATAATGAGGGTCGTCGGCTACTATTGATTTACGACCTTCTTAGATTTCTGGTTCTACTTTACATACTACAGATGCATCGACGAACTTGACTGACACACAGCCGTGTGTCTAGATGCGAAGTGAACATTGAATTTCGGAAGTCCCGACCTGCGTGAAACTACCGGATTGTCTGTTGCTATGCCGAACGAACGCACAAATCGGCGAAGCACACCTTCAATCGGTCGACAGAGAGATAATTTGAGGTGAAAATAGATACGAAGTTAATGAGTACAATTATTCTGTTTTCGTTTAATTTGCCTAGCGTTACATCATACAGCCAATTTGAACAATTTAATAATTTATCATGTTGATCTTGTTGACGTGAATAATTTTTATAGGTTTCGTCAATGAGATAATTCGACTTTAATGCCTGGGGGTTTCATTTTAATTCGCGCAATTTGTTAGTTGCTGCTCAGTACCTCTTTGTTTACGTTTTTACTATTGTGGGGTCCTAATTAATAAATTATTTTCGTTAGCGAATATCAACCTAGTGAATGCTCTGTTAGATAAACACGACAGGCTTGGTGGGCCCGGCTTAACTGTGTCAAGCTCGATAACTGCCGAACATCCTTATTGGGAATCATTTTCCGTTTGGAAAACTAAAATAGTATAATAATAATAATAATAATAAATAAACTTTATTGTCCAAAGATTAAAATCTTTATGAAGTAGATAGTCCATACTCGAAGTGAAGTTAGAGATTTTTTGAGGAATGAAAATCCAAGTCGTCTCCACAGTTTATTCCTTGTTCATCATTGTACCAGATAGGCGTCATTGTCTTTGTTGCCTTTTTGGGGTTCCTGCCCCAAATTTTGGAACCAATCACTAATACTACATAACAATATAGTGGAAATCTAATTCTTTCATTATCACCAAAAACATACATTTTCCAATTTCTTGTATTCATAACTGAAGATGGGCGCATATACGCCCGAAACATGTCTTATTTAATCCCTGTGTGGAAATAAACTGTGGAGACGACTTGGATTTTCTTTCCTCAAAAATAAAAAAAATGAAGAAAAAAGATTAAAATCTTATTGACAAAGCTTCAAATACAAGTACAGGGTGATTCAAAAGTACTTTGACAAACTTCAGGAGGTGATTCCTCACAATATTCCAATATGAATTGTCCAAATAAATGTATGTCCGGAAACGCTTCGTTTCCAAGATACAGGGTGTTGAAATTTTATTTTTATTTTAGTTTTTTTTAAATAACTTTTGAAGTACTGAACTTAATTAAACGAATATTGGTATTGAGAGGTTTTTTGAGGTGTCGAATTCGAACCTGAGTTATTATTGTTCTCACTCGTAGGGGGCGCCACCTTCACGTCTTTTTCTTTTTTGAAAATTCCTAACTTTTTTGAGCGTACTTCTAGCACATTTTTCTGTAAAAAAATCAATTTCGTCCTGAAATTTTCAAGTCCAAATATCTAGAGAACGGTTGCTTATAGCGACTTGTAACAAAGGTAGCTTTCTTACGTAGACATGATAGAGGAATTGATTTTTTTACTGAAAAATGTGCGAGAAGTACGCTCAAAAAAGTTATAAATATCCAAAAAAGAAAAAGACGAGTAAGAGCAATAATAACATCAGGTTCGAATTTGACACCCCAGCAAAAAACCTCTCAATACCAATTTTCGTTAAATTGAGGTCAGTATTTCGAAAGTTATTCAAAAAAAAGAAAATAAAATAAAACTTCAACACCCCGTATCTAGGAAACGAAGTGTTTCCGGACATATATTTATTTGGACAATTCATATTAAAATATTGTTAGGAATCACCTCCTGAAGTTTGTCAAAGTACTTTTGAATCACCCTGTATAAATAAAATATTATACAGTGACCGGCAGAATGTACGCATCATATGGGAAATTCTTTTATTAATAAATTTTGACGAATATCGATATGTACAATCGCTTCTGCATCGAAAGCAACCCCAAAAGACGTTGTACAGTGCCGTTCGTCTTTTCGTGTTTGGCGGGAAATTTAAAATTTTTTAAAATTATGTCTCAAAACACACTTATTTGGGAAAATATTGAAAAATGTTATTTGGAAAAGTTGTTTAGAACGACATTTCATAGCTATGTACAAGTTTTGAAAAAAATCTGAGATAAAAATATAAAAATCAATTTTTTGCCATAATAAAAATTTCAATTTGGAAAAATACATTTTAGACGAAGAAACTCATTAGTAAGGCCAACAGTAATATTTCAAATGATATTTTGTAAATATTCGCAAGCTACTTCTATTTTATTCGAAGAAAATTTTAAATCTGTGGATTTGCCATGTGTTCAACTGCTTCATAAGAGGTCACTGAAATATCTCCAGGACATTATAATCCCGATACTGTTCATTATTAATAAAGGTCCTTGTATCTACATAATTTCAAATTGAATTTTTTATTCAAACTAAAAATAAATTGATTACAAACTTTCGAGTATGCATTAAATTGTTTGGTTTATAATTATTTCAGCTTCTAATTTCATTATAAAATGTAATTATGTAAAAAATTGATTCAATTTTTTGTTCTAATAAAACAATTCATATTAAAATTCTGTAGATACATGGTTCTTTGTCAATAATAAACAGTATCGGGATTATAATGTCCTGAAAATATTTCTGTGACCTCTCATGAAGCAGCTGAACACATGGCAAATCCACAGATTAAAAATGTTCTTCGAATAAAATAGAAGTAGCTGGTGAATCTTTACAAAATATTATTCAAAATATTACTCTTGGGCTTTAGTAATGAGTTTCTTTGTCAGAAATGTATTTTTCCAAATTGAAATTTTTTTTATGGCAAAAATTGATTTTTATTTTTTCATATCAGATTTTTCTCCAAACTTGTACATAGCTATAAAATGTCGTTCTAAACAACTTTTCCAAATAACATTTTTAATATTTTCCCAAATAAGTGTGTTTTGAGACATAATTTTTAAATTTTTTAAATTTCCCGCCAAACAAGAAAAGACGAACGGCACTATACAACATCTTTTGAGGTTTCTTTTGATACAGAAGCGATTGCATGTATCGACATTTGTCAAAATATTATATTAAAAAAAATTCCCATATGATGCGTACTTTCTGCCGGTCACTGTATAAAATATTGGACGAAAATATACAGAAATGCATGTTTATAAAATAAATAAGTAAGTAAAACAACCAGAACAATTATTCTATTGTCAGATTATCGTAAAGAAATTCTTGTAAAATATATTACGGTCTTGTACTCGATTGGCAAATGATTATACATCTTAACTCCGTTATAAATAAATGAATCTTTGATTAGAGAGGTTGACTGTAGGGGTAATTTCAAATTATTTCTAGAGCTTTGTCGTGTGGAATAATGAGAAGAAATTATTTAAAATATGTTTCCTTACAAGACAAACGGTTTCCCAGATGAAAAGAGCAATGACGGTCAGTATTTTCCAATTTTACAAATATTTCTAATTGCTCTTTTTTGTATTTTGACTACCGAGTCAAGTAAATTTAAGCTACACATTCCCCAGAAGGGTATACCACACCTCAAATGAGATTAAATCAAAGCATAATATGCAGTTTCAGCAGTAGATACTCCAAGCTCTCTAGAAATTACTCTAACTGCATAGCATCCAGCAGAAATTTTTTTCTCAATTGTTTTATGTGTATATCGAACTTCAATTTCTTATCTATATTCAAACCCAGAAATCTGATACAATCCTTATTCTCAATGATATCATTTTCTGAAGTTACATCTAGAAGAGTACATCTAAGGGAGATTATATTCGTTTTTGTGATATTAAATAATAAAAGGTTTAAATCACACCAGGACTTAACAATTTTTATATCTCGAGATATTTTTTCGTTTAGATCTTCAACGGTCTTACCCCTCCACAAAATAGTAGTATCGTCTGCAAATAATGTTAGTTCACCAAAAATGTTAAGAGTGGATAGATCATTAACGTATAATAACAACAGAATTGATCCTAGAACCAAACAAGGTTTGAAAACGACTCTTTGCACACGAGCAATACAAATTGGTGGAAATCTTAGTTTTCTTTGTAAAACTCGTTTTTATTAGGAAAACTGCTGAAACTAATAAAAAAAACTACTATTTAATCTTTATGATAACATTGGAGCATTCCTCCAAAATTACGCCAGGAAAAGCAGTATTATTCTGCATCTTCTTTTCTGTAATGTTATCAGTACAGTTCTCCAAAGCATAGTCGTCGTTTTCCTGTTGCATCTCAGCAGACGATCCTTGTTCTGGTTCCATGAGAGCAGAAGACACTGACGACTCTATCTTTTTTTATTCTTCCATTTTATTTCTCAAAGAGTCGTCAACATCGCCCTCTGCAACTGTACTGGATTCCCACCCTCCATGTCGTTTGAGGGCTAGCAAATCTGAGCCAGAAGATTCTGGATCCTCTAACATCAAAAACTTGGCAATGTCTCTAGCCGTGTGGCCAATTTTGTTGATGCCAATGTTTTGGCTTGTACATTTTCCGTTTTGATAAAAAAAAAACCTGCCTGTCTTCAGATTGGGACTGCGAAGAGCACAGTACTTCTTCAGGACGATGTAAAGGTTTCCTGCAACTGTAAAGGACCTCGGTATATTCGTTTTTGTACTCTTCAGTTTGATCAGCATACCACTGCCGAAATCTTTCGTGTCTTCTTGAGATAACATAATTGCTCTCTCCGACATGCTCCAGAGAGTCCAACTGCCACCACCGCTTTGATAAGTAAATATTTGTCGTCTGATGCTGTCGTCAAAAACCGAAAAAAATCGTCTTCTGTGAGGATTTGGGATTTCTTTAGGACGTAGTTTTCGGATTTTTGTTTGATTAACACTTGCAACTTTCTATAGCTTCAAGATCTACGTTATGATTTGCATTTAATGTTGATTTGAGCATCGAATAAGTCGTCCACAATATCGAGGATTTATATTTTTTGGAAAGGAGGATTTATATACCATCACAGCATTTTCCATTATTGGACAGTCTTCATTCCATAAATCTTTTCAACTCAGCTTCAAATCAAATCCTTTATTTTCCTTAAAATGACAAAAAATTTCGTTTTGTATAGGAATAGTCAGTACTTATATCTAACTCACAACTAGTACTAAAAAACAAGCAAACAGATTTACGGGTCTAAACAATATTACACAAACACAGTAGAGTGGATCACATAGGACTAGATAAAAACTCATCGAGTGTATAAAAACAATTGATCAACAAAAACGACTTCAGACGTTTTTTTAAAATCGTTGCAGTTTCAGCTCTCTTGATCATTACTGGAAGGTGATTGAAAATTTTAGGTCCAATGCATTTAGGAGCATTTTGAGTAATCTTGTATTTGGCACTTTTGACATGTATCATTCGTTTCTGACGAGTGTTCTTATCATGAATATCACTGTTCAGAATGAAGTCGGTTTTATTGGTGAATACATAAACTGAAAGTTCATATATGAATAGACTTGTCAGAGTTAGAATATTCTGATTTATAAAAAGGGTTCTACAGGAGCTTCGTTTAGGGGTGTTAAATATACAACGTAAAATAGCCTTTCGTTCAATGAAGACGTTTCTACTCATTGTTGAGTTGCCCCACAAGCAAACACCATAACGCAGCCTAGACTCAACCTGAGCATAATATACACTGATGAGTTGCTTTTTATTCAAAACGACTCTCAGATTCCTAAAGAGATATAGGAGTGAGCACAATTTAAAAACCAGCTGTTCACAGTGTGGAATCTAGTTCAGATATTCATCCATTTGCATACCCAAGAATTTAACTGCATTATGAGAGCTTTGTAAGGTAGTATTATTAACCTTCAGTTGGAGTGCTTCGGTTTTATTCTGATAGTTATGAAAATGAATAGCTTGAGTTTTTTTAGCATTAAAAAATAGATCCTGCCTGTTGAAGTATTCAGAGGTTAAGTTCAGGATATCTGTACATTTGTGTGTTAAAATATCAGTTTGCTTATCCGAGATCAATATACTAATATCGTCCGCATATGCAGTAAATAATGAGTATGATATTTCCCTATCAATATTGTTTATGTATAAGAGAAACAGAACCGGCCCCAATATAGATCCCTAAGGCACACCAGTTCGGACCAGTTTCGTTTCTGATGTGGGAAACGAAACCACACCACCTTGATCAAATCTCAGATGCATTGGTTTCTGTTACTGAGAAACGAGGATATCCAGGTATGTGAATTTCCCCTTGGACCATAACATTCCAACATATCCAGCAGTTTCAGGTGATTCACGCAGTCAAAAGCCCTGCTCAAATCGCACAAAATAGAAGCTGGGCACTCGCCCACTTCAATGAACTGTGTCAGAATTTCATAGAAGGTCAGTAGAGCAGTTTGAGTCGATTTTCCAGAGCGAAAGCCATGCTGCATGGGTATCAAGATATTGTGTAATTCAAGAAAATCATTCGAACGCTCTAGGAATGCATACTCGAAGACTTTCGAGAAGCTCTGGGGGACAGTGATTGGTCTAAAATTTTCAATAGTTGATAATTTTTTGTTCTTACGCAGGGGAGTTACCTTTCCCACCTTTAGGGATGTAGGGAAACTGCCATTTGAAAATGAAAGGTTCACTAAAAAAGTTATCGGTTTTATAATAATGTGCAAAACTCTTTTCAGTAGAAACACTGGTATCTCGTCAGTTCCTGATGATTGTTTGCTCCTTAGTTTACGATTGATTAAATTTAATAATTCTGATTCGCTAAATGGCTCTAAAAACATTGTGTATGGATTTATATCTATTCCATTTTCATTATTTATGTTCGGGCGATAATAATAATTACTCGGAATATCACCTATTAAGGCCTGTGGTGCTTCGATGAAAAAATTATTTAATTCATTCACGATCTCTGAAGGGTCTTCGATAACGTCATCATTTTTTCGAATAACGATGTTCTCACATGAGTTTTTACTTCTGTTCGTGAGTTCAGATACTACTTTCCACAAAATTTTCGGATCGATATCTGACATACTAATTTTGTTTTGGTAAAATTTCTCTTTTGTTTCGTTAACTAATTTCAGGTGTATTTTTTTGTTGTTATTATATGTTTCAGTTAAAGCAGGGTTACTTTTCTTTAGGTAAAATAAATGTTTCAATGAACGACTAGATTCTTTAACAAGATCGTCAATCCACCCCCGTTTATTCTTTTTAAAATATATTTTCCGTTTGGGGAAGGCAGTTTCAAAATAATGAAAGAATATATCATAAAAACGATTGAAGGCATCTTCGCAAACACCATATTCATAAATATTGCTCCATTCCTCTTTTTCCAACATAAACTCGAAGTTTTTTAAATTACTTTCATTGAAACACCTCTTCATTTCAGTTTTATTGATTGATGTCAGAGAAGAGCTTTCGTTAATGTCTAAGAGTATCGCACGATGATCGGAAATTTCACAATCAATAACATGATTCCTCATTGTTACAGTTTGAAAAGATCTGGTCAATCAATGTGCAGCTGCTATTAGTGATTCTTGTGGGCCAACCCACCAATGGGCGAAAATCGTAACATGACATCAAATTACATAAATATATAAAATTAACACAGCAAATAAAGTAAATCGTGCCAGGTTTATAAAGAAGGTCCAGTACTTCACGAAAATTATTAAAAAATAAGTCAATATTACCACAAGGAGATCTATAACAATTCATTACAACAAATTTTTGCTCATTTAGTGTGTAGGAGATAGCACAGACTTCAAAATGTTGTTCAATGCAGAACTCATCAAGATCAATAACAGTTGCCTTGATATCATTCCGCGCCCATATCGCTACTCCACCACATTTTTTTGTTGGTATGTAGTAAAAACCACACAAACTAAAACCTGGAAAAACTATATTGTCCAGCAGTGTTTCCTTAATGCCAATCTCTGTTATACATAAGAACTGTAAATTAGCGAAAAAGCTCATTTCTGTCAGCAGACTGTTAATTTTATCAAAGTTAATTGTATTTACGTTTAACAATAGCAGATTTGGATTTATACCTGCTTCTTGATTTTGTTGGCAGCAGTTCGGAACTTATGAGGCTTGCTCTTTGCAAAATTTCCGCAGAATCTGACATTTTCTTCAACAAACTTCGGAAACAACGATTTTTTTTAGTATCCAATTAACAAAACAATAGAGCCTCGACGGTTGCAATGGTTTCAGTAAAGCGTTTGATACAGTATCCCACAAACAGATATTGTTAAAATTGGGAGCTTTTGGCCCAAGATTCAGCTTCTATTGAAATCCTACTTTGCTGAATATGAAGGTGTGAACTCAATTTCGTAGCTTACTCAGGAGTACCACAGGGATCGAACTTGGGGCCACTCCTATTCCTAATATTCATCGATGAAATATGTACTTCTTTTCAGTCGAGCAAACTACTTTTTGCTGATGATATGAAAATCTATACAGCAATCTCAGACACTACCGATTGCTTTCGTCTCCACCACGATTTAAATCTCTTATCGGACTGGTGCTCGACGAATAAGTTATATTTGAATGTTGATAAATGCAAAACTATGAGCTATTCCAGAAACGTTTCTCCCGTTGTATATGACTATAGAATCGGTGATGGTATCCTAAGACGAGTGAATGAATGCAAAGACTTGGGTGTTCTCTTTTATACCAAACTTACGTTTAATCAGCACATTGAAAAAATAATAAACAATGCTAGAAGAACTCTGGATTTACTAATACGCAATTGTGAGGAATTTTCAAATCTCAAGGCTATTTCCTCTATCTACTACTGTTCAGTTCGCAGCAAACTTGAATATTGTAATGTAGTGCGAGAGACCCTAGCCACGTCAAATACATAACAGCTATTGAATTTCTTAAATTTCTATCCTACAAGAAACACCACACTTATCCCATTTATCACTACGAATACGATCCCTATTGAAAGAATTTAATTTTGCTAGGCTGAGAAAACGTAGAGAAATAGCAAATATAATATTTGTATACAAACTGATGAATAATCAAGTCGACTCAACATCTCTATTATCACTATTAAATTTCAATTCTCCACTTGTCTTTTCGAATCGACATGCCAAATTCACAGCATCACTACAATAGTCCAATCTCAACTATGTGTAGAAGCCTCAACAATGTACCCTCTGTGGACGTCTTCTTTTCTAACTTGAATCAATTTAGAAAGCAACTGTATAGACTCATTCCGAATTAGCTTCGGCATATATACACTTTAGATTTTTTACTTATATCTCCTTCGTGCATCTGTACTTTATTCTAAGTTATCACCTTTTCTATTCAATCTAACTTTCACTCTCTTATAATTTTGTTATTATTTGTTGTTGATATCATTTACTCCTGATTCACTTCAAATTGTTATAATTATTATTATACAGGGTGATTCAAAAGTACTTTGACGAACTTCAGGAGGTGATTTCTCACAATATTCTAAAATGTATTGTCCACATAAATATATGTCTGGAAACGCTTCGTTTCCAAGGGTGTTAAAGTTTTATTTTTATTTTCGTTTTTTTTAAATAACTTTCGAAATACTGACCTTAATTGAACGAAAATTGGTATTGAGAGATTTTTTGAGGTGTCAAATTCCTGATGTTATTATTGCTCTTACTCGTAGGGGGCGCCACCTACACGTCTTTTCATTTTTTGAATATTCATAACTTTTTTGAATGTACTTCTAGCACATTTTTCAGTAGAAAAATCAATTCCTCTATCATATCTACGTAAAAAAGCTACCCTTGTTACAAGTCGCTATAAGCAACCGTTTTCTAGATATTTGGACTTGAAAATTTCAAGTCGATTAATTGATGATCGATGCGTCTTGAAGTTATTACCAGTATTTTACATTTTTCACAAGAATTATTAGGAAATGAATTTGACGTTTAAGTAAGTAGTGTTAGTAATTACATATTATGTGACAGTTAAACGTTTTGTTGTTTTTTTGAAGTTTCTGTAAGTTTTGAAACACTAATTTTGGAAAATTTAAACAATAATGCTCATTTAGCCGATATGCATTTCGTTTATGGCCTTGCGGATGGCAATTCGCGCGAAGCAAGACGTATGTACCAGGAGCGATTTCCTAATCGAGTACTGCCTTCAGCTCCAACATTTACCAGTCTCCACCGTCGTTTGGCAGAAACAGGTAGCTTTGAGAGGGCAGCTGATATTATTGGAAAACCACGAGCAGTCCGAACCCCGGAACTGGAGGAAGCTGTTTTGAACGTACTCGAGGAGAATCCAGAAACAAGTACAAGAATAATTGCTGAAGCTCTCAATTCTACTCAGTCCACAGTTTGGAGAATTATCCACGATCAACAATTTTATCCATACCATATTCAAAGGGTACAAGCTCATTTGCCACGAGACTTTCCCCAACGCATTACTATGTGTCAGTGGTTTTTGAGAAAATGGGCTGGAAATCCTCAATTTTTCAGATATGTACTCTTCACGGACGAGGCAAACTTCTCTCGAAATGCTCTCACAAACTTTCATAACAACCATGTTTGGGCTCTGGAAAATCCGCACGAAGTTAGTGAAAGACATTATCAGTATCAATTTTCTGTAAATGTATGGGCGGCAATAATTGATAATTACTTGATAGGTCATTTCTTTCGAAAAAGTTATAAATCTTCGAAAAAGAAAAAGACGCGTAGGTGCGCCCCCCACGAGTAAGAGCAATAATAACATCAGGTTCGAATTCGACACCTCAAAAAACCTCAATACCAATGTTCGTTTAATTAAGGTCAGTATTTTGAAAGTTATTCAAAAAGAACGAAAATAAAAATAAAATTTCAACATCCTGTATCTTGGAATCGAAGCGTTTCCGGATATATATTTATTTGGATAATTCATATTAGAATATTGTGAGGAATCACCTCCTGAAGTTTGTCAAAGTACTTTTGAATCACCCTGTATACTACTGTTATTGGGCTTAGGCCTGTTGGATGTATTATGTCTAAAATAAAAAAATAAAAATGAAAAAACTCAGCAAATTCGAAACATCGCAAAATTTTGACTTTGAAAGACCAAAAAAAACAGAGTGAACGAGAGATGCGTGCGCAAAGATGAAATATTCTGAGGCAGTTGTATAAAAAATTATTTGCACAACTATCCAATATTCTACACGAACTTTTCCTAGAGTGTTGTCTCTATATTTTAATTTTTAACTTCGTAAATAGGCATTATTATTATCATCTCTAAATTTTCAAGGTCAGTGCGTTGAAGTTCGTTCTTACTACCAAATACCAAAGTGTTCTGTGCAATTTGATTCCTTTTTTTGGCAAGGGGAAGTTTCTCAGTCGCTTCGGAGCTCTTATCCGTACTTTTTTAATGCTGACACCTGTTTAAGAGCGACCAAACATCTACTGCGGATGTTAACAAAAACAATCGTTTTTTTTCATCAAATAAAAATAAAATTAAACGATACACGGCCGTGAAATGTCATTAAAGTACTCGTTTAGAAATCTAGGCTTTAGTAAGCAATTTCCTGGACGTAAATTACTATCACCTCCCCAAGCCCAAAGAACATTATTTGAAGTAATATACGTTGTCTGTGACTTGAGAATACTTCACACAAAACATGTGCTATCACAGCGGCATGTATACAATGATAATATTGATGCTCATATATCTATACTCACTTCGATGGCAGTATATTATCCATAAAACGTTTTATAGTCCCATGAAACAGCCAGATCAATGCATACACGGCCATCTTCGTCACTTATAATCGCGATATAAAGGATATCGCATAAATACTCGATGTCCGTAAAATCCGCTCAGCTGTCAAATTAGTATTCCAACGGCGGTTTTGTCGTCGGAGGCTCGTCTTCGTGGTGTATCTGATTGCAGTTGATGGGCCTCTTTTATTCGAGAATGAATTATTTTATTGCGGGTTTATGTGCGCTGAATCAATTTTCGTTGTAGCGATATCTTTGGGAGAAAAGCATGTTACGAATGACACTACACTTTTAGGCCTGGTTGTTCAATCGAGGATGACCAAGTGATTTGGCTTAAACCAGGATTACCAATTTTGTTTCAGTTGTTCAATACGGGTTTATGAGATAAACCTAGTTTGACCATGGTTTAAGTTAATCTCATGAATTCGGGGGTTTAAGGAGATAATTTGCCGATTCTAACCTATTTGATTGTTTGACATTTCAATAGACATTGACTATTCTGAAAATTATTATTGTGTTGAATATTTTTGTTTTATACCCGACTGCAAAGATGTTCGTAGATATAAGAGACGATTTTTTTGAAATTTTTGATATTATTGCCCCAGGAAGAAAGATACCCGTATTTAGACAATGTACCGTAATTTCGGGTGACTTTAACCCAGCTGGGTGACTTTGGCTCATTTTCAGAAATAGACATTATTAATTATAAAAAATTTGAGCCTGTTTTTTATCGGATTGATTTTTCGTAATTCTATTGTATATATACCTGCAACACTGTATTCCATTTAGAAGTCATTTGCAACCAAATTCAACTTGTATAAAATTTGTCTGCAACTAGCAATATGTTTTTTTACTCATTTTTATATTAAAAATGAAAAAGTTTTTATGGGCAAATTTATTTTGCTTATTTTATCCGTCGGATTACTTTTAAATCACCCAAAATGTAAGCCATGGGTCAAAGCCAGCCCTCAATATGCGGGTGACTTTGCACACCATGTTTTTTTATATATCCACATACAAAGTCTTAATCACAATTTGAAATAGCTAATTCGAAAGAGTGGTCAAAGATCAATATTTTGGTATATAATAATACCAATTTATTTTTACAAATTAATCGTAGACATTCTTTGAATTCAAATAAGCCAAAGTCACCCGAAATTACGGTACCTAGAAACCATTTGGAAGAATGGACAGAAAAATAATTTTTGAATAGATTTCGCTTGCCTAAAGAAATCGTCCGCAACTAACAGAAATACAAAAAATCACCCCTCACGACACAGGCAAAATCGTAACAAAAAATAAACTTTCAAATAAAAATCAAATCTTGATTTTTCGTACCAAAAACGTTTGACATAAAAAACTAAAATTAAATCATCACAAATGCAAAATGAAAAACTACATGATCTGTTCTCAGGAATCTCAAGCAAATGTTGATTCATTGATGAGTTATGTTTCAAAGATAATGTTTGTTATTATATCTCAATCATATGGGTTTTCTCTAGATTCTACTCCTCCCTTTGTAGTTCCAAGGAAAGTTGGTGTTTTTCTTTCATGTGTATTAATTTCAACTTGTGTTCTTCGAATGATCGTTTTTGTAAATCTACAAAATCTGCTTTGGACAGAGCCCAAGTAGAAATTTTGTCTTTTATTGTTAAGATGCTATTCCTTTTCTTTGGGACCTCCGCAGTGGTATTGTATTAATTACTTATTATAGCTCAAACTTCAGTTTTTGCGAATTAGTAACTGAGTCCGTTTTTTACATTCTACAATATCTTGGAATTTTTTTACGAGTGAAATTATGAGTAATTTTTTCCTTAAGAGACGCCTAACAATTTATACAATACACTTGGCTGTTTTCGATCAATTTTTTTGTATACTTTTGACAAAACTACGAATTCTTAGGTTAAGTTTGATTCAATGTTGATGTTTCTGAACGGTCCGAATGAAGGTACAAGCGGAAAAATGTGTTGCCAACATATGAAAACAATGAGTTGAGGAATCCAGGATTACTTTTTCATTGAAAAATGCATAACGTTCTAATCCATAGTTAATTAATAATCCGAGTTTAGATAATCAACGGTTTAAACTCGCATTGAACAACCGGGCCTTATAGGTTCCAGTTAACCTCTGATTGAGTTAACTAGAGGTTAGAATAGAAATTATGCTCGTTTTATGATCAGCTGAAGGCACATTCTAACCACTAGTAAACTCAACCAGAGGTTAAATGGAACCTATAAAAGTGGGCCTGAATGAACATATTCAACAATAAAAAACATTCGAATGTTCAGGAACTAGTTGAGCCCCTCAGGATTCAAATTCTGGGAAATCCGCTCTTAATCTTTGAATGTAATAACCATACAAAATTAATAAACACGATTAATTTAAATTAATGTTTTTTTTAATATTTGAATCTTATACTATTCTACTGTTCAAACGGAGCAATTGCAGTTTCAGGTATTCCAACATTTATGAGAAATCTTTCAATGTGAACACTGCTTAAGAAATTAGCGAAAGTCCAAACAATCTATTCCACTGGAGAGAAATCCCAAGGAAGATTTTTAATACACCGAAAACGGAAGTAAACGTCGATGAGTGTTGAGGTTCACAAATAATTGCATAGGTAATCAAATCCAAATGCAATCATAAATATTCTATAAAGGTCACTGAATCGCGGTTCTATTATTTTCTCTATGTTATACAACAGCTGAAGTAGCTACTCCTCATATGTTGCGAATACGAAGTAAAGGTTAAGAACCCCATAAAAACGGACAATCCGCAGTTACTCAGTACTCAGTGGCGCTTGCTCTCGTACACAACCAGTTTTCTTTGATACGTCACCGGGAGTAGCATACTAATTGCATCACTTTCACAGCAACTTTGGAACAATTGCCAATTATCAAACATGAAACCATCAAGCGACCACACTTGCATGCGATAATGTAGGTCAGTTTGCAAGCGTAGTCTAGGAGCTGGAAAATATGCCTTGGTTCTCTTATACATATGCACCATCATTTATAAAAACTCTTCAACGAGTCCGAAAATTATTTTGCATTAATTGACATACTCATAATGCATCGCGTTTATACAAGATATTCTATACAACTCATGGTTAACGTGACCATATATTTTTCCCTCAGAGCGGGACTATATATACAGGGTGTCCCTGGACTTCCTCTTTTCCTCTCGGGAATGTATAGATTGGGTCAAAATATCACCAGTACTTCATATAACTTTTGTTCCTAAAAGCCTTCGTTACCAAGTTACGGGACCTCAAAGTTACAAAATGAAAAATGTTTTTCTTTGATAACTTTCATAGTGAATATTCAAAATCATCTAAACTTTGGTGATTGACTAAACAAATGAATTCCTTCGTTGAGTTTCATGCAGGAGTCAGTTGTTTTGCTACAAAGTCAGGAACAGACTATCCCCGATGGTCCACACCCCAAAACTTTGAAATTACAGATAATTTTTCAATAGTTTTCAACAAAATAAGGTTACGTAGACAATTTTCTGAATAAAAGTACTCGTGTGGGAAGTCGATCGGAGCAACGATTCTTAATAAAAATGCAGTTTTACTCGACGACATCAAACCCGATCGTCCACCATTATTTGAAATGAAAAATTTTCACAGTAGAAATACTAATGCTAACGTTAATTCAACAACATTTATAACAGGGATAATACAAAATATGCTAAAATAAAGTTGTAAACAAAAAGTACAGTACCTAGTTGAAAGTTTCATTAACAATGTAGATATTTTTTCAAATGAAATATCAAGTTATGTAGATTCGTGGTGTTTTTGAACTAACAAGCTACTCCACTATGAAATATCGAATTCAGTCCATATTTTGTATGTACGCGTGGAATAAGCACGTTTCTTGTTGTGTTATCTGAATCTCATGAAACTCAACATTTGGATGTTGCAAATTCGTATTCACAGCTTAAATGTTGAGGAGTTTCACTGATAAGTATAATTTCATGGGAGAAAATCTTTAAACCGAAGATAAATTTCGCTGAAAAAACGCAAATCGGAAGACATAACTGATAAAAAGCAAACGATAAACTACAAAAACGGCTGCACATGAATAGGTGAAAAATATCCGGTGAATAAATGTATGTTCCATTTCTTCCACAGATGTTGACAAAAACACCTTGTAGAAAGAAATAAAATTAGTGTGGATGAAAAATGACAACTGGAATGCGATTTTGTTTTGTTGAGTGGTGCGTTGTCATTGTATTGTCAATATTCTAATAGGACAGTTTGAAGTGTTTTGATATGGCCGAACAGTTTACATTCAACGAATATGCAGATATGCATGCATTGTATGGACGAGCATTTGGTAATGCTGCAGAAGCCCGTCGTCTGTATGCAGAGCATTTTCCCAATCGAACGTTACCGGCAAGAGAAACGTTCGAGCGTGTCGATCGCAGCTTGAGGGAGACAGGTATATCTAATGGATAATTAATTGGAGCCTGTTGTTTTATTCCGATATCATTGTAGGTTCAGTTTTGCCAAAACGAGGTGGTGAGGGCGCTCCTAGGGCTGTGAGTACCGTTGTATTGGAGCAAAATGTTTTGGAAACTGTCGCTGATGATCCTTCAATGACCATCAGAAACCTAGCAGAACAGTTCCATACATCCTAGTCCACTATTCATATCACATCCAGAAGGTACATGCCATGACACCTGAAGATTTTCCAGCACGACTGGAATATGCCAATTGGTTCCTGGATAAGCAAAGAGAGGTTATGACTTTTATAACTCGAGTTTTATTCACTGATGAAGCAGGTTTCAGTAGAGATGGAGTAATCAACTCTCATAAACACCACATATGGGCTGAAGAAAATCCCCATGGGATATTGCAAACCAAACACCAACGGAAATTCAACGTGAATGTTTGGGCTGGTATCATAGGAAACCATCTTATAGGACCATTCGTTCTACATGACCGATTGAATGGAGAACGTTATTTGGAGTTCATTCAGAACGATTTGAATGGACTTTTGGAACATGTTCCATTGCAATATGTGCATATGTGGTTTATACATGATGGCGCTCCTCCTCATTTTAGTTTGATTGTGCGGGACCATCTGAACCAGATTTTCCCCAATAGATAGATTGGTAGAGGTGGGCCATATTCATGGCCACCGCGGTCTCCGGATTTAAATCAAATGGATTTATTTCTGTGGGGGCATCTAAAAAGCCTCGTTTACGACCCTGGCATGCTATTTCAAGTGAAGAGAGGGTGTTTGCGCCGACTAAGAAAATGTATTGAGAGAGATGTATATGTATATCGAGCAGTTTTTGTAGCGGATTTTGCATTTCTGTTTGCTCTTGAGGCTTGCGATTGATTATTTACACCATGAATTTTGTAAGGTAAACGTGTTTGCATGATAAAAATTCGTTATGAACATTGTACCTATCATTTCTATTTTCATTACAAATTAATTTTTTCGGATAATGGTAGACATCTCAGGTTGGATGTCGTCGAGCAAAAATGCATTTTTATCAAAAATCGTTGCTTCGATCGATTTTCCACACGAGTACTTTTATTCAGGAAACTCTCCAGGTAACCTTGTTTTGTCAAAGCATATCGACAAATCCCAGTCATTTCAATGTTTTGGGGTGTGGACCATCGGGGGTGGTCCGTTCCTGACTTTGTAGCAAAACAACTGACTCCTGCATGAAAGCTAATCGAAGGAATTCATTTGGTTACTCAATCACCGAAATTTAGATGATTTTGAATATTCATTTTGAAAGTTATCAAAGAAAAACATTTTTCATTTTGTAACTTTGGGGTCCCGTAACTTGGTAACGAAGGCTTTTAGGAACAAAAGTTATATAAAGTACTGGTGATATTTTGACCCCATCTATACATTACCGAAAGGTTAAGAGGAAGTCCAGGGACACCCTATATATACAGGGTGTTCCAAATTAAGTCGGCACCATTGCCAACTCCGTTATTATTGATGCTACGATTTCGGTTAAATGGGCAAACTGGTAGCATTTTTAGTGGCCTTCTCGATGCCGAAAACAAAAAAAAATTGACAGTCGCGTTGTCATAATATTTTATAAAATTATTTTTTTTTCAATGGAACACCCTATATTTTTTCATCCATTTCGATTCGTAATAACATTCTAAACAACAAAGCTCATTTCACTATTTTTACCTCAATTCCATACATAAGAGAGATCACTCCTAAGCTCACCAGATTATTCAATTCTCTAGACAATTTCAAAATTGCAAATAAAACTGTGTTAACAATCAGATCAATCTTCTCGAAAGTGAAAGACAAAAATTCTGTAACCTCACTTACAAATGTCATTTACAGTATTCCTTGTCGAAGTTGCGACAAACAATACATAGGCCAAACCCTTAGATCATTGTCCAATAGATTCATTTAACACAAAAGTGATTGCAGATTGCATCCTGAAAGATGCACTCTAGCAGAACACGTAAACAGTTTGGATTACCGAATGAATTTTGAAGCAGTAAAAGTGTTAGCGACTGAGTCACAGATCAAAAAGAACTTTCTTAGAAATGGCTTTCAAAAGTGTAAAAGTAAAAAATGGCTGAACAATTGTTAAAAGTGCATTTTATCATTACTGACTAACTGGTGCGTGGATCACACTATTCCTAGGAGCATAAGTAACATACAGGAGCTCCTAGCCTCAGTTGTGAGTGAACGTGCTATTCGATTACGTTTCGGCACTATATTTTTACTGGCACATTACAGGTTTTCCGTTTTTCAACTTATGAAGAAGGAATAGGGATTAAATAGACTAGCTTTGTACAAATTGGTCAAGGAGTCTGCTGAAAAATGAAATGATGGAAATCTCTTTGAAGAAGATGACGGAGATCAGAGTTCAGGAAAATCAGATTGAAAAAGATCCGAGAACACTCAAGAACTGTATGATAAAGATTGATTATGAAGATATTTTTCAGGAGTATTTACCATTACAAACAAAGTGAGTCAACAGCAATGGTATTATTTTCAAAACACATGAAAAATGTTGTTGACAAGGGTTTTGACATAAATGCTCCACTGCGCATTTTTGACGCTGTATTAATGGATTTTGTGTATTGTATCTAATCTCTATAACATTTTTGGGGTACGTCCTTGCCATGATGTCGGCATTGATACAAGTTACGCATTAAAACTGATGAATATTCAGTTGGTTTGTTGAATAAATCACAGATGAGAACCAGTTTTCTTATACTTTATTAATATATGAAATACGAAACAGTAGAATCAAGGATTAATTTTTAAAGCACGTGCTCATGCTTGGTTATATACGTAGACCACATTCTGTCAATTGTCACACTAAAAATAATGGTACAATGTTACCAACTCCAGAGAGTGGCTAAGTAACCGTGAGGAAGGAGGACTAAAATAATTGTATTGCTTATTTCTTAACAAAACGTTTACAATAGAAAAACTAGTTTTACTTCCTGGTCCCTTTTCTATAATTGAATTCTACAATTTTGTTTTCTTATTCATAAAATACTAGTTTCCATTTCCAAAGATCGTGTCGTGAATTTATTTTATCCCTTTCCGGAATTACCCCTGTCTTAGTCGTAACCGAACATACTATACACGCCTCGTGGCGAACCGGTTAGAGAAAATGGAACCCAGCCCATGGACTAGAGTGTGATACTTTGTTGCATGTATTGAACGCCCCTTTGTTCAGCAGAGCCTGTAATTTGGATAATTTCGTTGAGACTTAGAAATGGAAATTACACATACATGTATGCATTTATACGAGGTGTGGTAATTGATGATTGACACCATGTAATTGCCAGGTTCATTTTTCGAGTAATATGGTAAGACTAAGATAACATCAGTTATTGTTTTTTTCGAAGCCTTAATAAGCACTGTTTTGTTACCAGGACTATTCTGAAAAAAAATTATAGTGAGTGTAAAAAAACAAATGTATTATGTATGTATTACATTAGTTAACAGCCTATGTTTCAATAGTTCCCAGTTGCATTTTAGCAAGATCAAAGTTACACCAAATAGAAATATAAATTTACAAATCGTTTCATTTTCAATAAATGTTATTTGCGATATTCTTTTCTCGATTAGAATTTCAAAATGTAAGATATCAAACCTTTTTTCTTCATTAGTTACAGCTGGAAGGTGTAGAGTGTCCCAAGAGCTAGAAGATCTGGAAAAGTTGTGCTGAATACATAATTGTTAAAGAAAAATCGATATATTAGGCACGAATTATGTCACCATCTCCAGACATACTTGCTGACGCCAACAGAACCACCACTCCATCCAAAATGCTGAGTAGACATTATCTCATTGTATATTTAAATTATTACAATAAAATTGATTTTTGAAAAGCAAGATTTGTGCGGTCGATAGTTAATTGGCAATCGAACTTTTGTGAACAGTCGAAGTTGGTTTTGGAAACAGAGTGGCTCCTTGGACTTCAGGACACCCAGTCATTCATAGACCTGCGGAAAACCCCATCCCCGCTGTTCTCGAAAAGAGGAACCCCATTGTCCCCTTCTGCAAGGAAAAATCGCTTGTTGAAGACAAAATTCGCTGATCCAGGGCAGACTCCTTATAGTGGTAAAGAGTGCTGGCCAAAAGCTTGCTTATATTGTGAGTACAACTGAATTATATGTCGCTTGAAAATATTTTCAAAAAAATTTAATCATTATCTTCAACTGACTCAGACAATAATAATTCTCCTCCAATTCAAATCGATACCCAATCTATGCCAAATCAAATCAATACAAATGATCAATCGAATTCTGAATCGAATATTTCAAATACAAATCTTAGTTTCTCAAATAATTTTAAACCAGAATATTTTAACTGTGTTCCCCAATTTGATGAAAACCCAAACGAATTGAATAGATATCTAAGTAGTTGCGAAAGTTTGATAACTCATTTTTATGATACTACTATTACAGGGTGCTTTCAAAATTTATATTTGTTGAATTCTTTGATTGGAAAATTGACAGGTAATGCCAAATTAGTAGTGGATATTCAGAACGTTACTGATTGGAATGTTTTGAAAGAATCTTTGTATAGGAATTTTGCTGATCAACGCGATGAAGCTTGTTTAAAAAGAGATATGGTAATGATGTGGAACAATATCCGAGTGAAAATCTGGTAGGTAATTCATTTTGTAAATAGACCATTATCGCTATAATCTCGTTAATAGCCCATTCGTGCTGAAAGTCTGGTGGCCAGGTAAGTAAATTTTATTTTTTACCCACATTTGAACATATCCTTACCAATGGTTCCAAATCAACCTTACGAGATTTTTATTATCAAATAAATTTGAAAACAAAATTGTCAACAAAAGCCAAAAATAATGGAGAGCCCACTATTATTAAAATGCCAAACTATTTCATGAGATATTTTAATCCGGACCTGGGAGTCTTTGAAGGGACACACACTTTTATTGCTTACTATATTTCGAACAATAGGTAATAATGAGGGTCGTCGGCTAATATTGATTTCCTACCTTCTTAGATTTCTGGTTCTACTTTAATATTCCTGACAATTCGATATCTAAATTAAAAATTTGCTTTTTATTAAGACATCTGCTAAAACGGGGATTCGTTTTCCTCCATACTTTGCAATGGGATATTTTCATATTCCCCGAAAAAGCGGTTGAGGGATTCCAAATTATATTATAATTCGATCGACATTGGCGCTGATTGTGGCCCAACGTGTCAGGAAGAGTCTTTGGGGGAGATGATTACAATTACAGAGGAATTATTGAATTTTCCTTCGCACAGGTTTTTTTCGGGGTGTAAAGACTTTTTCCGTCGTGGGACTTGATTGAATTATCGCAATTCTCAAATCACCTCGCAGTCCCGGTTTAACGGGAGTTCCACGAAGAGCTTGATCGATCGATTTTTGTAGGATTTTAAAGTTGGAAAATCGAGCGGAAATACTGAAAATAAAAATGGAAATACAGTGTGACCCATTTAAAATAAAACCACCCCAGTAGATACGCATTTTTCAGTCAATCTCGAAAACTTGTCACAACTTTTCATAACTTTAGTTTCATTTCCAAGGCACTCTATGGTTTTTTTCTTTGTCAAAAACGGCAAAAGTTAATTAGGCAATTTTTGTTTTTAAATTTGACTACACCACTGGATTCGTAGTCGTTATAAATAAAAACCATCAAAATTTCATAAAACAATATTGGTTAACAACGAAGTTACAACTACTTTAAATTTTGGAAACAAAGGATTTGATTATAATTTTTATCTAGATTATAAACATACTTAAGATCTGGCAACACTGCCGATACAAAGTAGAACACCAGCGAATTTGTACAGCGAAAATCCGAAGTCAATAGCTCATTCCGTTCTACAGTTCCTGAAGGAATGGTAATGTGAGCGATTTGTGGTGTACTAAATCACAGCCTACTATTGATTTAGTACAATACCTATGCCTAATGTATTAGTTCAGCTTTCCTCAAATTATTGATATCTTCTCTAAAAGCTTGTTTCAGTTGAGTTTTGCAGAAGTTAAAAGGAAATTTTTTTGTCATGCTTTCTGTTTTATTATTGAATAAATAATTTTGATACTTTAAAACTTGATTCGGTTCGTTTCGTTTTTATCGGCTATGGAAGACTGCATAACTTGAAAGTGAATTTTTTATTTTCTGTTATTTTCAAATACACTTATAACCTAAACTTAAATAAATGATTTCAAGAGAATATAATTTACAAATCCAGTGGCGTAGTCAGATTTTTATTACAAAATCTCTTCCATGACAAATCGCTCACATTACAATACTTAGTTATAACTGTAGAACGGAAAGAGCTATTGACTTCGGATTTTCGCTGTGTTCTAATTCGTATGGACCGTGTTGCCAGATTTTAAATATGTCTATAATCTAAATAAAAATTATAATCAAATACTTTGTTTCCAAAATTAAAGTTAGTGTAACTTCGTTGTTAACTAATATTTTTTCATGAAATTTCCATGGTTCTTATTTATAACGACTGAAAATCCAGTGGTGTAGTCTGATTTCAAAACAAAAATTGTCTAATGAACTTTTGCCTTTTTTGACGAAGAAAAAAACCATAGAGTGCCTTGGAAATGAAACTAAAGTTATGAAAATTTGTGTCAAGATACAGTTTTTGATGCTTAATATTCAAATATATATATATATATATATATATATATATATATGAAGTGGAGGATTGCGTCTGTGAGAAATACATGAAAGGAAAAATTGTAGCATATCCGACAAATGATTAAATTGAAGAAAAAAACATCTCCAAGCGGGATTCGAACCCAAGACCTCTGAATCTCTATTAGATGCTCTACCAACTGGGCGATTGAGGACATAGATTCCATCCACATATTTGTGAATCGATCTTTTCTACATTCCTAACACTAACATTAAAATTATGGGAAAAAGCGATTCACAAATATGCGGATGGAATCTAAGTCCTCAATAGCTCAGTTGGTAGAGCGTCTAACTAGAGATTCAGAGGTCGTCGGTTCGAATCCCGCTTGAGGATGTTTTTTTTGTCTAATTTAATCATTTGTCTGATGTGCCCAATTTTTCCTTTCATATTTCTTACAGACGCAATTTGCGATTTTCCACTTCATATATATATATATACAGGGTGAGTCAACAGGATACCCGTGGTTCATTGATCCTTAATGTATCACTATTTCGATTTATTATATTTTTTTTGTCAAAGGGACCATCTAAGACCACCTTCCAAAATAAGTTTCATTCATACAGGCTGCATCGTTGATGCGTGGCTAACCAAAGTTGTTCTTTTTCAAATGAAACACCCGGTATATTTTCATATATTCCGTTCGGCTGTTACATTGGCTGCTCAACGATTTTTTGACAATTTTGAATTCCGTTGCGGCGTTGCCGAGTTATAGATATATTCACATTTCGAAATATTTAGTAAAGATAATTGGGGAATCGTTGGTTGATATGATGATGTTCATTGAGAATACCAAGAATTTGGAATAAATTGTACAGGATGTTCGATACAACAACACAAACTTCACTGAATGTTTGGGAAGGTCTCATTGGACGGCGTGTAATTGGGCCCTTTTTTTTCAACGGTCATCTCAATGGAAGAAAATATCTAAGATTTCTGCGAAGTCAGTTATCAAATTTATTAGATGATATTCCATTGGCCATAAGGCCGAGAATGTGGCTACAACAAGATGGCGCGCCTGCACATTACCACACTGATGTGCGGGAATACATTGATAATGAATTCCGTGAAAAATGGATAGGTAGAGGAGGGCCACTTCAGTGGCCTCCAAGGTCACCACACCTTACAAAAATTGATTTTTTTCTATGGGTATACATTGAATGGGTTGTCTATCAAACTCCGCCTACAACTCCTGAAAATATGAAAGCAAGAATTTGTACTGCTTTCAGGGAAATTTCAGAAGACATGCTGGCACATGTGGATACTAATTATCGAAACAGATTGAGAGCGTGTATTGGTGAAAATGGCAGGCACATTGAACATTTGCTGCATTAATTATTGTTAGATTCGAATAAATATGATTTTTATGCAAAGTTTAATTCCAAATATGATACCAAAGGCGATCATTGTCAGTATTTTCTTTGGAAAAACCATCTATCTTTTGGATGTAGAATATCTCGGAAACGAATTGTTTTAGGTACATGACATGATGAATGAAAAGTGTAGAGTTATTCAAAAGGAGTTGATTTGAATGGTGTTCCATCTGAAAAAATCAAAATAGCGATGTTTGAAAATGGCTAAGTTTGTGTTGTTGTATCGAACATCCTGTACAATTTATTCCAAATTCTTGGTATTCTCAATGAACATATCATATCGACCAACGATTCCCCAATTATCTTTACTAAATATTTTGAAATGTGAAATAGGTAATTTTTCGAAAAGAAGTCTACAACATAGATTTATTTTGAATAACTCGGCAACGCCGCAACAAAATTCAAAATTGAAAAAATCGTTGAGCAGCCAATGGAACAGCCGATCGGAATATATGAAAATATACCGGGTGTTTCGTTTGAAAAAGAACAACTTTGGTTAGCCACGCATCAATGACGCACCCTGTATGAATGAACATTACTTTGGAAGGTGGTCTTAGATGATCCCCTTGCCAAAAAAAATATAAGAAATCGAAATAGTGATACATTAAGGAGCAATGGACCACGGGAATCCTGTTGACTCACCCTGTATATTAGTTTTTGAATTCTGGTGTGTATTTTTTTGGTTTGGAGTTTCTTAGGATTTTGATTCATAAAATGAATTTTAAGAATTAGACGTTTTGTCCCTGGCTTCTTCAGTAATTTTTTTTTAAATATTTACAAGTATAAAGTGGTTTGTACAGCATTTGGTGCTGAATAGAAAAAAGGGGGTAAGTATGAGGATCCATTGTTATTTAGATATTCAAATGGGGGCTATGCTGGGATTGGGTTTACGTTATAGGTATATCTGTACATCGGTTTTCAACCAAAGTATGTCTATTACGATTAAAAATTGAGAGTTTTTTATATTACAGTTCGACATTGCTGTAAAATGTACGAAAAACGCAGTAAATCGTGTATATGTACGTTATTGGACCTTTATTATTAGGCATCCCTTACACGTATATATACAGGAAAATAACATAGTCTTGATATATTTTTGTTTCGCTTCGGAGAACAGTTATGTTTTACGATTGTACGGCGATAAATGGATTAAAGTATCCCTCCATTTCCTCCCTGAGATTTTACTGTTTGCTACCGTAATAAACATACCAGAAGATAAATATTTATTCTATCATCCAGTATTAAATGTAAACACAGAGGGATATGTAATGCAAGATCCGAGTCAATATTTACGCACTCTTACCGCTCTGGTATAATAATTTGAGAATTACGTTGTACTTAATATATGTATTGGCGAGTCTTGGGAAGATATCTCTTTCTCCTCGCACAAGAAATATATTTTGTGTCAGATCTGGGATGTTGAAACCACATTGTTTGTTTTTTCATAATTGTATTTGTAGATCATCATGGTGTATGACATTTTTCCACATTCTCTGAATGAAGTAAGTTTTTGTTCCTGACAACATAACAACAACATAAATTGAATATTGAATAGAAATATTTTTCTGTGAGAATGTTTCCTTTTCAACATGAATACCTCACATGAATACCATCTTGACGATGGAAGATAGGACTAAAGTTTATCTTTCAGTCGCAGATGATTCCACATCTAATTTTATGAACATTCTTCTTTGACTGGAATAGAAAATCAAATAACTATCTGAATGAAAATGCAAATTTTCAATTTCACATTTTTTCTTTTGAGTTTGGGCGTTTTCAGAATATCTATCAGATGTAGTTCAATGTCCAGCGTGGCTTTAGCCGGGGAAGTAGTTGTTTTATGTTAGAAATTCACAAAAAATAACTTCATTTTAATCGTGGATTTTTCAATTCACAGAAAAATCTTTCTATCAATATTCAATTGAGAATGTTTCCCTTTTCAACATGAATACCCCACAAGAGGTTATCTTGACGACTGAAGGTAGTGAATCGCAGATGATTCCACATCTGATTTTATGAACATCCTGTTTATATTTGCAACAAATCAATCCTGTTCATATTTTCAACAAATCAACAACATAAAGATGTTGTTTATTCAGGAATGTCACAGTTTATCGTTTATAGTATTCTTTTTTCTACGACTGTATTGAATATTTTGAATAGATGTAGTAGATTTATCAAATCAGTACTTATTTATTCAACAGGGAAAGAATAGTTACAGTGAAATTTTGTTTTACATAAACACGATATTGAATTTCATAAGGTGGAAATTTCCTATATCAGCAGCCGATGTGCTTTTCCTAGCACTCTTAAATCACAGACAGGCAAGCCTGTTTTTTGCCGTCTCTGGTTTGTTTTTGAAGTCTGTTCTCGTGACTTGCCAAAACTTCTTCTACATATCATCAAGGACGATTTTCTTTTGTTTATTAGATGTAGTTTCCAGGTACGTTTCTTATACAATGAGTTTCAAAAAGTTTGCACCATATGGGAATCTTTTTTATTGTCCATTTGACAGAAATACAATATATTTATAGAATAGTGTTGGAAGAATAACAAAATACTCGGAAAACGTCATTCAGGCCTATTTCTCTGAGTATGACCTTTAAGTCATGCAAAACTTCTACACTATGGTCGATATAATATATGTTGAAAATCCCCTTAAAATATGAAAACAACGTTGACATTTCGAATCTACACAAATTAATAGCGTTTATCAAACAAAACAATGAAGGATATAAAACAAATAAAATAAAAAAAACATTTAATAATTTTTTTTTTGAAAACTCTAGATTCTGAGTTTTTAATGATCAAAGTAAGTAAACTCTTGGGTATATAGTATAAAATCTAAATATTTTGTAAAGTTATGCGACTAGTTAGATCGTACGTACGTCAAAAGTGTGTCATTTTTGATGACTTTAAAATATTAAAAGTATTTTTGAAGAGACTGCAAAAACAAAATTCTACTACTGAAGAAAAAATCTAGGGTTTTCTGCTATCTTAGGAGGCAGTTACATGTACTTACGGCAAATTTCAGCTGGATTAAATTTGGAACTGAAAATGTTCTTTGTATTTGCGTTATTGTATCAGGAATTTTAACAATTATACAGGGTGATTCAAAAGTACTTTGACGAACTTCAGGAGGTGATTCCTCACAATATTCTAATATGAATTGTCTAACTAAATATAGGTCCGGAAACGCTTCGTTTCCAAGATACAGGGTGTTGAAGTTTTATTTTTATTTTCGTTTTTTTCAAATAACTTTCGAAATACTGACCTTAAGTAAATGAAAATTGGTATTGGAAGGTTTTTTGAGGTGTCGAATTCGAACCTGATGTTATTATTGCTATTACTCGTAGGGGGCGCCACGTACACGTCTTTTTCTTTTTTGAAGATTCATAACTTTTTTGAGCGTACTTTTAGCACATTTGTCAGTAAAAAAATCAATTCCGATATCATATCTACGTAGAAAAGCTACTCTCGTTACAAGTCGCTATAAGCAACCGTTTTCTAGATATTTGGACTTGAAAATTTCAAGTCGATTATTTGATAATCGATGCGTGTTGAAGTTAAACCATTATTTTGCATTCTCCACAAGAATGCTCAGGAAATGAATTTGACGTTTAAATAATTAAAGCGATTTTTTATAAATTTACGAAAATTATCTGATTACGGTTTTACAATAATGGCGACTTCAATTATTGAAATTGTTACTATACACCCTAACAACCTAATATTTGTTCTAATTTTTCCTGGTAGGTAGGTATGTATTGCGATTGACTGAAATAATTTTTCTTAATGTCACTGACACTGCCAAAATAATAAAAATTGGACGTTTGCTTTCAAAACGTTAATAATATATCATTTCATTTTATATAAAAAACCCAAAGTATTGGAAAAATCCTATATTATATTCGATAAAGCCTCTTTTTTGAACTTGAAAAGAACTTTTCGCTTGATATTCTTGTTGTATAAATAACTATTATGAGCATTATCTTTCATGATAATTTTTTTTACTCTTTTTCATTTCCAAATGGGGTATAAGACATTCTAATTTTCATCGCTGCGCTACTCTACTGGGATGAAATCCAACATAATGTTACCCAGAGCATTTCTATAATATATTTGCTGTCGACACACGGATGTTTTTCCGCAAACTTATAATAAAAATGTTAGTAACTCCATCATTTTTCACGCATCAAAAGTCTTTGATGTATTGTGTAAATGGTAAAATGGAAATAGCTCCCGATCTATTTTTATTGAAGGTATTATTGATATGTTTATTTGTTGACTGCTCGACACGAAACATATGTTCATTATAATAACTGATGGTGTATTCCAGATATATTTTTTTTGGTCGTCGTAACGGTGGGAAGCTTTGTAGTTTATAATTCGTAGCGAGAATATATTTCGTGGCTATTTTTAGTGGTCCGACCAAGGTAAAGACGAGACACTCCTATCTCGAACTCATGTGATTTATAAAAATGGTCTGGTACATAAAAAACATGGAAAATGCATCCTTACTATGCCCGGTATATCTTGACATCCAGATTATGAAATCGGGGATACATAATAATAATTTATTTACCACAGGAAACACAGAAATGAACGCAAATTAATTAATAATTTTTTATAGATAAATCTTATGTAAATGAGTTGTTACATAAGTGAGTTGAAATATATTTAGGTTTACATAAAATTACATGGATCCATGGATATTTCTTAATATATCACAGTCCAATATTGGTAGTGCAGGTTCACGGGTAAAATAGCTATTACATTCTCCAATACAAATACAAAAATTTTTTTTATTCATTACTTGAAACTCCAGTACATAACATAATTATACATTATATGTATATCAAAAGCTTATTGGACTATTCAAAAAAACAGAAATGGTAAAAGTCAAAATAGATGTGTGGTAGACGATTTATATACAAAATATACACAAATAATAATAATAATAATAATAATAATAATAATTTATTTACTCTCTAGGTGGGTTTTACATTTTGTAGTAAATAAACAGAGGGTTCTATTATAAGCGTCGGGTTGTGCATGGAAGGTGATTTTCTGCTTACAGTAGTTTTATGTAAATATGTGGACATCATAATGTAGTGTTAAAAAAGGATAGTAAAATAATGAAACTAATCAAAATATTGAAAATAAGGAAGAGCAATAATATTATTATTTCATAGAGTATTTTCACTAAATAGAGATATTATATGGAAAGTGTTACCTATTTGGAAGATATTGTAGATACAAACATTTTTCATTTGAGATTGATTATTGTATGGAGAGTCTGCCTGTCAATTGTTTCAGTATATTTTTTGAAAATTTTTTTTTATTATATTGTGTTTATTTTTTTATTTTTTATTTTAAGGGTTATTTTTTCTGTAGGTTAGGTATATTTGTTTAGTTCTTGTTTCATAGCGATGTTAAATTTTTTTAATATATTGTTTATTTTTGTATAGATTGTAGATTGTATAGGGTCAAATATTTTTGTTTCATTGTAAAGATCATCTGAAAGATAAGAAACTTCTTTCGAGTGCATTATTTTAGTATTTTTTTTAAAATTATATCAAGTTTATTCATATATGTGGGTTGTGCAGATCCCCAGCTCAGTTTCGCATATCGAATTCGAGACTCAATAACGAAAGCATAGTACAGATTTTTTAAATGTTTTATATTCAAAATGTTTCTCATGTACTTGAATTTGAAAAGGGAAACATTCTCAATTAAATATTGATAGAAAGATTTTTCTGTGAATTGAAAAATCCACGATTAAAATGAAGTTATTTTTTGTGAATGTCTAACAGAAAACAACTACTTCCCCGGCTAAAGCCACGCTGGACTTGAACTACATCTGATATATATTCTGAAAAGGCCCTAACTCAAAAGAAAAAATCTGAATTTGAAAATTTGCATTTTCATTCAGATAGTTATTTGATTTTCTATTCCAGTCTTAATTAAGAACTCATAAAGATGAATGAGGCAAAGAAGTTTTAAAAGAGAGTACTCACCAGAAATCATTCGTAACATTGACGCAGGAGAGACATCGCATTCACTAGGTCTTCAATACATTTTTGTCGACGAAAATCTATTTCACGCTTCCACGATCATCAGGAAGACCGGAAGAAATGGGAAACACATTTTCAAGAAGCAATCTCACTTTGCAAAGATGGAAAAAGTTAGAATCATTTCTTTTGGAGAGACACTTTGAAATTAGTGTTTTCTGACATTAAAACCTGTCATGGGGTATGATAGATTGATTTGTTGAAAATATAAACAGAATGTTCATAAAATCAGATGTGGAATAATCTGCGACTGAAAGATAAACTTTTGTCACTATCTTCGACAAAAATATATTGAAGACCTAGTGAATGCGATGTCTCTCCTGCGTCAATGTTACGAATGATTTCTGGTGAGTACTCTCTTTTGGAAAACATTCTTCTTTGCCTCATTCATCTTTATGAGTTCTTAATTAAGACTGGAATAGAAAATCAAATAACTATCTGAATGAAAATGCAAATTTTCAAATTCAGATTTTCTTTTGAGTTAGGGCCTTTTCAGAATATCTATCAGATGTAGTTCAATGTCCAGCGTGGCTTTAGCCGAGAGTAATTGTTTTCTGTTAGACATTCACAAAAATAACTTCATTTTAATCGTGGATTTTCAATTCACAGAAAAATTTCTATCAATATTTAATTGAGAATGTTTCCCTTTTCAACATGAATACCCCACAAGAGGTTATGGAAGATAGTGACAAAAGTTTATCTTTCAGTCGCAGATGATTCCACATCTGATTTTATGAACATCCTGTTTATATTTTCAACAAATCAATCTACTTGAATTTGTTTAGTAAGTATTTTTATGATGTGGTCTATAGGGTAATTCCATCTCAGGTGTGAATCTATTGTAATACCGAGGTATTAGAAGAGTTTTTGGAATATATTTCTACTGTTTTTTGTTGGTTTTTTATCTCGAGTTTTTCATAATTAGGAAGGTTGGTCTTATAACGTTTTACCTATATTTACTGTCAGTTTTCTATGGTTGAACCTATTTATTATGTTGTTTAGATCTGTTTCTGACTTGTTTTTAAGTTTTTCTCAAGAAACATCAGTATATAAAATAGCTGTGTCATCTGCAAAGCTGATGATTTTGCCGGTGCTGTGAGATAAGAGTAGGTTATTTATGTACAGGGTCCCAAAACTATGACTTGTGGGACACCAAATTTAATTGTTTTTTCTTCACTCAGCTCAGTTTTCATTCGAACGATCTGTGTTCTATCTTTGAGATATTCTTTCAATATACAAAGTGGTGTTCCTCGTACTCCAGACTCGTCCAATGCCTCTGCTAGTTGTGCATGACAAACTGTATCAAAGGCCTTGGCTAAGTCTAGGAATACGCACAGTGTCGTCAACTAGTTTATAAACATCCTGTAGACGGCTGTAGAATATTATTTTTAGCATCGTTTGTCGATAGTCCCTCCCTCTCTGAATCCAAATTGGTTGTCCGATATTATGTGAAATTTATTCAGATATGATGTCAATTTATTTTTTATAGCTTTTTCTACAATGTTCGCAATTATTGAATGAATGTGGTTTTTTGTGGAGGAACAACGTTTCTTGACATATTTTTTGGGTAACCTTCCACAGTCTGAAAATGAAAATATAATCAGGAAAATCTATACAAGTGTAGAAAGGGCAAACTGATTAGTTCACCCCGATAAGTTATTGCGTTCACCAAATTATATTTCCTATGGAAAAATGATTCAATTTGTCAATAACTTGTCGTTTTCTGAATTGCCTATCAAAATTTTTTTAAAAATTCAAAATACTTCTCTATATAGTTTTTGCTTGACGTTTCGGGGACTATATCTGCCCCGTTCTCAAAATCTTCTAAATCTCCTTTAATTGTTTTATAATTTGGATTTTTCCTCGCAGAGTCTTTTTTGCTTTTTCAACTGACGGATGTCAATTGAGATCTGCCAAAAAAGTTTGAGATTGACGTATTGCTCATTTGATATATGGGGTGTTGTTCGGATCATTTTATTAGCATTCTACCATATCTCACTTCCTCTCTGAGTAGAGGTAACCATTTCAACAGAATTTGTTGAAAAGCAGTTGTTATTGGAAAGAAGAATACAGGCCGTTTCTTTCAATTTTCTCCTCTCTTGATGTGGTTCTTTCATCAAGATTTTTGTCCTATACCATTCAATCGTATGATCGCCATTGGATGTGAGGATATGTTCTGGAATTTTTGATCCAGTTATTTGTCGATTTCTGATGTAACTCTGATGTTCACTTTGGCGCACTTCCAATGGTCTTGACGTTCAACCTATATAACTATCACCACAAGAACAAGGTATGTTGTAAACACAATTTTTGGTACATTCTTCTGCGTTTTTGGTTTTGTTTGTGTTAGTATAGATCTCAGGTGTGTTTGTTGTTCTAAATGATGTTCTCACATCATACCTATGTCAATTCGTTTGATCTTTTAGATAATCCGGGACATAAGGTATTATGTTGGTTGTGAAAATGTGTAGGTGGTGGAGTACTCCTGTTGGTTGTGTTAATTGGTTGTTTGATGGGTTTTGTTTTCAATGTCAAGTGATTGTTTTTCCACAAACTGATCTGGATAGCATTTCCTTGAGAACAGATTTTATGAGTTTATTTCTTCCTGTAGATTCTGGTGGAATTGCAAACCGTTTTGGGCTCGATTATAGAGACATTTAACTATGTCTTTTACACTGGCATGATGGTTTGAGTAATAGTGTAGATACGATTGGTATGTCTTCTTTCTGTGTACAGATGTTTCGATTCGGGATGATGATTTTGGATCATGACATCTAAAACGAGTTGGTTATTTTGTTCTGATTCTAATGTGAATTTGATCGTCGGTTCTTGACCGTTTATATGATCCAAGAAAATGTTTAATTCTTCTTCACTTCGATTCCAGATAGCGAAAACATCATCCACGTATCTCCACCATATTTTTGGACCATTGTGGAATGTTCCAACGAAAGATTCTTCAAAATATTCCATGAATATGTTACTTAAAATGGGTGACAAAGGAGAACCCATCGCCAGACCAAACTCTTGTTGATAAAATTCGTTCTTGAATTGGAAATATGTTTTTTCTGTGCATAGTTTGAGTAATTTTATGATGGCACTGACATCCAGTTTTGTTCTTGTCCTCAGTGATGTGTCATTTTCTTATCTTTCTTTCACTATTTCTAGAGTTTTATCAATAGGGACATTAGTAAACAAACTTTCGACATCAAAACTAACTAGAAGATCTCCATCTTGAATTTGTAATTCATTCAATTTCTCCAGAAAGTGAGGGGTATTCTTTATAAAACTATTTCCATTTCCAGATAGTGGTTTCAGAATGTTGAGTAGGTATCTAGCGAGTTTTTGTGAAGGAGATCCAATGGAACTAAGAGCGTTTTCACACACACCGGCAAAACCGGTGGCGGTGACGGTGCCGGCACCGAATGCAATGTAATCAAATCATAATTTTCACACATAGCCCGGTCCGACCTATTTGCCGGTACGGCCGCCGATTATGATTTATGCAGCCGGCGGGGATCTCGACAATCGGAAGACGGATCGGTCTCTGATTTGTTGGTTGCTGTGATTTCTTATGTACGTTTGTCCACACACACCTTTTCTGACATGTCGGTAACGGAGGGTATTTTGATGTGTATTTTGTTTATATCGCTTAGTATCGTTGTTGTCTCTATAGCGACAGAGTATTTTATATTTTATCGTACATTTGTAAACAAAAAATGAGTAAATTATTCAAATACGATGTTGTAACCCTCATTGAAGCCGTAGAAAGTAAGCCTTGTTTGTGGGACAAGACTGCAGATTGCTTCAAAAACAAAATTGAGAAAGATAAGGCATGGAAGGAAGTATATGCGTTCTTAGAGGAAGCTTTTCGGAATTTTCTCCCAAGATACAATAACCCTAGAAGACAGCAGTAACAGCACACATCTTTATTTCTGCACTGTTCAACGTTTACTAACACAGATAACGGCACCGATATGCCGGGCTGTGTGAAATACGCTGTTGTACGGTCCGGAACCGGTACTAGCACCGGCACCGGTTTTGCCGGTGTGTGTGGAAACGCTCTAAACAATAGGGCGTAGAGGATGAGATGGTTTGTGTATTTTTGGTAACCCATAAAAATGTGGGGGTTTGCTGTGGTGTGATATTAGGACTCTGAGTTCTGCCCTTTCTACACTTGTATAGATTTTCCTGATTATACTTTCATTTTCAGAATGTGGAAGGTTACCCAAAAAACATGTCAAGAAATGTTCGCAATGTTTGTTAATATGGAATAGTTACTCATTCTGTTTCTTTCACCTTTTTTGTAAATGGAAGTGACGATCGTTTTCTTTAGTTCGCAAGGAAATTTCCCACTATCAAATATTGCATTATTCAGATGGGTCAAAGGTCGCGCTATTTCGTTTGCAGTTTCTTTCAGTGTTTCAGTTTTTATTTCATCACTGAAGTCAAAGAAAATGCCGGGTTCTTTGACTTCAGTGATTTAATTATACTTAGAGCGTTTTCACACACACCGGCAAAACCGGTGCCGGTGCCGTGCCGGTGCTGGTACCGGTTCCGGACCGGACAACAGCGTATTTCACACAGCCCGGCATATCGGTGCCGTTATCTGTGTTAGTTATACGTTGAACAGTGCAGGAATAAAGATGTGTGCTGTTACTGCTCTCAACAGACGTTATCTTCTAGGCTTATTGTATCTTAGGAGAAAATTCCGAAAAAGCAAATGTATTAATTTTGTTTTTGAAGCAATCTGCAGTTTCGTCCCACAAACAAGGCCTACTTTCTACGGCTCCAATGAGGGTTACAACATCGTATTTGAATAATTTAATCATTTTTGGTTTACAAATGCACGATCAAATATAAAATACTCTGTCGCTATGGAGACAACAACGATACTAAGCGATATAAACAAAATACGCATCAAAATACTCTCCGTTACCGACATGTCAGAACAGGTGTGTGTGGACAAACGTACATAAGAAATCACAGCAACCGACAAATCAGAGACCGATCCGTCTTCCGATTGTCGAGATCCCCGCCGGCTGCATAAATCAGAATCGGCGGCCGTACCGGCAAATAGGTCGGACCGGGCTATGTGTGAAAATTATGATTTGATTACATTGCATTCGGTGCCGGCACCGTCACCGGCACCGGTTTTGCCGGTGTGTGTGAAAACGCTCTTAGTGTTTCGCTTTCAGTAATATTGTTTAAGACAATTGTTTTTTTTTTGTGAATATCTTTGGGGTGGTATAGATGTAGGTTTGGAGATTTTGGTAGCATAGTTTCTCCCACATTCATGAAATAATCATTGAAGGCATTTGCTTTCAATTTAGAGTCTACAATTTTTATTCCATCGTCGGTGATGATTTCGTGAATTTCATCTGTTTTTTAGGTCAATCTATTTGTTTTATTACATTCCATAATTGTTTACTGTTATTTTTGTGTGTTTCTATCTGTTTGATGTAAAATTTGGATTTCGCCTTTACTATTATTCTATTCAAATTGTTCCTATATTTTCTTTGACAAATTCTCCGGGTTTTTCTTGTGATGGAGGTAATTATTCCCTCAGTGATCCAATCTTTCCGCCTTTTTTGATTTTTTAGTTTTTTTTTCTCAAAGGTATTTTTTTCAATATTGGTTTTTATTTGTTCAATGAAATATTCTGTTTTTCTATCAATGTTTTCAGTATTATAGTAACTCGACCAATCAATATTTTTTAAATCTTTTTCGAGTGTGTCGTAACTAATGAATTTGATGGCTTTTCTCTCTGTTTCTATCTTGACATTAATTGTGAAAGGTATGGTTGCTATAGTTGCCTTGTGGTCTGTTATGTTTATATCTAACACAATAGACAGTTTTCGTGGGTTTTTTGTGTTCTAGAGTTCAAAAATATGTGGTCAATACAGCTAGATAAACTATTTTGACTCGCGTGTGTTTATTTATTAGGGATATGAAATTGTTTTCACTCATTAAATCGAGGTACTCAGATATATTTTCATTTTCATTGAGTATATCTAAATTCACATATCCAATAACAATATGCTTTTCTAAATTTTCATTTTTTGTGTGTTGCAGGTAGATGTTTAGATTGTCGATCAACATTTTTTCATCAGTCGATGGAGGTCTATGAATGCCTGTATTATGTTTACTTTCTTAGTTTAGTTTTTTATTTGAACTACTTTATTCAGACTTATATCAACTATTTCACTCCCACAGTTGATGTTATTTTTCAAATAAATTATAACTCCACATTACATACACATACATTACAATACACTTTGCTTCACTCAAAAGATAATCCTTTAGCTTTGTTTACAAACTTTATTGGAACTGGTAGAAATCGTCACGTAAGGAAAAAGCGTTATGCTCCCTCCATGGGACTTTCTCTCTCTCTCTCTCTCTCTGCCTCTTTCTATTATTATTGATATAACGCCTGCAGCTATGAATATACTATTACTTGCAGTTGTGTTCATTGGGAGACCGGATCCCCATCCAATTACTAGCCGCGTCCAGCGTTGCTTAACTAGATTAGCCTGATTTCATTTTGCGGATTATTGTGTTAAAGTCATTCCTGGTACATACTGTTATGATGCGTTCATTGCGGTTCGTTTTTATTTTATATTTGTTTATTTACTTTCCACAACCAGACATCATAACAAAAATTTTTTTTTTGTTTTTCTAATATTTTGTTTTGTTTCACTTTGTTCTACTATTATTTTTGCTATTTCAAAATCTTTAAGCTAATTCCCTTTTTGAAGGTTCATTCAATACGTATTGATAAATAAATACCCATATAAATATTTAATATCTCCGGCTATGCACTTTATCTCCTTTCCATCTACTCTTTTACCTCATTTCCTTCACCTCAGCTAACTCAATCGGTACGCCTATGGACTCTCAGAAGTCGGTTCTACTGTGGAGCCCTCTAGTAGTTTCTTGATGTCAATTTCAGAAAATAGCAATTCATTGTCGCTCAAACATTGGAAATAATGCAGAAATTCATCAAAACAATAATTTCCTTTATTCAGGAAAAACTTAGTGCTTCCTAGTCTGCGATAAATAACCTAATTTGTGCTTCATAGCAAATATATACAGCAAATGTGAAATTATGTGGTACTAAAAGTGAAATTTAACCTAGTTTTATAGGTTATGTGGTCAATATGGTAATTCGTGAAAAATTCTATCAAAATTCTTTAAAAGTTTAGTTTTTAATTGCACTGTGGTAACTTTTATGGTTTCAAAAAATACCTGGGACTTCTTGTAACGAGAATGTTTCAGTGTTTCGGTTTTTCTCCGGTTCCTGGAAACTGCTGCTCCTTTTGTCGGCTGTGACTTCGCCTCGTATTGGTAAATCTCCAATGAAAAAGGTAAGATTAACTTTGCATCTGGGATCTTTTTATCTGCTATTGTTCTTTATATCATTTTCCATGTTGTCTTGACGAATAACTGTTTTTCTAATATAAATTGATGATTTTTCAGGATTTAATTTTATCGTTGGTTCTTTCAATAATTATTTCTTTCACAATTTTCTCTTAGCTTGTTGATTCTTCCCCCTTGATACCAACACATTTTGTTTTCTTTCTCGAATTTCGATTTTCACGCACTTTTTTGTTGCATTTTTCATTATTTTCACTTCTTTGACAGTTTTTATTTACGAAACATTTCTAACTACCTTATAAACTATATACAAGACATTTAAAAATCATTCTTTTGACGTTTCTGCTTTTCATATTTTCAAAATTCCTTATTTTGCATCAAGATCTCTCCTGGCATCTCATTGGCTATTGTGTTCAGATCCAATTTCATATACAGAATGTTCGAACTTTTAATATTTTGTTATCTGCTTGTGCTCAAAAATATTCGTAAATTTTGATTTCAAATTTTTTTTAAATTATGCCAATTGCTTGTAATGTTGAAAACATGTTTATTTCTAACATAGGTATCGATTAATATTATATAAGGTTTCAGAAAAACGGTAGAATCTTCAGAAAAACTGTAAAATAACATAGCACAGATTACCAAATACTAACCTTTTTTATTTATGGGTTTTTTTCAATTTTTAATTCTCATTTCCTCTTTAAACATTTAACGTAGGTACTTCTGACCTGCTAATACCAGCAGTGGCACCCCCTATAAAGGACAAGATGGTTACTTTACATCATAAGACATTAATAGGAAGATCATTGTAAATAGTAGCATTCGTTGTATACATTAGGATAAGTCTAGTTATGTAACAGAATAGGATATATTTTTGAGTGGAATTGATTATTGTGTTGGTGATAAACAAAGCAATTACCTTTCTTCTAGATTTACAAGAATGCATCGGATAGCGTCAAATGTGATAACTTGTAATTCAAATAAAGTTATTTAGCATATCGTGTAACGTTTGAACAGCGATGTTTTTTCCCGTTGGAGTATTTTATTTGCATAAACAACGTTTTGTTCTTAGGTAGTAACTATTTTTTCTCATCCTGGCTTCTATTGTTGAGACAATTATCACATTTTTATTGTGGATATTAGCATAATGACTTAGGAGCCATTGTTTTTTCTCCTGGACATGGAACTATGACATGTTTCGTGATAATACTGATAGATAATAGGGCATTTGAATATATTATCATTTTCTAGCTACTCATGATACCCGCAGCTGGTAATTCAGCTTTTACTTGAAAACAGTACTGTCAACTGCGGCTCGAAAATACGTACATTAGGATGAATATACAGTAAATATAACAATAGCAATGCTGTCAACTGTTATGGGTTGACAGAAATGGGAACAGGTGTCCCAACGTCAAATGTCATATGTTTGAGGAATCATGCAAACTGTTATCAGAATGCTTTGTAAGAATGCTTAAGAAATAAGAGTAAATGATACTTAGACTGTCAATATCAGTTTTGGAATTCATAGACTCAGGTTCTTTGGAAATGCAAGCCAGTTCTAAGAATGTACCTTTTTTAAGTTAGATTCATGTTCCAATATGGTCACATTTTCATAGTCAGGATTGTGATATTTTGAGAAAGTATGTTGAGCTAGAGTGCAATTTTTTTTTAGTTTTCTCATGTCACTTTTATGCGAGCACAGCCGGTCTTTGAGTTTTCTTTTGGTTGGACCAATATATTTTTTATCACATTGTGAACAAGGGATGCAATATACTACATTGGATTGTTAGAAGGAGGATCTTTATCCTTCAGTTTTGAAAATATTTTGTTTACAGGTAATATATTTTTGTACGATACTGTAAGATAAGGATTTTTTTTTTGAGTTTGTGATTCAATATAAGCTAAGGAAAGAAAACATTTTTTTCCCCAGAAATTTGATTTGGGGGGTTGACAATGATTGGTATATATATATATATATATATATATATATATATATATATATATATATATATATATATATATATATATATATCAGATATCCTATATTTTTAATTATTCCACCCCTTAGGAACCACCCTAAACTTTGTTTCTCAAATGTTACCCTATATTTTTTTATTGGTATTGATATTCTCATTGTTCTGATTACAATTCCATTATATGCTATTTGATTTACTTCAAGTAACATAAGCCACAAAAGAGGAAAAACATACATTTGGCTTAACGTAGAAGTACTGTGCTACCTGTTATTTTATATTCATTTTAATAAAAAGTTACTGTCGTATTTTATAGATTTTTTACTTTCTTATGGTTTCAGAAAGTAACCAGACCTTTACACCAGTACCAGTACTGAAATCTTTCGCTAGAAGTATCAAAACAACGAAATGCCTTTCACATTAACTTCTGATGAATATGTTGATATGATTTTAATTTTTGGTGGGTGCGCTGTATATTTCTCAGAATATGAAATGCACAAATTATAGACGCGGCATCTATAATTTGCGAAGTAAAGCTCAACCTAGGCTTTTTCGGAATCAAATCAAAACTCTCTTCCCTTTATTTCTCAGAATTGTGTTTTTACAAATTTCTTGCCTAGATTCAAAAAAGTGTATAAAAAAATACGACTTTCTCCGAATAAACTAGTTTACTGTAAAAAGAATGAAACAATTTTCGATATTTTCAAAAAATATTCCGCTAAATTATTTGGCTATAACAAGCCCGAATTCTTAATTTCCCATGCTGCTAAAATATCGATTGCATCTCCATTCTCTTAGGTTTTTAGGTAAATATCGTATGCTAAAGAAAATACTTACTTTCTAGGAAAATTGAGTCAATTGAATGTTTCGGAATCGATGTCTTATCCTCCTTCAATTTTTGCAATAGGAACGAGGTATTTATTTTAGTGCTGGGTTGATTTCGGGAGTCAGAAATAAGCTGTTTTCATTTTGTTGTTGAATTTATTGGATTGGGAATATAAATTGTGAATATTTCTTACGTCAGTATTTCGGATTCACCGCCTACTGTAACGAAAATATTAAAATAAATCCGGATGGATCATAATAATAAAAAAACATCGCAACCAAGATCAACACAAACAAACGTTACGTATAGTCTATTCCTGGCAAAGCTTCGAAAAACATTCGAGTATGTCCATTTATAAACAACTGGTACACTTTGTATAGGACACCGTGACAACTTGTATGATAAGTAGGCGTACTAAATAATTTCCCTCAAATTAATTGGATTGATCATTGAATTATTCTCATATCTGCCGACACATGGCTTTGTATACTGCCAAACTGACAAATTGTTTGAATTTCGGTGTTGATGATAAATTTCATAACCAAAATAGAAATGTATTTGCCCTGGCTTAGAAAACAGTTTCCGTTCTTGGTTTCGATAGCCAAAAACACACACTGATATTTTTGATCAACAATGGATCGTCAATGGGACTCGACCATTATAACTACAAATTCTTTTAATATCGTTTAAAAGCAAAGTTGGTGTTGCTACTGTTCCTCAAACTCGAAGCCGAACATCAGTTATCATTATTATAAAAATAGCAAAGGGCAACTAGAATTGAACGTATATCTCAACTTGTTGAACGAACATTAGAAAGATAGATAGATAGATAATCTTTATTCGCGTATAACCTTTAACAGGGAGTGAAAAGTCACAGCCATAGTATTACAATAGTAACAGACATAAAAACATAAAAAATTACATATATACATCCTTTTGTGAGGAAATTTAAAATACATTGACAATTTTAGCAATTTGTTAAGCCTCTGGGTATTCAGCTATAGAATAAAATGATTTTCCTTTGAAATGCTTTTTTATTGATTTTTTGAATTGACCTACATTACCAACATTTTTAGTTCTGGTGGAATTTGGTTGTAAATAGTGCTTCTCAAAAGTCCCCCCCCCCCTCTTATTTTTGGAACGATTATACATAAACAAGTGAAATTTGGAAACTGAAAATTAAAGGTTGTAAACTTCCCTACTAGTGATGATAGATGACGAAATCGTCAAAGATGACGTTACAAGGCCATTGTCACCAATAATTTTGAATGGAACCCTACGGCAAGCGACACATCTTTTGAAAGGTATCGAAAAAACCTATTCAATTATACTAATTTTGTTTGTGTTTATGGCAGTTTTAATGGCTCATTAGTAAACATTAAAATTTAAATTCCATTCAGTATGATATTAATTACAGATTTAAGAATCAGTATCTACTTAAAGAAATTGCTCGAAGTGACCTCCATCTGCTTCCTGACAGTGAAATATCCTATTTTTAAACTCTTCTCGTACTTTTGCAAATGTGTCTGCGGAAACAGCCTCACATTCTGCAACAATACGTTGTTTTAAAACGTCAATATTGTCAGGTTCAGTGGCGTAAACCTTCGATTCAAGGTACCCCCACAGAAAAAAATCCAAATGTGTGAGGTCCGGTGATCGAGCTGGCCATTCCGTTGAACCTCGTCGTCCAATCCATCTACCACGATACTCCTCATCCAAATATCATCTTACTGCACCGTAATAGTATGGAGGAGCACCATCCTGTTGGAATTTTATTTCCAAATTGCCGAATTTATCTGGATTATCTTCCAAAATTTCAAGGATTAACGGTTCTATTGCGTTTTGCAACAGCTCCAGATAAACCTCACCAGTTAAATTAGTATTTTAAAAAAGAGGCCCAACGATGTGGTTTCCCAGGATACCTGCCCAAACATTCACCTTCTGGGGAAATTGGGTATGTGTTTCACGAAACAGGTGAGGATTTGCGTCACTCCAATACCTCACATTCTATGTATTTACATTTCCATTTAGATAGAAAGTACTTTCGGCACTAAAACGAATTGTTTTGACATAGTCTGGCTGTTGGTTAATTTTAGTTTCCATATTTTCACAAAATTCTAGTCTTAGGTCTGGGTCGTCGTCTGAGAGTTGATGAACCATTTTTAATTTGTATGGATGGAATTTGTTTTTTTTTCAACACCATGTGTACTGTACTTCGACTGACTTCACAGGTAGATGCAAGGTGAGTTGTTGAAGAAGTAGGATTAACTATTACTTCTGCCAGTATATCAATTTTTTTCCCATCAGAAATTAGTACCATTGAATAGGCTTTTTCGATACCTTTCAAAAGAGGTGTCGCTTGCCGTAGGGTTCCATTTAAAATTATTGGTCACAATGGCCTTGTGACGTCATCTTTGACGATTTCGTCATCTATCATCACTAGTAGGGAAGTTAACAACCTTTAATATTCAGTTTCCAAATTTCACTTGTTTATGTATAATCGTTCCAAAAATAAGAGGGGGGAGGGGACTTTTGGGAAGCACTGTATAGTGGACCTTTTTCAAAAGTTGTTAGTTAGTTTTGAAATTCATTACCAGCATTTCTTGTGTTGTGGTTGTGGATGCTATTGTTGGGTGGAAACAGGGATATATTACATTTTACAAATATGGATGCTTCCAATAATAATATATTGTAGACAGTCATTATATTGTTGGATGAAAATACTTGGTGACATGAGTCTAGTGGTTTTATATCAAAGATGAGTCTAATAATTCTCTTGAGAATAGTAAGTGCTTAACAATTGTTTCTGGGACAAAATAGATTTCAGATTCCGTATTGCAAAATATGCTGAGCTCAGTTTTTTGGAGAGGTGCTTGATGTGTTCAGCCCATGAGAGGTTTCGATCTACATAAAGACCCAGAAATTTGGTTGAATCAGCCTCTTCAAGCGTTCTATTGTTAAAGACAATTTTGATATTTCAATTCGGTCGTCTGAGTTGAAATGATATATATTTTGTTTTAGATTCGTTGATAATGAGTTTGTTGCAGCTACACCATTCATGAAAATGTTTCAGTAGATTGTTTGCCTTATACTGAACTTCTTCACATGAAACTCCTGTTACGCTTATAGTTGTGTCATCGGCAAACATAACAAAGTTAAGATCTTGTGGCAAGTGGTTATCAAGATCATTAATGAAAATCAGGAAGAGGAGGGGTGCCAGGACGCTTCCTTGGGGTACGCCTAGGTTTATTTTTTGTATTGGAGATTTTATATTGCCCACTTTCACATGAATTTGCCTATTAGATAAAAATGATTCGATCCATTTATTCAAAGGTTCACGAATACCCATACACGATAGTTTTTTACTAGATTTCCTTTGTCAACACAGTCGAAAGCACGAGTAAGGTCAAAGAAAATAGTTACATGTTTTCCTTGGTCAATTGACTCATAAATATTTTGGAAGAGGCTGAATGCAGCAGTATTTCTAGAAAAATTTGGCCTGAAGCTGTGTTGCTTTGTTGATAGTAGTCTGAAATTATACAAATACAAAGTCATTCTTCTTTGTATTATTTTCTCGAACAGTTTTGAAAAACACGAGAGAATAATAATGGGTCAGTAGTTTTCTATTTGACTTATGTCGCCTTTTTTGTGGAGTGGAACTAGCATACCAATTTCTAAAAGATTTGGGAATATTCCATGTGCAATTGACAGATTGAAAATGGAAGCATAAGGGGTAGATGATGTAGTCCGCAACAATTTCAAATTTTATAGGTGGTCCTCATGACCACAGGAGTTTTTTTGGTTATTTCTGATAAGTGTTCGGCTACTTCCTCGGCCGTTATTTCATAAAAGTAAAGCGAGTTGTTGCAAATTTGGCCTATGGTACAATTTTTGTTTTTTTGGTCACCAAAAGCTGTGTCCACTGCCTTTTCAGCGATATTCGAAAAGTAGTTACAGAAACTATTTGAGATGTCTAGGGGGTTTGTTATTTTGTTGCTATCCTCATCAGTAATAGATGTAATGTTTAATTGTTGTTTTAATCTGCCTAGAGTTGTGTTAACAATGTTCCATATTTCTTTGGTGGTATTAGAAACATCTAGAATTTTGTTGTGATGAAATTCTTGTTTATGTAATTTTAGTTTATCGTATTTTTTTTTTGAGTTTTTGTAATCCTCAATTATAATTGGGTATTTTTCTGGAGCCAATATAGATTTTTTACTCGTTTGCTTCCTTCAACGATATCCTGATCTACCCAGTTGTTTGTGTGTGTATTATTTTTAATTATAGCTTTAGTTAGATGGCATGTTTGGTCCAGAACATACAAGAAGTTGTTCCAGAAAAAGTTCCATGCCAACATTTAGTTTGTAAAGGTCGCTCATACCTGTTAAAGAAAGCTTGAGTTTTAGGTCAGAGAGGTTATTTTCGGTAAAGTGTCTTTTGCATGTGATTTTTTTTCAGTTTTTTTAGTGTAAGTGTTTTGTGGTACTTCAAAGTTTGCAAATTGTGTTTTATGGTCTGATATGTCAATGTCTTCATTTCTGCCACTTTTCAGGGGGATATTTGTCATTATGTAATCGATTGCTGATCTTGCGTTATTAAAATCTCTAGTAGGTTCTGTTGGTAATGCAGTAGTCATTTCAAAACATGAGAATATATCACAGATAATTTTATTTGCATCTAAATAGTTGATATTGAGGTCACCACAGACAATGAGGTGATGCTTTTGGGATACGCTATTTAAAATTGGATAGAGATTATTTAGCACTTGGTGATAGGTAAAAGGCCAGTAACGCCACTTTGCTTGAGTCAAACGATATTGTTACACAACACATTGCATGTGAATTCACTTGTGAGGTCGGCATCAATAGTCAAAGGTTTGCTGCTGATGGACTTGTTGCTGAAGATGCAGACACCTCCGTGTATTGCTTGGGTACGACAGAAACAGTTTATATTAGAATACTCGGAGAGGGTAGTTACAAGGCTCTGTTCTTGTTTCATCCAGTGTTCAGTCGCTATGAAAAAGTTTGTTGATTTTGTTATTTATTCCCTGGACATTGAGTTTCCCAGTTTTGGTGCTTTGCATTGCTGGATGCATCGTCTGGTTGTTTGCTCGAATGCTGTGTTCGTTCCTATTCGATCCTATTTCTGGAGGCACGAAAAAAAACGAATTCACTTACTGTGATTCCTTTGTTCCAGAAAGATGGAGTGAATAGATTGTCTTTTGATGAAATGTTTGCTCCGATTTTAAACGAGCTGAATTTGGGGTTTCTGTGTTTTGGACATATTTTATAGCAGAGAAAATCTGCATTTTGAATGTGTTTGACAAAAAATGCAGCATGTCTTCAACTGAGAGATTTGGATGGAAACCAGATACATGAATCCAAGTTCTTCTCACAAATTTCACAGCTAAATATTTCTCATCCTGTATATCAGCTGTTCCTGTTATCTTCGGTTTGTTATTATTTTTTTGCGACTTTTTATTGGTGACTGTTTTTGTTTCAATAGCCCATAAATTAACGCAGAATACCCTTTCAACGACTGATCCCCTCGAAAATTTACAGAAATTAATTTCTCCAATAAATACTTGTTTATATAGTCCAAATTTCATCCCTTCGGAAACACTTTACATGGTTGTATCAAATTAGATTTGAAACCAGAGACGATTTCATAATATGCTGAACTCTTAAAATTTTCAATACTGTCTTGTGAAAATTGTAAAGATTTGAAACGTTGGATTTGCTTTCAAACAAGCTAAGATTGTAACTCTTGGCTTTAATATATGTATTTATTTACTTTTCGTCTTTTATTTCTCTTCAGCTGAACAGAATTTTGTATCCTAAAGAACACAAAAAAAATTATATACACAACGTGGGAAAATTGAGGGTCTTTACTTTCAAATGTCTATATAAGGCAAAAAAAAATTATATATCAGGCTGCTACCTGAGAAGTGAAGCTGACTGTCTAAACGAACACATAAAAAAAGGAGAGTTGAAAAAAAAAATGAAAGTCAACCAGAAATCAGTCGTACATGACCGGGTTCGGTTACAGTCAAAAAAACACATTTAACACTGGTTTTCAGTAATGGTATAAATGGCAGAAATGAATTCGTTTCATCAGTGATAAAATTGTTCCTATATTCGTTTCCTGAATGATCTGCCTATTTGACCTATGTAAAAGCTGAACTCGAGAGATTTAATAAATTGTTTCTTTGTTCCCACAAAGCAAACTGAAGCTTATACTTCTGACTGTAGATTATACAGATCTACAAAAAAAAAATTTGTTTGGTGCCACTAATTCTAGGTTATAAATTTGGTTAATTAGCTCGCAAGATGTCGTGCGAAGCTACGTTCAGGTTTGTATCGATCGATATAATAACCTAAAAAACGTATTTTATCATACTTACTGTCATTATAATCAATAAATTTCTTTTTTTAATTAATAATATTGATATGTCGTCGTCGAGAAGGTGTTGTGTAAATAAACCAAATACATTTTGTAATTTGTGGTGAATATGTAGTGAAAAAGTTTAGAAAACCTACAACAGATTTAGTGAAGAAGACATACGTTGATTACTTTAAAATAGAGATGAAGAAAGTTTCCCGGTTTAAGTAATGAAAAACTAAAAGCTGGTATTTTTGATGGCCCACAGATAAGACTTTGAATGAAAGACAAAGATTTCATACATTCAATGAATAATTCAGAAGCAGCGGCTTGGAAATCTTTTGTTGCTGTTGTAAAAAATCTCTTAGGAAATTAGAAAGCCGAAAACTACAAAGAGTTAGTTCAAAACCTCTTAATTAGTTTTAAAAATTTTGGATGTAATATGAGCATAAAAGTACACTATCTGGACAATCATTTGGACAAGTTTCCTGAAAATCTTGGAGCGTATAGCGAAGAACAAGGAGAACGTTTCCATCAAGATTTAAAGGTGATGGAAGATAGATACCAAGGTCGCTGGGATGAGCATATGATGGCAGATTACTGTTGGAGTATTACAGGGGAATGTCCTGAAGACATCCATCGGAGACAATCTAAAAAGAGAAGCTTCTAACCTGTAAAATAAAATGTGTAATTAAATGTAATTAACTGTTTTGAATTAAATGTTCTTTCGTTTTTTAATAAATGAAATCTCGAAAACTATACGTAGCATTAAAAAAGTAAGTATCAAGTTTTTATCAGGGTACCGAATGTACTTGAAATCAGTTTTACTTTTAGCGGCACCAAAATCATTGTAGACCTGTGTTATTATTGTATAAAACCAATTTTTTTTTTTTTTCAATAACGAGATCCATTTATATCGTACGGGTGGATACTCAATTTCAGTTTGTCTAAAAAATCACCCCTTCCTTTGCAAAATGCGCGATGTTCTTTGCTATCTTTGAATCGTCCCAAATGTTAAAACAAGAATTAAGGTGTGTCACGGTTATTTTTATCTCGAGAGAAATGGTAATAGAACAATCCCCACACCACTTGCCAAACAAACTTGGCGTACACAAGAAATAATTACGCACATCTGGTCAGGTGCAGTAACATTTATAAGGATGAGTTAACCGTTTTTCCCGGATTTGAGCCTATTCATCTTCAAGTTATTTGCTTTGTTGCAGTTTGATCCTCTTATTTTATAAACTCGTGAAACATTATGGTTGGTATTTGTTCAAATTGTCTCATGTGTTTTGTTTTGCCGAAGCTGTCTATTCATATTATTAATTGGAAAGACTCATTTATGAATTGAAAAATCACCAAGCTGTAGGATCGGATGGAATTAAAACAGAAACCCTGAAAGCCATCTCGCTATATACATGGTGTTGATTAAGTACGTTGACAAACTTCGGGAGGTGATTCTTTGGAAGATTTCAGGACGGAAAAGTCATATAAACATATGTCCCAAACGGCTTGGTTTTCGAGGTACAGGGTGATCAAAATCCATTTTTTTCAAGATTTTTTGGAGTTCACTTCGACATTTTTGACAATAATTAACTCAAATTAGGCAAGTACAATCCATTCAACAGTGCGCTCGATACAAAACAATTCATTTCTCGAATAATTCACAGGGTCCTCCTTTTTTCAGAGTCAAGCCTTGTTCAACCCTTCAGAATTTTTTTCCCGCCGCCACTGACGGATTACCATGAAATAATATTCAATATTGTTTCATTTAATATTTTTTTGTTCTCTTGAAGTTTTCATTTACTTGTACGGTTCAGAAGCTAATGAAAATATTAATGCAAACATTTTCCAGAATCGCATAACGCACGAAAACATATTGGAAATTGGCTCTCGGTCGACTTGGCTGAAATTGTATTATGTTATAGTAGGATGGGTCATCAGAAAACAGTGTGAGTTCAAATGATTTTGTATGTTTAGTTTCTGAGATATAAGCGGCCAAAGTTCGTAAAAACGTCGTATTGGGGTAGGATTGACAAAGAAAAAAACTGTTTTTTTAGTCGAAATAAGACAAAGTAAGGATGAAAATAAATTGATCGGAACTCATAAACATGTTCAATTATAATCTTATTGATGATAGTACATTAAGGTGTATACGGGGCACAGTAAAAAAAATCGTTTTTCCGGTTTTTTTTCCAGCACTATTTCAGAACCAACAAGTTATATTTTGTTAAGAATCATAGTTTCAGTCTATTGTAGGCAAAAAAACTTGTTTTGTTTTTATGACTCTCTCTGTTTGAAATATATGTTTTTTAATTTTCGAGTATACCCCTATACTAAAAACAGATCGTTTTTTATCACAAAAAAATGAATTAATTGCTACTGCCCATCGAATGAAAGATAGGGTAACATTCTGATGAACTCAATTGTTCAATATTACCTTTCATTTAGATAAAGGGTGCGTTAAATTTTTTTTAGGTCATTTACAATGTTTTTATTGAATATATAGAAAACTGTTCCGTTAATTTGGACCATATTTTATTCACAATATTTTATTAATGTTGACTATCATATACGATAGTTTTATCAACTTTGTATGATGTGTTTCTAAGATATGCATTTTTGAAGTTTACGGTATTACGATATATAGGGTAACCTATCGATTTAACAAAATTTTATGGAACCTTTGGACACATTCAATTCTATTATGAAACTTTTCGAAATCAATTATTTGATACTATAAACAACACAAACCACACTCAACAACAATTTGGAACTCAACAGTATAGAATTAAAAAAAATCGAATTATAAATAACGACTTCTAACATAAGAAGTCAATTAATATTATGGAAATTATAATATAACAAATCGAAATTGAAACTTATTAGTTATAAACAACATAATCAACAATAGAAAAATCGAATTTAAACGGTTTTTCTTCACATAAAGGATTCAATATAAAAATTGAACCAGAGAAGGTAGATTCAGTGAAAAACAACTCTTACCTGGACAATACCACGAAAGCGTGAATGAATTCATGAAAATCCATGCATACCTTCCATAAAATTCAATGGACATTGAATGAATATGTTTCTTTCTGAAAGTCGATTATGTTTCAATTTAAGTCGTTTCACCTAACATATGCATACCGTCTCAAGAACATAACTACCCTCATCAGTACATGAGATAGTGCAAAGCCAAAAATACAAAATAATTATTTGAATGAGTGGTATGAAGTTCAATATGAACCATCTCGATCTTGTTATAACCTATAGTTACGCGGTTCAAACAATAAACTATAATGTTCGGTACCTGGGTGTTCACTAAAGACACCGCATACAATCTTCCCACCTCGATGGTTTCCTAATATAATGATTTTTATTTTAGGAGTGCTAAAATCGTTTTTAGTCTATACTGTTGAGTTAAATTATTGTTGATGTTTTGTTTAAGTGAATAAGATGAAGTTTATAATAGAATTGAATTATGAAAGTCATATGTTTATTCGATAGTTACCTAATACGTAAACTTCAATATACTTAAAATGCAACAAAAAGTTGATAAAACTATCGTATATGATAAACATTTTCAAAATATTGTGCGTAAATAGGTCCAAATTAACGGAAGAGTTTTCTAGATATTCAATAAAAACATGGTAAATGACCTAAAAAATGTAACGCACCCTTTATCTAAATGAAAGGTAATATTGAACAATTGAGTTCATCAGAATGTTACCCTATATTTTATTCAATGGGCAGCAGCAATTAATCCCATTTTTTGTGAACAAAATCGATCTGTCAATGGACTTCCTAAGTCCTGACGTCACAAGTAGGCGGAGCTTAGCGAACTTTTCCAAACAAATCGATTTTACATGTTAAAACGCCATAAGAAATTATTTATATGTTTATTGTTCCTGCTTCCGTTGATAATAAAGATAATTGCCTACATGTTTGAGTATGTGTCAGTCAGGTAGGTAAGGTTTTTAATGAAAATTCAAGAATTGTTGTTTGTTGAGGTTATATTATTTTTTCAATTGAATTATAGTTACTCATCATCTTTCAGATATATAATGGCTTCAAAACATGTTTTAAAGTATCCTCTATAAATGAAGTCCTCGATAATGATAATAAAATCATTAAAAAGGGTAAAAATGCTTGATTTGTTTGGAAAGATTCACTAAGCTCCACCCACTTTTGACGTCAGACTTAGGTAGTCCATTGTTTTCAGTAAGGGGGTATACTCGAAAATTAAAAAAATATATATAGAGAGTCATCAAGAAACAAAACACATTTTTGGCCTACAATAGACTGGAACTATGATATCGTAACAAAATATAACTTGTTGGTTTTGAAATAGTGCTGGAAAAAAAATCCGGAAAAACGTTTTTTTTACTATGCCCCTTATACACCCTAATGTACTATCATCAATAAGATTATAATTGAACATGTTTATGAGTTTCGATCAATACATTTTCATCCTTACTTTGTCTTATTTCGACTAAAAAAACTGTTTTTTATCTTTGTCAATCCTACCCCAATGCGACTTTTTTACGAACTTTGGCCGCTTATATCTCAGAAACTAAACATACAAAATCATTTGAACCCACACTTTTTTCTAATGACCCATTCTACTATAACTTAATGAAATTTCAGCCAATTCGACCGAGAGCCAATTTCCCATATGTTTTCCTGCGGGGTTCTTTGAGAAGCAAACATTCTCACAAACTTCGAAGGGGGGTTTTTTTGGAAGATTTCAAGACGAAAAGTTCGATGTCAAAAAACATATTTTTCAATACATATTCACCCTGAGTTCTGATGAAAAATGTGTGGGTGCTTCATAACATTACATTTTCTCTACTCGAGCAGAAAAATTCCATTATGTTATGCGATACTCTGAAAAAAGGAGGACCCTGTGAATTATTTGAGAAATGAATTATTTTGTATCGTGCGCACTGTTGAATGGATTCTACTTGCCTAATTTGAATTGATTATTGTCGAAAATGTCGAAGTAAACTAAAAAAAACCATGAAAAAAATGTATTTTGATCACCCTGTACCTCGAGAACCAAGCCGTTTGGGACGTATGTTTATATGAACTTTTCGTCCTGAAATCTTCCGAAGAATCACCTCCCGAAGTTTGTCAACGTACTTAATCAACCATTAACCTATATCTTCAATAAAGGCAAGGAAGCCGGTACCTACTTGGCCTAGAGCTATTTACTGTTTCGATATATGAAAAAGGTAACAAAAACTAACAGAAAACTATAGACCTATTTCTCAAATCTCCCACTTATCTTAAAGATCATTGATAAGGTGTTGCAAATCAGACTACAGAATTAAAAAAATATATAAAATAATTTCTGAAAGATAGTATGTTTTCCGAATAAAAACCTCCGTACAAGATGCCATACCGACCCTGACTGAAAAAATCTACAACACATTGGATAAAAACAAACTAAGTCTATTTGTATTCATTGACTTATCGAAAGCGTTTGAAACTGTTATCCACGAATTACCCTTCCAGTCACTAGAGGACATAGATATCAGAAACCGTTTGGATTTATTCAAAAGTTTTATTACCAATAGACACCAAACAGTCAGAGTAATTAAGGTAAACATTGAATCGTTAGTAGTACAATATGGAGTGACTCAAGGTATAGTCCACGGGCCCATTCTTTTCAATATGTATTTGTATTGTTCTCTGTAGAAAAAAGGTGACATCTATGGTTCTGCAGATGATGCAGAAACCTGGGAAGAGGAAAAGCAAACAGTAGAAACAGATTTTATTCTCATTGAGAAATGGCTCAAAAACAGACTACTTACTATACACTTAAAAAAAACACATTTCTAACATTCATTTGTAATAAAATAAATCCTCATCTCACGCAAGTACAAATCCACGATGAAAAAACAAACGCTAAAAGTAATACAAATTATGTAAGAGTCATGATAGATTGTCAGATAAAATGGGACATACACATTAACCATATTCCAAAAAAATACAATGTATTCTCTATAAACTGAGATACTTAAAAATCATTTTACCAATCCAATAAATGTTCACACTTTATTATGCACTGGCATGGGGAGGTGCACATTTACAAATATTGACATTTCACACTAAAAACTTATTTTTGTCAAAATGAATTTCAGCTTGTATTCCTCAGATGTGGTTTAACTTTTCATTGGTGAAAATAATTTCAAAATCAGTTCAGGGGCATATTTTTCAGGTCAAAATAAGACTTTTTTTTCATAAACATGTGTCCGCAAACGCGTAAATGTTTCAAGATTTTTTTTTTCATAGATCTTTAGTTTTTGTGATATCAAGATCAAATTTGAAACATAGGTTTACGTTTTAGGGTTTACATCATCCAGTATGCCGAGTGTTTGTAAGAATCTACAGGGAGATACTTTTTCAGGGGTCAAGCCCTTTTTCGCTCCGTAAACTTTTTGTAGTACGCCGCTGGTGGATTCTAATATATGACAGGGATCAAGCTCTTTTTGGAATTTTTTTTGTAGTGCGCCGCTGGTAGATTCTAACATATGAAATGAATTCTTACGCATCTGCGACCGTTATCGAGAAAAAAAGTTAAATCATTTTTTGTAATTCGCTACATTCAATTAACATGTTCAACAAAAGGGGAAAAATTAAAAGTTTCCTTGAACATTACCTAAAAAAAAGAAACCTAACGAACCTTGACTTTTTATAAAATGTGCTGGAAATGCCCTCCTTCTTCTGCGATACAACCTTCCACTCTTCTTCTCTTCTTACGGTGTGGAAGGCATTCATAACTCGTTCTGTAAGAACTTCGATGGAAGGCACTGGTGCTGCACCATAAACTAGGCCCTTTACATGTCCCCATAAAAAAAAATTGAAAACAAAACATAAAATTCATTTCATATGTTAGAATCCACCAGCGGCGTACAACAAAAAAGTTTATGGGGCGAAAAAGGGCTTGACCCCTGAAAAGATATCTCCCTGTAGATTCTTACAATCTTTGGCATACTGGATGATGTAAACCCTAAAACTTAACCTATGTTTCAAATTTGATCTCAATATCGCGAAAACTGAGAGAGCTATAAAGAAAAAAAGAAAAAATCTGGAAACTTTAACGCTCTGTATATCGGTACCGAAGTGTTTGCGGACACAAGTTTATGGAAAAAAAAGTCTTATTTTGACCTGAAAAATACGCCCTTGAATATTGATACTGAATGTTGAAACACCATTTATAATATTAGTATATATGAATTTATTGGATTGTCAAGTATGAAAATGTCTTCTAATCAGATAAGTATGTATCATCTGAAATAACGCCGTTTTACAGTTATTTCTAGATCACGAAAACAAACTGTCACTCCCCCAATGAGAAGATATTTTCCTGATATCTGGCGCCAAAAAACTTTCGGGAGTACGTACGTTTTTAAGTTCAACCTTCACATTTCATTTTAATTGAGATCAACGGACGTCAAAGATCATCCACACATTTATTCTGTAAAACGCATCAATAGGATTTTCGTACGACATATTAGAAAAAAACACATTTTTCAAATTAAGAATGGTGATATAAATATAAATAGTCAGGCTGCTCTGGACAAAGTTACGAATACTAATAAATAACTTGATATTAGTCAACGAGGTGTTATAATGTGGGTTCGTTAAAGGAAAAGAAGTTTTGGCACTCGAAAACTGTCTTCCGCATATTTGCTATCAATTACGTTGCACTTGAATGTTCCGAAAACACTTTTGACGTTGAGTAATTGTGAGCTATTTTTGATATGACCATGTGTTCCGCTCAACTAAAGCACACAAATTTAATTTTTCGTAATGCGGAATTGAAAATATGTTTCTCTACAACACCGTACTGAAAAACTATAAGTATGTCCTAAAATGCATCCCCTCTGAGATACAGGGTGTTGAAAGTACGAAGAAAATTAAGATTTAATTTGTTTTCTCCAAAATTCCTGAAGGAAAACATTTTAAACTTGGTACACCGATCAAGGTTTATCAACGTGCTAATTTGAAGTTATAACTTTTTATTTTAGTACACCAGTGGCGGTGACGTAGTCGCGATGGTATGTGGTCATATGTTCCTTCATATTTTCTTGGGACAAGTAGTAGTAGTAGTATTTTATTAATCACCAAATTACATGAATTTATAAAAGCATACAATAGAAAAAAATGGGCGATTAATATAGGTAGAAGGAAAGGTTTGTCAAACCGAGTCTTATTACTGAATTTATATCAGCGGAAACATAGGTATTGATAGAAAAATCGAATTTAAACGGTTTTCTTCACATAAAGGATTCAATATAAAATTGAACCAGAGAAAGGTAGATCTCAGGTGAAAAACAACTACTTTCCTGGCAAATACCACGCAGAACGTTGAATGATATTCACCTGAAAATGAATGAGGGCCAAGAAGCCTGAAACCGGTATGCGGATTGTTAGGTGAACACGACTTAAATTAAACATAATCGAGCTTATCAGAAAGAAACATTTGCATTCAATGTCCATTGATATTTTATGGAAGTATGCATGGATTTTCAGGTGAATATCATTCAACGTTCTGCGTGGTATTTGCTAGGAAAGTAGTTGTTTTTCACCTGAGATCTACCTTTCTCTGGTTCAATTTTATATTGAATCCTTTATGTGAAGAAAACCGTTTAAATTCGATTTTTCTATTCATTCCACTTCACATGGCACTTATCTCTCACTATATGCTAGACGGGCTTGCCACTCCTACTGAGAAGGAATCTTTTATTAGAAACCTATCGAGGTGGGAGATTTTCGGAGTGTTTCTTTCTGTCACTAGGTACCGCCAGTTAAAGTTTATCTTTTCCGGCGTACCTATAGGTGTTACAAGATCGATGATGGTTTGTTTACGTTGTGTCTCACTTCAGCCAGAGTTCTTTGGACTTTTGGCTGGTTGACTACTCCGTACTGATGAGGGCCAAGAAGCCTGAAACCGGTATGCGGATTGTTAGGTGAACACGACTTAAATTAAACATAATCGAGCTTATCAGAAAGAAACATTTGCATTCAATGTCCATTGATATTTTATGGAAGTATGCATGGATTTTCAGGTGAATATCATTCAACGTTCTGCGTGGTATTTGCCAGGAAAGTAGTTGTTTTTCACCTGAGATCTACCTTTCTCTGGTTCAATTTTATATTGAATCCTTTATGTGAAGAAAACCGTTTAAATTCGATTTTTCTATTCATTCCACTTCACATGGCACTTATCTCTCATAGGTATTGATGATTCACTTAAGTTTTTGGAAAACTTGTCTGTGAAACATCAATATCGTAATTCTTTCCTTTGAAGATGGTCAAGATATAATGTATTTTGAGATACTCGGGCAAACATTATAATGCTTATATTTCTAAATAGTATTAACAATATCAATAGAAGTGAAAAAAAGACACATTAAATATAAAATCTAAATATAAAATCTAAAAGTATAAAATCTCTAAACGTGTAGATAATGTAAAAATGTAAAACATAAAAATTTGAATGTGTAAACGTATAAAAATATTAAATGTTACAATATAAAATACAAAATACAAACTCGTGTTACATAAAAGTATTCAATGTGCTAGGTGGGGATGTAAACATAATGTGAAAATTGAGAGATTAATTCAGTAAAATTTGTTCATAGTAGTGTTATATTTTCATTTTTGAGCCATTTGATCACCGAAATCTTGAATAACTTAAACACATATTCCGTTTTTATATGATCTGGAGCAAGATTGAATAATTTGGGTCCAATATATGTAATTGATCTTTGTCCAATAGCTTTGTTCATTTTCGGTATATCTAGGCTACTCGCTTTCAGTCGGGTTTCATGTCCATGTTGATGATTTTTGAACTTATTTCTGTTGTGAAATATAAATATTAATAATTGTTTAAAGTAAAGATATCTCAAACTCATCAGTTCACAATATTGGAATATTTGTGCCGATGGGAAACGAAAATTTAAATTATAGATAATTTTGAGAAATCGTTTCTGTAATACCATAAGCGGTTGTACAGTTGTACTATAGACCCCACCCCATCCTAGATTTCCATACATTAAGAGAGACTGAACTAACGAAAAATATATACTGCGCATATCACTGATACTCAGTATATTTTTAAGTGTTCGAAAAACATACAAAAGGGCTCTGAGTCTTTTACAAAGATAGTCTATGTGTATTTTCCATTTTAGATTTTGGTCAATGTGTATTCCGAGATATTTAACTGAACTGGATTTTTTCAGAGTTATGTTCTTATTTCTGCTGGTTAAATGAATATTGATGTTTTGTGCATTAGGAAAATCATGATTGTTACTACAAAAGGAAATGTAAGATGTTTTATCAATATTTATTGTCAGGAAACTATCATCAAGCCAATTAACTATAGTGTCAATATCGTTTCTTGTATGAGATATTACATCTTCCCAGGTTGTTCCTTCAATTATTAGCACTGTATATAAGTGAATGGACAAATGAGCGTTTGACATTAGTTCGGCTCATCGATACTCAACCTAAAAGTCATAACATTACATGTGCCTAAAAGTGGAGGTTTCTGAGATAATTGAGAAAAACTGAAGATATGTCCTTAGTAGTGACATAATTTCCTATGTGCAATAATCGCATAATGCTAATTTCTAACAACATATCGGAATATGTGTCAACCTCCTGAACATTTTTTAATGTTGGGAAAATCGGAAATATAGTGCGGGTGAGTCAGAATGAGACCGATAACTCCATTTTTTCATTCATCAAATTATTTAATCGAATCGATGTCGTGGATTCACTGATATGCTACCATACTTTCTTGCATATGATTGTTTTGGCAGATCAATTGACAAACAAACCCAACCTCAAATTCATAATACTCCACTTAGATGAGAGTTAAGGTCTGAAATAATTTTTGAAGATAAGTACTCTTAATTTGTTGAAGTTTATGTTGGAGTATCATTATCAAAGCCATTTCTGATTGAATTATCTAGGAAAATAATATCCAATCAACATGTTTTTGATGAAGAAAAACAATTATTGTGTATTAATATCTACTTAAATGATTTCTTTCGATTCGTGATAACTAGTTGCAAAGTCGAGCCTTTCATGCTAGTTTGTGGTAGGCTGTTCAGTACACCACTGATCAGCGGAAAAAACATACACGAAATTTGGAACTAAAAAGAAAAGTAGCCTTTTTTCATTGTTACCAGTAGAAACATACTGATATAACGATACTTACATTAGACATAATTGACAGTAACCCAAAACAGTTTGTATTATTGTCAAGTCATCTGTCATCAGTTCAGTCAGTGAACATCGTTTCAAAATGGATTATCCATTTGGGGAATATACAGATATGCATCTCGTTTATGGTGAAATTCAAGAGCAGTCCAGGAGTATTTGGTTGAGACATATGGACAAAGATGGATGGGAACAAACGGCTCTGTCAGATCTCCTCTAGATTTATTCATGGGGTCATATTAAAAACCAAGTTTATGCTCGTCAGCCTACAACACTGGAGGATTTGAAAGAGAGAATTCAGGGAGCAGTACAAAGAATCGGTGTGGATGAACTCACTGCTGTCATAGTAGTAGTATTTATTTAACTAATTTCTATACATCTCTGCACAATTTTAGAAAGTCAAAAATATAAAAAGAAAAAAAAAAATATATATATATATATATATGTAAAACAAGTCCAGCTAATACAACATACATATACCATTCACACATATAAAATCTAAGATGTGTTAGCAGGAATAATCACATGAACTTGTACTCGTATAGGAGTAAGTAAGATCAGTTCGCTTCATTCAACAAATTCAGAGTTATGGGGAATTTGACAACAAATTCAGAGTTATGGGGAATTTGACAACAAATTCAGAGTTATGGGGAATTTGAAATTGTGAAACTCTGAAATGGAATAAAAACAGTGAGTTTTAAGAAAATATTTCATTCTACTCTTGAAAAGATTCTGGGGAAGATCTTCAAAGTATTCTGGAAGTTTATTATAAAGGTCAAGGTCCAGCGAATTCTCCCTAGATTTATTCAACCTAAATCGTTGACATCTAAGTAGATTTCCAGATCTTGTTGGGTAATTATGGTGGTCTGAATTTTTGATTAATGAATCATTCTTGGTGTGGATTTCCAGTACAGAGTAATAAATGTAAACCGATGGAATAGTCATAATTTCCAGTTTTGTGAAAAGAGGTCGGCACGAATCATGCCTATCAGCACCTGTTAAAATCCTTATGGCTTTTTTGTAAGATGAAAACTTTAGTAGAATGTGATGATGCCCCCCATAAAATTATCGAGTGGCATATATGCGAATGAAACAATGAAAAATAAGCAATTTTAAGAGCTGTGGATCTTAGCATTTGTTTTAGTCTTCGGATCATGAAAATTACACTCCCTACATAAATAATGTATGTGACTAACCCAGGACAAAGTGTCATCAATATATACTCCTAATAATTTCACTACTAAACCCTGTGTAACATCTGTATGTGAGGAGATGGTTAAAGATTGTGTCTTGGCTTGGTTCAGATTTAATTTATTCGCTGTAAACCATTTGTTTGCTTCAGTTCCACTGGTAAGGTGTACAGTGGACAGGACCAGGTTGTGTGTAAATGGGCAAAATTGGACATTAATGAATCATCGAAACGATAACAAAATAAATACTACTTTCTTAGATGTAAACGTTCAAATTAAAATGTTTTTCATTCAAATTAAACAAATAATATCTAGCGTTTCAATAATGATTGAGTCTATCCAAATGAAAGGGGTAGCTCTAGGAGTGTCAGAGAAAAATGTAGTTTCAGGAGAAAATATCCTAACCAAGGTCTAGGAAAGAAAAATGAACATGTTAAGGTCAATTGTTGTTTTCCACGGCATGAAATAGTTATAGATTTTTTAATGTACAAAAATTTGTTACTGCACCGAAATACAGAAATGATTTTTTTCCTTAATGTATGTTCTAGAGAGACAGATAGGTGGCCATATGGTTCCAGTTGAAAAAATGAATTTTCGATCAAATTGTGATGTGACTGAATTGATTCATCAATAAATGACACAAAAAATAATTTTTCAGAAAAGATTATGTTTCTCTGTTATGTGCGACTCATTATGAATAGCCTTGACCAAATCTCATTTATCCACGAGGTAAAATAAAAAACAATTTTAATTTCAATTGTTCCAAAAAAATGACAATTGACACAAAGTTTGGACTTGTTTTGACGTGTTGAACTTGAATATATAAAAATATACAGGGTGTTCCATTAGAAAAAACAAAGTTGCTGGCATTTCCAGAAAAACCGGAAGTCCGCCATATTGGATTGTAATGTGATCAAATCCGAAAGGGTTGCTTATATAACTGTGCCAAATTTCAGAAAAATCGTTTCATGAATGCAGAAGTTACAAGGGTGGCCCGATATCCTGTGTCACCCGGTATATATTGTTTTCGTTGGGAGATTGACTTGGAGTCCCTCCCCCTCCCCATTGATTCTATTTGTTTATCTACGCCACTTTTTACACGCTTTATATTAGCTTCACTTGTATGTTTGTTTGTTTGTTTGTAACCGACTCCTTTGGGCGCGATTTTGACCCACTTCCAGAATGATTTGAAATTTGGCAGGTGTACATAATTTCGGTGATAATGCTTTAAGAAATTTTTGTGTGAAGAAAAAACAAAATGGCGGCTCCAATATGGCGGACGAGTTTGGTGATTATGGTCCGATTCGCTTCAAAATTGGTATAGTCCATCCAATATCAATTGCAGAAGCTGTTTCTATAGGGAGCAAATAAAAACTCATTTCGCTAACACGAGCGTATATGCGGAGAAATTGAACGAAAAATAATCTGTACTACTCGTAAACATTTTCCGTCGGCAAACGGTAGATCAAAAGAGCCGATAGTCAACGTGGACCTGAGTGACGGCTGTCGCTTTTCTACAACCGATTCGTCTGGGCCAATCGTCGGACATCGATGCTTGTATAGGCGTGTCTATACGATGGAAGGTCATGAATCACGCGTTATAATTGTGTTTTAATAGCTCTGAAAGATTAAAATCCAGTAGCGTCTGCGGTCTTGGTGTGTGCCGATCGAAATACGTTTTAGGATATTCTAGTAACCTACATCAAACAATGAAAGAAATTATTTTTCTTTCTTAATGTATTTGTATAAATAAAAGCTTGTCTTGAATTTTTTTCATTTTTCATTATTTATGAAGTATTTTTGAAATCTTAAAATATCTAAATAAAATTAGTTATCTCCGCCACTGCTGCTCACAGGATTTCGCCGCAAGACTTTTTTATGCTTCTGCAATTGATATTGGGAAAACTATACCAACTCAGTTCTAAGAAATTGCATTGTTTGTCACTTCCCCTGAACATGTATTTTCAGATATAGTCAGTCCAATATCAATTGCAAAAGCTGTTTCTATAGGGAGCAAATAAAAACTCACTTCGCGTAGATCAAAAGAGCCGATAGTCAACGTGGACCTGAGTGACTGCTGTCACCGATTCGTCTGGGCCAATCGAATCGAATCGAATGCTTGGGGGTGTGTCTATACGATGGGAGGTCATAAATCACGCGTTATATTTGCGTTTTAATAGCTCTGAAAGATTAAAAACCAGTAGCGTCTATGGTCTTGGTGTGTGCCGATCGAAATACGTTTTAGGATATAATAATAACCTACATCAAACAATGAATGAAATTATTGTTCTTCCTTAATGTATTTGTATAAATAAAAGCTTGTCTTTAAATTTTTATCATTTTTCATTATTTATGAAGTATTTTTAAAATCTTAAAATATCTTAATAAAATTAGTTATCTCCGCCACTGCTGCTCAGAGGATTTCGCCGCAAGACTTTTTTATGCTTCTGCAATTGATATTGGGAAAACTATATCTGAGGGTTTTCGTGGTCGGAGATTATGATTCTTTTGTCAAAATTGAAAAATTCAAGATGGCGGCTTCAAAATGGTGAACGAGTTTTGTGATTATGGTCTGATTCTATTCAAAATTGGTATGTGGGGGGTTTTGGGGTCGGATATTATGATTACCTAATTTGATAAGATTATTCCATTTTTTTATTTGCAAAAAAATTATAAAAGTGATAGTTTAAAAAAAACTAAAAAAACACGCTTTTATAAATAAACCCCACTGAAAAGTAGGAAATCAATAATAGTTTAAAAAAACTAAAAAACACGCTTTTATAGAAAACCCGACTAAAAAATAGAAAATAAAAAAAAAGGTATTTTATTTAAAAAAAAGCGTGGGGTGCATGGTATCAATAATTATATAGTACATTACACACCTAGGGCAGGCGATACCATGCACCCCACGCTTTTTTTTTAATAAAATACCTTTTTTTTATTTTCTATTTTTTTAGTCGGGTTTTCTATAAAAGCGTGTTTTTTAGTTTTTTTAAACTATTATTTTTTACGTATCCGTTTTCGCGATACTTTAATAATTTGCCTGGACCTGAACCCCCCCGAAAAAAAAATCTGGGTACCTACATGCTTTCATTTAATGGATATTAATACATAATCGTGGCATAATATCCTAATTAAGAAAACACCACTTATTACCAATGAATGTATGAACTTGGTTGATATTTGTTTCTTAACATTTTCTGTCTCTGGTCGTTTCTGTGGGTCAGCAAGAAGCGCCCAGAATGGTAGAAGCCCAACAGCTCACGAACGTCTGCAAAAAAAGCCGTCTTTTTGTCTTCTTATAACCGTTAACGGAGCCATATCAAGACTCGGTGAGATATAGCTACGTTACAGTATATTGTACAGGTACTTATTTCGCACTATAGATAGAGAAAAGGTCAGCAGAAATCACGGAAACGTGTAATAAACTAGCTCGTGCACCGTAACTGTTTTTCATTTTTTATTTCCATATTTTTATAGAAATCTTGAATGTCGGCAATAAATTCGATGGATGGTAAACATGTTGATTCGAGGAAGGACATTAGTTTATGTATTTGTTTTCGTGTGTACGAACAAAGAGCGGAGATCGGCGTTCTCAGTTGTAAAAGTACAATTAATCAATGAAATATTTCCCCTTCAACGAGGGCAGAGTAATAACACATCCTAACGGTTATTGAGAATACGGGAGCTTGAGAGAAAATCCAGTTTTCACAAGTTATATCTGGACCAAAATAATGAGGGGAATGTTATGCAAGGTGACGATATTTGCATAAAATGGCCTAATCGGCTTTTATTATCATCCGCAAGTTCAACAGTTTCGACTAATAACAAATACAATTGAAATGAGCCTATTTGCTCAAGTACGAAAACTTCCCCACTAGCAGCGCTAGTAGACCGGTAGGGACAAACATTACCTAACTCACATTAAAATGTATGTAAAAATAAACAAGAGGTTATTTTTAGGCACCATTTTCGCGACCAAAAGTATTTTTGCAATAAAACCGGCCATATTATGTGCAAAGTTGTACCGAAAATGAGTGATTTAGTGTTAGTAGTTTAAGCTGGTAAAAAGAAGGGGGTGCATTGTGAGTCAAAGGCGTCGTTAGGTTTTTTTTGGGAGGGGTAATTGAAAATTACAGACGATATTATATACAGGGTGTTATGTAATAAGTGTCCGATATTTTACAGGACGATTCCTCAGCTATTTATAAGGTGAAAAGTTCATATAAGCATGGGTCCGCAAGGCCTTCATTTTTGATATACAAGGTGTTAAAAATTTATTTTTATTTTGTTTTTTCGTGAAGAATTTTTAACTATTAGCTGTTTATATACCTGTCCATCACCTCACACAACCGAGAAAATGCTAAATTAATAAAGAATAAAATTTAAATAAGAAATTCAGAAAACCTCCGACCCAAAAAAAAACTAAAAAGTAAAAAAATAATATGTACGAGTCCTTTAAGTTTACTATAAGTAGTAATATTTTGATCCAAGCGGCGTCGCGTCGGGGGACAGCTAAGTCAGACGTCGTTGAGGGTCTGAACGCGAAAAAAAAACTCCTCCTAGTTGATCCCATCAATTTTAACGATACTCCCCTCACCCCAAAAAAAGTTCGAAAAGAGTAACACAAAAAAGTCCAATGAAGTTTTCGAAAAACGAAAAATGTTTCCCATGACGTATAATTTCTAGTGAGGGGGGGGGGGATCCGGGTCTGAAAAATTTTTTTTGGCTGCGCTTTTCGAGGACGTCAATTTTTCGAGTCGCCGACTTTCCATAACGGAGAAATTTTCTAGAGTTGATTGGGGTGGCAAGTGCCTTCCATCAAAAAAAATTTGTCTCCGTGTTTCAAATCGAAAAGTCTTATGAAATTTTTCGATTCCGTCGAAAACAATATTTTTGGCGAACCAAAAAAAAGGAGGGCTGGGTCCCCCCTCTATTTTGCCAATTTAAGTTATATTTCATGCTTTTTAACCGACGAAACCAAAAAGGAGGAGGTTCTCTATTCGACCCGTATATTTTATGTTTTTCCATCATATTTTTTATGTATGATCACGCATAACTTTTTACTGAGGCGTCCGATTCCGATAATTCTTTTTTCAGTGGATAGGGTGTACTTCGACTTTGGTCCTATTTAAAAGATGAAATCCACCCCTAAGGGTAGCGAAATGAAGGATATTGATCACTCACCCTCTGAATTCTGGTCCGTTAACCGATTCTATCAGGCATAACTTTGTACTGGGTTCTTCGATTTGGATGATTCTTTTTTTAATAGATAGGGTATACCTCATATTTGGATTTCGAAAGGAATTAGCCACCCTTACGGGTAGCAAAATGGGGGATAATTGATTTTTCACTAGTGAACATTAGCACACACATACGTAGTTGACAATGACAGATCGCTACTGACATTATTCTTGTTCCGTCAAAATCAGTATATTTTATGAGAGGATGGAATGATATACAAAGTAATGAAATAAACTGACCAGAACAACGAAAATAATTAATATTACAACAAATAGTAAAAGTAGATAATTATATTATTTAACTGGAAATAGTTGAAGTAAGGTGGGTAAGTAAGTATTTTGGAAGTAATAAAAAAACAAGTAGGTAGTAATTGGTAAATTTTAGCCACGAAAAATTGAAAAATAAAAACTTTTTAACAAAAAATTAAACCGACGAAATACGGAACTGAAAGTAAAAAATAAAACTTTTTAACAAAAAATTAAACCTACGAAAATCAACTGAAAGCAGAAAATAAAATCCTTCTTAGTCTAAATGATAATTGAGCTCCTAAACTAATGTAAGTAACTGATTTTGAGTCGGCGCCAAACAAACTAGCAATTGAATTAGGTGAAGCGTAAAATGATGGCAGCGAGATGCACGGCTGCGTTTTGATGACTTCTTTCATAGATAATGATCTTCGATAATTGTTTGTTTGGCGCCGACTCAAAATCAGTTACTTACATTAGCTTAGGAGCTCAATGATCATTTAGACTAAGAAGGTTTATTTTATTTTTTACTTTTCAGTTGATTTTTTCGTCGGTTTAATTTTTTGTTAAAATGTTTTTATTGAACTTTATATATACTTACTCTTAGACACGCTTCATAAACATCATCAACCACAAAAAAAACAAATAAAACATTGATAAAAAAGTAGAGTACAAGTGTCAGAATACTCCCTTCTTTGGGATGATACATTAATGAGAAATTCCATATTTTTTTGAATCTATCACTGTCTAGCCTGACATAAACGTAATCAACTACCCAGTGATCACAAAAAAAAACAAGAAATGAAGCACTGATGGAAAAAGTAAAGTACAGGTGTCACAGTAGGTATTTTATATATCACAAACAAAAAAATGTTGAACACAAAAGTTGTAGGGTTTCATTCGATCTGTTTAATGGCTTGAGCTTTATTCATACAGGGTGTGTCAAATAAGTGCAGCGACTTAGTAGTTTAATTTTTTTAATGGGACCCTGTATATTTTTGGATTCTACGTAAAATTCTAAACAAGTTTGATGTATAGTGTTATATCACAAAAACTATTGTTTTGGAATTATGTACACATTCTGTAAATTATTATTTTGACTACTTTTGCACCAGTTCAGTGAGAAAACCGTAACAAATGGTACAAAATCGATTTCACTTTCCTATTCTAACTTTTTGGAAGCTTAACTCGTCATGCCATTTTTACATATTTTAAAATTTTGAATTCTACGGAAAAGTATTACAAATGAAACCATAGCAAATGTAACTAAAACATTTTATTAACGTATGACATACTCCCCTCTTTGGAATGGTACATTAGTTAAATACCAATACCAATTTTATTTTTTTAATCTATCACTCTAGTCTGACATTAACATAATCAACTACCCAGTGATCACAAAAAAAAAGAAACGGAACATCGATAAAAAAGGTGAAGTATAGGTGTATACTCCCCTCTTTGGAATGATACATTGATGAAAAATTGTCACTGTCTAGTATAACATAAACAAAATCAACTACCCAGTGCTCACAAAAAAAAACAAGAAATGAAACAATAATAAAATATATCACTCTCTAGTCTGACATAAACATAATCAACTACCCAGCGATCACAAAAAAACAAGAAATGGAACATTGATAAAAAGGTAAAGTAAAGGTGTCACAATCTGTCTTTGGAATGATACATTATGAAAAATTCCAAGTTTATTTTTTAAACTATCACTGTCTAGTCTGACATAAACATAATAACTACCCAGTGATCACAAAAAAAACAAGAAATGGAACATTGATAAAAAAGGTAAGGTGTCATAATACCCCTTTAAAAAATTTTTCAATCTATCACTGTCTAGTCTGAAATGATGCATTAATGAAAAATACCAATTAAATTTTTTTAATATATCACTGTGTAGTCTGACATAAACATAATCAACTACCTAGTGATCACAAAAAAAAAACAGGAAATGAAACATTGATAAAAAAGGTAAAGTACAGGTGTCACAATACTCTTTCAAATGATACATTGATGAAAAATTCCAATTTTATTTTTTTAATCTATCACTGTTTAGTCTGACTTAAACATAGTTCGATGAAAGAAAATTGTATTTCGTGCATAAAATAATTTATTAAAATCGTAGCAAAGCGCTTTCGACCATTAGGTCATCATCAGTGCGTACCTGAAAGTAAGTAATATTGATAGAGAACAAGTTACTGAAAAGTTTTTTTGAGATAGAAAATTGACATATTTTATAGAAAAAAAAACAAACATGTTAAAAAACATATCCTAAGCCAGGATGAAAATTGAGATTACATTTTCATTATCTTTTGAAAGCCATTGTTTAGGTGTGATAGCTGGACCCAAGTGACAAGATTGACAAGTGAACGATGAAGTAGATTGACATGGAACACAGAACCATGGAGATATCAGAATCAAGAAAGGAATATCCCTGTCATACGAAAAACACACTAGAAGATGATCAATCTAATGAGGACTGTCATCTGTCAAATATATGTTCCAGTATTCCAAGGAAGACCAGACAAGACTCTTCAATTCTCACATTTAAGTCATCGTAATTGAATATAAGTTTAAGGGAGAAGTTTAATTAGACCTGACCTGATCAAAACAAACAATTGAATAATTCAAGTAGTGTCCATGAACAATTAATTTAAATTTTCCTTGATAAAAATAAAAATCCTTGTTCACCATGGCTCACTTGTACCGCAACTGGGGGATAAGAAGTGTGATACAAGTCTAATGGGAACTAGACCCAACTTCACAACTCCCACAGCTGGAGTAGAACAGAGTCTAAAAGGTGATAATCCAGAACATGACTTGTGTTCTCAGTATGGAGAAAACTGAAAAAGAGGCTGGAAAATTGCAAAGAGATACAACTAAAATCATCATAAAGAATGGACATTGAAAATTATTAGCATGATTAACAAGAAAATTAAAATGTGAATTAGAGTAAGAAGGCTGAGGAAGTTCAATATTATTTAATTTAGACGTCTATGAAGTGGAATATAGTTAACTACCCAGTGATCACATAAAAAAACAAGAAATGAAACAAAAATAAAAAAGTAAAGTACAGGTGTCACAATACTTCCCTCTTTGGAATGATACATTGTTGAAAAATTCCAATATTGATTTTTCAATCTATCACTGTCTAGTCTGACATAAACATAACAACTACAATGTGTTCACAAAAAAATACAAGAAATGCAACATTGATAAAAAAGGTGAAGTATAGGTGTCACAAATACTTCTCCCTTTGGATTTGTATGGTTATTATGGATGTTCTAAGACCTAATTTGAAATAATCAAATCTTGAAATGATTTTGATTTTTTTAATATCATTCATAGCTTGTAGATTTTTTTTATAGTTTCGCTGTTTTCCTAATATTTCTGTGTTATAAAATTTATGCAAGGCGTTTTGTGTCTGCTCTGCAAGGCCTGCTTTAAGTTGTCTTAAGGAGCTTTCCGGGTCTTATACTCCCTGTATGTTCGACAATCCATTTTTTGTACACTCATCGGCTGTGGTGTCAAACCGACTAAACGCTGACAGGGGATGGGGCACTGACGTGTTCAGTATCCTGATTGGTACGCCACTGTATAGGCAATAGCACTCTGGATATCTTTAGCCTTGTTGATGTTTTGCAGAGAACTTGAAGAAATATGCGGCGAGCGGACAAACAGACCATGATATTTCGAGTTAAACCTTCATACTTCTCTCGATTGTACCGGAGAGTATTGAAAAACAAGTGAATAACATAAGGTAACTATTTAGGTAAATTGTGATCAACATACCTAGTTGTTTATGAAGTTGGTGGTTGGTATATGTTCTTTTAGAACAGGTAGAATTTCGTGGGAAGGTGTTTGTTTTTAGGATTATGTATGTCAAAACGAAAAAGAACCGTCAGGAGAACACTCCGATTTTATTGAAAGATGTTTGACGTAGACACTTTTTTTAGGTAGATTTCAAACCTATTGGACACGTCGCCGTTTATATATCTAACAACAACACCAAGACCGACAACAACACCAAGGCCCCTCAACGACAACCTTTAGTAACAAATATAATTCCATGCGTTCCTGGACTTTTCCGAGAAAATGAAAAGAATCGGCAACAAATCCAATGTCAGAACGATATTCGAAACTCATAATACCTTGGAATCGCAATTGACCCGTACGGTGTTCCATGTATTTGTAATAAAACTTACACGGGAGAAACGTCAAGAACTTCAAGAATAAGAAAAACCGAACACAAGAATAATATAAAAAATAGGGAAATTGGAAGATCAAAATTGACCGAACATACAGTGTCACACATAAAGTTCGCAACATATGGAAGTTTTTTTTATTCATAGATATAATGAAAATTTGACTTCGCAGTTAGTTTGCGCTTGAAAAATGAGTAAAAAACAGCCTCTTTCGTTTTGTCATGTGCTACTCTAAACCTGTCAAATTTGACATTTTTTTTCGAAAATCCTCAAAAAATCAGTTTTTTTTAGAAATTCCGAGAAAAAGTTGCTCAGTTTCCAATTTTATAACTTTCCTCCAAATTTGGACTCCTGTCACTTCGACTTTTTTCCAATTTTTTTGGAATCTTTCGCTCTACCGATTCGAACGAAACATGATTCAAATATCATAATTTTAATGAATACGAGACTTCAATGTCATACATGCCTAGAAAATTCCCACATTGGCCTGTTACCAGAAAAAAGATGCACCTCCAGAAATTCGTCTTTGTTGTTGCAAAGTACATCTAGTTTTTTCATTTCATTGTGAAACTGATTCAGATTTTCAGTGTATGGACGTTAATATGTCAGTAATCGAATAAACGAATTTCTCTTCATTCTTATTACACTCGTATTTCTTTTTTAACAGATTTGTATCCCGTTAGCTGCAGAGGAGTTCGAAATATTTTGATGTAGTTTACACCCAACAGTGTGACTGTTGGATGTAAACTGTTTGATGTAATTTTAGAGCAAATAATAATTTTTCGCAACGTTTCTTGAATTAATTTCATAAATCTCATATTCTTTATTTTCACCATTAGATGTGTAAAAAACATAACCAAAATAGCTATAACCTAATTCACAACAAAACATCGTAACATTCATTGCTTTATCTCAATAATCTCATGAAGAACCCGAATTCATCATTCAGTATGCCTTCCTTCCCGTTCTATACAAATTATAGTACTTTCATTCACAGACTTTGTGGCATTTTTAATAAATAGGGGATTTATATTAGCACAACACTCCCGAATGGTATTCTCTAAATGTTCTTTGTTTGCAAATGGTCTGTGCTCATACACTTTTTGTTTCAGATAACCCCATAGAAAGAAGTCCATTGGAGATAAGCCCGGTGATCTTGGTGGCCAATAATCTTCCCAATCTCGTCCTATCACTTTGCCCCTAAACATCTGACTGAGACACTGTTTCACTTCTACCGTTTGGTGGATCGGTGCCTCGTCAAACTGATACCACCAATTTCGTCAGAGGCAGATTATTCCAAACTTCAGACAACTGATTCATAATGAAATGTCTGTACATGTCTGCGTTCAAATTTTCTCTAAAAAAATATGGTCCAATTATTTGGTTATGTAATAAACCACACCACACATTTGTCTTGAATGAATATTGGTCACGGCATTCTATTACAAAATTTGGATTATTGTTGGACCACCAGCGACAATTTTGGGAACTAACTGTTCGGTTCGACGTGAAAGTTGCTTCGTCTGTCCATAAAATTCTGTAGGGAAATGTGATATCATTTTCTCTCTCACCTTGGAACCAAAATGAAAATCCTGCTCGAATAACGAAATCTCTTTCTTTAAGAGTGTGTATACCTTATTGGATTATGTGGTTTCTTGAAACGATTGTCTACAGAGCCAGTATCTTTGAATGTTTTCAATATCCTTTCCACGGTACTAAAGTGAATATTTCTTCCTGGATGCCGGTGATTGATAATACAAGCAACATCTGGATATGGCACATTCTCACCACATGAAAGAACGATTTCCACTTGGTCTTGTGTGGATAACATTGTACATAAAACTTATTTATGAATTATAAATGTAGGAAAATCTGTACACAAAACAACTCGATTGATTAAACGCAATTATTTGACATTAACCAAAACTAAAAATTTGTTTCAAAAGCCTACTAAGGGAAAATTTTATTTTGATTCGATCGATTGTACTATTTTCTTCCCGAGATGTTGCATTAGTCTTGTATTGTTTAAAATCACGAAATTTTATATCATGTTTAGTACAAATCGCTAGAACGAAAGTCTTTTGAATATTGATTCCACATCTGATTTTATGAACATCCTGTTTATATTTTCAACAAATCAATCTTTTGAATAGTTATGAAACTGTATGTCATTGTTTAGTTTACAGAAAAGTATGATATTTCGGGTCTGTTTGTAACTGAATTATTGGTCAGAAAAATAATCAAACTGGATAAAAATCTATTAAAAAAAGAAATACGAGTGTAATAAGAATGAAGAGAAATTCGTTTATTCGATTACTGACATATTAACGTCCATACTTCGAAAATCCGAATCAGTTTCACAAATGAATGAAATGAAAAAACTAGATGAACTTTGCAACAACAAAGACGAATTTCTGGAGGTACATTTTTTTTTCTGGTGACAGGCCAATGTGAGTATTTTCTGGGCAAGATATGATATTGAAGTCTCGTATTCATCAAAATTATGGAATTTGAATCATGTTTCGTTCGAATCGGTAAAGCGAAAGATTCGAAAAATTAAAAAAAATGGAAAAAAGTCGAAGTGACAGTATAGGGTCCAAAGGTAAGGTATAAAATTGGAAACTGAGCAACTTTTTTCTTTGGCATTTTTCGAAATTTCTAAAAAAACAGATTTTTTGAGGATTTTCGAAAAAAATGTGAAATTTGACAGGTTTATAGTAGCACATGACAAAAAGAAAGAGGCTGTTTTTTACTAATTTTTCAAGCACAAACTAACTGCGAAGTCAAATTTTCATTATACCTCTTAATAAAAAAAACTTCCATATGTGGCGAACTTTATGTGTGACACTGTATATATATATATATATATATATATATATATTATTATCTTCAATAATTTTTTTAAATAGAACACCCCGTATCGAAATCTGCTCATAATTCTCAACAGTTTTCTCTAATACACTTTACTCCTAAATTCAATTGTTTTCGAAATATTAACGTTTGAAAAGTGATATTCCGGTTTAAAATAAAATATGGATTTTGGTCACTTCCGGTAAAACATTTTGCTAACTAAACGTTATTAATTTGTAGTTGAATCTCTTGATGAATTCGACTAATAAGAGGCGTAAAGAGAGTTTATTAAGGATAAACAGTACCGCTTACCGGAAAATCTCGAAGCCTACGAATGTGTTTTGTAAATTCACAATCAAAACAAATTAGTTAGCTGAAAAATTATAATTTATTTTTGAATAGCACTTTTATTCAACCCCAACAATTATTTCATCAAGTGTTCAATGTGGCCCCCTCCTAAATCTTAACAATAAAGTGCCCTATTATAAATAGCTTCTCTCACGTTGATGAAATTCTGTTAATCTATTTCTTCCCATGTATTTATTATTCTGCGTTCCAACTCTCCTATTGTTTGGCATTCAGTGGTGTAGATTTTTGACTTCAAATACCCCCAAAGAAAAAATCTAGAGGCGTAAAATCCGGAGATCTTGGTGGCCATTCTGTACTTTCCCTGCGACCTATCCATCGCCCAGAAAAGTTTGTATCGAGGAACTCTCTAGCCATGCGATCGAAATGGGGAGGTGCCCCATCATGCTGAAATATGATTTCACGATTTTAAAACACTTCCTGATTGTTTAATACAATTTGTCTTATTCAAGGTTCAATTTCAGTTTCTAAAAGATTTCTGAAAAGAACTCCTGTAAGATTGCCTCTGATGAAAATCGGTCTAACAACGCGATTGCCCAAAATCCCTGCCCAAACATTCACCTTTTTAGGAAACTGGGTATCTCCCTCTCTAAAAATATGCGGATTAGTATTGCTCCAGTATCATACATTCTGTTTGTTGACTTTTCTATTAAGAAAAAACGTGCATTCGTCTGCGAAACATACACGTTTTAGGAATCACCGTTCTCCATCAATTGTTCTTGTTAACACTCACAAAATTCAACCATCCGGTCTGGATCATCCTCCGTGAGAGCATGTAGGATTTTCATTTTATAGGGATGAAACTTTTCTTTTTTTAGGACTCTTTGGACACTTTTTGAATTTACTCCACAGGATTCAGCAACTGCAGACGTCGACTGAGTCGGATTCATTACCATTTCAGCAACAATTTCTTCCTTCTTTTCTTCTGAAAGAGGCAGTCTTCCTGATCTTGGAGCATCTTTCAGCGTATCAGTTGCTTGTAGCTTATTTAAAAGTTTGCGCAAATATGACCTCGAAATAGGATTCTCGGGAAATCTGTCATTAAACATACGGGCTGCTAGATGATAATTTCTTCCAGCTTCTCCATATATCAAAACTGCTTCAAATTTATCGTCTAAACTACGAGCCATGATCACGCTTTTCATAAAAGGATTTAGGCGCCCAACGGACTATTTGACAGTTAGTAGTTCAGTTTGACAGTAAACAAGATGTAACCGCGACAACGATTTTTTCCAATGCAAACTTGATTGAAAGCAAAATTAGTGTTTTTGGTTGGGTTTGAAATGACCAAAATATCACTTTGCAAACGTTAATATCTCGAAAACAATTGAATTTAGGAGTAAAGTGTATTGGAGAAAACTGTTGAGAATTATGAGCAGATTTCCAAAATGGAATAATATACGGGGTATTCTACTCAAAAAAATTATTGAAGATAGCGCTCAGCCGCCATTTTAATACTTTTAGCTGTGATTTTCCATGAAAGAGTAGGTTTTTATCTCCTATTCAAGCCCTTCAAATGTCGCTGCGATATACCAGGTGGTTCAAAAATTAGTAGGGAGGGAACGGACTTTAGACGAGCACTGTATAGAGTCATTTTGCCTGATGGTTATGGAAATAACATTCTCGGAAATTCTAGAAATTATGTTTTCAATATAGAAGCGGTAGGCACGCGACAGAGTTCAGTTAATGTATTGATGTTAATTGTGTGAATATTGTGTACAGAGAAACAAAGAAGTTCAAGATGAAGTCTATTTATTGCAGTGCATTTTGAGTTGTATTGTCAGAGTGTATTATTGTGTTGTGTTTCAAGGCTGAATAAACGGACACTGAATATATTGGACCATTTTTTATTGCAATGAAAACGACCCCAGTTTCGTTAGATTATAAAAATGGTAACATGATTCATAATCTACTACTCACAATCAAAAACATCCAGAAGAAAGTTTTTTTTGTCAACTGCTTGACAGAATATTGAAAATTCAAATGTTTGTTAATATAGACGGCCACAATATTAAGAATATACAAATTGATTATAAACTCATGTCTTGAAGGGGTATCATGAAATATACAATCAGTTTTGTCGATGTCTTTATTTCTGAAATATATCGTGTATAAGTGTAGATTATCGTCATCATGACATAAAATAGTTGTCCCATCTATGAAAATTGTGGATGATCCATCAGATGTAATTTAAGCCAGGCCAGTGGAATACATCAAAAACAATATTGGACCAAGCGCCGAACCTTGAGGAACACCACAACGAAAGGCATCACTCTCTGATAATTTGTATGCTCTACCAATATGGGTTATCTGGTTCAAACACCAGGAAACTCAATTGAGACCCTGATTTCTGAAAAAAAAGTACAAATCGTTCGTTTATATGAAAATTATAATGCAGCTCCGGTCCTGAGTCCCTCCCAATTAACACTAATTGACCACGTGTATGATAATCTTGGCCTATGAGTATTTCAGGCCCATCCCGAGAAGAAAGCAATGCAATCATCACGGCAATATGCAAATGTGTAGCAAACACTTTCCGAACAATAACGAACTTGATTCAATGGTTCTGAGGTCGACGATCTTTCGAGCTTTCACCTCACAATCATATGTAATTTGCTTTCAATCAGTCACTTCAGTGGAAATGCCCTTCAATTCGCGAATCGGTAATGATAGAATATAGCTACGGTTGGATTAGTCATATAGTACTGTAAAATCGGGGTTAAAGTCAGGGAAAATGAGCAAAAGAAACAAATTGGAAAATTGTATTTTTATCTGAAACTGCACCGAAAGTGGATTATCCCCATATCTCATCTCGATGTCTTCAGCCAGAATTGAGAGTAATTGAAACTGCAATACAAGTGCCAAAAAATCATAAATCTACTTTCAAAATACATTCAAAGCAAGATTTGACTCCATTCAAAAGGAGAATAGATAATCCTTCTCAAAACCGTATAGTTTGTAGGATAAAATTTTCCAAACTAATACCGTTTTGGGAAGGACCCTACCAGGTGAAGGAGGGGATCACCGATGTGGAATATACAGGGTGTAATCTAACCTCTTGCACACCGTAAATGACGACTGTATATTGCCATTTTATAACGAATTGCAGTGGTTGAAAATTTGGAAAAAAAATTATAAACATATTTTGTTCTTTGTAAAATTCGAAAAAAAAAACTTAGCGCCACCCGCCTAATTTCAGGTGACCTGCTCGGAGGAAAATGCCAATTGCCGAATGCAATAAATATTTCACTCGACATTTGAATAATGTAGAATGTTGAACAGATTGTGTAGTAAATGCACACAAAGAGTACATTTTGATTCCAGGCTGACTGAGATAGATATTCAATTTCAAAGTGAAGAGAACAATACTAACCTCGTTATATCTGAATTGGTAGATGAAGTCAGAACTAGTAGATTAAATCAACACAGCTTTGAGACACTCAATGGATCACAATTATCACCTGACCTTTTCATAACATAACATTTTCCTTTTTCTTACCTCATACATACATCTGCCTTAGTTATTATGCAACACCCTTTATTTTTGAACCCCAAATTTGAAGTATCTGATTCAAATTTAAGAAGGTGAAATAACTTTGCCGATAGGCTGCTCAGATGGATACGGTTAGGCCGTGAGTAAGGTTCAATTAATGACTTCCCCTAGTTTGCCAAATTGGGCCACAAAAAAAAATATTCATCAATTAACTTGACTAGTTCAAAAGTTGGGCGCCAGGCTTGCCGAAGACAAAAGCTAAAGATAAATAAAATTAAATAAATATCACCTAGCTTGTATGGGAAAGCAAATAAATATGCAAGAAATCAACTTAACAAATTTATTCCAGACAATTAGAAAAAATGACTGTTATAAAAAACTTTAACAAGTGAGTGAAATTTATATAACAAAAAAACTAACAAGATTACTTGAAGAGTATTGAAGAATTCAATGGAACAATTGAAAAATTACATGGGTATTAACAATTTTTTACTCTAATCAAATTTGAACAGTTATAAATGTCAAGATTCCTCTAGATGTTGGTGATACAGTATATACCTGCGGAGGTCGTCAATGGAGGGAGATGAAGAAGGCTGGTTTATGCGAAGCTGGTCTCAGCGGTACGACGAAGAAACTGATCTCAGCGGTACGATGACGAATCTGGTCGTGGGTGGTTATATATTGATTTTTAGACCCCCTTGTTAGCGTGAGTTGGTTTGCTCTTCACGGACCAGGCTGAATTTGATGTGCTGTATGACCTCCTAGGGTACCAGTCCTTCTGTCTCAGTAGGTGGCTTCACTCCGTGGTATATATCATGCGAAGAAGGTGATAGGAATAAAAATTTGTACAAAAAGGGGAGAACGAAGGATATCCTTTGAACCACAAGTTTTTATGATTCAAATTTTAATCTAGAGTCAAAAGATAGATACAAATGAAAGCATACAAAAAAAAATATGCCTCAGTCCATATTTTAGACTGGAAGATAACAGTGAAAGAAAAAATTAAGTAGCAATAAAATATGCTATTCTGGATTTAAATTTCCAAGTTAATTTTAATAATTTACAAAAAATTAACAATGAGCAAAATTCAAAACCAGACAAAACCAACCTCACCCAAAACGTTCTTTTAAAATTCAGTTAAATTTTGAAACAAAGCAAGCTTTGATAAGGTGATTCTATGTACCGGAAGGGTAAAAAAAAATTGAATGAGTAAATGTATTCAAAAAGAAATATAAAAATTTCCTTGAGACTTTACCAGGAAAAGAAAAAAATATAGTATTTTAAAGCAAAATACTCTAAAGGTTGCCAGAGAAAAAATATAGTTAAAAAAAAAGTATAGTATTTTAAAGCGAAATACTCCAAAATTTCCAGAGAAAAAATATACTATTTTAAAGCAAGTACCCTAGGAAAATATAGCGTTATGAACCAAAACATTAATCAGGCCCTAGTGCAAAAGTATACTATTCAGTTAAGATAATAAGAGAGCGACCACAAGTCTTTCAGTGGGCACAACTATCTTAGATAAAGATAAAGTTAAATAATTCTTTTTATTGAAGAATTTTCTGAGATAAACCGAAGAGGGAGACCGCACGTCTTTCAGTGGGCACAACTCTCTTAGATAAAGATAAAGGTAAATAATTCTTTTATTTGAAGAATTTTCAGAGATAAACCGAAGAGGGAGACCGCACGTCTCTCAGTGGGCACAACTCTCTCAGATAAAGATAATTTCGTAATAGGGCGGAAATTCCCTTTTCGAATCGATAAGCCAGGTAATTCTCAAAAAATTGAATGAATCTCCCTGCTCTTGGCGACAAGGTAGTAAATGAAATGAATCGATTCTACAACGATCAAAAATCAAAGCACCCTCACTGTGAATTGAATGAAGTAAATCGATAAAAGGAACTTATTAAATGTGAATCAAATTTTATGCTTGAGGAATATATTAAATCGAGTGTTCTAAGACAAGTTAAGCAGAGGTACAATCCTCTCCAGAAGCAATTCTTTCTCAAGAGAAAACCAAAATAATCTCATAAACGTCTAGTAATGAAATAAAGAAAATTGCTTACCGGAGGGCTGTCCTATAAGGTAAACTGCATAACTGTCCCAGAATAGTCGAATACACCCTTTGCAATCGGAATCCCTGGTCCTGTGAGGTAAGCGCTAATCCACTCGAAATTACCAATTATCTGGTACCTAAAAATGGGAAAAGCGTAGAACTGATTTCCAAAAAAAATTAGTTGCAAATGGTCTAAGATAATTTGATCGGAAATTCACTGATAATTAATTAAAAAGGAAATTTTTTTTTTTTTTTTTTTTTTACAATCCAAACACAAATCAACTGGATAGGAAGTAGCCAAAGGGAATATCATATACGATATGTAAGATATAAAATAATATGAAGATAATTTGATCGAAATTCACTGATAATTCAAAGTGACGAAAATCTGACAATATAGAATTTATCCGTAACCTTCAAAAATTACCATCCAAGAATTCGAAAAGGACAAGCATAGAAAAAGCAGAAAATAATGTTAATCACTACAACATTGATTGCAAAATAAGGAAAATGATTATACTCCACCAATATCAACTGTGATAGCCATCTAATTTAAAAATCGTAATATTCAAAATCAATTCACTCACCACACCTGCCTATCTTGGGGTTCAATCGATGAAAGAGATCGATCATTCTTTCGGTTCGAACAAATCACCAATTCCCTGTTTTTTCAAAAAAACCATTCTCGGGTTTTTCTCTATTTAAAAACACTTGCTTGACGACATGAATACAACTGTCATGATACCATTTTCAAGGGACGATAATAAAGAGCGCATTCTTCACGACCTGAGCAGTGGCTACTGACCCGTACCACCGTAAAGATAACCGGAAAAGTTATGTTATATGGAAGTAACGAAAAATTCGTTACAATTAGAACATTATTACCTCCGTCACCCCTACTCTGTAACTGTATGTAATCTGTTGAGTAGTGAAATGAAAAGAAACATTTGTAAGAACACAAAAGCCACAGTATGTATTGTAATTGTTTTCAAAATAGTATCGGCCATCATTGTGACCCAGTGATTCACAATTTTTTTTATTCCAGTCAAAAGCATCTTACATAATATATAACTTACAGTCCATGAACGTAAATAAGCAGTTAGGTATACAGATATTGTTAAATTAATTAAACTAAGTATGTCTTGCCCAGTATTGGGCGACGTCGATTGCGTTTGGTAGAGCTGACATCAGATCTTCGTGGGTGCATTGGGTGATTCACAATAATACGTAAACACTGTTGACTTTGAAGATTCCCGCACGCGCCTGTTGTTGTGCATTACAAAGCTGTCTACGAATAATCATCGTATATTCCAGCTCACACGTTAACGGAAAACTGCTCCCGGTGACGGGATTCCAAGATTGCATGTGGATTTCCTTCAGCCCAAAAATGACCATTGTGGAAGTATTGGATGGCATTTTTGAAAAAATTGGCTTCAGTGATGAATAAAATTGCAGTATGAAATAATGGATTTTCGTACACTTTTTGAAGAAACCATTGGCAAAAGTTCATCCCTAATGGAAAGTCACGAGGAAGTAGCACCTGAACCCGTTCGATATGGTAGGGATATAATAAAAAGTCATGGAGAATTTTACAAAAAAGAATATGTGAGATATTCAAATTGTTCCCAATTTTTCGAGTACTTAATCCGAGATCTTCCTCATTTGAATTCGACACCGCTACCTCAAATTCTGGTGTTCTTATTACAGTACGTTGTACTTCTTTCAGATGATTGTCTGGTAAATTCTCAGAAAACAAACTAATTCGGCATGCATATTTTAGTACCTGTGCTTGTCGTACAACGGCAATATTTCTTCTTTCTTGTTTTGTCTCTTTAGATATACAATTTTGCACATCACTTCATAAAATGTATTCACCTGCTATTGTTAGAATAATAGGCTACCGAGTATTCAGCCGGTCATAGGCGTACTTTCAGGAATTACATTATTTGTTTGGGTTCCTTCATTATTATCAGAATAGTTTTGTCCAGTCGATTATAGGCGAGTGAAGAGATCAGAAGTAATTGTGATTTTTGCGGTAGTTGATAATGATTTTATCGAGTATGGAATTAACTTGTGATTATATACCAGTGAAAAAATTAAAGATGGACCATTTATCACTTAACGAAAAGAGTGTTATACTGAACGTCTACAATTATTTTAAGCAACAACAATGGGATGTGGAAAATCAACTATATGTAAAATTTTAAAAGAAGAAAAATCGGCTGGTATAACATTACCCAAACCGAGACCAGGGAGACCAAAATGATCCAAAGTGATGTCATGCCCCATAAGTACAGAAAAACTTCCAAGCATAAGAAACAACCAGATATCAATGAATATGAACTCTACCTAATTCACTAGGAATGAAAATAAATTCTGAAATCAAATACGCGACCAAACTAATAAACAAAGGCACTTTAAAATTAGAAAAGACACCTACGTGCCAGGAATGCACATAAAAAGTCAACAACAGAACTATTAATAAATCGTCACCTCCTAGTTACGCATATCTAAGGAATTTCTTAGTGAACAAAGCGACTATAAATTATAGGTTGTGACAGCTCGCTAAGTGCAATACGACCACGAAATAGATAAATCATTTGTTTTTATACATTTATTTGACTACCGTAGGAGCCATTAATTACCAAGACGGTGATTAATTATGACAGGGATAACTGATGTGACCCGCAAGCGATCCATGAAAATGAGAGGTGATATGAAAGAGTGACGACGCGACCAAGATGATGATTCGGTATCCAGACGTTATTCAAGTAACATGTCCTCTCAGAGGTATTTAATTTTCATTCGATCACTATGTAGTGCCATAAAGATGAGAAGTGTACGAATATAATCATCTTGCAGTGAACTTGCGAAACTATTAAGAAAAAAATTCAAATCAAGTTAAACTGGACTGCACGAGTAATGACTTCACAAAGTGAATACACAAGTAAACAGTATTTACCATAATTAAACATTATTTTATCAATGCTTCAAGAACGAGATGTCATGACCTCATAGAAAAACAGTATCCATACAACTATACAGTGAGATTCAAAAGTGAATGAACAACTTGCGCGGAAACAACTAAAATATAAATACAATTAAACTAATATCATGTAAAAACCAATATCAAGTGATTAAGTGTTGAAACCTGGTGGTATGGAGTAAGTTCATATATTTTTCTCTATCTTATGCTTGGGCAAATTGAATCATTTATAATTTTTTATGTGTTTTTAAATGTATCTCCATATTTTATGTTCCCATAGTTATCAAATAATAATTATCAATAGTCGTTCTAACAATTGATGTCATTCTTACGTATATTCAGTCTACTTGACTTTGAGACTGACAAAACTGACTTAATGTAAACTCTCCACTATTCTTTGACTATTGTATCATTTTATCAGTATATAGAATGGATGAAATACTTTGTAACTTTTATAAAATATATATGTATAGATGCTTTTCACAATCTTTCTGAGAATTGGTACGTGCCTCTAGATAAAAGCCCCACATTCCCAAGTATAGAGGGAAAGGGATATTTTTCGAAGCCGCTCTCGAGGAATAATCTCGGTTCAATTACTTCCAAGTAATTGATGCTCCCTATACGTCAAAGTAATTACTTTGACGAGCAACTTTTCAAGGAAGGATTAATCAAGTATAGGAACCCTATATTTGATATTTCCTTAGCGTTGGTCTTTTCTGGAAGGAGTGATCTCACATAGGAAGCCAGTGGCATAACATTTGGTTGGTTGGAGTATTTACTTCCCCAACTCCCCAGTATTAACACTTGGTGTTGCAGGAGTGGTGTGTTGATTCATAACACCCTGTATATAACCGGACATACCACTGGTGTTTTCTCTGAGGGATTGTACCCCGATATAATAGACCAGTGGCGTAACAGTGAAGCTTAATGATTTTTTTTAAATGCAGTTCGTAGGATAGTCCATTCATTTTTTTTAACAAGCAAATACCAACTTTAGATACATTTTTCCATGAATTGAACTTCAAATACGAAAAATAATAGGACAGAAAACAAGAACATTTATTATTTAGACGAAACGTGGGTTAATGAAGGGCATTCTGTAGGAAGAGTTTGGAAAGACAAAAACATAAAAACAGCTCGAGAAGCATTTCTGCAAGGATGTTCAACTGGTCTCAAGGAACCAACAGGGTCGACGACTAATTGTTACCCATATTGGTAGTGTAAATGGATTTATCGAGGAGGGTCTATTTTTGTTTGAATAAAAAAAAACCTGTGATTATCACGAAGAGATGAACGGAGACGTGTTTGAAGAAAATTTCGAACAAATGATTGAATTCATACCTAAAAATTCAGTTATTGTGATGGACAATGCAAGTTACCACTCCAGATTAGTTGCACGTTTACCAACTACTCAATGGAAGAAAAATGAAATTGCAACGTGGTTAATTTCTAAGAAATTAATCTTCAACGATACAATGACAAAAGCAGAATTATTAGCCATTGCCAACATTCATGAACAAAATTATAAAAAAAAGTCGTTGAGGAGATAGCCAAAAAACGAATTGAAATACTTCGCCTAGCACCCTATCATTGTGAGCTTAATACGATTGAATTAATATATGCTCAAATCGAACGTAACGTTGCTCGAAATAACACAAATTATAAATTATCAGATCTGACTAATCTTTTCCTTAAATCAATATCTGAAGTAACGAGAGAAAATTGGAAAAAATGTATTAATCACCTTATAGAAATTGAGAAAATATGTGGGAGCTTGATCATATTATTGACAGCAGAATAGAGCCTATAATAATTGATCTTGCAGCGGATGACAATTCGTCTGAAACAGAATATGAGGAAGCATAACACTGTAAACTGTAGCTCAGAAGTTTATTTTACGTTTTCTCCAATTAATATTGTTTATATGGTTTTAATCAAATAAATCGGAATATTTTACATATGTTTCGTTTTATTTTGATTTAGTATAGGTGTTCAGATTTTTTAATACTCTATATTAAACTCACGTATATATTAAATTTGAGGTAGGTAGTTTAAGAAATATCAAAACTTGTAAATAACCTATAATTCTATATTTTCAAATACTAACAAATTACAAGAACATTCATCATACACTTTGTGAAATTATGCACGCCTATGTATTTCGAGGTCTCGGAAATTAGTGTTCTGAGAATTTACTCTACGTTATTCTTGAAGTATACTATAGACTAGGTAGACAACTGTCAAAACTGTTCATGTTTACAAAACAAAATCTGCTTCTTACCTACTAGATACGTTTTTACTCCTTGATAACACCAAATTTCCTAACCACGTCCAAATGAATGAATTTTATTTTTTTATGCGAGAGCCGTAAGTCAAATGAAAAAAAAAATCAGGAGACCAGATCTGCTAAAAAAGGAATGAGGATTTCAAAAATGAACTTTACTGTGGGAAAAAGCAGTGCCGTATCACTTTTCTCTTCAAATGATTCAGTTCAAATCCCGTACGAACGCTACTGGCAAGAATAAAAAAATACGTTGTATATCAGAAAATGATTTTTGATGTACAGAAAATGAGTACTGCGTTGGAAAGGGAAACATTCTAGTGAATGCGATGTTTCTTCTGCGTCAATGTTACGAATGATTTCTGGTGAGTACTCTCTTTTGGAAAACATTCTTCTGTGTTTCATTAATCTTTATGAGTTCTTAATCAAGACTGGAATAGAAAATCAAATAACTATCTGAATGAAAATGCAAATTTTCAATTTTAGAGTTTTTCTTTTGAGTTAGGGCCTTTTGAGAATATCTATCAGATGTAGTTCAATGTCCAGCGTGGCTTTAGCCGGGGAAGTAGTTGTTTTCTGTTAGACATTCACAAAAAATAACTTCATTTTGATGGTGGATTTTTCAATTCACAGAAAAATATTTCTAAATTCAATTGAGAATGTTTCCCTTTCAACATGAATACCCCACAAGAGGTTATCTTGACGATGGAAGATAGTGACTAAAGTTTATTTTCCAGTCGCAGATGATTCCACATCTGATTTTATGAACATCCTGTTTAAATTTTTTAACAAATCAATCTATCATACCCCATGACAGGTTTTAATGTCAGAAAACACTAATTTCAAAGTGTCTCTCCAAAAGAAATGATTCTAACTTTTTCCATCTTTGGAAAGTGAGATTGCTTCTTAAAAATGTTACCCATTTCTTCCGGTCTTCCTGATGATCGTGGAAGCGTGAAATAGATTTTCGTCGACAAAAATGTATTAAAGACCTAGTGAATGCGATGTTTCTCCTGCGTCAATGTTACGAATGATTTCTGGTGAGTACTCTCTTTTGGAAAACATTCTTCTTTGCCTCATTCATCTTTATGAGTTCTTAATTAAGACTGGAATAGAAAATCAAATAACTATCTGAATGAAAATGCAAATTTTTAATTTTGAATTAGGGCCTTTTGAGAATATCTATCAGATGTAGTTCAATGTCCAGCGTGGCTTTAGCCGGGGAAGTAGTTGTTTTCTGTTAGACATTCACAAAAAATAACTTAATTTTGATCGTGGATTTTTCAATTCACAGAAAAATATTTCTACCAATATTCAATTGAGAATGTTTCCCTTTTCGACATGAATACCCCACAAGAGGTTATCTTGACGATGGAAGATAGTGACTAAAGTTTATCTTTCAGTCGCAGATGATTCCACATCTGATTTTATGAACATCCTGTTTATATTTTCAACAAATCAATCTATCATACCCCATGACAGGTTTTAATGTCAGAAAACACTAATTTCAAAGTGTCTCTCCAAAAGAAATGATTCTAACTTTTTCCATCTTTGCAAAGTGAGATTGCTTCTTGAAAATGTGTTTCCCATTTCTTCCGGTCTTCCTGATGATCGTGGAAGCGTGAAATAGATTTTCGTCGACAAAAATGTATTGAAGACCTAGTGAATGCGATGTTTCTCCTGCGTCAATGTTACGAATGATTTCTGGTGAGTACTCTCTTTTGGAAAACATTCTTCTTTGCCTCATTCATCTTTATGAGTTCTTAATTAAGACTGGAATAGAAAATCAAATAACTATCTGAATAAAAATGCAAATTTTCAATTTTAGAGTTTTTCTTTTGAGTTAGGGCCTTTTCAGAATATCTATCAGATGTAGTTCAATGTCCAGCGTGGCTTTAGCCGGGGAAGTAGTTGTTTTCTGTTAGACATTCACAAAAAATAACTTCATTTTAATCGTGGATTTTTCAATTCACAGAAAAATATTTCTATCAATATTCAATTGAGAATGTTTCCCTTTTCAACATGAATACCCCACAAGAGGTTATCTTGACGATGGAAGATAGTGACTAGAGTTTATCTTTCAGTCGCAGATGATTCCACATCTGATTTTATGAACATCCTGTTTATATTTTCAACAAATCAATGAGTACTACGTTTCACAAAAATATCTAGAGTCATAGAAGAAAGTTTTCTTGAAACTTTAGCACCCTGTAGTTCGAAAGTTAGGACTTTTAGGAGATATGTTCATATGAAGTTTTTTTCTCAAAATGGACCCGAAAATAATCTCCTTGTATATCAGCATGTTATCAAGAAACAGCCTGTATATTGACCAGCATGATCTGAAAGGCAGGATCCAGTACCCGGGATTTGTATAGGATTGAGTTAAATATTAAAAATAATAGTTTAAAAAAACTAGAAAAAAACACGCTTCTATAGAAAACCAGACTAAAAAAATAGAAAATAAGAAAAAAATGTATTTTAAAAAAAGCGTGGGGTGCATGGTATTAATAATTATATAGTACATTACACACGTAGGGCAGTAGAGTATGAAATGTCTCAGATCACAGGTAATTGTTGACCGAGGCGATACCATGCACCTCACGCTTTTTTTTTAATAAAATAAATTTTTTTCTTATTTTCTATTTTTTTAGTCTGGTTTTCTATAAAAGCGTGTTTTTTAGTTTTTTTTAACTATTATTGATTTTCAACTTTTTAGTTTAGTTTTCTATTAACTCGTGTTTTTATTCCATTAGATTTCCTTTCACAAACTCCCTATTGATATTGCCTCTCTGAAAGGACAGATAGTGAACTCCATTCGGAAAACTTTTGCTATTCTGTTATGTCGCAATGAGGACCTTTTGTCCTCATTTTCCTAGTGGCAGATAGCCGGATAAATAAAAGTTTGTCCATCAAGGTATTCCATCCTGAAAATAGAAGGATGCTATTTAGGAATTGAGGACCTCCTTTCCGTGAAATGAGCCTGCGTTGAAACAAATATATTACGCAAGTCATTGTCAGTTACAATATATCAAGGAAATATTATTTTGCTGGAAAAATTTTCGATCGAAAGATTGTTGCTTGAGTAATATTCCGAGGGAAATTGCATGATCAAAATCTTGAGCCGAAGACGAGAGATTTTGTCATTGAATTTGTCGAGGGAAGTTACTTATAAGCAACAATCTTTAGATCAATTTTTTCCTGAATGAATAATAGTAAAAAAACAAAAGAACACGCTTTTATAGAAAACCAGACTAAAAAAATATAAAATAAGAAAAAAAATATTTTATTTAAAAAAAAGCGTGGGGTGCATGGTATCGCCTAGGCCAACAATTATCTGTGAACTGAGACATTTCTTACTTTACTGCCCTAGGTGTGTAATGTACTATATAATTATTGATACCATGCACCCCACGCTTTTTTGAAAATAAAATAATTTTTTTTCTTATTTTCTATTTTTTTAGTCTAGTTTCCTATAAAAGCGTGTTTTTTAGTTTTTTTAAAACTATTATTTATTTTCAACTTTTTAGTTTAGTTTTTTATTAACGCGTGTTTTTAGTCTTTCAAACTATTATTATTATTATTATTTTTTAACTATTATCCTCCAATATTGAATAGAATCGAACCCTAATCACAAAATTCGCGGCCATTTTGGAGCCGCCATCTTGAATCCTCCAATTTTGACAAAATAATCATAATCTCCGACCCCAAAAACCCCCACATACCAATTTTGAATAGAATCAGACCATAATCACAAAACTTGGCCGCCATTTTAAAACCGCCATCTTGAATTTTCCAATTTTTACAGAAGAATCATAATATTCGACCCCAAAAACCCCCACATACCAAATTTGAATAGAATCAGACCATAATCACAAAACTCGGCCGCCATTTTGGAGCCGCCATTTCGAATTTTTTAATTTTGACAAAAGAATCATAATTTCCGACAACGAAAACCTCCAGATACCAATTTTGAAGCGAATCGGACCATAATCACAAAACTCGTACGCCATATTGGAGCCGCCATTTTGTTTTTTTTTCACACAAGAATTTCTTAATGCATTTCCACCGGAATTATGTACACCTGCCAAATTTCAAATCATTCGGACGTCTGGAAGTGGGTCAAAATCGCGCCCAAAGGAGTCGGTTACAAACAAACAAACATACAAGTGAAGCTAATATAAAGCGTGTAAAAAGAAAGTTTTCTTAAAACTTTGACACCCTGTAGTTCAAAAGTTAGGACGTTTAGGAAATATGTTCATATGGAGTTTTTTTCTCAAAATGGACCCGAAAATGATCTCCTTGAATATTAGCATGTTATCAAGAAACAGCCTGTATATTGACCAGCATGATCTGAAAGGCAGAATCCAGTACCAGGGATTTGTATGGGATTGAGTTAAATATTAAAAATAATAGTTTAAAAAACTAAAAAACACGCTTTTATAGAAAACCAGACTAAAAAAATGTATTTTATTTAAAAAAAAGCGTGGGGTGCATGGTATCAATAATTATATAGTACATTACACACCTAGGGCAGTAAACTAACAAATGTCTCAGATCACAGGTAATTGATACCATGCACCCCACGCTTTTTTTTAAATAAAATACATTTTTTTTTTATTTTCTATTTTTTTAGTCTGGTTTTCTATGAAAGCGTGTTTTTTAGATTTTTTAAACTATTATTTATTTTCAACTTTTCAGTTTAGTTTTCTATTAACGCGTGTTTTTAGTTTTTCAAACTATTATTATTGTTATTAAATTTTTTTAACTATTATTCTCCAATATTGAATAGAATCGAACCATAATCACAAAACTCGCGGCCATTTTAAAGCCGCCATCTTGAATTTTCCAATTTTTACAAAAGAATCATAATATTCAATCCCAAAAACCCCCACGTACCAATTTTGAATAGAATCAGACCATAATCACAAAATTCGTCCACCATTTTGGAGCCGCCATCTTTAATTTTTCAATTTTGACAAAAGAATCATAATCTCCGACCACGAAAACCCTCACATACAAATTGAAGGACCATAATCACAAAACTCGTACGCCATATTGAAGCCGCCATTTTGTTTTTTTTTTCTCACAAAAAAATTCTTAATGCATTGTCACCGGAATTATATACACCTGCCAAATTTCAAATCATTCGGACGTCTGGAAGTGGGTCAAAATCGCGCCCAAAGGAGTCGGTTACAAACAAACAAACATACAAGTGAAGCTAATATAAAGCGTGTAAAAATTGGAAATTAAATCCGGAAAATCGATAAGGAAAAATTCGTTTGGTTTCTACCAATCTAAGTAAGATTCAGTATAAATGCTTGGTAGTGAGTAGCTAAAATTGTGTGCTCCTAATAAGCCATCCAAAACACGTGAAATAGTTTGAATCAAATCGTTCTTCTCGGCATACGACAAAACAAAAAGGTGCTATATCAATTGGTGAAGTCAAAAATAAAAAAATCATGGTGTTAACGAGAGAAATTACCGAAGAAATAAAAAATGCAGTGAACATTGCGATGAAAAATGCCTTAAAGATCAAGTGTTCATAAAAACCGTCGCCGATAGTGTATCCGAGCAGTGACAAAAAGGGAAAAATTGGAAAACAAAATAACAGAATTGAAACAAGAAATATGCGAGATAACAAATGAGCATGAACGTAAACTGGAAATACAGGGTGACAAAATCGATAGTATCCTGAATGGAAAGGAGATGATGGAAAGGAAACTCGATTTTCTGGAACAAAAATCTAAAAAGAAAAACCTGAGAATATTCAACTATAAAGAAAAATCGAATGAAGACATTAGATCAGATATAATCAACCTCCTCAATACAAAAATGGAAGTGAACCTATCAAATAGTGACATAGAACTCTGCTACAGAATAGGGAGAAAACGAGAAGAAGCAAAAGCGAGAGGAATATTTGTGAGATTGAAAAGCCATGAAACAAAACAAGAAATTTATAAAAAGAAGAAAATGCTAAAGGGAACCAACGTTATTATCCGTGAAATCTCACAAGCCTAAGGGTTGAGCTGTTGACCAAGGCCATCGAGAAAACATCCATGAAGGACGTCTGAACCGATTCGGGAAAAATCTATGTTAACATCAACAACAAAATCATGATCATACGATCCAGAGAAGATTTCAAGAAAATTTTCTGAAATTCAATCTATTTCATAAAAAAAAAAAAGATTAGGAGTACCTACTGTAAAACTACTTTGTATTAGTATTTGTATTTATCTAATTTTCCTTTAAAATTAATATTACCATTATTATTATTTCTTTTTTTTTTATTACAATAATTATATATGTTAGAATTTCTTGATATACTAGATACCCAGGAGGAAATAAAAACAAAAACCTATAAAAACCTTGAAACTCTTATAGAGAATAGGGCAAATGACTTCAATATTCGAAATATTAAAAAACACTTCGACGAACTTTTCATTTATCTTGACGAACAAAAAGATAACATAGACGTGATTGTTTTATCAGAAACATGGCATGTTGAACAGGTGAGTGACTTTGAACTAGCAAATTACACACTTTACTGTAATTCATCTAAACACAATCAAAATCATGGTGTTATGGTATATATAAAGGATTCAATATCATCCAGAGCTAATGTATATCATTTTACTGAAACAAAACATTGCATATAACAATTGAAATTGAAAATGAAAAAATTGGCATAACGGCATCATATCGTCCCCCGTCGATAGAATCACAAGTTTATATCGAAGAGCTGGGAAACTTTTTCTCAGATCTACAAAAGAACAAACTTGAAATTTTCCTTGGTGATATTAATGTTAACCTTTTGGACAAACACTCAAATAACGTACAGAAATATATGAACACCCTAACAGAACACTGCTTCATCTCTTACATAAATGAACCTACTAGAATTATTGAACTGTCCCATAGTATCATAGACCACATCTTTATTAGAAAAGAAAATAGCCTGCGAAATGTCCAAATAACTCCAGCAGTAATTGAAACAAATCTATCAGACCATTACAACACCTTTTTGAAAATATCACAAGAAAAAAAAGATCATGGTTATCACAAAGATGTAAAAAAAATTAACTTCCAGAGAATGAACTCATTTTTAGAAAAAGAAAGGTGGGACGATGTTACCAACTGCAACGAAACACAAAAAGCACATGACATTTTTATAAACAAACTGAATAAGTATATAACAGCATCCACCAAAGAATATAATATAAACAGAAATTCAAACCGTAATTTGGTCTAATTAATTCAATAAAAAAACGGGATACTCTTAAGAAAAAATTAATAACGAATTACTCAGAAGAATCAAAGGCAGTATACAATAGATACAGGAATAAACTGAATAAACTAATGAAATCGACAAAAAAATCAATATAACAAAGAAAAACTGGAAATATTCAACGGCAACTGTAAAAAAACTTGGCAATTGATTAATGAAATCTCAAATAATCATAATAGCAAAATCTCTATTTCAAACATAAACATCATGAATGAAGGGGAAAAAATAACAGATAACTCTTCTAAAGCAGACTTATTCAATGAATACTTCATGAGTATAGGAAAAAAAATGGCGAACCAAATTGATAACACCATAGATCCCCCTCCAAATTTTCTAAACGATATTTCCGTTGGTCCCACAATATTTTTAAACCCTGTCACAAAAAATGAAATTATTGAAATAATTGGAAAGCTAAAAAACTACTCTTCCCCTGGACCAGACGGAATAGAGGTAACCACAATTTAAAAAATCCACATAAACAGCATAGTATCATTATTACATATAATAAACTCAACCTTTAAAACAGGAATATTACCAGATAAATGGAAACAGTCAACAATCACCCCCATTTATAAAGCAGGGGCCAGAGAAGAACTAGGTAATTACAGACCAATATCGGTAATGAATAATTTCGCAAAAGTATTTGAGCAGAGTTTAAAATAAAGGTTAGTTGAATTCTTCGATTTGCATCAAGTCATTTCGGAAAACCAACATGGATTAAAAAAAAACTCAAATACAGAGAATGCCATACTTGAACTTACAAACAAAATTGTCGAGACCTTGGATGGGTCGAGAAAGTGCCTAGCAGTCTTTCTCGATTTAGCCAAGGCCTTCGACACAGTATAACACGAGATATTACTAGACAGACTATATCATTATGGGATTCGTGGATCTGCTCTTGATGTTTTGCGAGATTATTTATCAAACAGAAAGCAGAAGGTAAAAGTAGTCAATGAACTGAGCGAGCCATTAGAAATCACAACTGGGGTACCACAGGGAACCGATACTCTTCTTAATATATATATATATAAACAGCATTAGTCGGAAAAAAGCAAATCTCTCTGATAAGCTTATTTCATACGCGGATGATACAGCAATTATATTTGCAGGCGAAAATTGGAACCAAACATATAATAATGCAGAGGCGGGATTGAAAAACATAAGTTTATGGCTAAACAACAGTCTTCTGAGTCTGAACGTAAAGAAAACCAAATTTATTTCCCTCACACTAGATAAAAGAGATCAACCACAAAACATGGCTTTAAAAATACACTCTCCAAGATGTTCGACAGAAATACCCTGTACTTGCCCACAGGGCCGATCCTAGCAGGTGTGCAGCGCGTGAACCGCACGCGGGCGGCCAAACTAAGGGGCGGCCGCAGGCCGCATTCAGTTATAACAATCAGCTATTTTTTGAAAGAAGAAAAATGAAACGTTAGTGCTCAGTTGTGTTGTGTGTTGGTCTATTGTCCATTAGTGTCTTCTCCTACTCTCATCTACACACATTCTTCATTTGGGAGCAAAATTCATGGCAGAGCCGGCAATGCAGCATAAAAAATTGAAATTTCTATAAAAAAAAAACCAAGGGCCATATTTTTGACACGACTAAGTATGTTTGGTTCCTGTGTGCGGCGCGGTGGCTTATTTATGTACGTATAGTCTTTACGATGTCAGTTGGAACGGCGAAAAATTTTTTAAAGGAGGTACCAGCGGCGAAACCTTTGAAAAAAACGAGCTGTTGTTCGCCGGGCGGCTTTTTTCAAAGGTTTCGCCGCTGCGGCCTCCATTGAATTTTTTTTCGCCGTGCCAAACTTACTTGTAAAGACTATATATATCACAGTCGGCACGCGGCTCGCAGGTCAATGGTCAAAAGAAACTTTATTTTAGCGGTTTTCTTTATAGATAAGAAATGGATTGTTTCCACAAAGTTAAAGGGATGCGGCATCGGATTTTTTTTTGCTACTTCACCACTATATATAAACCATTTTCATTTCAAAATGTTCATTTCATTTTGAATCAACATACAATAAGACTGGTCATAAACACAATCAAGGCAAGTTTAATTTAATATGAGGTTATTTTTAAAAATTATCAGAGGTAAACCAAACTTTATTTTGTCGCGATGATTCGTTTTGAAAATAAGTACAAAATGTATGAAAATTCAAAATTTATTTTCAATTCTTTCAAAATTCGTTAGCACAAAATATAATTTTCTTACAAAATTATAGGTTACCAACCGAGGGAGTTTATGAAAATTTTTATTTTTACCCAGATTTTGAAAGAGCGCTACGAATCATTATTTATTTTAAATAATTTGCTCTAACTTTTTCAACAGGAATGGGGATTTCTTATGAATAACCCATATTCTTACACTTTAAGTAAAAAAAGTATTAACAATGGTAGGTACTTTTTAGAGGTCATTTCGATTAATTTCAAAATTTCTGAAGAATTTCTATTCATTTTATCTGCATCTGTGGGCCATGATATACTTATCGTTCTTCTTACCTTTTACCTTTAGATGTCGTCCTCGTCCAAAAACAGAAAAACTAAAAGAGAGTCAGGTGCCTTCTATAGAAAAGAGAAGAATAGAAGAATAGAAGAAATCTCAAAACAAGCGGGAGCATTGAAAAAGTATTTTGGAAAACCGGATAAAAGTGAGCCCGAACAAAAAGGTTTGAATCAAATCACGGAGTTTGATTATTCTCAACCATCAACATCCACCAGTACTAGTGAAACAAACAATAAATCAATAGATTTCACAGCCGATGAAGGTGATAAAGCTGCAAGATCATCATCAAGCAGTCCCATTCCCAGTGAAGCCGAATGTGAAGATGAGAGCAAAGAGGAAGAGGGCTCTGCTCAAGTAGCGCTAGATGATCCAGGTACTTGGCCTAACATTTTGACAAAAAAATATATTGATTTATTGGTAGAACACGGTCCCAAACAAGTTGCAGATTTCAAATTTCCGATTGATGAGAGTGACAGAAAATTTAGCTGTTCATATTATAACAAAACTTTAGTGAACGGGGAGAAAATAAATTGCGCGTGGCTCTGCTATTCCATAAAATTAAATTGTATTTTTTGTTTTGCATGTAAATTGTTTAGTAGATATAGTTCAACACAACTTGTAAGTACTGGCTTTTCTGATTGGCGTCATTGTTCGGATTACCTCAATAAGCATGAAAATACTCTAAAACACGTTGACTCTATAAGATCGTGGTGCGAAATAAAGACGAGGATGGAAAAAAATTGTACTATTGACGCGGAACAACAAAATGTTTACAATAGAGACAAAAAGCGATGGCGCGCTATCATTGAAAGAATGATTGCTGTAGTACAATTTTTAGCCAGTCAAAATTTAGCATTCAGAGGAACTAGTACGGAGTTGTATCATAGAGATAATGGTAATTTTTTAAAGGCAGTATTTTCAAAATGAAGTAATTCATATTTTAGCCGAATCTATTCGTAATGAGATAACACGCATTGTCAATAAAGCCAAATATTACACTATAATTTTCGACTCTACGCCCGATATTAGTCATACAGAACAAATAACGTTTGTAATTAGATGTGTGAACACTACTGATGGTAAAAGTAAAGTCGATATTTTAGAATTTTTTCTATGATTTTTTTCAGTAACTAATACCACTGGAGAAGGTCTGTGCAATTTTCTATTGAAGAAGCTATTACCTAGTCTGCAGCTCGAAGTTAAAGATATACGTGGTCAGGGCTGCGACAATGAATCGAACATGAAGGGGAAAAATATAGGGCTTCAGAAACGGATTCTCGATATCAATCCTAGAACATTATACGTGTCGTGTGCGGCTCATACCTTAAACCTCGTCGTTAATGACGCTGCCAGCTCCAGTGGTGAAATTTCTGGATTTTTTGATATGGTACAAGAGGTATATAATTTTTTTTCTGCGTCCCCATATCGATGGGATTTACTAAAAAAATACGTGAAAAGTCTAACTTTGAAACCATTAAGTGAAACAAGGTGGGAAAGTCGTATCAATACTATTAGACCTCTGAAGCAAGACCTCAAAAACATTATTATCGCATTAAATGCCTTAATTGAAGATTCCACCAGAGACGCGAAAACAAAAAATGGTGCAAAATCAATAATTAAAAATCTTGAATCATTCAAATTTTTGTGATCAATTTTGATTTGGCATGATTTATTATCAAGAATTAATGTTCTGAGTAAAATGCTTCAAAATCCTAAATTAAACATCGCGGAATGCATTGAAGGCTTAGATAATTTAAAAAAATATTTTGTTTCACAAAGATCAGACGATAATTTCAAAGTATTTGTCGAATCAGCCACAACACTTGCTAGAGATTTAGGTATGATCCCGAATTTCCAAGTTCGAGGCTCAGGAAAAAGGTCCGTTTATTTGATTACGAGGGCAGTGATGAACCCCTTTTGAATCCCTTCCAGCAATTCAAGACTTCTTTCTATTTTGCAATTCTTGATCACGCGATCTCTTCGGTAAATGAAAGATTTACATTATTATCTGAGTGCTTTTCAATATTCTGCTTTCTGTATGAGTTTCACAACATTTCTAGTGATGATCTCATGAAAGCCTGCATGGACTTAGATATTAAGTTACAGGTACAGGAGGAAGGAAGTATCGTGAAAGATATAGACGGTATACAACTGTTTAATGAAATAACTTCATTCAAAGATATTTTTCCAGATAAGAAACAGCCAATTGAGGTATTAGAAATCATAGTCAAAAATGATCTCATTTCATGTTTTCCTAATTTTGCTCTAACAATAAGAATTTTTTCAACCTTACCTGTTTCTGTGGCTTCAGGAGAAAGAAGTTTCAGCGAATTAAAAATTATTAAAAATTACTTGAGAAATAATATGACACAAGAAAGGCTTTCAGATTTGGCCATCATCTCTATTGAATCCGAAATCTGTGAAAAAATAGATTTTACGGAAATTATGGATAAATTTTCCACTCAGAAAGCCAGAAAGGTTATTTTATAATTAGGTAATTATAATGATTAGGTACCTAGTCTGTAGACTGTAGAACAACTGATTTATATACTTTTCGTTGGTATACGCACTGAGTATGTCCAAAATCGTTGTGTGTGAAATAGACGTTATACAGGTAGATGCGTTTAAGAGTTTATAACGTCAACGTTAAATATTAGTCAAAATAAGAAAAAAATCTCTGGAGGGGCGGCACATCTGGTATTTGCACGCGGGCGGCCAATATCCTAGGATCGGCCCTGCTTGCCCAACAATTGAAAAAGTTAAAAAAATAAACTATCTTGGTGTAATACTTGACCAACACATGAGGTGGGATGAACACGTCATATATGTCACGAAAAGGCTAAGAAAATTAACTTACAATTTTTCACAATGAGAGAAATTTTGAATAGAAGAAACATGTGCATTTTATACCACTCACTAGCAGAATCGGTCATACAGTACTGCATTACTGTTTGGGGGGGAATGTTAGACAATGTGTTGGCAGCCTCCAGGCTGTACAAAACACTATTATAAAAATAATATTTAAAAAACAGATTATTCTCGAGTGAACAACTATATAAAGAAACTAAGCTTCTTAATGTTAGAAGTCTATACTCACTACAATGTTTGATGTGGATATTCCATAGAAAGAACAGATATGATGGAAAAAAAAGTAAATACTAGATTTGCAGAAAACTTAGGTTTAAATCTACCGTTATATAAAAAACACCACACCCAAAGATATGTCTTCTTTTTCGGGCCAAAGCTCTTCAACATGATACATCCTCACCTAAAAATTAAAAATTATTAGTAAGAAAAGTAAATATAAGTCAAGCATGAAATATTTTATAAGCCAAAATCAAAATCTCATTTTGAGTATTTTCTAAAAAATAAAAATAAAATAAAAATTTTTGTTGCTTTTTCCTTCTGGGTTTTCTAGAATCGCTTACAATTGAATTACCATAACGCTCACTACAGTCTCGGCAGTATTATAACATAGTACTATTCATTATAGCTTAGATCAGGGAGAGAGACATGTCACAAAACAAGCATTTTACATGCTTAGGTGCTATCTCTTTCCTTCATCTATGGCATAAACCATTGACAATTTATTGTAAAAATATTTGTACGATACTTAAACTGAACTGAACTGAAGTTGTGGAACAGTAGCAGCACATTCAACTCATCATGCGGATGTCGATAGAAACCATAACAGGAGAATAATTTCTCGTGATATAGCCGCATATAATGAGCTTTCCCGCTTTATTCGTCCAATACAGGAAATATTCCTCGGTGAATTGAGATACAGAAATCCCAATTATTCGTGCAAGTATTTATTATCATTCTAATCCGCCTTGATCGCCGTAATTACGCTCGACAAGTATTAGGTGGACCTTAAATCAAATCATTATATTGTTCGACCATGCATATCAAATAGGAGTCGGTAGTTTATTTATTTAGGCCAGTTGCAACTAGGCTAGAAATTTATTATGTTTTTGCCGCAGTTATCGGTTAGACCTAATGAATGATATTTGAAAATCATTCATACATTGACAGAAAGAAATATTGCAAAATTGATTTTAATATTCATATTTTAATATTCGTCTAATATAATTACTAGGGATGAACATTACGTTCACAATCCCATGTACAATGATAATAATAATATTTGAAGTGTAATAAGTGTCATTATTTTTCAGGAAACTAACTATTATAATACTTGTATAGATAAATGAAACAGTTTTTAGGAATATTTTAGAGTATTTTAGAAGGAACAATATTTGAAAATAACAATATATGAAGAGGAAAGGAAAAGAGAAAAAAAAATCAATATATATAAATGTCATCAAAAGTCCAATTCCGATTAGATTTTCTTGATGTTTTCGTTCTCTGATGTAAAAATTTGGCGTTTCCATGATCAGCAATTCCTGGTACCCAATTTTTTTCGTGCATTCACTAGAAGGTTCAGTTTAGATTTGATGAGCATTTCAAACATAACATAACCACTGCCTTTTAGGTTTTTTTTTATTTTAAGAGCACCATCTCGTTTCCATCTATTAGTAAAGAAGATGGCTATAGGACGAGATTTATTATCACTAATTTTGTCCAATCTATAACAATAATTTATATCGTTGTTATTTATGGATGTTGAGCATTTTCTTAGAATTTCACATGGCGATTCTATCAGATCCTCAGTACTGTTTTCTGGAACTCCAGCCAGACAACGGCATTCAAATATTTGTCTGCCCTAAAGTTATCATCTGCTTGCTGGGCATTACTTTTGATTGCAAGTTTCAACTCGCCTAATAACTTTTTAACACTTCGTTCGAATGACAAAATTTTCCCCATGCAATTATCAATATCATCTTTGGAATTACTGCCCGTTATCTTATTCATCAATTCAAATTTGAGTTCATTAAGTCCACTACCAAGAGTTTTCTCAATATCACTTACTTTTTCACTGATTTCATTTGGAGTTTTTATCACAGGAGCTGCATTTCTACGGGTATTTCTTGTTTCCGTGTTTGGCATTTTTGACATTTAACTATGTAAGAATACGATGTCCACAATTTGATTGAAGATTCACACTTGAAACACGTTTAATCGTAAAAATTTCGGGAGAGCAACGTAAATGCGACTACTCACGCCGTGCCATCCATCTATCTGATAGGTCCTTTCTTTCTTCCGTTCCGACTGAATGGCGCAACTTACAGAGACTTTTTAGAAAATGAATTGCCGGGACTACTTCAGAATGAACCATTAGAAATTAGTATCCGCAAGTGGTTTTGGCATGATGGGGCTCCCGCCCATTTTAGCGTTGTAGCCAGGGAATTCCTTAACACGTCTATGCAAATCGATGGATCGGTAGGGGTGTAGAAGAACCTAACCAGGCGTGGGCACCAAGGTCTCCAGATCTAAACCCTGCAAAACAATAAGAAACACACCAATAATTTTTGAGCGGGTACGAGATTCAATGACTAGAAGACTGAATGCCTGTATCTTTGCTGAAGGTGGACACTCTGAACAATTTATTTGAATACAATTTAGTTTCCTTTATTTTATTCTACATATTCAAAATGTATTGAAATAAAATGTTGATATTTCTTGCAAATTTTATTAAAACAAATACAGATTTTGCACCCTTGATACAAAAATAATTATTTCAATCGAGTAAAAATAAACAGAATAGGTGGCGCCCCCTACAGAAAACCAAAACTACTTACTCAAACGTCAAATTCATTTCCTAAGCATTCTTGTGAAAGATTCAAAATAATGGTAATAACTTCAACACCCATCGATTATCAAATAATCGACTTTTCAAGTCCAAATATCTAGAAAACGGTTGCTTAAAGCGACTTGTAACATAGGTTGCTTTTTTACGTAGATATGATAGAGGAATTCATTTTTTTACTGAAAAATATGCTAGAAGTACGCTCAAAATAGTTATGAATCTTCAAAAAAGAAAAAGACGTGTAGGTGGCGCCCCTTACGAGTAACAGCAATAATAATATCAGGTTCGAATTTGACACCTCAAAAAACCTCTCAATACCAATTTTCGTTTAATTAAGGCCAGTATTTCGAAAGTTATTTAAAATAAAACGAAAATAAAAATAAAACTTTAACACCTTGTATCTTGGAAACGAAGCGTTTCCGAACATACATATTTATTTGGACAATTCATATTAGAATATTGTGAGGAATCGCCTTCTGAAGTTTGTCAAAGTACTTCTGTCTCACCCTGTATTTCCTAAATGTGTCATCTCGGGAGGTTTGATACAGTTTCAATCAATCAATAAATGTATTTGCTTATTATCAGTACAATAGATTTAGCATCGTCAAGGTAAGTAAATAAAGTACAAAACAGATACATTAAAAAGGCAAAGTATTAAAACTTGCAGTTGAGAAATTCACTAACGTCATAAGGGCAGAGATCAACCAGCAGCCCTTTTATACTTTTTTAGAATTTATTCATATATAAATTCCTCATTTATGGTGGTAGATGGTTGAAGAGCATTATTGCCACAGTAAGGAAGCTTTTATGAGTAATTGCCAGTCGATGCTGTGGCATAAGAAGATTGTGGCCGTTTCTGGTCAGATATTCCTGGTTGCGATTAACTTTAGGGGTGTTATTTTGTGTTTTGATATTGACGAGACATTGAAATATGTAAAGAGCCGCAATGGTTAATATATAAAAAAAAATAAATAGAGGTCTACAGCTGTCAGTCAGTTCTAATAGCCGTTTTTTGTAGAATAAATATCCTTTCCCAATCAGTTGAAAGTCCCCAGAAAACCAATCCGTATGACAGCTTACACTGAAATAACCCCATGTAAGCAGCTCTCGAAACATAAAAAGGAACAAATTCATTGATTCTACGAAGCAGGTAAAGAGTGCTGGACAGCTTAGTAGAGATATCTTTGATGTGGTCTTTCCAATTGAGTTTTTGATTCAGTATTACCCCCAAAATCTTAATGGATTTTTACTGTCCTTTAGCTCTTTCAGTGTGAAAGTAATTGTGTCAGTTTTTTTGACGTCCAAGCATAACATAAAAGAATTTTCGATTCTTTTCAACGTGTTGTCAGTCAATTGCTTTGGATATTCATGTTCAGGGTGACTCTCATAAAAAGTAGTATCATCGGCATACTGAATGGTATTGAGAGGGTTCATATGGTGTGGAAGATCATTAACATATATCAGGAATAGTAGGGGTCCCAAGATTGACCCCTGGGGCACACCTGCTGTTACACTCACTGCTGGAGATATCACACCACTTTGCTCCACAACCTGCTTTCGTTCGGATAGGTAAGAATCAATCAAATCAGCTATTTTCCCCCTAATTCCATAGTACGGAAGTTGTGTCGGGAGGGTTGATACGTGTATCAAACCTCCCTATATGAAGTGATTGTATGTTTTATTTATTCATTTTATAATTTATAACAATTTATGACATTTTCACAGCTGTTAGGTTAATTGAGTACATTGTTTTAGATGCCGTTTAAATAGAAATGCAAAGGTCGGACGAAGTATTCCCCAGATGATTTAAAAAGAGCCGTGCTTGAAGTAATGAATGAAAATAAAGGACTTTGGCATACTCCCACAAAGTACAATGTTGACAAAATGACATTAAAAAGATATGTTTCAAAATACCAAGAGGATAAAGGTATCATATTTTCACCAAATTTTGTCACTACACAAATTTTTTCGCCTTACGAAGAAACGCTTTTAATGTTTTTTTTAAATGCTCCTTTTATTTGAGGTTTTTTGTTCGTGTCAATCAACTTTTTGCCAGGTCAGAACGTTATGGATTATGGTCGAAAGTTTGGATATACTTTTTTTAAATTTGAATCAGACTACTTAGAGATATCAGGCAGCGTTTAGGGATATTTTAATTTTTTTCCAACTTTTAATAATGGAGTTCAAGGTTTATACAAAAATAGAATTGCTTAGAGTGTTTCCTAATAAAAATATGTCAAATTTCTTGTGACAAATTGGCCATATGGTTTCATCAACTCATTTATATTCCAAACGGTGAAGACCCATTGATCAAACTGGCGTTAATTTTTGTAGAGAATTCAGCTGTTAGACTTTGTAAACCCCTAGAACTTGATTCCAAGTAAAGTAACGACAATATTTTTGCACCAGGCCAACCATTATGGTACGGCCCTGTTTATACTTTTCCCAAAGAAAATCTCATCAACTCTCAGCGGGTATTTCATATTCACAGCACCAGTTGCATCAGAGATCCACGTCTTCCCCCGAAGAACAACAATAGTACGTGAACAGCATTCATCGCGTCAATTTTATGGAGCACACCCAAGTTTACATCGTACGAAAGTTTATTGTGCTGATAAGCTATTAATACTCGTTACGAACATCTGTTTTTCTCAACTGAAATGCGGCTGTTGGCTCGCTAACGATCTGATCCTATCTACCGTTTCGGTTTGGCAAAGGACATCTTATGTACATCAGGGCGAAAATATTTTCCTCTGCGCCAACTTGGGACCAGCTGCTCGACGCTGACGAATTCAATGACAGTGACTCTTTGAAAAAAGTATTGAGTGTTCTCATTGGTTCAAATCGATGTGCTACATCCGAGCATATCCAAAAACATATCGTGGGGCATTTTTTAATCACCTAACCTTGAATAACTCGTTACGTAAAGATGATCAAAAAGTTGTCGGTGTTGAAGTTGTTAGAACATTGGTTTCTATTCAATCAAAGATTTGATACATTGTAATAAGATTTGTCACTATTGCTGCTATTGAAAGCCATCCATTGTTACCCCAGTTATATATAACTCGGGGTATTATGATCAGAATGATGGGAGTGATTATGTATCTGAAAAAAAATTGTATTTCAAAGCTCTACTCAAAATGTAGGTAATCTAAAAGTATTACGAGCGATAGTTGAAGGAAAAGAAAAATATCTTAATCGATGTTCTCTACCGCTCACCATCATCTTGTCCACAATAATTCAATTAAAACCTATCCATTTACTGTAACAATGAAACACATTCTTACTTCTTTGCGGGTGACATCAATATTGATATAAAAGAAGAAATGTGGAAAACTACGAAAATATTAATAAAAGGTGAAAAACAATCTATGAACTTTGAATGTATAAATTTCAGTATTGATAATTCCGTTTCTATAGTAAAAACTGAGATGGAGGCGGCTAAAAACTTCAATTCATATTTTGTTGAAAGCATTGAAGATATTTCTTGATCTATCACTAGTAAAATTGAATGGCTTACTCCAAATAAAATAATAGAAACGAGCTTTGTTGAATTCCAACATATGTAAGTTGAAATCTATCATATTCTCTTTCAAAAATAAAGATAGTGTTGAAGAAGTTATGAGTCAAATTCTTGAGGGCAACTTTCTTTGGTTTTGCTCTGCTGAATCTCATAAATGCGTCACTTTCAAATGGAAACTTTCCCGAACGGTTGAAGAAAAGTACAATTGCCCCCATTCCCAAAATCAGTAACGCAAGTGAAATGTCAGACTTTAGGGCTATAAATACGTTGCCGAATATCGAAAAAGTGTTAGAGAAAGTAATATATGAACAAATAATTCAATACTTTGATGAAAACCACCTTTTCATGGGCTTTAGAGAACATAATTCGTGTGAAACGGCACTTCAGCTAACAATTTCGAAATGGAAACAAGAATTAGACAATGATAAATATATAGTAGCTGTATTTATTGACATTAAAAGGGCATTTGAGACAATGGATAGGAGGATCTTACTGCGTAAACTAAGATATTATGGTATTGGGGGAGTTGTCCTCAAGTGTTTTGTAGAGTACCTAACTAATAGATCACAAGCAACCAAACTGGGAAAATCGCTCTCTAATGAAGTTCTTAATAATATAGGTGTACCACAAGACAGCGTAGTAGGACCTCTACTCTCTATAATATATCTAAATGATATAAATTACATACAGGGTCACGATTTCCTCAACTTATTTGCAGACGACACTCTGGTTGCTTGTTACGGCGGTGACCTTATTGAACCAAGTCCTGACAAAGTTTGAGGCATATCTATAGGTGAATAAACTGAAACTGAATACGAAGAAAACTAAGGCAATGATTATTAGTAATAAATACAAACTAAAATCAGTGGATTATCAATCCCTTAGACTTCAAACGGAGGATGACAAAATTGAATAGGTATCTGAATTCAAATACCTAGGATTTATGCTTGATGAATCGTTAACACTCAACAAGCATTGTGAGTACATATGCAAAAAGATATCAAAAAAACTATTTTTCTTCTCTAGGATATCATCCGAAGTCACAATATTTTCCAAAATTACCATATATAGAACCATCATTCAGCCCCATTTCGATTATTCCTCAACCCTGTTATATCTATTAGATGTGAACAATACGCAAAAGGTACAGAAACTTCAAAATCGGGGTATGATAATTATTTTGAGGTGTAACAGGTATACTCCGATTCAATATATGCTTAAAACTCTTGGTTGGGTAGATGTAACGAAAATATATTTCTATTTAACTATGGTATTCATTTTGAAAATTACCAAAAACTCAGTACCAACATACTTCGATTCCTTTATCACTTATAATAATCAGATCCATGAACACAATACAAGGACAACTAATCTATTTCACATATCTAGAACAAGAACAAAAAATTCTATGAACTCGCTATTTTTCAAGGGATTGGACGATTTCAATCAACTTCCCAAGCCCATGAAGAACTCAGCCACGCTACATTCTTTTAAAAACCAGCTGAAAAGCCATGTTATGTCACTCAACTCATGAATCAACATATTGTAATTTATCTTGGTGCATATATTTGTTTTTAGATATTCATTTTATATAAGATATTTTCTTTTAACTTTTTTTAACTTCTTTTTATGTGTTCAAATGTCTCCAGATGTGGTCAAAAATGTGTTCAACTGCGATGTCATGTCATGTAATCAACGGTACTTTGTGTATTTTTCTTCAAAATATACGTGTTCTCGAAAAAATTTCCAGTAATAATTGAAGCTCTAGTGGTATTATAAGTGAATACCCACTTTAGTCCCTGTTTGGACTCTAGTCCCGGAAGTACAAAAAATTGTTAGTGACTTAGGTGCACTATTCATGTATCAACTATACAGGGTGTATTCTAACCTATTGCTCACCCGTTACTAACGAGTATATAATGCCATTTTATAACAAATTACAGTGGTTAAAAATTCGAACAAAAAGTTTGAAAAAATGAACGGCGAAGTTTAGTTAGAATTGTTTTTCATATTTATTTTTCTGGCTTAATAATGACCTTTCGTAAAAATCTATTTCTTTTTTGATGGACTATCAACTGTTAGCGGATGTGCAAGAGGTTGGATTACACCCTGTATATTGCAGTATTCTGATAGCAATTAAAAATTTACAATCATTTTATACTATTGTTCGAAGCTTGTTTTTTGTGGGGGAATACTCATTTATGAAACTTTTTCGGGGATTATAACCTTCCACAATCTGAAAACAAATTAAATGGATCAGTGAGTCTGTACAAATGTGGAAGGTTATCATCTCAAAAAAAGTGTCAATAATATTTTGTACTCTTTAGTTCGTTTTAAAAACGTGCTACATTTTTTAGTTGAATAATTATTTGTTTACACTCTTAATGCACATCAATGAATTCTACATGGCACGAGCTACCATTTGATACCCTACAAGGCATATTTGAAAAATTGATTGCCCAATTTTCTTCCATCAAAAAGCAAACATTTGGCGTCAATAAATTATCTAGATTGAATGGTTTAGATTTAGACAAATAAATGGATAGACGTGCTGAGACTGTATTTCTTTTTTTATCTCTACTGAAAATGAGTTATGACGAAAATCAGCCCAATAAACTCAACTGCATTCATTCTGTTTTTCAACGAGGGAATTGAGGGCAAACGAATTTCACGTTAGATTTTATTATCCTTCCCGAATATTTGGCAAGAAGACTGACACGCACTGTTCAAAACGTTTTGCTGAACGAATTAATTGGGTTGATACTCGGTGCGATTAAGCTGTTTTTTCGCCCAGTTTCATTTGCTCTTCTGTTTATGCTTCGAAAGCACGATTTGTTTGATGAGATCAAAACATGTTGCTCGTTTTTTCCGGGATAAATCATGTAAATGCTGTGCTGACCTATTTGAATAAAGCATGTACATTATCCGCGAGAAGGATTGAATAAATAGGATTACATTATGGCAAAAACAAGTGAAATATTAATTTGAATACAATGTTCTAACTGGCGTTTCGAGAGGAATTGTGAAAACCTTTACATTGGTCAAATAATAATCAACGATGTCACTTCTGTTGATGTTATAAATGATATGTTAAACATGTATTTGTCAAACTTTCTCCAGCTAAAGATAATGGTGGGGTGTACCTATACTCCGCTAGTTTCAAATATTGACGATAACTTACCCAACGCAGTACGATAAGCCTTCCAACAAAAATTGGTATGTTGGGATTTTGGGGTCGGATATCATTATTTTTTTGTCAAAATCAACGAATTCAAGATGGCGACGAGTTTTGCGATTATAGCCCGATTCCATTCAAAATTGGTGACTCTTTTGTGTGGGGTTATGTGAAAGAACGAGTGTTTTATACAGCGCCTCAAACAGTTGAATTTTAACAAAATCGCATTCGTTAAATGTTTGCTACCATAAATCCCGCTATGTTGCGAAATGTCATGGGAAACACAATTGATAGTGCCAGAAAATGTCAGGAAGTTAGCGGGATGCACTTAAAACGCTTAAACTAATCCTGGTATTATGGGTATTTTTTTTTGTTGGAATTGATTATACTCTGCCTTTTTTTCACTGGCAGTTAAACATCCTCATTATAAATGCAAATCTGCGAAAAGTTGTTTACCGTCGGCTCAAATAAATTTCATGGTAACAAACGCGTTTTGATAGGACTTCCTGTGCTTTCGGGTTTACTTTTCTAGTCCACTCTGTTTTATCTCGAATAACAATAGAACGATGAAATTATTACAAAGCATCGATGGTAAAAGTACTGATCAATGACGTGCGTTCGGTAAATCATGTTTCAATATTTATTTATAAAACTTTCCAAGAAACAATACATGTTTATAACAATAATAAATTTGGAGTAATAATTGACAATTCATCGATTATTGGATGTATCAACGTTACACTTGTCAAACTACTATAACTGCGTCCTGTGCGCGATTTCGGCAGACCATAATCACAAAACTCGGCCGCCATTTTAAAGCCCCATCTTGAATTTTTCAATTTTTAAAGAAGAATCATAATATTCGACCCCAAAAACCCCCACATACCAATTTTGAATAGAATCAGACCATAATCACAAAACTCGTCTAACATTTTGGAGCCGCCATCTTGAATTTCTCAATTTTGATAAAATAATCATAATCTCCGACCACGAAAACCCTCAGATACCAATTTTGAAGCGAATCGGACCATAATCACAAAACTCGTACGCCATATTGGAGCCGCCATTTTTTTTTCGGACAAAAGTTTCTTAATGTATTGTCACCGGAATTATGTACACCTGCGAAATTTCAAATGATTCGGACGTCTTGAAGTGGGTCAAAATCGCGCCCAAAAAAGTCGGTTACAAACAAACAAACATACAAGTGAAGCTGATATAAAGCGTGTAAAAAGAGTGAACTTTTCTTTGGATGGCGGTCCTATCAAAGTCATCGATTGATAGTAACTTCCCTCCTGAATTTTGTTTTGGTGCACTGATGTCTCCACAACATGTAGACACGTGTATCATGCACATTAAGCACTATAGTGTTTTCTCTTACAGAGTATGCAAGAAATGTATTGGGTTTAACTGGTGTAAAGTTTGCACCATATGCCATTTTCATAAACACTACTCAAAGATCACAAACGTATTAAGAATAAGCAGTAGCTCGTCACGGACTCCCCTCCACAGCAAAACAGTATTCTATTGTATTTTGTAGAAACTAGCCGACGGGGGAAACCCAGAATTCCTTTATTTATTTGCTTTTAATACCAACTAATGATCCTATAATGGGGCAGCTACATCCACATTATCCTTCATAATAACAATTTCGAATTGTATTGGTTCTACCTAAGAAGTAAGCAAATTTCAATTTGAGGTATCAACTAGGAACCCTCATTTTGAAATAATGTGCGACTTTTAGAAACGAATGTACAGTTGAAGTGTATCTCGGGAATTTCCATCCAAATATTTTATTTCGACCTGACTATTTACTATAGTAATTGTGCTCAAATATTTACCTCAATTCCTTCATAATAACAAGTGGTGAGAAGAATAGGTATTAGTATTATTATATATTCATTTTGTTGGTATTCAACCATATTCTCATAACTTGCTCTTAAGTAAATCCGTGTTTACAGTATAAAAGTTCGTAATAAGTATCATTGAATTTCCGTCTTACATTTTGGTAAGAAATGTTTATTTTATACCTGAGACCACGAAGTCGTGCTGCCAGTGAAAAAACGACAGAGTATATGAACTTCTGTTATATGAACATTGATGTTTTTTAATTCAGTTTCATTCATCCGATTTTGTATCCACAGATCACTTGAGAGCGATATACCTCAATTTCCTCATAATGTTTTTACAAATAATTAGTATATTAGGATTGTTGTTATCCATCCCATTTTCGATTCGAACAATCAATGGATTAGCCGAGAAAAAGAAATGTGTTGTTATTCGAGAAAATTTACTTTTTTTTACATTTTAGTGGTTTTGGAAATATCAAACCGCTATAAGTACTGAACTAGGCGGAAAAATACTGTCATAAAATATTTTTACTCAGAATTCATGTCCATCAGATTGGTTGAAGTGAGTCCAAGGCACTTTAGACGCAATAACTAAAATGCTTCTGAAAAATGAAATGTACCAATGTTTCGTCTCAAAACTATGTGATCGTACATAGAATCGTCCTTAGAATACAAAGAAACTTTTTAACAAAAAATTAAACCGACGAAATACGGAACTGAATAGTAAAAAATAAAATAAACCTTCTTAGTCTCAATAACTAAGCTCCTAAACTAATGTAAGTAACTAATTTTGAGTCGGCGCCAAACAAACAAGCAAATGAATTAGGTAAGGCGTAAAATGATGACATCGAGTTGCGCGGTGACATTCTGATAATTTTTTTGAAGTAATTTAATGATCTTCGTTGATTGTTTGTTTGGCGCCGACTCAAAATTAGTTACTTACGTTAGTAAAGGAGCTTTGTTATTGAGACTAAGAAGGTTTATTTTATTTTTTACTTTTCAGTTTTAATTTTTTCATTTTTTGTGGCTGAAATCTACTAATTACTACCTACTTGTTTTTTTATAACTTCCAAAATACTTACTTAAGTAAGGTGGGTTTACTTCAACTATTACCAGTTAAATAATATGATTATCTACTATTACTATTTGTTGTAATATAAATTATTTTTGTTGTTCTGGTTAGTTTATTTCATTACTCTGTATATCATTCCATCGTCTCATAGAATATAATGATTGTGACGGATGTAGGAGAACAAAAATAATGACAATAGCGATCTGTCATTGTCAACTACATATGTGTGCCAATGTTCAAAAGTGAAAAATCAATTATCCCCTATTTTTCTACCCGTAAGGGTGGATAATTCCATTCGAAATCCAAATATGATCAATATGAGGTATACCCTATCTAATAAGAAAATAATCATCCAAATCGAAGAACCCAGTACAAAGTTATGCCTGATAGAATCGGTTAACGGACCCACCAAGTTTTTTGCATCAGCCCTTTCCTGGAAAAACACACAAAACTTACTTACACAAAACGAAAACACTCATAACGACAAGACATCAAAGAACCCCGCAAAATCCTAATGGAAAATGGCTCTCGGCTTAATTCGCTGAAACTCTGCAGAAAGATAGTATTCGGTATACTGATCAGAAGTCTTAATGGGCACAACCCTGCATTTTCAACCCCAGACCCCCTACAGCCCCCCAAAGCCCCCAAAGTACACTTTCCGGTGTGTTAATGCATAACAGTTTCAATTCATCTTCAAAGCGTTTTCTTTCACTGCCCACCCCTTTCTCCAACCGAATCCTACATTCTACCCGCACCACACCTCGCCCTCCTCCCCACACCCCCACCCAACCCTTCATTAACGCCCCATTACACACTTTCAAGGTTAAAGATTCTTTAATTGTTTCATTTCAATCTTTTGAAGCTTTTAATATATATATATATATATATATATATATATATATATATATATAAATATATATATATATATATACACACTGTGTCCGTAAAGTATGGAACAAATTCATTTTTAGCTAAACAGGTCATTTTAAGAAATAATCCTGAAACACGTCGATTTTTGATGTTAATTTACCGTATTTTAAAATAATAATCTAACATACAGGGTGAATTACGTTCGAGTAATGACGTCACCGTCATTTTTTTTAAATGGAACACCCCCATTTTGTCTCAATTTTCGGATTACTCTAGCTGAGCTGATTCCAAAAATGTATCACATGTTGATTCCAATTGGTACAGGGTGGACAAAAATACAATAGTTTTGTGTGTGCTCATAAAGTAACGCGTAACATTCTTTATTAGGTAAATTAACAATATTATCAAAAATACTTATTGTCTAGCGGCAATTGGTTTAAATGTAACACCCCGTAGTTTGCTACATGTTTAGAGTAATAAAAATGAGCTGTTTCCAAACATGTTTGGTACTTGTGGTCTAGCAGACAGAATATGACAAAAAATATTTGTTATCTATTGTATATTAGATTATTATTTTAAAATACGGTAAATTAACATCAAGAATCGACGTGTTTCAGGATTATTTCTTAAAATGACCTGTTTAGCTAAAAATGAATTTGTTCCATACTTTACGGACACAGTGTATATATATATATATATATATATATATATATATATATATATATATATATATATATATTCTAGCTGACCCGACAGACGTTGTCCTGTCCAAATTTCTATGTTCCCTAAAATGATTTTCCCGAAAACTCTCGTCCGCGTAGAATTTCTTTTTTTCTGTTTTCCTTTATGTCGTTCCATCTAGACTATGCTTTTGACTCCTTCCGCTTCCTGTTGTCCCGTTATCCAATTTTCCTGTTATCCCGTTTTTTCTTTATCCCCTTATCCTGTCATCCCATTATCCCGTTTTTTTGTTATCCCGTTATTCCCGTTATCCCGTTTTTTCCTTTATCCCGTTATCCCGTTTTCCCGTTATTTACTTTTCCTGTTATCCCGTTTTCCCGTTTTTTCGTTATCCTGTTATTTCCGTTATCCCGTTTTCCTGTTATCCCGTTTTTTCGTTATCCCGTTTTTTTCCCTTCCTTCCCTTTTTTCTTTATCCGTTATCCGGTTCTCAATTTATCGTACTACAATTATTATATTCGATTGCCATCTTGCGGATCTGTGGATAAAATAAAATAAAATAAAAATCGCGATGGAAAAATAGGAGTTGATCGTAGAAGGGTGAAAATTTAGGCTTGTATTTATTTTTGAATGCTGTTCATAAAAAAATAAAAATATTTCTATCTGAAAAATAAAAATAAAATTAAGGGGTGGACCACCCTTAACATTTAGGGGGATGAAAAATAGATGTTATCCGATTCGCAGACCTAACCGATATGCACACAAAATTTCATGAGAATCGGTCGAGCCATTTCGGAGGAGTTTAATTACAAACACCGTTTCACGAGAATTTTATATATCAGATATATATATATATATATATATATATATATATATATATATATATATATATATATATATATATATATATATATATATTTCGGGTTGTCGATCAGGTTATCGGCGCTCTCTTGCAACTTTTCCTTGGGTTCGCGCAACAGTCCTATTGAGGATAGTTGCCGAATATTCTCTTTCTGTGTTTTCGTTTGTCGAAAGCTACTTGAGGGTCGTGACCTCACATTTCAGGTACACCTCGTACATATATAAAATATGATATTTGTCACAATTGATAAATAGTTCAATAGATCTGTCAAGTACGTTATCAAGGGTTTATTGTCTAATTAACATATATTACTTTGGAGGCTTTGGGGGGCCGTAGGGGGACTGGGGTTGAAAATTGAGGGGTGAGACCATTAAGACTTTTGATCAGCATACCGAATACTATCTTTTTGCAGAGTTTCAGCGAATTTAGCCGAGAACCATTTTCCATAAGGATTTTGCGGGGTCCTTTCGACATGAGCGCAAGGAGGAGTCCGAACAAATATCAGAAGAAAACGTGACCTATATGAAAACTCATTGCATATACTTGTATATATTGTAAATAGCTAGTTTTATTTTAGGAATGAAATGTAGTTCAAAATTTCTTAAAATAAATATTATTGGATTGGATTTGTTAACGGACCAGAATTCAGAGGGTGAGTGATCAATATCCTTCATGTTGCTACCCTTAGGGGTGGATTTCATCTTTTAAATTCAAATGGGAAAAAGAATTATCGGAATCGGACGCCTCAGTAAAAAGAACCTCCTCCTTTTTGTTTCGTCGGTTATGGTTTCGTCGGTTAAAAAGTAAAAATATACAAGGTGTTCCATTTGAAATTTCCAAATTGGGATAGTTTCCGGTGAAACCGGAAGTGATGGGAGAGTATGTAATATTGAAATTTTTTCCAATTCTTGGAGCCAACACCTTTGCCAAATTTGAATCTTATACCCACGGAACCATGGCTTGTTTGAAGAATACTTTGACACCCGGTTATAATTCAATATTATCATTATTTTTTTTACATATGTGCTGCCATTTATTGTAATAACTAAAATGTAAGATCTTGACATTTCACCAAATTCTACCAATAAAGAATAAAGTGAGTCTTTGTTGAAACCTTGAAGGGGTCACTGCATTTTATTTCTCCACAACAATAAATTACCTTAAGGAAGGAAAACAATTTGGAAAACTCTGCCTCAAAACGAATAAATTACTCGGAATTGTAACCCAAATAAATAAATGACCATCTTTTTTCTCTCGTATATTCAATTTCATCAATAAATCGTATTTACAGTTCTGGTAATAAAATTGTCAGTGATTTCCATGATATCCTTTGATTTATCATCCCTAATACTTCCGGTGAGTCTCGAATATTCATTTTCTACGAAGTCTACGAGAGTGGAGATCGAGGTAGGTAGTACATTTTTTTCGAGCCGAAACGCAATAAAAACTAATACTGTCAATTCGACCAAGTGGTCGATTAATCAAACCTCAGAACTTCATTATCCGATTTCGAAATCTATTTCAACGAACTAGTTGTCCTTGTATATGACACACCCGTTTTAGGCTAGAGGCACAAGCCGTGTTCGAGGCTCTGTGTGCAAGTAACTGACAAATAGAAAGGCTGTGATTGGGGTAAAATTGTTCTATCATCTAAGAGAGACTGGAAAGGAAATTGATTTTTGCGTGAAAACGGTCAGTTATCTGATCCAATAAGGAGAAATTCGTCCCAAGAAACAAAACACCAAAAGTAACCTCGTAAATTCCTACTCTAGAAAAACAAACTATAATTAGCTTGAAAAATGTCAATTCAATCAAAATTAAACCTGTTGATAAATAGATGTGATTCAGATGAGTACCACAATAAATAAACACTTAGATATTGTAAATGATCCATCTAAATACACCGCAACAAAAACGTCAGAAAAGGAAAATGTCTTTTTTCAATACTTACGTCAAAAATGTGTCATTTTTGATTACTTTTAAATGTCAAAGGTAGGCTATTTTTGAACAGAGTACAAAAAAAAATATGTGAATTGAAAAATCCACGATTAAAATGAAGTTATTTTTTGTGAATGTCTAACAGACGATGGAAGATAGTGACTAAAGTTTATCTTTCAGTCGCAGATGATTCCACATCTCATTTTATGAACATCCTGTTTATATTTTCAACAAATCAATCTATCATACCCCATGTCAGAAATTCCAAAGTGTCTCTCCAAAAGAAATGATTCTAACTTTTTCCATCTTTGCAAAGTGAGATTGCTTCTTGAAAATGTGTTTCCCATTTCTTCCGGTCTTCCTGATGATCGTGGAAGCGTGAAATAGATTTTCGTCGACAAAAATGTATTGAAGACCTAGTGAATGCGATGTCTCTCCTGCGTCAATGTTACGAATGATTTCTGGTGAGTACTCTCTTTTGGAAAACATTCTTCTTTGCCTCATTCATCTTCATGAGTTCTTAATTAAGACTGGAATGAAAAATCAAATAACTATCTGAATGAAAATGCAAATTTTCAATTTCAGATTTTTTCTTTTGAGTTAGGGCCTTTTCAGAATATCTATCAGATGTAGTTCAATGTCCAGCGTGGCTTTAGCCGGGGAAGTAGTTGTTTTCAGTTAGACATTCACAAAAAATAACTTCATTTTAATCGTGGATTTTTCAATTCACAGAAAAATATTTCTATCAATATTCAATTGAGAATGTTTCCCTTTTCAACATGACTACCCCACAAGAGGTTATCTTGACGATGGAAGATAGTGACTAAAGTTTATCTTTCAGTCGCAGATGATTCCACATCTGATTTTATGAACATCCTGTTTATATTTTCAGCAGTGTTCCATGTTTTGTTCTGCGAGGTTTATCAGGTATGCCACGCTGAATGGCCAAATTGTAACAATGTAACATGGCGGGAATTTCAAAATGAAAGCAGAAAATGAGTGGATAGGTCATTTGGTCATTGGTTTTTATTATAATGAATACTATTGGTTTCATTTGCTTAGGAAAATATAAGAATGTCCTGTGTAAAATAATAGGTATTGGTATTAAAATGAAGGAATACAAAATGAAATAACTAGTTGAAAGTGAGGGGTCGAAAAAATATAAATATTCTAAGATTTAATTCACATGAAATTTTTTTACTTTTTGTTGTGTGAAATGATCCAGTTATTAAATACAATTGTCGAGAACCCTCATGAAACTCTGGGATGAACCTTTCAAGGCGAACTATGTTATGTGTACAAAAAGCAGCCACACGTTTAAACTTTTTCGACTTCTTCCGTACCGCTCAGTAGTCATACAAAGAAATGCCATAGAACAACAAATGAAATACTTCCAACATGCTTTAAAGTCCCCGCATATTGCGTCTCAAAAAAACATCATCATGCCAACATTTTTAAAACATCCCAAAACTCTCAGGGATGTTAGTGCTCGGTGGGTGTAAGTAATGTTTGCTCCTTGAACAAAGGTTTACAATACACTTTAGGCCCAACATTGCACAGATATCGAATAACGTGCTTTCGAAGAGCAAATAGTACATTGAAGTGCTATTGGTTGTAGGTGCCCGAAAATGATATGCCATACCTCAGATGTGATTCAGTTACAGCGTGGTACACAATTTTTGCGGTCACAATACCCAATTCCTTCGACACCATTCGTAAAGCAGAACATCCCTAAGCTAGTTTTTTGCTCAGTGTTTTTATATGATTATTGAAATTGAGGTTGTTGTTCAAGTTGATTCCAAGAAATTTATTGGATTTTTTATTTGATATAACATCATTATAAATGAAAATTGAATGATATGAGATTGGTTTTTTCACCAGTTGCACCACTCTCTTACACTGATTATACAGTGACCGGCAGAAAGTACGCATCATATGGGAAATTCTTTTATTAATAAATTTTGACGAATATCGATATGTGCAATCGCTTCTGCATCAGAAGTAACCCCAAAAGACGTTGTACAGTTCCGTTAGTCTTTTCGTGTTTGGAAAGAAATTAAAAAAAAAAAATATGTTTCAAAACACACTTAGTTGGGAAAATATCGAAAAATGTTATCCGAAAAAGTTGTTCAGAACGTTATTTTATAGCTATGTACAAGTTTTGAAAAAAATCTGAGATAAAAAAATAAAAATCAATTTTTTTGCCATAATAAAAATTTCAATTTGGAAAAATACATTTTAGACAAAGAAACTCATTAGTAAGGCCAACAGTAATATTTTAAATGATATTTTTTACAAATATTCGCAAGCTACTTCTATTTTATTCGGAAAAAAATTGAAATCTATGGATTTGCCATGTATTCAGCTGCTTCATAAGAGGTCACTGAAATATCTCCAGGACATTATAATCCCGATACTGTTCATTATTAATAAAGGTCCTTGTATCTACATAATTTCAAATTGAATTTTTTATTCAAAAAAAAAATAAATTGATTTTTGGCAAATTGTTGGACTCATACAATATTATCATTGTTGATGCGTGCATCGACAGATTTCCTCATGATCAAAGAGGCCATGAAACAATTGACTAATAATGACAATGTGTTATTAAGAGTTGTCAAACGATTTAGTAGTGTTATTATTTATCCAGGTGTTTTTATCGTCTTTATTCTATAGTTTTTTTCATTGTGAAAGTTACATTTTGTTGTATGTTAACAATAATTAGAGATGACCCAAGAAAAGCTGAGTTTGCAAGAAAAATTGAGCTCGTCTTGATATGAGGTGAGCGTTTCCATAGTTCCAGAGAAGCAGCAGATATATTCAATGCTAGATATCCAAATAAGAATATCCATGGATCTACTGTGTTGCGTAATTTGTTTAAAATACGGGTCGTCAAGCCGAGGCCTTCGCCATCACTCATGGTCTAGAACAACTGGTCGAGCTACCAACCCGCATCCCTGATGTCAACAACCAGTCTGCCAATACACTAGATCTTTTCCTCACCACCAATCCTGACCCGTATAGAATAGAAGTTTGTGCCCCACTTGGAAACTCTGATCACACCCTCATCTCCACAACATGCTCTTTCCATTTACCATCGAGCTGCACAATACCACCCCGTCTCATGTGGCATTACAATTTGGCCGACTGGGAAGGTCTTCGTATGTTTTTCTCAGCGTTTCCATGGAAGAGAGTTTGTTTCTCTTCAGTAGATCCAACACGATGTGCTGAGACAATTTCTGAAATCATCATGTTGGGGATGCAAACTTACATACCGAATACCGAAAGAAGAACATCATCCGATAAGACCTGGTTTAACAGAAACTGCTCTAGAGCTGTGGCTTCCAAACAGGCAGCATACCATCGATGGCTGAAAAATCCGGGCCCTGAGACCAGAGCAGCATATGTCGAGGCTAGAGGCATATGCAAAGAGACAATAGAATGCTCAAAAGATGCCCACAATGCCAAAATAAGATCAAAACTTGCTGAATGTCCTAACGGATCCCGTTCATTTTGGTCTTTCGCCAAAGCTGTGGGAAGAAACTTCACTTCCAGCTCATTTCCTCCTCTAACCAAAGAAGATGAACACTAGCAACAACTGCCCAGGAAAAAGCCAATATCTTTGCGCACCTATTTGCTGGAAATTCCACTCTGGATTCATCGGGAAAACAACCCCCGAACATTACACCTATTGACAGTCACATGCCCGAGATCACCTTTCGCCAACGTACTATCAGGAAGATTTGGGGGTATTTCCGTCCAATTGGAAAATTGCAAGAGTACAGCCAGTCCCTAAAAAAGGCGAAAAGGCCCTACCTAGCAATTACAGACCTATCGCACTGCTATCTATTATTTCAAAGGTCATGGAAAAAGCCATCAACATCGAGCTCATGAAATATCTGGAAGACTCAGGAATTGTCAACGATAGGCAATATGGCTTCCGCCATCAGAGATCAACTGGTGACCTGCTCGCTTACGTCTCACATATATGGCAGCTATCTATTGAAAAGTATGGAGAAACTTTAGCTGTGGCATTCGATCGAGTTTGGCACCAGGGACTCCTCGCCAAGCTTCCGTCTTATGGCTTGCCCCCTCAGCTGTGTTCTCTGCTTGCTAGTTTTCTCTCAAACAGGTCTCTCCATGTAGTGGTCGATGGTGTTTCATCTGACACTCTACTCATAAATGCTGGTGTTCCGCAATGATCTATTCTCGCACCAACACTATTTCTACTTCACATCAACGACCTGTTGAAAGCAACTTCGTGTCCAGTACACAGCTTTGCCGATGATAGTACCCTCCATACCGCTTTCTCTTCCAGGGCCCCTATATCAGCCCGTGAAACCAGAAATGAACGAGGAAGAAATGTTAATAATATAAATATGGACTTAGCAACAATTCTCGAGTGGGGATCTAATAACTTGGTAGAATTCAATGCAAACAAAACACAAGCATGTCTTTTCTCTAGAAAAGCCGATCTCACTGTGCCTAACATAACTTTGTCAGGAGTAACCATACCACTGAAGTCATCCATATCGATGCTTGGTATTACTATCAGCAATAACCTTTCCTGGGAAAATCACGTGAGGTCCATTGATAAAAGTGCATCCCAAAAACTTGGTTTTTTGTTTCGTGCCAAGAGCTATTTCACCCCCACTCAGCTGCTTATGATCTATAAGGCACAGATCCGACCTGTCCTGGAATACTGTTCCCATATTTGGAGCGCGGCACCTAAACATATCCTGAGGCTATTGGATTCTGTCCAAAAAAGGGCAATTCGTCTCGTCGGTGATGCCTCGCTTACAAACTCGCTCACTTGTCTGGAACACCGTAGAAAAGTTGGTGATTTGTCTCTATTTTATAGATATTTTCATGGGCGATGCTCTTCTGAAATATCAACAATCGTTCCTGCTTTGGCAGTCTCTTCGAGACTAACCCGTCAAGTTCAGTCATCACACCTCTTCGTGGTCACTTTGGAGACCTGCAGAACATCACTTTCCAAAGACTCGTTCATGCAACGAACAGCGAGGCTTTGGAACTCATTGCCTAGGGAGGTGTTCCCCGAGGCATACAACCTCCAGAAATTTAAGAAGAACACCAACTCCTACCTTTTTTCCCTTGGTTCCCACGATGTTCTCTGAACATTACAAGATATCCCTTTTCGTGGGAACCAGAACATAAAAAAAAACACAGTAGGTTGCGTATTTTAAACAAATTAAAAGCTACAGGCAGTGTAGAAAATCGTTACAAAATTCCACATGGTAAGCCCGTCACTAATGAGGAAGGTACCTTTAATGTTTTGTTATCGGTCACAGAAAATCCACGGATGGCACTATCGGAGAGGCAGGAACAAACCGGTATATCTGAAAAATCCATAAGAAGAATTTTGAAGAATAATAAATTTCGTGCATACAAACCAAAATTCATCCACACCTTACTCGATAGAAATTTTGATGCACGCTTAGATTTTTCATTTTGGTTCCAAGGCATTGGATTTCTTTTTATGGGGGTACCTCAAAAGTAGGGTTTATAAACATCGGCCATTTCGTAATATCGACCATTTAGAAGAAGTAATACGACAATGTATCAATAACATTACACCACAAATGCTGCGAAATGTGTCCAGAGAAATGAAATCCCGAACAACTACATGTATTGAACGTCAGGGTAGACACGTCGAGTAATGGACATTTACAAACTTTCGAGTATGCATTAAATTGTTTGGTCTATGATTATTTCAGCTTCTAATTTTTTTATAAAATGTAATTATGTAAAAAATTAAATCAATTTTTTGTTCTAATAAAAAATTCATATTAAAATTCTGTAGATACATTGTTCTTTGTCAATAATAAACAGTATCGGGATTATAATGTCCTGAAGATATTTCTGTGACCTCTTATGAAGCAGCTGAACACATGGCAAATCCACAGATTTAAAATTTTCTTCGAATAAAATAGAAGTAGCTGGTGAATCTTTACAAAATATTATTCAAAATATTACTCTTGGGCTTTACTAATGAGTTTCTTCGTCAGGAATGTATTTTTCCAAATTGAAAATTTTTTTATGGCAAAAATTTATTTTTATTTTTTTATCTCAGATTTTTTTCCAAATTCGTACATAGCCATAAAATGTCGTTCTAAACAACTCTTCCAAATAACATTTTTCAATATTTTCCCAAATAAGTGTGTTTTGAGCAGCGCTGCCGATTTGAGAGTAATTACTCCATTTGTAAGCAATTTGAAAGCTTCGGAGTAATCGTGGAGTAATGACGAACTGTAAGGATTTTGTAAGCAATTTGCACTAAGGAGTGGAAAAAGAAATCGTTCATATTTCTGACTACTCGTGTTTGTTTCGTGTGGTATATGGCCAATGGCCAGTCATATCATGGCACAGAACTCGTTAGTCGTTAACTCTTCACGTCTTTGTCTATAGTAGTTTGCCAGTTTGGGTTCTGTGTTATGTTTGTTTATCGAAATTCAAAATAGGGAACACGCATGCATTTATCTTATGTTTTCTTTGCGACAGTTCGGTCCTCAAAGATTACATTTTGTGAAAATGATTTCTCAAATCCCAAAACTTTGTCAAAATTTTCTAATTTAAAGTTGCTCCTAACTAGGGGAGTGCCGCACAAGTTGCCAACTTCAAAAACTTCTGCCCCTCCAATTGTAATAATTCCATCTGGGTTGTGTAGAGAATCACAAACTGAATGTGCTGCATCATATATTTTTAGTTCCAAAGTATTTATATGTTTTAGTTATATTGAGAGGGAATTTTGTCTCTATATTTCCTAATCTGATTCGTGCTTTCGTGCATTATTGACTGTCATCTGTCAATATTATTTCTCAGAATATTGTTTGTGCCACCAACTATTCACATATTTAGACAGAAAATTAAATCAAATTGGCGATTTTCTATACAACCAAAGTCAAAAATTGCCATTGGAGAGGCAGAACTTTTGAAGTTTCTTTTAAGTTGGCAACTTGTGCGGCACTCCCCTATTCAAACTCGATTTGACCTTCACTTGAATAACTTCCCCCAAACACTAACGCCAATTGTGGTTGTTTCAAGAATTTAGATAGACAATAATATCTCTTATAACATAAATTCAACTTCATGATCAATTATATCAACGGGTTTCAATGCTACCAACCCAACTTCTGACCTAGCCTAGTACAGAGTAGACATTTGCATTTTCAGTTGTTCTTCTAGTCTAGTTTGTTCTGGTTTCGATTCAGAATCAGTATCTATTAGAACAAGTCGATCCCCGAAATAATCCATATATACTGTAACGTAAATAAACTTAACTTGGTTTAACTAATTTATTTAACACTTAATCTACAACTTAATTTATATTACTACGCCACTGTATAGCTCGATGGTATGGGCTCGTTCAGACTGTTCACTCCCTCTTGAGGGCTGTCTATTTATCTCCGATACAGCATTCTCGATGTTTCGAATTCTTCCAGTTGGCGACGGCATGTTCCAATTGTTTCCAATATTGACCGTTGCATTACGCGGAAGAGGGACTGGATGGTTCTCGAATATCTCCGGGGATGATCTCATCGCTGTCGATGGCGACGCGGGAGGCGACAGGTCCGGCCTAGGTTCGTTACATTGCCCCCTTCTTAAAGACATTTCGTCCCGAAATTTCATCCTTGGAGTGTGACGATATCTGCATGACTCCCCATATCTGCACCGTGAAGTTCGATGGAAGTAACACTCCACGGTCTTCATGATCGGTCGTGGAAGAGGGTTACCGCAAACCAAAATCTTGACGCCGCTGGATCTGAATATCGCCTCCAGCATACTTCTTATGACTCTCCAGTCCAACCCATCAATACCACAGGATAATTTTGGAATTGCTAGATCCACCAGATTCTGGTCCACCATAGTATCTCTTAGTTTGGTGAGACTCTTCCAGACATCTTCATAAGACGGTTTATCTTGGGAATGCCTCTTGGTGACTAGGTAGTAGATGTTTCTCTGGCCTTTCTTCAACTGTAGCACCCCACCAACTTCTGGATTCTGCTCCCGCAGTGTTTGGAGTTGACCAAATTTCTTGGAGAACACTACGGCGATGCCCCTGGACATTCGAAGATCTTCTGCCACACAGTGCGCTAGTGCGTAGTCAGCAGGCACCTCGAAAAGGTCTCGTGACTCCTCTCTAGTAACCCCATGTAGAACTTTCTGCCCGTTTGAATACAAGGACATAAACTTTCGAACGTCATATCATCCTCCGGTGGCTTGAGGGTGCGAACTTGGTCATGGTTTCCAGCGTAAGGCCAACCTGTTGAAATGGACGACCCTTGGTTTTCGGGGTGGCTTATGGATTCGGTACACAAGGTCGTTTATCCTTTTCACGATCTTATACGGGCCTTCCACGAGTTCCGCAACTTTGGTGATAGTCCACGACGACGTTTGGGGTTGTACAGCCAAACCAGGTCATCAACCTTAAATCCTCCAGCGTCGGCCTTGATGTCATAGGTCTTCTTCATTTTATCGCTGGCACTCTGATGTTCAACGACTCGTTCGTGGATGTCGTCCATTCTCTGCCGAAGTTTGCTGACGTAGTCCTCTCCCGCAGTGTCTTGTCCTGGCGGTATCCCAAACTTCAGGTCACAAGGCAGTCGCAGTTCTCGGCCCATTATAATACTAGCAGGAGTTTGACCGGTTGACTCGTGTACTGCGGATCGATACGCCATCAGGAACAAATGAAGATACTGGTCCCAGTCTCTTTGATGGTCAGAGACAACCTTGACAAGTGGCGGTTGATCGTCCTGTTCATCCGTTCCACCATTCCATCGGACTGGGATGTAGGGCCGTGGTTCTTGTCTTGCGGATGTTCAGCAGTAGACATATTTCTGGAAAAGGTTGGATTCGAAATTTCTGCCTTGATCCGAGTGCAGCCCATTGGAATACCGAATCGACATATCCACTTTTCACCAAGACGTCGGCGACGGTGATGGCTTCCTGGTTGGCAGGGCATAGGCTTCCGCCCACTTACTGAAGTAGTCCATTGCCCAAGGATGTATTTATTCCCGTGGTCGGATACGGGAAACGGGCCGGCGATGTCAATGGCGATTCTTCGAACGGGCTGCCTACGTTGTACTGACGCATCGGGGCCTTGGGTCGTATTCGAGGTCCATTGCTAGCAGCGCATACAGCGCACTTCCTGCACCAGTCCTGACGTCAGCTTGACAATTGGCCCAGTAAAACGTTGCCTCACTTTCTGCAGGGTCTTCGTCACTCCCAGATGTCCTCCGGCGACTCCATCATGGATTTCCTGCAGCACTTCCTCTCTTCTGTTCCTGGGAACAATTATTTGGCGTCTGTCTTCCCCACCAATATCGGCCTCCAACACACGTTTCAGGATCCCATTGTCCAGAATAAGAGAGTTCCATTGTGCCCAATAGGACTTAACAGCCGGCGAGTAACCTGCGACTTCCTGCCATGATGGTCTTCGATTGCCCTTCTTCCAGCTGACGACTAAGCCAAGGTCGGGTCTCTCTTGGTCTTTCTGGATCTTGCTGTCATTCCAGTTGTCATCCATTGCCGCGGTTCTACAAAGTGTTGCTTCTTTCTCTTCTGCTCGTCGGCAATGTGAGCAATCATCTGGACATGGTCTTCGCGACAAGGCATCTGCATTCTTATGGCTAGTTCCGGCTCGATGTTCGATCTCGAAATCGAATTCTTGGAGTCTCTCGATCCAACGTGCTACTTGACCTCAGGATTTTTGAACTGTAAGAGCCATTTGAGAGCTGCATGGTCAGTTCTCAACAGGAATCTTCTTCCATACACGTACTTGTAGAAGTGTTCCACTCCTTTACAACAGCTAACAGCTCTCGCCTGGTGACACAGTAATTGCGCTCTGGTTTGCTAAGCGTCTTGCTGAAATAACCAATGACCTTCTCCTGTCCCTCCTGGATCTGAGATAGGACAGCTCCAAGTCCCACGTTGCTGGCGTCCGTATCCAAAATGAATTTCCCTTTGGGTAGGGATAGCTCAGTATAGGTGCGTTGATCAAAGCTCCTTTCAGCTTCCTGAATGAATCTTGACATTCTTCGACCACTGGAACTTTGTTTGGCCTTCCGTGAGCCTGGTCAGTGGTTTAGCGATGTTAGCGAATCCCAGCACATATCGACGATAGTATGTGCATAAACCAAGGAAACTTCGAAGTTGGTGAATGTCTTTGGGATGGGCCAATCCTTAACAGCTTTGATCTTCTGGTCATCCACTGCTACTCCTTCCCAGAGACAACGTGGCCGAGGTATCGTACTTCTTTTGGAACAGATGGCATTCTTAGGGCTCAGCTTCAATCCGAGTTCCTCAGTCGCAGGAATACTTCCTCCAAGTTTTTCACGTGGTCCTCGAACGATCTGCCGACCACAATTATGTCGTCGAGATACACTAGACACGTGTTCCATGAGAGTCCCTTCAGCACTGTTCCATCAATCTTTCGAATGTGGCGGGAGCATTACAGAGCCCGAATGGCATAACGGTGAACTGCCACAATCCTGAGCCGATGGTAAAGCAGTCTTTTCTCGATCTTCCTGAGCGAGTTCTACTTGCCAGTATCCACTCTTCAGATCAAGGGTCGAGAAAATCGTGGAACCAGCCAACGTGTCTAGGGTGTCATCTATTCTCGGGAGAGGGTAACTGTCCTTCTTCGTGACATTATTAAGTTGGCGATAGTCTACACAAAAGCGTGTCGATCCATCCTTTTTCTTCACCAGTACGACTGGAGAGGACCAGGGACTGTCAGACGGTTCGATAACTCCTTCTTTTCCCAACTCGCTGACTATTTTGTCAGCCTCTGCCTTCTTGGCAAGAGGAAGTCTTCTTGCTGATTGCCGGATCGGTCGGGCACCCCAGTATCAATCTTGTGCTGGACCACATTAGTTCGACCCCTTTTCCTTGTCCGGATCGAAGATGTCTTGGTACTTTTGACTAAATCTCTTAGTTTGGGCTGTTGAGCTGGTTTTATGTCTTTGGAAGAGATGGCAACTAATTTCTAGTTCTGTGGGAGTTGTTGGGTTGGCTAATCGTACCTCGTACGCCCCTGGATCACGGATGAAACTGACGAGCAGTGCCCCAAAATTGTTCCTTTCTTCAAGGTCACTGGGAAATAATTGACATTCATGACCCTTACCGGCACAAATTTGTCAGCACGCAACAAGGTCTTCCCTAGTGCAATCCCTCGTCCAATTTTCTATCATGAAGTTTGGGCTCGAACATCACCACGTCTCCACTGCTCGCACTCCCGTCCAGGCGAGCCTCCAGAATGGTTTCAGCCCTCTCAGGTACGCTTACATCTTCAGCCAACAGCACACGGATCAACTCTTCACTTCTCCCATGAAGTACCAGCTCTTCTCCGTTGACACGTAGGACGCCGCCTTTGAAATCCAATTCAAACCCTCTGGAATTCATGATGTCCATTCCGATGATTGCATCGTCTTCGATGTCCGCTACAAGTGCGCTGATGTTACACTTTAGTGTGGCCCAAAATGATTTCAATCGGTAGCTAGCCATATACAGTAGCTGACTCCCTGTTGCTGTGCGTAGCTTCCAAGTTGTCGGTTCAATCCGTTCCGGTGTTCTGGCAAAGGAAGGCCTGAGAATTGTCCTAGTCGCACCTGTATCTAGGCATGGTGCAAGGCTCGTTATTGATGAGACCGTCTACGAAGACACCCTTTGTTCTGTCGTTGAAGCATAGCGACATATGCGTTGTTAACCGGGGCTTGCCGGACACATGCCGACGATTGCCCCTTCTCATCGACCTTTCTTAGTTTTCCTGCATCGGAGTCGATGAATGTTGGACATTTGCTACGCACATGTCCAATTTTGCGACAATTCCGGCATCTTATATGTCTTTTCTCAGGCAACACTTCCTTCATCACTTTTCTTATGGCAGCTTCCAAGTTAGCAGGCTCCTGTGAGTCTTCCTCAATCGTTTGAACTCTACTCTGGCTTTTGCAGCATTGTTTTGCTGCCTAAAATTCCAAAGCTCGTGCCAGTGCGTCTACGAGATGTGTTGGACGAGCTAATATCAACGCTTGTCTGGTTTCTTGGTCACGGAGTCCATCCAAGAATGCCTGAACCGCTAATCGCTCCATTACATTTTCCGGTATGGCTGGATATGCGAGACGAACCAAGCGTGCAATGTCAGTTTCGAATTCTTGTAAGGATTCGCCCGATTTTTGGCAGCGATTTTTCAGCTGGGAGTGGTATACGTGTTCCAAATGGGCGTGGCCATATCGTAATTCTAGATGTTTAATCAGCTGATCATAGTCCTCCTGTTCTTGGGCGGTAAGAGTTTGTAGAATATTCGTCGCTTCTCCACGTAATGCAAGTGTTAGTGCTACAGCTCTTTCCCCTGCATTCCATCCATTTGCTTTGGCCGCTGCTTCAAACTGTCGGCGGTAATTTTCCCATGGAGTTTTTCCGTCAAATTGAGGCGGCTTCATGGAAAGCTTCCCTATTTCTGAAATGACCTTGACATCTTTTATACCCTCTTGAACTTTATCCACGTTCAAACTCAAGTCCAGCATTGCATTTTCGTTAACCATCTCTGTGGAGGACGCACTATTAATTTGTTTTTCCAGCTTACTGATCGTTTCCTTTATTTTGTCCATTTCTGCCTCGATTCCGTCTTTGATTCCATCGCTGATTATTTCCTTCATCTTGTCCATCTCTGCCTCGACCCCATCTTTGATTTTATCTACCTCCGTGTTCATTTGCTCCTAATTTTATCTATCTCTGTCTCAACGGTTCCCATTCTTTCTTCTAGGAAATTAGCCACACCACACAATTCTTTTTTAGGCCTTCTGTGTTTTCCAGGAACTTCTCTTCCAGGCTTCTTGAATTTTCTAGAAGCTTCTCTTCCAGATTTCTAGAATTTTCTTCCAGGCTTCTTGAATTTTCTCGAAGCTTCTCTTCCAGATTTCTAGAAAGCTTCTCTTCCAGATTTCTAGAATTTTCTTCAAGCTTCTCTTCCAGATTTCTAGCATTTTCTTCCAGGCTTCTAGAATTTTCTTCCAAAGTCCTCGAATTTTGTTGCAGCTCTTCTTTCAAGGATTCTATTATCGGACTCAAATCACCTCCGGGAACTTCGAATAAAATGTTTCGGGGTCCTCACCTTCTTGTATAAGTCCTTCTGCAAGTCTTTCCTGGAGTACTTGCTTTTTACCTGTTGTTTCCAGTTCCCTTTCCTCCAATTCCTGTTTCAATTCCGCTACCTTCAAATCCGCAAGGGCACTTTTCTTGAACACATTTTGTCTTTGACGACGTATCAGTCTGTTTCACACGAAAAGTTTATCAGTTTGTTAAAAATTCACTTCGCGAATTCTTTTCCACGGGCCACCAGTCTATTGTCTGTTTCACGCGAAGAGTGTATCAGTTTATATTCCCACGCACAATTGTCCACTTCGCGAAAACCGGGCCACTGTCTATTTTCTGTTTCACGCGAACAGTGTATCAGTTTATATTCCCACGCACAATTGTCCACTTCGCGAAAACCGGGCCACTGTCTATTTTGGGCGTACAAAAGGTCTATCAATTTATTTTTCTGACTATCCACCCCCACGATCACTTGTTTATTTTCAAAATCTCACTTCCGACACCAATTGTAACGTAAATAAACTTAACTTGGTTTAACTAATTTATTTAAACTTAATCTACAACTTAATTTATATTACTACGCCACTGTATAGCTCGATGGTATGGGCTCGTTCAGACTGTTCACTCCCTCTTGAGGGCTGTCTATTTATCTCCGATACAGCATTCTCGATGTTTCGAATTCTTCCAGTTGGCGACGGCATGTTCCAATTGTTTCCAATATTGACCGTTGCATTACGCGGAAGAGGGACTGGATGGTTCTCGAATATCTCCGGGGATGATCTCATCGCTGTCGATGGCGACGCGGGAGGCGACAGGTCCGGCCTAGGTTCGTTACAATACCATAGATTACGTATAAAATAAGTTTGTAAGGATTTTGTAAGCATTCTCAAAATTCTTGGAGTAAAACTCCGCATTTTGATAGAAGCTAGTCAGCATATTGTACACTTTCAATTGGCAGCACTGGTTTTGAGACATAATTTTTTAATTTTTTAAATTTCCCGCCAAACAAGAAAAAGACGAACGGCACTGTACAACATCTTTTGGGGTTTCTTTTGATGCAGAAGCGATTGCATGTATCGACATTTGTCAAAATAGTATATTAAAAAAAAATCCCATATGATGCGTACTTTATGCCGGTCACTGTATATTGTGCTATTTATAGTTGTTTTCGTTGGTGTCGTGCCACAGGATGTTATTGGTGCAATCCAGAAATGTCGAAATATACCGAAATTATGTCTCATATATCGCTCAGGGAAATGCTGGGTCATGTTCACTCACCTGGGCGAAAGTGGGAGTGTGCCTCCTACCGAATGTGGTAGTAAGTAGCGGGTTCAACGACTCTCCACATAAATGCAAGGAGGATTTGGCGTATAGCCAGTGCATTCGCATCTCGAGGACTTTGTTTTCACACCGACATGCTCCACCACATAACCGATAAGTGGATTCGTTCTATTTTCGCTAAATTATGTAAATTCAAACGAGCTGTACATAACACCAAGATTGTGCGCTGGAAACGAAATACTATTTGCTCAAATAATCAGGTCTTTTCTGAGCGAGGCTTTTATCCTTCCAGGATCGAGTGTGGCCCTCATAACACATTTCACGTCTTCTCCAGTGTAATCACCTGTACAATGAAGAGTATCCGTTGTGGGTTTTGGAAAAAAAATGTATTCTCATGCAATTAATATCTTTCAGAATTGGAATATGAAAAGCACATAGTCGATAAAATAAAATAATAAAAAAAACACCTTTTTAAAAACAAGCTTTTATTCAAATACCCTGAAAAGTACAAAATAATTGCTTTGGATGTGTGACGTAGGTTATTCCGCGAGTTATACAGTGACCGGCAGAAAGTACGCATCATATGGGAATTTTTTTTAATATAATATTTTGACAAATGTCGATACATGCAATCGCTTCTGGATCAAAAGGAACCCTAAAAGATGTTGTACAGTGCCGTTCTTTTCTTGTTTGGCGGGAAGTTTCAAAATTTAAAATTAAGTCTCAAAACACACTTATTTGGGACAATATTGAAAAATGTTATGTGGAAATGTTTAGAACGACATTTCATAGCTATGTACAAGTTTGGAAAAAAATCTGAGATGAAAAAATAAAAATCAATTTTTGCCATAAAAAAAAATTCAATTTGGAAAAATACATTTCTGACAAAGAAACTCATTAGTAAAGCCCAAGAGTAATATTTTGAATAATATTTTGCAAAGATTTACCAGCTACTTCTATTTTATTCGAAGAAAATTTTAAATCTGTGGATTTGCCATGTGTTCAGCTGCTTCATAAGAGGTCACAGAAGTATCTTCAGGACATTATATTCCCGATACTGTTTATTATTGACAAAGAATCATGTATCTACAGAATTTTAATATGAATTTTTTATTAGAACAAAAAATTAAATAAATTTTTTACATAATTACATTTTATAATGAAATTAGAAGCTGAAATAATTATAAACCAAACAATTTAATGCATACTCGAAAGTTTGTAATCAATTTATTTTTTGTTTGAATAAAAAATTCAATTTGAAATTATGTCGATACAAGGACCTTTATTAATAATGAACAGTATCAGGATTATAATGTCCTGGAGATATTTCAGTGACCTCTTATGAAGCAGCTGAATACATGGCAAATCCATAGATTTAAATTTTTTTCCGAATAAAATAGAAGTAGCTTGCCAATATTTACAAAATATTATTTGAAATATTACTGTTGGCCTTACTAATGAGTTTCTTTGTCTAAAATGTATTTTGCCAAATTGAAATTTTTATTATGGCAAAAAATTGATTTTTATTTTTTTATCTCAGATTTTCTTCAAAACTTGTAAATAGCTATAAAATGTCGTTCTAAACGACTTTTCCAAATAACATTTTTCAATATTTTCCCAAATAAGTGTGTTTTGAGACATAATTTTTAATTTTTTTTGATTTCCCGCCAAACACGAAAAGACGAACGGCACTGTACAACATCTTTTAGGGTTGCTTTTAATGCAGAAGCGATTGCACATATCGATATTCGTCAAAATTGATTAATAAAAGAATTTCCCATATGATGCGTACTTTCTGCCGGTCACTGTAGATTCAAGAGCTTGTCGCGCAAAGTTTTCATTTCGAATACAGATGCGACAAGGTTTTGAATCTATAACTCACGGAATAACCTACCTCACACATCCAAAGCAATTATTTTGTACTTTTTAGGGTATTTGAATAAAAGTTTATTTTCAAAAAGGTTTTTTTTAATTATTTTATTTTATGCTTTTTAGTAAGTACGCCTTAATCTATGCATTTTTGTTAAAGTCGTTTGTATGAGGCCTTTTTCCTGTAAGTTCTGAGCTATCTAGTTTGTCAACGGGGAGGCCATCTAAAGATTAACTCGTCCGTCATCCTGGAGCTGCCATCTTCAATTTATGAATTTTGACAAAAAATCAATAATCTTCGACTACATTCATAATCTCCGATCCCTAACACCCACTACCAATTTTGAATCGAATCGGACCATAATCACAGAACTCGTCGAACATCTTGAAGCCGCCATTTTGATTTTATGAATTTTGTCAGAAAATTCATAATCTTCGACCCTGAATATAAATTACAATGACAATTCAGGTCAAACTCAATATTTGCAAAATCTCTTTAATTCATCCAACCTATTAATGCATATAAATGCGCCTACGCGTATTTCACTACATTCCAGAACTACTATTGACTATATATGCTCTAACTTATCGGAAGAATCTATTTCTTGCGAAGTAGTTCCTGCCGGACTTTCAGATCATGAGGCGGTACTTTGCAGCTAAAAAATTATATATGATCAGAATAAAAAAGACTGTAGATTTGGTAAAATATACAGTAAAAAAAACTACGATAGGTTCTTCCAAAAATGTTCTAATATAAATTGGGAAAATATCAGTCTCCTAGCTCCAAATGTCCAATTTTCTGATTTTTATAACCGTCTATTAGATGTTTTCAATTATGCTTTTCCTATATGTAAACTAAAAACAAAACAAAAAAAGCATTGGCTCACAAAAGGATTAAGAACATCATCAAGAAACCTACGCTGTTTGCATTCTATAAGAAAATTTACCGACAGCCTTTACTTCCATGATTATTTCAGGAATTACCGTTCTATTTATAGAAAGTTAATTATACTAGCTAAAGAAAACTATTATAAAGATAAAATTAACAAAGCACAGAATCAAACAAAAGAAACCTGGGAAATAGTTAACAACCTCAGGGGGAAAAATTCCAGAAGACATGAAATTCCTATCTCCCCAAACATCTTGAATAAACATTTCTGCACAATCGCTAAAAAAATGACATTAAACCAGGAATAAATCCACTTGACAATATGGAACGATATAGAATAAATGATTCATTTGTACTTCATGATACTGACCTTTATGAATTGAAACTAGTTATTTCTGAAAGTAAAACTAAAAAATCCTCTGGAATTGACGGCATATCGATACGTATAATAGAAAATCTACCAAATCAAGCACTGGTAGTTTTAGTACAATTAATAAACCAATCATTTCAAACAGGGATATTTCCTGACCAACTTAAAACTTCCATTATTATTCCACTGCACAAGGGTGGTGATACTGATAATCCCTCTAATTATCGACCGATAGCACTAATACCAACTTTAGCGAAATTAATAGAAAAATTGGTAAAAATGAGAATATTGAGTTTTCTCTCTAAACATAAAATTTTAAGTGATACCCAGTTTGAATTTCAATCCAATAAAAACTCAAATGATGCTATCTTCGATCTCTTATTCAATATATATATACTGTAATCAACGATAATGAGGCTGTGGCAACAGTGTTCTGTGACCTGTCAAAAGCCTTTGACTGCGTTGATCACGGAATATTGCTGCAAAAGATTCAGTACTATGGTTTCAGGGGTCTGTCTTACAAATGGAAGAATCATATTTACACGGTAGAGAGCAAATTGTCAAGACTAATGTACATTCTTCATTGGGACAGATACAATTTGGGGTTCCTCAGGGCTCAGTCCTTGGACCAGTTCTATTTTTACTATATATTAATGATATAACTAACATCAATATCTCAGGTAGGTTCACATTATTTGCTGATGACACTGCTATTACATGGTACAACAAAAAGACTGACGAATTAAACAAAGCTGTTAACGAAGATTTAACTAAGGTAACTAACTGGTGTGACTCCAATAAACTAGCATTCAACATCAATAAAACAAATCTGCTTACGTTTAAATGTGAGCTTGATGACTTAGACCTAGAATCAGGAATCATTGAAAATAAAAACAACTAAAATATTTGGGTCTTCACATAGATAGTAAATTAAAATTTGTTGATCATGTGATCGCACTGAGAACAAAACTCTCTTCTGGGTGTTATGCAGTGAAGCTTACTTCACAAGAATTAAATTTCTCAGCTGCAAAGATGGTTTATCACTCCCTCGTCGAATCACATATAAGCTACGGCATTGCATTTTGGGGAAGTTGCAACAATTACTTATTGAACAGTGTACTCTTCCTACAGAAACGAGCCTTAAGATACTTGTGCAAAGCTAAACCTCGAGATTCTTGCAAAGAGTTGTTCAAATCCCATAAAATATTAACTGTAATTGCCCTGTATATCTTGGAAACAGCATCAATAATAAAAAACATAAAACTAAGTTTGGCTCTCACTCCTCTACACACAATACTCGACAAAACAGAGATGTAAAACTTCTGCTACCCACCTCAAGTCTCATTAAAGACTCATTTATTTACAATGGTTGCAAAATCTACAATCATCTTCCCAATGACTTAAAAGAAATTGAACCACCAACTAAATTCAGAAAAGAGCTAAAATATAAATTAATGGAAAAAACATATTATAGTTTGGATGAGTTTTTTATTGACTCAATAATTTAGTGATATATACCTAAATCTTTCTGTAATTAATTGTCTCTACTCGTTTGAATTTTTTGCCTTAGATGTTTATAATAATTTTATTGTAACTTTATCCTTTGTGACCATGATTTATTGACGCAATATTTTAGTGATATATTATACTTAAATGTTTTGTAATTAATTGTCTCTACTCGTTTAAAATGTTTTATTTTTTACCTTATATGTTTATTCTGATTTTTATTGTAATTTTATCCTTACATTGTATTGCTTTGTAACCATGATTTCTTCATGAATACAATAAAGTATATATTGATTGATTGATTGATTGATTGAAAACCCCCACATACCAATTTTGAATCGAATCGGACCATAAACACAAATCTAGTCCGCCATCTTGGAGCCGCCATTTTTTTTCTCTAACAAATGCATAATGTATTGTCACGGGAACTATGAACACCTGCCAAATTTCACGTTAATCGAACAACTAGAAGTGGGTCAAATTAAACTTGCAAAATTTGATGACAAACATCGGGACAAGTGAAACTAAATAAAAGCTTGTAATGTAAAAAAAGAACTCAATTTACTACGTTATTGCGCCGGATTTCGACCATTTAAGTGATATTCGAAATTCAAATGCCAACAAATTACAGTGAACTATTTTCTTTCGAAGTTAGTTTGTTACGAAACCAATCAATAGGTTGATTTGTTGAAAATATCAACAGGATGTTCATAAAATCAGATGTGGAATCATCTGCGACTGAAAGATAAACCTTAGTCACTATCTTCCATCGTAAAGATAACCTCTTGTGGGGTATTCATGTTGAAAAGGGAAACATTCTCAATTGAATATTGATAGAAAGATTTTTCTGTGAATTGAAAAATCCACGATTAAAATGAAGTTATTTTTTGTGAATGTCTAACAGAAAACAACTACTTCCCCATCTGATTTTATGAACATCCTGTTTATATTTTCAACAAATCAATCTATCATACCCCATGACAGGTTTTAATGTCAGAAAACACTAATTTCAAAGTGTCTCTCCAAAAGAAATGATTCTAACTTTTTCCATCTTTGCAAAGTGAGATTGCTTCTTGAAAATGTGTTTCCTATTTCTTCCGGTCTTCCTGATGATCGTGGAAGCGTGAAATAGATTTTCGTCGACAGAAATGTATTGAAGACCTAGTGAATGCGATGTCTCTCCTGCGTCAATGTTACGAATGATTTCTGATGAGTACTCTCTTTTGGAAAACATTCTTCTTTGCCTCATTCATCTTTATGAGTTCTTAATTGAGACTGGAATAAAAAATCAAATAACTGTCCGAATGAAAATGCAAATTTTCAATTTCAGATTTTTTCTTTTGAGTTAGGGCCTTTTCAGAATATCTATCAGATGTAGTTCAATATCCAGCGTGGCTTTAGCCGGGGAAGTAGTTGTTTTCTGTTAGACATTCACAAAAAATAACTTCATTTTAATCGTGGATTTTTCAATTCACAGAAAAATCTTTCTATCAATATTCAATTGAGAATGTTTCCCTTTTCAACAATCAATAGTTATCTTTAATGGCGTGGTAGAAAAATAATTATATTTTTTTTTACCAGAAAATTTTATAGAGTTAAAACAAGTAGAAAAGTCATTTTTTACCGGTTTTCGACCACTTGCTACTTCTACTCGACCATTAGTATTCCTATTTTCGACCACGCGGTCAGGAACAGATCCGTTTGTCGACCATGCTTTTTATTGGATGGTCAACAACAGGCCCCTCCTCGACCATCTTTGGGAAGAGATGAAGACAACTTTTCTAATCTGATAACTACCTACCTACCTACCTTTCTCAATATCTTAAAATATTACTTTGATCTAGCCTGTTCTGTCATAAATAGACAATATAATGACACACAATTCTCTATCAAATGAGTTAACGATGAGGTTATAAAATTGGATAATGAACTGAAGAATTTATTTTGGTTGTTTAAGAACACAGATGACTACTAAGTTACAAAACTCAATTGTTTTCAGTATAATCGAAAATTTAAAAAAAATATATGTTTCAAAAAGAGAGGGTCATTAAGAAACAAAACACATTTTTTCGCCTACAATAGACTGAAACTATGATATCTCAACCAAATATAACTTGTTGGTTTTGAAATAGTGCTGGAAAAACAATCCGGAAAAACGATTTTTTTACTATGCCCCGTATAAACCCTAATGTACTATCATCAATAAGATTATAATTGAACATGTTTATGGAATTCCGATCAATACATTTTCATCCTTACTTTGTCCTATTTCGACTAAAAAAACAGTTTTTTTCTTTGTCGATACTACCCCAATACGACATTTTTACGAACTTTGGCCGCTTTCAGAAACTAAACATTCAATAGTATATTGTTTAACAAGCACAGAATGATACTCATTTCCTACGAGTATGATGTTTGCAGCATGAGCCGTAGGCGAGGGCTGCAAATCATACGAGTGGGAAATGAACATTCCATGTGAGTTATACACTATACTTTTTCTACGGCTTCAACATAAAATAGTGAAATGAATTTACAACAGAAACTTGACCTTCAATTTTAATTGTATAGAATATTTCCATTTATAATTGAATAACTGCACAATATTCTGGTTATTATTTTTTTAAATTTACTTATTCGCAATTTTTACAGTTATATTGTTACAATGATTAAATGTGATCTGTGAAGAATTTGGGCATTGCAATGGCACATTTGATATTTCTTCATTTTCAAAATTATATGACATTGAAGTAGATGACAAGTTTTCAGATTTATTAATCGAACTCACAATTTTATTGGCGATGTCATATTGATTTTTCATTGACTCGTCAATATAACTCTCCGCAACTGTGGTTGATTTCCAACCTCCATGTCGCTTAAGTGAGGTGATATCTTCGCCAGCGTCTATTGGGATTGTTGCTGATGATCTCCTGAAGCAATGACCAGTGTATAGTTCAGGATTTGGAATTTTCAAGAATTCAGCTATTCCTTTTCCCGTATAACCAATTTTATTAATACCAACTCTTTGTACTGAGCATTTTCCTTTTTGATAATTTAGAAAAAGATAATTTTGTCCAACGTGTCCCTGTACCTCCTATAAATATCATAAAAAACACCTGTTATTGGGAATCTTCTTGGAACTTTGGTTTTTGTATTTGGTATTTCTACAAGAATTGCTGTGGAACCCAAATCTCTACAATCTGTTGTTTTAATTTTGTAAAGTTCATCCCTTATATAAGCACCCATAATGCCCATGATTAAAAGGACCTGAAATTTTTTTAAATAATAACCTATTGAATAAAAAAAATTGATACACTGCGTGGGCTTGGCCCTTCAACTTCGAGTAAAAGGGTAAAATGCGCGAGTATTGTACCACTGAGCTACTTTGCTTGATGTCATCGAGGGTGCAGACATGATATAAGTAATAAAGATGTGTTTGTGATTTTTTCAAGCTGAGCCAATTCACTCAAAAAGATAATAACTTACCTTATCAAGTAAATGAATGTCATCAGGAGCGTTTTTTATAAACTTTCGATTTCTTCGGCCTGTATCGGTTTGATTATTTTTTTAGGAATGCTCTGAGTTTTGAATAGTTGCCAATGTCTACAGTTCTGTTGATATTCATCATGGTCCTTAACATGGAATATTGCGCCCATAAAGTTGAGGATTTAAATTTCTGAGATAATTCATCAAAGTATGCAAGTAATACATTTTCTGAAGATGACGCGGTGACGTTTTCCTTTTGCCAATATGTGAAGGATTTGTAGGCTTTTTCATATTTCTCTTTCGATACTTCCGGAATCAAGTTTATACATGCCTGATTTGCGGCTGCAATTATGTCTGAAGGAGTTAGTTCGTCAATTTCAATGCTCATCATACCTTTAAACTTTGACAAGTTTTGATGAAACTGAATTGACAGATGTCTTCAGTTTTCCTTGCTTTCCATGGGAGACGTGATTTAATGACCAACAATAACACAATGACTTCATTGTGTTATCAGATAAGGAAATGAAATTGAAAACATACAATATACTTCATTGTTTAATCAAAAACAGTTTAAAAAATGCAGTTTAGTATTATAGCCGTAGAAAAAATCATTTAAACTCACTTTTTTCTAATGACCCATCCTACTATAACATAATAAAATTTCAGCCAATTCGACCGAGAGCCAATTTCCCATATGTTTTCGTGCGGGGTTCTTTCTGAGAAAGTTGAATGTGAATGTTAGGAAAGGAGAAGGCCAATAATGCTACCCCGATCTTGTAAACAGTGAACTTGAACCAGATCAAATGATTTGATTTAATCTTGAAATGCTAACACGGCACAACAAGATCTATAAAGAGGTAAAATAGAATGAAATATACTTCATCCATAAATTTACAGTTTGGACACGTCATACATACAAAAGAATAAAATAGAGACAATACATGTATACTGACCATATTTGAATTTATATAGAAAATATGCAAATAAAATAAGAAATAAATTCAATTTGCATAACACCAGTTGTATGCAGGAGAATCTTTGAGAAATCCACTGAAATCTCTCTGTATTCTTCGAAAGCTAATTTTGATTAGATTTTTTTTAGTGCGTGCTAATTTGCTACAGATATTGTTGATGTGTATAGCCAAGAGAAGAGACGAGTCAAGATAAAGCAATTTCAGTGATTTCTCATTGCCATGGGATGCAAACAGGCATACATCTGTTTTTATTTCTTTTGAAAATAACTCGATTATAATAATGAAACGATTGTTTTGCATGTGTAGTAACGTCTGCTGAAATATTATAATTTGAGACACTGTATGTATAAGCAGAGAAAAAGTCGCACAATCAGCGTATAATATGGACAGCATTTCTTGTTTCAACAAAATATGTGAGGGTAGGTCATTGACATAAATTAAAAACAAGAAAGGATTCAGTATGGATCCTTGTGGTACACCCCTTTTGATAACAATTTCCTGGCTCACATTATTATGATTTTAAACCCTTTGTGTTCTATTTCTGAGGTATGATTCGATTATATTTCCAATATAAATAATGTAGTTCATTAGGAAAGTATATTTTCACGTTATTCCGTTATAAAGTACTTTTAAAAAATAATAATTAAAATCGCGCAAAGAAATTTATGCAGAATGCGATGAAACGAGAAATGAAATTTTCAACCCAAAGGCAATATTTTCACGAAAATGAATTCGAAAGCTTTTGAGAGAAAGGGAGAGCGCGATTAATTATCGGGATAAACAACTTAGCAATCATATCTGAAAAAATTGTTTTGATGGTCTCACGCAGAGTTCTCTCCACAGTGCCATGTGTATGACCCATATTTTCACTTCAACACTTTTGTATGCCTCTTCCATTCGGGAACCCCGTTCATTTGTATATTCCTTTTATAATGAAGTCGCACACGTGTGGATATATCGGCTCTTTGTGATCCCTCAGGCCAGTGGTGTACTATGAGGCGGTGTTTGGGAAAGAAGGTACTTCTTTTCAGTGAGATAATATAAGTACAATGGCCTAACAAGTCTCAACAGTCTACTATGCACACCCAAAGTCGACAACTTAACCAATAATAGTCCACAATAGGAGACAGAAGTCTGTGACATATCGATTGCCAGCTAATTGTTCATCAAACATGACCAAATCAAAATAGACCAAATTTTTTCTAAATGCACCACTAAGGAACCTGCTATGTTATTGATAGCTAGATATCATGTCTTCCCTCAAAATCAATGAGGAATATGGAGATGAAAATATATTTCAATGAAAATAATATAGAAAATATCTAGTTCAATTTAAAAAAAGAAAAATGGAATAACATTTATGAATGTTGCAACTGTGACGAAGCCTTTCAATGTTTTTATATGATGGCATGTCATAATGACAACGTTACGTCACTCAATTTTGTTGACATAAGGAAGCTCATTATGGTACTTAGTCCCATAATGAATTCATTATGGTACCTACTAAGTACCATAATGAAATTCTATATGAACAACATAATATGACCAGAGAGAAGATGGTTTTCTTTCCTTAGATAAGCATTCAAGGTAAGCCAACAAAACTTTTTCATGAGTGATATTCTTGATTTTCTTAGTAGAACACCATTCTTCGTACCGATTAAACGCTATTTCATATACACTCCGTGATTTTTCCGGCAAAAGGGAGTCCACGATATTTCGCGTCATTTCTCCCAAATCAGAAGATAAACTACCAGTTTCAGAATCACTCATTATTATTTAAATTATATTCAATTCTACGTGACAATTGTGTTTGACAGCAGATGAATAAATATTGCCGTTACAACCTGACGTCAAGGAAATGGCAAAGCACAGCTCACTAACCTACTAATATTTGAAACTACACATATACTCACTCCTTTAAAAATAGTTGTCATTGTGACATGTCAAAAATGCAGTTTTTAAATTTTCGAAAATATATTAATATAACTATCACTATGACAACACGATTGAGTTTGACAACTTCATTCCAAATAAATTTCAAAATGTCACGTTTTGGCAATGCGAATGTTCAAAGTATAAATGCGCTAATCAAAGAAAAAATTCTCAGAAATACAACCTACAGCCACAAATATATTTGGGGAATATTTAGGAATTTTGCTGCGAACGAGAATATGAATTAAATGAACAAAGAAGCTTAGAAGAATTGGCGTTGATACTAAAAGATTGGGCGGTCAATATGAGAAAGAAAGACGGGACCGAATTAAAAGAAGCAACGGTGAAGACAATGTGGAACGTTTCGTGCAAACTTTTGCAAGAAAAGTACTATAATGACTATAGTATAATGATTGACCCGTTTAACAATACAGTATTTAAACCAGCCCGAGATGCCCGCGATGCAATCAGGAAGAAACTACAAGCAGATCCATGTAAACGTGAGTCCCGGTCAGTTTCCTTAAATTTGTCTGAAGTTAACAAAATAATATTGCTATGGGATGAAAATACTCCTGAAGGTCTATTGCGTAAATTTTACCATATTGTTGCTGTAGAATCAAATCGAGAAAAATAACGATGACTCTCCAACAAATCGCATTGAATACAATCCGGTGTTCAGTAAAACGTGCCAAGGTGGTTCTGAAAGCTGTACAAGTAGTGAATGGTTGGTTTCCAGTAGTGAAAGACGAAGCTGCCCTGTACGTCTTTTTCATAAACTGATATCAAAACGAGGCGACAATATTACCTCGCCACGACTGTTCTTAAAACCGAATCGACACTGGAAAAATGAAACTGACAAATGCTACGATAATGTACCTGTTGGGAGAAATACAATAAATGGATGGACTGAATCTGCTGCTGAGGCAATTGGCTTGAATGTAAAGGACAAAAATTGCTGAAAATTACTGGTCATAGCAATCAAAATTCTATAAAACCATACTTAAATCTCGATCAAGAACACCACAACAAGATCATAAATATTATGCGTAGTAATAGATCTTCTATAGTAGAGAACAGCAACGAATCTAATGTTAAGTTAAATTTTAATACTGTACTTTTAATAAATAAATAAATATTTCATTGTGTTGAGTTATAAACTTTTCTGTCAAAAAATTTTCCGCCGAATACCCTCGGACATTGACAAATGCCTCATAATTTTATGACGAATTTCTCAAGCTCGTTGCTTGGTAACAGCCCTCAGCCTTCGGCTTCGGGCTGTTACCAAGGAACGAGCTTTCGATTGTCATAAAATTATCTCGTCTATTATCAACGCCCTAGGGATATTACTACTGAAAACAGTTTTCCTAAACGAAAATGCTATTTGAACAATAATGCTAAAATGTGGGTTGACGATCGGGTTAAAAAATCTAGCTGCTCATTGAAACATCTATTCTCTTTGAAAAAAAGTAGTCCTGCTCTGTCCGAAATATACAATGAAAACAAGAAATGACGAATGATATTAGTCAACGAAACAAAAAGAAAATACTACCAAATGAAAATAAATAGATCTGAAAATAATCCGGAAACTCTATGGAAAGTAGTGTCTGAACTAACTAATAAAAACGAGAAATCAAATAAAAATATCCTATTCGCAAAAACGATAGGGTTATCACTGACCCGATGGAGGTTGTGTCTGAATTGAATAATTTTTTCATTGAAGCCCCTCAAGCATTGATACATGAAATCCACAATCATGGTAGTACGCCTCAAAATGATATCATCTCTAGTATGAACTTGACCCCCACTATGTTTTTACAACCATTCAGTGGAAGTGAATTAGTGAACTCAATGAAGCAAACAGTGAAAAACAAAAAATCTTCAGGGTTTGACGAGATACCTGTTTTCTTGGTAAAAAAAAATCCTACATATTATTATAAAACCTATCACATATCTGTGAAACTTTCATTCCTAAATGGTAATTTCCCCTCGTCCATCTATCTAAACAACTAAGAATTCATCATCGATGGAAATCTTCAGACCGGTAACAGTCCTCTCGAAGGTTTTTGAGTATGCTTCTTGGAGCGTTTGAATGATTTCATCCTCCAACATAATATCTTGATACACATGTAGCATGGTTTTCGCTCTGGGAAATCTTTACTTACTTTCTATGTGAAATTGATAGAGTCTATTGACTCGGGTGAGTGCCCTGCTGCGGTTTTATGTGACCTGAGCAGGGCATTTGAGTGTTTTAATCTCTCTAAATAGTTGGATATTTCAGAATGCTATGGTATAAGGGTGGAAATCTTCATTTTTTAATAATAGAAAACAATGTGTCTCACTCGCATTCAACCATGGTAAGTTGTCTTCTCTCTCCAATTCGGAAATGAGAGTGGTTCAGATGGGCGTGCCCCAGGGATCTATCCTGGGCCCCGTTCTCTTTCTGCTTTATATAAATGATATAGATAGAAAAATATCACACTCTTCATTTATAGCATATGCAGATGATATCAGTTTATTGTTTTCTAGTAAACAAACAGAAGCTTAATCAGAAATTGTGAAAATATTTTGCATATACTTCCCTTATTTCAATAGGCAAGATTTATTTTTTTATGCAATTAAACTCAGGTAATTCGTTTTTTATAATTACCCGAACGAAATTGAACCATCAATAGTACCCAATTGAAAATCAATAGTACCCATAATCCAGTTAAATTCTTAGGTATGCAAATGGCCGAACATCTCAATTGGAATGCTCATTGTGACCAGTTAGTATCAAAACTGAGCTCATTAACATATCTCTTCAAAAACTTGAGAGTTGTCCTTAATGAAAGCCAAATTATGAGCATTTATTGTGTTTTCTTGTGGGGTAACTCAACGAAACGCCATTGTACGTTGTATGTTCAATACTTCCAGACGAAGTTCTTGCAGAACCCTTTTCTTGAAATTTAAAATTTTAACGTTAACTAGCTTATTCATATTCGATTTAGCAGTTTTGGTTCGCAGTAGGGATGGTCCTAGAACCGTTCAAAGTAGTTACACAGTCGTTTATTGAAAAGGAACCCGGGCAAAATATTTCACGCTACGTTTGTCCTACTCTTTAGAACCGATTCAGAATCGTCCTGACTTCAAACCAAAACAACCCTTATGTATTCACCAACAAAAACAATGTCAGTCTTAATAAGGGTTTCCATAAGAAAAATACGCGACAAAAGCAAATGATTTACATAAAAACGCTTAGATGTAATATTACTCAAAATGCTCGAAACAGCATTGGACCTCCCAAAATTTTTAATTGCCTTTCAAGATAAGCGAAAACCTAATGGTATTCAAAAAACGCCTGAAAGGGTTTTTGTTGGATAATTGTTTTTATACTCTCGATGAGTTTTTATCTGCCCGACTGTAATTTATTACATGTATGTTCTGTTCTGTTCGTCTTTCTCTCTTTTTTTTTGTAGTAGTTAGTAAGTTAGTGATAGTGACTATTCCTATAAATTGTTTTGTCATTTTGAGGAAAATAAAGAATTTGAATTTGAATGTCATTCAATGTCCGTCGAGGCATTAGCCAGGCAAGTAGTTGTAAAGGTATTTATAGTCAGCAGTCTTGAGAATAGACTTTTTTCATTTTTGATGGAATAAAATCCAATCAAAATAACCTCAATTGGATTTGATCGGAGTCCCTGCAATTTTTATATAAGTTTCTAAAAAATCTTGTAACTATCTGTTAAGCGCAGCAGGGGGTTGATAAAAATGAATTAAACAAAGTTTGAGAGTTAGAAAAAAGTCTTGAATAAGAATTGTAGAACATACAATTTCACATAATCTTCTCTTTGTATTACCAAAATTAAGATAGTTAGAGAGGTTTCAGTTTTTTTCCTAGAAATCATTTATTTATGACAATAGTAATGGAAGTTAACCTGTTAACAGAATCAATTTTGAGGGATGTAGTGGTCCTGGTATCTCGCACTCTTTGTTGATTCCATTAAAGATGATCAAGGAATATAAGGATTATACAAATATAGAAATGCTGTTTTTGTTTTTCAATGAAAATTGTTGACAATTCCAGGAACAATGGATGAATGGTGAAATCTACTTTTCCGACTGACGGCACTGGGTTTTTTGAAATCCAACATTCTCCAAATGCCCAAAAGAGAGAACGTTTGGAAGAATTCAGCCCCGCTAACTCTAATGTTACGCCCCTGATGAATTAAGGTCGAATTGATGTTCATTGTGGCATGCACAGTGTGTTACAAACTTGAAATTGGCTTGTCGTGGGATTCATTGATAGGCCCGAAATTTGCATTGAAGGGAAGGAAATATAATATTCTGGCGAATTTTCCCGCTTACGAATACACCGTCATGCTAATTTGTCGCTTTGTGAAAGCAGATATGACGAGGATAGAAAGTAGACAAAACAATATGTGTAATTTAAAATACTGTTTTTTTTCTAGGAAATTTAAATATACGAAAATACAAGTTGAAAAGGGAACATTCTCGATTGAATATTGAAAAGAAATATTTTTCTGTGGATTGAAAAATCCAGGATAAAAATAAAGTAATTTTTTGTGAATGTCTAACAGAAAACAACTACTACCCCGGCTAAAGCCACGCTGGACATTGGACTACATCTGATAGATATTCTGAAAGGGCCATAACTCAAAAGAAAAAATCTGAAATTGAAAATTTTGCATTTTTATTCACATAGTTATTTGATTTCCTCTTAATTAAGAACTCGTAAAGACGAAGGAGACAAAAAATTATGTTTTCCAAAAGAGAGTACTCTCCTGAAATCATTTTTAATTGACATTTTTAGATAGCTCAGTTGGTAGAGCGTATGACTAGAGATCTAAAGGACGCAGGTTCGAATCCTGCTCAAAGATAGTTTTTTTCTATAATTTGAAAAGTTCGCCCAAAATGTCAAATTTTTCCTTTTCGCAATTTAGAAAAGTAAATATAACGGGTGTCCACGGAAGGTGGCTCGCCCCTTTAACTTTTTTGTTTTCGGAGATAATGGAATGAAATTTGGAGGATCTGTTTAATGCATAGAACTGCATTTTTAACAAGTAACTCAACTCCATGAAAATTCAGGATTCACCGGAAGTAACATAAACTTTCGATTTTTAAATGGGTCACCTGGTATATTTTCAGTTTTTTTGTCACCATATGACATTTGGGATACAACCATGTATCATCTGTTACTGTTTGTAACCGTTTTTTGATTTTTTTTTCGAAATAAATTTTCATTCTAGAGGGCTATGGATAAGCTCAAATAACTAATTTCAGCCCTAAAATGTTTGTAAAAATACAACTTTACTGTTTTCGATCAAAATGTTTCAACTATATGTGATGTTTGATTTCAAAATGTTTATTACAATTTTTTTTCAAATGGCAACATGGTGGCTCGTCGGGTTAGAAAAAAAGAGCATTTTATTACGATTAATTTGATACCGCACTATATTAGGTTGTAAGAAAACTTTCGATAAAAAACTCAAAATATAACGTTAGAACTTTCGTTAAATGAAGAATCTTACTGAGATTAAAATGAGATTTAAAATCGTCGGGTAGCCTGTGACCAACACAACTCAAACAAAATCATTAAATTGTTGCGGTAAAAATTGACGTGTCGACATATTATTTTACATCTCTTCTACAAAGTCAATTAGGTAGTTATTGTGTACCTCATTGTTTGAAAATCATGGAAGATAACAATATTTATACAAGAACTGAAAAAGTTGATATGTTATTAGTTTTTGGAGAGTGTAGGCAAAATTCAACCGATGCTGCACGTCTCTACCCTCAGAGATATCCTGATCGGCGTCACCCGACCCGGCACTATTTTCCAAAACTGGTTAAAAAAATGCGAAATGAGCCTGATAATGATGGGAACGATTCGTTTGTTGTCAGTGAAGAAAACGAAATAGATGTTCTGGCATACGTTCAAGTAAATATTAATACGTCACTCAGGGAGATCGCAAGAGAATGTGACATTTCGAAGTCTTCTGCAGCTAACAGTTTGAAGAAACATAAATACCATTCTTTCAAATATCTACTACACCAGCACCTGTACCAAAACGATAATGCAAGGAGACTTGAGTATTGCAAATGGTACTTTGGAAAATATTTGGAGGATGACACATTTCCATATAAAATTCTGTATACTGACGAAAGCCGTTTCACTAATTTGGGACATTTCAACAGAAATAATAAGCGATATTGGAAATATGGGTCCAGTTAGGTGGCCGGCGAGGTAAAATAGGGTTGTTTTCAATTTATACCTTTATTTATTCCTTTTTAAAAAACTTTTCTGGTCACCCGACCTTACGCCACTAGATTTTTTTTATGGGGATCTATTAAAAACGAGGTTTATGATGTACCTCCTGCCACACGACATGAATTAGAGGACGAAGTAAGGGCAGCTATTCATAGAATTACACCAAGACAGTTGAGAAACGTTGTAAGAGCAACAATGAAAAAAGTTCACCTTTGTCAGCAACAAGATGGAGGTCACTTTGAACATCTGGAACCCTAAGATATGTAAACAGGTAGTTTATCGAAAGTTTTCTTACAACCTAATAGAGTGCAGTATCAAATTAATCGTAATAAAATGCTCATTTTTTCTAACCCGACGAGCCACCATGTTGCCATTTGAAAAAAAAATAGTAATAAATTTTTAAATCAAACGTCACATAGCTGAAACATTTTATCGAACACAGTAAAGTTGTATTTTAACAAACATTTTAGGACTGAAATAAGTTATTTGAACGTATCCTTAGCCCCCTAGAATAAAAATTTATTTCGAAAAAAAAATAAAAAAACTGTTACAAACAGTAGCAAATTGTTGTATTCTAAATGTCATATGGAGACAAAAAAAATGAAAATATACCAGGTGTCCCATTTAAAAAGCGAAAGTTGATGTCACTTCCAGTGAATCCGAAATTTGCATGCAGTTTTATGCATTAAACAGATCCTCCAAATTTCATTCGATTATCTCCGAAAACAAAAAAGGTATAAGGGCGAGCCACCTTCCGTGGACACCCGGTATATAAAGAATAATAATATTTTCCAACCAGTGTATTTTTTCTAATATCATCTTGGGAAGGAATATAAATCGACCAATAGAACCCACCGAACTCATGAACTCTAACCGAATCTCATTATTGGCCCAGATTTCATCAGCTTTCGAAACAAATATGACGATCGAATCCAGAAAATCGACTTCTAATCTAAGGAAAAGATTCGCTTTGAAATTAGTTCGTCTCCTATGTATTTACATAATTTATTGTCGCCTGGAGCCTTTTGATCTTCAAGATACATGGCCATTATAACACTCTCAGCTGGTAGGATTTTTTCCTCAGCCGTTGGTAATTGCTATCGTTCATTGTTCTTCTGATTTATCAGGGCCGGCTATAGAAGCGAAGGATTATTTCGGAAAACATAGTCATGTTTCTTAATTAACACGTCAGGCATTACTCTTTCATACTAAATTAACTTTTTGCTTAAATTCAACAGAAATGTTTCAATCGGTTTTGAAAGAAGCGCCTTTCCTTTCCCTTATGATTTTAATTATCGAATAATTCTTGCAAAACATACTTTATTTAATCCATATAGCCTATCTACACATCCTGGATGTAAGGCTTGGGTCTTCCACATATTTTTCCATTCCATTCCATTTTTCCCAATATTCCCTATCTCTTCCCATTTCTTTCATCATCTATGTAGTGCTTGTCTTACTCCTTCTTGTAGTATAGAATAGAATATAATTTATTAAACCACGTTACATAAAATTATATGTTGCTAGCATGTCAAGTTACAATAGTTAAAATTACAAGTGATAAAAAAATAAAATAAACCTTCTTAGTCTAAATGATAATTGAGCTCCTAAACTAATGTAAGTAACTGATTTTGAGTCGGCGCCAAACAAACAATTATCGAAGATCATTATCTATGAAAGAAGTCATCAAAACGCAGCCGTGCATCTCGCTGCCATCATTTTACGCTTCACCTAATTCAATTGCTAGTTTGTTTGGCGCCGACTCAAAATCAGTTACTTACATTAGTTTAGGAGCTCAATTATCATTTAGACTAAAGTTTATTTATTTTTTGCTTTTCAGTTGATTTTTTCGTCGGTTTAATTTTTTGTTAAAAAGTTTTTATTTTTTACTTTTCAATTCCGTATTTCGTGGGTTTAATTTTTTGTTAAAAAGTTTTTATTTTTCAATTTTTTGTGGTTAAAATCTACCAATTACTACCTACTTGTTTTTTGATTAGTTCCAAAATACTTACTTACCCACCTTACTTCAACTATTACCAGTTAAATAATATGATTATCTACTTTTACTATTTGTTGTAATATAAATTAATTTCGTTGTTCTGGTTAGTTTATTTCATTACTTTGTATATCATTCCATCCTCTCATAAAATATACTGATTTTGACGGAACAAGAATAATGTCAGTAGCGATCTGTCATTGTCAACTACGTATGTGTGAGCTAATGTTCACTAGTGAAAAATCAATTATCCCCTATTTTTCTACCCGTAAGGGTGGCTAATCCCTTTCGAAATCCAAATATAAGGTATACCCTATCTATTAAAAAAAGAATCATCCAAATCGAAGAACCCAGTACAAAGTTATGCCTGATAGAATCGGTTAACGGACCAGAATTCGGAGGGTGAGTGATCAATATCCTCCATTTCGCTACCCTTAGGGGTGGATTTCATCTTTTAAATTCAAATGGAACCAAAGTCGAAGTACACCCTATCCACTGAAAAATCCACTGAATTATCGGAATCGGACGCCTCAGTAAAGAGTTATGCGTGATCATACATAAAAAAATATGATGGAAAAACATAAAATATACGGGTCGAATAGAGAACCTCCTCCTTTTTGGTTCCGTCGGTTAAAAGTAGTCATTACACATAAAATAAACAGGACAGAATTACATATATATGTATATACAAATGTTTAAAAGTTTTGAAACAACACAACAAAACAATCACAACATGGATTGTATTAGACATTTATTGCGATATGGTTATGTAGTTGGGGTGAGTATCATGCATTCATGGTTAAATGATAGGAATTTCTCTATTGAGTAAAAACAATATTATAGTAAATGGTTCTTTACGCATTTCTTGAATTGGCTGAAATTTAATGATTTTACAGATGCTGGTAATTTATAAAAAATTCTGACATTTGTAGAATTTTGCTCTGTGACGGACAATCTGAATTTAGGAGTTCTGAGTTCATTCGATGATCTTGTAGCATGGTTGTGGACATCAGCATTTGTCGAGTACAAAGTTATATTAGTAAAAATCTTCAGTAGAGTTTGATATATATAGACACAAGGGATTGGTAAAATTCTGAATTTCTTGAATAGTGGCTGACAGTGGGCATGGAATTGCATCTATGATCCTTGGCACCTTTTTGGAGTCTGAATACTCTAATTGAGAGAATAGTACCATAGTTAAGGTGCGATTTTTCTTCAAAAAGGAATTATTAATATTGGAATGCTCAATACTTTTTTTAGTTGTCTCAATAGGAATAATTGGTTGGAGAGTTTTTTGCATAAATGATCAATGTGGGCACTCCATTTTAACCTGTCGTTCAGCACAATACCTAACAGGTTGACTGAGTTATTCGAGGTAAAATAGTTGTTTGCAGAGAATCAATTTTTTTGGGTTTTTTCTTGATTTAGTTAGTTATTTGAACTGAACCAAATATGAGCCTTGTTTTTGGCTTGCTTAGTGAGATTGTTGGGTGTGATAGGGTTGCAATGTGTTTCATTTAATAGTGGCCAAAAACCCAACAGCACTCGGCACAAATCAAGCTGCAGAAAGTGCAGCGGTGAGCCTGTCTGGGAATCACAAGGGCAATATTCCCGTGCCCCACTGCAGCACTAGAGGTAATGCTGTATCTTCCGCCACTGCACTTGTGTGTTATGAAAGAAGCGGCAAAAAGTGCCCATAATATTTTAGTTGAATAATCGGGATCTTGAATCATCTGTTGGCAAAATTCCAGCCTTTTCCTTAATCTCTATTAAAATGTGTACGGGTAAAAGTTTATATGGTTTGTACTGGTTCTTTTTCAAAGTACATTGGATTTTTGAGAAACGTTTACCAAATTGATCTGCTACATTTTTTAAACTACATTCAGAATTTTCAAAAAAATAATACAATGTTTCAAAAGAGGCTATTTGCGAATTAATATGGATAGGCTTACCTTAGAAATGAAGCAGTATACCTAGCTGTTCTTCCTGGTTTTCTTGAACTACACGCTTGTTTTTACTGAAACTGAAAGTATGATTCAGCTTTTGATAAATATTTTTTAATGTTTCCTAAGTGTTTTGTGACTCACTGGTTATTATAGCTTGGAGTTTGGTTGGGAAAAGGTCAATTAACTGAAACCACTATGGATCTGTTGCCACGTTTAACTTTTATAAAGTCATCCTCAGGGCACTACAATAGGGATTGTGAATATTACAAGGTTAATAGTAGAGTAGCTTAGTACATGATGAATTACATGATAAAAACCTCAATAGGGGTATAAAGTACAAACAACTTAAGCTGTAAATAGGTCAAATCTTATGAAAATATTTATATATAAAATTGACATGAGTAAAAATTATTGTAGAATTGTAAAGCAAATCATGTAGTAAAACAACAGGATACTTTTGCTTCTGCTTCTGAGTGGAGATTGGAAAAGTTTTTGTTTTTTCCTCTTGATTTCTTTCGTTATTTATTGATAAGGTACGTGTTGATAGGCGTACATGTGTGATTATTGTGGTGTTTTCAGTAATCACACACCTTTTGATTATTCCATTCACTGAACAAACATAATATAGTTGTCATTTTCATAGCTTACTTAAAAATATTAACTTTTTTAGGATAGGTACTTACAGTAACAACTAGTCTAAGTTATTCGACGATTAATAACTCAAAACCGGTATGAGATAGGGGTAACATATGGTATATTTTTGAAATAAGGAAAAAATATCATTCCTAAAATTCAATAGTATACAGAGTATCCCATTTAAAGAAATATCTCCTGAAATCTGCACGCTACTGTATTTTCGATAGCATTTTATCAATATTCAGTCATAACCACAAAACTTTTACATTTCATTTTTTTTCTATAGGCAATAATAACGATGATAAAGGTGGGTAATTTATAGTATAACCCGGTACTTCGTTAACTCACAAAATATTTTATAGGATCAGGAAAATTTGTCAATGAATTATTCTTCAACTCGTTGAAAAGTGAAGAACCCAAATCGCTGAAGCCGGTCCACGTCTAGTAATGCCTTCCGACTGAATAATTCATGAAATAATGTCAGTGTCCAACGGAAAATTTCCGTATCATAAAACTCTCTTCTGTGATTAATGCGAATGGATTATATAAATACATGAATCAGTGTGAATGTAAATATATTCCGTGTGTTCGTGGTTTTTATCCGCACGGATCAAAACCTCGAAAGCATTGTGTGAATTTATGGTACATATATTTTTACGGCGATAAAGGTGTTTTCAAACTAGATAACAACTTTATATAATGAGGTATTTCTCAATTTCGGAAATAATAATGAAAAACAAAAGTATAAATCTTTCGATAAAGAGGCCACTGATAAGTGGAAAATAATTACAATACAATATTTTTTAATTTGTCAACGACCCACAAGCAAAGAAGGTGTTTTCAACTAGATAACACAACTTTATATAATGAGGTATTTCTCAATTTCGGAAATAATAATGAAAAACAAAAGTATAAATCTTTCGATAAAGAGGCCATTAATATGTATAAAATAATTAAAATACAATATTTTTTAATTTGTCATCGATCCACTATGCAAACAGTATATTGCGATATTTTTAAAAGCTTTTATTTAGTTTCTCCTGTCCCGATATGTGTAAACATCTTACAAGTTCTATACTCTATTTCCTAATGTGAAAGAGTAATAAATCATTATTGAACTGTAAATCCGAGTCCTCTTACGAGGTTAAATCTTAAGCTGATGTCACTAGATAGCTTATGAAAAACAACATATTAGAATTTTCCGGAGAACCCAAAAATGCAATAATATACTGGGTGTCCCATTAGAAGAAACAAAAGTTTATAGCACAACTCTTCAATGCGACGTTCAATTGTTTTTCTATTTACATTTAGTATAACCTACAAACATTTATTTGTAAGTTCATTGATTGCGCATGAGCAACTTGACATTTTCGATTTCATTGGCTGAATATTATATACAAACTAGCGGACCCGACAGACGTTGTCCTGTCCAAATTTCTATGTTCCCTAAAATGTTTTGCCCGAAAATTTTCCCGTTATCCCATTTTCCTGTTACGCCTTTTTGTCTTTACCCCGTTATCCCCTTATCCTGTCATCCCGTTATCCAGTTTTTTCGTTATCCCGTTATTCCCGTTGCCCCTTTATCCCGTTATCCCGTTTTCCCGTTATCCCATTTTTCCTTTATCCCGTTATCCCGTTTTCCCCTTATTCCCTTATCCCGTTATGCCCGTTATCCCGTTTTCCTGTTATTCCGTTTTCCTGTTTAAAAAAAAATAAAAATAGGGGTTGATCGTAGAAGGGTGAAAATTGAGAGTAATATGAATTTTTTTATTCTAAGTCATGACAACATAAAAATAAAAATCTTGCCAAAAAATAGGGGTTGATCGTAGAAGGGTGAAAATTTAGGGTTGTATGTATTTTTGAATGCTGTATCATAAAAACATAAAAACAAAAAATTTCGTTTAGAAAAAAAAAATTAAGGGGTGGACTACCCTTAACATTTAGGGGAATGATTCGTGAATCTAAACCATCAAATCTTAATTTTTTTCATAATTTCGACACCCTGTATCTCAGAGGGGATGCATTTTACGACATACCTTGTTAGCAACTTTTCACCTCGAAATGAGGTGAGGAATCTGTTTGTCGGTCGGTCTTATTCTGATTCTGTAGAGACTGGCAGATCAAAATAAATGACAAACCATCGCAAAGTGTACATACATTCACTTTAACCAAGACTTTTCTTAAAATCCACAACGTTTGAAAACTATTTGAAATGTAATAAATTTTATACAACCGCACGGAAAAAATGTTGTATTGTATAGCACGTCACTTAGACGATATTGTATAGCACGTCACTTAGACGATAGGTCCGTTTTTCGATTTTTCAGGTGTTCTTTTGGGGTTTCCCTATTTTTTTTTTGTTTTTAAACCACCCCTGTATTAGAGAAAACGAAACAAAAAAGAAATTATTCAAATCGGTCAAGCCGTTTTTGAGTTTAAGCGAGACTAACGAACAGCAATTGATTTTTATATATAGAGATAAAGTAGATATTGCAGGCATAGGTAATTTAGGGATTCTATTGAATAAAAGAACAATCATTTGTTTATTTTCGGAACTCATTATTCATCTTTTGATCATATTACAAGCTATATTTCCATAAAACAGTATATTGACTTCAAGAAAAACAACTAGATGGCGCAACTGCAATCCTCCTGAGTTAGAGATGATCATGTCTCCATAGGCGTACCGACTGAGCTGGGAAAAGGTAAATAAAGAAAGGTAAATGGTATATTGAAAAAGGGTAAGAATATCATAGCCGGAGTTTATTGTTGTAATGAGTATTTGAAAGCACATAAAAAAAAAAAAAAATAATAATAATCATACATAACAAATAAAATACAATACAATCATAATAAAACTTCATCATAACAAAATGTCGCCCAACGCGGAGCGAATTTATTAATTAGGAGTGAATATATTAATTAGTGCGAATATTAATTAGAAGCCAGTATACTAATTAATTTTGGAAATTGGAAATTTTATAAAAATTGATAAGAAAAATATTTGTTTTAAATCAGATACAGGGAAAATATTTCTATTTGACAGTTTAGAATTCTCAAATTGAAATAGTTAAAAAAAAGGTTAGAAAGTAGTATAAGTGTAGAGAAAATGGATTTGAGATAAGGAAAAAAGTTGGTGTGGAAGAAGGTTCAGAAGGTAGAGAAAGGGGCAATCAGGAACAAGGAGAGTGTAGTAATGTGAAAGGGAGCGAAACACAAAGTGAGAGAACAGAAATTGACAGTCAGTTTAAAAAATTAATGGATTTCATGGGAAGTATGCAAGCTGGATTGAAAGAAAATATAGAAGGTGTGAAAGAAAATATAGAGGGTGTGAAAGAAAATATAGAAGATGTGAAAGAAAATATGGAACGAATGGAAAGTAGAGTACAATTGAAATAAAAATAGTTGAAATGTGTTCGAATATGACTGGAGTTAGAATAGAAGAAAGAATGTGGGAAGCCGATAACATGCTAAGAAACACTGTAGAGCCCCTTATTATTTCTCTGGACCACAACGACGATAGTTCATCGGACTACTCGGAATATGAAGACTAAAATTTAAAAAAGTTGCTGTAAATAGTATTTTTTTTATAAATCATAATATTTATTCCAATTTATCTATTTTCATATTATTATTACTTTTATATACCGGGTGATTCTCTAAAGTGGCTCACCCCTATAACTTTTTTATTATTGAAGATAGAAAAACGAAATTTGGGGGTTGTGTATTATAGTTCAATTTACATTTTTTGACATATTTACTTGCTTTGTCGTACTTTCGATCGAGAATGACATTCTAAATCCAACAACAACTCACTTGTCAATATCTGACAAATAAAGTAATTTTTATCCCAATTTTTTTTTTTTCGATCTAGAATGGATCGTGTAAATCGCTTTATTCTTGATCAAGTAACATGGGAAAAATACGACTTGAGGCTTATGACTTCTCAGTCTTTTAAGAATTATTTAAAAGTCGCAAATATGAATTTTTCCAGTTAACTTGATTTTTTCAAATGGAAAGGGGGTGGCTCGTCGGCCTTTTGTGAAAGATCATTTTCTTGCGAATAATTTGATACCACACACTTTTACTTTATTTTTACTATTTTTCTGAATAATTGCAACAAGGGATCATACCTAATAACAAATAATACGGTATACTGGAATCAAAGTATCATGCAAATTTTTTTTTTTTTTTTATGTTCTGGTTCCCACGAAAAGGGATATCCTGTAATGTTCAGAGAACATCGTGGGAACCGAGGGAAAGAAGGTAGGAGTTGGTGTTCTTCTTAAATTTCTGGAGGTTGTATGCCTCGGGGAACACCTCCCTAGGCAATGAGTTCCAAAGCCTCGCTGTTCGTTGGATGAACGAGTCTTTGGAAAGTGATGTTCTGCAGGTCTCCAAAGTGACCACGAAGGGATGTGATGACTGAACTTGACAGGTTAGTCTCGAAGAGACTGCCAAAGCAGGAACGATTGTTGATATTTCAGAAGAGCATCGCCCATGAAAATATCTATAAAATAGAGACAAATCGACAACTTTTCTACGGTGTTCCAGACAAGTGAGCGAGTTTGTAAGCGAGGCATCACCGACGAGACGAATTGCCCTTTTTTGGACAGAATCCAATAGCCTCAGGATAAGTTTAGGTGCCGCGCTCCAAATATGGGAACAGTATTCCAGGACAGGTCGGATCTGTGCCTTATAGATCATAAGCAGCTGAGTGGGGGTGAAATAGCTCTTGGCACGAAACAAAAAAACAAGTTTTTGGGATGCACTTTTGGCAATGGACCTCACGTGATTTTCCCAGGAAATGTTATTGCTGATAGTAATACCAAGCATCGATATGGATGACTTCAGTGGTATGGTTACTCCTGACAAAGTTATGTTAGGCACAGTGAGATCGGCTTTTCTAGAGAAAAGACATGCTTGTGTTTTGTTTGCATTGAATTCTACCAAGTTATTAGATCCCCACTCGAGAATTGTTGCTAAGTCCATATTTATATTATTAACATTTCTTCCTCGTTCATTTCTGGTTTCACGGGCTGATATAGGGGCCCTGGAAGAGAAAGCGGTATGGAGGGTACTATCATCGGCAAAGCTGTGTACTGGACATGAAGTTGCTTTCAACAGGTCGTTGATGTGAAGTAGAAATAGTGTTGGTGCGAGAATAGATCCTTGCGGAACACCAGCATTTATGAGTAGAGTGTCAGATGAAACTCCATCGACCACTACATGGAGAGACCTGTTTGAGAGAAAACTAGCAAGCAGAGAACACAGCTGAGGGGGCAAGCCATAAGACGGAAGCTTGGCGAGGAGTCCCTGGTGCCAAACTCGATCGAACGCCTTGGAGATATCTAATGCCACAGCTAAAGTTTCTCCATACTTTTCAATAGATAGCTGCCATATATGTGAGACGTAAGCGAGCAGGTCACCAGTTGATCTCTGATGGCGGAAGCCATTTGCCTATCGTTGACAATTCCTGAGTCTTCCAGATATTTCATGAGCTCGATGTTGATGGCTTTTCCATGACCTTTGAAATAATAGATAGCAGTGCGATAGGTCTGTAGTTGCTAGGTAGGGCCTTTTGCCTTTTTAGGGACTGGCTGTACTCTTGCAATTTTCCAATTGGACGGAAATACCCCAAATTGTAAGAGTGGTTGAACAACTTGCAAAGAACAGGTGTTAGTTCGGGGCACATTTCTTGAGAACAATCGGCGGATTCCGTCAGATCCACAGGCTTTGTTGGTGTTGAAACCCAGCAAAATCTATCTAATAGTACGTTGGCGAAAGGGGATCTCGGGCATGTAACTGTCAACAGGTGTAATGTTACGGGGTCGTTTTCCCGATGAATCCAGAGTGGAATTTCCAGCAAATAGGTGCGCAAAGATATTGGCTTTTTCCTGGGCAGTCGTTGCTAGTGTTCCATCTTCTTTGGTTAGAGGAGGAAATGAGCTGGAAGTGAAGTTTCTTCCCACAGCTTTGGCGAAAGACCAAAATGAACGGGATCCGTTAGGACATTCAGCAAGTTTTGATCTTATTTTGGCATTGTGGGCATCTTTTGAGCATTCTATTGTCTCTTTGCATATTCCTCTAGCCTCGACATATGCTGCTCTGGTCTCAGGGCCCGGATTTTTTAGCCATCGATGGTATGCTGCCTGTTTGGAAGCCACAGCTCTAGAGCAGTTTCTGTTAAACCAGGTCTTATCGGATGATGTTCTTCTTTCGGTATTCGGTATATAGGTTTGCATCCCCAACATGATGATTTCAGAAATTGTCTCAGCACATCGTGTTGGATCTACTGAAGAGAAACAAACTCTCTTCAATGGAAACGCTGAGAAAAACATACGAAGACCTTCCCAGTCGGCCGAATTGTAATGCCACATGAGACGGGGTGGTATTGTGCAGCTCGATGGTAAATGGAAAGAGCATGTTGTGGAGATGAAGGTGTGATCAGAGTTTCCAAGTGGGGCACAAACTTCTATTCTATACGGGTCAGGATTGGTGGTGAGGAAAAGATCTAGTGTATTGGCAGACTGGTTGTTGACATCAGGGATGCGGGTGGCGAAGGCCTCGGCTTGACGACCCGCATCATCTGTTTTGTTAGAGAATTTGAGCCAGGCAGCGTTATGTACATTAAAGTCTCCCATGATCATGGTTTCAGCTGTTGGATGGTTCTCCTGAATGTAGTCCAGTTTGAGTGATAAAAACTCAAAGAGGTCGTTATATGAAGGTTCATTAGGTGATAGGTAAAGGCAGCAGAGGAACTTAGTCAGTTTGGTATCAGATAGCTTGAACCACATCACATCAAAGTCTTTCGGTTCCAAACTCTCTTCACGCTGGCATGAAAGTTTAGCCTTAGCGTAAAGGCAGACTCCACCTTTGAACCTGAATCGAGAATGGAGTTCGTAACCAGGACAAAGCATATGGACCTTGTTGGTGGACGAGTTTACTTGTGTTTCTGTTAGAGCCAGAATATCCGGTTTTTTCGTCTGTAGGTGATGGTGGACGTCATTGATGTTCTTGTTGAGTCCGCGGATGTTGCAAAAATTAATCTTTAATGTTGAGTCCCCTGGAGTACCTCTCGCCCGGAAATCCGAATGGAGAGGTATTTTGCTTCCGGAGTGTTTTACTCTAAATCAAAGTATCATGCAAAAACAAACGAATAATATTTGAAAAACTTAGTAGAGGACTAGTAATCAAGGAGTATTATAGACATTATAGTAAAATTTTGAAAAAAGTTATTAAGGAAGCGAAAGTGCTAAATAGTTTAGAAGTAATAAACACAGCGGAAAATAAAGGGAAGGCCACCGGGGTTTGATAAATAATATAACAAAAAAAATATTTTTAATCACTTTGACTGCGAAAGAAAAAGTATCTTAGATCAGGCAAATAATTATTTCTTGAATGCATGTCCAAACGTAACAACTAAATCCAATACTACTTGTGAAATACCAAATTACTGTCCTAATAGTATATTTCTAGATGAAGTTACTCCTTTAGAAATAATTGAATGCATAAATAGCTTAAAAAATAAGAAATCAGTGGGTTTCGATGAAATTCCTATTTCACTCCTGAAGAATGTAGCAGATTTGATAGCAATTCCTTTGGCTTATATTATGAATCTCTGTTTTGAAACGGGAATCTTTCCGGAAAAATTAAAAGTAGCTCACATAAAAGCCATATTTAAAAAAGGAAAAAAAGATGAGTTAAAAAATTATAGACCTATATCTCTGCTTCCCAATTTGAGCAAAATCCCAGAAAAACTGATTCATAAACGACTGATGAACTTTTTAGAAAAAAATAAAGTTATAACGGAATGTCAAAACGGCTTTAGAAAGGGACGAACAACGGCATTGGCAATTTATAAAGCTCTGGAAAAAATTATTGATGCTCAGAATGATGGCAAGTGCACTTTAGCAGTGTGCTTAGATCTCTCGAAAGCCTTCGATAGTGTGGAATATGATATATTACTGGACAAAATGGAAAAATATGGAATTCGTGGAGTGGCGTATAGACTGCTTGCATCTTATCTATGTAACAGACAACAATTTGTGGTAGAAAAGGATGAAAGCGGAAACCTCATTAAATCAGAAATGGCTATAATTAAAAGAGGGGTACCACAGGGTTCAATTTTAGGCCCACTTTTGTACACTTTATACACAAACGAACTTTCAGAAATAGTTAAGCAAGCTGTTATATTGTATGCAGATGATACATCCTTGATCATCAATGAAGATAACTCATTGTCGGCTGTTGCAACGGTCAATGAGAATTTACAAAAGTTAAATGGATGGTTCTCAGTCAATAATCTTTTGTTAAATGTAAATAAAACCCAAATTATGCATTTTGATAGAAAAACCAACGCATTAAACATAGTAATCGACAATGCAGTACTTGAAACATCCAGCAATATGTCTTTTTTGGGGGTGATAATAGATCATCGTCTAGATTGGAAATCTCATATAGATCAGTTGACTCGAGATCTATCAAAATATACATATGCCTTATATGTACTCTCTGAAAATATTAATGTGAATGCTGCTCTAATGTCGTATCACGCATATGTACAGTCCAAACTCCGTTATGGAATAATATTTTGGGGAAACTCTTCCCACATACAGAGAGTACTTATTCTTTAGAAAAAATGTGTGAGGAAAATTTTTAAAGTTGCCCGTCGCGAAAGTTTCAAACTCCTATTTAGAGAAAATAATATATTGACAGTTATCTCTTTATATATATGAATCAATTAATTTTGTTTTAAATAATAAATACTTGTTTAATGACAGGTAGTATCTCATAAGCACAATACGCGAAGTAAATGTGATTTGCGAAATGATAAAGTTAAATATACGTATATCCAAAAAAAATGTGCAGTATAGTTTGGTGAAAATATGGAATAAGCTACCAAATAACATTAGGTTAATGGAAAATGGAATTATTAAAAAAAGACTCAAAGTTTTTTGAGAAAAAATGTATTTTATAACATTGAAGAGTATTTTCAACATAATATGGAGTGTTTTAATCTTAATGTATTCATCCTGCAATTTATTCTGGTTAACTGGAATTAATTTGCGGGTGAATCTCATAATAATTTTTTAAATGTATTAAATGTATTATTATATATATAAATACTTACTTAAGTCATTTTACCCTAATGTAATATTTAAGATTATTTATTTGACATGTTCTACACCTCTATGAGGTATATTATTCGACAGAACGAATAAAGACAACTTACTTACTATTATGTATATACAAAGGTGTCTGTGTAAGTGTATTCGGTACCTATTAGAGTATGTTTATTTAGAAACACATTATTTCGTTTTTAACGCTATTCGACAAGTCTGGAAATTGGGATTTGATTACTTTACCTTTTAATATCTGTGCAAGTTTCTCAATTTTATACATTTTCAATGATTTTATTATGACAGGCAGTATGAAACGACATACATGTAAATATTTTACCGTAATCATTGTAATTGTAATTATATTTAAGATTATTTATTTGACATGTTCTACACTTCTATGAGGTATGTAAATTAACAGAACGAATAAATATATCTATCTATCTTATGCACTCCCCTGTAACTTTTCCGAATTTGAACTTAGACACTTTTGCATATAGCAGGCTTCAATTAAAGAAATTGTTTTTTCCTTTTTAGTGCATTTGTATAAAAGCTTGTCTTAAAAATTGTTATTTTTATTTACATTGAACTAAATTTCAATGACTTTATTCCCATTATTTTTAACTCTTCAGTCCATATTTTGCTAAAAAAGTTTTTTAAACTATAATTTTATTTGTGTTTTTATGTTTCTATTTGGCAACACTGTGATTCATTGTTTCTTCGTGCTGATTTTTATATACTATGTATTTTTCAATGTGTTATCCATACTATTTGTTTCAAATAATGAGTCTGTTGAGGAATCGTTAATGTTTTCTCTTAGTTAAATTAAAATATCCAACATTAAAGTAATTTTCAAATAATCATGTTGAACTGCTAAATCGGTGAATGATTATTCACTGCTATCATTGTATCATGCATATGCTTATAATTGAGGAAACATAAATAATGGATTTATTATAAATTCGTCATAGACAAAAGCTTGTTAGAATAGTTTTCATTCCAGAGAATTGAAAAACTTATATTGCATATCAGTTAATGACTCTACTTTTCGGAACAACAAGGTTCATTTAGGTTTCCTAGAAAATTGGAAAAAAACAAGGCGACACTTTGTCTATATCGTACACAGATACAATGAAATATCCTTGACTGATAAGTGGATATGAATTCGATGTTTCATTGTTAAGAAAACACTATTATTTAAAAAGGTTTTTAATTTTTTCTGGTTTTATCAAAAATAAATCGTCTGTGACCTAAATAAAGTAAACTATAATTCACCAGTTTCAATAATAATTCTATCCACGAGTATGATAATGTTTGTGTGCTTTCGAAATTACAGAATAAAATTACGAATACAAATAGATGATAATTTACATGAAACTGGAGAGACAAATATTTATTCACACATATAATACAAATATAAATTAATATATCTACTTTTCAGTGGTCAAAGTCAACTCGTTGAACTCTGGTAAATACATTCCAGAGGTGAAACAGTCATGGACGATGATTTAACTTTTAGAATTAGAATTTAGAAAGAAAAGCATATCTGAATAAAAGAATAAAGAAAAAGAGGAATAAAGGTAAGAAAACTAAGATGAGATTTATGCAACTAATAATAATTCATAAGGAAAGAAAATGAGACACAGATGACAAGTGCTTAAAAGAATGGGCAAACGTATGACATAGGAAAATAAAAAAAATTAAAGATAAGGATAATATGAAAACGGAATCGGCTATGAAACAGGGCACGAAAAAAGAAACAACTTAATTCTGACTTCACAAAATAGACGTGGTTAAAAAAAGAGTACTATTGTAAGTCGATCAATTGGTGTGGAGTATTATCTTCTCCAAAACCATGTAATCCAAAAAAAATCCAAATCATCTTTTTATCTTGCCTATTAAACAGTCCAATAGACCCCAAAGAAATATATTCTGAACCGAAACCCCTTTGTTTTGGGCAGATCCCCTCCCTATGCGAGCCCTGTTTATGTTTACGTTCATAATCCCCGATTGGGAAAGGACACGAAAAACATTTTCAATAAAGAACTAACCATGTTATATTTTCGTCAGGCATGATTTCGTGATGAAAAACAAGCAGGCGTCTCATTGTCTCCAAAAACAATGAACGTTTTTACTTTATCCTTGACAGATATGGAAGCAGTGTTTGTTGGGAAATTAATTTATATATCAGGTATACCGGATGGATCAAGAAGTGACTTGTAGCGGTTATTCAGTAATAGATACTGAGCTAAATTTTCTACAGAAAACACTGCCTAATGATAATAATAATGCCTTTATCCTGGAAATCCAAAATACATCACATTGAACTGATTGAAACCCTTTAGTTTCTGATTGGCATCAATTATTGGTATTAATAAAACAAACAAAAGCAAATTCCACAAAAAGTAACAGATAATAATAGACAGTAATAAAAAAAAAGATTTAATATGTGTTTCGAACGAAAATATAATTAACAGGGAAATTCACAATACACAGTAGGGGTTGTTTCAGTTTTTTCGGTAGACTATTATAGATTTTCATAATTTAATAGTATACAGTCCGTATTTTTTATGTCGTACCACTATTGGCATCTCGAAAACGGTGAATGATACAAAGTTGGTTAATTCAGAGAAAAGTTGCCTATTTTAGTGATCAAGAAACGATGTTTCCAAATCGAAAATATCACGAACCGTTTTAGAAATATACGGAAAAAACCGAAATATGGAAATGAGTTCAAGGAAACTTCCTTCTCTGTTTCAAATTTGCTTTGATGTGCTATGCTTTGATTTTCAAGACGACGTTTCGTTCTTCGGGAGCCACTCTCCTCATAATTTTTTCGAATACGGACCTGTATTTTTTTAATGAATTTAGGTAGTTCTTATCTTACCGAGTTCACATACGTATCTTATCTGGTTTTTGTTTCTACATTTCTGTCCATAAATTCCATCATCAAGGTCCGAACAAACAATGAAACTCCTCCCCTCTGAAATACGGTCCTGATTTTATTTTTGTTCGTATTTGAAAGGGTATTTGACTAAAGTTGCGAGAATGGAATTTAAAATGAATCTTCTTTGAATGAATACTCAAATCAAATCGAGATCAAATCCAATGTAATGAAAAGGAAAAAGCAGAGGAATAACAAGAAACAACGATTGATACATTTACTTTAGACATTTTTTTATGTCAAAGAGTCTAGAAACATTTTCATTGTGCGTCCACTCTTAGGCAATAGGCAATTCTTTTATCTGTCTTTTAGTCCTATACGTATTCCCAAACGAACCTATTTCAAATGAAAACAGTTTAAAAATTCATGAAGTATGTAGTGAGCCATACTTTCAGGATATGCTAGTCAGGCTTGCCACTCCTACTGAGAAGGAATCTTTTATTTAGAATCCTATCGAGGTGGGAGATGTACGAGTGTTTCTTTCTGTCACTAGGTACCGCCAGTTAAAAGTTATCTTTTCCGGCGTACCTATAGATGTTATAAGCTCGATGATGATTTCTTTACGTTGTGTCTCGCTTCGGCCAGAGCTCTTCGGATCTTTGGCTGGTGACTACTCCGTACTGATGAGGGCCAAAAAGCCTGAAACCGGTATGCGGATTGTTAGGCGAACACGACTTAAATTAAACATAATCGAGCTTATCAGAAAGAAACATTTGCAATCAATTTCCATTTATATGGAAGTTTGCATGGATTTTCAGGTGAATATCATTCAACGTTCTGCGTGGTATCTGCTAGGAAACTAGTTGTTTTTCCTCTGTGATCTACCATTTTGTGGTTCAATCTATATTGAATCTTTGTGTGAAATAGACTGTGTACGTCGGTTTTTCTATTTTTAATACCAATAACTTTCACCAAGCGTGTCCTATAGCTATCTCTCACCGTTGCTTCAATAGTAAACGGCCATAAGTCATTTTATTGAATTGGGACATCCTGTATATTATGCCATATCCGGATTCTACTGAAAAAACGCCCACCAAGCATGTCCTATACCTATCTCTATAAGTTTCTCAAATTGTAATCGTTTTATATTTTTTTTATCGACTATCGAAATGAGTACAAATCAATATGAACTATCTTTACAGGACTCAAATTTGATAAATAGTAATAGTCTTCTGGAAATTCGATGAATCGACTATAGAAGGTGCCTGAAAATCATCTGTAAGCAATTTAGAAAAATGTTCATAAATTTTGTTTATACTCCCCAATCTGATAAATTTTTGTCTAGTATGTCCCATAATATCTATTTCTTGCTGGATATTGGTATTTTGTATTTTTCTCAGTCTGCCAAAACTAATATTGTATGAACCGAAAAAGACAGTGAGCTGAAATTTCAATTCAGATTTGAACAAAGTATGCCAGGTTTGGTTTTTGCTTCTCCATGTCCGATAGTTTTATATTTCATATAGAGTATCTGAAAAACCTGTGTCTGTTAAAAAATCATGATTCACCTTAAGTGACCAGAAAAATGCAAGGCAATCTTTTTTTTTTTTTTTTTTTTTTTGTTCTAAATACTAGGATTTCTGTCAAAATGGATGGATGGATAAAAAGGGTAATGTTAGAGAAATGGGAACCAGGGAAAAGGTAGGAACCTAGGGAAGGAAGGTAGTTTGACAAGCAGTGATTTTCATGGAGTTTCTGTCAAAATGGATGGATGGATATAATAATACATATTCAAAGGCAGATATTTTAAATTTTTATAGAAACTCGCTTTTATTTCGGAAACCATACTATTCAGGTATAGGAATTGGACTTTGAAAGGAACTCAATTTTTCAGGATATTGATAATATACAGGGTGTTCCTTAAAAAAAATGGACTTTTCACCATTTGTATCTATCGAAAAATCACAAATTTTGAACGACCCTGTATAATGGAGAAAAATCCTCAGACATAACTATGCACAGAACATTGGTAAACTACACCAAAATTTCAGCTCTGTACGAGTCCAAATACCGCAGTAATAAACATTTAATTGAAGCTATGTTTTGCACAAAAAATAAGGAAATCAATGAATTTCTCGAAAACCGCTCGAGATAGGTATAGGAAGTATCATACAAAAATGATCGTTAAGCAATAGCAAAGCGAAAAATGGAATAATTTAAAATATCAAGTTGTTGCTACTTTTCAATATAAACGGCAACGCCGCAGCGCGAAAAATATATTGGATCGATAGAGCAACACTAATAATCCAAGAAACCAAATTTTCAAAATAATCCCGTGTCCCGTTTTCCAGAAACGTCTAATAGGCCATCGAGTTTGGAACACCCTGTATATCCATGTATGTGTGTTGTTTCTATTTTACATTTGTTCAATTTTTCCAAATGTATCATTTTTCATTTTGTTCATAATTCTATGAATATATTATTGGTAAAATGAATGTTAATGCCTCTATTATTGTCTCCGAACAAGTATTCACTTATTGAGTACGAATATTTATTCGCCATGTTCATTGAATTGATTCATTAGTGAAATGAAAATATGGTTTTTTTTATTTTATTTTTTACACGCTTTATATTAGCTTCACTTGTATGTTTGTTTGTAACCTACTCCTTTGGGCGCGATTTTGACCCACTTCCAGACGTCCGAATGATTTGAAATTTGGCAGGTGTACATAATTCCGGTGACAATGCATTAAGAAATTTTTGTGTGAAAAAAAACAAAATGGCGGCTCCAATATAAGTAAGTAAGTAAGTAATTTATTCATTCAGATAAACAAAAAAGTTTACAGGTCGTCCTCAGCAACGAGGTACATATGGCGTACGAGTTTTGTGATTATGTTCCGATTCGCTTCAAAATTGATATCTGAGGGTTTTCGTGGTCGAAATTATGATTCTTTTGTAAAATTAAAAATTAAGATGGCGGCTCAAAATGGGGCGAGTTTTGTGATTATGGTCTGATTCTATTCAAAATTGGTATGTGGGGGTTTTTGGGGTCGATATTATGATTCTTTTGTAAAAAAAAAATGATTATGGTCTCATTCTATTCAAAATTGGTATGTGGGCTTTGGGGTCGAATATCATGATTCTTTTGTAAAAATTAAAAATTCAAGATGGCGGCTTCAAAATGGCGGCCGAGTATTGTGATTATGATCTATTCTATTCAAAATTGGTATGTGGGGGTTTTTGGGGTCGGAGATTATGATTACCTAATTTGATAAGATTATTCCATTTTTTAATTTGCAAAAAAATAATAAAAATAATAGTTTAAAAAAACTAAAAAAACACGCTTTATAAATAAACCACACTAAAAAGTAGGAAATAAATAATAGTTTAAAAAAGCTACAGGGCCTGATTAAAAGGTGTAGAGGCCCTGGGGCAACAAAGGAGTGGAGGCCCCTAATTATTTTTCAAACAAGTTTTTTTTTCATATTTATTGCGGAACAAATCAAATTATTTCGACACGAGCATATGTAGGTATAATAAAATACAAGAAATAAATTAAATTACAGCGTAAACGAATGGATTCTTGCGAGCTTTTTTCGAAGAAAAATCATTGATGATTTCGGTCAAATCCAGCATCCGGAGAAAATCATTCTCAATGCTAAGAAGCGATAACTTTGATAGGCGGCTTTATCTCATCGTAATTCGCCTATTTTTTTCATTTTGGAAAATGAGCGCTTTCCAGTGCAATTTGACATCATCACATTCTCAGTTGTAATATCACAAGAGAGTGAAAATAATTCGACAGATTTTCGAAAACTTGTTGCCAGGCAATAGACAAGAGAGACCAACTGGCTCGAGTGGCTATTGCCAACATGTTTGAGAAAGACATCTAGATAATTATTTTCTAGTATATCGAACTCTCGTGTGGTATTCTTTAGATTATGTTTTGATGTTACGATCATAAACACATTTCCTTGCAAAATTATATAATGTACTAAACCGGTTTTGATTCATTTCACACTTTTCATGCGAATTGATAACAGACATCAAATTAAAATATAGGTTGTCAGACAATGAAACCAAAATACCTAAAATTATTCCCGCGACAATTTTCTAGGTAGAATATTCCCACTATTGATTGGCCAAAACGTATATGAATTATTTGAATTGAACGTTTCCATTGGTTTCTAGCAATGTCAAAAAATAATCACGTAATTTCAATGTTTGAGAATGTAGCTCTGAAATTTTGGTTTTCAAGAATTTGATAGTAGAACATCTTAGATTGGTCTTTTTGATAGTCCTTTTTCAGAAGGATTTACATTTGTTGCGGAATGTCATCCTTCTCTTAGACTCACACTTTCAGATTTCGGGGATTTCTCTGTTACAAGCGCGCCACTCAGCGGACACTTGTCAACGCCAATAAATAGGAAAAACAGGTATAGACGGGCAAAGTGTTTGTAGAATCGGCAGAAAAATAGTCAACAGAATTTGAACTTTTGTTCTATTATGGAATGCGCACAGGGCTCTTATAAATAATTTGATGCAATCATATTCATAAATTGAAATATTATTTTCTTTTGCTTATGATTATTGAATTTCATTGTGTATCTAGATCGCCCGTGTCATTCGAAGAATACATCGACAGAAAATCCTTCATTTAATTTAAAAAAATTGTTCTTGTTTTTACAACTAATTTCGATACGATATAATATTTTGTATGATAGTATGATGTTTTACTTGGTGATTGTTTCTCGCATATACACATGATTCATCAGATCGAAGATTAATATTAACCATGGATTTTGACAAGAATACGAAACATGTTTTTGAATGGTTAGAACGAAAAATGGGAGGAAAAAGTGGGAGAACTGCTGCTTTTATATATAATTTTGCATATCCTTCGGTATTTGTTAGGAAATTTTACCTAAAAATTTATATTCTGGAGGCCCCTCTCTTGTGGAGGCCCCGGGGCTGCAGCCGTTTGCCCCCCTCTTAATCCGGCTCTGAAAAACTAGAAAACACGCTTTTATAGAAAACCAGACTAATAAAATAGAAAATATGAAAAATTTATTTTATTTAAAAAAAAACGTGGGGTGCATGGTATCAATAATTATTTAGTACATTACACACCTAGGGCAGTAAAGTAAGAAATGTCTCAGATCACAGGTAATTGTTGGCCTAGGTGATACCATGCACCCCACGCTTTTTTTTAAATACATTTTTTTTTCTTATTTTCTATTTTTTTAGTCTGGTTTTCTATAAAAGCGTGTTTTTTAGTTTTTTTAAACTATTATTTATTATTATTAGATTTCAACTGAAGAAGATCCCCTAAAAAATTAGAAGTTGCAAAAGTGTCCTGTGAATTGATCAACCGGACCATATTTTATTTTTTAAATGCTATTCTAGAAAATTAGTGGAAGTTATAAAAAAGAATGAGTTGCTGTAGGATTCAAAACAAAATTGAAATGACTCAAATATACCCAGCTTGTGTACCATTCCATAAATCACCAAGAACTCAAACAAGAAATGTTCCACAGGATTGTTTGTTTAGTAACAGTTGTGGGTACACAATCATTACCACTTTGAGAAATAAATAATAAAAAAGGTAAATAGTATGACCCAAATTTACCTTTCGATCACGATAATAACAAGTGATACCTACCTGGAAAAACATTAAAAAATCATGTTGAAAAGGGAAACATTCTCAATTAAATATTGATAGAAAGATTTTTCTGTGAATTGAAAAATCCACGATTAAAATGAAGTTATTTTTTGTGAATGTCTAACAGAAAACAACTACTTCCCCGGCTAAAGCCACGCTGGACATTGAACTACATCTGATAGATATTCTAAAAAGGCCCTAATTCAAAAGAAAAAATCTGAAATTGAAAATTTGCATTTTCATTCAGATAGTTATTTGATTTTCTATTCCAGTCTTGATTAGGAACTCATAAAGATGAATGAGGCAAAGAAGAATGTTTTCCAAAAGAGAGTACTCACCAGAAATCATTCGTAACATTGACGCAGGAGGGACATCGCATTCAGTAGGTCTTCAATACATTTTTGTCGACGAAAATCTATTTCAAAGTGTCTCCAAAAGAAATGATTCTAACTTTTTCCATCTTTGCAAAGTGAGATTGCTTCTTAAAAATGTGTCTCCCATTTCTTCCGGTCTTCCTGATGATCGTGGAAGCGTGAAATAGATTTTCGTCGACAAAAATGTATTGAAGACCTACTGAATGCGATGTCCCTCCTGCGTCAATGTTACGAATGATTTCTGGTGAGTACCTCTTTGGAAAACATTCTTCTTTGCCTCATTCATCTTTATGAGTTCTAATCAAGACTGGAATAGAAAATCAAATAACTATCTGAATGAAAATGCAAATTTTCAATTTCAGATTTTTCTTTGAATTAGGCCTTTTAGAATATCTATCAGATGTAGTTCAATGTCCAGCGTGGCTTTAGCCGGGGAAGTAGTTGTTTTCTGTTAGACATTCACAAAAAATAACTTCATTTTAATCGTGGCTTTTTCAATTCACAGAAAAATCTTTCTATCAATATTTAATTGAGAATGTTTCCCTTTTCAACATGAATACCCCACAAGAGGTTATCTTGACGATGGAAGATAGTGACTAAAGTTTATCTTTCAGTCGCAGATGATTCCACATCTGATTTTATGAACATCCTGTTTATAATTTCAACAAATCAATTAAAAAATCAAATATGAAGTTTTTAAAATTCTCGTATGAAGGTGGGGATCATGTATTGAATAATGGCACTATGTTTGTGTCGAGTGCATACAAGGTGTAAAAAACGATTCATTATTTCTCAAAAAAAATTAAAGACATAAGAAATGAAAAATAACCCACAATCATTACTTAACAAATTACTTTTCAATACTATTCAAAGTGGATCAATCAATACCGAGTGACACAGGATATCGGGCCACCCCTGTAACTTCTGCATTCGTGAATGGACTCTTCTGAAATTTGGTACAATTATATAAGCAACCATTTCGGATTTGATCACATTACAATCCAATATGGCGGACTTCCGGTTTTTCTGAAAATGCCATCAACTTTGTTTTTTCGAATGGAACACTCTGTATATTTTCACATATTCAAGTTCAACAGGTCAAAACAAGTCCAAACCTTATGTCAAATGTCATTTTTTTGAAACAAAGAAAATTAAAATTGTTTTTTTTGTTTTATCTCGTGGATAAATGAGAGTTGGTCAATGCTATTCACAATGAGTCGCAACAGAGAAACATAATTTTTTCTGAAAAATTATTTTTTGTGTTGCTTATTGATGAATCAATTCAATCACATCACATTTTGCTCAAAAATATTTTTTTTTCAAATGGAACCCCTGTGGGCCACCTACATGTTTCTCTAGAATATACATTCAGGAAAAAAATTACATATCATTTTTGTATTTCGCTGCAGTAACAAATTGTATGCATTAAAAAATCTACAACTATTTCAAGTTTCTTTACAGTTCGAATAATTTTCAACTTAGTAAGCTGTGGAAAACAACATTTCTGAATCTTGTCAACTAATTGTGTTTCGCAGTCATCTTTCATCTCAACTCTCGAAAACCTAAAATTTTGATTTTCCATTTCTACTAATTCTCGGAAGTTAACTAATTTTCGAGAGTTGAGATCAAAGATGACAGCGAAACACAATTAGTTGACAAGATACAGAAATTGTTTTTCCACAGCTTACTAAATTGAAAAATTATTCAAACTGCAAGGAAACTCTGAACTAGTTGTAGATTTTTGAATGTATACAATTTTTTACTGCACCAAAATACAAAAATGATACATACTTTTTTCCTGAATGTATGTTCTAGAGAGACATGTAGAAGGCTATGGAAGTTCCATTTAAAAAAAAAAAAATTTTTTATCAAAATGTGATGTGACTGAATTGATTCATCAATAAATGACACAAAAAATAATATTTCAGAAAAAATTATGTTTCTCTGTTATGGTGCGACTCATTGTGAATAGCCTTGACCAAATCTCATTTATCCGCGAAGTAAAATAAAAAACATTTTAATTTTAATTTTTTCATAAAAATTACATTTGACATAAGGTTTGGACTTGTTTTGACCTGTTGAACTTGAATATCTATACAGGGTGTTCCATTTGAAAAAACAAAGTTGCTGGAATTTCCAGAAAAACCGGAAGTCCACCATATTGGATTGTAATGTGATCAAATCCGAAATGGTTGCTTATATAACTGTACCGAATTTCAGAAAAATCCGTTTACGAAGGCAGAAGTTACAGGGGTGGCCCGATATCCTGTGTCACCCGGTATAATCACAAACAATTGGAATAATTTCAGTAACCACTTTTGGGACAATTTCATTTATACCATATTTAACTCTCAAAATAATGTTGATAGGCAAGAACCGAATATCAAAATTAGGCAAAAGAATTTGCTCCCAATAATTAAAATTTATACAAAATTGTAAGGAAAAGATGTACTTCTTGCTCTAAAAATTATAAATTTAGTCAGTTTTAGGTCTTACCCCCGAAATCTTATTTTTTTTAATTGGGGTTGGTATTTTACCCTTTGCAAGTAATGCAAGAATTTTTTCCATGCCAAATGATTCTCTGCATTGTCAAAAATGATCTGTGATTACTTTTGTTGGGTCAGTTTTAGGTCTTACCCCCGAAATATGTTTTTTTAAATTGGGGGTGGTATTTTACCCCCTCTGCAAGTGATGCAATAAATTTTTTCAACACCAAATGATTCTCTGCATTGTCAAAAATGATCTGTGATTACTTTTCTTGGGGCAGTTTTAGGTCTTACCCCCGTTTTTTTTAAATTGGGGTTGGTATTTTACCCCCTCTGCAAGTAATGCAAGATTTTTTATAACACCAAATGATTCTCTGCATCGTCAAAAATTATCTGTGATTTATTTTCTTGGGGCAGTTTTAGGTCTCATCCCCCGATATGGTATTTTTTTTTTTGGTTTTCCCTTTTTTTAATAATATGTATCCACTTTTATTGAGACAGTTTTCAGCTTGGCACATTAATATCCCACCATGCTGCAGAATTATCATTTTTTGGATGAAATGGTGTTGGGAAGCATTCGGAAAGCAATTCATAAGTATGTCACATTTTCCGTTTTGAAAGGGAGAAAATGAGGATAATACTTTTTTACATCTTCGCTGAACCCCAAATAAATTTTGAGTCCGACGCTACTGAACGTTCGACAATCTTCGGCAAATTGGCTGCTCTTTTGGCTGCTGTTTTCGAACAGGTTTCTTTTCAGAATTGTGTGGATGTGTCAAATTTAACGACAGCGGCCTACTCGATTCCTTTTTTTTTTGAAAAAAATCATCACATCTTATTCTGCAAAAAATCTGTCAAATTTTACAAAGTAGACCCCACAAACCCTATTTCGGCAAAAAGCTCTTGAAAAATGCCATGCAATGAAATATAGGGTGTTGCATTTGAAAAAGCCGAGTTATTGCCAATTGTAATTTGTCATTTTCAAAAAATAGTAGTAGGCGATGGAACACCGCTCAGTTCGCCTGCCAAAAGATGCGCTAGAGCCTAAGGAATCGACTGGAGAAAAATCGTTAGAGTTATCTTGAATGGTTCTGAAGTTATGAATTTTTCTGTGAGTCTATGCATGATGCTATTTTGACACAAATTGACCTAAGTCAGAAATTATTGCAGATAAGTTTAAGAAACATGGATGCGTTATATCGACAATTTAGTGGCGAATCCAAAAATGGGGGGGTTGCCGTTTAAAAAAACTCCTCACCCATGGGTCATCCTGTATCTAACATTTTCTTCTTTGTGGATTTGAATGAGAGCTCATATAAAATAGTATATTGTTTTACGAGTGACGAAAGTAACATTTTTTGAAGCGAGAGAACAGTTCACGAGCTTCAGAAATGTTTTCGACGAGTGAAACACTATACTTTTTCTACAACACTGTTTATATCATAATAATATGTTAATAAATAATAGTTTAAAAAAACTAAAAAACACGCTTTTATAGAAAACCAGACTAAAAAAATAGAAAAAAAAACTGTATTTTATTTAAAAAAAAGTGTGGGGTGCATGTTATCGCCTCGGTGTGTAATGTACTATATAATTATTGATACCATGCACCCCACGCTTTTTTTTAAATAAAATTCATTTTTTTTTATTTTCTATTTTTTTAGTCTGGTTTTCTATGAAAGCGAGTTTTTTAGTTTTTTAAAACTATTATTTATTTCCTCCTTTTCCTATTATTTTTATAATTTTTTTGCAAATTAAAAAATGGAATTATCTTATCAAATTAGGTAATCATAATCTCCGACCCCGAAAACCCCCACATACCAATTTTGAATAGGATCAGACCATAATCACAAATATCGGCCGCCATTTTAAAGCCGCCATCTTGAATTTTTCAATTTTTACAAAAGAATCATAATATTCGACCCCAAAAACCCCCACATACCAATTTTGAATAGAATCAGACCATAATCACAAAACTCGGCCGCCATTTAAAAGCCGCCATCTTGAATTTTCCAATTTTCACAGAAGAATCATAATATTCCAGCCCAAAAATTCCCACATACCAATTTTGAATAGAATCATACCATAATCACAAAACACGGCCGCCATCTTGAATTTTCCAATTTTTACAAAAGAATCATAATATTCGACCCCAAAACCCCACATATACCAATTTTGAATAGAATCAGACCATAATCACAAAACTCGGCCGCCATCTTGAATTTTCCAATTTTTACAAAATAATCATAATATTCGACCCCAAAGACCCACACATACCAATTTTGAATAGAATCAGACCATAATCACAAAACTCGGCCGCCATTTTGGAGCCGCCATCTCGAATTTTCCAATTTTTACGAAAGAATCATAATATTCGACCCCAAAAACCCCCACATACCAATTTTGAATAGAATCAGACCGTAATCACAAAACTCGGCCGCCATTTTGAAGCCGCCATCTTGAATTTTCCAATTTTACAAAAGAATCATAATATTCGACCCCAAAAACCCCCACATACCAATTTTGAATAGAATCAGACCATAATCACAAAACTCGGCCGCCATCTTGAATTTTCCAACTTGAATTTTCCAATTTTACAAAAGAATCATAATATTCGACCCCAAAACCCCACATACCAATTTTGAATAGAATCAGATCATAATCACAAAACTCGGCCGCCATCTTGAATTTTCCAATTTTACAAAAGAATCATAATATTCGACCCCAAAAACCCCCACATACCAATTTTGAATAGAATCAGACCATAATCACAAAACTCGGCCGCCATCTTGAATTTTCCAATTTTAACAAAATAATCATAATATTCGACCCCAAAGACCCACACATACCAATTTTGAATAGAATCAGACCATAATCACAAAACTCGGCCGCCATTTTGGAGCCGCCATCTCGAATTTTCCAATTTTTACGAAAGAATCATAATCACCGACCCCAAAACCTCTTAGATACCAAATTTTGAAGAGAATCGGGCCATAATCACAAAACACGGTCGACCATTTTGGAGCCGCCATCTTGAATTTTCCAATTTGACAAAGAATCATAATCACCGACCACGAAAACTCTTAGATACCAAATTTGAAGCGAATCGGGCCATAATCACAAAACTCGTACGCCATATTGGAGCCACCATTTTGTTTTTTCTCCACACAAAAATTTCTTAATGCATTGTCACCGGAATTATGTACACCTGCCAAATTTCAAATCATTCGGACGTCTGGAAGTGGGTCAAAATCGCGCCCAAAGGAGTCGGTTACAAACAAACAAACATACAAGTGAAGCTAATATAAAGCGTGTAAAAAAGAACGATGAACAACAATATTTTATTTTAAATTAAAAATAACAGAATTTCTTCAAACATTACTTATGATTTAAATATTGGTTAATTGTAACATTCGAGTAATTATTCAAAATTATAGAAGTATTACAATCAAGATTTTTATGTAATGAGGTAGATATGTTGTTAACTGATGTCACTCCAGATGAAGATGCGCCGTAATCGGATAGCGTGGTATTTTGTATGGATTGAAAAATTTTGGTTTGTATTTGCTGCTAACTGATTGATCAACATATCCCTCCGCAACGTTACTAGATTTCCAGCCTCCATGCTTTTTCAATTGAAGTAAATCACCTCCTGCATCCACTAATAGCGTTGCGAAAGTTCTACGCAAACAATGCCCAGTATAATTTTGGGGATCAGACAAGTTTAAATATTGAGCTATTTGCATAGGAAATTTACTGAATTTATTTTTTCCTACAACCTGTTTAGTACACCTTCCGTTCTGGTAGGTAATAAAGAATCTTGAATTTATTTTGTCCATATCTAGTGGACGGAGGTGCATATACAGGGTGTAACTTAAATGATGTCATTAATTTCAGGGGGTGATTCCTTGTCATATTTCATGAAAAAAAGTTCATATAAACGTGTGTCCTAACTTGCTTCGTTTCCGAGTAACGAGGTGTCAATATGGATATGGATCCTGGCGATTTACATGAAAATTCCACACCAGAATTTTTAACCAATCAAATTGGGTTTTTTGACATCACCATGGCAACGTATGTATTTTAGTGGATTTTTTTTTCCTTGGGTACCCAACAGCAAATTAAATCGGAATTTTTTTGACGTTTTAATGACAGAATAATATTTTTTTACAATACTGGTTTTTCTTTCTTCATTTAATTTTGTTACATTTCAATTACATAGTAAATAGTATATTAAAGTATAAGTGGATAAAAAGGGCTTTAAAACACGCGCGATTTTTCGAGCACGACGGCGCAGCCGGAGTGCTCGAAATAGAGCAAGTGTTTTTAAGACCAGTTATCCACGAATACTTTACGTTATTTTTTTTTATTGGTGCACTTTGAAATCATATATACTGGTATTATTACTACAAAAAATAGAAATAAGAACTAATAATGCAAGAAGGTTGAATTCGTGATGTGACATCAGTATACCTTTCGTTGTCATGGAAATGAGAAAAACATTCATTTGCAATTTGTTACCTAAGATCAATATTTGTTGTCACCAGAGCTCAAAAATGAATGATTCTAATATCGATTTTTTGAATAGTGAGGCAGAATCGCGGTTAATACCGCGAAAATCCAGTGATATATATATAAAAAAGAATATGAAAAGTTCATCAAATGGATGGAGGAGCACATATAAATTGACGTTACAAGGTACTCCTGTCAGATCAATAATCAAAAATTTGTCATTTAGACTTCACGTTTCTCGATTTGTTGATGTTGTCATGGTTACCTTTAAAAAACGCGCGTTTTTTAAAGTTCGATTTAAACACGCTGAGGCGTGCTTTAAATGGGTAAAAAGGGGCACCAATAAAAAAAATAATTAACTTACCTTAGTCATTAAGTATTTGGAGTCGGGTGCATTCATTAAGAAAGTGTGTATCTCATCGGAAGAATTTTTTTTAGACATTTGACTTTTAAAACCATCAGATTTTCGTTTCAAAAAAGATCGTAACTTGGGATATTTACTGATATCGATATTATTTTTAATCGATAAAGTGGTTCTCAACATCGAATACATAGACCATAGCGTCGATGACTTACATTTTTTTGATAATCATCCGAAATACGCAAATAGCACAGTTTCCAAAAATGAATTTACGTGATTATCAACTCTCCAATCCATGAATTTTGCATATATTTCTTCATATCTCTTTTTAGATTTTACTGGTAATAAATCCAAAGAGGTTTTCTCAGCTTGATTCGCTATTTCTGGTGGTGTATTTGGAAAATCTAAATCACTGCCAACTGACAAGTCTAAACAATCAACGAGGAACGTCAAACTAATGAAACCAGGCAACTAGATATAAATTGTTTTTAAAACCACGGTATTTTTACGATTCTATTTTGCTTTTTAATTAAACAAAAGTGAAAAAATGCATTCTAATTATAGAAATGATTCCTGTCTTTGTTTATTAATAATTTAAAGTCATCAAAACATTATATACGAGGGCGAGAAATGATTGAAAATATAAATTTAACTTTCGTCACTAGAAACGAAAGTTAACGTTATTGGAATTTCTCTCACTTGCGACGGAAATCACGTTTTCGCTGAAGGTATTCTATTACAAAATGACGTATTTTCGTAAAGGGTTGTAGAAAAAAAGATAATTTTTATTCGTACCTATTCAAGAATCATTTCCATGACGAGTGTACGCATTCCTTGAACGATAACATATTTATTTAAAAATGATATCATCGTGTTGGAGCAACATCGATAAGTGATTCATCGAGGTCCATCGTTCAATTGATTGGTATTTTCATGAATCAAAAGTCCTATTTTAAATCTAGATTTCACTTCAACCAATCCAAATATTGATATTATCACTATCTTGACCCTCTGAATTTGAAACAAACAAATGACAGGAGCTATGATCTATTGGTTGGTTCTTCTTTGTTCTATACTTTGAAACAAAAACAAGTTATAAGCAACGACATTACGAGTTGTACTCTGTTATTCATATCATCATAATTGCTAGAGGTTTATTCGCTCAATTTTTATTTTTATTTTCGAGAAAGCATTTTTCCTGGAAATTTTACCTATAGCGATTTGCGGTCTTATTATCTGATTAAACCACGAAAGCGAAGCTTGAGTGGTTTAATCTTTGATAATAAGACCACAAATTGCACGAGTTAAATTTCCTAGAGGCAAAATGCTTGAGGGAAAATTAAAAAAAAATTCGATATAATTCTCTAGCACGAATGATATTTGATGAAAATAATTCCCGAATCACATTTGGAACTCTATAAAATTACCAGAATTCATGTTATGTTTGAATTTTCAATGAGGAAAATCACAACAATTCTTCTCGTTCCACAATTGAAGGAATCGTGTCCGTTTCTTAATCCTTCTTTTTACAGATTCATCCATTTACAATGATCATTCACTGCTCTTGAACTCTCCCAAAATCCTAGAATATATATATATATATATATATATATATATATATATATATATATATATATACAGAGTGGGCCATTGAAAACGAAACAGCGGCTCTTTAGGTCGGCAGAACCGAATTATATAAAAACGCTCGGACACATCAACTACATTTTCGAGGGGGACATTGTTCACGATTAAATTCACCCGAAATACATTCCATCCCTCGGAGCTGTGACCGCCACCCCTAAATTTTTGAATGGCAACATATGGCAAGTGATACCTCATTTGAAAGGTATTTTCCTTCTCAATATCAAACAACAAAAATAAATTAATTATATTGATTCGTTTTCGAGATATAGGAACTTGAAGTTGGGAAATAACTTTTTATTCACTCAATCAATAAAAACAATATCTGATAAAACAACTGTCGCAATAATTATTATTGTCAATGAACTAAATGTTCAAACTGTCTACCACCAATTTCCATACAATAGTACAAGTTCTGTTCAAAACGATACCTCATATTTCGTAGCATTTTCGACGTTATTCGACGGCATTCTTCAATAATTCTCCTTCGTAAATCTTCCAGAGATTCTGGTTCGGTTGCAGAAATTTTGTTTTCCAAGTGACCCAACAGAAAAAAGTCGAGTGGGGTTTATTCTGGAGATCTAGCTGGCCACTCTATAGAGCCTCTTCTTCCAATCCAACTTCCAGGAAACATTCTATCCAAAAACGCCCTAACAGGCTGTGCATAATGTGGAGGTGCCCCGTCTTGTTGAAATATCAAGAGGTCTTCATGGTAACGATCGTGATTTTCAATGATGTCTACTAATTGTGGATAAACAAATTCATTCAATAATTCCAAATAAGTTTCTCCTGTCAGGTTACCGTCGAAAAATACTGGTCCAATCAAACGGTCTCCAAAAATACCGCCCCAGACATTGAGTTTTTGGGGAGTTTGAGTATGGACTTCGTGGAAAACATGTGGATTGGCATCTGACCAATAACGACAATTATGACGATTCACAGTCGAATTCAAAAAGAATGTAGACTCATCAGAAAAGCAGATGTTGAAAAGGAAATTCTTATCAGCATCTATTCTCGTAGTCAAAATTTCACCAAAATTCCTGTCGCCTATCAAAATCATATTCATTCAATTGGTGTACCAAATGTATTTTGTAGGGGTGGAATTTATTATGTTTCAGGATTCGGCGGATACTGGTTCTACTGATATTGGTAACACTAGCCAATTTCCTTGTGCTCAATGTTGGGTCTGCATGAACTTGCCCTAAAAGTGCAACTTCAACAGCTTCATTTCTCAACGGAAATTCACGTTCTGGGTTTCGTTTCTTGTTGGCTATTGATCCAGTTTGACGAAATTTTTGCACTAAATCTAGAACGTATTTTCTAGCAACAAGTTTATCTGGATGCGTTTCATGGAACAAATTAGCTGTACGATTACCGCACTCATCATTCTTAAAAAAATTGTTATTATTTCAACTCTTTCCGCGATTGTATACACCATTATTGAGGAAAGATATTCAGCAGCTTTAATCAAGTAAGTCTCTCTAATGTCGTTCAATTAAAGATCAGTTTGACACTTATAGACGTCCACAATTACGATTTGGCGAAAAAAATTATCTCATACATGTTTTTGTTGTACTCGCATTTGAGTCGAATTCGAGAAAACGTCTTTTTATCGATTCTTAGGCCCAGTATTTTCACCTCCGGTTATCCTAGGAATAAATTAACCAATGGTTAGAATGTTATTTTGCTTCATCAATACACGTTAAACAAAAGCATATTCTAACCGTTGGTCAATTTATTCATAGGATATCCAGAGGTGAAAATACCGGGCCTTAAGAACCTAAAATTTTTTCGATCAAGTAAATGAGGATGAAATAAAAATTTGAAACGGAATTGTATGTTATTTGTTGGTAAACAATTAGATCATTTAATTCCTTGACAATGATAATTATCTTTAAACAGTTGCATTGTTCGATGTTATTTTTATTGATTGAGTGAATAAAAAGTTATTTCCCAACTTCAAGTTCTTCTATCTCGAAAACGAATCGATAGAATTAATTTATTTTTGTTGTTTGATATTGAGAAGGAAAATTCCTTTCAAATGAGGTATCACTTGCCATATGTTGCCATTTAAAAATTTAGGGGTGGCGGTCACAGCTCCGAGGGATGGAATGTATTTCGGGTGAATTTCCTCGAGAAACGATGTCCCCCTCGAAAATGTAGTTGACGTGTCCGAGCGTTTTTATATAATTCAATTCTGCCATATATTGTTATGATAGGAAATGTTTATCAGATAATGAAACTGATATTTCATTATTATTAGCAGGTATTTATGTTATCGTGGTTTTATGCTATGTTTGTTTTACAATTTTTCTATGCATTTAACTGTTCTGGAATCTTGAAAGAAATAGTAAAATGTAAAAATTTCTAAAACAGAAAAGTGTCAAAATGAATTTTAACAAACTTTGTACATATAATATGAGATATAAAATTATATATTGTAAATAAAATCATTAGAATAATTTAGAATAAGAAAAAGTGATACAGAAAGTGAGGAAAATCTGTAAATTCGTGAAAATAAACGAAAAGTGTGGGTTGCTATGACTATAATATGAATAACAAACTTGGAAGAGATGAAAAATCATGATGTAAAAACGAAATCACGTACGAATTTTGAATAACAATTAAGCAGAAAATACAAGGAAAAAACCAAGCAAATTAATCTTTAACTTTATAAAACGCATCCAGAAGTTCTGTCCGTGACGTTGCCTATAACAAAGGGGCCTTCTACAGTGGAGCTGTACTTTTCCATATATCAAGAACACTTCTAACAGTCAGGAGAACACTCGAGAGTAAGAATAGCAGGTATTTTAGAGACCAGAACTATATAAAGTGAACATATTAGTGCCAGACACTTCTTTTTAAATCAAATTATGGAATTTTATTTGTATTTTTTAAAGTTTTCTCAGCTGTATATTCTAAATTTTTAAATTTACTTATATTTTTATACTTTTCATCATAATCAAATAGTAGAATAGAAGGATGAAACAGAATCCATAAATAAATACAATTTTCTATATTATAATTATTAATAATATATTTTAGTTAATAATACACGGTTTTCTAAATACGATTTCTTTTATTTTGTTACTTGAAAAATTAAGAGGCCACTTTGATTTCTGTATCGTGTAATATTTAAAATTTTAAAAAGTTATGAAAATTAAAGACATTTTTTTTAGTACTTTGTTATATATAGCTGTTTTTGTAATTTTTTTGCTTCCAGGAAAAAAATGAACCGAGGATCACAAATTGTTTATAACAAATTTTTTAATTAATTAACAATGAAATTATTGAAAAAAAAAATAATCTATAGAGAAATGCCAATTTTGATTTTTGAAGAGATAACAATTTCTTAATTAATTATTTAAACAAACGAAATATAAAAAAAACAATTATATACAATTAAAAAATTTATTTGGGTTTATTTTAATTATCATTTTTTCTTGATAATAAAATGGTAAGAAATATTTTTTTTAAATATTATACTTGTCTATTTGTTTATAAACAATTTCTTAACAAATTACTTGAAATTTTTTTTTTCCCACGTTAATGAATGCCCTTAAAGTCCGAAAATAGATTGAGAGTGTGTATTGGTGAAAATGGCAGGCACATTGAACATTTGCTGCATTCATTACTGTTATTTTCTGTTAGATTCGAATAAATATGATTTTTATGCAAAGTTTAATTCCAAATATGATACCAAAGGCGAACATTGTCAATATTTTCTGTGGAAAAATATCCATCTTTTCGATGTAGAATAACTCGGAAACGAGTTGTTTTAGGTACATGACATGGAGGATAAAAAGTGTAGAGTCATTGAAAAAGAGTTGATTTAAATGAAAATATACAAGGTATTCCATTTGAAAAAATCAAAATACCGATGTTTGAAAATTGCTAAGTTTGTGTTGTTGTATCGAACATTCTGTACAATTTATTAAAAATTTTTGGTATTCTCAATTAACATCATCATATCGACCAACGATTCCCTAATTATCTTTACTAAATATTTCGAAATGTGAAAAAGGTAATTTTTCGAAAAGAAGTCTACAAAATAGATTTTTTTTGAATAACTCGGCAACGACGCATCGGAATTCAAAATTGAAAAAATCGTTGAGCAGTCAATGGAACAGCCGATTGGAATATATGAAAATATACCGGGTGTTTCATTGGAAAAAGAAAAACTTTGGTAGCCACGCATCAATGATGCACCCTGTATGAATGAAAATTATTTTGGAAGGTGGTCTTAGATGGTCCCTTTGACAAAAAAAATATAAGGAATCGAAATAGTGATACATTAAGGAGCAATGAACTACGGGAATCCTGTTGACTCAGCCTGTATAACGATGATGAGGGATGGGTAATTTACAGTGAATAATCCGGTACCTTAGCCGCTTCATTTCAATAGCACCCCTGTTTTCTGGAAGTTTTTCAGTTTGTAGATAAATAAATCCAATAAGATTAGCCGTGAGTCACTGCCTGATTACCAACTATCTGGTTTACGTACATCAGCAAATAGTAAACATTTCCAAGGTCTCGATCTTTTTTGTGTGCCAATGAGGAAAAAGAATAGATTTATTGAAATGAAATGCCAGATAGAGACAGATAATCACCTATTAAACACCAGTGACCTCATTAGATAAAAACCGTATTTGTTTTTGTCTTCGATTTGGTCGAATTATTATGTGTTGTCTTTTTGTTTTGGCGATGCAATTAGTAGATGGCCGGATTTAATTTTGATCACGTACCCATGATGTAATATCAGCTGAAGCAGTTGAGTAATACGTGCTTCGAAAAGAAATGCAGTCTATCATCAGGATCCGTTGGTCATGGCCATTAAAACTATTTCTATTCGGATAAGAAACAAATCCTTGTGAAACAAAGACTTGTTGTTTATTACATTCATATTTTAGGTAGATTTCATACCGACAAACTACTCATTATGGACATCAACGCTTCGTATAATATCCATAAACTGTCAAACGTTCGAAAAACAGTAGTACCTACTACTGAAATGAAGCTGCTTCCCACTATACAGGGTGTTTCATAATTGAATGCTGATCCTGAAGGGCGATAATCCTTGGATAATTTTTAGAAAAATTCTTCATATGAACAGGTCCGCAACCGCTTTATTTCTGAGATACAAGATGTTGAAATTTAACAAACAAATCTCTGAAACCGCTTTGTTTTTTTTTATAATTTTGGAACATGCCAAGTACGCATGAAAATAAATTTTTTTCATGATAAAGGATTTCTTAATTTTTATCAGTGGCATCCCTGTTAACATGCCCTGTCATATTTTTGATCAAAATAATGATACGCCACTGTCTTTTTTTCGAAATAAATATTATTTTTGTAATTGTCCTTTATCTTCTCATAAAAATGGTCTCGTGCCTTTTTTTCGTCGGCGGACCATTTTCGATTTAGAAAATAAAATACATTCATTTGCTTGTCCCTATTCGATTTTTTCTCTTAGTCTTAATTTCACAATTGTGGTAACCAAAGGATCTAGGCAAGATTTTCATAATTTTATGGTAACTATTATTTAGTTTTTGTAATGAGTACGCATAAAAATAATTTTTTTATTTTTAAAACATATCTATTATGAACAAAAAATACAAAATCAAATTAACTGTTCAAAATGTCCGCCTCCTGCAATTATGCACGCTTCAGCCCTCCTTCTCATTGACTCGCGTACTCTTTGGAAAATTCCTGGAGTATTCCTTATTGCTTCACAGGAAACTATTACGCGGTTTCGCAATTCTTCCTCAGTTAGAATTGGTTGACTGTACACCAAAGTCTTAAGATGTCCCCAAAGAAAATAATCAAGACTGTTTAAGTCTGGGGATCTAGCTGGCCATGACTCTGTTCCCCCACACCTATCCAGCGATTATGAAAGTTTTGGTTTGAATATTCGCGTGCCAGAGCACTGAAATGAGCAGGTGCACCATTGTGCATAAACCACATGCGATTTCGCATTCAAATAGGAACATCTTCCAAACATAATTGGCAAATTATCTTCAAGAAATCGGCGAAAATTATGTTCATTTCATCTGCGTGGTAAAAAAAAGGTCCAATTAGGTAATCTCCAATAATTCCAGCCCAGACATTTAATGAGAACTGCTCCTGGTGATGAGATTCCACGATTGCTTGCGGATTTTCCTCAGCGCGCAAAAATGATTATTATGAAAACTTCTGATCCTGTTTTTAGTAAAACTAGCTTCGTCCGTGAATAAAATTTCCCTGTCAAATGAAGGATTTTCGGTAACTTTTTGGAGAAACCATTGGCAGAAATTCACTCGTAACGGAAATTCTCGAATAAGTAGAGCCTGAACCCGTTGAATGTGATAGGGATATAATAAATCATCATGAAGAATCCTCCATACTAGAATATGGGCGATATTCAAATTATTGGCAACTTGCCTCGTACTTATTTCAGGATTTTCGTCAACTGAATTTAAAACAGCTACCTCAATTGCTGGAGTTCTTGCAGTCCGATGTGCTCCTTTCAAGTGATGATTTGGCTCAGAACTTCCTGTTTCACATAACCTTCAGTAGGTGCTTGAAATCGTTCGAGCTTCAGGAACCATTCTATTTGGGAAGCGCTCTTGATACAGTCGCCTGGCTTCATATGCGTTCCCGTCAGCAATTCGGTATTTATGAAATTTACCATGTTTTTTTTTAATAAAAAAGTTTTTATAACGTATCTAGCTAAAGAAGTGTCAAAATTGTTTATGTTGAAAACAACGAAATGTGTTCTTAGCATACTAGATGTTCCTAGCCCACAAGATATTCCTACTACTCTTCAACGGCTGATTTCGCATAGGGACAAGCAAATTAATGCATTTTATTTTCTCACTCAAAAACCGTTCACCGGACGAAAAAAGGGCAGGAGACCATTTTTATGGAAAGATAGAGGACAATTACAAAAATAATATTTATTTGGAAAAAAGACAGTGGCGTATCATTATTTTGATCAAAAATATGGCAGGGCAGGTTAACAGGGACGCCTCTGATAAAAATTAAGAAATCCTTTATCTTGGAAAAAATGTATTTTTATGCGTACTTTGCATGTATTAAAATTGAAAAGAAAATCCAAAGCGGTTTTAGAGATATTGGGAAAGATCTGATTTTTTTGTTAAATTTCAACATCCTGTATCTCAGAAATAAAGCGGTTGCGGACCTATGTTCATATGAAGAATGTTTCTTAAAATTATCCAAGGATTATCGTCCTTTAGGATCAGCATTCAATTATGAAACACCCTGTACAGTGTGTCCCAGCTAAAACTTGTCACCCCCCTTTTTTCCGAAAAGGTAGAAAACACTGGAGATCCCTCGATTTTAATTTCGCGGGGGAACTTTTCCAACAAATACGTCATTAATTACTATCGTTTCGGACGTCCATCGTCTTAATTTATTTAAAAGGTTTTCACGACGTTTCGAATGCTTGTATCTGCAATCGTCTTCAGGTGAATACTGTATTCTAGTTATCCGTGACAAACAATTGAAGCTGTTGCTAGGACTACCTAAACGAATAGGCTAATGAATATGCTGCCACTTTTGAAAATGTATTTGTTGTGTAGTTTATAATTTGATATGGAAAATTATACCAGAAACGAGAAAATTTACATGTTGCTGATTTACGGAGAAGTAAAAAATAATGCAACTGATGCAGCTCGAATTTATGCTCAGATATTCCCTAATCGTCGCCATCCCACTCGGCATTATTTTCCAAAACTGGAAAGGAAAATACGAAATGAACCAGAAGAAAATGCCAATAACTTCATCGTCAGTGAAGAAAAAGAAGTAGACGTGTTGGCCTATGTTGAAGTGAAGTGGCCTATGTTGACGGCGTCAATTCGCCAAATTGTTTCTGAGTGTGATACAAGTTATTCGGAGAATAAGTTTGGAGAATTATTCACAAATATAATTATCGATCAATCAAGTACCAACTACATCAACATCTTCACGATAACGACCACAACCGAAGATTAACTTATTGCAACTGGTTTTTGACTAAATACAGAGAAGATCTAAGTGTTCCATTTAAAAGTATTCATTCAGATGAAACTCGATTCACCAACTTGGGTCTGTTCAATTGCTGGATGGGTATTATTGGAGGAAAACTTTTGAGGCCAATAAGTTTCAACGGACAACTTACTGCGGAAAGATATCTACAGTTCCTTAGAAATCAAATTAATGATTTCATTGAAGATTTGCCACTGGCTAACCAAGTTGATATCTATTTTCAACAAGATGGATCGTCACCTCACAATTCTCAAGTCGTAAGAAAACATCTGAATGACACCTTCCCAGAAAAGTGGATTGGCACTCATGGACCTATTCAGTGGCCTGCGAGGTACATTTTTAAGTTGTCATATTTTTTCATAATGTATTTTTTTTTTCACATTCTAGATCATCAGATCTTACTCAGCTAGATTTTTTTCTCTGGTATAAAACACCATCAGTTACTCGTGAAGAACTGGAGTATAAAGTAAGGGTGGCATTCCAGAACATCACTGCGGAACAGCTTAACAATGTGGTGGGCGCAACAATTGAAAACGTTGAACTTTGCCGTGATCAAGGAGGAGGTCATTTTGAAAATTTAGAACCTTAATGGACTAATTTGCGACTTTTATAGTATATTATGCAATGAGCACAAAATGATGCCCATTTTGCACGAGTATGAAATTTGCAGCACGAGCCGAAGGCAAGTGCTGCAATTCATACGAGTGCAAAATGGCCATTTTGTTGCGAGTTGCATACTATACTTTTTCTATGACAACATATCGTTCACGTTTAATACATGCATACATTGCAAAAACTTTGAAAGGAATAAACTGATGATATTTCATTATTCCGAATTCGCCGCTAATGGGCTTTCTATCAGAATTAAAATATAAATTGAAGAAATATGTGAATATTTTCTTTATTGCTATTTCTAATAGGTACACAGGAATAGAAGCCTATAAATGTATGTATGTATCTAATTGAAGTTGAATGTGCAATTATTGAATATCATATTTGGAGAACTTGATTGCTGAATACTTAATTCTTTTCGAAATTGATAATTTGTCGACGTTGAAGTAGACGGCTTCTCGCGATTTTCCATTTCTAAATTCGTTGGTATGCCTGATGGTATGTTCTGTATTGCATTTGCAATTTTATTTGCTATGTCAAGCTTACTTTTCTTCGATTCATCAATATATCCCTCAGCGACTAGTAGATTTCCAGCCACCGTGGCGTTTTAACGTAGTTATGTCACCTCCAGCATCAACAAGAATTGTTGCGGAGGATCGGCGAAAGCAGTGCCCAGTATATAAATCGTAATTTGGCAATTTTTAATACTTGGCAATGTCTTTTCCCATAGCTCCAAACTTATTCAGACCTATTCTCTGAATGGTACACTTTCCTTTTTGATAATTAATGAAAAACCATAGACCATTAGCATTTTGAGGGCGAAGATTTGCGTATTTTTTATAAATTTCGTAGAATTTGCCAGTTACAGTAAAATTTCGTACTATTTTGGTTTTACTGTCTGGTATTGTTACTAAAACAGCTGAACCAAGATCATTGAAATGAGTAATTTTCATTTGATGTAATTCATGTCTTCTACATGCACCCATTACTCCCATAACTAATGCAATCTACAATGTAAATTAGTTTACTTAAACATATTTTTCATCAAATGGAAATACTTACTTTTGTTGCCAAATATATTTCATCTGGAGCCTGTTCAATGAAATTATCGATGTCATTTGCTGTAAAGATCTTTGACTTTTTGGGTTTGTAGCCATTAGACTGCCGCTTGAGGAATGCTTTCAGTTTCAAATATTTGGCAATATCCATATCATTATAGATACTAAGAGTCGTTCTCAGCATTGAGAAGTGTGACCAAAAAGTGGAACTTTTAAATTTTTTTGGCCAAGTCGCCAAAATAAGCTATTAAAACGTTCTCGGAAAACGATTTTGTCTTTTGATCTACCTTCCATTCCAAAAAAAGGTTATAAGCGCGTTGATACATACTCTTCGACGTTTCCGGTAATAAATTCAGTTTTGTTACTTTCGCTGCTTCTATTATGTTCAGAGGTGTCAAATCTAAGTCAATATCACTATCAGTTTCCATTTTAATTATTAGTTTTTATAGAAAACAACTATGAAATTACTCGTTACCTACTAAAACTTTGACAGAAACGATCTGCTGACATTTCATCAATTTGTCGCTGGACGTCATAATTTGACAAGCCGTAGTCGTCGGGATTTTAGAGTGAACCTAGACCTAACACGAAATATTCCATTTCGCATTTGTTGCTTAGCAACTTGCCTAGCAACCGATGCAAAAACAAAATATGCTTGTTTATGATTGAAGTTACGGTTATAAAATGAACATTTATCGAGGTTGTCGTAGAAAAATTTTTTTTTTTATTGGTGCCCCTTTTTACCCATTTAAAGCACGCCTCAGCGTGTTTAAATCGAACTTTAAAAAACGCGTGTTTTTTAAAGTTACCATGACAACATCAACAAATCGAGAAACGTGAAGTCTAAATGACAAATTTTTTATTATTGATCTGACAGGAGTACCTTGTAACGTCAAATAAAATATTACTAAAAATTCGTTCATTTATATGTGCTCCTCCATCCATTTGATGAACTTTTCATATTCTTTTTTATATATATCACTGGATTTTCGCGGTATTAACCGCGATTCTGCCTCACTATTCAAAAAATCGATATTAGAATAATTCATTTTTGAGCTCTGGTGGCAACAAATATTGATCTTTCATAACAAATTGCAAATGAATATCTTTTTTTCTCATTTCCATGACAACGGAAGATATACTGATGTCACATCACGAATTCAACCATTTTGCATTATTAGTTCTTATTTCTATCTCTTGTAGTAATAATACCAGTATATATGATTTCAAAGTGCACCAATAAAAAAAAATAACGTAAAGTATTCGTGGATAACTGGTCTTAAAAACACTTGCTCTATTTCGAGCACTCCGGCTGCGCCGTCGTGCTCGAAAAATCGCGCGTGTTTTAAAGCCCTTTTATCCACTTATACTTTAATATACTATTTAAAACTGTGAAGTCATAAACTCCGAAGTCGTATTTTTCCCATGATACTTGATCAAGAATGAAGCGATCCATGGCATTCTAGATCGAAAAATAAAAATTGGAATAAAAATGACTTTATTTGTCAAACATTGACAAGTGAGGTGTTGTTGGATTTAGAATGTCATTCTCGATCGAAATAAGTAAAAATATATAGGATATCCATTTAAAAATCGAAAGTTGGGTTCATCATTTCCGGTCAAACCGGAAGTACGGCAAAGCAAGTAAATATGTCAAAAAATGTAAATTGAACTATAATACACAACTCCCAAATTTCGTTTTTCTATCTTCAATAATAAAAAAGTTATATGGGTGAGCTACCTTGGAGACACCCGGTATATACAAAGAGATAACCGTTGAGATATTATTTTTTATATGAAGGGGTTTGCAGCTGTCCCTTCGAGCAATTTTCTCACACATTTTTTCTGAAGAATAAGTAATTTTTGTATGTGGGAAGAGTTTCCCCAAAATATTATTCCATAACAGAGTTTGGACTGTACATATACTTGATAAGATATTTAGAGTACATATAAAGCATATGTATATTTTGATAACTCTCGAGTCAACTGATATATATGAGCTTTCCAAACTGCAGTCTGGTTTTGAAAACATACGTTTTTATTGTATAAAAAATTATTATCTGTGATAAAATGACTGAAAAGTTGTTATTTGATGGTCAGCTTTCTACAAATGCCAATTTATCACATTTATTCATTGGCTCGTGCGCTAATTGAATCCAGGAAAAGAAAACACCTCGCAATCGAATTATTATCGCTTAATTGTTGTTGTTAAGAGTTGTTAAGAGAGATAACCGTTGAGATATTATTTTTTATATAAAGGGGTTTGCAGCTCTCCCTTCGAGCAACTTTGAAAATTTTTCTCACACATTTTTTCTGAAGTACTCTTTGTATGTGGAGGAGTTTCCCCAAAATATTATTCCATAACAGAGTTTGGACTGTACATATGCTTGATACGATATTAAGGCAGCATGCACATTAATATTTTCTGAGAGTACATATAAAGCATATGTATATTTTGATAAGTCTCGAGTCAACTGATCTATATGAGCTTTCCAAACTGCAGTCTGGTTTTGAAAACATACGTTTTTATTGTATAAAAAATTATTATCTGTGATAAAATGACTGAAAAGTTGTTATTTGATGGTCAGCTTTCTACAAATGCCAATTTATCACATTTATTCATTGGCTCGTGCGCTAATTGAATCCAGGAAAAGAAAACACCTCGCAATCGAATTATTATCGCTTAATTGTTGTTGTTAAGAGTTGTTAAGAGAGATAACCGTTGAGATATTATTTTTTATATAAAGGGGTTTGCAGCTCTCCCTTCGAGCAACTTTGAAAATTTTTCTCACACATTTTTTCTGAAGTACTCTTTGTATGTGGAGGAGTTTCCCCAAAATATTATTCCATAACAGAGTTTGGACTGTACATATGCTTGATACGATATTAAGGCAGCATGCACATTAATATTTTCTGAGAGTACATATAAAGCATATGTATATTTTGATAAGTCTCGAGTCAACTGATCTATATGAGCTTTCCAATCTGCAGTCTGGTTTTGAAAACAGTCGTTTTCACACGCTTCACTTGTATGTTTGTTTGTTTGTTTGTAACCGACTCCTTTGGGCGCGATTTTGACCCACTTCCAGACGTCCGAATGATTTGAAATTTGGCAGGTGTACATAATTCCGGTGACAGTGCATTAATAAATTTTTGTGTGAAGAAAAAACAAAATGGCGGCTCCAATATGGCGTACGAGTTTTGTGATTATGGTCCGATTCGCTTCAAAATTGGTATCCTAGGGTTTTTGAGGTCGGAGATTATGATCCTTTTGTCAAAATCGAAAAATTCAAGATGGCGGCTCCAAAATGGTGGACGAGTTCTGTGATTATGGTCTGATTCTATTCAAAATTGGTATGTGGGGGTTTTTGGGGTCGATATTATGATTCTTTTGTAAAATTGGAAAATTCAAGATGGCGGCTCCAAAATGGCGGACGAGTTTTGTGATTATGGTCCGATTCGCTTCAAAATTTGGTATCTGAGGGTTTTCGTGGTCGGAGATTATGATTCTTTTGTCAAAATTGAAAAATTCAAGATGGCGGCTCCAAAATGGTGGACGAGTTTTGTTATTATGGTCTGATTCTATTCAAAATTGGTATGTGGGGGTTTTTGGGGTCGAATATTATGATTCTTTGTAAAAATTGGAAAATTCAAGATGGCGGCTCTAAAATGGCGGCGAGTTTTGTGATTATGGTCTGATTCTATTCAAAATTGGTATGTGGGGGTTTTTGAGGTCGAATATTATAATTTTTTTGTAAAAATTGGAGAAATCGAAATGGCGGCTTCAAAATGGCGGCCGAATTTTGTGATTATGGTCTGATTCTATTCAACATTGGATGTGGGGGTTTTGGGGTCGAATATTATGATTCTTTTGTAAACATTGGAGAAATCGAAATGGCGGCTTCAAAATGGCGGCCGAATTTTGTGATTATGGTCTGATTCTATTCAACATTGGTATGTGGGGGTTTTTGGGGTCGGAGATTATGATTACCTAATTTGATAAGATTATTCCATTTTTTTATTTGCAAAAAAATAATAAAAATAATAGTTTAAAAAAAACTGAAAAAACACGCTTTTATAAATAAACCACACTAAAAAGTAAGAAATAAATAATAGTTTAAAAAAACTAAAAAAACACGCTTTTATAGAAAACCAGACTAAAAAAATAGAAAATAAGAAAAAAATGTATTTTATTTTGAAAAAAGCGTGGGGTGCATGGTATCAATAATTAATTATAAAGTACATTACACACCAAGGCGATACCATGCACCCCACGCTTTTTTCAAAATAAAATACTTTTTTTTCTTATTTTCTATTTTTTTAGTCTGGTTTTCTATAAAAGCGTGTTTTTTAGTTTTTTTAAACTATTTTTTATTATTGTATAAAAAAGTATTATCTGTGATAGAATGACTGAAAAGTTGTTATTTGATGGTCAGCTTTCTACAAATGCCAATTTATCACATTTATTCATTGGCTCGTGCGCTAATGGAATCCAGGAAAAGAAAATACCTCGCAATCGAATTATTATCGCTTAATTGTTGTTGTTACGAGTTTGCGAATTTTACGAATCGAGTCAGACAGTCAGTCGACAGAAATCGAATGATGCGTCATGAGGAAAGAAAAATCACCACGTGTGTGCATCCTTATCACGAATTCTACAAAAATGAGATTCAAGAAAAAAAGGCAGTTGAATGATAACAGAGCAATGTTATCGGGGGCCACAACAAGTTCGAGCAGTGCCGTGCTATCATACCCTTTCTGGAAATAGCTCGAGTACATTTGACCTCTCTATAATTTTTCTCGAGGTTTGGTGGGACGTGGATCATTAAATTCGGAGAAGATCTATTGTTTTTATTGCCTTTCATTCTGAGTTTGAAATTTTTTTTTTTTAACAGACATTATTAGATACATCTGTTTCTGAAATAAACTCTGGATCACCAAACTAATCAGTGTGCTCTCTATATTGTTTAAGGGTTGAAGTTTACAGCAACAGTGTCATACATACACTCTGAAGAATATGAAAAAAAATTATAACAGTTCTACAAGACAAAAACACAGAAAATGATTATTCGATAGAAGGTATCACAGAAACCAGGCTAAATGAAAATATTTTGGATAACGTTGTTTCCTTGCCCGGTTTCCATTTATTCAGAACTGATCATAGAGGGGGTAGAGGGGGAAGCGGAAGAGGTGTGCTATTTATATTTAACACTGACAAAAATAAATTATCGACGAAATGTAAATATCAATAATGTTCAGTTTGCAATCGGTATCGCATATCGTCCGATAAAAATAAATTTGCTTGCTTGCTGAATAATTAGAGAACAACATAATAGTCCAAGATCCCAGGGCCCCCAGACGTTACTTATTTTCTGAGAAACAAAATGTGTGAGGTAGAGTAGTGTTAGTATGTACTTTGAAGTTATGCATGCCTGCTACCTTGGTCCGACGGCCAATATACAGGTACCAGGTGCTGAAGTTGCGTAAAAATATACCTTACTTTTTTTAAATTCTGAGTGCTGATTTTTATGTATGTTTCATATAATGTTGTTGAAAATACATAATCAACACTGCCAGACTCTTCTCGCCGGCGGTAATTTCCGCCAGACGCCTTTGAAGCTCGCAAGAAATAACTTAACTTTACTTATAGTCTGAGACTTGATTTCTATATATTAGGGGTATTGGTATTGCATGATTTTTTCACCAACACAAAAATATTCTGACTTTCTTCTGGAAACCCTCTGTACCTACTAAATCAGCCATTCTGAATCGACTGGCATTCGCAACATTTCTCCATCTTTTGGCGTTCTTGAGATACAGCCTACTTTTCACTTCAGAGTATTGAACATTCCTGAAAAATTGGAAATATCCAGAATTCGACTTTATCTTCCCGTTTCCCTTTCCTTTTTTCCTAACACCCTGAAAATTTTCCCAGAAAAATATTTGATAAGTTCGCAGTTTAGTTTTCCGGACTTCTGCAAAACCCACCCCCAAACTATCAAATTTTTACTTTGTTTTATCATTGCATGGAAATTATCACCATAGAGTCTACTAAAAAATAAATTTTTGAAATTCCACTAAATTTACTACATTTTGGTTATAGTTTGAAGTCGATACGAATATTTTCGATATTCGTCGATTTTCATCATTGCATGGAAATTATCACCATAGAGTCTACTGAAGAATACATTTTTGGAATCTCCACTTAATTTGCCACATTTTGGTTATAGTTTGAAGTCGAATATTTTCGATATTCGACGATTTTTAGGGGTACTTTTCACTTCAGAGTACTGAAAATTTCTGAAAAATTGGAAATATCCAGAATTTGACTTCATCTCCACGTTTCCCTTTCCTTTTCACCCATACAACCTGAAAATTTTCTCAGAAAAATATTTGATAAGTTCGCAGTGGTAGTTTTCTCGGACTTCTGCAAAACCCACCCCCAAAATATCAAATTTTTACTTTCTTTTCATCATTGCATGGAAATTATCACCAAGCAGTCCACCAAATAATACATTTCTGAAATCTCCACTTAATTTTCTACATTTTGGTTATAGTTTAAAGTTGATACGAGTATTTTCGATATTCGTCGATTTTTAGGGATATTGGTATTGCATGAGTTTTTCACCACAACAAAAATATTCCGACTTTCTCCTGGGAACTCTCTATACCTACTAAATCGGCCATTCTGAATCGACTTTATCTTCCCGTTTCCCTTTCCTTTTTACCTGTACACCCTGAAAATTTTCTCAGAAAAATATTTGATAAGTTCGCAGTGGTAGTTTCCTGGGACTTCTGCAAAACCCACCCCCAAAATATCAAATTATTACTTTGTTTTCATCATTGCATGGAAATTATCACCATAAAGTCTACTAAGGAATACATTCCTGAAATCTCCATTTAATTTCCTACATTTTGGTTATAGTTTGAAGTCGATACGAATATTTTCGATATTCGTCGATTTTTAGGGGTATTGGCATTGCATGAGTTTTTCACCACAACAAAAATATTCCGACTTTCTCCTGGGAACTCTCTATACCTACTAAATCGGCCATTCTGAATCGACTTTATCTTCCCGTTTCCCTTTCCTTTTTACCTGTACACCCTGAAAATTTTCTCAGAAAAATATTTGATAAGTTCGCAGTGGTAGTTTCCTGGGACTTCTGCAAAACCCACCCCCAAAATATCAAATTATTACTTTGTTTTCATCATTGCATGGAAATTATCACCATAAAGTCTACTAAGGAATACATTCCTGAAATCTCCATTTAATTTCCTACATTTTGGTTATAGTTTGAAGTCGATACGAATATTTTCGATATTCGTCGATTTTTAGGGGTATTGGCATTGCATGAGCTACAAAGGTTTACTTTTTTGTTCGACTGGCGTTCGCAAAATTTCTCCATCTTTTGCGTTCTCGAGATACAGCCTACTTTCCACTTCAGAGTACTGAAAATTCCTGAAAACTTGGAAATATCCAGAATTCGACTTCATCTTTCCGTTTCCCTTTCCTTTTTACCCATACACCCTGAAAATTTTCCCAGAAAAATATCTGATAAGTTCGCAGTGGTAGTTTTCCCGGACTTCTGCAAAACCCACCCCCAAAATATCAAATTTTTACTTTGTTTTCATCATTGCATGGAAATTATCACCATAAAGTCTACTAAAGAATACATTTTTGGAATCTCCACTAAATTTCCTACATTTTGGTTATAGTTTGAAGTCGATACGAATATTTTCGATATTCGTCGATTTTTAGGGGTATTGGCATTGCATGAGTTTTTCACCACAACAAAAATATTTCGACTTTCTCCTGGGACCTCTCTATACCTACTAAATCGGCCATTCTGAATCGACTTTATCTTCCCGTTTCCCTTCTCTTTTTACCTATACACCCTGAAAATTTTCTCAGAAAAATATTTGATAAGTTCGCAGTGGTAGTTTCCTGGGACTTCTGCAAAACCCACCCCCAAAATATCAAATTAATACTTTGTTTTCATCATTGCATGGAAATTATCACCATAAAGTATAATAAGGAATACATTTCTGAAATCTCCACTTAATTTCCTACATTTTGGTTATAGTTTGAAGTGATACGAATATTTCCGATATTCGTGATTTTTAGGGGGGCATTGCATGATTTTTTCACCACAACAAAAATATTTCGACTTTCTCCTGGAAACCCTCCATACCTACTAATCGCCATTCTGAATCGACTGGCGTTCGCAAAATTCTCCATCTTTTGGCGTTCTCGAGATACAGCCTACTTTTCACTTCAGAGTACTGAAAATTCCTGAAAAATTGGAAATATCCAGAATTCGACTTCATCTTCCGTTTCCCTTTCCTTTTTACCTATACACCCTGAAAATTTTCTCAGAAAAATATCTGATAAGTTCGCAGTGGTAGTTTTCCCGGACTTCTCAAAACCCACTCCCAAAATATCAAATTTTACTTTGTTTTCATCATTGCATGGAAATTATCACCAAAAAGGCTATTAAAGAATACATTTCTGGAATCTCCGCTAAATTCCCTACATTTTGGTTATAGTTTGAAGACGATACTAATATTTTCGATATTCGTCGATTTTCATCATTGCATGGAAATTATCACCATAGAGTCTACTAAAGAATACATTTTTGGAATCTCCACTTAATTTGCTACATTTTGGTTATAGTTTGAAGTCGATATGAATATTTTCGATATTCGTCGATTTTTAGGGGTATTGGCATTGCATGAGTTTTTCACCACAACAAAAATATTCCGACTTTCTCCTGGAAGCTCTCTATACCTACTAAATCGGCCATTCTGAATCGACTGGCGTTCGCAAAAATTCTCCATCTTTTGGCGTTCTCGAGATACAGCCTACTTTCCACTTCAGAGTACTGAAAATTCCTGAAAAATTGGAAATATCCAGAATTCGACTTCATCTTTCCATTACCCCTTCCTTTTCACCCATACACCCTGAAACTTTTCCCAGAAAAATATTTGATAAGTTCGCAGTAGTAGTTGTCCCGGACTTCTGCAAAACCCAACCCCAAAATATAAAATGTTTACTTTGTTTTCATCATTGCATGGAAATTATCACCAAAAAGTCTACTAAAGAATACATTTTTGGAATCTCCACTGAATTCCCTACATTTTGGTTATAGTTTGAAGTTGATACGAATATTTTCGATATTCGTCGATTTTTAGGGGTATTGGCATTGCATGAGTTTTCCCACAACAAAAATATTCCGACTTTCTCCTGGAAACTCTCTATACCTACTAAATCGGCCATTCTGAATCTGGCTTCGCAAATTTCTCCCTTTTAAAAATTTTCCCGAAAATTTCCCATTCCTTTTTTCGATACACTCTGAAAATTTTCCCAGAAAAATATTTGATAATTTGCAGTGTTAGTTTTCCCGGACTTCTGCAATACCCACCCCCAAACTATCAAATTTTTACTTTGTTTTATCATTGCATGGAAATTACCACCATAGAGTCTACTGAAGAATACATTTTTGGAATATCCACTGAATTTCCTACATTTTGGTTATAGTTTGAAGTCCATATGAATATTTTCGATATTCGACGATTTTTAGGGGTATTGGCATTGCGTGATTTTTTCACCACAACATAAATATTTCGACTTTCTCCTGAAAACCCTCCATACCTACTGAATCGGCCATTCTGAATCGACTGGCGTTCGCAAAAGTTCTCGACCTTTTGGCGTTCTCGAGATACAGCCTACTTTTCGCTTCAGAGTACTGAAAATTCCTGAAAAATTGGAAATGTCCAGAATTCGACTTCATCTTCCCGTTTCCCTTCCCTTTTTACCTATACACCCTGAAAATTTTCTCAGAAAAATATTTGATAAGTTCACAGTGGTAGCTTTCCCGGACTTCTGCAAAACCCACCCCCAAAATTTCAAATTTTTACTTTGTTTTCATCATTGCATGGAAATTATCACCATAAAGTCCACTTAAAAATGAATTTTTGGAATCTCCACTAAATTTCCTACATTTTGGTTATAGTTTGAAGACGATACGAATATTTTCGATATTCGACGATTTTTAGGGGTACTTTTCACTTCAGAGTACTGAAAATTTCTGAAAAATTCGAAATATCGATAATTTACCTCTCCCAGTTTTCCCCTTTTACCTATACACCCTTAAAATTTTTTCAGAAAAATATTTCATAAGTTCGCAGTGGTAGTTTTCTCGGACTTCTGCAAAACCCACCCCCAAAATAACAAATTTTTACTTTGTTTTCATCATTGCATAGAAATTATCACCATAAACTCTACTAAGGAATACATTTCTGAAATCTCCACTAAATTTCCTACATTTTGGTTATAGTTTGAAGTCGATACGAATATTTTCGATATTCGTCGATTTTTAGGGGTATAGGCATTGCATGAGTTTTTCCCCACAACAAAAATATTCCGACTTTCTCCTGGAAGCTCTCTATACCTACTAAATCGGCCATTCTGAATCGACTGAATCTTTCCGTTTCCCTTTCCTTTTCACCCATACACCCTGAAACTTTTTCCAGAAAAATATTTGATAAGTTCGCAGTAGTAGTTGTCCCGGACTTCTGCAACACCCAACCCCAAAATATAAACTTTTTACTTTGTTTTCATCATTGCATGGAAATTATCACCAAAAAGTCCACTAAAGAATACATTTTTGGAATCTCCACTAAATTCCCTACATTTTGGTTATAGTTTGAAGTCGATACGAATATTTTCGATATTCGTCGATTTTTAGGGGTATTGGCATTGCATGATTTTTTCACCACAACAAAAATATTCCTACTAAATCGGCCATTCTGAATCGACTGGCGTTCGCAAAATTTCTCCATCTTTTGGCGACCCGTCTTTTTTTTTAACTAAATTATTTCTAACTTTTGCGAGACATGGGACAAAGCGTAAATCATATTTAGATCAAATTCCGCATGCAATGACACCTTGGTTATAATTTTACGTGAAGGTCTTCTCAAACGGGACGAAACGGCCTTGTGAACCAAACTATTGAGGTTTTCTGTCCCGCAATGTGTCGGCTCTGTAATAGTTTCATCAATTCTAAAAGTTACCACTCTGACCGCTCATTCCATATTCATGGGATAGGCTACGAAAGACATAAACTGAAATTGTGTGACTAACCTGGAACTGGGATTGTATTAAGCAAACACATGAATATGAAAGCAACATCCGCCAAAGGAAATGGGTTTCGTTGAAACAAATAGACGAAATCTAATCAGGATGTGTATAAACCTGCCTTTTAGTTTCATCAGTCACAAATCACGATGGATTTTATCTGGCAATAAAAATTATAAAGGTACACGGCATCACAACTGAGAGGAAGGCAAGAAAATATTACGCAACGCGTATGTAAATGCAATGCGTAGGAAAATGTGTAAGCCAGTCAACGATACTGTGACTCAACATTGGGGATATTGTAACTTTTGAATGCGACATATTTCACATAAAATCTAATATGGAAGTTTCAATTATCATGTTGATGGACCGTGTTATTCCGATAACTGATATTACGAAACACATCGATGGAATTTAAAGTTATGGCTCAAAAGAGAATGCAATAACCTTCTCAAGACATTTCAAATTATTTTTCACATATTTATTGTTATTGTAATTATAATCGCTTTACGTCCCCATAATAATATACATATGTTAACATGATTTTCATTGAATTAATAAGTTAACAGGGGGAGCATGTATGAACTTGTGATTGATGATGATATTAATGAGAGATATAATAACGTGAATCTCTAAATTTACCAGCACTTGTATTGTTGTAAGTGGGGGATCCAAATGCAGTACAAGTCTATATCAGTTGAATTAGACAGGGTCCAAAGGAAATTAGTTTTTATAACCGAAATTTCAAAAACTTCCCTGCTGTTTATTCGTCAGCGGTACGGGAATTTTTGTGAAGGAGAACATAGAATTCAAATTGAATTGTTGAAAATATAAACAGGATGTTCATAAAATCAGATGTGGAATCATCTGCGACAGAAAGATAAACTTTAGTCACTATCTTCCATCGTCAAGATAACCTCTTGTGGGGTATTCATGTTGAAAAGGAAAACATTCTCAATTGAATATTGATAGAAAGATTTTTCTGAGAATTGAAAAATCCACGATTAAAATGAAGTTATTTTTTGTGAATGTCTAACAGAAAATAACTACTTCCCCGGCTAAAGCCACGCTGGACATTGAACTACATCTGATAGATATTCTGAAATGGCCCTAACCCAAAAGAAAAAATAACTATCTGAATGAAAATGCAAATTTTCAATTTCAGATTTTTGCTTTTGAGTTAGGGCCTTTTCAGAATATCTATCAGATGTAGTTCAATGTCCAGCGTGGCTTTAGCCGGGGAAGTAGTTGTTTTCTGTTAGACATTCACAAAAAATAACTTCATTTTAATCGTGGATTTTTCAATTCTCAGAAAAATCTTTCTATCAATATTCAATTGAGAATGTTTCCCTTTTCAACATAGAATTCGAAATTATAAAAAAAACTCAGTACTCTACTTTGCCGTATATATCGATACCCAATTGAAAACGTTAAGATTTTTCAGATGTCAAGACTTCAAAATGTATGTAATATCAAACAGACTTAGGTTGGGTCATGAAATTTTTTCATTGCGTATTTGGAATCTACGCATACGACTTTTATTAAATTTTTTTTCCTACGTTTCTCAAACAATTTTTGAGAACGCTACAGCGTTTTGAAAACGCCTCCATGACCTTGGAGAGAGAGCGTGACGTCACAATACTGTTGGGCCCGTTGATCCTCTCTTACTGTTTATTACTCGTCGTTATCAATATTCATTCTGTTATTTTCAAAATGACTACTCCAAAAATGAGTTACCATTGTGAGTTACGGTTGTAATTGTAATTCAACAAAAAAAAACAATTACAATAGTCAAAATGATATGAATAATTGATTATTATTATTATTTGAATATTTTGTCATTTTATGGCTACCTGAATTAAAAACTAAAAGCTGATTCTTTTTATAATTTTTTTTACTACAACAAACAAAGAATAGTTGAGAATTCTCTATTTATTTGATTTTCATATAGGTTCATGAACAAATTTAGTTTGCGTCGCAGTTTCGGCACCAATAGAGATTCCTAGCCTATAAATTCTTAATTTCTAGCTATTGTATGTAGTTGCATGAGAATACCAGTTTAGAATGTAACATATTATATTCTTCCATTTTATATCAACTTTGGGTTACTACAAGTGGTAGAAAATTATAATTTTATAAATTTTTCATAGGTGGTACATAGTATAATAGATGCAGTTTGGGCACCAATGGATTCTTAGCTTATAAATTCTGAATTTCTACAAATTGTAGTTGCATGAAAATGCCATTTAGAACATAGCATATTATATTCTTATATTTTATATCAATTTTGGGTTACTACAAGTAGTAGAAAATTATTATTTTATCAATTTTTCATATAGGTTTCGGCAGCAATGGCTTGTCAGCCTATAAGAAGTTGATTTCTACTTATTGTAGTTGCACGGAAATACCATTTTACAATGTAGCATATTATACAGTGCTTCTCAAAAGTCCCCTCCCCCACTCTTATTTTTGGAACGATTATACATAAACAAGTGAAATTTGGAAACTGAATATTAAAGGTTGTAAACTTCCCTACTAGTGATGATAGATGACGAAATCGTCAAAGATGACGTCACAAGGCCATTGTGACCAATAATTTTGAATGGAACCCTACGGCAAGCGACACATCTTTTGAAAGGTATAGAAAAAACCTATACAATGATACTAATTTTGTTTGTGTTTATGGCAGTTTTAATGACTCATTAGTAAACATTAAAATTTAAATTCCATTCAGTATGATATTAATTACAGATTTAAGAATCAGTATCTACTTAAAGAAATTGCTCGAAGTGACCTCCATTCACTTCCTGACAGTGAAATATTCTATATTTAAAGTCTTCTCGTACTTTTGCAAATGTGTCTGCGGAAACAGCCTCACATTCTGCAACAATACGTTGTTTTAGAACGTCAATATTGTCAAATTCAGTGGCGTAAACCTTCGATTTAAGGTACCCCTACAGAAAAAAATCCAAAGGTGTTAGGACTGGTGATCGAGCTGGTCATTCCGTTGAACCTCGTCGTCCAATCCATCTACCACGATACTCCTCATCCAAATACCGTCTTACTGCACCGTAATAGTGTGGAGGAGCACCATTCTGTTGGAATGTTATTTGCAAATTGCCGAATTCATCTGGATTATCTTCCAAAATTTCAAGGATTAACGGTTCTATTGCGTTTTGCAACAGCTCCAGATAAACCTCACCAGTTGAATTAGTATTTAAAAAAAGAGGCCCAACGATGTGGTTTCCCAGGATACCTGCCCAAACATTCACCTTCTGGGGAAATTGGGTATGTGTTCCACGAAACAGGTGAGGATTTGCGTCACTCCGATACCTCACATTCTGTGTATTTACATTTCCATTTAGATAGAAACTACTTTCGTCACTAAAACAAATTGTTTTGTCATAGTCTGGCTGTTGGTTAATTTTAGTTTCCATATTTTCACAAAATTCTAGTCTTCGGTCTGGGTCGTCGTCTGAGAGTTGATGAACCATTTTTAATTTGTATGGATGAAATTTGTTTTTTTTTCAACACCCTGTGTACTGTACTTTTTTCCCATCAGAAATTTGTGGTCTGCCAGATCGTTTCGAATCATTAATACTACCCGTTGTTTCAAACTTACGAAGAAGCTCCCTTAAATAAGTCCTCGAAACGGGGCGATCGGGAAACCTCTCATTAAAAATGCGTTCTGCTGCATGAATATTTTGTCCAGTTTCACCAAGAATTAGGATCGCTGCTACTTTATCACCTAAAGCACGTACCATTTCGCTTCTTGAAGCACTTAAACGTTCGGCTCACAACAGTTCAACAAATTATTAAAATGTACAAAAATATTAAAAGTACCAAAAGCTGCTAAAACAGTTGAACGTTCGATCAACAATACACAAATTATTAAATGTACAAAAACTTGGACAATTACAAAAACGTCGAATTATGGAGACTGTCAAAAACGTCAGCTTATTTGACAACTATCCAGAGGCGGAGCTTGAATTTGGAATTTTAGTATTAACTGATTTAATTCATCACAGCTTTGCGTTTTTTAAAAGCAAGTTGCCAAAACTGCCATAAACACAAACAAAATTAGTATCATTGAATAGGTTTTTTCGATACCTTTTAAAAGAGGTGTCGCTTGCCGTAGGGTTCCATTTAAAATTATAGGTCACAATGGCCTTGTGATGTCATTTTTGACGATTTCGTCATCTATCATCACTAGTAGGGAAGTTTACAACCTTTAATATTCAGTTTCCAAATTTCACTTGTTTATGTATAATCGTTCCAAAAATAAGAGGGGGGGAGAGGACTTTTGAGAAGCACGGATAACTTTGGGCTACTACAAGTGGTAGAAAATAAAAATATTAGTTTTTTATATAGGTACATGAACAGGTTTAGTTTTTTCACCATGGATTCTAAGCCTATAAATTGTTGATTTCTACTCATTGTAGTAGCACAAAATCACTATTTTAGGACGTAAAATATTATATTCTTTTGATAGTTACTTAGGGTTAGAAAATTATAATTTTAACCGATTTTGATAAAGGTAGGTACGTAACAGATTTAATTTGCGTCACAGTTTCGGCAGCGATTTTAGCCTATAAATTGTTGATTTCTACTTGTTGTAGTTGCATAGAAATAACATTTTAAGATTGAACATAGTTCATTTTTCAATTTTACATAAGTTTTGAGTAATTACAAGTGGTGGAAAATTGCATTTTTCGCGTTTTTATTAATTTTCTATACGCGCTTTATATTGCATAGCATTCATAACCAGCGTCAGCGAACATCATAGGGGGCTGTGATCATCGTATTTTGACAGTACAAAACGTCAGCAAAAACTCGTGTCTTGTAGTAAAAAGAATATTGTGCAGTCAAAACGAACGCACACTTTTTTGTTTTAAAAATGTATCGATTTGAAAATCATGCTGTATGTAAAATATGCATAAAATTGTCTGATGTAATGATGAATCATCGTTTCAGACTGCCCAATCCGTGCTTATGGCGGAAACCTCCAGGACTTCGTGGAGTGCTCTCAAGACGCAATCGAATGGCTGTGCAATTTGGACATTAATATATAGTTAGTCATAGAATCTGTGATATGATATGATATATGTTGTCTTCACAGAGATTGTTTACATTTCTGTTTGTACTTTTAGTTTCCTATCATCGTATTGTAAAGAATCCATACGCTAAATAAATAAATAATAATAAAATAAATAAATCGTACTATGTCTTATTTACCCGCATTAATAGAAGATTGTGGTTTCTATTTAAAGGAAGAAAATTTGTTTCGAATTGTTCAGGAATATTTGCTTCTAAACTACTCGAAATTTAAAGTGCTAAATGGAAAAATGGTGAATAAAATAGTGTCTAAATATTATATATATTTTATTAGACATAGATATTGAATTCATTCAATTCAAAGTCCAGCTTTTTAAGAAGAAAGGAGGTGTCCGAAGAATATAGAAAACATTTTAACTATGTAATTGAAATGTAACTGAATTAAATAAAGAAAGAAAAATCAGTATTGTAAAAAAATATTATTCTGTCATTGAAACGTCAAAAAAATTCCGATTTAATTCGCTGTTGGGTACCCAAGAGAAAAAAAAAATTCCACTAAAATACATACGTTGCCATGGTGATGTCAAAAACCCCAATTTGATTGGTTAAAAATTACTGGTGTGGAATTTTCATGGAAATCGTCACGATCCATATCGGCCAGAGCATACAAGCTAGAGTGGGCTTCTTTTGAATCTAGTCACCCGGTAGCGGTAGAGAGGTCAAAGACACTTTTATAATCACGTCACCTACGCGCTCCATTAATATTTCCGAATTACATATGAAATAATAATACCTCACCACCAGAGCGATTCACTAGAGAATTAGTGAAAGCATGACCTACACAATGCATCTTTTGTTTCGAAACGAGCGATATGGAAAGGGCGTTGCCCTTTGTTGATAGTTCTTTGTTACGTGAACTGGTTAGTGTACCACGCCAGTATCATAATGTGTCGAGCAAAGGTCCACTTATGAGTTAGGATGTCATCCTATTCGAAATAATGACATGCAACCTGCAATCAAACACCGCTCGCTAGCCCAACCGAACAATTATTATCATTGCATCGAATTGTTTCCTTAGCAACGGAGTAACGAGGACGCAACGCGCTGATGCCGGATTTATCGTTGAAATCTACGTAAAGGTCATCTTGAACACGCGTAGACTCTGGGTTGCCTGTACACAGTTTTTTATTACAAGCTTTTAGGGCCGGTTGTTCGATGCGAGTTTATACCGTTGATAACGTTGATTATCTAAACTCGGATTATTAATTAACTATGGATTAGAACCACAGAACTCATAGAACTAGAAGGCCAATACCGTTTTGCTGGAACGAGCCCTACTGTACTGCATGGTACACACATGAGCATGCGCAGTAACACCGCTGTCATGACAGGGGCGGTTTCAGTGAAATGTATGAACTCTATTAACTGAAACATATTGACTTTGACGTGAGAACTTTCTAAAGATGGGTTCTTGAGCTCGAATTGAATAGTGGAGTGCAACTGAAATTTTGAGGAATTTCTGAACCTAATCTCTGTAAGGTTTCGGGAAGGAATACTTGTTAAAAGAATACTTCACTTCACGGAATTATTTATTTGACATGAACTAAATGTATGCAGTATTTCACAAGATAAAATATTTCATTTCAAAGAGAATTTGGTTTTATTCATTTTAAGTGAATGGGTAGGTATGATGGGGACAGAATAACAATCACAATTGACGTCTCCCTTGCAGTTTTGAAGTTAAATTAAAAAACAATTTTCAAGGATTTAGTGCCTAAACAAATATTTTGGCACAAATTAAAAACATTTTGAGGGATTTGAATGTGAATGCTATGAATATAGCGTGTCCCAAAAACTATGCAAGAAATGGAAACGTTTTCCATGATATAACAATGAAATTTATCCTTGATAAAAGTTGGTGCCCATCGAGAAACCTGTAATGGGCTATCGGAAAGAAATGTTGAGTTTTTCGTTGGTGAAGCGAATCCGTTTGTTACAAGCTTTTATTTAGTTTCACTCGTTAGTTCGTTCGGGTCAAATCTTGCAAGTGAATTTTGACAGACTTCTATTAGTTTGAAATTTGGCAGGTGTTCATAATTCCGGTGACAATGCATTATGGAATTTTCGTTAGAGAAAAAAACAGAATGGCGGCTTCAAGATGGCGGACAATATTTGTAATTCTTGTCAAAATTCAATATTGCGGCTCCGAGATGGTAGACGAATTTTGTGATAATGGTCAGATTCGATTCAAAATTGGTTTAAGGGGGTTGTCGAGGTCAGAGATTATGAAATTTTTGTCTAAATTCATAAATTCAAGATGGCGTCCCCAAGATGGAGGACGAGTTTTGTGATTATGGTCAGATTCTATTCAAAATTGATGTATGGGAGTTTTTGGGGTCGGAGATCATGATTTCTTTCAGCTCAAAACTTACAGGGAAAAGACCTTGTCATAACGATGCTCTACTAGAAATGAACAGATTGAGGCGAACTAACTAAAAAGCAAAAAATAAAATAAGTAATAAAAAAACTTTTTAAAGACAAGTTTTTATTTAAGCCGTGTACTAAAACGTATAAAATAAGTTAAGTCATCGCTGACAATGATTTAATTATTTTTTGTTGAATTATTTGGTTTGTCGCGCGAATTGTAATAAAATTAATACTTTGACAAGTTGTTACTTATCAACCAACCATTTATGAACACTTTGCGCGACAAGCTTTTGGAAACCAAAAATTCTTCAAAAAATAATTAAATATTTGTCTGCGATGACTTAAACTTATTTTATACGTTTTAGTACACGGCTTAAATAAACGCTTGTCTTTGAAAAGTGTTTTTATTAGTTATTTATTAAAAAAGTCATCAAGAACCTCTGCTCGAGTGGGCGGTAGTGCAAAACTAATATCCGTGGGATTATGTCTGAATGTATCTAAGGTCCTATGCTTTCTTGTCTCTTAAATACTAGACGATAACACAATGAAAACAACACAAAGAGGATATAATAGGATAGGACGGAATTAAAAAACACTGAAGCAAGAACACAAATGAACAACAACAAACGCAAAACCGGCTCTGAAGAAAAATGGCGTCAGACTTTTTTTTTTTTTTTTTATTTTCTGGTTCCCACGAAAGGGATATCCTGTAATGTTCAGAGAACATCGTGGGAACCTAGGAGGTAGGAGTTGGTGTTCTTCTTAAATTTCTGAAGGTTGTATGCCTCGGGAACACCTCCTAGGCAATGAGTTCCAAAGCCTCGCTGTTCGTTGGATGAACGAGTCTTTGGAAAGTGATGTTCTGCAGGTTTCCAAAGTGAACACGAAGGGGTGTGATGACTGAACTTGACGGGTTAATCACGAAGAGACTGCCAAAGCAGGAACGATTGTTGATATTTCAGAAGAGCATCGCCCATGAAAATATCTATAAAATAGAGACAAATCGCCAACTTTTCTACGGTGTTCCAGACAAGTGAGCGAGTTTGTAAGCGAGGCATCACCGACGAGACGAATTGCCTTTTGGACAGAATCCAATAGCCTCCAGGATATGTTTAGGTGCCGCACTCCAAATATGGAACAGTATTCCAGGACAGGTCGGATCTGTGCCTTATAGATCATAAGCAGCTGACTGGGGTGAAATAGCTCTTGGCACGAAACAGAAATCCAAGTTTTGGGATGCACTTTGGCAATGGACCTCACGTGATTTTTTTCCAGGAAAGATTATTGCTGATAGTAATACCAAGCATCGATATGGATGGCTTCAGTGGTATGGTTACTCCTGACAAAGTTATGTTAGGCAGAGTGAGATCGGCTTTTCTAGAGAACAGACATGCTTGTGTTTTGTTTGCATTGAATTCTACCAAGTTATTAGATCCCCATTCGAGAATTGTTGCCAAGTCCATATTTATATTATTAACATTTCTTCCTCGTTCATTTCTGGTTTCACGGGCTGATATAGGGGCCCTGGAAGAGAAGCGGTATGGAGGAGTACTATCATCGGCAAAGCTGTGTACTGACATGAAGTTGCTTTCAACAGGTCGTTGATGTGAAGTAGAAATAGTGTTGGTGCAGAATGGATCCTTGCGGAACACCAGCATTTATGAGTACAGTTTCAGATGAAACTCCATCGACCACTACATGGAGAGACCTGTTTGAGAGAAAACAGCAAGCAGAGAACACAGCTGAGGGCAAGCCATAAGACGGAAGCTTGGCGAGGAGTCCCTGGTGCTAAACTCGATCGAACGCCTTGGAGATATCTAATGCCACAGCTAAAGTTTCTCCATGCTTTTCAATAGATAGCTGCCATATATGTGAGACGTAAGCGAGCAGGTCACCAGTTGATCTCTGATGGCGGAAGCCATATTGCCTATCGTTAACAATTCCTGAGTCTTCCAGATATTTCATGAGCTCGATGTTGATGGCTTTTTCCATGACCTTTGAAATAATAGATAGCAGTGCGATAGGTCTGTAGTTGCTAGGTAGGGCCTTTTTGCCTTTTTTAGGGACTGGCTGTACTCTTGCAATTTTCCCAATTGGACGGAAATACCCCAAATTGTAAGAGTGGTTGAACAACTTGCAAAAAACAGGTGTTAGTTCGGGGCACATTTCTTGGAGAACAATCGGCGGATTCCGTCAGATCCACAGGCTTTGTTGGTGTTGAGACCCAGCAAAATCTTTCTGATAGTACATTGGCGAAAGGTGATCTCGGGCATGTGACTGTCAATAGGTGTAATGTTCGGGGGTTGTTTTCCCGATGAATCCAGAGTGGAATTTACAGCAAATAGGTGCGCAAAGATATTGGCTTTTTCCTGGGCAGTCGTTGCTAGTGTTCCATCTTCTTTGGTTAGGGGAGGAAATGAGCTGGAAGTGAAATTTCTTCCTACAGCTTTGGCGAAAGACCAAAATGAACGGGATCCGTTAGGACATTCAGCAAGTTTTGATCTTATTTTGGCTTTGTGGGCATCTTTTGAGCATTCTATTGTCTCTTTACATATGCCTCTAGCCTCGACAACAGTTGTTGACGTTAACAGCGTTGCCAAATGCGTTTGTAGGAAATCATAATTCTTATTAGGGTTAAATCTGTTGTTATATGCTACACTTATCTTGTATATTATCTTCTGAATACATATAACAAAAGAACTTAATAATCCTGAGTAATCGATAGTTGATGAGTTTCGGCTCTTTTAATGGGAATATAATGTAATACATTTAATCATAATGTCATTATATTAGATTCTCATACAAGTACATGAACTGGCAATGTTGTTGATGATATGCGCATGATTACCTGTGTCCCATCTATACATGCTGTTATGAATCATATCAATTTCTTCCACTTATATTAGCCTTCTAGTTCTATGAGTTCTGTGATTAGAACGTTATGCATTGTTCAATGAAAAACTAAAAGGGCCCACAGACGATGCAATTTGTTGTACAACCGATCGTACAATAGGTTGCACTATAAATCGTACAGACAGATCGTAGAGAGTTTTGCCAACATACGTGAAAAGAATTCAAGCGATCGGTTGTACAACTAATCTTGTATAGGTATTTTAATTGTTCATCATGGCACCGACTGTTTCAAAAAAGGAAATAGCTTCTGTAGTTGTCGCGTTGTTCTCATATTATGAATTTTCTTTTTTAGAAGCTCTGTCGTTGCTGCTGGGTTAATTTCCTTTATTTTTTTCAATAAAATTTCGTAACTTGCGTTACGTTTAGGTTTATTCGAGTACTCGTTAGATGTAACATTCCACAAACAAGATTGCTCTCTATAAATTTCGATAAACTCTATCCAAAACTGTTTATTGTTCTCCATTTTAGCGGACAATCTCACTCCACAATGTTAATTTTTGAAATGAAATCGTATCAAAAAGCACAAATAGATATACACGTTCAAACTTGTTGTACAGGGTGATTCAAAAGTACTTTGGAGGTGATTCCTCGCAATATTCTAATATGAATTGTCCAAATAAATATATATCCGGAAACGCTTCGTTTCCAAGTTAAAGTGTTAAAGTTTTATTTTTATTTTTGTTTTTTTTCAAATAACTTTCGAAATACTGACCTTAATTAAACGTAAATTGGTATTATTGCTCTTACTCGTAGGGGGCGCCACCTACATGTCTTTCTCTTTTTTGAAGATCCATAACTTTTTTGAGCGTACTTTTAGCATATTTTTCTGTAGAAAAATCAATTCTTCTATCATATCTACGTAAAAAAGCTACCCTTGTTACGAGTCGCTATAAGCAACCGTTTTCTAGATATTTGGAATTGAAAATTTCAAGTCGATTATTTGATAATCGATGCGTGTTGAAGTTATTATCATTATTTTGCATTTTTCACAAGAATGCTTGGGAAATGAATTTGACGTTTCAGTAAGAAGTTTTGGTTTTTTGTAGGGGGCGCCACCTATTCTATTTATTTATACTCGTTTGAAATAGTTATTTTTGTATCAAGGGTGCAAAATATTGATAGGGAAATATCATACTCATTATAGGGAAATATCATACTCATTATTTACTGCATATGCGGACGATATTAGTATATTGATCTCGGATAAGCAAACTGATATTTTAACACACAAATGTACAGATATCCTGAACTTAACCTCTGAATACTTCAACAGGCAGGATCTATTTTTTAATGCTAAAAAAACTCAAGCTATTCATTTTCATAACTATCAGAATAAAACCGAAGCACTCCAATTGAAGGTTAATAATACTACCTTACAAAGCTCTCATAATGCAGTTAAATTCTTGGGTATGCAAATGGATGAATATCTGAACTGGATTCCACACTGTGAACAGCTGGTTTCTAAATTGTGCTCACTCCTATATCTCTTTAGGAATCTGAGAGTCGTTTTGAATAAAAAGCAACTCATCAGTGTATATTATGCTCACGTTGAGTCTAGGCTGCGTTATGGTGTTTGCTTGTGGGGCAACTCAACAATGAGTAGAAACGTCTTCATTGAACAAAAGGCTATTTTACGTTGTATATTTAACACCCCTAAACGAAGCTCCTGTAGAACCCTTTTTATAAATCAGAATATTCTAACTCTGACAAGTCTATTCATATATGAACTTTCAGTTTATGTATTCACCAATAAAACCGACTTCATTCTGAACAGTGATATTCATAATAAGAACACTCGTCAGAAACGAATGATACATGTCAAAAGTGCCAAATACAAGATTACTCAAAATGCTCCTAAATGCATTGGACCTAAAATTTTCAATCACCTTCCAGTAATGATCAAGAGAGCTGAAACTGCAACGATTTTTAAAAAACGTCTGAAGTCGTTTTGTTGATCAATTGTTAATATTACTATACATCATATATACTGTGTTTGTGTAATATTGTTTAGACCCGTAAATCTGTTTGCTTGTTTTTAGTACTAGTTGTAAGTTAGATATAAGTACTGACTATTCCTATACAAAACGAAATTTTTTGTCATTTTAAGTAAAATAAAGGATTTGATTTTGATTTGAAAATCTGTTTTTGTTTTAATAAAATTTGCAAGAAATATCAACATTTTATTTCAAGAAATTTTGAATATGTAGAATAAAATAAAATAAAGTAAACTGAATTGTATTCAAATAAATTGTTCAAAGTGTCCACCTTCAGCGAAGATACAGGCATTCAGTCTTCTAGTCATTGAATCTCGTACCCGCTCAAAAATTATTGGTGTGTTTCTTATTGTTTTTCTCAAAAACCACTGACACATAGTAATGCGTTGGGGAAAGTCTCGTGGCAAAAGAGCTTGTACCCTTTGAATATGGTATGGATGAAATTGTTGATCGTGGATAATTCTCCAAACTGTGGATTGAGTAGAATTGAAAGCTTCAGCAATTATTCGCGCACTTTTTTCTGGATTCTCCTCGAGAGCGTTCAAAACAGCTTCTTCCAATTCTGGGGTTCGGACTGCTCGTGGTCTTCCAATAATATTTGCTGTCCTCTTAAAGCTACCTGTTTCTGCCAAACGACGGTGTAGACTGGTAAATGTTGGAGGTGAAGGCAGTACTCGATTAGGAAATCGCTCCTGGTAAATACGTCTTGCTTCGCGCGCATTGCCATCCGCAAGGCCATAAACGAAATGCATATCGGCTAAATGAGCATTATTGTTTATATAATCCATTTTTTCAAAATTAGTGTTTTAAAACTTACAGAAACTTCAACAAAACAACAAAACGTTTAACTGTCCCATATGTAGATAATTACCAAAACTACTTAATTAGACGTTAAATTCATTTCATAGGCATTCTTGTGAAAAATGCAAAATAATGGTAATAAATTGATTTGTTGAAAATATAAACAGAAAAATCTTCCTATCAATATTCAATTGAGAATGTTTCCCTTTTCAAAATGGTAATAACTTCAACACACATCGATTATAAAATAATCGTCTTGAAATTTTCAATTCCAAATATCTAGAAAACGGTTGCTTATAGCGACTTGTAACAAAGCTAGCTTTTTTACGTAGATATGATAGAGGAATTGATTTTTTTACTGAAATATGTGCTAAAAAAAAGTACGCTTAAAAAAGTTATGGATCTTCAAAAAAGAGAAAGACATGTAGGTGGCGCCCCCTACGAGTAAGAGCAATAATAACATCAGGTTCGAATTCGACACCTCAAAAAACCTCTCAATACCAATTTTCGTTTAATCAAGGTCAGTATTTCAAAAGTTATTTGACAAAAAAAAAAAAAAAACTTACGACCCTGTATCTTGGAAGCAAAGCGTTTCCGGACATATATTTATTTGGACAATTCTTATTAAAATATTGTGAGGAATTACCTCCTGAAGTTTGTCAAAGTACTTTTAATCACCATGTATATCCAACCGAGTGGTACGACAGATTTTTAAACATGCTAAACTTTCTACGACTCGACCGCGTTGTACGATTGATTGAACGATAACGCCACACACGTTGCAATTGTCGTTCAAACGGTTGGACCATAGAGAAACTAAAAATAAAGAGAGTTGTCAAACCTGCAGTAAAAGTTGGCATCACGTTTAGACAGTGGCGACATATCTCGCAACTGGCCGAACTAAGTACAGTTGGTAAAACCGATTGAGATAAGGCGGGTTTTTCAAATGTGTTACTTTTATATGATGGATATGGTATATATTTTATAAGTGATCGATTTGCCATTCTTATATTCCATATGAATGGTTGTATCATATGAAATACAGGAATGGCAAATGGATCACTAATAAAATATATACAGTAATCGATTCGTAGAATCTGTTAGTTCGTTCGTGGTTGAAATAAAGTTTCGAAGTAAATCTTTATTTCATGATTTCAAGAACAAAATTAAAGATCTTATAAAACAAGAATAATAAGTTGAACACTATAAAAACACATTTTATTGTATCTAGGACAAGGTACAACTACAGACAAAACAATAATAAAACTCCGAAAAAAAACAAAATTAAAAATATTCTTCAGTCTTCATCAAATCAACCAAAATAAAAACAAATTACATTTACAACAAACCTTCAATAATTTTGTTCATTTATTAGCACAAAGGAGAACGAGTAGGTATACTTAACAAATACTCCAGTTTGATGATAATCTTCGTACTTCCTCAAATGGTGATAGGAAATGGAAACTGATGTTTGTGAAAAAAATTTCTGCAACTGATGGATGGAAATAAGTATCAGTTTGTAAAAAGCAGCTTTTATTTTACCTTGTGAAAGAATATTTCAAGGAATTTCAGCGTCAACTCGAATAACAAAACATTCCATTTTCGACGTTGGGTTCATAATTCAAGTCCATAGTATAATTTCTATAACAAATTTTTCGATGACAATTAACAGTAGAATTATTCTGAAAATATTACGTGGTTTGTCATTTTCTGACAAATGTCGAAATTGGAAAATTATCATGTCAGTCGTCTGTTGATTGCGGGTAGCGCCTCCATGCGCGACTGGCCGTACCAAAAACTTGGTGGTCAAGATCGCCAATGTTTCAAACAGTCTCTTTATTTTTAATTTGTCTATGGGTTGGACCAACCAAGATTGTACAACTTGTTGTCAACAAATTGGGCCGTTTTATCCTGGATTCCTTGATTCAATGTTTTCAAATGTTGGCAACACATATTTTCGCTTGAACCAATGTACCATCATTCGGACCATTCAGAAACATCACCATTGAACCAAACTTAACCTAAGAATTCATAGTTTTGTCAAAAGTATTCAGAATCATTGATAGACAAAAAGCCAAGTGTATTCTATAAATTGGAGGCGTCTTTTAAGAAAAAAAGTACTCATAATTTCAATGGAGGTGAGGAAAATATTCTAATTTCACTGGTAAAAAATACCAAGATATTATAGAATGTAAAAAAAAACAGACGCAGTTACTAAAATTCCCAAAATTGGGCGTGGGCTATAAGTAATGAATACACTACCATCTGCGGTATTCTAAAAAAAAGTAATAGCTCCTCAACAATAAAAGACAAAATTTCTACTTGGGCTCTGTCCAAAGCAGATCTAGATTTACAAAAACGATCAACACAAGTTGAAATTAATACGCATGAGAGAAAAACACCAACTTTTCTTGGCACTATAGAGGGAGTAGTAGAATCTAGAGAAACCTCAAATGATTGAAACGATGAATTAACTCTGTTCTGGAGATTTTTTCGAATACGTGGATATTTTCCAGGGTGAGTTTTGAGATACAAAATCTGAAATGGGGTAGGCATGCTTTCTCAGTTCGTTTTGAATGAATATAGAGTAAACAGAAATTTCCAGAAACGATTAATTTAGTCTGTTCTGGAATTTTTTTTGAATACGGTGATAGTTTCCAGGGTGAGTATTGAAATACAAAATCTGAAATGGAGTAGGCATGCTTTCTCAGCACGTTTTGATTATAGATAGAGTAAAACAGAAATTTCCAGAAACGATTAATTTAGTCTGTTCTGGAATTTTTTTTAATACGGTGATAGTTTCCAGGGTGAGTATTGAAATACAAAATCTGAAATGGAGTAGGCATGCTTTCTCAGCACGTTTTGATTATAGAGTGAAAAGAAATTTCCAGAAACGATGAATTAACTCTGTTCTGGAGATTTTTTTGAATACGGGGGTAGTTTCCAGGTTGAGTATTGAAATACAAAATCTGAAATGGAGTAGGCATGCTTTCTCAGCTCGTTTTGAAAATAGAGTGAAAAAGAAAATTTCCAGAAACGATGAATTAACTCTGTTCTGGAGATTTTTTTGAATACGGGGGTAGTTTCCAGGTTGAGTATTGAAATACAAAATCTGAAATGGAGACTTTCCATGTTTCTAGCTCGTTTTCAATATACTGTGAAAAATAAATTTCCAGATACGCCCTTTTTATCCCATCTTGTTATGTTATTTTCACAGCCATTGATAAATATGATCTTTATTTATTTCTGTGTGAACTTTCATTCATCATCATCACCATCATAATACTGTAGAAAATTCCAATTGCTATTTCATTTCGGAAGATTTTGAAGGAATAACATATGACACCCTTGCGCATATACTAATATTTCGTTTCTGGCGCGACGATCTTTTCTGTTTTCACACTGGTTGTTTAGTACATAAAAATGAATCAACATATGACACCATTTTTGGATCCATCCGCCAAAATAACAATCTAAGGCTACCCATTCCAGCTTCCGATTTGATAAAAAACTCAATCATTTATAATGCTGTTAAACTATATAACCACCTTTCAGCCAGCGTCAAAATCATTGACTCCCTCGATTTATTCTGGAAATCGGTGAAACTCATTCTTATGGATGGAATGCCACTCCTGCTACCGTGAATTGGCTGACCTCCCTGGATATCGACTTATAACCCATGACCCATGCCTTAAGTGTATTCGCATAATATATCTATCTTAATTGTTTGCCAACCTGTAGAAGTGCTTGTATCTTCTTCTTTCTTACATATATCTTCTTACATATATATGAACATACTACCTATAGCTGTAAGTGAATTTGTAGATCGCCATACGATAAATAAATAAATAATGAATGGAGTATTTTACAGTTTCACTTGTCACACCACATGAGTACACATTTTTTTTAATATAATTTAAACAATGTTAATATGTGTGTATTAACTTTGAACTTCGTTTTATTCCTTGGTCTACGTTCTTTTCTTTTGTATCACTATGTTAGATGAATATGTTTAACATCATTAAAACCAACCTCAACAAAGTTTTTCCCTGATGATGGAAATAAACATTTCCGAAAGCTTGGATGAACCTCAAAGAGTTTATATTTTCATTGCTGCTTATCCCAATATCCCTAGTTTTGTAACTAGTCTGCAAATACTACTCCCCCCCTCCCTATATAAATATATATATATATTAGGGTGTTTTTTACGACTATTTTTTTAGTTCCCAACCAAAAATTTTGTTGGAAATGTCAAAAAAAAACCCTGAAAATTTGAGCCATTAATGTTAACATTGAGTACTTTCCCAGAGTGTGCAAAGATTTCCCATTTAAAATACAGGTAAACTTTTTTTTTCTTCAAATATCTATAACTCAGCAGCATTTCATGCTATCATATCGTACCAAAGCGCGATTTACTCAGGATCACATGCTCTACAAAAGTAACTATTGCGAGTGTATTTTAAATGGGGAATTTTTTCACGCTCTGGGAAAGTACTCAATATCAAAATTAAAGGCACACATTTTCAGGGAATTTTTTTTTACATTTCCAACAAAATTTTCGTTTGGGAACAAAAAATATAGTCGTAATCAGATCATGTAGTTTTTAATTTTGCAATTGTGATGATTTAATTTAAGTTCTTTATGACAAACGTTTTCGGTATGAAAAATCAAGATTTGATTTTTATTTGGAAGTTTATTTTTTGTTAAGATTTTGCCTTTGAAGGGGTGATTCTTTGTATTTTTGTTTGTTGCCGACGATTTCTTTTGGCGAGCGAAGTCTATCATAAAATTATTTTTCTGTCCATTCTTCTACGTTGCCTACATATGGGTCTATCTTCTTGAGGCAATAATATCAAAAACATCTGACATGTCTTCGAACATCTTTACAGTAGGGTACAAAACAATAATATTCAATACAATAATAATTTTCGGATACCTAGTCAATTTCTATCAAAATGTCAACAATCACTAGATTAGAATCGACAAATTATCTTCTTAAACCCCTGAATTCGTGAGATTAACTTAAACCATTGTTAAACCACGTTTATCTCATAAACCCGTATTGAACAACTGAACAAAATTGGTAATCCTGGTTTAACCCCAATCACTTGGTCATCCTTGATTGAACACCCGGGCCTTAGGGTTCCAAGTAGAACGAAACTCCTATCAGATTGCTCACGTTCGTCTGTCTTTTTGTTTATGGTTGCTTTCCTCGGATACTCGATGGAGAAAGTTGAAATTTGGCTCGGTAATAATGCTTACTGAACTGCATATTTTCCGATTCATTATTATTAATTATTTCCATTATTGTGGTAGATACCACAAGAAAAAAATGTAATCATAGAGATATGAAAATGGTGACATGTCACTATCAATTATTGTTCCCCACATAACCTTGAAGCTGCAGATTGATGAATTATACAAGGTGATTTACCCCGTGTATTAGAGGTTTTTCAACTTGCAGTTGGATTAAAAACATGAAATTTGGTATGCTGTCAACATTGATCATGCCCGTTCTACCTGAAATACTTTTAGTCCTACAGCTATACAGGGTGTGCCAAAATTTGGTACCAACTTTCTTATTTTAAATGGAAACCTAAATTTTTTTTCAGGTTGCATAGTAACAATTACAATTATTGAAGTCGCCATTACTCTAAAACCGTAATCAGATAATTTTCGAAAATTTATAAAATATTGCTTTAATTATGGATGAAGAAAGTTATTTTAGTGATACATCTGATATTCCTGCCAATGTGATGGAGTCCACGTAAACAAGAAGTCCAGACTACTATACCAAAAAATAATTCACAAAAAACTTTTTAAAGACAAGCTTTTATTCAAATGCACAAAAAAGTTAAACATAATTGCTTTGGATATGTGACGTAGGTTATTCCTGGAGTTATAGATACAAAAGCTTGTCGCGCAAAGTTTTCAGTTCGATTACAAAAGCGACAAGCTTTTGAATCTATAACTCACAGAATAACATACGTCACACATGCAAAGCAATTGTTTTTTACTTCTTAGTTAATTTGAATAAAAGCTTGCCTTTAAAAAGTTTTTTCATTAATCATTTTATTTTGTGGTTTTTAGTACTCAAGTACGCCTTAATCTATGTTTGTTAAAACATCGTTATTATGAGGCATTTTTTCCTGTAAGTTATGAGCTATCTAGTCCTTCAATGAGGAGACCATCTAAAGATTAACTCATCCGCCATCTTGCAGTTGCCATCTTCAATTTATGAATTTCAACATAATTTTCGACTAAATTCATAATTTTCGACCCCAAAAACCCCGATATACCAATTTTGAAACGAATCGGGACATAATTACAAAATTCGTCCACCATATTGAAGTTTGGTAGAAAATTCATAATCTCCGACCCCAAAACCCCACATACTAATTTTGAATAGAATCGGATCATAAACACAGGATCATCTTGGAGCGCCATTTTGATTTTATGAATTTTGAAGAAAAATTCATAATCCTCGACCCATAAACCTAAATCTCGTCCGCCATCTTGGAACGCCATTTTGTTTTTTTTTTAACAAAAATTCCAAGGGTGACCATTCCAATTCCATAAATTTTGACAAAAAATTCATAATCTGCCACTCCGAAAACCCCTACATACAAATTTTGAATAGAATCGGACCATAATCACAAAACTCCTCCGCCATTTTGGAGCCACCATCTTGAATTTATAAATTTTAACAAAAAATTCATGATTTCCAACCACGAAAACCCCCGTATACCAATTTTGAATCGAATCGGAGCATAATTACAAATATAGTCCGCAATTTTGGGGCCGCCATGTTGTTTTTTTCTCTAACAAAAATTTAATAATGCATTTTTTTTTATAGAAAGAACGAAACGAATGACATAATAATGCATTGTCACCTGCCAAATTTCAGCTCAATCGGATATCGGCAAGTGCTCCAAAAATGGATTACAAATTTTGAACCGGAAAGAATGACAGAACGATGACAGAACGAACGAATGACAGAACGATCGAATGACATACGACCGAAGCAAGTTAAATGAAAGCTTTTAAAAAGAATATGATGCATTTGATAGTTGGTGTTCTCAGAAGAAATATCTAAGGTATCAGAACCCGCCATTCTTGCGTATTTGGGAGAAAAATCAAAAACTATGAAGTCGTCAACCCTGTGGTCGAGGTTTTCTATGTTAAAATCAACTTTAGGTTTTAACAAGATTATACATATAGGTGATTATACCAAATAGTCTACTCGACAAGTTGAAAATGGTCTAAAATAGAGATACTGCTCTTAAAATCATGTGTGATAGCTCATTGGATCCGGAATAACGCCTAGAAAAATGTGCCAAAAGCGTGTATTAGCACATCAAAAATTGCAAAAGTTATAAACAATTGAAGATGAGAAAAAAATGGCATTTCGTTTTTTGCCAATTTTCCATAAACTGTTGATATTTAAGAAATTTCAAAAAAAAGATTCTGAAAGAGGAGGAAATTTCCAATAAAAAACTCTACTTCCGGAACTCTATCTCCATTATTTATAATTTTAATTTAACGCTGAAAATGGGTCTCCGAGCGACATTTTTAGGTTGTGCGCGCGGCGTCAAAAGCGAGTACGACACATTAATTAATTTATTTAAGGTATTAAATATTTTTTTTTAAATTTGAAAAAATTATGGTGTATTCGGAACACTATAAATAATTCATTCCCGTTAGGAATTTTACTTAAAGTTAATTTTTCAACAAGTTAAACGATTATTGACTAACAAATTTTCTCGAACTTCTGTCTTAATTGTAAATGAAAAAAAATGTTTGAATTATTGTCGTAAAAATTTTTCGCTCCGTAGAGCCTGTCTTACATACATACTCAACAAGATCACGCCATGAAAGTTAAAAAAATATTCAAACTTTGTTTATAATAATTTTTGTACTTGAACAAAAACTAAAAACTCCAAGTAATGTTGTTAAAAAAAATCTTTTTCATTCTTAATCATCATATTACAAATTTTTTATATTAAATTTTTATATTACAACTTATGTTTTTTTTTAAAAATTTGGAATTTTTTTCTTCTGAAAATCATAATCGACAGTCCTCTATAAAGTAACAAAAAAAATATTTTTTTTATCAACAATTCCATTGTTTATTAACTTACCTATTTGTTATAGACAAATTTTTAACTTTGTTAGATTTTTTTTTGAAACTTCCAAATTCACAAAAACAACCTAATATAACAAAGTATAGAAAAAAAAAAATTCCCAATTTTTCCCAATTTCAATTCCCAAAGTACAATAAATAATTGGAATTTTTTTTTCTTCCATACTTTGTTATATATGGTTGTTTTTTGTGAATTTTGGAAGTTTCAGAAAAAAATCTAACAAAGTTAAAAATTTGTTTATAACAAATTAGTAAGTTAATAAACAATAGAATTGTTGATAAAAAAAATTGTTTGTTGTTACTTCATGGAGAACTGTCAATTATGATTTTTAGGAAAAAAATTATGTCTTAACTAATTATTTAACAATAGAAATATAAAAAAACTATTATAAACAATTAAAAATTGTTAGTAAGGAAATTTTTTTTTCAGAAATCATAATATTTGTAATATAATAAAGTAGTGGAAATTTTTTTTCAAAAACATTGAAGTAAACAATTTGTTTATAAAAAATTTATTAACAAATGGCGGGTTTTTTTTTTGCGAATCAATTTATATCTTGAATTAATGAAAAAACGATAATATGAAGATTAAGGATAAAATAATTTTTTTTAACAACATTTTGGTTTTTTATTTTTTTAAAAAAATTTTAAAAAACAATTTATGGCGTGATCTTGTTAGTATGTATATAAGAAAGGCTCAACGAAGCGAAAAAATTTTAAAACAATTATTTAAACATTTTTTTTCATTTACAATTAAGACAGAAGTTTGAGAAAATTTTGTTAGTCAACAATCGTTTAACTTGTTGAAAAATTAAATTTAAGTGAAATTTCCAACGGGAATAAATTATTTATAGTGTTCCGAATACACCATAATTTTTTCAAATTTGAAAAAAAACATTTAATACCTTAAATAAATTAATTAATGTGTCGTACTCGCTTTTGACGCAGCGCGCGCAACCTAAAAATGTCGCTCGTAGACCCATTTTCAGCGTTAAATTAAAATTATAAATAATGGAGATAGAGTTCCGGGAGTTGGGAGTTTTTGATTGGAAATTTCCTTCTCTTTCAGAACCTTTTTTGAAATTTCTTAAATATTAATAGTTTATGAAATATTGGCAAAAAACGAAATGCCTTTTTTTCTTCATCTTCAATTGTTCATAACTTTTGCAATTTTTAATGTGCTAATACGCGCTTCTGGCACTTTTTTCTAGACGTTATTCCAGATCCAATGAGCTATTACACATAATTTTAAGAGCAGTATCTCTATTTTAGACCATTTTCAACTTGTCGAGTAGACTAAAAGTGAAGGCATTTCTTAAAAGAAAAAGTGCCGGCTATAAGCCGAAAAAGGCAAACGTTTACACTAGAGAAGAGGTATGAAAAATAATTAATAAAAAAACCTTTTTAAAAACAAGCTTATATTCAAATACCCTAAAAAGTACAAAGTAATTGCTTTGGATGTATGACGTTATTCCGTGAGTTTTATATCAAGAGCTTGTCGCGCAGTTTTCATTTCGAATACAGATGCGACAAGATTTTGAATCTATAACTCGCGGAATAACCTACGTCACACATCCAAAGCAATTATTTTGTACTTTTTTGGGTATTTGAATAAAAGCTTGTTTTTAATAATTATTTTATTTTGTGCTTTTTAGTAAGTACCCCTAACACCCACATACCAATTTTGAATCGAGTTGGACCATAATTACAAAACTCGTTCGCCATATTGGAGCCGCCATCTTGAATTTGAGAATTTTGACAAAAAATTCATAATCTCCGACTCCGAAAACCCCCACATACCAATTTTGAATAGAATCGGACCATAATCACAGAAATCGTCGGACATCTTGAAGCCGCCATTTTGATTTTATGAATTTTGTCAGAAAATTCATAATCTTTTTTTTTTGCACTCTGTTCAAAAATAGCCTACTTTTGACATTTAAAAGTAAAAAACAATGTCACATTTTTGACGTAATATTGGAAAATAATATTTTCGAACACAATTGAAAAGACCACATGATTTTTCATAATGCAGTAATATTCCAAGGAGACTGTTTTCTTTGTTACTTCCATGTAGATTCATTGATGATTTTCGAATTTTTCATGCTTCATTCATAAATTTTCTATTTATCTAAATGGGATACATAGGAACAATGGTTTTCATTGTACGTATTACGTTCATTTCAAACTTTATTTGTGAGATTCCTCACCTCAAGAACTATGAGAAATAATTTTGAACTGCATGAAACCCGCCCCATTAAATCGTTGCTGACAACGATTTATTCAGAAACGTTGCTGAGAAATTCGTTACTCACATGTGAAAGTTTGGATCCTCCTTCCTTTTGCATTATTAATATTACAAAAAAAAACAGAGTTGGGGGTACCATAATAATGCAAGATACAACAAGTCCTTGAAAGCTCCTGTGACATACGAGAGTTATGAAAAATATTAATATCATTATATTTTCATAAACATTGGAAAAAAAAGAACGATATAATCCACTATATCTGTAATATAAAATTAATTCACTTTTTCCTCCAGTTTTCTTTCGTGGTAGTGAACACTGCATAAAAAATATTTTCAACATCTGATAATTTGTAATGATACCACCAAGAGATTCTTGCATCTTGTTTTGTCTTGTCTTGTTCGAGACGAGAACACATTTTCCTCTCGAAGAAATCAAAAAAATACGAGACAAGAGGAGAGGTCACTTGATATGAGTCAGATTTTATTTTCAAATATAAAATTAATTCCGCATTTATTTCTAAAATATACCATATGTTACGCCTATCTTATACAGTTTTTGACTTATCAAACCTCGAATAACTTAGACTAGTTGTTACTGTAAATCCTATGAAAGTTTTTAACATTTTTAAAGTAAGCTATGAAAATGACAACTATATTAAGTTTGTGAAAGATAAACGCCATGTGAAGTGGAATAAATAGAAAAATCGAATTAAACGGTTTTCTTCACATAAAAGATTCAATACAAATTGAACCAGAAAATGGTAGATCTCAGGTGAAAAAAACAACTACTTTCCTAGCAAATACCACGCAGAACGTTGAATGATATTCACCTGAAAATCCATGCATACCTCCATATAAATGGACATTGAATGCAAATGTTTCTTTCTGATGAGCTCGATTATGTTTAATTTATGTCGTGTTCACCTAACAATCCGCATACCGGTTTCAGGCTTTTTTTGGCCCTCATCAGTACGGAGTAGTCAACCAGCCAAAGGTCCGAAGAGCTCTGGCTGAAGCGAGACACAACATAACCAAAACCATCATCGAGTCTATAACACCTATAGGTACGCCGGAAAATAAAACTTTTACTGAGAAGAAATCTTTTGTTTAGAAACCTATCGAGGTGGGAGATCTTCGGAGTGTTTCTTTCTGTCACTAGGTACCGCCAGTTAAAAGTTTTCTTTTTCGGCGTACCTATAGGTGTTATAGACTCGATGATGGTTTTGGTTATGTTGTGTCTCGCTTCAGCCAGAGCTCTTCGGACCTTTGGCTGGTTGACTACTCCGTACTGATGAGGGCAAAAGCCCGAAACCGGTATGCGGATTGTTAGGTGAACGACATAAATTAAACATAATCGAGCTCATCAGAAGAAACATTTGCATTCAATGTCCATTTATGGAGGTATGCATAGATTTTCAGGTGAATATATTCAACGTTCTGCGGTATTGCTAGGAAAGTAGTTGCTTTTTCACCTGAGATCTACCATTTTCTGGTTCAACTTATATTGAATCTTTTATGTGAAGAAAACCGTTTAATTGATTTTCTATTTATTCCACTTCACATGGCGTTTATCTTCACTATATGTTAGTCGGGCTTGCCACTCCTACTGAGAAGGAATCTTTTATTTAGAAACCTATCGAGGTGGGAGATTTTCGGAGTGTTTTTTCTGTCACTAGGTACCGCCAGTTAAAGTTTTCTTTCCGGCGAACCTATAGGTGTTATAGACTGATGATGGTTTTGGTTATGTTGGTCCGCTTCAGCCAGAGCTCTTCGGACCTTTGGCTGGTTGACTTACTCCCGTACTGATGAGGGCCAAAAGCCTGAAACCGGTATGCGGATTGTTAGGTGAACACGACATAAATTAAACATAATCGAGCTCATCAGAAAGAAACATTTGCATTCAATGTCCATTTATATGGAGGTATGCATAGATTTTCAGGTGAATATCATTCAACGTTCTGCGTGGTATTTGCTAGGAAAGTAGTTGTTTTTCACCTGAAATCTACCATTTTCTGGTTCAATTTATATTGAATCTTTTATGTGAAGAAAACCGTTTAATTCGATTTTTCTATATTAAGTTTGGTTAGTGACATTTCTTTAATGGAATAATCAAAATGGTATGAAAGCGTGAAGTGCCAACAAAAAAAATATTTTCGAAATTTAAAATCTTGACTTACAATTCAGAATTCTGAGATGCAAGTCAGAATTCTTAGATTCTTGAAACAGGACTCGTATCTCAGAATTCTGACTTCCAAGTCAAAATTCTAACTTGCATCTCAGAATTCTGACATGTAAGTCAGAATTCTGGCAGTAATATCAAAATGCAAGTCAGAATTCTGAGATGCAAGTCAGAATTCTGAGATGCAAGTCAGAATTCTGAGATGCAAGTCAGAATTCTGAATTGCAAGACAGAATTTTAATTTACAAATTTTTTTTTTTAGTTGGCACTTCAACGTTTTCGTAAAATAGCAAGTCAGAATTCTGACTTGCATCTCAGAATTCTGACTTGCATCTCAGATCTCTGACTTGTAAGTCAGAATTTTAATTTACAAATTTTTTTTTTAATTGGCACTTCAACGTTTTCGTAAAATGGTTTACGTGAGGAAAAAAAATCAAAAATATACTTGTTATATACAAAACAACCAAAATAAATTTGGAAATGAACCAGGAAGAACAGCTAGATATACTGCTTCATTTCGAAGGTGAGCCTATCCATATTAATTCGCGAATAGACTTTTTTGAAATCCTGTATTATTTTTTTAGAAAATTCTGAATGTAGTTTAAGAAATGTAGCCGATCAATTAGGTAAAAGTTTCTCCAAAATCCAACGAACTTTGAAAAAGAACAACTACAAATCATGTACAATTTTACTCGTACAAGTTAAAAAGAGACTCATAAGAGGAAAAGGCTCGAATTTTGCCAACAGATGATTCAAAATTTCAATGAAGATCCCGATTATTTAAGTAGAATATTATGGACTGATGAGACATCCTTTTCTACGGCAGGAGTTTTGAATGGGAAAATTCGAAGGTCATGGGAAAAAAAGGACAACAGAAAAACATTGGTAAAACAAATAAAGAAAACAGGAAGAAAACTGTTGACGTTTGGTGCAGAATTTTTTGAAATAAAATTGTTGGCTCTATATTTTATAATTATAATTACCTAATCGGAAATCAAGATAAGCGGGAAAAGATCCATAAGCCAAGGCGGGAGGGGTCTCAAAAATTAGAATTTTCCTAAATTCCCATCCTAGTATCCCTAAGAATTGCCCAACAACAGCAAGGCCATTCCCTTCGCTCCAACTGGATAGCAAGCTGGATGGTCCGTCCCTGGAAGAAACAACAACATATATATTTTAAATTGTATATAGTAGGTTTCGTTTATTCACATGTGTATATAGTAACAAATAAATCTTTTTGATTGATTGATTTGGTATGGATTCATTTTTCTGGGGATTTCTAAAAGACATTGTTAATAAGAATAATATTCAACTCATTAAACACACGATTTGACTTGAAATAGAGAATCTGAATGTCAATAATAAATAAAGCAAATTCCAATGCACTAATAAATATAAGAAGACGTTATCATTAATGTATTGACAATGATGGTGGACCCATTATCTTTTATGAGTTATCATGTTATTTAAATTTCCTAAATAAATCTTTGTTATCTATTTTTGTGAAAATATTTGAACTTTTTCTTCCTCACTCTAAACCATTTTGATTATTCCATTAAAGAAACGTCACTAAACAAACATAATATAGTCATTTTCATAGATAGGTATTTACAGTCCGACTAGTCTAACTAATTTGTTTGAAAATATGAATAGGATGTTCATAAAATCAGATCTGGAATTATCTGCGACTGAAAGATAAACTTTAGTTTAGTTCAAGATAATCTCTTCATGTTGAAAAGGGAAACATTCTCACTTAAATATTGAATAGAAAGATTTTTCTGTGAATTGAAAAATCCACGATAAAAATGAAGTTATTTTTTGTGAATGTCTAACAGAAAACAACTACTTCCCAGGCTGATGCCGCGCTGGACATTGAACTGATAAATATTCTGAAAGGACCCTAACTCAAAAGAAAAAATCTGAAATTGAAAATTTGCATTTTTATTCAGATAGTTATTTGATTTTCTGTTCCAGTCCTAATTAGGAACTCATATAGATGAATGAGGCAAAGAAGAATGTTTTCCAAAAGAGAGTACTCACATCGCATTCACTAGGTCTTCAATACATTTTTGTCGACGAAAATCTATTTCACGCTTCCACAACCATCAGAAAGACCGGATAAAATGGGAAACACATTTTCTAGAAGCAATCTCACTTTGCGAAGATGGAAAAATTTAGAAACATGTATTTATTTATTTATAGTAGTAATACATCCAACAGACGAAAGAGTCTAATTATAGGAGTTTATAACGTAAAATTTGTGTAACACAGTATACTTATTCTAGGTTTATATGTTAACAATAACTGATAAAAAAACAATACTTTCTGAAAATACATTTAATTCGAGATGAGCCTATATAAAATTTGTTTGAATGGGGATGCATTTGAAAAGAATATATCCACTGAGGGAAGATTGTTTAGACATCTACACATATGATTTATACAATTATAGAAATGATGATGGGAATTCGGTACATCAATACGAAAGGTGAGGTTCGTTCTAGACGCTAAACGAGGAATATTGAGGTTCAATAAAGATAGTAATGTTGATGAATCGATTTCATTGTGTATACGTTTATGGATGAAAGTAAGGTCAGAAATTTCACGACGTTTTCTCAAAGAATCCATATTGAATTCATTCAAGAGAAGATTATACTCACAGTGTCTTTCTTTGAGATGCATGAATTTCAGAAATCTACGTTGAACATTTTCTAGTTTGTCACTGTATTTTGTATAATGCGGGTTCCATAACTGGCTGCCGCATTCCAATTTCGATCTTACAAAAGCAAAAATTATGCATTGCATTGCTTCTGGTGATTCGAATTCTTCGCAATTTCGAATGAGAAATCCAAGAAGACGCATTGATTTATTTGTGATATCCTCTATGTGTGACGAAAACGTTAATTTCGCGTCAAACGTTATTCCTAGATCCCTACATTCAGATACCCTCGTAATGAACGTATCCTTCAATGAATAATTGTGGAAAATTGGAGATCTACGTGAGTATGTCATCATTTTGTATTTGCTAATGTTCAGTGGTAAGTTACTCGAGGCACACCATTCAACTAAATTATTTATGTCGTGTTGTAATGTGGTACAGTCCGTAGGATCTCGAATTTCTTTAGAAAGTTTCATATCGTCTGCGAAGAGAAGTTTTTTTGATTTTATGGAGTCACAAATGTCGTTTACAAACATAAGAAATAAAAGTGGCCCTAGGTTTGAGCCCTGCGGCACCCCAGAACAGGCGACAAACTCAAAGCTTTTTTTTTCCCCTTCATATTCAACAAAAACATTTCTGTTGGAGAGGTAACATTTCAGAAGGTTTTGGAGTTTCGTAGAAATTCCGAATCGACTTAGTTTTCTCAGAAGTAAATTCGGAAACTCTGTCGAACGCCTTACTTATAAATGACGTCCACCTGATTTTTATCATCTAAGGATTTCGATTGTGGATTTTGGGGAGACACTTTGAAATTATTGTTTTTCTGACATTAAAACCTGGCATGGGGTATGATAGATTGATTTGTTTGAGAATATGAACAGGATGTTCATGAAATCAGATGTTATCTTGAACGATGATAGTGACTAAAGGTTATCTTTCAGTCACAGTTGATTCCACATCTGATTTTATGAACATCCTGTTCATATTTTCAGACAAATCAATCTATCATACCCCATGACAGGTTTTAATGTCAGAAAAACAGTAATTTCAAAGTGTCTCTCCAAAAGAAATGTTTCTAACTTTTTTCCACCTTTGCAAAGTGAGATTGCTTCTAGAGAAATGTGTTTCCCATTTCTTCCGGTCTTCCTGATGATCGTTGAAGCGTGAAATAGATTTTCGTCGACAAAAATGTATTGAAAACCTAGTGAATGCTATGTCTCTCTTGCTTCATTGTTACAAATTATTTCGGATGAGTACTCTCTTTTGGAAAACATTCTTCTTTGCCTCATTCATCTATATGAATAGAAAATCAAATAACTATCTGATAGAAAATGCAAATTTTCAATTTCAGATTTTTTCTTTTGAGTTAGGGTCTTTTCAGAATATCTATCAGATGTAGTTCAATGTCCAGGTTGGATTTAGCCAGGGAAGTAGTTGTTTTCTGTTAACTAATCATTCACAAAAAATACCTTAATTTTTATCGTGGATTTTTCAATTCACAGAAAGATAGTTCTATTCAATATTCAATAGAGAATGTTTTCCTTTTCAACTAGTCTACCTAGGGGTAACATACGGTATATTTTAGAAACCAGGAAAAAAAAAACATTCCAAAAATTCAATAATAAACAGGGTATCCCATAAAAAAAAATATCCCCTGAAATCTGCACGCTACTGAATTTTTTATAGCATTTTATCAAAATTCAGTCGTAACCACACAACTTTTACATTCAACTTTTTTTTCTATAGGCAATAATAACTATGATAAGGGGTGGGCGATTTATAGTAAATAACCCGGTACCATATGGGCGCAGATAATTTTCAAAGGTAGCATTCAAAAACTATCAAAGCTATTTGTTCAGCCATACCTAGGACTCCTCCAAAAAAAAAACATAAAGCGAGAACCTCGTAAGGGAAACACGATAATAATCACTGACACACCAGAAAAAGACAAACTTTTAGAAGAAAAAGAAGCGGCAACAAAGAAAAATTCGAATCCAAAAGTATCAGCGGCTACAAAAAAAAGAATAAAAACACTCTTAGAGAGTCCTCAAGTTCAGAAGAGTTGGATACTTTACGATTTACCACTGGCGGATCTAGGGAGTTTTTCAGGGGGGGGATGAGTTAATGGAAATTTGTAACCAAAGTTATAAAATCCATAGGAATGAAATGAAATAGGAACATATTTTTTTTTTATTTGAAACAACTGAAACCAGTGAACAATAATATAAATAATATGGAAAAAATATTGCGAAACAACAAAAACACAATTCGACAATTATTTTAAATAATAAACACTCAAAAATAAAACATGAGAAAAAAAATATAAAATTATTGTTCATAAAACAAAATATTTATGTTTTTGGCCAGTGTTTGCAAAGATACTGAAAACAACTCAAACCAGTGAACAATAATACAAATAAATTAAACAGCTCAGATCAATTCTCCAGATCAAATAGAAAGTTTCAATATGCTTTTTTTTTTCCCATGACCAAAAAAACAAACATAAAAATAACTTTTTTAGTTGGAACTTATAAAATTTGGGAATATAGAAATAAATGATTCTCGAGAATATATTGAAGAATTTTCTGGGGCTCTAAATAATTTTGTTCATCCAAGTAATTATAATTTTATACTTTTACACTATTTATCGGTTTTCCAAAATATGCAAAAATCAAACTCGTTAATAATGTCAGTTTTGCACTTACAATTTTTTACGATAAATTCAATTTCACTTGTCACCATTTCTATTTCGATGAAAAAGATCTAAAACTATAAAATGAACCTTAACTTAAACCTTATTATACACTCACTGATTGAAGAACAAATGTGAAATGACAAATGACCCTTTTCGACTTCCGACAAAAAAACAACTAGTTTCTACTTAATCCTTTGTTTTTTATTCTTACCGAAGTGGGCTTACCACTAAGATGCCTTTTACTAAGAGCACAGTCCCCAAAAACAATTTCCTCTATCGTTTTATCGTTATCTGTTTTGCCGCACTTTGATTTAGCCGCCTGTGTTTTTTTGCATACATTTGCACTGCATATAAGAATATTTCTGTTTCATAGTTGTATTGGATGATGAACGACTCCTATGAAATTTATAAACGAGTAGATTTGGGATGTTTGAGTGTTTGAGAAAACATTCAATACAACGAATAATTTTGGTTTGTATAACGTATGTTTTCTTCTTGTTGAAAACCAATAAAAGGTTAAGTTTCATATCCAGACTCTGGTTGTTGAACCAATATCACCTATTCAGAACTCTAGGGCATGGCCCCCCCTCAGATCCGCCATTGCGATTTACCATTACACGATTACTGCCACAGGAAGAATCCTACTGATAGTGGTGAAGTTTATCTAGGCCAACAATTCCAAATTCCAAAATCAAACCCAACAATGAACAAATCAAATTTATACCAATTGATAACAAAGAACCCAACTCTCAAACCAAAGACGACAATAACGTGGTAAATAAAGATAATTAATTGTGTTTGTTCAAAGGAAACATATCAGTGTATATAGCAAGACAGAATTTCATATGCTCTTCATGGGCACATGAAACTTATGGTATTCAGGGTATTCGAAATGTGTATTGTAATAACTGTTCCTGAGATAGTTCTGTTTAAATAAAACGTAATTTCAAAACAAACCACTACTATCCTTTTCAAAACCATCACTGTCCGTTTCAGCACATCGATGTTTTGATATGGACAAATGTAACTTCTTTCAAATTCGAATATCACTCAAAGAACAAGTTTTCCAAAATTGTTGTTCGAGAAGGTTATGATATAGTTATTATGACTAATGGCTTGTTTATTATGAGAGTTTATACTGGACTCGTAAGGCACTAGTGCTTTATTGTCATCATAAAACGTTTGTAAACAGAACATTATGACTTCATAATATACCAGCTCTGGATAATATGATATACAGGGTGATTCTCTAAGGTGGTTCACTTCTATAACTTTTTCATTATTGAAGATAGAAAAACGAAATTTGGGAGTAGTTCAAATTACATTTTTTGACATATTTACTTGCTTTGCTGTACTTCCAGTTTGACCAAAAATAACCCCAACTCTAGATTTTTAAATGGGACATCCTATATATTTTTACTTATTTCGATCGAGAATGACATTATAAATACAACAACACCTCACTTGTCAATATTTGACAAATAAAGTCATTTTTATTCTAATTTTTATTTTTCGATCTAGAATGCCATGAATCGTGTAAACCGCTTCATTCTTGGCCAAGTAACATGGGAAAAATACGATTTTGAGGCTTATGACTTCACAGTCGTTTTAAGAATTATTAAAAAGTCGCAAATATGAATTTTTCCAGTTAACTTGATTTTTTCAAATGGAAAGGGGGTGGCTAGTCGGCTTTTTGTGAAAGATCATTTTCTTACGAATAATTTGATACCACACACTTTCACTTTATTTTCACTATTTTTCTGAATAATTGCAAGAAGTGATCATACCCAATAACAAATAATACGTATTCGATATACTTATGCACTAAGTCCTGTTATTCTAGTTATCTGTGACAAACAATTGAAGCTGTTGCTAGGACAATGAACAAATAGGCTAATGAATATGCTGTCACTTTTAAAAATTCATTTGCTGCGTAGTTTATAATTTGATATGAAAAATTATACTAGAAACGAGAAAATTGACATGTTGCTAATTTACGGAGAAGCAAAAAAGAATGCAACTGATGCAGCTCGAATTTATGCTCAGAGATTCCCTAATCGTCGCCATCCCACTTGGCATTATTTTCCAAACCTGGAAAGGAAAATACGAATTGAATCAGAAAAAAATGCCAATAACTTCATCGTCACTGACGAAAAAGAAGTAGACGTGTTGGCCTATGTTGAAGTGAATTGTACGGCGCCAATTCGCCAAATTGTTTCTAGTGTGATATAAGTTATTCGTCCGTTTGGAGAATACTTCACAAATATTATTATCGATCATTCAAGTACCAACGACACCAACATCTTTACGATAACGACCACAATCGAAGATTAACTTATTGCAACTGGTTTTTGACTACATACAGAGAAGATGTGCGTTTTCCATTTAAGATTATTTATTCAGATGAAACTCGAATCACCAACTTGGGTCTGTTCAATCGCAATAATAAAAGGTGTAGTTTTCCCAATATCAATTGCAGAAGCATAAAAAAAGTCTTGCGGCGAAATTCTGTGAGCAGCAGTGGCGGAGGCGAGTAGTTTGCGTCAACACATGTTCACCTCCTACGAGAGATGAAGATGGGTTGCGGAAACTTAGGTGGCTACCTCCAAGTGGTATCGCTGGATAACGGGGTTGACAAGGAAAATCCAGTGGGAATGACCAGAAATGGTCAAAACCTGCGGATATCTAAGTCAATCTCAAACCAAATGCCACAACAACATAGCTTAATCCAAGGCGTCAAGCGACCCGTGCCGAGTGAGTGGATGATACCTGAGCCTGTCAGGTATAAAAAACGGAGCCTCTGGGATACATGGCGACCTCCCAGAGTAATCTGCCTTACACCTGCGCAGGGGCACCGCAGGTGTGGACGACCCTTTCCCTCACAAACAACCCTGGGAACTTCCAGTTGAAGAAGACCCAACACCGATAGCGGGTATGGAAGTCGAGGAGATTCCAGTTGAATCACACTCGGCACCAGAAACCATAAACCTAACCGAGGAGGGATCAGCAGATGGTCGAACACCTACTGAGAAACTCCCGGAAACAGAGTGGATTCCAAAGCCATTTGGTAAAATGGAAACCAAAAAGATTCTTCAGCTCATCAAAACCCAGAACATGGGGATAGATACTGAAGAATGGCTTGTCATCAAGAGACAAGAGGAGGCTTCGGGTCTAACTCTTGTCTTTCAATCTTCGACTGTGACGCCCTAAGTAGTGGGCAACACAGAATCTTTGGAGGGATCGGCCCGGAAACGGGCATGAATCCGAAGAACCTTATCAACAGGCTTCTAAACCTGATCAAAGGCACAAACCTGTTTGAATGAGGAACCACTGACGACAGAGTGATACAATAGACCCCAGCTGGTCGCAGTGTCAAGGGAAGCTAAGTGCCAACCCTGTCTCTGGCTCGTCAGTCTTAAACCAACCAACCAACCAACCAGCAGTGGCGGAGATAACTAATTTTATTTAGATATTTTAAGATTTAAAAAATACGTCGTAAATAATGAAAAATGAAAAAAAATTAAAGAAAAGCTTTTATTTATACAAATACATTAAGAAAGAAAAATAATTTCTTTTATTGTTTGATGTAGGTTATTATTATATCCTAAAACGTATTTCGATCGGCACACACCAAGACCATAGACGCTACTGGTTTTTAATCTTTCAGAGCTATTAAAACACAAATATAACGCGTGATTTATGACCTCCCATCGTAGAGACACACCTGCCAGCATTAATGTCCGACTTGATTGGCCCAGACGAATCGGTTGTATAACAGACAGCCGTCATTCGAGTCCACGTTGACTATCGGCTCTTTTGATCTACCGTTTGCCGACGGAAAATGTTTACGAGTAGTACAGATTATTTTTCGTTCCGTTTCTTCGGATATACGCTCGTGTTAGCGAAGTGAGTTTCCATTTGCTCCCTATAGAAACAGCTTCTGCAATTGATATTGGATTGGCTATACTGGTCTCAAACATGCAAGAAGGAAATTTTCAAGAGCGATTTGGTTTCAATTGCGGGATGGGTATTATCGGAGGAAAACTTTTGGGCCAATAATTTTCGACGTACAACTTACTGCGGAAAGATATCTACAGTTCCTTAGAAATCAAATTAATGATATCATTGAATATTTGCCACTGGCTAACCAAGTTGATATCTATTTCAACAAGATGGAGCGCCACCTCACAATTCTCAAGCCGTAAGAGAACATCTGAATGACACCTTCCCAGAAAAGTGGATTGGCACTGATGGACCTATTCAGTGGCCTGCGAGGTACATTCTTAAGTTGTCATATTTTGTTCTTTTTCATATTCTAGGTCACCAGATCTTACTCCGCTAGATTTTTTCTCTGGGGAACAATTAAAAATCAGGTGTATAAAACAGCATCAGCTACTCGTGAAGAACTGGAGTACCTATAAAGTAAGGGTGGCATTCCAGAACATCACTGCGGAACAGCTAATCAATGTGGTGCGCGCAACAATTGACAAAGTTGAACTTTGCCGTGATCAAGGAGAAGGTCATTTTGAAAATTTAGAACCTTAATGGACTAATTTGCGACTTTTAAATCATTCTTAAAACGACTGTGAAGTCATAAGCCTCAAAGTCGTATTTTTCCCATGTTACTTGATCAAGAATGAAGCGATTTACACGATCCATGGCATTCTAGATAAAAAATGATATTGACAAGTGAGGTGTGGTTGGATTTAGAATGTCATTCTCGATCGAAATAAGTAAAAATATGTAGGATGTTCCATTTAAAAATCGAAAGTTGGGGTTATTTCCGGTCAAACCGAAAGCACGGCAAAGTAAGTAAATATGTCAAAAATTGTAAATTGAACTATAATACACAACGCCCAAATTTCGTTTTTCTAGCTTCAATAATAAAAAAGTTATAGGGGTTAGCCACCTTGGAGAATCGCCCGGTATATACACATAAGTAAAGGGAGATATTTAATTTTAGAATATTTTATTATACAAAAGTTACTTTTCCTGTATATTGAACGTCCAATTATTAAATGTGCATTGCATGAATGACATGTTCCTTGAACTATTCGGTACAAAAGTCGAATTTTCTTGTGATGAAAATTTATTTTTTGCTGCCATGGACACAACTGCCGTTGATGTACCTGGTCGCAAATCGGGTGTTATTTCAGCACTGCCACACGTTCTAAACACTTTATTAGCTATTTCTGTCCTATACCCTTCAGCGACCATTGATGACTTCAAACCGCCATGTTTCTTTAGTGTCATCAAGTCTCCCCATATTCAACTAAAAGTGTAGCAGACGATCTTCCAAATGAATGACCTGTATATGAGTTAGCATTTTCAGGTTGAAGAAAATTAGCTACTGTTTCAGGTACCTCATAAAACTGATTTTATTCACAACCTGCTTGATACCTTTTCCATTGCGATATGCATAAAACAGGCGGCGATCCTTTGCTGCTGCTGGACATTCGGTAAAATTCAATATATTTTTCAGTAACTACAAATCTCCTGTTTACATCATTCTTTGTTTGCTTGAGTCAATTAATAACGTTCCCCAATCTTCAATATCATCTTATGTTACCTGGCTGATTTCACAAATTCGACAAGCTCCTGCAATCCCAAATACAACAACAACCCTGGCCATTGAATAAACTTAATCGGGAGCATTATTTAAAAAATCACTAATTTGTGTACTCGTAAAAATCGCTTTCTTGGGCATGTAACCTTTTTCATTTTGTTTCAGAAATGTAATTGGAATGTAACATTTTTAATGATTTGTAGATACAAGAAAAACTTTATTCAGAATTAAAAAATACAAAAGCAAAGTTTTAAATATAAAATAATATCAAGATGAAAATCTTGATTGAAGCCCGTGACTCGAAGTGATGGCGCATTTGCTGTATGGAGGAAAACCCGGAAAAACCCACAATACCATCAGAAATCAGATCATCAACTTTTTCATAGAAAAGGACACATGCTCCCTGGGAGCTGAGAGAATCAATCTTGGAAAATACACGGCAGTCATCGAAGAGGTGCCAACAATTAGAATAAGGGTGTTTGCAATATGCAGTATAGTGTCCATTGGAAATGCTGCCGCTATGATTAGATATGGCGTAGATATAACAAAGAGTATTCATTCCATCCTGAGCAGAATATTGGTCCAAATTCAAATTCTGTATGGGAAAATTAATCACATTGTCCAATTTACTGCCATCAGTCGAAGAAACACGTTTTAAATGTATAACTAAAATTTTTGGAAATGTTTGTATACGAATCATCTTTTTGAATTTCCTTTGTCATTCCACAAGTTGAACAGTATGGGCTTGCATCGTTAGTCAAAGTCTCCTCTTCTGTCAACAGTTCAATACATTGTGTTGAATTCACGACTTCGTTTGGCAAGTCTGGAATAGGGATTGAAAGTACCCAGAAAGGTTCAAAAGTAACGGAGCAGTAATTACAAAAAGTACATCTCAATATAGACTTCAGCTGACCGGCAAAAGCATCCACAATTTTGGAGTTATGAGTAGACAGATATCTTGTCCAAGAAATGGAAGCTTTCTGGTTATCATTCGTGATAACAAAATCGTTTGGTGATGGATGAATCTCTGCACTCCCTTGTTTGTATCTTCATGTAAACCTACCAGACGGTATCTTAGAAATTCTTCCGAATCTGCTGGCACGTTATGATCGAAGGAAGGAGCAAAATTTCTGAATAGACGGACGAAATGTGAAGTATCCACCATTTTTCGAGAAGAATCAGGACTCCAGATATTTTCCATCAAAGATATAAAATATTTCACTAAATTGCCTTTCATTCTTGATGTAGTAGTATTTGAATCCTCTATACAAAAACAATTCTTGAAAAATTCCAACAAAACCTTGGTGTTCGAGAGACACTGGATCATGCTATTCATAAAACAGGTATATTTCCTACATTCTTCAATCCTCTTAGGCCAAATGGAGTCTCTTGTTGGTATGGTATGCTCACTCATGTTTAACGAAGAATCCATAGGTTCATTGTTCCTGTAATTCAAAGAAGGTGATAGAGAAACTGATATTGATTTTTTGGAAAGTACTGAGTGAATATCTTTGATAACTGATATGTATCTCGTAGGAAAATTGGGACGATAAAATAATTTATCCAGTGGATGCGATGGAGGAATTGTACCCATTACAGAAGAAGCACTGCCCCTTTGAATTGCTATACTAATTCTTTGTATCAAAAATGACGTTGAACGTTTATCTTTTGTAGCGCGGCCCACTCTCCTTCCAATTTCATGAATAAAAGGCAGAGATTCAGGGCCAAAGACACCAAAAGTTTCGACAGCTATTGGATGGAAAATATAATTATTTCCAAGATTTTGATATTTCTTTCTTTCCAATTTCTCGCTAGATATTGCTGCAGCACCTGCGGATTTGGAAGTGTTTGCTAAATGAGACGCTGCAACTGTGTCGGCACAAGTGAAGTCCCACACCAAAGGTTTGCCACATACCATCACGACGGGTGCCAAGAGGTTCTAACACAGCTGGAATACCTACCGATACCATAGAACGTGTAATGATATCATTGACTTGATAATGTCTGGATAAACGACCTGCACTTCTATGACAGCTCAAACCATGAGTTCCTTTTTGATTCACTTCACTACCACATATACTTTTAATCATTGAATAATTCGACCACATTATTGATGGCTTCTGTTGGTGTGCCAGTTCCGAAAAATAAGCCAATAACACCGTCTTCCATTCCACAAATCTAGAATACGCGGTTTCGTAAATTTTCCGCGATTCAGCTGTCAATAATTTTTGTAACGCTACATCTGCTAACTCCGGTGGAGTCAGAGAAATCTCGGAATCAGACTTTTTAACTATATATTATTCAAAATAACTTTTTTTTGTTTATGTTCTGGTTCCCACGAAAAGGGATATCCTGTAATGTTCAGAGAACATCGTGGGAACCTAGGGAAAGAAGGTAGGAGTTGGTGTTCTTCTTAAATTTCTGAAGGTTGTATGCCTCGGGGAACACCTCCCTAGGCAATGAGTTCCAAAGCCTCGCTGTTCGTTGGATGAACGAGTCTTTGGAAAGTGATGTTCTGCAGGTCTCCAAAGTGACCACGAAGGGGTGTGATGACTGAACTTGACGGGTTAATCTCGAAGAGACTGCCAAAGCAGGAACGATTGTTGATATTTCAGAAGAGCATCGCCCATGAAAATATCTATAAAATAGAGACAAATCGCCAACTTTTCTACGGTGTTCCAGACAAGTGAGCGAGTTTGTAAGCGAGGCATCACCGACGAGACGAATTGCCCTTTTTTGGACAGAATCCAATAGCCTCAGGATATGTTTAGGTGCCGCATTCCAAATATGGGAACAGTATTCCAGGACAGGTCGGATCTGTGCCTTATAGATCATAAGCAGCAGACTGGGGCTGAAATAGCTCTTGGCACGAAACAAAAAACCAAGTTTTTGGGATGCACTTTTGGCAATGGACCTCACGTGATTTTCCCAGGAAAGGTTATTGCTGATAGTAATACCAAGCATCGATATGGATGGCTTCAGTGGTATGGTTACTCCTGACAAAGTTATGTTAGGCACAGTGAGATCGGCTTTTCTAGAGAAAAGACATGCTTGTGTTTTGTTTGCATTGAATTCTACCAAGTTATTAGATCCCCATTCGAGAATTGTTGCTAAGTCCATATTTATATTATTAACATTTCTTCCTCGTTCATTTCTGGTTTCACGGGCTGATATAGGGGCCCTGGAAGAGAAAGCGGTATGGAGGGTACTACCAAACAACCACTTAGTTCGCAATTTTTAAGTCAAATCACAGAATTTAAATTGACAGATATTTGATTACTTTAAAGGTTTCCTTAGCAACGCAGGTCTAATTGTCGCTATAAGTACAACAGCCTACTAGTTTAAAAAATTCGTATTTCACATCGATAATTTTCTGACTTTAATATATTGTAATAATATGTTTTTTAAATATTAAATCGTCGCTTTTCCCGTCACAGAAAAAATAGTGTATTATTCACGGGAAAAATATTAGATTTTAGCTCTCGGACACAATCTCGAGCTAAAATCGAATACTTTTTCCCTTGTATAATAAATAACTATTATTGGGATGCCGAAGGATTTTACAAGGGAATTTGATTCATTACCATCTAAGATGAGTCCGATTAGATGAATAACTTTTAGTAGCAATATTAGCTGTATCTGAGAAACCAAAATATCGGAGTTTCTTGCATAAAACCAAGGGATCAAGTGTGTCGAAAACCTTACAGGTAAGACAGGCGAAGTTGCCTTTATCCAGAAATTTGAGATATCATCTGTTATTAAACTCAACGCTGTGCTAGTGCCAAATTGGGCGCGAAAACCCGATTGGACATCGGTTATCAGTTTTTTTCATCAGCAAAGTTCTTCATCTGTTCTTTAAGGTAGTACCGCCACGAGACAGTTGAATTAGGAAATTATCAAAATACGGATTGTTTAACATGTGAACAACACCTCTATGAAATTTTAACAAGTTTCACCTTCCCGAACCCGAGATATATATATAATTGAAGTTGACTCAATTAACACGTAACATATGGACCATGCATAGGCAAACAGCACATTATTAATTCTACCGTTTGTACAAAAATTAAGAAGTTAATGAAAAACGAGGAGGAGGTAGAGCAGAATATCACAGATATTGTGAAAAAAAATGAAAGTTATTGACCATCTAGTCTGACAGATATAATCAAAAACTACTCTCGTTATTCAAAATAGTCCACGGGGAAGCGTACATTAATAATTCTACCGTTAGTACTAAAATTAAAGAGTTTATGAAAAACAAGGAGGAGCTAGAGCAGGATATCACAGATATTGTGAAAAAAAATCAAAATGATTGACGTTCTAGTTTGACAGATATAATCAAAACTACTCTCGTTATTCAAAATAGTCCACGGAGAAGTGCACACCCTGAAGGGGGGGTCGTAGAGAAATGCGGATTGTGCCAGGGGACTTTTTATAGAAGGACGGGGGACCATTTGAGGGTCTGAACGCGAAAAAAAAATCCTTTTCCTAGTGGACCCCATCGATTTTAACGATACCCCCCCTTCCCCTCCAAAAAAAAAAGTTCAAAAAGAGTACTACAAAAAAGTCCATTGAAGTTTTATCGAAAAACGATAATTTTTTCTCATGACGTATGATTTCTAGTGAGAGGGGGGGGTCTGATTTTTTTTTGCTGCGCTTTTCGGGGACATCAATTTTTTGAGTCGCCGACTTTCTATAACGAAGAAATTTTCTAGTGTCAATTGGGGGCAAGGGGCCCCCTACAAAAAAAATTTTTTTCGCGTTTCAAATTGAAAGGTCCTTTGAAAATTTTCGATTCCGTCGAAAATAATTTCCTAATTCAACTGTCTCGTGGCGGAACTACCTTAAGAACCATTTCGAAAACTTTCGATAGGGCTGACAGAATACTGACCGGTCTTCAAGTTGCTCAGGATTATTACATTATGACAGAAGGAGCCTGTTTTCCGCTACCGATGACAAAAAAGATAAAAAACACAGGTTGGATGATACAACAGCTGCCAGTTGAAATTAATATTGATTTGTTTCGTATTGTTCTTATCTTCCAATATCAGTCAAACCCCTATTAGGAACACGCCTTATGAATAAACATATTTTTATCGGACAATGAAAGAAGTGACGAATAGCACGAGATTCTCTTGTCACTTTTTATCCTAATTGCGCCTGATTTGAATAATTACTGGTAATTACCAGCATACAGTTCAATTCTCTCTGAGAGATATACGAGTAGTGTCCACGATGAAAAAGTACAGGAAATATTTTACATTATGTGTATGACAATGTTCCTTTCATTATTATTACCCTTAGCTATACACCAGTTACATATTTATTCGATGTTTGCACACAGGGACCTGGCCGTATCCACTTTATATATCGAACAGATGTGAAATAATCTGCTTATACAGTGTGGCTCATTCTCTCAATCAAAATGATAGGGTGAGACATTCTGATTCTGTAGAAAAGATTTGCGACAACTGATTTCGAAGGTCTCATTGGCTATTTTAGCGTTTAATATAATGTTATGAATAAATTAACGAATATGTGTAGTATGTAGATAGTCGTTTTTAGATCGTCAACATCCATAGGGACGTCATCGAAAATGCGTTCTATCATCCTGCTACCGTGCAGCATGCAGTATGCAGCATCACTACAAAATTCCACATCCTTGTAGAAAAAAGAATTTCCCTTCGAATGGCGAAAAGCATGATTGAATCGTAGTACAGAAAATATTGTTTTCCCGCTCCAAAGTGAAGAAAATAATTTTTGCTCAGGCACCGGTGCAGACTTTTGTTGGAAGAATCGCAAAAAGATCAGGGACAGAGCGATGGGTGTGAAATTCTGGAAACTTATCCGAAAAACCAGGAAAAAAACTATTTTGGGTTTTGTTTTTGGGCATAAAAATAATTTCCGGTTTTTTTGGCGGAAGTTTGGATTTTTTTCCAACTCGGGAACGGTAAAAATAAAGCAATTCTGCGTACTCCAATCGATTCAGAATGGCCGAATTAGTCTGGAATAGTATATTAAGCAATGAGCACAAAATGATGCCCATTTTGCACGAGTATGAAATTTGCAGCACGAGCCGAAGGCAAGTGCTGCAATTCATGCGAGTGCAAAATGGCCATTTTGTTGCGAGTTGCATACTATACTTTTTCTATGACAACATATCGTTCACGTTTAATACAAGCATACATTGCAAAAACTTTGAAAGAAATAAACTGTTGATATTTCATTACCCCGAATTCGCCGCTAATGGGCTTTCTATCAGAATTAAAACATAAATTGAAGAAATATGTAAATATTTTCTTTATTGCTATTTCTAATAGGTACACAGAAATAGAAGCCTATAAATGTATGTATGCATCTAATTGAAGTTGAATGTGCAATTATTGAATATCATATTTGGAGAACTTGATTGCTGAATACTTAATTCTTTTCGAAATTGATAATTTGTCGACGTTGAATTAGACGGCTTCTCGCGATTTTCCATTTCTAAATTCGTTGGTATGCCTGATGGTATGTTCTGTATTGCATTTGCAATTTTATTTGCTATGTCAAGCTTACTTTTCTTCGATTCATCAATATATCCCTCAGCGACTGTAGTAGATTTCCAGCCACCGTGGCGTTTTAACATGGTTATGTCACCTACAGCATCAACAAGAATTGTTGCGGAGGATCGGCGAAAGCAGTGCCCAGTATATAATTCGTAATTTGGCAATTTTAAATACTTGGCAATGTCTTTTCCCATAGCTCCAAACTTATTCAGACCTATTCTCTGAATGGTAAACTTTCCTTTTTGATAATTAATGAAAAACCATAGACCATTAGCATTTTGAGGGCGAAGATTTGTGTATTTTTTATAAATTTCGTAGAATTTGCCAGTTACAGAAAAATTTCGTACTATTTTGGTTTTACTGTCTGGTATTGTTAGATACCAAAACAGCTGAACCAAGATCATTGAAATGAGTAATTTTCATTTGATGTAATTCATGTCTTCTACATGCACCCATTACTCCCATAACTAATGCAAACTACAATGTAAATTAGTTTACTTAAACATATTTTTCATCAAATGGAAATATAAAACTTACTTTTGTTGCCAAATATATTTCATCTGGAGCCTGTTCAATGAAATTATCGATGTCATTTGCTGTAAAGATCTTTGACTTTTTGGGTTTGTAGCCGTTAGACTGCCGCTTGAGGAATGCTTTCAGTTTCAAATATTTGGCAATATCTATATCATTATAGATAACTAAGAGTCGTTCTCAGCATTGAGAAGTGTGACCACAAAGTGGAACTTTAAAATTTTTTGGCTAAGTCGCCAAAATAAGCCATTAAAACGTTCTCGGCAAACGATTTTGTCTTTTGATCTACCTTCCATTCCAAAAAAAGGTTATAAGCGCGTTGATACATACTCTTCGACGTTTCCGGTAATAAATTCAGTGTTGTTACCTTCGCTGCTTCTATTATGTTCGGAGGTGTCAAATCTAAGTCAATATCACTAGCAGTTTCCATTTTAATTAATAGTTTTTATAGAAAACAACTATGAAATTACTCGTTACCTACTAAAACTTTGACAGAAACGATCTGCTGACATTTCATCAATTTGTCGCTGGACGTCATAATTTGACAAGCCGTAGTCGTCGTGATTTTAGAGTGAATCTAGACCTAACACAAAATATTCCATTTCGCATTTTTTGCTTAGCAACTTGCCTAGCAACCGATGCAAAAATGAAATTCTGTACAAAATGTGCTTGTTTATGATTGAAGTTACGGTTATAAAATGAACATTTATCGAGGTTGTCGTAGAAAAATGGAATTTCGATTCGATACGGAAAAAAAATTTGAAAGTAAAATTTTTGAACAACGCCTAGACCCCTTAGTATCTTCGAAAAACCAAAGTGGTCGTATCGATCTCCGGTTTGAACCAAAATGTGGAAAATGCCTCGTAGATTCCGATAAAAACTTTTTAACAAAAAATCAAACCGACAAAATAAGCAACTGAAAAGTAAAAAATAAAATGAACCTCTTTAGTCACAATAACTTAGCTCCTAAACTAATGTAAGTAACTAATTTTGAGTCGGCGCCAAACAAACAAGCAAATGAATTAGATAAGGCGTAAAATGATGGCATCGAGTTGGGCGGTGACATTCTGATGATTTTTTTGAAGTAATTTAATAATATTCGTTGATTGTTTGTTTGGCGCCGACTCAAAATTAGTTACTTACATCAGTGTAGGAGGTTAGTTATTGAGACTAAGAAGGTTTATTTTATTTTTTACTTTTCAGTTCCGTATTTTGTCGGTTTAATTTTTTGTTGAAAAGTTTTTATTTTTCAATTTTTTGTGGCTGAAATCTACTAATTACTACCCACTTGTTTTTTTATTACTTCCAAAATACTTACCTACCCACCTTACTTCAACTATTACCAGTTAAATAATATGATTATTTACTTTTACTATTTATTGTAATATACATTATTTTTGTTGTTCTAGTTAGTTTATTTCATTACTTTGTATATCATTCCATCTTCTCATAGAATATAATGATTGTGACGGATGTAGGAGAACAAAAATAATGACAATAGCGATCTGTCATTGTCAACTACATATGTGTGCCAATGTTCACAAGTGAAGAATCAATTATCCCCTATTTTTTTACCCGCAAGGGTGAATAATTCCATTTGAAATCCAAATATGATCAACTATGAGGTATACCTTATCTATTAAAAAAGAATCATCCAAATCGAAGATCCCAGTACAAAGTAATGCCTGATAGAATCGGTTAACGGACCAGAATTCAGAGGATGAGTGATCAATATCCTTCGTTTTGCTACCCCTAGGGGTGGATTTCATCTTTTAAATTCAAATGGGACCAACTTCGAAGTACACTCTATCCACTAAAGAAAGAATGATCGGAATCGGACGTCTCAGTAAAAAGTTATGCGTAATCATACATAAAAAAAATATATACGCTCCTTCTTTATAGTTTCGTCGGTTAAAAATATGGCATATGTGGTACATCAATACGACAGATTCACCGTGGATACAACACGTTGCTAGCTTTTGACTGTCCGTAAACTAAGTTTCAATAAACTCGGTTTAGCTTTTGTCTATTTGTGTCGGTGAATCTCGATCGAGGTTTATCAAGATTAAAATCTGAGTTTAGTGAGATCGGAGTTTATGAGAACGCCTTTTATCTGAGTTCTGGTGAAATCGGGCCTGAGAATTACTGAAATTTTTTCCAATTCTTGTATCCAACACCCCCGCTAAGTTTCAATCTCATACCCTATATAGGAACTCTGGAAACCATGGCTTGTCTAATGCTCATATGACTAATAAAATACAATAAATAACTATAAAATTCGATAAGAAACATTTCCGGTGCTCGAAAAGATTTCATGCTAATCGATTAAACAATTTTATTTTCTGTAATGAAGTGTAAAAATCACGAGGGATATTTTTGTTCAGAATCATTTTTCTTTTTCGAAAAATATGTCTGGAAGATAGGGAAACAAATTATCGGAATAAATAGCTGACGGCGAGATTAGAAGTAGAGGAAAGCGGATGACTTGAAGGGCAAGGGAACACAATATTGAAAATAAACTTTTCTTATTAATCAGGTGGTCAAAATAAGGGAAAGTGTGATATTATTAAAACGCTATTTTATGGGTCAGTTTTGTCACAGACTACACATTAGCACTAAAAAATTGGATTTTGTCTGTTCAACTGCACCAAGAAAATCACTTGAAATTATTAACGAAAAAATATTCGACAAAGAATGTGAAACTTGAAATGAGTTTGTGCAAATTATTAAAAGAAGGACAAATCATATCAGCAAACAAAAATAATTTCAAAAAGTGCAAATTGCCAGTTAGTTAGATGCAAAAATAATATTTAGAATTCGTGTTAAACAAATTTCAAATAATTTTAACACTTTCCTAATACACATTCCATTACGTTTCGATGTTGATTCTGCAAATTCGCGAATATTCAAACTTATATTCATACATTCACAAGTCGGAAAATTTATTCATTTTTATTTATTATACAGTTTGCAAGAATGCGGAAATTTTTACAAGGACCTGCCATGAGGTAATAAAAAATGGTATGTATTCCATGATTCTCGTTAGGTATTATGGTTGCAAACACAATGGTTTCTATTTGGAGAAAATGAGATGAATAATAATGCAGAAAAAAACAAGTTTTAAATTGAGCCAAGAGTCGGGTCTAGAATGAAGTGTCAATATATTGATAGGAATTTGTTTCGAGTTGTACAGGGTGTTAGGTAAGTACGTGGCCAAACTTGAAGGGGTGATTCTTTGAGTAATTCTAAGACGAAAAGTTCATATAAACATAGGTCCGGTAATGCTCCGTTTTCAAGATACAGGGTGCGTCAACATTTTTAAAAGAAATCGTGTTTTCCTAAATATCTTAACAGTCCTATAGCCGATTCTGTTAAAATTTATCAGTGTTATTTGGGGTAGCAAGGGGTTAATTTAGTCTTAACTAGATTGAAAATATCATGTCCAGTGGCGTCCCAGAAGGCACCTTACCCAATATTTTTGACAAAAAAAAATGTGCGCTACTGATTTTTTGCAATTTTTGTATTGTTCCGCATTGAGCTACTGAAACTACAACTTTTTATCTTTAGCATTTTTTCGTATCTTGCTTTTTTTTTTGAGAAAAAAAACACTTTATTGTTATGTGGTAACGCCGGAAATTAAAAAAAAACATGAAACAAGAAGAACCCGTTATTAAAACCACACTTAAACAAATGGTACGCAACTTTTTTCAGTAAGAAAATATTTAACAATAAGTAACACAAAACTTACAATAGTTGCTCAAAATGTCCTCCTTCAACTTCAATGAAATGAAATTACCTCGTCTTAACATCGATCGCCGAACAGGTTGAAATATTTCCGGTGTATGTCTTATCTGATCACATGAATCCCGTATCCGTTGGATTAATTCTTCTTCAGTGTTGACTGGAGTTTTATAAAGGAGGGACTTTGAATGTCCCCAAAGGAAGAAATCTAAGGGATTTAAATCCGGTGACCTGGATGGCAATGACTGTGGACCTGCGCGACCGATCCAGTTTTCTCCATAAGTTGCATCCAGAAATTGACGTGCTACTATGCTAAAGTGAGGTGGGGCCCATAGTGCATGAACCACAAAGCTCCTCTCACGCAAGTAGCATTTTGGGTGGACGGAACGTAAAGGCCACGATTCTGGAAAACGAAGTGTTTGACCATAACCACTGCCACATAATATACACGGTTCTATCACGAGGCGGCTACCAAAATGGGGAACACTTTTTTGGTGGCTGCTACGTTCCGATCTACGTTCCTGGATCTCAGATAGCCACGTTGTGGTCACCTGGCAAAAACGTGGATATATAGTGGCCGACACTAGACACGTTAAACAACTGACTGCGTTTGTTTGAATAATATGTAGCTCTATCTCTGTTCAGCAAAATATTTTTGTGATAAATGTTCCTCATTCTTCCATTTTGCCTGATTCATTTCTAGCACTCGATCAATTATAGAAATATATAACATATAAACATACAAACACGTAAGTATATTGAATTTGGATACTTCTGAACGGGATAAAATTAAAAAGATTGAGAGTTTTATGGGAAATATGGGTGTTGTATTGTGAACATGCGCCATCTGAATACACTTTATTTAAGGAAAACATTATAATTTTGGAAATAACTCGCCTCTGAAATTATGTACTTAAATCCCTCAAACATTGTTTTATCAATCTTGGTTAGTTGAAACAACTACTTACGTAACAAATTACTACGTTTGATGCAGTGTTGATGACAAAAAAATCTTTATTGAATATTTCGATCATTTCTCTAATAATGGCGACAGCATATTCCTGTAAATATGGCGGCTTTTGGAGAATATTACTTTAAAGTTGAAGAAAGTGTAAATATACCACTCTAAAGTCCCTCCCATCATAAAGTGCCCAGTGGAACTGAATTATTAACTTTTCCACCACTGGAAAGTGGCACCCACGTCGCAGGCCCATGACTCACCAGTTCAAAGTTATAACCTAAAAATTACAATAGGTCTTATACCCTTGAAAGGGGCGGACACATCGGGCTATTATAAGCTGCCACTTCAAAGTTATAACCTCGAAATTGCGGATACATGTTCATTAATTGTTAAAAAAGGACTTGTAACAAGTATACCAGATATCAATTAACAAGTAATGAAAATTATATCATTTATGCTAACAGAATTAACAATTAAAGTATAAATATTAAGCAGGAGCACAAGTCAGAGATCCGATCTATTTAAATTAACCTTCTTATACAAAATCAAGGAAAATTGTCTATTGAAAACTCATAACCCATTTTATTTTGAATGAATATCAATCACGTTTCACGTAATAGGTGAAACGAACTTTTTGTAAGCCACAATAACATATTTTGAGAACAGTTAGGTTAGTTTTTGTCATCGCCGACCAATCCACGGTCACTTCAAAATTCAGGGAAAATTGTCTATTGAAAACGCATAACCCATTTCATATTTAATGAATATCATTCACATTTCAGGTAACATATAAAACAAACTTTTTGTAAGCCAGAATAAAATAATTTGAGAAAAGTTAGGTTAGTTTTTGTCATCGCACGGACCAATCCACGGTCACTTCAAAATCAGGGAAAATTGTCTATTGAAAACGCATAACCCATTTCATATTGAATAAAATCATTCATGTTTCACGTAATAGGTTAAGCAAACTTTTTTAAGCCACAATAAAATAATTTGAGAAAACTTAGGTTAGCTTTCGTCATCGCGCGGAATCGTGAAGTCTGGGAGACTCAACAAAACATTCTACAAACATTAAAAATTTTAAAAAATTCCAATAAAATATGTTGAAATCATCTGATTATTCTTTTGTTTATTCGTATACGTATTTCATAATAAATAATTCATAAAATAATTATAAACAACAACGATACACATTGATGAATAAGAAAAGTAAAGTATTACCCAAAAATCGTGTAGAAAATTACTTGAAAACTACTATATATTTATTATGCCGAATATAATAATTAACGTTTGAGAAAAAGAAAAATTATAATGGGAAATTGAAAACGATATAAACCAATTATTATAGGAAGGGATATGATTGTTTACTTTCTCAATCTACCCTAAGAGTATGGGAGGTTCAAAAAACCATTCTAACAACGATAAAAATGCATGATATACACGAAAAATCGTTCTAATTACCATTAAAATCTGCGAAACGATATTACCATCTGTTGATGGTGAACTAACTTCATTAAGCCTACTGGCCATATTCACAACACTTTTCAATTCTTGACTTAAAGATGGATAAACGACTGAGAGTATTATCAGTAATAATGTCAATGAATTATTGAACTCCTACGTAATTTGTAGTGACTTTTATTAATTGCGACCTGTGGTTATCACTTATGGAGATGGCAAGAACGTGGCAACCATCACCACATATCACAATCAAGTGCCTGTCACATTGAAGGTTTTATGGAAGTTACCAAAACGTCACCAAAACTGTCATACTCTCTTGAAAATGACTGTGACTTCTAAGTGATTTTTAAGTGGTACAGAATGGTTACCGCAACGGTTATTTTCCACTTTTAAGTTTGAAAACCTTTAAAGTGATTTTCTCAATGGCCATAATGTTTCAGACACCTCAAATGACACTAATAAGTTATGAAACTGTGAAGTGGCTACCATAAATGGCAATTATGTGACTACAACCAAACACATATACAATTTTAGTTATTCTTACTGTATAGTGGTAGATTTAGTAGTGATTACGTGATAACCACCGAGTCGGAGTTGCAGTATCAGTTTCCGTCACTATAATGCTGCTTGGGTACTGCCAGTGGGACATTTTCTAATAGTACAGGTAACACAATTTCAAAAAAATGACGATACTCTTGACCAGTTAATCTCGGGGGTAAAAAATGAGGTCCAATGAGATAATCACCCACAATACCAACTCAAACATTCAGGGAAAACTGTTGTTAATAATGATGTTCTATAAGCGCAAGGGGATTTTCTTCATCCCAGATATGATTGTTATGATCGTTCATAATTGAATTTCGCGAAAAACACGCTTTATCGGTAAACAATATACGGGATAGAAATGTCGGAGATGTTGCCTGTTGTTGCAAAAACCAAGTAGAATAAACAACTCGCTTGGGAAAATCCGCAGGTAATAATGCTTGAACACGCTGTATGTGGTAAGGATACAGTTGATAGTCCCTTAGAATCTTCCATACAGTAAAGTGAGAAATGTTTAATTGTTGTGCAATTTTGCGTGTACTTGTATGGAGGCTACGCTCAACTCCACGTAAAACTGCTTCCTCCAGCTCCACTGTTCTTACCGTTGCAGGTCTCCCAATAAGAGCAGCCGACCTTTAGAAGATGCCTGATTCGCACAACCTCTCGTTATTCTTACAAATGTTTGTCTATTTGGTACAATGCGATGAGGATATCTCACTTGATAAATGCGTCTAGCCGCTCTGGAATTGCCTAGGGCCATTCCATAACAAAATGCATATCGGCCATTTCGTAGTTTGTAAACCGAACCATTTTCTAATATCAGTTACGAATTTCATAGCCTAAAACTCTTAAAAACACTTCAAATAATTACTATCAAATAATTACGTATGCACGGTTTCAAGTTATGTCAAAGTCAAATGTGTTTGAACAATTGTTTTTCCTTCCATGGCACTCTAACTTTACTTTCAAAACACTGCAGTAATAATTAACGTTCTTTGTTTAATCGAAAACAGTTAATCTAAAAATTCAGAAGATGACTTTCGTGTAATTTCAATTGTTTAATCATAAATAAAAATCTCGTTATTACATATCCATGAACAACAATAAAAACATTTTTTAATAATAATTATTATCTTTTTTTGCTTGCATTATTTTTGATAACAATTTCTAAGACTAGAATAGACTATTGATATGGAAAAAAATAACAAATACACCCCAGTTTTTGATGGTTTGGTAGTTCAAATTTTTTATTATGTTGTCCCAGAGACATGCAATAAAGTGATTTTTATGTTTTTTCTCAAAAACAAAGCAAGATACGAAAAAAATGCTGAAAATAAAAAAGCTGTAGTTCCAGTTGCTCAATGCGAAAAAAAAACACAGACATTCGTAACTACAGACCAATAGCCTTAATTTATGGTGTCTCAAAATTACTCGAAATAATCTTTTTCGATCTCATCTAGTCACATGTGAGTAAATCCCTGTCATATTTTCAATATGGTTTTATGAAGTCACGTAGCAATGTATCTAACCTTTGCACGTTTACACAGTTCATATCTAATTCCCTTGATAATCGTCTCCAAATTGATGTTATATACACTGATTTCAGTAGAGCGTTTGATACAGTATCCCACAAACAGCTATTGTTAAAATTGGGAGCTTTTGGTCTTTCGCCCAAGATTCAGCTTGTATTGAAATCCTACTCGATAGACAACTATTTGTTGAATATGAAGGTGTGAAATATTCCAATTTCGTAGCTTACTCAGGAGTACCTCAGGGATCGAACTTAGGGCCACTCCTATTCCTAATATTCATCGATGAAATATGTACTTTTTTTCAGTCGAGCAAACTACTTTTTGCTGATGATATGAAAATCTACCGATTGCTTTCGTCTCCAAGCACAATTTAAATCTCTTATCGAACTGGTTATATTTGAATGTTGATAAATGCAAAATTATGAGCTATTCCAGAGAAGTTTCTCCTGTTATATATGACTATAGAATCGGTGATGGTATCCTAAGACGAGTGAATGAATGCAAAGACTTGGGTGTTCTCTGTTATACCAAACTTACGTTTAAACAGCACATTGAAAAAATAATAAACAATGCTACAAGAACTCTGGGTTTACTAATACGCATTTGTAAATAATTTTCAAATCTCAGGAATATTTTCTCCTATCTACTACTGTTTAGTTCGCAGCAAACTTGAAAATTGTAATTTAGTGTGGACCCTAGCAACGTCAAATACAGCATTGAATCAGTTCAAAAGAAATTTCTTAAATTTCTATTCTACAAGAAACACCACACTCATCCCATTTATCACTACGAATACGATGTACTATTGGAAGAATTTAATTTTGTTACCCTGAGAAAACGTAGAGAAATAGCAAATATCATATTTTGATGAAAGAAAATTGTATTTCGTGCATAAAATAATTTATTAAAATCGTAGCAAAGCGCTTTCGACCGTTAGGTCATCATCAGTGCGTACCTGAAAGTGAGTAATATTGATAGAGAAGTAGTTACTGAAAAGTTATTTTTTTTTTAGAAAGAAAATTGACAAGAAGCCAAAAAGACCAGGAAATATCTCATGATCAATGAAAGTTATACAGATTTACGTAACACACATGTTTAAATACATATTCTTGGCCAGGATGAAAATTGAGATTACAATTTTTCCTTATCTTTTAAAAAACCATTGTTTTTGTGTGATAGCTGGACCCAAGTGACAAGATTGACAATTGACAAGTGAACTATGAAGTAGATTGACAATTGACAAGTGAACTATGAAGTAGATTGGCAGGGAACACTTCATAGTTCACTTGTCAATTGTCAATCTACTTCATAGTTCACTTGTCAATTGTCAATCTTGTCTTCTGGGTCCAGCTATCACACAACAACAATGGCTTTTTAAAAGATAAGGAAAAATTGTGATCTCAATTTTCATCCTGGCCAAGAATATGTATTTTAACATGTGTGTCACGTAAACCTATATAACTTTTTTTTTTTTTTAGAAAATCTAAAAAATTAAATTTTATTTTTTAATTTTCAATATTACTTACTTTCAGGTACGCTCTGATGATGACCTAACGGTCGAAAGCGCTTTGCTACGATTTTAATAAATTATTTTATACACGAAATACAATTTTCTTTCATCGATTATATCGATACGTGCACACAGTCACACTTTTCATTTAATATCATATTTGTTTACAAACTGATAAATAATCAAGTCGACTCAACATCTCTATTATCACTATTAAATTCCAATACTCCACGTATTTCGTCAAGGTCACACTTGACTTTTCGAATCGACATGCCAAATTCACAGCATCACTACAATAGTCCAATTTCAACTATGTGTAGAAGCCTCAACAATGTACCCTCTCTAGTCATCTTCTCTAACTTGAATCAATTTAGAAAGCAACTGTATAGACTTATTTCAAATTAGCTTCGACATATGTACACTTACAATTTTTTACTTGTATCTCCTTCGTGCATCTGTACTTTATTCTAAGTTATCACCTTTTCTACTTAATCTAACCTTCACTCTCTTGAATGGCCTATAGCTAGGCATCTCTTTGTTATGATTTGTTATTATTTGTTAACATTGATATCATTTACTCCTGATTTACTATTATATTCACTTCAAATTGTTATAATTATTATTATATACTCCTGTTATTGGGCTTAGGCCTGTTGGATGTATTATGTCTAAAATAAAAATAAGAAATAAATAAAAAATCTCAAAGTCCGATTTTTGGGAAGCAGAGCGTTTTACAAACTCACACTGTGATTACTCTATCCGGGATAGATAATCTGTTACTTCATTGAATTTGTACGAGCATGGAAAACCGACCAAATCGGCTAAATAGGCTTTTCCTAGATTCCTAGTGGATGTATAGTTCAGGGATTTGTGGTCAGATTAAATTGTAATTGTACTATTTTCAACCGTACTGTTAGACACATTTTAATTGGTACCAATACCCACCGATTTGTTTTACAGTCTGCATGAGTTCTCTGTTTATTGCCATCTTGCTGTTTATATTATCCATTTGAATAACACATCCCAATGATTCAATCCAGAGTTAATTAATAATGATTACATGATTTTGTCCCAACTTATTTACTAGTTGATTCCGATGATGTCATTGAGATATGATCCCATACAAAATAAATGAAAATATCTGCATTTTTAACACTTTCTTGACCCGACCTCTCCGTATCGTTACATATGGCTGTAATAGGAAATGACCCGTCTCATTCCGAGGTGAACTCTGGCAAAGTAAACTGGCACGTTTCTCGTTCAATTTGACCGACTAGAAAATCAGAAACAGCCTCCTGAGTCAGGCTAAAATATTTCATGACCTTTCATAGTTTCTTGAAGGACGATAACCGATCTCAAAAATGCAGAGAACATTTTGAAACGGAGGTCCTTTACGCTGCTTGCGTTAGGTGTTGACTATTTTTTTTTTATGTTCTGGTTCCCACGAAAAGGGATATCCTGTAATGTTCAGAGAACATCGTGGGAACCAAGGGAAAGAAGGTAGGAGTTGGTGTTCTTCTTAAATTTCTGGAGGTTGTATGCCTCGGGGAACACCTCCCTAGGCAATGAGTTCCAAAGCCTCGCTGTTCGTTGGATGAACGAGTCTTTGGAAAGTGATGTTCTGCAGGTCTCCAAAGTGACCAGGAAGGGGTGTGATGACTGAACTTGACCGGTTAGTCTCGAAGAGACTGCCAAAGCAGGAACGATTGTTGATATTTCAGAAGAGCATCGCCCATGAAAATATCTATAAAATAGAGACAAATCGCCAACTTTTCTACGGTGTTCCAGACAAGTGAGCGAGTTTGTAAGCGAGGCATCACCGACGAGACGAATTGCCCTTTTTTGGACAGAATCCAATAGCCTCAGGATATGTTTAGGTGCCGCGCTCCAAATATGGGAACAGTATTCCAGGACAGGTCGGATCTGTGCCTTATAGATCATAAGCAGCTGAGTGGGGGTGAAATAGCTCTTGGCACGAAACAAAAAACCAAGTTTTTGGGATGCACTTTTGGCAATGGACGTGATTTTCCCAGGAAAGGTTATTGCTGATAGTAATACCAAGCATCGATATGGATGACTTCAGTGGTATGGTTACTCCTGACAAAGTTATGTTAGGCACAGTGAGATCGGCTTTTCTAGAAAAAAGACATGCTTGTGTTTTGTTTGCATTGAATTCTACCAAGTTATTAGATCCCCACTCGAGAGTTGTTGCTAAGTCCATATTTATATTATTAACATTTCTTCCTCGTTAATTTCTGGTTTCACGGGCTGATATAGGGGCCCTGGAAGAGAAAGCGGTATGGAGGGTACTATCATCGGCAAAGCTGTGTACCGGACATGAAGTTGCTTTCAACAGGTCGTTGATGTGAAGTAGAAATAGTGTTGGTGCGAGAATAGATCCTTGCGGAACACCAGCATTTGGCCCGGATTTTTTAGCCATCGATGGTATGCTGCCTGTTTGGAAGCCACAGCTCTAGAGCAGTTTCTGTTAAACCAGGTTTCCAAGTGGGGCACAAACTTCTATTCTATACGGGTCAGGATTGGTGGTGAGGAAAAGATCTAGTGTATTGGCAAACTGGTTGTTGACATCAGGGATGCGGGTTGGTAGCTCGACCAGTTGTTCTAGACCATGAGTGATGGCGAAGGCCTCGGCTTGACGACCCGCATCATCTGTTTTGTTAGAGAATTTGAGCCAGGCAGCGTTATGTACATTAAAGTCTCCCATGATTATGGTTTCAGCTGTTGGATGGTTCTCCTGAATGTAGTCCAGTTTGAGTGATAAAAACTCAAAGAGGTCGTTATATGAAGGTTCATTAGGTGATAGGTAAAGGCAGCAGAGGAACTTAGTCAGTTTGGTATCAGATAGCTTGAACCACATCACATCAAAGTCTTTCGGTTCCAAACTCTCTTCACGCTGGCATGAAAGGTTAGCCTTAGCGTAAAGGCAGACTCCACCTTTGAACCTGAATTGAGAATGGAGTTCGTAACCAGGACAAAGCACATGGACCTTGTTGGTGGACGAGTTTACTTGTGTTTCTGTTATAGCCAGAATATCCGGTTTTTTCGTCTGTAGGTGATGGTGGACGTCATTGATGTTCTTGTTGAGTCCACGGATGTTGCACAAATTAATCTTTAATGTTGAGTCCCCTCGAGTACCTCTCGCCCGGAAATCCGAATGGAGAGGTATTTTGCTTCCGGAGTGTTTTACTCTAGGAGACTTCATCATTATTACTATTAGGATGCACCTGAAAATAAAGGAGGAATTGGGGAAAAGGAAAGAGGGAGACCGGAAAGTATCGACTAGAAAATGTAACGTAAGAAAAAAGCGTTATGCCCCCTCCATGCGACTTTCTCTCTTTCTATTATATACGAGTATGTGTGACTGTCAGGATTAAATGTCGACGCATTCATTTTCTATATAGGGAAATAGGAAATGCCAAATTGCTGGAATAAGGGATTCCGAACTCACTAGATACCTTTTTCAGTATGTTAGAAAGCCTCAGTTTTTCAGGTAAGGCAATGAATAATTCAATGGTGTCATTTTGTAGTTGGTAGAACTTCAATGTGCTCCGCGAATTTCGTGAAATTCAGTAGTTTGAAGTGCCGTATAAACCCCAAAGTGTTGAAAAAGTTAATTATAAAGTTCTTCGTTAACTTAAAACAGTGTGCTGAAAGTGATCTAAATGCCTAAAAGGTAAAAATAGTGTTTCTAACACGATATCTGGCAATTGGAAAACTGCAGGCCATTGTGACCCTCAATAACCGCCGTTTACGGGAATTTTGACCGTATTGGTTCGCCAGAGTGAAAAAGTGAGGTTAGGATGTCGAAACCCACGATAGTGAACACAATTTCGCTTATAAAACAAACAACCACAGCTGAATTGCTGGAAAAGTACAATAAATGATCCCCCAATGGAAAATCCAGCGATGGAGGTGCAGATCGCAACAGAAGCGTGAATAAATTGAAAACAAAAAGCCACAATGGATTACCCCGTGACAAAAACCATAAAAAGACATTATTTCACCAAACCCAACCACCGAAACTGATAAAAACAGTGTGTTGGCAAAACTCACATGAAAAACATCGAAATCGCCAGCTGTTCGGTACTAGAAGCCGAGGACAAGCGCGTATTCAAGGGAGGGGTAATGGGGATAATAACCCCCCCCTCAAGAAACAGATTTTTTTTAAATTGGTGGAATGACCACTACACCACATCTCTTCTCAAATCTTTTTCGATTTTTTCCGCCAACGAGAATTTGCTTTTTGGCAATAGCTCAAAAACTATTGATGATAGAGAAAATAGAAAAACCGGTTCATGAAGAGGAACTCTATCTCAAGTATTCATAATATTAATGCAACGTTGAAAATAGGGCTCCGCGTGGGCGTTAATGCTCGAGAGAGCAATGCACATATTTTTTTTTATACTATTGAATATAAATTTAAAAATTCAAAAGAATTATAGTATCATCTGAATACTCGAAAGAATGTTATTCCGTTAGAAAAAAAATGTTTCATTGAATTTTGATAATGTGAGGCTATTGTTAATTAAGTAGTTTTTTTGGAACCGCTGATTTTATTAGAAATCGAATTGTTCGCAGAATGACGCCATAATTTTTTGGCTTCTAGGAGCACATTTTACATGTGTAGAGTATTTCTAATCCCAATTGGACCGACATAAAAAGTTTCGAGAAGGAATTATCTTCCACACGACAGAACTTTTTTATGATTGTACCAGGAACGCTCTGAAAGTAAAAACACTGGTATGTTATTCTAATCCCAATTGGAACGGCAATAAAAATAAGAACACTAAGAGGAGTGTTCATATGCACTGCCCGGCAAATGGGAAATTTATATACTACCAGTGTTTTTACTTTCAAAGCGTTCCTGGTACAATCATAAAAAAGTTCAGACGTGTGGAAGAGAATTCCTTCTCGAAACTTTTTATGTCAGTCCAATTGGGAGTAGAAATACTGTAATAGTATATCAATTTTCCATTTGCCGGGCACTGCATATGAACACTCCTCGTAGTGCTCTTATTTTTATTGCCGTTCCAATTGGGATTAGAATAACTATACTAAATGATATCACATTATCAAATTGTTTAATAGTTGATTATTTTGTTAATTAGGTATTTAAATTAAAAAATATGAGAAATCAGTAGATAATAATTGATATTTCACATTATTATCAGTTTTATGTCCGACAAAGGCATTTTACAACGTTTTGAAAAAAATACGATATTTGTTTATAAAATATTTATTAACAAATGGATAATTTGAATATTTTTCAAAAATTGTTTTTTTGCATTAGGTTGCTAAGAGTTTATTATGATTGAAAGAAAATCTTATATTTTTTTATTGTTTATAATAGTTTCTTTAATGTTTTTCATTATTTAAATAATATAAGAAGATTTTTTTCTTTGAAATAATAATTGGTTCTCCTCTACCTAAAAAGAATTTTTTCCATGAATAATGTAATTGTGTATCTACTTAACAATTAAACAAACTTTGATTGGCAATTTGTTTTTTAATGGTACAAAAAATAACAAAAACAACCATATAGGGCAAAATATTCAAGAAAATGTGTTTGTAATGTTTATAGAATTTTCTAGAAAAAATATAAAATACAAATTCTAAACAGTTTGTCGTATATGGTTGTTTTTGTTATTTTTTGTTCCATTAAAAAAAAAGTGCCAATCAAAGTTTGTTTATATATATATATATATATATTTATAAATATAAAAAAACAAAATTTTTTTTTTTAGTGAATAATTAATTACATAATTAATAAATACTAATTCTTAATATATCATTTAAATAATAAAAAAAAAACAAAAAAACGATTATAAACAAATACAAAAAATCAGGAATTCTTTTTTTTTCAATCATAATAAACTCTTAGCAACCTAATGAAGAAAACAATTTTCGAAAAATATTCAACTTCATTTGTTTATAAATATTTTATAAACAAATTGCGTAATTTTTTTAAATTGTTGTAAAATGCCTTTGTCAGACATAAAATTGATGATAATGTGGAATATCAATAAAAAAAATTACAATATTTACTTAATTTCTCATATTTTGTTAACTTCAGAAAATTATAATTGACAAAATAATCAACTTTTATACAATTTTATAGCGTGATATTATCGAGTACACATGTAAAATGTGCTCCAAGAAGCAAAACATAATATGGAGTAATTCTGTGAACAATTATTAGGTTTTTAATAAAATCGGTGGTTACAAAAAAGTTACTTAATAAACAATAGCCTCACATTATCAAAATTCAATGAAAACATTATTTTCCAACGAAATTACATTCTTTCAAGTATTTAGCTGATAGTAAAATTTTTGAAAAAGCTATTCACAGCAGATTAAAAGAATATTTGAATTCACAAAAATTTCTATATGAGGGACAGTACGGCTTTCGTAAACACAGTGATACAGAGTCTGCAGTATTAGATGTCATAACAGATGGACACTGGATCTACGTAAAGCTTTTATTTCATCATGAAATTTTATTGAAAAAATTATATGAAATAGGAATTCATGGAGTGGTTCATAACTGGTTTGGAAATTATTTATATGGTAGGAAACAATATGTTAATCTTGGAGATTATAATAGTTCTTTTAGAGATATATCTTGTGGGGTCCTCATGGATCTAGATTAGGACCATTACTATTTCTAATTTATGTAAATTCGGCTTCAAAATTGAAATTAAGTGGATCATTAAAATTATTTGCGGATGATACTACATTAATTTACAAAATTCATATGAAAACCGATTTGAGAATACTTTCACATTGACTAGATGTGCATAAGCTTACAGTAAATATTGAAAAAATTTCGTTTATGTTGATAACTAAAACCAAACTTACAAATGTTCAAAATCATACAATTAAATTCGGCTCTAATAATCTCAAATATTCCACTACAATTAAATTCCTTGGACTATATTTAGATGAAACTCTTTCTTTCAGTAAACATATAGAAAATTTAAGACGTCTCCTATCATCACCTATGGTTGGAATTCTATTCAGGATTCGAGACTACCTTCCTTTGAAATATTTGAGAAACATTTATTTTTGTCTTTTTTATTCGAAATTACAATACCTATCAGTCTGGGGAACTGCAAATCAAAATATTATAAAACCATTGCAAGTAATACAAAACAGAATAATAAAATGTATATTCATATAACAGTACTTCGAACAACCAGTAAACTTGTATAAACCCAATGAATTACTCAATATCGGAAATTTATATAATTCCAAAATCTGCTGTTTAATCAGCTCTAAAAAAAAAATCTGCTAAACATCACATTCACACAAATTGAGTATATCCATGACTCTAATACTCGTCACTGTAAAAATGTATGTACTATTCCGATAAAATCAAACTTTAGTCGTAGGTCAATATTTTATCACGGTATAATGACATACAATTTAATTCCTGATTACTTGAAAAATATGCGTTTCAATAGCCTTTTCAAGATTCATTCGAAAAAATATTGGATCTCTCGATAATTTATTCATTTTATTTTGCAAAACATAATACAGGGTGATTCAAAAGTACTTTGACAAACTACAGGAGGTGATTCCTCACAATATTCTAATATGAATTGTCCAAAAAAATATATGTCCGGAAACGCTTCGTTTATACAGGGTGTTAAAGCTAAAGTTATATTTTTATTTTCGTCTTGTTTTAAATAACTTTCGAAATACTGACCTTGATTAAACGAAAATTGGTATTGAGAGGTTTTTTGAGGTGTCGAATTCGAACGTGATATTAATATTGCTCTTACTCGTAGGGAGCGCCACCTACTTTTTTTTTTTGAAGATCCATAACTTTTTTGAGCGTACTTCTAGCACATTTTTCAGTAAAAAAATCAATTCCTCTATCATATCTACGTAAAAAAGCTACCCCTGTTACAAGTCGCTATAAGCAACCGTTTTCTAGATATTTGGACTTGAAAATTTGAAGTCACTAGTTTATGAAACTCCAGTAGCGAACGAGGAAGATCTAAGAAACCGAATAGTAGACGCCTGTGAAACAATAAGAAACACATAGACCGGGAGATGGTGACACAAAATATTAGGTTATTTGTACCAGTATGGCGGTTCTTCAGGGGTCTAATTACGGAATGACAAAAAAGAAAATGATGGTCATAGCGCCGGTACCGGCGGCCCAATCGCGTATTTTCCGATGGTCGATAAAAAAAGAAGTAGGCGGTAGCGTAATGCCATACTTCTCCGGTGTGACTTACAGCCCGCCATACCGACGCGAATACACGAATTGAAAAAAAACAATTCAACCATTTGTGCCGGGCTGATTTTTGCGCAGCTGATCATCGTCGAGTAGCCATTCACGGAAATCACCTTGCCATACTTTTCCGACGGTTCCCAATGGCCGCCATACCACCGCAAGGGAGTAAAATTTTTTTTTTTGCTAAACGATTTGTACCAGCCTAAAACTTTTTTCAACCGTTCTCTGTATGATCATAAATTGAAGTCTGATCATGCCATACCTGTGGGAGGTGGCGAATATGTACAATATTTTTTCAAAAGATTTTATTCGTAATTCGAACGATTTGTACCAGTATGGCACTAATTTTTCCTGTAAGTTTGAGGTTTAACGAATATAAATACAAAATTTCAAACACCCAGGTGGCGGCACAAGATGTCTTATAACCAGATGTTATGTCGTATAATATTGTACGGCTACCGGCGCTCGAAAGATTTCTCGAACTGTAGAGGTCTTGGCTCATCGTGTTCGTAAGACATAATGAAAGGTTTCAAGATTGTATTGGTTGTCGACATATCAGAGCGAGTGTGGCACCTCCAGCCCCCTGGTCACGGTATAGGCTTATTTTTCAAAACAAAAAACAAAATTTCAGAAAATTATTTTTGCGAGTCTACCACTTTGGATAAGTACAGTGTAATGTTCCCAAAGCATTTTTTTTTCAAGTTTGGAAAATTTGTAATGCCATACTGTTACAATTCATTCCATGTTTTTTCATATCTTGCTCGAGTGTAACAGACTTCCGCCCCTTAGTTACAGTATGGGATACTTTTTTTTAGGTTGAATTTTATCCAAACGAACCGAATACGATGATGCCATACTGTAACAAATGATTTTATGTCTTGTACCTTGAAAACGTGTCGAAAAACCAAGTTTTTCAAGTATGGCGCCACTTTTTCCCTCTACTAAAAGTATGGCAAATATAATAATGGTCACATTGTATCATGTAATTTCCAAAAATCCAAATGCCATACTGGTACAAATGGTTACATTTTTTTTTTTAACATCTTGGCCTAAGTTTGACAGTCGTCCGCCCCACAGTTACAATCTGGAATAATTTTTTTTAGGTAGAATTACATCCAAACGAACAGAATACAATGATTCCATGGTGTAAAAAATGATTTTACGTATTTTACAGTCGTATTTCCAAAACGTGTCGAATAAATAAGTTTTTCAAGTATGGCAGCACTTTTTCCCCCTACTAGACGTATGGGAAATATAATAACGGTCACATTCTATCAGATACTTTCCAAAAATCCAAATGCAATACTGGTACAAATCGTTTTGCGAAAAAAAAATTACTCCTTTGCGGCGGTATGGCGGCCATTTGGAACCGTCAGAAAAGTATGGCATGGTGTATTTCGTGAATGGCTACTCGACGATGATTAGCTGTGCGAAAATTAGCCTGGAACAAATGGTTGAATTGTTTTTTTTTTTCAATTCATGTATTCGCGTCGGTATGGCGGGCTGTAAGTCACACCGGAGAAGTATGGCATTACGCTACCGCCTTCTTTTTTTTTATCGACTATCGGAAAATACAAGCATTTTTGTGGAACAAACCGTTCGACACTCGTTATTTATCCGACACGTTCGATTAACGCCCACGCGATTGGGCCGCCGGTACCAGCGCTATGACCATCATTTTCTTTTTTGTCATTCCGTAATTAGACCCCTGAAGAACCGCCATACTGGTACAGATGACCTAATATTTTGTGTCACCATCTCCCGGTCTAACACTAATAATTTTAGAGCGGGTGCGAGATTCAACGACTAGAAGACTGAATGCCTGTATCTTCGCTGAAGGTGGACACTTTGAACAATTTATTTGAATACAATTTGGTTTCCTTTCTTTATTTTATTCTACATATTCAAAATTTCTTGAAATAAAATGTTGTAATTTTGCACCCTTGATACAAAAATAACTATTTTAAACGAGTAAAAATAAATAGAATAGGTGGCGCCCCCTACAAGAAACCAAAACTCAAACGTCAAATTCATTTCCTAAGCATTCTTGTGGAAAATGCAAAATAATGGTAATAACTTCAACACGCATCGATTATCAAATAATCGACTTGAAATTTTCAAGTCCAAATATCTAGAAAACAGTTGCTTATAGCGACTTGTAACAGGTGTAGCTTTTTTACGTAGATATGCTAGAGAAATTTATTTTTTCACTGAAAAATGTGCTAGTACGCTCAAAACAGTTATGAATCTTCAAAAAAGAGAAAGACCTGTAGGTGGCGCCTCCTACGAGTAAGAGCAATAATAACATCAGGTTCGAATTCGACACCTCAAAAAACCTGTCAATACCAATTTTCGTTTAATTGAGGTCAGTATTTCGAAAGTTATTTAGAAAAAACGAAAATAAAGATAAAACTTCAACAGCCTGTATCTTGGAAACGAAGCGTTTCCGGGCATATATTTATTTGGACAATTCCTATTAGAATATTGTGAGGAATCACCTCCTGAAGTTTGTCGAAGTACTTTTGAATCACCCTGTATAAAAAATTATAATAAGAGAAATATAACCTATTTTATTGATTATCCCATAATTGTATTGATAAAATAATTCATACACCTGTTTAAAAATATATGTTATTCATTCTGTATTATTGTATCCCTAATATAAATAATGGTATTATTTCTTGGGATGAATAAAGTTGTTATTATTATATTGTTGCCGTGTATTTTCAGGCAACAGATTCAAAGTTGCTGTGTTGGCAGCTTCTTGAATTTCTGGTGGAATTTCAAATTCGACTTCCATTATATGTATTCATATTTGCAGCAGTTATAGGTACGATCACAAAGAAGCTAGGCACTATTATTAATTTGAGGTGACTAATAAACAATTTTCAATTGTGTTTACTTGCCATACAATCACGATTATCAGATATAATATTGATTGAGAAATCTTCAAACCTCCAGAAACCTTTTTTGTGTTTATTTTTCAATTTCTAGTAAATGTTACTGGAAATACTGAATACCATAAGTCTCGTAGTCCAGAGATCATAGGTTCGAATCTTACAAAAGTTAATTAAAAAAGTGTGTTTTTATTTTTTGTACTTTTAGTCACAATTGTACACGAACAATTGTGAGATACATTTGTTAAAAGTGTTTTTATTTAAAATAAAATGCCACTTTCAACACTATTTTGAGTGCTAGTGTAGAAACAACTAATAGTCTACTCGACAAGTCGAAAATGGTCTAAAATAAAGATACTGCTCTTGAAATTATGTGTGATAGCTCATTGGATCCGGAATAACGCCTAGAAGAATATGCCAAAAGCGTGTATTAGCACATAAAAAATTGCAAAAGTTATAAACAATTGAAGATGAAACAAAATTTGCATTTAGTTTTTTACCAATATATCATAAACTATTAATATTTAAGAAATAAAAAAAAAAGATTCTGAAAGAGGAGGGAATTTCCAATAAAAAACTCTGGGCTCCTGGAACTCTATCTCCATTATTTATAATTTTAATTTAACGCTGAAAATGGGTCTCCGAGCGACATTTTTAGGTTGCGCGCGCGGCGACAAAAGCGAGTACTACACATTAATTAATTTATTTAAGGTATTAAATATTTTTTTTTTCAATTTGGAAAAATTATGGTGTATTCGGAACACTATAAATAATTCATTCCCGTTGAAAATTTTACTCAAAGTTGATTTTTCAACAAGTTAAACGATTGTCAACTAACAAAATTTTCTCGAACTTCTGTCTTAATTGTAAATGAAAAAAAATGTTTAAATAATTGTCGTAAAAATGTTTCGCTCCGTAGAGCCTTTCTTATATACATACTTAACAAGATCACGCAATAAAAGTTAAAAAAATATTCATACTTTGTGTATAATAATTTTTGTACTTGAACAAAAACTAAAAAATCCAAGTAATGTGTTAAAAAATTTTTTTTTTTCTAATTATCATATTATCGTTTTTCTATCAATACAAGATATAAATTAATTCGCAAAAAAAAAATTCCTGCCATTTGTTGATAATTTTTTTATAAACAAATTGATTATTTCAATATTTTTGAAAATTTTTTTTTTCACAACTTCATTATATTACAAATATTATGATTTTTGAAAAAACAAATTCTTCAATAACATTTATTAATTGTTTATAATCGTTTTTTTATATTTCTATTGTTTAAATAATTAGTTAGGGAATTTCTTTCTTCTAAAAATCATAATTGACAGTCCTCTATAAAGTGACGAAAAACATTTTTTTTTCATCAACAATTCCATTGTTTATTGACTTACCAATTTGTTATAAACAAATTTTTAACTTTGTTAGATTTTTTTTCTGAAACTTCTAAAATTTACAAAAACAACCATATATAACAAAGTATAGAAACACATTTTTTCCAATTTTTTATTGTATTTTGGGAATTGGAATTGGGAAAAATGTTATTATATAAATTTTTTGTAAATAAAAAAAAATAATAATAAAAATGGAATTTTGATAAAAAAAATATTTTTTTGTTGCTTCTCTAGAGTACTGCCAATTATGATTTTTAGAAAAAAAATAATTTCCCAACTTATTATTTAAACAATAGAAATATAAAAAAACTATTATAAACAATTAAAAATTGTTATTAAGGAAAAAATTTTTTTTCAAAAATCATAATATTTGTAATATAATGAAGTAGTGAAAAAAAAAATTCAAAAATATTGAAATAATCAATTTGTTTATAAAAAATTTATCAACAAATAGCGGTTTTTTTTTCACAAATCAATTTATTTTAAAAAAAACCAAAAAAAATTTTTCAAAACATTACTTGGTTTTTTAGTTTTTGTTCAAGTACAAAAATTATTATAAACAAAGTATGAATATTTTTTTAGCTTTTATGGCGTGATCTTGTTGAGTATGTACATAAGAAAGATATACGAAGAAAATTTTAAATTATAAAAATGTTTATTAAAATCGTTTAACTTGTTGAAAAATTAACTTTAAGTGAAATTTCTAACGGTAATAAATTATTTATAGTGTTCCGAATACACCATAATTTTTTCAAATAAAAAAAAATGTATACTTAAATAAATTAATTAATGTGTCGTACTCGCTTTTGACGCCGCGCGCGCAACCTAAAAATATCGCTCGGAGACCCATTTTCAGCGTTGAATTAAAATTATAAATAATGGAGATAGAGTTCCGGAGCCCAGAGTTTTTTATTGGAAATTTCCTCCTCTTTCAGATTTTATTTTTGAAATTTCTTAAATATTGATAGTTTATGAAATATTGGCAAAAAACGAAATGCCTTTTTTTTTTCATCTTCAATTGTTTATAACTTTTGCAATTTTTTATGTGCTAATACTCGCTTTTGGCACATTTTTCTAGGCGTTATTCCGGATTCAATGAGCTATCACACATAATTTTAAGAGCAGTATCTCTATTTTAGACCATTTTCAACTTGTCGAGTAGACTATAAAAAACGACCTCCAGTCATTCATTTAATTTATCTGAGGGCGATAACTACCTATCCTTTTCACCCCCTACATCTACGCTTGTGCATATAACATTGTTTCCGATTATTCTTTCCACGTTTTCCTACTTCATGGCTGTGTCAAAAGTCAACAACTCGCGATAATATAGAGAACGTTTTGATCAAAGTGTGCCAAGTGTTGGGCACCACGCAACCTGGCCAGAAATCCTCAAACGACTCCTCATTCGAGGATATTATAAGCGAACGAAACGCAAGCAAAGAGCCGTACTTTTTCTCCATCACGTAAACAATACGAATCAATAGTCAACAGCGCGAACCGGTGTCATCCTTTGTTAGATCATAAACTGGTTTCGAGGAGAATCGCTGACATCCGGCAACGCCGCGCCACTTCAGCTGTTCGACGTTCAACGCTGTTACTAGGGTAGCGAAATCAGCTGATATCATTCATCGGTATAACCGGGGACCAATCAGCTGTATCTAGGGATCCCCACCGCGTGTCTCCATGGCCTGCTAGCGGCGAGAGTGCAAGAGCCGGTTTTCGTTTTACTTCATCACTCGCTAGAAGTCAGACAGCACACGCGCTCCGGCGCCCTCTCTCACTTTTGTTTAGTTTATAGTTGTCTTCAAAATAATGAACTCTGGTGACTTGCTTTGAATAAACTGAGGCCGATCTACCGAATTTAAACAAAAGCTCGCTTTTCCGGATACATATCTTGTGAGTGTCTATTCTTCTAGTGCCGGTTCGACGACGTTCAGCGACCGAACCAGTGAATTGTGAACGTTTTTCGGTTGTGAATGACTTTTTTCCATCCGTTAAAGTGACGTCAATTGCCAAAATTCCCGTTGCGAATAGGAGCCTCGAGTTGGTCCACGAAGGGACGACCATGGGGCAAATTCCGCAAGATGTAAGTACTATTTGTGAATCAAAACTCGACCCAAATCACTCGAAACGCACGAATAAGAGCTTTATTTCGAGGTTACTTCTCGAAAAAGCGAAATCAAACGAGTTTTAACTTGTCAAAAATGAAAATGCCGGCTGCCGGTGAATTTAATAGGCCTTTGTTCTCTTTGTTCACAGCCGAGGTGTGGTTGGCCCTTATTTCCCTTTCGTTGAATTGTAAAAAGTGATTTGGGTTTTTTTAACGGATACTCTGCAAGGGGCTTTCGTTTGGAATGGTACCAACATAATTTTGATTTAAATGAAATTCCTACTCTCATTTAGGTTAGGTATAAAAAACTAGCTTAAAATGGGAGTTAGGAAACCTATTCAATTCGCTTACTGTTACAGACTTTTTTCATGGGTTAGGGTTTGAGATAAATATTACGTCAATATAAAATAATAATAGATATGTTTATTCACCCAGAATGATTTACAAAATAGACCAATTAGTACATGAATAAACAAAAGATAATCACCGAAGCTGTGGTAGTCACAGCTTGTACCTGATGAGAAAACTTAATACTGAATGGTTTTAAAAAAACAACACATTTTAAAATACAACATATGAGTATATAATAATATTACAAAATGAAGACGTTGAGTGTATTAAATTGCAAAATAAAGGTAATTGTAGTAATATAAAAGTTAATGGACAACATTTACAGTGTTGAAATGAGCAGCAAAGAGACTAATTTAGGGATGAGAATGTATATAAGTTGCTCGATAAGTTGTAAAGTTTCAAATCGTATACCAATATGATCAAATAAAAGAGGAAATTGAAAAAACAAAAATAATAGAGTATTTATTACAGTATTCAATCAGCTCATGTATATCTTTTCTTGGTACCTTTACTTCTGATGTGTTTTTTTATATTGATCTTGAATTTGTTCAGAGTTTTTGTTTCTTTAATGGTAGGCTATTAAATAATTTGGTCCCAAGTACCTACATGTGACTCCTCTACCGATGTATTTGTTTATTGCCGGTGTAACATACTTTTTTCATTTCTTGTTTGATAGTCATGTGTGTGACTGTTTGATTCATCCGTATTTGAGTATTGTTATATTTACTTGTAAATAGAATAACTGCCGAACATCTAGTATATTCGTTTCGGAACAAAGCAGATCATTGGGATATCTGTTATGTTTATTGAGCATTATTTTTAGAAATTTGTTTTGTGACACCTGCAATGCATTATAGTGTGTTTTGGAAACACTTCCCCATCCAATGATTCCATAGTTTATATGAGATTCCACTAGACTTCGGTGTACGACGATTTTCTCTTTCAAATTTAGGTATTCCACTATTTTTTTATATCTATATAATATACATCTCAGTTTTCGTATCAAGTAATACAATAGAATAGAAGTTTATTTTGCAAAAAAAAATATATCAAGTACATCGAATATATGAAGATAGTTCATTGACTGTGACACATACAGAACATGGTTAATAGCACGTCAGTAGAACAAAATATTGTTTAAATAATTTAATATATAGAACATACAACAAATATGCAATAAAAATATGTATAACAGTCATTTAAAATACAAAAATGTGAGAAAAAAGTAATGAATAAAATGATGAAGTACATAATATATCACAAACTTAAATTTTGATTATATTCCATAACAGAATCGAAACAATGTTCAAGTAGTATTTTTTTACATTAGTTCTAAAGCAATTTTCATTCATGGATCTAATTTGGCAAGGTAGTTTATTATAAAGTTTCCTATTCAATTTTTTTTTTCTGATTTCACTAATCTGTAACGTGGCACAATTAAATCGTCAGCAGTAGCAGAGCGTGTGTTGTGATGATGCAGGCATCTACACGGACATTCCATTTAAAACAACTATCCAGCATAATACCTAAGTATTTTATTGTTTTTGAGTGTCTTATTTCAAAGGAATTTCTTATGGTTAATACAAAGTTTGGGAGGGACGTCAATCTACTAAATGGTAGGTATATTGTTTTCTTAAAATTTACCGACAATAACCTATTATCTAGCCAAGTTTTTATATTGGCAAAGTCACTTTCAATTTTAAGTTGTACCAATTTGTGTCCTTGTATATTATTACAGTGTCATCAGCAAAACTGATGATTTTACTTTCATTTTCTAATAACAACAAATTATCCATATAGACTGAATAGCAGAGGCCCTAGCACCTTACCCTGTGGCACGCCACATGTTATTTCTTCTGTATCACATATGATAAGTAGTTTAATATCTCTCAAGATAAATTAAATTCAAAGTATACTTTATTGTCATAAGTCTCGTCGACAAAGCTAATTAGTCATACAATTAACAGCTAACAATAAGTAAAAAAACAATACAAAATATCTCCATATAAAAAAAAATTGTGAGACATAAACTCTTATAAATTCACTTACATAGTACATATAAACCTGACCATGAATCCGAAAGAATTTTGAGCCTATCTTGCCCCTAAGAATTATTTTTTGCAAAAATTGGTATATCTATCGCTCCTGGCGCGCAGTGTATGTCGTCACTCAGGTCAACCCCATGAGAAAATTTAGACTCGCCCTCGTATATCTACCGATCGTGAAAATTACAGAATTCCTCTCCAATAATAACGGAAGATACGGGGGTGTTTTCATGAGAAGTGATGACATATAACAAAACTCTTGTAAAATGTCAAAAAAGTGTTTCAAATGAAGAATGTAAAATAGCATGTGCTACACTGCGGCATGCCAACAAACATTTTTTTTATTATTTCGTATGAAAAATTAAATTTTTAAAACTCTTGGAAAGTAGATGTAGTATTTATGTTTGTAAAAAGACGGAACACTATGAAACTTTAAGTTTGAATCTTTTTTAACATTCCAAGGATTAAAAATACCGTTCTCTCGTTTGTCGTGACCAATTAATATACTGTTTACAATATATAAATCCTCGAATAATTCAATGAAATATGCAAAATTTGTTGAATTCATAAAATCGAAGGTGATCCTCATTTTCAAAAGGAAAATACTAGAAGATATATTCACAATAACACGAATATATTTACCTACAATTATACATATTTACACAAGGTAGTCCAAGGAAAGTTGCACCCACTGCCAATAAATCTTATTAATTCGAAAACCATTTTTATAGTTTATTCTTTATATAAATCACTATCTTTGAATCATCAGCCGAGTAATGAGAAAATCAAATCAGGCACCCATTTTGAAAAAATACGCTTTTATAAAAAATGCAAATACTTTTTTTAAATTCTAGTTTTGCCCTTTTTGCTAGTAGAAATTCAGCTGTTAATTATCCAACTTTTCAATGCAGTATCAAAAAAGCTATAATAACAAATGTTCTATGCGATATTTGATTTAATTCTACTTTCTGTATGAGTACAAAAACTGTTTTATTTTATTTTTTGGTAGAGCCTGTTTTTTATATTTTTATTTCTGAAATTAACTTTCTTTAAATTACACATTTGAAAATAAGTTTCTCGATAAAACAAAGAAAACCCTCATGGGTCTCCTCTGGAAAGCCCAGGCCTTAAGTCGCACTAAATAGTTGTGAATCAAGAATAGTTTCAGTTACCTCTGGTGTTCCACAAGGATCTTACTTGGGACCGTTATTGTTTAGTATTTTCATTAGTGACTCGAAATCGGTTTCAAAAATTCGAATTGCTTGTTTTAGCGGACGATGAAGGGTTCCAAAAGAATTGAAAAGGATTCTGATTATGATGGGCTTCAAGAAGATCTGAATACATTTCATAGCTTATCAGTGTGAGCAAATGCCACCTCTCACTTATATATTTCAGATTGTTCAGAAAAATGATTTGGAGGTGATTTTGAATAATCATTCGAGAACTATGTAGAGAGCTTGTTCATTCTGAGAAGTACTCTTCTCTCTTCTTATCTCCAAAATTTCCAAAAATAAAATTGATTGTGAAAAATGTCTTTGCAATTTGAATTGTAAATCTCCTTATAAATAGCTAAGTAGGTATATACGAGGATGGACTGAAAAAATTTCGACCCAACAAAAATACAAGGCATTTTTTTTCAAATAAATTTTGGTGAACTCGAGCTATGTTATCGTCAGTGGTTGCAGTTTTTGGACGTCCCGAACGTTCATCGTCTCCCAAGTTGGTACGTCCACGTTTAAATTAAGCAACCAAAATTTCACGGTGGTAAATGGTCGGGAAAAGAAATATAAATATGGTCTCAGAGACCGAGAGTGGTAATGCGACAATCCAGCACCGACAGTGTCACATGTGGAGGAAATATTTTTTCTCGCTTATTATTAACTTTTTTAAATTATTTCATACGAAAAATCTTTTTCTTACTATCAACTGTCAGAGTATGGTATTCTTATTTTCGATGACACATTGTCGGAAAAATTGGGATATCTGAGACACCCTGTACATTCATTGCGTATGCAAATGAGCTTCTGTTAATACAAAACAGATTATTAATTATCAGCCGCGTAAAAACTCAGTGGGTATTGAACAAGAATATTTAAATAATTTATTGTTTTGTTTGTTGTACGGTAAACCGGTTCGCATATTGTATAAAAAAATTAGTAATGAGTCATTCGGATACGCTCCATGATTCGGTATAATAAAGAGTGCGTGATGTGGTAATTCGAAGTTGAATAAAAAAATCGATGATATCTCGAGCTCGAAATTGTTTTAATCCTCGCGCTAGTTAAATGTTTTTTGTTCCGAGTTGCTCGCTTTCCTGTTTCAGGTTGAGGTTGAGTGGGCGCACAACCAGGGCGTGAATTTATCCGATGGATGTGGAGAAATTCTTGAAAATTGTCGGAATAAGAAATAACAGTCGTTGAAACACAACATGTCTCTAAAAATAGAAGCAACGTCATCAAAGTGCTCTTTTTATTTGAACAAGTCATCCCACTATCTCTCCTAGCCGAAAAAATAACGATTTTATCATGTTTACAAACGTTGACGGGTTTTTATCGGAATGTAATGTGTATCATAAAAAATACGTTTTTACAATCGAGATTTCGAAAGATGAAAATATATCTCTTTCTCAGACAGGTCAATTATTTTCAAAGGAACCGCAGATCAACTGATAACCGATCTGCAAGATGGTTTAATTCTGATTTTAACTGTTTTTCATTTTCTAAAATCGGTAGTTTTTGAGATATTTAACTTCAAAACGTATTTTGAAGACAAATATCTCGAAAATTGATGAAACACTTTCAAAAAAAGTTTTTAAAGTAAACTTGAAAATTTATGAAACAGTTTAAAAAAATACTAGGACAGGCCGGTTTTTATTTTCAAAGGATAATTCTGATTATAACAGTTCTTAATTTTCTATAATCAGTTTTTGAGATTTTCAATTTTAAGTTTTCAAAAGTATTTCACAGTCGAATATTTCGAAAATTGATGAAACAACTTTAAAATATCTTAGGATGAGTCGATTTTTAATTTTAAAGAAACCATAGATTATAACTCATCTAAAACATGTTTTAATTCTTATTGTAACAGTTTTTTAAGTTCGAAAAAATTCTGAAAAGTATTTCAAAGTCTAATATCTTGATTTTTATTTTTTAACAAAGTGTAAATCAAATGATAAATGTTAAATTCTCATTTTGCACAGAAAAAACTAATGATCAAATAAAATTTATTTGAATCAAACAAATAAAAGTGTGGTATATGTACGACAAAATATAATCTCGAAATAAGTGAAATTATTAACAGTTTTGCATTTTTCAAAACCGGTTCATTAGTTTTTGAGGTACCGATTTTCAAAAGGATTTCAAAATCCAATGTTTCAAAAATTAATGGAGCAATTTAAAAAATCCTAGGACCGGTCAATTTTTATTATTTTTAAATGAAAATAAATAATAACTCACCTAAAATATGTTTTAATATTGATTAAAACAGTTTTTCATTTTCCAAAATGGGTTCATGAGTTTTTGAAATATTCAACTTTACAGTTTCCAAAAGTCTCTCAAAGTCAAATAACCAAATTTGTTAAAAAAAATCCTGTCTCTTTTCATTTTCAAAGCAATGTAGATCTAATCATCATCTGAAAAAAGATTTAATTCTGATTATGACAGTTTTTCATTTTCAAAAATCGGTTCATTGGTCTTTGAAAAGTTTTTCAAAGTCAAATATCACCTCAAACATGTTTCAATTCTGATTATGGAGTTTTTAAGTTTCCAAAATCGCTTCTTTCGTTTTTAAGATATTTTACATTGAAGAATCAGAACAGCTTGCGAATCAGGCATCTTTCGATCTATGGTTCTCTGAAAAAAATAAGATGATACCCATAAAATAAAAAACGATATATCCAAGAGTTGAAAAAAAAACAATTTGAAGTTATTTAGAATTGAAACATATTTCAAATGAGTTATCATCTTACCTACGGTTTCATTAAAAAAAAACTGGATCCCCTGGGAAACACTGGGCATAGGGGTCATGGATTTTTTTTTATTGGAAGATGCTTTCCTGATAATAAAAATATACCTGTCATTAATATATAATAAGATAGATGATCATCTGTCAATTCGTTCCGACAAAATCTAAAAAAATATTTCTTGAACAAAGAAGAAAGTATTCTTCGAGCACACCTCTGATGTAATCAAATGTTTCTAACATTCCACTGAAATAAAACTCATTGAATTACCAACCAAATTGATTCTGACATTTTTTTTTGTTATGAATATTTTTGTATTAAAGTGTAGATATAGACCATTTCTATTATGTGTGCAGAGCAATTATCAGGAAGTGTTAGTGGTTATGACGTTATTTTCATGAGGAAATAGTTTTCTACCGAATGGCACTGCCTATGAGTATACCTGGCCGAATGAATAACTTCCTTTTTTGCGAGAATCTGCCTGCGGTTGAATGACAGGGTCCCATAGCCTTGAGTTTTATGGCTATCTCATACTTCTCAGAAATCGGCACTCTTTCCATGGCAGTTGGTTCTGGCAATCGTACCGGTTTTTCTAGGAATTTCACTCGCATATGTGTGGTATATTTGTTCGATAAATAAGATTATCGTTTTCATCGAACAAATACAGATGAAATCGCTAGATATGAGCATGGATATGCCAGGTGAGTGTGCAGATAACGTGATATATTTTTGGTTGTCTCTAGATGAATATTTGATTTTCTAGCTTTTCGTATTGGTAATTTGCCTTTCAATCATATATCTTAAAAATACTCGAACTTTGCTCGCATGTTATTATTTTGTTTAGATAGATGGAAAAACAAAATACTGTAGGTATATTTATTTAAGCATTTTTGTTTTTCGCCAAAACTTACATTGGTTAAACAATCAAGACCATTGAAAGTCCACAAAAGCGAACATAAAGAAAATAAAATCGACATTTTCGGAGATTCAATTTTTAAATTGAAGGAAATTTAAGGAATCTAATTACAGTCTCATCTTCGATGAAAACTTCATATTGAGGACTTCCCCAGTCTATTATAACGTCAACTCAAAAATAATGCACAAATTTGAGTTAGTACCAAATTCTAAACATCAAATTAAGAAATTAAAATTAATAAATCAATTCCTAACTAATAAAGGATACATGTTGCACTAATTGCCCTTTCTAAACTATTTGAACTTTGCTTTCACAATGTGAGTGAACCTTAGTTGAAATGTGTTAAATCATCCAAGTAATATTTCTAAAATATGTAGATACAAAAAATGAAATATCAATAAAGGCGAGTTTGATTAGAATTCACGCCCATTAACCTAGCAGAATCATTTGCAAATTTTGATTTCCAATTATGCCATAATTTGTCGCTAATTTATCGCTTATTTATTACCACAATTATAAATTTGTCGCTCTTCGTTTAAAAAAAAACATGGTTCTGCTAGGTTCATATGAAGCTGGCAGAACCACTTCGTAGCTATCTACTTTTGGAAAACACTAATACTACCATAATTTGTCGCTAATTTATCGCTAATTAATTACCACTTCGAAAAATTTGTCGTCATCTTTTTTCCCCATGGTTCTGCTAGGTTTGAAGATAGCAGAACCACTTCCTATCTAATTATGAAAAAAAAACGAATAATCCATAATTTGTCGCCAATTTGTCGCTAATTCATTACCACAATAAGAAATTTGTCGCTCATCTTTTTTTGTACAGTATTTTCAAAATATGATTGTCTACTAAAGGCTATCAAACGTATAGTTTATACCTATTACTTCCATAACAAGCAAATAGGCATGATACAGTAAATTTACCTGATTTGTCGCTGAAGTACTGTATATACAGGGTATTTCCCAAATTGGAGCGATAAATGAAATACAATTAGAGAATATTTTTATTGGAAAAATCTAAAATTTTCAAAAATTTTTACTTACCATTGTTTGTCGCACTGGTTTGATTATTCAGTCCGCATCGTGTCTCTGTCCGATGGCATTGTGTTTACATTGTACATGATTTCTCTCTCTCTTTCTCCTCTCTCTCTCCCGCACTGTTGCTAGTTTATTAGGCTCAAACTTAAAACAGAAGAAAGACACTGAATTAAAATGGGGCCATTTCATAATAATAGCGTTATAAAATAGTATATTAAAGTATAAGTGGATAAAAAGGGCTTAAAACACGCGATTTTTCACATCATAGAGCAAGTGTTTTTAAGACCAGTTATCCACGAATACTTTACGCTGTTTTTTTTATTGGTGCACTTTGAAATCATATATACTGGTATTATTACTACAAAAAATAGAAATAAGAAGTAATAATGCAAAATGGTTGAATTCGTGATGTGACATCAGTATACCTTTCGTTGTCATGGAAATGAGAAAAACAGATATTCATTTGTAATTCGTTCAACCTCATTGCGTTCTGAGAATGTTAACAGTATTAATTTGAATTCCATTTCCTCCGATTTACAAAATCGAAATATTAATATATCAAATAACACCAATTGTATTTCAATTTTCATTTATAATTATCAATTGTTATATAATGTTTGAATAAAGTTCTGCATTTGTTAGTAATATTTTATTTGACGTTACAAGGTACTCCTGTCAGATCAATCAATAATCAAAAATTTGTCATTTAGACTTCACGTTTCTCGATTTGTTGATGTTGCCATGGTAACTTTAAAAAACGCGCGTTTTTTAAAGTTCGATTTAAACACGCTGAGGCATTGCAAAAATGTCCGAAAAATGTTTTTTAACGTTAATTGATATTCCTATCTGCATATCGTCCTCTATGGATGCATATTGTTGAGAATTCACTTAATGAATACTCTTCACTTTCTTATACCGGGTTAAAGTTAAAACAAATTGAAGCGGCCATACTATCACAAAACATGAGCGATATATCGCTTAGCGAGTAGGCGCGCGCTCTTAATTCAACTTTGTTTGATTTGTGAGCGATATTTAATTAATGTCGCCATAACAACGCCAACATGGCATCATGTGCTAAGGAAATTGTGATATCAGATGTTCAAAGTGAAACTATTCTATGGCAAGACACACATACATTTCTAGACCAATCAACAGATATTTTTTCGTGACAAAAATACTACCAGGAAACCGACTGTACCATCATACGTAATACGATCCGTAGTTATATCCTGTTATGTTTTCTACTCGCAACTATCATTGCTTAAGGTGGTTCCGCCACGAGACAAAAATATTATTTTCGACGGAATCGAAAAATTTCAAAAGACTTTTCGATTTGAAACGCGAAAAAAACATTTTTTTAAAGGGGGGCACTGCCCCCCCCCCCAATCGACTCTAGAAAATTTCCTCGTTATAGGAAGTCGGCGACTCAAGAAATTGATGTCCCCGAAAATAACAGCAAAAAAAATTTTCAGACACGGCCCCTCTCCCCTCCCCCCCTCCCTAGAAATTATACGTCATGGGAAAAAATTATCGTTTTTCGATAAAACTTCAATGGACTTTTTTTTAGTACTCTTTTTGAACTTTTTTTTGGGGGGGAAGGGGGGGGGGGATATCGTTAAAATCGATGGGGTCAACTAGGAGAAGGAGTTTTTTTTTCGCGGAGAAGTTTTTTTTTCGCGTTCAGACCCTCAAATGGTCCCCCGTCCTCCTTTGAAAAGTCCCCTGGCACAATCCGCATTTCTCTACGACCCCCCCCCCCTTTAGGCTGTGCGCTTCACCATGGACTATTTTGAATAACGAGAGTAGTTTTGATTATATCTGTCAAACTAGATGGTCAATCACTTTGATTTTTTTTCACAATATCTGATATCCTGCTCTAGCTCCTCCTCGTTTTTCATAAACTTCCTAATTTTAGTACTAACGGTAGAATTAATAATGTGCTGTTTGCCTATGCATGGTCCAAATGTTACGTGTTAATTGAGTCAACTTCAATTATATATATCTCGGGTTCGGGATGTTGAAATTTGTTAAAATTTTATTGAGGTGTTGTTCACATGTTAAACAATACGTATGCCAAATTTTAATGATTTCCTAATTCAACTGTTTCGTAGCGGTACTACCTTAATTCGTTATAAACATTTAAGTGCAAAAAATCGTGTTATTTTCGTTTGTAACATAAACACTAAAGGAGTAATCTCATTGGACGAATTGTAGAAAGTCAAAATACAAAAAAAAATTAACCTTACTAGCAACTCGATTTTTTTTTTTTTTTTATGTTCTGGTTCCCACGAAAAGGGATATCCTGTAATGTTCAGAGAACATCGTGGGAACCTAGGGAAAGAAGGTAGGAGTTGGTGTTCTTCTTAAATTTCTGAAGGTTGTATGCCTCGGGGAACACCTCCCTAGGCAATGAGTTCCAAAGCCTCGCTGTTCGTTGGATGAACGAGTCTTTGGAAAGTGATGTTCTGCAGGTTTCCAAAGTGACCACGAAGGGGGGGTGTGAATGACTGAACTTGACGGGTTAATCTCGAAGAGACTGCCAAAGCAGGAACGATTGTTGATATTTCAGAAGAGCATCGCCCATGAAAATATCTATAAAATAGAGACAAATCGCCAACTTTTCTACGGTGTTCCAGACAAGTGAGCGAGTTTGTAAGCGAGGCATCACCGACGAGACGAATTGCCCTTTTGGACAGAATCAATAGCCTCAGGATATGTTTAGGTGCCGCACTCCAAATATGGGAACAGTATTCCAGGACAGGTCGGATCTGTGCCTTATAGATCATAAGCAGCTGACTGGGGGTGAAATAGCTCTTGGCACGAAACAGAAAACCAAGTTTTTGGGATGCACTTTTGGCAATGGACCTCACGTAATTTTCCCAGGAAAGGTTATTGCTGATAGTAATACCAAGCATCGATATGGATGGCTTCAGTGGTATGGTTACTCCTGACAAAGTTATGTTAGGCACAGTGAGATCGGCTTTTCTAGAGAAAGACATGCTTGTGTTTTGTTTGCATTGAATTCTACCAAGTTATTAGATCCCCATTCGAGAATTGTTGCCAAGTCCATATTTATATTATTAACATTTCTTCCTCGTTCATTTCTGGTTTCACGGGCTGATATAGGGGCCCTGGAAGAGAAAGCGGTATGGAGGGTACTATCATCGGCAAAGCTGTGAACTGGACATGAAGTTGCTTTCAACAGGTCGTTGATGTGAAGTAGAAATAGTGTTGGTGCGAGAATGGATCCTTGCGGAACACCAGCATTTATGAGTAGAGTGTCAGATGAAACTCCATCGACCACTACATGGAGAACCTGTTTGAGAGAAAACTAGCAAGCAGAGAACACAGCTGAGGGCAAGCCATAAGACGGAAGCTTGGCGAGGAGTCCCTGGTGCCAAACTCGATCGAACGCCTTGGAGATATCTAATGCCACAGCTAAAGTTTCTCCATGCTTTTCAATAGATAGCTGCCATATATGTGAGACGTAAGCGAGCAGGTCACCAGTTGATCTCTGATGGCGGAAGCCATATTGCCTATCGTTGACAATTCCTGAGTCTTCCAGATATTTCATGAGCTCGATGTTGATGGCTTTTTCCATGACCTTTGAAATAATAGATAGCAGTGAGATAGGTCTGTAGTTGCTAGGTAGGGCCTTTTTGCCTTTTTTAGGGACTGGCTGTACTCTTGCAATTTTCCAATTGGACGGAAATACCCCAAATTGTAAGAGTGGTTGAACAACTTGCAAATAACAGGTGTTAGTTCGGGGGCACATTTCTTGAGAACAATCGGCGGGATTCCGTCAGATCCACAGGCTATGTTGGTGTTGAGACCCACCAAAATCTTTCTGATAGTACGTTGGCGAAAGGTGATCTCGGGCATGTGACTGTCAATAGGTGTAATGTTCGGGGTTGTTTTCCCGATGAATCCAGAGTGGAATTTCCAGCAAATAGGTGCGCAAAGATATTGGCTTTTTCCTGGGCAGTCGTTGCTAGTGTTCCATCTTCTTTGGTTAGGGGAGGAAATTAGCTGGAAGTGAAATTTCTTCCCACAGCTTTGGCGAAAGACCAAAATGAACGGGATCCGTTAGGACATTCAGCAAGTTTTGATCTTATTTTGGCTTTGTGGGCATCTTTTGAGCATTCTATTGTCTCTTTACATATGCCTCTAGCCTTGACATATGCTGCTCTGGTCTCAGGGCCCGGATTTTTAGCCATCGATGGTATGCTGCCTGTTTGGAAGCCACAGCTCTAGAGCAGTTTCTGTTAAACCAGGTCTTATCGGATGATGTTCTTCTTTCGGTATTCGGTATGTAAGTTTGCATCCCCAACATGATGATTTCAGAAATTGTCTCAGCACATCGTGTTGGATCTACTGAAGAGAAACAAACTCTCTTCCATGGAAACGCTGAGAAAAACATACGAAGACCTTCCCAGTCGGCCGAATTGTAATGCCACATGAGACGGGGTGGTATTGTGCAGCTCGATGGTAAATGGAAAGAGCATGTTGTGGAGATGAGGGTGTGGTCAGAATTTCCAAGTGGGGCACAAACTTCTATTCTATACGGGTCAGGATTGGTGGTGAGGAAAAGATCTAGTGTATTGGCAGACTGGTTGTTGACATCAGGGATGCGGGTTGGTAGCTCGACCAGTTGTTCTAGACCATGAGTGATGGCGAAGGCCTCGGCTTGACGACCTGCATCATCTGTTTTGTTAGAGAATTTGAGCCAGGCAGCGTTATGTACATTAAAGTCTCCCATGATTATGGTTTCAGCTGTTGGATGGTTCTCCTGAATGTAGTCCAGTTTGAGTGATAAAAACTCAAAGAGGTCGTTATATGAAGGTTCATTAGGTGATAGATAAAGGCAGCAGAGGAACTTAGTCAGTTTGGTATCAGATAGCTTGAACCACATCACATCAAAGTCTTTCGGTTCCAAACTCTCTTCACGCTGGCATGAAAGGTTAGCCTTGGCGTAAAGGCAAACTCCACCTTTGATTCTGAATCGAGAATGGAGTTCGTAACCAGGACAAAGCATATGGACCTTGTTGGTGGACGAGTTTACTTGTGTTTCTGTTAGAGCCAGAATATCCGGTTTTTCCGTCTGTAGGTGATGGTGGACGTCATTGATGTTCTTGTTGAGTCCGCGGATGTTGCAAAAATTAATTTTTAATGTTGAGTCCCCTCGAGTACCTCTCGCCCGGAAATCCGAATGGAGAGGTATTTTACTTCCGGAGTGTTTTACTCTAGGAGACTTCATCATTATTACTATTGTTCATCATTATTACTATTACCTGAAAATAAAGAAGGAATTGGGGAAAAGGAAAGAGGGAGACCGGAAAGTATCGACCGAACACTGAAACATGGAATGGTCCATTTCACAGCACACAAAGTCGATATGGTGGTATTTCACCGGGCGATGAGACCATCTTCCACCTACGGTTATCCTTTTAGTCGCCTCTTACGACAGGCAGGATTTACCATGGGGCTATTCTAAAGCCGACCCCATAGGCCCTAACGACCCCATAGGCCCTAATTGTGTGTCGTTAAGTCTTATACAACACTCCATATTTCATATATCGCTCCAATTTCGGAAAGACCCTGTATATGCGCTATACATTAGCGACAAATTAGGGAAATTTCCTGTATTATGTCTACTTGCTTGTTATGGAACTAATAGGTATACGTTTGATAGCCTTTAGTAGATATTGTTTTTTTTTTATTAAAATACAGTTTAAAAAAAAAGATGAACGACAAATTTCTTATTTGGTAATAAATTAAGGTTGGTTTTTTTTTTTTTTTTATAACGATGAGCGACAAATTTATAATTGTGTTAATATTTTACTGACAAATTATGGCATAATTGGAAATTCAAAATTCGCAAATGGTTCTGCTAGGTTTATGGGGGTTTAGAATTCTGTTTATAATTCGTGATTACTTGGAAACTGGGTCAGATCGTTCAATAAAACTTGTAATTATCATAAATGCTATTCTCGCACTAGTGTTGAACTTTTTACACTGAAAATAGTTTTATAAATGTGGTCTGTCATGCATACTATTCCGACAAAAAAAAATTATATAAAAGACACGCATTCAATGCGTGTCTGACAGATGATACGCATGGAACTTCTAAGTAAATAGGCTCCGTTCCTGTTTCTGTAGTTCCATTGCCAAGGCCAACATCATTATTTAATGCTGTTAGCGAATTCGTAACCTTGCTAAAATTTGTGGGTGCGCTGACTGCTAATCTGTGATAAATAAACAGCAATTTTTTACGAACAGTTTTCTATGAACCGTACTAGTGAGAATAGCAAGAAACAAGTCATCCGACGCGGGGATGTTTCTCTTAAAGTTATAGATGGCAAAAAACAATAAATGAATATTTTTTTTATTCTAGAGAGTGGGGTATTAAATCTAGTGAGACACAGAGGGTTTATTGGTGTATATATAACGTGTAAATACAAATATTTGTTTGACAACAACTTGGAAAACTGAAATAAGTCGGTTTAACTCTATATCTTCTAAGTATAAATCGAGAAATCTGAAAAATAATGTACGACAGCAATTAACTAAAACTATAGACAACTTTATACAGTTTTCATTACCAGAAATAGTTATGTATTTGCTAAGAAAAAAATCCCCTTTTAAAAAAAGCAGTGTTTGGCTTAGGTCCATTTTTTATCATATTGGAGAAAAAACTAGAAAACGGGGAAAGCACCGGGAATTCAAACAGAATATATGATTTGGCTAGTTCAAGGTTGAATGAAAAAAAAAGGTATTCCTACGAAGTCAAAAAATTATAGTGTGCATTTGGTAAGAAAAACTGTTTTGATTTGTTTAAAAATATGAACATGTAGTTTGCAAAATTAGATGTGGAATCGTCTGCAACTGAAAATCTATACAAACTTCCGTAAAAATGAAAATTGATTGCAAATGTTTCTTTCTGATAAGCTCGATCATGTTTAATTTATGCCGGGTCCGCCTAACAATCCGCATACCGGTTTCAGGCTTTTGGCCAGATATCTCCGGATCTCTGACTGGTGACTACTCCGTACTGATGAGGGCCAATAAGCTTGAAACCGGTATGCGGATTGTTAGGCAGACCCGGCATAAATTAAACATAATCGAGCTTATCAGAAAGAAACATTTGCAATCAATTTTAATTTTTATGGAAGTTTGCATAGATTTTTAGGTGAATGTCATTCAACGTTCTGCGGGTATTTGCCAGGAAAGTAGTTGTTTTTCACTTGTGGTCTACCAATTGTGTTTCAATTTATATTGATTCCGTTGTGAAGATGACGTTGTGTTCTTTATTTCTTATATATTCCACTTCACTTGGCTTTCTTGTTTACAATAAATTTAAGTCTATCGTTGAAGATAAAAATTGAGCATTTTTTTAATATCTAACAGAAAAACTACATCCCCGTCTTTACGCTGGACGTGTGGCATGTTGTGACGTGTGATTATTTTATTTATTTACTTATTTAATATCGATTAAAAAACATTCGACATAAAAGCACAAGAGATACATTTTATTGATGAGATTTTTGGTATCTTTTTAAAATAATACATCCAAGAAATAGTTTTGACTATTTTGTACAGCGTTGCCACTTGCTCGCCGTCGCATTAAATGTCAGGGTAGTGGAATTCCCCCTTTTACAAGATTTTATTTAGTTTCACCTCTCCCGATGTTTGTCATCAAATCTTGCAAATTAAATTTGATCCACTTCCAGTTGCCCGATTAACGTGAAATTTGGCAGGTGTTCATAGTTCCCGTGACAATGCATTATGGAATTTTTGAGAAAAAAGAAACAAAATGGCGGCTCTAAGATGGCGGACGAGATTTGTGTTTATGGTCCGATTCGACTCAAAATTAGTATGTGGGGGTTTTCGGGGTCGGAGCTTATGAATTTTCTATCAAAATTCACAAATTCAAGATGGCGGCTCTAAGATGGCGGACGAGATTTGTGTTTATGGTCCGATACGACTCAAAATTAGTATGTGGGGGTTTTCGGGGTCGGAGCTTATGAATTTTCTATCAAAATTCACAAATTCAAGATGGCGGCTCTAAGATGGCGGACGAGATTTGTGTTTATGGTCCGATACGACTCAAAATTAGTATGTGGGGGTTTTCGGGGTCGGAGCTTATGAATCTTCTTTCAAAATTCACAAATTCAAGATGGCGAACGAGTTTTGTAATTATGGTCCGATTCTATTGAAAATTGGTATGTGGAGGTTTTCGGGGTCAAAGACTTTAGCGCATTTGAATAAAAGCTTGTCTTTAAAAAGGTTTTTTTATTAATTATTTTATTTTTAATTAAGTAGAAATTGATACAAGGCGGAATACTAGCATCTATTATCTCTCTTTGTGTATTACAATAAGCTCGATAACTCATAAAAATCAATATGATCCTAAAGATCATGAACGTTCATCGTATATGTCGGCAATTGACCTTGGGGTTGGAGATATCACTTGAAGTGAAGCTGTACTGGCGGTTCATGTCATAGCAACGTGAATTATTAATCATATTTTTATGGTGTCTTTACCGCGACTAAAAAAATTGGAGCACTAGACATATCATAAGCCTAGCTTATCTCTGATGATTTCCATGTTTGTTTTTGAGATACGATGGCTGAGTATCATAGAAAAATAACTAAAAATAGATTATGTTCGAGTTGATATAAGGAAAGTGCTGGGGGGCAATGCATTGTTAACTATGCCAGAATACTATCGTAACTGCAAATAGTTCTGTAATGATCTATTTTTCTAGCTCTTTTAATGATAATCATAATTGTTTTTATAATAACTACATCTTTATTACAATGTGAATGAATCAACAAATTTTTTGAAAACTTTCAATTAATTTCAAACACACACGAAAATAAAACAATTGTGTGGAATTCAAATACATATATATATATATATATATATATATATATATATATATATATATATATTTTCTTCAAATTCTCGGAATAAAGGTTGATTCAGCAATTCATATAATTTTTCCTAACGACGTTTCGACATGGTATTTGTCATCATCAGGTTAAAACAAAATTATTTTATTTGAGTTTTGCGTTCGCATCGTACGAACGTTATTGTGGGAGTGATGATGATGACAAATACCATGTCGAAACGTTGTTAAGAAAAATCATAGGAATTGACTGAATCAGACCTTTATTCCGAGAATTTGAAGAAAATATATATATGTGGTCAAGAAACTGAAGACAAAATATATATATATATATAATATAAATACACCCTGCATTACAAACTAAAGTAAACTGACACTAGCGATGTATCAATGGGCAACAATAAATCACGTGAATATTAAGGGAACATGTTTTTTTGTACAAAATTTGCTGTAGAAAAGAACAAAAAAAACGCACCGTGTATTGTATAAAATGATGATAAGCTAAGATGAACGGGGATACACTCATCCTGAAATCAGTGAGAAAGCTGAATAAGAAGTTACTCTTGATCTTCTGCTTTCGATTTTACAAGTAGCGTACAATAAATTTATGGAGTGCAGAACTTACTCTATCAAGCATTTTTAAAGAGGAAATCGGGGATTTATGTCCCGAAGAAATCTAAAATTATTAACATTGAAGATTAAAAAAAATAGAATTCAGAGCCCGACTAAGTTTATTTGTTACTCAAGATGTTGGAAACATATAGATGTAGAAAAAAATTGTAATGACGGACTGGTACTTGTAAAAAGGAGAAACGACAATTTTAATTCATCAAGAAAACACAGCTGTGACAGTAACCATACAACGAAATTTTGGTAGGTAATTTTTTTTTCTCACTTATTAAGGAATTATCGTAATAATTTCAAACGAAGTAGTTTATTGCAACACCGTGTATTATTAAAGATGTTGGATACAGTTATTATCGTCCAATGGCTTTAGCCATTAGTTACATTTTTGCAAATCTATCAATTGTGATACAATATCAGTATCCTTGGTTGTGATAAACAACAACTTTATATTTATTATCATTCACATTATACGTATATTATTCATGGTCACACTGTTTTTATAGTCTTATTTTTCGAATGTTTTAACATGCATTGTGAGTCCTATTTATAGCTTTACTAGCTCTTCCTGCTCAAGTGGTTTTATCAGAATCGTTTTAGAACATGGTGTAGCAGGTCATAAAGCAGTCCGTTTTCACAATGCCTCTGCAATATCCGAAATATAAGTGTATTATTTATCTTCCGTATGCTTTATTATTTTGTTTTTCGTTTTTATCGCAAGTAATTTAATAACAGATCATGGACTAAACATTGATATTGGGAAATATGGTTATCATTATGTTCCACTGCTTACTACCTATTATAAATAAGAATTTCTAATATCAAATAATAATAATATTTTATTTGCCAGTAATATTCAATACATTTACATTAGAAAAAAAATAACGACTCATAGCAAATATTCAAGATACCAAAAAAGGTTTACAAAACCTGTCTATGGGCAAATTTCTCATTGAAATTTGGCACAAAATATCATTAATTTTCCAAGGGATGGTTGTTTATACATTCTTAAAATAATATTATATACAGTGCGCCCGTAAAGTAAAATGATTTCATGTTTCTCTGTTATGTGCGACTCATTGTGAATAGCCTTGACCAAATCTCATTTATCCACGAGGTAAAATAAAAAAACCATTTTAATTTCAATTGTTTCAAAAAACTTACATTTGACATAAGGTTTGGACTTGTTTTGACCTGTTGAACTTGAATATGTAAAAATATACAGGGTGTTCTATTTGAAAAACCAAAGTTGCTGGCATTTGCAGAAAAACCGGAAGTCTGCCATATTGGATTGTAATGTGATCAAATCCGAGATGGTTGCTTATATAACTGTACCGAATTTCAGAAAAATCCGTTCACGAATGCTGAAGTTATAGGGGTGGCCCGATATCTCCTGTGTCACCCGGTATATTGATGGTTCATTTTTGTATTTTTAGGTTTATATATGTCAAGATGACAAATGCACATTTTAACAATCGTTACTATAGATACGGACCTATAGGGTAAATTTCGATAACTACCGGGCAATTATCCCTGAATATGTCCCTCTTCATGAATATGTCCCGCTTCATATGGGAAAATGTCGCTGTAATTATTCGAAAATGTCCTGCTTCATATAGGATTTTCAATGTAGGATGGAAATATTCGGTAATATTGTCATAATAAATAATACAGAGAATTGATATGACTTTTAAAGAAAAAAAAATACTCCTGTGGAAGAAAAACAACATTATTCTTATTTTACAATTTTCTGTTACAGTTTTTTATTGCCGATGCAGCATACAAACTGTTAATGGCCAATATTGACCATTAATTTTAAGAAATTAGGAAAAATATTTTTATTGCAACCGTTGATATTAACATAAAGAGAAAATAAAATGGGCCACTTGGTATTTGTTAAAGTTTAAAAAAGTCTTCAGTAGATATAGCTATACGGGTACGGGCGCAATTTGGCACTTTTTCCCATGTAAATTCCCATAAGAAAATCTAAGGTCCAACGTGGTAATTTTGCGACCTTTTACCTGTTTCGATCTTTATGAGACCATCATCAGGTTCTCGACTTTTCGAATATTCATCGGGTTCTCGACGTTTCGAGTTTTTTGTTGAAATGACGTCAGTTGAGGTTATGTTGTCGATGACAGAGGAGTATACTTGGAAATTGGAACAGTTTCATCGAAAAGTCAGAGCTCTGAACGAAGAGTTACAGTTTTATGAAGAAAATTGAAAGAGTTGAAGGTGAAGAATACTGGGAATTTTTAGAATTAGAGTTAATTCCAGAATTAGCCAGATTCTTTCCTGATGATATAAATCCTCATATCGTGAATAGATCAATTTGGATTCAGCAAGATGGAGCGCCTGCTCATTTTCGAGGCGTTCGTGAGTTTCTCGACATTACATTTCCAAATCGTTGGATTGGAAGAAGAGGAGCTATCGAAAGGCCAGCAAGATATCCGGATTTGACACCTCTAGATGATATCTTGTGGGGTTATTTAAAAAGCAAAGTGTATGTGAATAGGCCACATACTATCCAAGGACTGAAAGACATAATTACAGAGGAGATAGCACTAATTTCTCCGGAAACGATTAGAAAAGTCTTGGATGAATTTTCATTCAGAATGGATTTCTGTTTCCAAAGACAAGGAGGTCATATTGAACATCTCCTTTAATTTTTTTCCTCAGGTATTGTTTTCTGTTTATACTGCAATATTAATTACAAAATAAAAATGTTTTCCTAATTTCCTAAAATGAATGGTCAATAATGGCCATCAACAGTGCTGCATCGGCAATAAAAAACTGTAACAGAAAATTGTAAAATATACGGGTTGTTCCATTTAAAAATAAACATATTGTTCGTATATCTCAGAAACTCTACATTTGGCAATGTATCATACGGGGTCAAAGATATATTTATGTTTCCATACTTTACGCGCGCACTGTATAATAAATAGTAACTGGGAGTTGTACTTTTTTCATCTATTCCACAAGTTCAATAATTCATCGACATTTGTTTGAATGAGATAGGATAAGGAATCACAGTATTTATTTTCAGGTTGGTGATAATTTGAAAGAAAAATGGGATCCTCACTGGCCAGTTTTTTCTTATTGATATATTAGATTATGTACCAAACTACTTCCTATAAGTTGTAATGTTAAGTTTAAAATGAAAAGGTATTAGGATTGTAAAATTCACTCCAGCCGAACAATTTGTACATTACTAGAATGTTTGTAGGTATTCATAAAAGCGCAATTATCTTGAAAACTGTTGGTTTTTCCGGATTCAAACAAGTATACATTTTTTACTCAAAATTTTTTGAACAACATTCCTTCAAATGTAATTGTAAAAGTTACAATAAAAAATATTTTCAATTTTTCATATTTAACCCCTGTATGTATCTCTTCAACGAACGACATTTGGGAAAAAATATATTAGAAAAGTCCGATTTATTTTTCGAAGCGAATCTTCCGTTTCGATTTGGCACCATAGTTTCGGGACACCCTGTATATGATTAGTAATACATACTGAAGAGAATCCCGTAAAAAAAGTTGACGGAATAGCTTTTGATACTCATCCGCCATATAATTTAAATGTCGGTAATCGTTATTCAATTTTTCAACGTTAACCTTGAACAAACATCTGCTTATCGTTATGGTTCCGAAACGAATTCAATTCAAAAACAACAGCTGAGAACATGTCGGTTCTTGAGTGGCTGGCTATCGTTCTTCAACATAAATTGAATTGTAAAAATTACGCTAGTTTCTCAAGATGGAGTCACTAAAAATAGTCGTTTACCAAAACATGTGTCGGCACTATGATGGGACAGAGCGTAGAGAGACATTTGCAGAATATTGCCTCCAGGCTCGATGGAAACCTTTGGGTTTGTGCATTTTTGCTTGGGCGATTAAAGTATTGTAATTGTATATAAATCGTATTTTCGAAAGAGAATACTGAGAATTTTTTTTACATTTTTTTGAGATTCTATTTCCTTTATGAAGCCTCTGTATAATTTTGATAGTTAAAAATATGCAAATACTATAATGCAATCATTTTCATACATTGTCAAAATGATTACAACCTATAATTGTTTAAAATACAACAAAAAAGTCTAGATTTACAAAATCATTCTGAATTAAATGTGATCAACAAAATTATAAGCTTGAAACATAAATTGTATCTAACTAAAAATAGCCAACAAACTTCTTGATGACAATAGCCAATCAGCGAACAGGATGGTCAGATAAAAGATTTGAAATTGTGGAAAAGTAAGAACTGAGAAATGCAAAAAAATTAAATATTGTATTTAGTTTATAAGAAATGTAAAATATATTAGTTCATAAGTTCTCTCAAATAACACAAATAATCAAAGTGCGACAAGGAAGTGCGTGAGTTTGAAAATTCAAATAAAATGGACAAAACAGAAATGGTATCCAAGGAATGAAAAAACAATGCTGAGTAGATTGAAAAAATTTTTGAAGAGAAGCCAGGTACAAAATTTGAATGAAAGAAATTTAGAACTTTCATTAATGAGAAGATAGTTTTTCAACAATAAAAAACCAATTCAACTTCTGAATAATCTCTACTCAAAATAAACAAGGATAAAAGAAGATTACCTTTTTTGGTTATCCACATGAAACTTGTCCAAGCTGATTTCGTGGATTTTGGATGGTTCCTTTTGAAATGGTTAGTTCCTGAGAGGAGTGGATGAAATTGGAATTCAGATTATGCCAGGTATTGCATCAGCGACAGTTCCAGGTATAAACTTTTAGTGCACATCACAAACTCAATCACTTTACAACGTAACTCGTATATCTGAAGAACTCTATTTTATTTTGGTATTGAACTATAAAAGAATTCTTCCAAGCCAAAAGAAAAAGTGAGGTTATGTCTACAGTATCCATCACTGTTTCTCATTATTTTCTATGAAAATTTGTCAGTTGATCATAGTATAAGTTATCTATCGTAGGCCAGGTTAATATAAGTTTTCCTGAATGAAGGAAATAATTGTTTTTGATAATTTTTTGGTTTATTTTCCACAATGATATGCAAATATTTTACTTATAAACAATGAACTGAAAACAGTTCGACTGACAGCAAAACAGGCAGTGGCTCTATTGCCAGTACCGGCTCCTGAGGCGAAGGCGTACCAACTGAGATTAGTCGTGGTAAGAAAAGTAATAATAATGGGCAACAACGTGGCGAGAAAACAGTAACGTTAGCTGGCAATTATTATTTCATATACAGGGAGAAAATATTTGTGGGGCAATAACAATAACGTGGGAAAAAAATGAACAACAATTATTATTTTAAAGCAATTAATATTTCATAACAATATATTATACAGGGCGAAAATAATTAGCTATCATAATATAACATAACAATATATGTATATATATATATATATATATACAGGGTGTAATCTAAACTTTTGCACATCCGTGAATGACGAGTGTATAATGCCATTTTATAACTAATTAGGTTCAAAATCTGAAAAAAAATGTTTGATTTCACGACGTTTCGGCAAATTCTCATTTGCCATCTTCAGGCGATGTCTAGAATTTCGATTGTTTCGAACTCGACTGAGTTTTGAGGACCAAGAATACAGAACGCGGGCAGAAACCCGAGAAACTATCTCAACACATTATACCCGCGAAAATCTACGAAGAAACATATATATTTGGAGTACCTTTCTGAGGATAATGGATTCTGGATTGGATCTGGCTAATATCGCAGTTCATAAATTGCAACGTTTCGTCCCTGGCCGGGGACTTCTTCAGGCTTTATTTTTTCTTTTTTTACATATTGAGAAAAGTAAATGTTATCTCATTAGGGGAAATTGAATATAACCAACTGGTACATACCTTGGCAGTATTGAATGCCTACATTATTATATTACATCAATTCTCTATATAACTTGTTGGCTCACCAAATCCTTGCGTTCCTTAATTTATAAAATTATCTAGGAAAATATCATCGAACATCATGTGTGTGCGAGCAGTTTCACCTTTTAGATGAATTACTTCAACATCATAAGATTCATTTCAAATTCTATGCAGTCCAAGGACTCTGCTTTGGTTCCAAGCCAATAAAACACGCTTCTGATGTGTTGTTTTTTGCCGTAAAAATTCATCCGCAATTATTCACCACCCACGGATCTAGTGAACATACGAGGACACGGACTACTAAAAAACAAAACTTTATGTTTTACTATGAAATGCACATCATAAATCACGCTCCTTTAGCCAGGCGCCACGTGCTACCAAAAAACAAGCGAAGGTCAAGCAACAAATTATCTATTTGTTTTTCATTTTATCCAGGCATATAGGTGATCTTTCCTCTCAAAAAATGTGATGCAGAAGAATGTTTCAATAAAATACCAAATAAAGATAGGCGAGAAAAAATACCACAATGTCCAGTACGATGAGGAAAGTGGTTGGATTTTTTCATTTTTTTTTTGAAGTAGTTTAAAAAAAAAACAAGAAATGATCCTGTTTGAACACTGCCCCAGGATGTGACGTAACAAGTTGAAATCGTTGAGAGCGCAAGATAATTACAAAGTTATTCATAATATTTCTTTACAATGTGAGCTCGGTATACATAAATATCATTCAAGAATAACTAAATCAAGAGCAGCTATCTTCATTTCAATATAACATATTTTTTTAGGGTCATATAGACAACTATAAATTTTATGCTGATAGTACTCAGATTTTATCTTTTTGAGCATATTGACCACATTATTTCTATGACTCTTATAGACAATCCATTGTTGTTGTGTATTATTTAAAGAACTAGCATTTTTGACGGCCTTGTAAGCCATATCCCTTTCTGATGCTTTGATGGATATTTCACGATCATACCATGGAGGATGATTTTTTTTCTCGGTGAAACTGAGTGTTGTTATATTTTGAATGATCTCAGAATAGATTCTGTCGATATTAGAAGTATCAAGATTCCAGTTACACGACGTTAGATGATCATTTATTGTTTCAAGTCTTCTTGGGAAAAATTTCTGAATGTTTTTTTTGGCATTTGAATCATAGTTCGAAATTGATTTTGATGATACATCGATAACATTATGATTAGTTATCTTTGGGGTATCTTGAACTGAGTAGACAAAATCTGAGCTATTACTTAATAGATAATCAATCAATGTGCTGCTTGTGTTCCTGTACTAATTGTTCTATGCCAATAACAACACATCATGTTTCATGAAAAAAACCAGCTAGCAAATTTTCCAAAGAACCTGTTGCTTGGTTTACATTTGCTGAGGGTGGTCAATAGACACTCCCTAAACACACCTGTCTACCTGATGTGGTTGAATTGAACCAAATGTATTCGTGAATATAAAATAGTGACACTGTAACTCGCTGATCGCCGAGAGTGCCATGAATTACAGCGTTGCCAAGCGTCATTCATAATATTTCTTTACAATAAGAGGTAAGAATAACTAAATCAAGAACACCTATCAAATACGAAGGCTTCATTTCAATTTAACACATGCTGACACAAGTTCCGTTTTATTCATAGGATGAAACAGAATAATATTTCCTCAGAAGTTCCGCAAAATAGTGACACTGGCAACTCGGGAAAATGACAAATCAATGGACTTATGACGTCAAAAGAAGCGGCAATAACGCTTTTTTTGAATGTATCACTGAATTTAAGGGTTTTAGAGCAGCGTTTATTCGAATATTACACAATATGCATACATAATATTTTATCACTATATTTCAACTTCAAGCACATATGAAGCAAATCTGTGAGTTTGTGATCTCGCCAATTGACTTGCCTAAGAAAGTAGTCACAGAGTTCAAATTTTCAATATGTGTTGAATCATTAAAATGACGAAAGAGTTTATAGAGTTCATATAAGTAGATAGTTTGTTCATTTCCTATCAGAAATCCAACTGTACGGTCCACGTTTGTGTCACTCAACCCTACCTTACCTAGCTGTTGGAGCTTGCAATCCAATTACTATCTAACGCCAAAAAAAGAACACAAATTCGCTGCTTTAGTAGTATACGTATGGGGAAAAATATCAGTCTATGAGAAAACCGGTTATGGCAGACAATACGTATGGACAAATGTATTGTTTAAATTATTTCCTTGAAATAAAACTTATAGGAAATAGTTTGGTAGATAGATTACATGTAATAATAAAAAAAAGCAAGAAAAAACTAAAATCAAGTAATCGCCACTCGCTGCTGGATTTGTGGATATAGTTGACGACGGGGTATGTGACGTCATCGTATCAGTGAGCCGAAAAAAGAAACATCTGATTTTGCGGGAATGTTACAATGAAACGAATTGTTTGAGGTTATGTAAGCTGAGGTGTTGATTTCCTTCACATCAGCGCTGACCGTACCAACATATGTGCTGTCCACACCGAGGTATTAATTATCGGGAAAAAAACAACGTTTCGGTCGATTTTTCAATCTCTCTCAACGCGAGAATCATTAACTTTGGCACAATGTGGCTGGGCGGCATAATGATATTCTTAAATAAACCAGGCGTGTAAATGATCAAACATCATTAGCAAAACACATGTCGGCAATAATTTCTGTGTATTATTGTGGGCATGGACGTACGTTTATGATGAAAAAAAGGAGTGCGATATTACTTAAAAAAGGGCATACTGAAATTAAATGGCAATTTTTTTATAATAATAATAATATCGTCTTTATTATTTCCATATGTGTGCATCCAAAGACTCGTTCATCCAACGAACAGCGAGGCTTTGGAACTCATTGCCTAGGGAGGTGTTCCCCGAGGCATACAACCTCCAGAAATTTAAGAAGAACACCAACTCCTACCTTCTTTCCCTTGGTTCCCACGATGTTCTCTGAACATTACAGGATATCCCTTTTCGTGGGAACCAGAACATTAAAAAAAAAAAAGTATAATTACATCAAAAATTGACATATGAAATATTAGGGAAATCTTGGCATTTAAGGATTATTTTTCTGTTAACTGCTAACTTTTTTACAATTTTAGCTTCGATAGAAGGATAATATGTTCGGAGTTTATTACGTATGAAAAAGTTATTTTCAAATCTCAAAATCTACACGGGTGTCATCAAAAATGCGTTTCATCCGACCACTGGCGCGTACAGTCGATTTCGAAACGTCGTAAAAAATTCAGGGGCAAAAGTATCGTTTTGAAATTCTAGCTTCTTATACGGAAATGAATTTTCTTTCTAATGAACGGCATGCGAATCGGAGAACGGGAAATATTTTTTGTCTCGCTCCAAAGTAGATAAAGTGATTTTTTCGCTGGCTTCTCTTTGAAAAATCGAAAAAAAAACCAGGGACAGAGCGATCGGTCTGAAATTCCAGAGACTCATGCAGAAAACTATGAAAAAAACTATTTTGATGGATTTTAAAAAAAAATAAGTTTTTTCTGGATTTTTCAACTCTGATCGACGAATCTTCCAAATGTCTGAGTACAAATGCAATAAATCGTGTAACAACTCAATTAACAATGATCGCAATTTCTGAAATTCGTGTAACAGGACTCACTATAACTTTATTATTTGAACGAAATGCATTCCACAACCTTTCGACTTTATTTTAAATGGGACATCCTATATATTTTACTTATTTCGATCAGAATGGCATTCTAAATCAACAACCCTCACTTGTCAATGTTTGACAAATAAATCATTATTCAATTTTATTTTCGATCTAGATGCCATGGATCGTGTAAATCGCCTCATTCTTGATCAAGTAACATGGGAAAAATACGACTTTGAGGCTTATGACTTCACAGTCGTTTTAAGATTATTTAAAAGTCGCAAATTAGTCCATTAAGGTTCTAAATGGGCAACGGCATACCACGTTGAATGCTACCGGTTCTCGTCTGATCACCTCACCAGGTTTTTTGACTATTTCTTTTCCTGGAAAACTCCACATAATCAATCTCCTCAAAACTATCTCATACACAAACAATCAAACACTCCTTCAAATATTCTGCTAGGAAACGAATTATACACTCAAAAAATAACATACCTAACCCACTTTCGCAGAGAACAGCTAAAGATCGCTGGGACGGGGTCCAGTTCCTCGCTTGTACGAGGGCATGCATTCTGTTCTTGAGCCGGGGCGTCCGTTCGGAAGTGGTAGGGCACTCCGAAGGATGGTGTTTCTTCTTTGGTATCAAAGAAGTGTGAACTCTGGAGAATGGCCGGGGGCCAACCGTCCTCGGGCTCTCTTAGCCAAGATGGCCCCGCCCACCACAAGGAATTAGTGAGAAGTTCCGATGGAAGCAAACCCCTGGATGCTGGATCCGCCGGGTTATCTTCCGAAGACACATGGTGCCAATGGATCGGAGGGACATTGTCTTGAATTTTAGTGACACGATTGGAGACAAAACATGTCCATTTATGAGGACTACTTTGTATCCATGCTAGAGCTGTGGTGGAATCGGTATAGGCAAAAACTTGAGAAAATTCGAGTTTTTCTTTGAAAACCCTTTGAGCGTAACAAATCAAATCAGATAACAACAAGGCACCACACAGCTCGAGACGAGGTATAGATATTCTCTTTGTAGGTGATACTCTAGACTTGGCACATATGAGGTGTGTAGTAATATGATGATCGCTGTGCACAATCCTGATGTAAATCACAGCCGCATAGCCCTTCTGACTTGCATCGGCAAACCCATGCAATTGGCAAGATGAAAACAATATGCACATAATAAGCCGGGAAACATGGATTGAAGGACAGAACACCAAATTAAGATCTAAGCTGAGACCAAAGTTTAACTATGCCTTCAGGGGAGCACTATCCCAATCTATACCAATAGTCCATAAAATCTGGATGAGATTCTTTATGAAAAGCACAACAGGACTAAGAAATCCTAACGGATCGTAAATTCTTGCTAATTCGGACAATATAGATCTTTTCTACAGGGTTTATTGAGGGGTTTAACTTCGTATGAAAATGAATCGAAACTGGGTTCCATTGAAGACCTAAAATTTTATGACCGAATCAGGTTCTAAATCAAGACCTAGGGTTGTAACTGTAAAGAGGAAGCTGGTAAATGAGAGAGCAATTCGGGACTGTTGCTCGCCCACTTGCGTAATTCAAAACCACCCTATCGAGAATTCGAATCAGATCTGTTTGAAGTTTGAGTGCCTCTGGTAGCGAATGACTTCCTGATACAACATCGTCAACAAATATATCATTCTCCAGAATTCCAGCAACGGGCGGACTTTCATACCTATATTCCTTTGCTAATTGTCGAATCGTATTTATTGCGAGGTAAGGAGAAGGAGTCAGACCATACGTCACTGTTTTGAGTCGATAATCTTGAATAGGTTCCGAAGGAGAAACCTCCATAGAATTCTTTGATAGTCCTGGTGATTCTTAGTGACAAGAATTTGTCGATACATTTGTTTTATATCACTTGTAAAACAAATAGGGTGAAGGCGAAATCTCAGGAGAATATTAACTAGGTCGGGCTGCAATTTGGGCCCTCGTAATAGAGTGTCATTCAAGGACAAACCATTTGAACATTTTGAAGAGGCGTCAAACACCACCCTCAATTTAGTAGTGGAACTTTCTGGTTTCAAGACGCAATGGTGGGGAATATAATAAGAGCGAGAACACATTGCATTTCCAGAAATCAATTCCATGTGATTAGAAGAGATGTAATCTTCCATGAATTCAGAATATTGGGCATAAAGTTCAGGAGATTTCAGAAGACGGCGCTCCAGAGATTGAAAACGTTTCAAAGCAATATCTCGAGAATCTTCGAAAATTGGTTCAGAATACCGAAACGGAAAGCAACTATATATCTGCCAGAATCGGTTCGCGATAAGGTTTGTTATATATTGTTTCAGCTAAGATATCATCAGGTGACGATACGGCAGCTGACGGAAAGTTGTTCAAGTTCCATAATCGTTTAACTAAGTTTTCTAAATTACTATCGCAACTAGTAAAGAATGTGTTGACCTCTGCCGATGGAAAATTGACCTTTCCCATAATTATCCACCCAAATATCGTGTCGAGGGCTACAGGTTCATTTATTGAAATTTGCGGGCTCCCACCTTTAATAATGTGTGCGAAAACATCTGCTCCCAACAACATCTCCACGGGGCGTGAAATATTAAAATTTGGGTCAGCAAGTTTAAGATTCGCAAAATTACTGAATTTGTCAATTGATATATTTGTACAAGGCATATTCGAGCAGATTTGAGGAAGCACTACAAGATCTACAGGTAAAATAGGTTGAATTTCACCCTAGGTTTAATGGTACACGAAACCCCTTGATTTGCATAAGAATGTATTTGTCCAACACCCTTAATATCAATAGACATTTCCATACGAGTGAGCCCTAGTTTATCGCAACATTTTTTCGCAATGAAGGAGCACTGACTTGCACTATCTAAAAGAACGCGAACAGGTTGGTATTTTCCACGAGAATCTAACACTTCAATCATGGCAGTTGAGAGTAAAACTGTACTTTTAATGTTCGAAAATAAATTCACCTGAGAGACAGTTTGGGTTTGGGGTACGTGATTATTTGCAATTGCATGGACCGGGTTGTTAGAATCAGAGTTCATATCATCGACAGGGGTCCTTTGAGAGTTTTAAAATCGAAATGTAAGTAAGTATGATGAGAAAGTGAACATTTTCGGCACAGAGAATTAGAGGTACAATGAGAGACAGTATGTTTAGTTCCCAAACAATTTGTACACCACCTTCTACTCCTTACCAGATTGTACCTATCCTTTGGAGAACTTGATAAGAATGTTGGGCAATTATAAATGTGGTGATCTTTGTTACACAACTGACAAGTATTGGGTTTGAAGAAGAATTAACAATAAAACTAGCACTGGCTTTCGATTTCATCACCTTATTGAAAATAGGGGATGTCGTCTTGAAATTTGACTTATCAATTTTTTATTGAGTTTGGATTCGATAAAGCAACGTTATCCATCGCATTACATTGTTTTTCTAAAAAATCTTTCAAGGTTACATAGTAATTGTTCACTTGTAAACTTGAGGAACATTCGAGTTCAAATCCCCTTTTGAGCATCAGTATCCAGACGATCAAACAGCATATTGAATAATACAAAATCCCATTGTTTCACGGGAAAACTTAAATTTTCAAGTATCGCGAGGTTTTCAGAAAAGGTATCCAGAAGATGCCGCAAAGCCATGAGGTTTTCTGAAGAATTTATTTTTTGTGCTTTCAATCGAATGCCAGTGGGATGCTGCTATTAATCTTTATTTTCGTACCTTTTTCAACGAATTGTAGGCAACAATATAGTTTTGTCCCACAAGTGGGGTACATTTTACAATTGAAAGCGGGTTACCCTTCAATGAAGATATTAAGTAGTTATATTTATCAATGTTAGATAGAGAATCGTTAGTATGTATCATCGAATCATACATATCAATGAAAGTTTGCCATTCTTTCATATCCCCATCGAAAATGGGAAGTTCAAGTTTAGGAAGTTTAATGTTACAATTTCTGGTTGAACTAGCACCTGAAACTGGATCATTCTCGAATAATTGGGTATAAATTGCCTGAATATGATAATAATCCCCATCGAAGTCTTTCAGTATTTGATTGTGAGAGGTTAAATCAGCATTGTCTTGACCAGAAACCTGACTCAAAATATTCGAATGAATGCTATTAAAATTACTACACAACACTTCTATGTGTTTATAGCGGCATTTAAAGTTATTATGAATTGAATTATCGATCAATGCTTGATCCGCCACCCTTTTCAATTCACTAAGTTTTATGAGTTCTGTTTCTCTTTGAGCAATGAAAGATTTCAATTTCCTAGCTTCTACAGACATAATAAGAGATGAGAGTTCAAATTGTTCAGAGCGAGTTAAAATTGCAATTAAGTGAGATGCGAGAACAACCGCGCAATAATCATTAAAAATTTTCCCAATCAGCAAATTATAATAATTCCAAATCGAGTTAACAGAAGAAATATATTGGAATCGTACTGACCTACTTATTTCGGTCAGCTGAGAAGCTCAAGGTCGTTCCCAGGTGTCGAAGTCGGTGTGGCCCAAGAGGGGTAAATAATACGTGACGTAGGTGCGCTAATTTATGTGCATATGACAATACTATACGGTACTTAAGGAAGGTAGGGGAGTATGCGCTACTTATTTATGAATGGCTATGAAGATATTATAAATCAATGGCTGCCAAGGGACTTGACGAAATTATTTCAAATTTGAATCTTTCACTTGTTGCGAAATAAACCAAAGTGAATCCGGCTTCGCAAGGATAAAAAAATGTTGCGATAAACTAGGGCTCACTCGTATGGAAATGTCTATTGATATTAAGGGTGTTGGACAAATACATTCTTATGCAAATCAAGGGGTTTCGTGTACCATTAAACCTAGGGGTGAAATTCAACCTATTTTACCTGTAGATCTTGTAGTGCTTCCTCAAATCTGCTCGAATATGCCTTGTACAAATATATCAATTGACAAATTCAGTAAATTCGCAAACACACAGAACTGATCAAAGTGTCACTCACCCATGTGCCTCCGTCGGAGAATCTGATCTTCAGCCAATAGATACTTCGTCTAGTCTTCCTGGCGGTACCGCCGCTAATCACATTTACACTAATTCTAAGGATGAGGAATATCTTGAGTAATAAGCGTTATATCAATGAGAAAACACAAACTCGAGAAAAAACTAAAATGCTATGTTCTTTCCATAAGATCTAGGAACTCAATGTCTATCTTCACATTTCTCCTCTTCCGTCTCATTTTCCCACTCCCACAAGTGACTATATCAGTCTGTGTGATACCTCACGCGCAAAATAAGGTCGAAAGAGTTGAATAATGCAAATGAAAAATTCCCATTTGAAATATACAATATACATATAAAATCCCTTGGCAAAATTAATTATAATTATAATAACAAAAAAAAACAAATGCGTCAAGACGCAACAGATGGTCTGGCTCTCTCCGGGCCGAGGTTGCGCGAACAACTCTTAGCCTGTAAATCTTGTATATGTTTATTGTAAATATGTAAATAGTATGTAAGTTAGTTAGGAATGACATTGTTAATACCGAAAACTGAATAAACTACTTTTGATTTGATTTGATTTGGTTCTCGTCTGATCACCGAAGTCAAGCAACGTCGGGCGCGGTTAGTACTTAGATGGGTGACCGCTTGAGAACACCGCGTGTCGTTGCCTGAAATTTTAATAAAAATATACTCCTCTTGTGTCTGGCCGAATGACGAAATGTCCAAGCCAAAAAAAAAAAAAAAGGTTCTTAATTTTCAAAATGACCTTCTTCTTGATCACGGCAAAGTTCAACTTTTTCAATTGTTGCGCGCACCACATTGATTAGCTGTTCCGCAGTGATGTTCTGGATTGCCACCCTTACTTTACACTCCAGTTCTTCACGAGTAGCTGATGCTGTGTTATACGCCTGATTTTTTGTTGTTCCCCAGAGAAAAAAATCTAGCGGAGTAAGATCTGGTGATCTAGAATATGAAAAAGAAATAATACATTATGAAAAAATATGACAACTTAAGAATGTACCTCGCAGGCAACTGTGCCATATGTGCCAATCCACTTTTCTGGGAAGGTGTCATTCAGATGTTCTCTTACGGCTTGAGAATTGTGAGGTGGCGCTCCATCTTGTTGAAAATAGATATCAACTTGGTTAGCAAGTGGCAATCATTAATTTGATTTCTAAAGAACTGTAGATATCTTTCCGAAGTAAGTTGTCCGTCGAAAATTATTGGCCCCAAAAATTACCCTCCGATAATACCCATCCAGCAATTGAAACCAAATCGCTATTGAAAATGTCCTTCTTGCATCAGATGTAAATTTGTTTGAGACCAGTACCTTTTATTATTCCGATTGAACAGACCCAAGTTGGTGAATCGAGTTTCATCTGAATAAATAATTTTAAATGGAAAACGTACATCACTGTATTTAGTAAAAAACCAGTTGCAATAAGTTAATCTTCGGTTGTGGTCGTTATCCTAAAGATGTTGGTGTAGTTGGTACTTTAATGATCGATAATTATATTTGTGATGAATTCTCCAAACGGACGAATAAATTATATCACACTCAGAAACAATTTGGCGAATTGACGCCGTACAATTCACTTCAACATAGACCAACACGTCTACTTCTTTTTCTTCACTGACGATGAAGTTATTGGCATTTTCTTCTGGTTCATTTCGCATTTTCCTTTCCAGTTTTAGAAAATAATGCCGAGTGAGATGGCGACGATTAGGGAATCTCTGAGCATAAATTCGAGCTGCATCAGTTGCATTCTCTTTTGCTTCTCCGTAAATTAGCAACATGTCAATTTTCTAGTATAATTTTCCATATCAAATTATAAACTACGCAACAAATACATTTTTAAAAGTGACAGCATATTCATTAGCCCATTTGTTTAGCTAGTCCCAGCAACAGCTTCACTTGTTTGTCACGGATAACTAGAATAACAGGACTTGGTGCATAAGTATACCGAATAAGTATTATTTGTTATTAGGTATGATCGCTTCTTGCAATTATTCAGAAAAATAGTGAAAATAAAGTGAAAGTGTGTGGTATCAAATTATTCGTAAAAAATGATCTTTCACAAAAAGCCGACGAGCCACCCCCTTTCCATTTGAAAAAATCAAGTTAACTGGAGAAATTCATATTTGCGACTTATAAATAATTGTTAAAACGACTGTGAAGTCGAAAAGGGAAACATTCTCAATTGAATATTGATAGAAAGATTTTTCTGTGAATTGAAAAATCCACGATTAAAATGAAGTTATTTTTTGTGAATGTCTAACAGAAAACAACTACTTCCCCGGCTAAAGCCACGCTGGACATTGAACTACATCTGATAGATATTCTGAAAAGACCCTAACTCAAAAGAAAAATCTGAAATTGAAAATTTGCATTTCCATTCAGATAGTTATTTGATTTTCTATTCCAGTCTTAATTAAGAACTCATAAAGATGAATGAGGCAAAGAAGAATGTTTTCCAAAAGAGAGTACTCACCAGAAATCATTCGTAACATTGACGCAGGAGAGACATCGCATTCACTAGGTCTTCAATACATTTTTGTCGACGAAAATCTATTTCACGCTTCACGATCATCAGGAAGACCGGAAGAAATAGGAAACACATTTTCAAGAAGCAATCTCACTTTGCAAAGATGGAAAAAGTTAGAATCATTTCTTTTGGAGAGACACTTTGAAATTAGTGTTTTCTGACATTAAAACCTGTCATGGGTATGATAGATTGATTTGTTGAAAATATAAACAGGATGTTCATAAAATCAGATGTGGAATCATCTGCGACTGAAAGATAAACTTTAGTCACTATCTTCCATCGTCAAGATAACCTCTTGTGGGGTATTCATGTTGAAAAGGAAACATTCTCAATTGAATATTGATAGAAAGATTTTTCTGTGAATTGAAAAATCCACGATTAAAATGAAGTTATTTTTTGTGAATGTCTAACAGAAAACAACTACTTCCCCGGCTAAATTTCAGATTTTTTCTTTTGAGTTAGGGTCTTTTCAGAATATCTATCAGATGTAGTTCAATGTCCAGCGTGGCTTTAGCCGGGGAAGTAGTTGTTTTCTGTTAGACATTCACAAAAAATAACTTCATTTTAATCGTGGATTTTTCAATTCACAGAAAAATCTTTCTATTCAATATTCAATTGAGAATGTTTCCCTTTTCAACATGAATACCCCACAAGAGGTTATCTTGACGATGGAAGATAGTGACTAAAGTTTATCTTTCAGTCGCAGATGATTCCACATCTGATTTTATGAACATCCTGCTTATATTTTCAACAAATCAACTGTGAAGTCATAAGCCTCAAAGTCGTATTTTTCCCATGTTACTTCATCAAGAATGAAGCGATTTACACGATCCATGGCATTCTAGATCGAAAAATAAAAATTGGAATCAAAATGACTTTATTTGTCACATATTGACAAGTGAGGAGTTGTTGGATTCAGAATGTAATAAAAATATATAGGATGTCCCATTTAAAAATAGAAAGTTTTGGTCATTTCCGGTCAAACCGGAAGTACGGCAAAGCAAGTAAATATGTAAAAAAAAAAATTGAACAAGAATACACAAACCCCAAATTTCGTTTTTCTATCTTTAATAATAAAAAAGTTATATATTTATATTTTTAAGAATATAAAATTTATATTTCGATTTGGCGGATACTGAGTATAATAATGACGAAAAACCTTAATCTACGCTACTGCATTCGCAGAGAGTTATTGAACTCGTTTACGTACCCGTCGTTACGTTAATTTCAGGCCAAGGATTGTCGCTGAAAAACATACTGCAGAACTATTTGTTTTGTTTCGTCGAATAAATCGCATAAAAACATCGTCAACAAGTAAGTATACAGAGTGGCCACTTTTTTAATGGGATTGTATTGGTAACTTTTAAACCATAAGAGTTAAAAGGTCGGTCAAATGGAGAAAAAGTTGCATTCATAAAAGCATTGTCAAGCAGTTCAAACAAATCGAGATTATCAGGGCCGGTTATTGAGATATCATAAGAAAAGTAAATTCTGTCATTTTGATTTTTTTTTTTTCCACTTTATTTCGAATATTATCAAAAAATGTCACAGGAGTTTTTTATTCGACAGAAAATCATCCTCATTTTGACATAATCAGATTTTGTATCCAACGTTTCGTACGCTCTGGGCCACCCTCAACCTCATTTTTTTCAATACGGACCTGCATATTTTATGACACTTTTTGAAATAACTTTTAACGCTAAATTCAACGATATATCATACAATGTCATTCAAAGTTGATTTTCAGGTGATTTTGACCCTTATCCAAATTTCTTTGGGTCGGATCTGTATTACATTTAGGTACCTTTAGTTTAATTAACAACATGCAATACATTTCGATAAGAAAATCAACTTACTCATCTTCAACTTAATGGAACGTAACAGAATCAAAGCAAAAACAAAATTTTTTAAATTTAAGAGGTGAAAAACCTAATTCATAATAATTAAACGAAACTTCATTTAATGAAAGAAAAATCAAATGATTATTCGAAAGTAAATGATGAACATTAATGAAGTGAGTGTTCGAAATGTCCACCATTTTGTAAAATGCACTTTGCGGTTCTGGAACCCATACTTCTTATACATTTGCTTATTTCGTCTCCTTGAATACCTTCCAATACATTCTCAATCTTCTCGCGAGGAATCATTAGTGTTGGATTTGTCATTTGTTCCGTTGAAACAAATTACAGAATCGAACTTTATTTTGAGATCATTACGATATAATTTTTGCAAGGCCTTGGTATTCAAATTTAAAATCATTGTATTCGCGTCTCTTGACTATTTTATTAACAGCAGTTTTTGATAAATTGCATTCACTGGCCACAGTTCTCGATTTTTTTTCTGGGTTCAATTGAAGTTGAGTCAGAACATTGATATCGTTGATAGACTTGTTTTTTCTTACATACACACAACTCTAGGTTTATTGAATGTATTATTTTCAAGTAGTAGGCCGTGGATAAAAAGAACATAACAAGAAATGTCATATTATTTGTCACTTCGTTTATTATTGTGTCACAAGAATTCGTCATTAAATACTTTTCTGAGTAATTTCAATTGAACTTTTTCGATATGGTAAGATACACAAATGAAGAGAAGAGAGATATGTACGAAGTGTACATAAAACTAGATAGAAATTCGTTCAAAGCACAACAAAGGTATGGTGAATTATATCCTGAAAGAACAACACCAAATATTTAAATGTTTCGACGTTTATCTACAACGTTACTTGCACATAATTCATTCATCAAACCTAGAGGTCGTTATGTACGACGAAACGAGCCTATCAATGACATCAATGTTCGGGACCAAATTCGAATGAATCCAGGAATAGGATCGAGAACTATGGCCAGTGAATGCAATTTATCAAAAAGTGCTGTTAATAAAATAGTCAAGAGACACGGATACCATGACTATAAATACCAAGCCGTGCAAAAACTATATCGCAATGGTCCTGAGAGAAGGTTGCAATTCTGTAATTGGTTTCAACGGAAGGTGCGGAATAACAACAATTTTGCGCACAATATCATTTGGGGTGACGAAACGACATTCACAAATTCTGGCATGTTCAATCGAAGGAACAAACATTCTTATGCCACAGAAAATCCTCACTTAATTCATGAAGTTAGACATCAATATCGTTTTTCTTTGAACATATGGTGCGGTTTGTTGAATAATAAATTACTGGGACCCTATTTTATTGACGGCAACCTAACCGGAGGAAAATATGTAGAAATTATAGAAGAAATATTGGATGATCTTCCTATACGGTATCGGCGTAATAGTCCATGGTTCCAACAAGACGGATGTGGTCCACACAACTCAAGAATAGTCACAGACTATCTAAATCGAACTTTTCCCGATTCATGGATTGGAACAAGAGGTCCAGTAGCATGGTCTGCCAGATCTCCGGATTTGAATCCGCTGGATTTTTATTTTTGGGGATATCTCAAAAATAAAATTCATGATACTACGAACCCGACAATAGAGATTCTTCGCGAGAAGATTGAGAATGTATTGGAAGGTATTCAAGGAGACGAAATAAGCAAATGTATAAGAAGTATGGGTTCCAGAACCGCAAAGTGCATTTTACAAAATGATGGACATTTCGAACACTTACTTCATTAATGTTCATCATTTACTTTCGAATAGTCATTTGATTTTTCTTTCATTAAATGATAGTTTCGTTTAATTATTATGAATTCGGTTTTTCACCTCTTGAAATTTGTAAATAATTATTACTTGTTTCTTGCTTTGATTCTGTTACGTTCCATTCAGTTGAAGATGAGTAAGTTGATTTCCTTATCGAAATGTATTGCATGTTGTTAATTAAACTAAAGGTACCTAAATGTAATACAGATCCGACCCAAAGAAATTTGGATAAGGGTCAAAATCACCTGAAAATGAACTTTGAATGACATTGTATGATATATCGTTGAATTCAGCGTTAAAAGTTATTTCGAAAAGTGTCATAAAATATGCAGGTCCGTATTGAAAAAAATGAGGTTGAGGGTGGCCCAGAGCGTACGAAACGTTGGATACGAAATCTGATTATGTCAAATTGAGGATAATTTACTGTCGAATAAAAAACTCCTGTGACATTTTTTGATAATATTCGAAATAAAGTGGGAAAAAAAGAAAAATCAAAATGACAGAATTTACTTTTCTTATATCTCAATAACCGGCCCTGATAATCTCGATTTGTTTGAACTGCTTGACAATGCTTCTATGAATGCAACTTTTTCTCCATTTGACCACCTTCTAACTCTTATGGTTTAAAAGTTACCAATACAATCCAATTAAAAAAGTGGCCACTCTGTATGCCTCGATGGAGTACAGAGTAGCTGTTTTGACAGTGACCAATGCATGAAATGCAAACTCCCGCAGAGAAAAACACGCTCATCAGTCAAACCGCGAAGCATGTCGTTTTTTTTTGCCTAATGGGTTTGTTTATCGGACGACAAACTAGATCGGGAAACGCTGAAGTTCCAGCTATTGTCCGGCTATTTTAGAAACAGCCATTCGGGTTATTTGTTCCTGAAGTTGGACGAATAAGGTTATTGTTGTTCTAAAGAATCGAAATAGAGATCCGCTATTTATAACAGGGAGCAGTCTTGTAATTTTCAATGGGGTCAGGTGTGATGTATGGAATTAGAAAACAACTACTCTTCTGGCTGACACCTAGACGTAAAATAAAAATCATGAAAAAAATTAAGACAAGGTTTTATAAAAATGCACTAAAAACGAAAAAATAATTTCTTCAATTGTAGTAGTAGATTCAAAAGCAAGAACACCTATTTTATATTTGCGGGAAGCTTTTGAATCTGCTATTCACAGGATAACCTAGGTCAAACAATTAAAGAAATAATTTTTTCCTTTTAGTACATTTGTATAAAAGCTTGTCTTAAAAATTAATCGGGGGTAAATACACAAGAGATAATTTTTTTATCGATAAATACATGTTTAATTGTATAAAAGTTTTATTGTCATGGCAAACAATCGAGAATCAAGGGAGTGAAAAAATCGCGAGAGCTTGCTCGAGCGATTTTTTCTACTTCCCTTGGTTCGGGAATTTTTGCCAAATGACAATAAAATTTGAATACGATTTGAAATGTATTTATCTATAAAAAAATGTATCGAATGTATTTTAGAGAGATTAATACACAACTACATTATAGAGACAATTTAACAATAAACATTTCAAATTAATAGAAAACATATTAAATAAAATATTCACAAATTATTTAGAGTTTAACTGATATTCAGAAACATACATATTAAGAAAATAGAAAGTGCAATATTTGTATGTTATATTATGACCAGATTTTTTTGGATATTATTAATGTTTTCCGTATTATAATTTTCTTGTATGTTTATATCTCTTGTAGTTTGGATTCCAGAAGGTTTAGGTCTCAGGTTGTTGATTACATTAGCATGATGTTCCTCGTCTAACTATATATAGGGGCTTAATGACTCAGCATTTGCATGTCCAGTCATTTTGATGAGCTGTTCTTCCGGGACACTTGATTTGATAAAGCACTTGAGCGATTTGTGATCTTGTTTGTAACAGTATCAAGTCTTATTCTTTCCGCAGATTGTTTGGTCCATTTTCCAATCTCATGTATCCCAATAGGCATATTTTTGTGCCATCCAGAATTGGTTTTATTCCAGTGAGGATTTACAGTCAGAAATAGACGGTCTGACGTAATTCTAGTAGTGCGTTTAGACATAAGTTCTTTAAATAACCTCACCGGGCACACATGAAGATTATTGTGATTAGGCACTAACCACTTAATGTCTGATAATTTTTGAGCTCCGCCCTGGCATGTTTTGGAAAAAATCGAGTTGTATTCAATTCTTCCAGTTGGGTTACCATTCGATTTCTTTTCATCTTTGAAAAAGTGGACTTGCATCTTGCTGCTTCTCCCCCTACCTCTCCAGTTCGAGTGCCATTATATGATAAAACTTTTTTGAAGTCCTTCTGGACAATCTTCGTTCCACAAATTCATTATTTCATATATTTCTTCCTTACTTAGAAGCAGTTGAACTTTGCTTTCTCTTGTTACGAATAGACTGAAGCTGCTTTGGTTTCGCATTTTTTGCATCCCTTGCTTCTATGAATTCAATATCTGCAAATGTTCGGGTGTTTTAGTATTTTTCTTGAAGAAGTTTTGCAATAACTTGATTTGTTGAAAATATAAACAGGATGTTCATAAATCAGATGTGGAATCATCTGCGACTAAAAGATAAACTTTAGTCGCTATCTTCCATCGTCAAGATAACCTCTTGTGGGGTATTCATGTTGAAAAGGGAAACATTCTCAATTGAATATTGATAGAAAGATTTTTCTGTGAATTGAAAAATCCACGATTAAAATGAAGTTATTTTTTGTGAATGACTAACAGAAAACAACTACTTCCCCGGCTAAAGCCACGCTGCACATTGAACTACATCTGATAGATATTCTAAAAAGGCCCTAACTCAAAAGAAAAAATCTGAAATTGAAAATTTTCATTCAGATAGTTATTTGATTTTGTATGCCAGTCTCAATTAAGAACTCATAAAGATGAATGAGGCAAAGAAGAATGTTTTCTAAAAGAGAGTACTCACCAGAAATCATTCGTAACATTGACGCAGAAGAGACATCGCATTCACTAGGTCTTCAATACATTTTTGTCGACGAAAATCTATTTCACGCTTCCACGATCATCAGGAAGACCGGAAGAAATGGGAAACACATTTTCAAGAAGCAATCTCACTTTGCAAAGTTAGAATCATTTCTTTTGGAAAGATACTTTGAAAAATCTTTCTATCAATATTCAATTGAGAATGTTTCCCTTTTGCAATAACATTCCACATAGTCTTTATAACGCATTCTTTATAATATTTACCATCAGCTCTCTTCATATTAAAAGTTCATAATGTTTCTCTTTTAAAAATATTTCAAACTGTTTCCATATTGACTTTTGATTGTTTACTGTACTTTTCGGAGTAACATTCTGCACAGTTTTTGCGATATTTTCTAAAGATTCTTGACCAAATCTTGCCATTTTGAAACGACGTTGTATTAAGAAAACTCGAAATCCACGATTAAAATGAAGTTATTTTTTGTGAATGACTAACAGAAAACAACTACTTCCCCGGCTAAAGCCACGCTGCACATTGACCTACATCTGATAGATATTCTGAAAAGGCCCTAACTCAAAAGAAAAAATCTGAAATTGAAAATTTGCATTTTCATTCAGATAGTTATTTGATTTTCTATGCCAGTCTCAATTAAGAACTCATAAAGATGAATGAGGCAAAGAAGAATGTTTTCTAAAAGAGAGTACTCACCAGAAATCATTCGTAACATTGACGCAGGAGAGACATCGCATTCACTAGGTCTTCAATACATTTTTGTCGACGAAAATCTATTTCACGCTTCCACGATCATCAGGAAGACCGGAAGAAATGGGAGACACATTTTCAAGAAGCAATCTCACTTTGCAAAGATGGAAAAAGTTAGAATCATTTCTTTTGGAGAGATACTTCGAAAAATCTTTCTATCAATATTCAATTGAGAATGTTTCCCTTTTGCAATAACATTCCACATAGTCTTTATAACGCATTCTTTATAATATTTACCATCAGCTCTCTCCATATCAAAAGTTCATGTTTCTCTTTTAAAAATATTTCAAACTGTTTCCATAATGACTTTTGATTATTTACTGTACTTTTCGAAGTAACATTCTGCACAGTTTTTTCGATATTTTCTAAAGATTCTTGACCAAATCTTGCCATTTCGAAACGACGTTGTATTAAGAAAACTCGAAAATAATCTGACAGTGACAGTTGTCAAAGTATAGAATTGTGAATGCTTCCATTCACGGTATAGTTGATCAAAAGCAAGGTGCATATTTATCAGTTATTGGGAAAGCTAGGTAGCTTTTTATCATTAAAAATGACAGTTAATTGGTCGATTTTAAGAAATTGAAGAAAGCTCATTGGTTCTTAGCATAGGCGTGTATTAATCAGTGTAATCACGCAGGGGTCTGATTTTCACCGAAAATTAAGTTAAAATCGCCCTCCACTTATGAAGGATAAATAGTCGTCAAAATCTTGCTATCTAGTGAATCTACTCAACTATTCAAAAATAAACTAAAGGCTTGTTTAATAGTTAGCTGCCTTTATAACTTCGAAGAATTCGTTGTTTATTGTAAATGTAAACCTCACTAAAAATATTTCTCCTTGGTTTTCTTGTTTATTTTTTGAAATGTTTTATTTTTGTGTATTATCTTCAATCCATTCAATATTCACTGTCATATGTCTGCCGCCGCATATCCAGTAAATCGTAATTAATTGCCTTGTGGTTCGTAAATAAATAAATGGGTGAATGAAAGTAAATGCATTGAAAGTTTGTAGGACTTTGCACGTGTCAGGCAAGAAAGTAGTTGTTTTCTAATGGATATTCTACCCACCAAGTAGTTAATGAGAGTTTTTTTATCTTTTTATGGAGTAGCATCACAGATTTCTATTTTCATAAACTGTAAGGGTATCTATTACAAATTATAATAATATGGAAGCAGTTAATTTTCGCCCCAACTCATCGGCTCTCGCGAACAAAAACGCCGTAATCAAAACAAGTGAAAATTATTATATCAGATGGCGCGATCTTCCCGGATAAACTAAATCAAACAAACCGTATGAAATGGAAACTTTCTATTGCCAACAGATTGATCAAATAAACGGAATTATTTCGGGAATATCTTGCAACCGGTCTTGAATTCCTGTGTGCCGCTTCGAGGAGGGCATTTGAAGCTCCTTGGCAACAGGGAAAACGACGTTAGAAATGAATTTCCGATATATTACTGGGAAGTATGTTGCGGGGTTCGACTCGTCCCTAATATTTCCCAACGTTTACTGGGGGATGGATGAACAGCAGTCGGAATTCGGAAAGGGAGCAAATGGTTTTTCCAGGGTGGATATTTTTATTCTACAATCGAGTAGTGTATATTGACGTGTCAATCGGAAATACATTTCTTGGAAAATATATCGAAATTGGAGGTACACCTGTCCAAGCTAGCGTGATATATGAAAAAGTTGGCGGTTCGTAGAAACTAGAACAATTCTGAGGGTAAGAGTTGCATGAATCTTTTGATAGATAAATGGTAGATAAATAGATAGATAGATTGTAACGAAGCATTTTTTAGAGCTCCGTTACTATACTCTATCTATCCTTTTTTCACTGGCAGCACGACTTCGTGGTCCCAGGTATAAAATAAACATAATGATACTTTTATGCTTTAAACACGGATTTACTTGAGAGCATGTTATGAGAATATGGTTAAATACCTACAAAATGAATATATAATGATACTAATACCTATTCCCCTCACAACTTGTTATTAGGAAGCAATTGACGTGAATATTTAAGCACAATTACTATAGTAAATAGTCAGGTCGACATAAAATATTTAGATGGAAATTCCCGAGATACACTTTAACTGAACATTCGTTTCTAAGAATCGGACATTACAAAATAAGGGTTCTTAGTTAATACCTCATAATTAAAAAATATTTTTTTTATTATTTAAATAATATATTAAGAATTTTTCTTTGAAATTAGTAATTGGTTATTCTCGACCTAATAAGTTTTTTTATTAATGATGTAATTGAGGAGCGTTATTTCAGAAGTGAACAAATCCACATTTGCCATGTTTTGAGTTAGGGTTGGATTTAGGTACCCTGGGATGATTGCTACGACATGCAATGAGTATTTTCAACAAAACTTTATGAATAACGTTTAGATAAAGCATCTAAGTCAGTAATTTTTTTCAATACGCAACAAATCCATATTTATTCAAAATATTATTTTTTCCGGTGAAAAATAAACAAATCCCTGGCTGAAAATTATAGTAATATTTCAAAATGGAACAAATCCAACAAGTATTGTCAACAAAAATCGAATTAAACGGTTTTCTTCACATAAAGGATTCAATATAAAATTGAACCAGAAAATGGTAGAATATCATTCAACGTTCTGCGTGGTATTTGCCAGGAAAGTAGTTGTTTTTCACCTGAGATCTACCATTTTCTGGTTCAATTTTATATTGAATCCTTTATGTGAAGAAAACAGTTTAATTCGATTTTTCTATTCATTCCACTTCACATGGCACTTATCTTTCAAGTATTGTCAAGTCGTACAAATTAATTGAAATATATTGATTTCTCTAAAATTTACCACATTGGATTTGTTCTTTAAAATAACGGTCTTCAATTGTTTATTTACTTAACAATTAGTTATAAACAAACTTCGATTGACATTATAATTTCTGTAATCATAATAAACTCTTACAACCTAACACAAAAAACAATTTTTGAAAAATATTCAATTTTTCCATTTGTTTATAAATGTTTTATGAATATATTGTATGTTAAATGTTATAAAATGCCTTTATCAGACATAAAACTGATAATTATGTGATATATCAATAAAAAAAATTACAATAATGTTACAATCGAGTAATGTATATTGACGTGTCAATCGGAAATACATTTCTTGGAAAATATATCGAAATTGGAGGTCCAAGCTAGCGTGATATATGAAGAAGTTGGCGGTTCGTAGAAAATAGAAAAATTCTGAGGGTAAGAGTTGCATGAATCTATTGATAGATAAATAGATAGATAGATTGTAACGAAGCATTTTTTAGAGCACTGGCAGCACGACTTCGTGGTCTCAGGTATAAAATAAACATAAACCATAGGCGTTACATTTCTTACCGAAATGTAAGACGGAAATTCAATGATACTTATTATGAACTTTTATGCTGTAAACACGGATTTACTTAAGAGCAAGTTATGAGAATATGGTTGAATACCTACAAAATGAATATATAATAATACTAATACCTATTCCCCTCACAACTTGTTATTATGAAGCAATTGACGTAAATATTCAAGCACAATTACTATAGTAAATAGTCAGGTCGAAATAAAATATTTAGATGGAAATTCCCGAGGTACACTTTAACTGAACATTCGTTTCTAAGAATCGGACATTTTTACAAAATGAGAGTTCTTAGTTAATACCTCATAATTAAAATTTGCTTACTTCCAATACAATTCGACATTGTTATTATGAAGGATAATGAATGCAAAGTGGATGTACCTGCCCCATTATAGGATCATTAGTTGGTATTATAACCAAATAAGTAAAGGAATTATGGGTTTTCACCGTCGGCTAGTTTCTACAAAATACAATAGAATACTGTTTTGCTGTGGAGGGGAGTCCGTGACGAGCTACTGCTTATTCTTAATAGGTGTGTGATATTTGAGTAGTGTTTATGAAAATGGCAAGTTTGAATATACCAGGAATGAGGACCAGGAAGTTAAAGCTGAAATAACCAATAATGTAGTACGAAAACTACTACAACTCACCTTTAAAACTAAGTTTTTGTTTCGTTTGTGGAGTCAACTTCAGATAACAGGTAAAACTTAGTTTCAAAAAGTTGCAAACGTTAGCGATAAAAAATGAGTTTCACTTCTTTGTCCCTATTCCATTAGATGCAACTATGAAGTGTCAGAAACTATTTGATTTTTGGTTCAATTTTATGAATTCCGACAAAGAACGGCATATTTCAAGATGAATTATGTTCACGTGGCCGTTGCTGTACTTGTTGTTTGCGCTTAGAGTAACTTGAAAATTATCACTCTTATCTCTTAGTAAGTAATAAAATAAATATGATGCGTACCGCCGTAACAGCAGATATGGTTATCTTTAAGAGAATATAAACTTGAAGTAGGTTTTTGTAGCCAGCCTGTCACCTTTTTTTAACGTGGATGGTGGATTGCATTGATCGAGCGTGAGTTTACTCAAAACAATTATATTTTAATGTTGAGCGACCTTAAATTCGAGATTCTATTGTCAATTTTCCAAATATGTACTCCTCTTTTTCTAGTAGCGATTTGCATACTAACAAACATCTTGTGGAGTTATGTCATCACTGGTATGTTTTGGTATTTACTAATTTACAGACAAGAAATTTGTCACACTCACGTAAGTTGACGCGTTAATATACAATATCAACATATTGAATACAATACACAAACAGAAGGTTCAATAATAGACTAGAGTTAACATTCTGGAAAACATGTCAGGACTGTGGGACAGTTGCCATATCGGTGGATAATTTTGTGGAAAAGATCAACATTATTACTATAAAACAGGCATCTGGGATGATATACCAAGTATTTATTTCCTTCCCAATATTCCATATCTTTGGAACCCAAAATAATAATAGAATGTATTCACAGATTAGAGTAGCGATACAAGGACATGTTTTTTTATTAAAAATTAGAACTTAATTAATTTACATCTGAATTTATTGGATAGGCATTATAATCCAGTACATTTTCCACAAGGGTAGGTAATCTAATTTATGTTAATAAAATCTGCTAGGGGTTGTAAAGTTATAGAAGCATCATCGAAATGCTTGTATAGTGTTTCTAATCCCAATTGGACCGACATAAAAAGTTTCGTGGAGGAATTCTCTTTCCAGTTGCCGCTTCGACATACGCGTCGGTATATTATTTTCCAGTGGTATTTTTCCAATTACTTATTCTTACAATCATAGCAATTGATCACCCCATGTAAACGTAGACACATGTTATCTCGAATGAATTTTATTATTTGTTTGGGAAGGTCTCCAGAAAGCCATTTTTCCTGAAGTGTATTTGTAGAGAATGAATATTTTTCCTTCCCTGATTTTAAATACCTAACATTACGAGATATTCAACGAATCATTTTCTCTCACTCTATTAAAAACCAAAGAAATGGCCCTTGGCACGAAAACTTTCCATTTGACCCGAGAACCAAACCATTAATATGATAATTTTGTTTCAGGTAAGTTTCTCCTCAACAAACGTCATGTCCGATTTTGTGAGTATAAAGCACCCATACAGAGTCTTTAGAAGTATTAAGGATCGATGTCGTTTCCTTTTCCATTCAATTCCCAAGTTTTATAGAAAAGCGAGCGTTAAAGTTTTGTGGGTTGTAAAAATATAACGACTAATGGATGTTGATGTGGTCCATATGGTTGTAATCACGAATAGAAGTTAGTTTTGATAAAGGTCGTTTTATATCGATCAATTTTTATTTAACGGTGCCATTTGTTACTCTTAATCTAGAAATTTTATAATTTGAGAATATTTATTCGTCACTAATACTCAAAGTTTTATGCTCGACATAAATCAGTACCGTGGTATCAAAAATTGAATTGAATTTTCGGAGCGTTTAGTATTGAAATACAGTGAGTTTCAAAAAGTTTGCACCATAAGGGAACCTTTTTTTATTATCCATTTGTCGGAAAATTTTATTCCTGATAACACTGTTTTGAGGAGCTCTTTGAAGTAAGGGGTGAATCATCCAGGTCTCAGAAAGCGCTTCTCACATTATTTTTGCAAATTTATAGCAGCGAACTTTTTTATTAATCCGATTAGATAATGACGAGAGTAATTTCTTAATAGATTCGTAATTATTTTTACTACCGCTAGAGTCATTTTTTTCAGTTTGACGCATGATACGATTTTAATTGTTATTCCGATATTCGTGAAACAAACTTTCAAAAAATAAAATCTTGAGAAAAAAACCTCCACCTATGAAAAAAACAACCTTTCTCGTACACAAATCTCATTACTTTTACATTTTTATACTAAATTTGGGATGGAAAATTACCAGGCTCAGAAAATTTGATAAGCGGATATTCCATTGAAAAAAAACAAATTCCAGGGGAACCAATCTTGAAGTAACAATTTTCCAGTGTCTATGGACTTAATTTGATAAGTCCTAAGCTTATACAAATCCGTTTTCAAACTATTTTTTGACATCTTGTATAATACTTTTGGGAAACAATGCATTTTTCAGTTCCTTATCGAAATCACGAATAGTTTACATAAGAATTACGTACGTTTCAAATAGGAATTGTGTGAGTTGGATTTGCCTAATGTTCATAATTGTAAAGCTGAATTTACAAAATGAAGGTTAATACTCTGGAAAACATTGTCTGTGACAATTTCTTTACTGTGCACAATTTTCAGCCAACTCGGGTACCTAATAATTTTTTAACCTAGTTTAGCTAACCTCCCATTGTTTTGACGCATTCGTATTCTTGCAGATGTGAATTCTGCAAGATCATCTACTAAAAGTCGGTCGTCACTTATAATCAAAGAAGTCGTTGAATTGAGGTAAGGTTAATGACTTCGTTTTAGAACGATTTTTTTTTGTTCGATTATTAAATCACTTTTTATGGGTTCGTTACATAAGGCGATAAGAGCATTGCAAACGTGAAAACTGGCATGCTCGTTTTTCTTATCAACTGACCATATTCTATAAATAAATATAGTTACTCACACTTTCTTATTTCGGGTGCCTTAAATTACATTTTAGAATTGGCAGGGTGTCATGTCAGTACGTGGCCAAACTTGAAGAAGTGATTCTTTGAGTAATTCTAAGACGAAAAGTTCATATAAACATAGGTCCGGTAATGCTTCGTTTTCAAGATGCACAAGATACAGAGTGTCAACATTTTTAAAAGAAATAGTTTTTTCCTAAATATCTTAATAATTCTTTTGCCGATTTTGTTAAAATTCGGCAGTGTTATTTGGGGTAGCCAGGGGCTAATTTAGCCCAAACTAGATTAAAAAGATCATGTCCCGGAAGGCACCTTAACTATATTTTTGACAAAAAAAATGTGCGCCACTGATTTTTTTGCAATTTGTGTATTGTTTTCACATTAAGCTACTAAAACTACAACTTTTTTAGTTTTAGCATTTTTTCGTATCTTGCTTTTTTTTTGAGAAAAAAACAAAAATCATTTTATTGTTATGTGGTAACGCCGGAAATTAAAAAAAAACCTGAAACAAGAAGAACCCTTTATTAAAACCACACTTAAACAAATGGTACGCATTTTTTTTTCATTGAGAAAACATTTAACAATGAGTAACACAAAACTTACAATGGTTGCTCAAAATATCCTCCTTCAACTTCAATGCCAAGCATTACCTCGTCTTAACATCGATTGCCGAACACATGAATCCTGTGTCCGTTGGATTAATTCTTCTTCAGGGTTGACTGGAGTTTAATAAACGAGGGACTTTAAATGTCCCCAAAGGAAGAAATCTAAGGGATTTAAATCCGGTGACCTGGGTGGCCATGTCTGTGGACCTGCGCGACCGATCCAGTTTTCGCCATAACTTGCATCCAGAAATTGACGTGGTACTATGCTAAAGTGAGGTGGGGCCCCATTTTGCATGAACCACATTGCTCCTCTTACTGCCAGTGGGGCATTTTCTAATAGTACAGGTAACACAAATTCCAAAAAATGACGATACTCTTGACCATTTAATCTCGGGGGTAAAAATGAGGTCCAATGAGATAATCACCCACAATACCAACCCAAACATTCACGGAAAACTGTTGTTGATAATGATGTTCTATAACCGCATGGGGATTTTCTTCAGCCCAGATATGATTGTTATGAAAGTTCATAATAGAATTTTGGGAAAAAGACGCTTCAACGGTAAACAATATACGGGATAGAAATGTCGGAGATGCTGCCTGTTGTTGCAAAAGCCAAGTAGAATAAATAACTCGCTTGGGAAAATCCGCAGGTAATAACGCTTGCTGCTGTATGTGGTAAGAATACAGTTGCTAGTCCCTCAAAATCTTCCATACAGTAAAGTGAGAAATGTTTAATTGTTGTGCAATTTTGCGTATACTTGTATCGGGGCTTCCTCCAGCTCCACTGTTCTTACTGGGCAGGTCTCCCAATAAGAGCAGCCCACCTTTGAAAGGTGCCTGATTCGCACAGTCTTTCGTGTATTCTTACAAATGTTTATCTATTTGGTACAATGCGATGAGGATATCTTTCTTGATTATTGTTTCAAGTTATGTCAAAGTCAAATTTGTTTGAACAATTGTTTTTTTTTCCATGGCTCTCTAACTTTGCTTTCAAAACTCTGCAGTAATAATTAACGTTCTCTGTTTAATTTAAAACAGTTATTCTAAATATTCAAAAGATTTAATTGTTTAATCATAAATAAAATTCTCGTTAATGCATATCTATAGACAACAATAAAAACATTTTTTAATAATTAATAAAAATAATTTATTGCTTGCATTACTTTTGACAACAATTTTTAAGACTAGAATAGACTATTGATATGGAAAAAAATAACAAGTACACCCCAGTTTTTGATGGTTTGGTAGTTCAAATTTTGTATTATGTTGTCCCAGGGACATGCAATAAAGTGGTTTTTATGTTTTTTCTCAAAAACCAAGCAAAATACGAAAAAATTCTAAAAATAAAAAAGTTGTAGTTTTAGTTGTTTAATGAGAAATAAAATACAAAAATTGCAAAAAATGAGTGGCGCACATTTTTCTGGTCACAAATATTGGTTAAGGTGCTTTCCGGACATGGACATGATGATTTCAAACTAGTTAGGGCTAAATTAGCCCCTTACTACCCCAAATAACACTGCCAAATTTCAACAACAAAATTTAGGAAAAAACAATTTCTTTTAAAAGTGTTGACACCCCCTGTATCTTGAAAACAAAGCATTACCGGAATTTTGGTTATATAAACTTTTCCTCTTAGAATCACTCAAAGAATGACCCCTTCGAGTTTGGCCACGTACTTACATAACACCCTGTATAATATTAGCTTAGGATAAATAAAATGAGTACCTGTAGGTCAATCCTCCCAAATCATAGACCTTTTATTACCTCCCTGTATAAATCTTGCGTATTCTGATGTTGAAATATCGATATATTTTTCTCCCTGTATATTTCTGGGTCAGGTAGACGACCTACCGTGGCTGTGCCTTGACAGTGGATCTCTAGAAACTGATAGGATATCATTCGTAACTTTCTAGGCAGTCCTCCTATTTGTAATTATAATTTAATTTTTCCACTCGATTTGAAACAAGCAAAAAGGGAAATCTTCCATTAGTAGTCCGTTTTCTCTTCAAGAAGAAATCAATCTCAGTGAATCGTACGATGGGCGAATCCATATTAGTCCGGAGGCTGGTCTACGAGAAATTAAACTGTTGTGAATAAAGATGGTTTTTTTTTATAAACCAGATCTAAGGCAACCATTTTTTTTCAATAAACCCACACATTTGCTTATTTATCGTAATTATATTTTTTAAATCTTAACAACTCTACTTCCACTCTATTCGTATCGAATTTTAACATTAACCAAATATACACAGGGTATCTAGAAAAGTTTCAACAAATGGATAACTTTTCTATGATTAATTTGTCAGAAAAAGTTCTGCATCCTCTGGTATACAATGTTCCACAAATGTGAATGGAAGTTTTCCATTATGCAGGGAGCAACAACATTTTGTAAGTGTGAGTGAAGAACTATTATATCTTCAGATAGAATGAAATTGTGTGCATAACAGTTGTTAGAGACACCATTATTGTTCTGAATATGGTGTTCTATATTGCTTTGTTTTTTCTAAATCATTCAATTGATGTAATCTTGATCTAATCTTTGTAGAATCCGATAAAAGAAGTTGAATCTGTGACAAACAAACATCAATTATGAAATCTACTCTTCCTAGTGGATGCGCCATGGGTTTTTCGCGAACTTTTCATTATCTCCAGTTTAAAATTCCTTTTGTATGGATGGAGTGCCAAAAATAACTTTAAAATAGTTGCCCTACAATGATTTTTTGTCAATTCTAAATGTAATTTCCTCTTATTTCAAAATTTGACTATAGATTAGTCTATAAAAAAGATCTGAGACATGTTTCAACCAATCAAGTAATCATACTACTTAATTTAATTATATATGAAGAGAAGACTTCCTAAATTTTCTCTGTTCTCATATAAATTCATTATTTAATATATAAAATAATAAGCTGTTTTTTATCGATTGAATTTCAAAGATATTACTGCAATCGATAGTTTATTGAAATTGTTTATATTGAATGAATTTTTCTCAAAGGCGGACAGTCTGATTCTGGGTGGTCAGAGTTCATCATTTGATGACCTAGTTGCATGATTTCTGTAGGAGTTATAAAGTGAAAAATATGAAGATGTAATAATAATAATCGTCTTTTATTGTCAATAACAAAAAGAAGCAATATTACGGTTTACTGAAACTGCTGGCGAAGTCTAGCTTAAAGCTACTTAACCAACAAAGGGCAATTGCCCAGGAGAATGAATATGTATTTATATTCAAAAATGATAAACAACAGTAGGCACACGAAATATTTTGGCAATATTGGCTGGATCGACAATAAGGGTATTCACAGAATGAATACAATTTATGAACAAATGAAAGAGTGCACATAATATAATTAATAATACAATATATATGTATATAATAAAAATGTATATCGATTCTTTGTAATGCTCAACACGTGAGAACGACTGGACCGATTCGGCAATTTTTTTTAAATGTTCGTAATAGCCCGATGATAGTAGAGAAAAAATTAGGAAAGTTGCCCGGAAATTGGAAAGTTCATGAAATTTGTCCAACAAAAGAAACATCGGCTGAGCTCTTTGTAGCTCAGTTGTTAGAGCGTGTGCTTTGTAACCTCAAGGGCCCGGGTTCAATCCCCGGGCGTGTCCATACAATAATCTTTCTTTATTTTATTTTAACACTAAAATCAAACGCAAAATATTTTTGTTGTTTGTAATAGCTCGAATAGGGTTTTTAGGGAAAGAAAGGTTTTTTAGAGAAATATAAAGTGCTTTTTTCTATGGGGTTTTTGAAGACCATTCAAGCGATGGATATGCGTAATTCTTTGGCCGTGAACCAGTTTTCAGGAATATATATGTATATATATATATATATATAAACTAGTTAATAGTGGGGAATGCAGCATTGTCAAAAAGAAAACTATTGTAAGTTTGTCCAAGCTTTCGGATTTAATTTTATTCCATCATCAATTTGAACTTTTACACGCATGAGAGAATATCATTCAGTGATTTAATAATACTCACAACTTAGGTGAGATTGGATGACTTGGTGTTGAGTAAAACTTTTTTTGTTGACATTATGGTACTAAATAATGATAAATGGTAGATTGTGAGACATTAGTAACAACAGAGAAAAGAACACTGTTTGTTACCACACTTATATGTTAAAAATTATTCAATAAAATTTGTTTAAACATCATCAACCATGTGGTTGGAATCAAACTGGCAGGTTAGAGATTAAATTCAAAAAAAGAGACAGTTTTACTTGACCGTGACAATGGCGCATGTCATGTTTTATGTATGACAACCAGTGGTGCCAACTGAGACAGGGGTACCAACTGGTGTGGTTAATTTTGTCATATGTACAAGTTGGTTTTACCTTAACCTTGGAAAATTACGAATTTATAGTATAGAATAATGAATAAAATTTGGAGAAATAATTATGTACGGCAAAGCAAGTAAATATGCCAAAAAATTTAAATTGAACTATAATGCACTACCCCCAAATTTCGTTTTTCTATCTTTAATAATAAAAAAGTTATAGGGGTGAGCCCCTTAGAGAATATATATATATATATATATATATATACAGTGCTAGTCAAAAGTCCCCTCCCCCCCCCCCCCCTATCTTTTGAACGGGTATACTTATAATAATGAAATTTGGAGGGTGGAAATAAACGGATGTAGGCTTCTCAACTGGTCATAACAGGTGACGCAATAGTCATAAATGACGTCACAAGGCCACTGTGACCAATAATTTTAAATGGGACCCTATGGCAAGTGACAGCTCGTTTGAAAGGTATTGAAAATACCTATTCAGTCATACCAATTTTGTTTGGGTTTCGGCTGATTTTGATTGATAAATTGAAGAAATACGAAAATTATAGTTTCGCATTTAATCAATAAAGATTTTAAAGTACGCCTCTGGTTAATTGTCAAAAAGGTTGACGTTTTTGAATTATCTACTTGTCAAAAGTGTTTATACCTTGAAAATTTACCTAAGCTATTGTTTAACGAGACGTTTAAGTGTTTACATAGGCAAAATGGTACGTACTGTAGCCGACAAAGTAGCAGCTATCTTAATAATTGGTGAATGTAGAAATAATTTCCATGCAGCGGAACGACTGTTTAATGAGAGGTACCCCGATCGCCCTATATCGAGGGTTTATTTGAGGGAGCTTCTTCGGAAGTTTGAAGCATCAGGTAGTGTTCAAGATGCCAAACGATCTGGTCGACCAACAATTAGTGATGACAAAAAAATTGACATAATTGGAGAAATGGTAGTAAACCCTACTTCTTCCACAGCCCAAGTTGCGTCTATCTGTGAAGTCAGTCAAAGGACAGTACATAGGGTGTTGGCTAAAAACAAATTTCATCCATACAAATTAAAAATGGTGCACCAACTTTCAGATGATGACCCCGACCGAAGACTAGAATTCTGTGAAACTATGTCCAATAAAATGAACCAACAACCAGGCTACATACAGACAATTTGTTTTAGTGACGAAAGTACTTTCTTTCTCAATGGAAATGTTAACACTCAAAATGTGAGGAATTGGAGTGACACAAATCCTCACATCTTTCGTGAGAAACATACTCAATTTCCAGAAAAAGTAAATGTTTGGGCAGGTATTTTGGGAAACCACATAGTTGGGCCTCTTTTTCTCAATGCTAACTTAACCGGTGAATTGTATCTGGAGATGTTACAAAATGATATTGAGGCGTTAATTCTTGAAATTCTAGAAGATAATCCAGATGAATTCGACAACTTGGAAATAACGTTTCAACAAGATGGTGCTCCTGCACACTATTACGGTGCAGTAAGACGTTACCTAGATGAAGAAAATCGTGGTAGATGGATTGGACGACGAGGTTCGATCGAATGGCCAGCTCGGTCACCGGACCTTACACCATTAGATTTTTTCTATGGGGGTACTTGAAATCTAAGGTTTACGCTACAGCACCTGACAGTATTGCCATTCTGAAACAACGAATTGTTGAAGAATGTAGGGCAATTTCCGCTGACACACTGGGACGAGTACGACAAGAGTTTAGCAATAGGATGCATTACTGCCAGGAAGTAGATGGAGCACATTTTGAACACTTATTATAAGAACTGGTTCTTCAATCTTTATTAATTAAATGCGAAACTATAATTTTCGTATTTCTTCAATTTATCAATCAAAATCAGCCGAAACCCAAACAAAATTGGTATGACTGAATAGGTATTTTCAATACCTTTCAAACGAGCTGTCACTTGCCATAGCGTCCCATTTGAAATTATTGGTCACAGTGGCCTTGTGACGTCATTTATGACTATTGCGTCACCTGTTATGACCAGTTGAGAAGCCTACATCCGTTTATTTCCACCCTCCAAATTTCATTATTATAAGTAAACCCGTTCAAAAGATACGAGGGGGGGAGGGGACTTTTGACTAGCACTGTATATATATATATATATATATATATATATATATATATATAAATAATGAAACGGGATAGCGGGGAAGCATAACCCAGATGGAAAAACACAAAGAAAAACATAGGAAATAATAATTTCTACCCTGACGAGTTTTCAGGATTTTTTTTAGGGATTATTGAAATTTGGACAGGACAACGTCTGTCTGGTCAGCTAGTAAGAAATAGTTATGATCCACGCACACTTCCCTGGAGAATTTAAATTCTGGAAACCGGAAAAAAGTATCATCGATGTTTTCTATTATTGAAGTAGGATTCTATAAATTTCAAGGGTACACCCCTCATCCCGTAAAAGTACAACTTTTCCAGGAGCTATTAATGTGACACGCAGTCGATGGCACAAAAGCATTTCAGTGTTTTCCATTATTAAAACACTCGACTATGTTTGAAACAGCTGAAGAGCAGTATGGCCGGAAGCCCAACTGGCCTGCATGGAGTGTGTTATGTTTGTTGGATAAGAATAATAGAAATGGGTCTGATGTTGGTCGTTGAATCTGGCTCACCCTTTTTGAAGACAGGAATGACTTTTGTGATTTTTCAATTGTTTGGGAAAGCCCCATGGTAGAAACATAATTTATAAGAGTAACTCAGGGTTCTATTAGTGAAATCGCTGTTCCTTTTATGATTTTATGGATTTCAAAGCCCCATGGTAAAAACATGATTTATAAGAGTAACTCAGGGTTCTATTAGTTGAATCGCTGTTCCTTTTATTATTTTATGGATTTCAAAGCAGTTTGTTTTTTTTTAGGTGTTGATTTCCGCTTTAACTTCTTTAAGACTTACTTTGTCTAAGAAAAATTAGTCTTTAGGTTTTCAGAAAGTCTCCAGAATAATACAACATTGTACTACTAACAATTCAATGTCCCAGCTCTCGCACTGTAACTGCTTGGATCGTCCCACTAATCTATTTCACAATGAGTACTGAAACCGGTCCTGCGTAGAGAGGTCGCTCGGCTCGGCGCCTCGATTTTGGGGATGGGCACTTTGTTTATTGCTACAACGTCTCTCGGACATGGGTTTCAATAGGCCCGGTTTATTATCTATTGGTGATGTTGTTTATGTTGTTTATTATAAGATGATTGTATGCCACTTTCGATTCCGCATTAGCCTCGAAATTGGAAAAAGTACAGTCAGTAGCGTAGATGAAGATCGTTTCACGTTCAGATTATGTAAAATCATGTAGAAGCATTACGATCAGTACCATTGATTGCTCCCAGATAGATGAGCTTTATTGTCAATAAATAATAGTTTAAAGAACTAAAAAACACGCTTTTTATAAAAAACCGAACTGAAAAATAAATAAATAATAGATTAAAAAAATTTAAAAACACGCTTTTATAGAAAACCAAACTAAAAAAATGGAAAATAAATTTTAATAAATTTGAATTAAGTTAGTGTAAATTTTTTTTATAAATATAAATTAATAATGTAAATAAGACAAAAATTTATTTTATTTAAAAAAAGCGTGGGGTGCTTTTTAAGATTCAGACTAAGCACCCCACCCTTTTTTTCAATAAAATAAATTTTTGTCTTATTTACATTAATAATTTATATTTATTAAAAAAATTTACGCTATTCTTAATTCAAATTTATTAAATTTATTTTCCATTTTTTTAGTTTGGTTTTCTATAAAAGCGTGTTTAACTATTATTCATTTATTTTTTAGTTTGGTTTTTTATAAAAAGCGTGTTTTTTAGTTTTTTTAAACTATTATTTATTTCCTACTTTTTAGTTTGGTTTATTTATAAAAGCGTGTTTTTTAAATTTTTGTAAACTATTATTTGTTCTAATCGACTATTATTTCCGTGATTACTATTAGTAACTGTAATTATTTTCCAAATCATTAATGTGTACAGCTGTATTAATAGTCAAATCTGGATTTTAGAAGTCATTCAAAGATTTTAACGTTTTCAATTTTCACGAAAGAATCATATATTCGACTCCAAACACCCCCACATACCAATTTTGAATAGAATCGGACCATAATCACAAAACTCGTCCACCATTTTGGAGCCGCCATCTTGAATTTTTCAATTTTCACGAAAGAATCATAATATTCGACTCTAAAAACCCCCACATACCAATTTTGAATAGAATCGGACCATAATCACAAAACTCGTCGACCATTTTGAAGCCGCCATCTTGAATTTTTCAATTTTGACAAAAAATCTTAATCTCCGACCACGAAAACCCTCGTACCAATTTTGAACGACATAATCACAAAACTCGTCCGCCATATTGGAGCCGCCATTTTGGTTTTTTTTTTCACACAAAAATTTCTTATTGCATTGTCACCGGCATTATGTACACCTGCCAAATTTCAAATCATTCGCACGTCTGGAAGAGGGTGAAAATCAAGTCGGTTACAAACAAACATACAAGTGAAGCTAATAATATAAAGCGTGTAAAAATTAAAACACTTTCTATAAAGTCAATAAAAATCAGTAACTTTTTCCACATAGTACCTAGTAATATACTTTAAATATTTATTATACCTATAGATAAATCAAATTTAATTGAATCAAAATGAACATGTAACCATCAGGGCACATTTAAAAAAGTAAAATTCAACGCAATACAAAGATTATGACAAACGACATTTTAAAACTCAATACTAGACTTGGTATGTAGAGTATTCATTGGTATGTAAAGTATTCATTCAAACTATAGAAGCATTTTCTGAATTGTTTCAGATCATTGATAACTGTTATTTGGTTCGGTAAATGGTTTTATCTACGACCACTGTAGAAAATAGGCAAAAACACACGACACACAGCCTCAGTAAATATATAGCTCATTACGCACGGTAAACAAATCTCACAGTTTTCGCAAACAAAACGCAAAGTTTGAATATATTAAAATTTATACGTAAAAGTAAGCGGAACATTTAATAATTCCGCAAGTAGGTCATGATTCATGATCGCGCAATCGCCCGTCAACAGCGTAGTCATAGCAACTGTCAAAATCAAAATAATACAAACTTTTTGAAAGACAAATAAGTTCTAGTTAATAATTATAAGATACGAGTATGTCTTTCCCTGTTGACGTTTATGAACTTTTCTCTATGTTTATGAAGCAAAATTTCATATACAGTCAAAATCTCATTGTCAGAAAACATGATTCTCGCATTTTTATTTTGAATATGAATCTCAGAGCTCGCTATTGAAGAACGAATACACTTTGTAGTAGAGCCTGGCTGCCAGAGCCCCAAAATGGAATCCCATATCCCAGATGAGTTTCAAAAAGAGAGTAGTAAGCCATTAATGAAGCCGACTATCCAAGTTCGCGGCATATTACATTGATGGCAAAGCAACCAGAGGATGATTTTTTCTCTAGAGCTGTTATATGGTAGTCAAACTGTTATCAATATTCACACCAAGAAATTTTGTAGCGGACTTGCTTTCAATCAGCTGATCTCCCACAGTAATTTGTTCAATATTAGATTTGAATGTGACTTAATTTGTTCTAGAGATATTTAGAGGTAGCTTATTTGCATCACACCAAATTTTAATTTTTCCAATATCTTCGGAAATAGACTAAACCAAGGCAGTATGGTCTTCATTGTCCACAGAATTGTGGTATCGTCTGTTTTAGGTGTCCAGAAATATCGAGGCAAGATATATCGTTAATGTAAAGTAAAAACAAAATTTGTCCCAGAACAGACCCCTGAGAGACTCTTTCCCTTCTCAGAAGTATTTTTACCTAATGATATTTTCTGGTTCCTGTCAGTGAGATGTGATCTGAACCAATCCAAAACTGTACCCTGAAAACCATAGTGGAAGAGCTTCTGTAACAGAATTTCTTGGCTTACGCAGTTGATTGCTTTGGAGAGGTCAAGAAACGCTGCTGCAGCTGTCTCCTTTTCATTTAGGCTTATATTAGACTTATTCTAGAAAATTTTAAATGGCGTCATTAGGGTTTTTTTTTTATTTTGAAAACCGAACTGTTCTCGAATTACTAAATTATGTCTCTCTAAAAGTCTACCATTCTACGTTTAGCCAATTTTTTAATGATTTTTCAAAGTGTTGACTGCAGTGAGATCGGTCAGTAGTTACCAGGATCATCAGTGTCACCTCCTTTATGTAGGGGTATTACTACTGCAGTTTTCAACCTTACAGAGTACAGACAGACCACATACAGAAACCAAAGTTGCTCAAAATTCGATGGGGATCATTTTCTCCCAAGCAACTATACTTCTATCTCGCTTAGTTTCCGACATAGCATTTCACCAGAGACCGTAGTATACTCTAGTATATCGTCGTATAACAAGGGGCCTTCGGCCCCTTCCAGTTGGAGTACGTAGTTTTTATTTGGTAGCAGATTAGTATTGAGCTCGGATCATATTTACGACGATATGAGGCTGTGGCATATACGATGATCATATTATTACTTGGAAACTATCATTGGGCACCAAAGATGTGTATGCGACGATATATAAATAGAGAGTTGTACTGCGACCAAATATGTCTATTTTATTTCGCTCTTCGTTCACTTGGAGTTATTTATAGCCAGTACTAGGTTGCTTAGAGCTTCATCTGATAATTGTGCTGACAACTTAGCTGACAAATTGTCTTCACCCGCGGAATTTTTGGATATACAACAGCTTAAATTAGAATGTTGAAACTGCATAGTATTCACTGTTAACCATCTTACTGATATGATTTATACTTGGCTCCCAGTCCATGTTGCTATCGATAAATTTGGTATTATCAGACGATTCACTGATTTCATCGACTACTCTAACATGAAAATCATAAATTTTTCTATTGATGATGGAATAAAACTGCATCAAAACAATTTTCTTAGCGTTCAACACCAAATAATTTTTGTCGGAATTCTCAAATTTTCTTAGAATTCTTCTAGGTTATCATACAAAACTACATAATGGGTGGGTATATCGTTAATAATGAAGTCATATGACTGTGACTGACAATTGTCCACTTTAACATAGATTCTTCCTGAGAGTCGTTTGAATTGGTTTACCCATTTTTCGATATCAATTCGTTATAGGACGAAAATCATATGTGAGGTCTGAGCTGCTCGATTTACACAGAGTCGTAAGTTTGGTGTAAAACCCAGTAGCGATTCGAGTAAAATGTCATTTTAATTTAGCAAATATAAAACCCCTCGTTCGGATCTTTATTTCAAAACCTTCGAAACTGAGAGAAACATGTGCTAGTTGTTGAAGCCCTATCTAGACGTTCACAACGTTTCCGATATCGTATACGCTCAATAAAACACACCCTCCCCGTTGAATTTTCCACCTTGGTTATTGTTTGAACGGCATGTCTGATACAAAACCACCCCTCCTTTATTTGTACTTCGGAGCTAGTAAATATCCCACGTCAGCTGGATCATATTTCACGAGAAAAGATTACGCGCCATTGCTCTTACATCTCTATATTCATCTTTATAATGTAACAGAAAATACCATAGAAAATTACGCATCGAAATTTACCATACGTTTGCAATGAAAACATAGATCGAACATTGAGGGTTTCTAAATCATTTGGAAATTGCCTTGTCCATATTACTAGCCGTTGCCATCTAGTAGTCTTAGAGGATTTCACATGAAATGTATAATAATAAAAAAATAAAATCTTCAGAAATCTACAAAAAGTAAATTATTATTCTATGATAACTTGAGAGATATGAGAAATACACTTTCTTGTCTTAAAACTATATGTGATGATAATCCTGAATTTTTTGTAACCCTTATTATTATTCATCGCTAACATTATAGAGATCAACTGAAAAATTCAACAAATACATACTATAGTGTGATAATAAAACTGAAACAAGGTGGAAAGTTATCATCCATGGATTAAATAGGGGGAAAAGTAAAAAAAATCACTTCAACAGGATCGATGATATCAGTGTTGATAACGAACTAAATCCTTTCAAACAAACAAGCCATCGAGTCCCACAAAGTTATATACTGGGACCCTTGAAGCAAATTGGTCGAAAAAAATGTATTGAATAAAGTGCAAGAAAACGAAAGCAAATAGCAAAAAAATGAAAGATTGATGTGTTGAAACGATGACTAATCTTTGCGGCGTCCAGAAACGTCGAATTAAAGTTTTTAAGCAAATCATAATATCTCGATTTTTTTTAGAGGTAGTCACAATTGGCAAACAAATTAAATTGGATATTTTCTGGCACCGCATTCTGCAAAATTAGCATTCTGCTATGCTTTCAGACTATGCGGAACGCGGAAATGTCAAACTACAATTTTTGAGCTAATCACTACACACCATCTAATATTTAAAATGTTATGATTAGCTATTTCTCTCCCCATAGAGATTCCCTCCTCAAGCCGAAATAACATTATCATGATGGATATTATTATGGCAAAATGTGCACTGAATACAATTATCCCGTAATATTTTTGTCAACATCACTGATACTTGATGTTGAATTTCAGAATAAACACTTTAATTTCAGAATAAACACATTACGGGTTAAAATTTTAGGAAAATGCGGCTTAGAGGTTCCATATGGGAGAGATGCCAAATTTTTTGCCTTGAACCGTTTTCGTTATTGCAAAAATAATCCATAATTTTCTCGAATCGACCACATTTTAATGATAGTCAAAAAATTGGTGTATAGGATATGTATATACATACTTCATCTATGAAATTCGTTTTTGCAGTGTTTAATGAAAAAAGTTGAGGAAGTAAACTTAATTTTATGATTTTTTTCTATACAAATTTAATATTTTGAAGATGCCCACTTGTTTTACATGAGTAAAATTCAACATTATTACAGAAAAATTTGTATCGCAAATAAAATCCGAACTAGATGTGAATGTGAAACCATCACTTACATACATCATTCTGCTGTACGTTTCTTGGTAGTTCTTTTTTCATACGCCATGTTCAGCTTTTACGAATAAGCATGTAGGTTACGGTACACAATAAACAATAAACTTTTATCATCTTCTAAGCTTCGATTGTTTGTTTTATTATAGTGTTTATAACCTAAAATAAGTAGGAATCACAAAATTTTTACCATCAGTCGACTAGTCTAAAGGCAATTTTATAGTTTTCCCAATATCAATGGCAGAAGCATAAAAAAGTCTTGCGGCAAAATCCTGTGAGCAGCAGTGGCGGAGATAACTAATTTTATTTAGATATTTTAAGATTTTAAAAATACTTCATAAATGATGAAAAATGAAAAAAAATTAAAGACAAGCTTTTATTTATACAAATACATTAAGAAAGAAAAATAATTTCTTTCATTGTTTGATGTAGGTTATTATTATATCCTAAAACGTATTTCGATCGGCACACACGAAGACCATAGACGCTACTGGTTTTTAATCTTTCAGAGCTATTAAAACACAAATATAACGCGTGATTTATGACTTCCCGTCGTATAGACACACCTGCCAGCATTGATGTCCGACTCGATTGGCCCAGACGAATCGGTTGTAGAACAGACAGCCGTCACTCAAGTCCAAGTTTACGAGTAGTACAGATTATTTTTCGTTCCGTTTCTTCGCATATACGCTCGTGTTAGCGAAGTGAGTTTTCATTTGCTCCCTATAGAAACAGCTTCTGCAATTGATATTGGATGGACTTTACCTATTTTTGCCTTCGACTTATTAGGCAAAATGTCTTGATTGCCGAATTTTCGACTGCTGAATTACTTCCATTTTTTCCTCATATTGGTAAATTCAAGGTAATTACAACGTAAGAATTACCTTCGCCTATTTGGGCACTGACCTATTCGAAGGTCAAAATGACGTTAATTTTACTTATTTTGTTTGTTGGGACAAGGTTGATCGGCCAAATCAAATTTGTGGCGAAGCAAAAGAGAATACGGATCTGGGATTCTCAACAAACTACTTATGTTTTGGTTGTTTTATAAAAACTCCTACTTCTCTCCTTGTAGGTTCCTCTTGCCATGTAATTATCTTTTACATCATCTTGCCTTTTCTCTAATTCATCGTCTTTATTGTTCCTGTCTTGACTTTTTTTTACCAATCAAATGGGAATAGAAAGTGAACTATTGATGAAGATTTTGAATTCACCTTATACAAACACAAGCGACGTTCTAAGATGGAGTTCTTAAACACATCACTGGAATTTTCTTCAAACAACAGAGAATGTCAATTTAAGCATCATACGATTCCATCCTAGTCACACTCTTGTCTCAAACTAAAAACATGATACAGCTCAAACATGCAAGTGCTCAATCTCTATTGAGCTTGCCTGTCTGTGAAAAGTTGAACTCCTATTTTATCGAGCCCATTGCGCATTGAAGGATAGCATATATTTCAGCCGAATGAAAGAATCTGTTATAAATATCAATAATCTTTGGAAGAATTACCAATCTGAGATTATTTTTGTACTCGAAGACCAGACCTGTGAAAATCTACCACTGTTGATTGACAAAAGATGTGACGTGATGAAAACAAGTCATGTACTCGAGAAAAATGTACCCATGCACGAAAATTAGGTTGACAGATAGATTTTTGGACAACATTCATTTGTTTGCTGCCTTACAATATATGATCAACCGAAGTGTCAGTGGCTTAAGGTAAACAAGATATCATATTTTCTGCATACCTGGCAAAAAAGTTGCTGAAGCTTTCAATTGTGATTTAACTTGTGACTATTTTCCAGAACTAACCTGGCCAAATTGAAAACACACTGATTCACAGTAAAATCACGTATCTTTTGGTATATTCCGGAGTCAGCAAAAAATATATTCTGCTGATAACAACCAGTATATGCTATTTATAAATTTCCCAATTATCTGCGCCATGCAAAGTCGGGCCAGTCCTCTTCTGATTGCTTCACATACTATTCTTATAGATACAGCCCACACAATTCCTGTTTTTCTTTTCTATTTAACTATGGCCCATTTTCGTGACTAGACGAAGTTAATCCCATTCCCTACCTAGCAATTTCGTTGGACCTTGTGGCCCTACGAGATACACATTTTTATCTCCCGATCTGACGCTTTAGTTGGTGCCTGTCTCCATTTCGTGTTAAACAGGTACCTGCTCGGACCCCAAAAAAAATAAATTATTGCGTTAATGGTACCAAAACGGTAGCCGGAGAGTATTTTTATTTATTGTTCTTGTAGCGTGTAAATATGGCCAACGCTGAAAGCGCAAATAAATAAAAACTATGATGACACAACTTTTGTACGATGTCATGTTTTTTGAATATCGAAAACATTTTGGGAGGTCACTTAATCTTCAATAGTACTCTTGTTGCTTTGCAATAATAATAATTAATTAGCCGAAGTGTTGTAAGTTACGTTAAAGGTTGTCAAAAAATGTGAGGGATATGAATAAACTATGACAAACATTGACAAGTCAGGTGAAATAACAAAAAAAACATCCTCTATTTTGTAGCCAATCAAATTGATTTCTAAACTAAAAAAATTGACATGTTTCACTAATATGTGAGTTGTGATATCTTCTGTTGATTTTTCCAATTTGGTACATACTTCATCCAATTTTTTCTGAGATTTCAACTATTTCGTATAAATATGGATACCTAATGAGATTTCGCTATTCTGTTGATACTGTTTTTTTTAGTGTAATTTTAAATTATTTTCCGAAAACCATTCCGCAGCTTTCGTTACGGTTTTGCTATTTTTGCAAGCTTGTATTCAATTTGTTGAAAATATTTAATTGAGAATGTTTCCCTTTTCAACATGAATACCCCACAAGAGGTTATCTTGACGATGGAAGATAGTGACTAGAGTTTATCTTTCAGTCGCAGATGATTCCACATCTGATTTTATGAACAACCTGTTTATATTTTCAACAAATCAATGAACAGGATGTTCATAAAATCAGTTGCTTCGTTCCTATGTCTTTCCGGTTCAAAATTTGTAATACATTTTTGGAGCACTTGCCGACATCCGCTTGAGCCGAAATTTGGCAGGTGTTCATAATTCCGGTGACAAGGCATTATCAATTTTTTTTTGAGAAAAAACAAAATGGCGGCTGCAAGATGGTGGACGAGTTTTGTGATTATTGTACGATTCGATTCAAAATTCGTATGTGGGGATTTTTAGGGACGGAAATTGGTAATTTTTTGTCAAAATTCCAAAATTAAAGATGGCGGACAAGTTTTGTGATTATGGTCCGATTCTATTCAAAATTTGTATGTGGGGATTTTCGGAGTTGGAGATAATGATTTTTTTGTGAAAATTGAGGAAATTGAAATGGCGGCCCATGGAATTTTTGTTGGAGAAAAACAAAATGGCGCTCCAAGATGGCGGACGAGATTTAGGTTTATGGTCCGATTCGATTCAAAATTGGTATGTGGGAGTTTTCAGGGTCGAAGATTATGAATTTTTCTTCAAAATTCATAAAATCAAAATGGCGGCTCCAAGATGGCCGATGATCTCTGTGTTTATGGTCCGATTCTATTCGAAATTGGTATGTGGGGGTTTTTGGGGTCGGAGATTATAATTTTAGTCGAAGATTATTGATTTTCAGTTAAAATTCATAAATTGAAGATGGCAACTCGAAGATGGCGGATGAGTTAATCTTTAAAGATGGCGGACGAGTTTTGTAATTATGGCCCGATTCGATTCAAAATTGGTATGTCGGGATTTTTGGGGTCGGAGATTATGAATTTAGTCGAATATTATTGATTTTTAGTTAAAATTCATAAATTGAAGATGGCAACTCCAAGATGGCGGATGAGTTAATCTTCAGGACTAGATAGCTCAAAACTTCTTATTCTGATAGGTTTATTCATTTTCCAATACTAATACCAATATTTCAAATGGCAAAAAATCTTTTTAAAATATATAAGATAAAAAAATAGACCCAATCCTCAGGATGAAACAACAAAATTTGTTACTTGGTATAAGTTAGTGTTGAATGAATAAAAAAATAAATAAGGTCGCTTTTTAACAGTGGAGGATTTGAAAGTTCTGTCATATATATCCAGCAGGAGCTGAAAGGTAAAATGACTCATGATTATTCTAAAAATTGAATATTCTAGTGTTTTTCAAACATCCCCATCCAATAAAGTGTCAAGAAACAAATTGGTTGATTTTCAGGACTAGATAGCTCAAAACTCACATGAAAAAAGGCCTCATAATAACGATGCTTTAACAAAAATGCATAGATTAAAGCGTACTTAAGTACAACAAAGCACAAAATAAAATAATGCATAAAAAACCTTTTCAAAGACAAGCTTTCATTCAAATGCACTAATAAGTAAAGAATAATTGCTTTGGATGTGTGACTTAGGTTACGATGATTCAAAAGCTACAAGCTTTTGAATCTATAACTGACGGAATAACCTACGTCACACATCCAAAGCAATTATTTTTTACTTTTTAGTGCGTTGAATAAAAGCTCGTGTTCAAAAAGGTTTTTTATTAATTATTTTTGAGTCTTAGATTCATTCAATATTTTGGTTGATCATTTATGAAAATATGGGTCCTAATATGGATCCTTGGAGAACTCTTATGTCTATAGGCATTATGTCTGCTTGTCATCTAATTAAGAATTTCAAATAAGTATTTATGCTAATTGTAAATTATAGTCCGTAAAATAAAGGCATGGAGTAATAAAACCGCTTACCGTATTAAATCCAGGTAGGTATAATTACGATCTGCTAGGAAAAATCCATAATCTTTGGATTTTGCAAACTAAATGAGGCTTTATTACTCCCAAAGAGAGAAAATGAGGTTGACAAATAAATCGTGAAAATTTTCGGACAAAGGCCATCCTGAAGAAGATCTACCACAACAATATGGGCATATTAATCAACTAGTTTCTTTGGGGTTCAACAAAAGGAACACCATTGACATTCAGTTGGGGTGGCAGAAGTTTATGTACCTCACCCGTTTCCTGCCTACAGGAAAACGTTAATGGATAATTAAAATAGATGTCTAAACGTTTGTGAACTACAAACCAGCAGAAACAGTGAAACCATTCGATTTGCATTAATATCGCTAATGATGATACCGCTTCGAATGTTTTGAATTCGTTTCCCGACCTGGAAATTGAAGCAACTTTTTTTCTACTCAAACTGCCAATTAACGTGAATTTTAATTACGAGCGAGCTCGTTGAAATTAAAACATTTACATACTATTAGTATTAGAAGTGAATATTGGTGTCTAGCTGGGAAAAAATCGACTTTGGAGCAAAATTGCTTGATGCACACAAAATAATGAGCGATTATTTTCCACATTTATGATGTCGTTTTCCTTGAATCTGAGGCTCATAAAAAAAGATAATACAATGGGGAATTCTCCTCAATTTGTGTTACTACAGCAAATGCAAGTTTAAACTTAATGATTATGAGTTTCATTTATAAATTTTTCAAATTCGCTGCAGCAACTATCTAAGTTAATTTTTCAAATAAGAGGTTTTAAATTTTATATTGATTTGTTTCTAGTTCACAAATTGGCAACAGCGCCTAGTAGGCTAGAAGAAGAAGAACATATATTTGTTCGAAAAGCATCAAATTATAGATAGTGACACCTATAATCTGTGCGGTGAAGCTTACACCTAATATCGTGGAATTTTAATGGCACGATATTTCGTGCATATTAACGAATTACAGGGTATTCTTTTTAAAAATTCGAAACTGGCGCCATTTCCGATGAAACCGGATTTTATACGGGAAAACATATTTACGTATCTTAAATTTTTCCTTCATAGTTCAACATTATAATATGTACGATTTTGAACGAACCCTATATTTTGAGTCGAAGATGAATTGTTTCAACATAGAATGGATGTACTGTCCATGCACCAAATGGGTTGCATAATTTAGTTTTTATCATAGGAATGTTTATTTTCCCGAAGTTTATTGAACACACTCCATCATTTTCGAGCTCAAGAAAAACATTCGGCGAATCCAAATAAACTTGTAATATTTTGGCAACTACCGACAGTCTAAATTTAATGTTATATTTTTATTGCAAGGAACACTTGCGAATGCTAATTAAAGTTGTTTGTTCCGACCGTTAATGGTTTTTTGAAGTGTTTTAACTCTAACTGATGTGAGATGTAAACATTGTGCATTTCCAGGTCCATGTTCAATGTATGTGTAAGTCTAAACGCACCAGAAAATGTAAATGTTCACTGAAAGATTTCGGTGAAAATCGGGTCTCGAAATTCCCTAAAAATAGTAGAAATTGTCATGAAAATAAACGTCTATCAACATATCACAAATTGTAGTAACTGATGAGCACAATTATTTATTTATTGTAAGCAGCTTTGGATATTGATCAAAAGTTCAATTTTAAATTCTGCATGAGAAATCAAATTTATTAATTATTATTTTTCTCACTTTGCGATTTATCTGTATTTTGTTTAACAGAGGTTATTATTTTAAAATGGATTCAGTCTATTTTGATGCGGTTTGTCGAAAACTACCAAAAACATTTTTATCACTGAAATTCTCCTCATAGTAGCCACAAACTTTGTCTCTCGTGTTTTTCCGTAATTTACACCTCATACACATTGATTCATTTTTATAGTACGGTCGAATTTCTATTTTGTTCATATTATTTCACCTAATTTCTACTGCCTTTAGAAAAAATCTCAATTTAGATTTTTATAGGAACAATGAAGAAAGGTGTAAATTTGCTCGTATTATCTTTTTTATTACCCCTATAAAGTTAGCAAAGGCATTAGCCTAACAATCGATAAAACCTCGGCCAATATGTGTCGAATTATTGTCCTGAATTTGTCGTGAATTAAAATTGTTGCGTTTTTAGTTTTTTTTGTGGGGAGTGGCTGTGCTAACTTGATATAAAGTTAGCACATCCACTATAGTAAATTTACGAGTAAAAGTCGAATTTCAGAAATGTTGTCATTGAAATGTGTCTTATAGTTGTCAAAATCCAATGAAGATAATAAAAATGCACTAAAATATATTTTAAAGAAAATGTACGCCTTTTTATAGATATTTCCTGATGTCCGTGAAAATTTCGAGTCCTTGGCAACATCGCATTCATTGTATGTCACTTGAACAATTTTTCTTACACCTAAAAATTCTTTCAACACATTGTCGAACGACCAAAAACTGATTTTCGTGCAAATTTTGAATTTCCTTAGCAAAAAAAGAGGTTGAGAAAAATGAATTAATTGGAAATTCCCTTTATTGAAATACACCCTGTATCGCATTTGAGTAAGGTTCCTTCCAGCTTGAAATTCACTTGACGATAGTCGAATTGCCAAAACTCAATTGTGCAATTTTTTTGAATTTTCTGAAGCGAAAGAACGGCGCACATTTTTTTCCCAAGGGGCTGTGTTAACTTCATATCAAGTTGGTTTATTTAAAAAAACGGAATTTCCAATTAATTCATCTTTCTTATAATTTTTTTTGCTTCACGAAACTCGAAATTTGCATGGAAATTATGTTTTCGCCATTCGACAATTGTTTAAGGAATTTACGGTTGTAAGAAAAATTGTGCATTGTTGAAAAAATTTAATTTTAGTATTAATCATCGTTTACAAGAAATCTTTTGAAAATTCCAATTCAAAATTATGAGACACTTTATTTCGCCTTTCCATGTAAACTGCATAAATCAGATGTACTTACAAAGATGCGATGTTGCCAAGAACTCAAAATTTTCACGGGCACCAGGAAATATCCATAAAAAAGCGAATATTGTCTTTAAAATATATTTTTGTGCATTGGTATTATATATATATATTATACAAATTTTAATAAGAATATTTCTGATATTCGACTTTTACTCGTAAATTTACTCTAGTGGCAGTGCTATCTTTATATCAAGTTAGCTCTGTAAAAAAAACTAAAAGCGTGAAACAATTTTAGTATTCACAACAAATTTACGAGAAATATTGGCCTAGGTTTAATCGATTTTTGAGTAAGAAACTTTGCTTAGGTAGGTTTTTTTTTTCAGTAACTTCCAAGATATTTGAGATCTTATAATTGAATATTCCGTTTTTCCAATACCTAAAAAATTGAAAGTAGTACGTGGTGGAAATTCCACTGAAATTTGTAGAATGTATTCAATCTTTCTGTAGAACATATCATCCGGAACGTTTTTTGTCCATGTAAAATTAAAATATATCTAGTATACTCTATGGATAGGAAGTGCTTCAATTTCAACTAATCAAGCAGAACTCTTATCATCGTCCCAGATTCAAAAAGCCATTACTTCCTTCTAAATAAACCACCGATTTTCTTATCTCCCCAAGCGGTCTCACTGCGATGTCGATATTTACGCTACTCAAATTCAACAGACGACTGTCCTAGTTAATCAATTTTATCCGAGACAATATTTTCGAAATGCAATACCACAACGCAATGTCAATAGTTGTACGAACAATCTCATAACGAGTGTATTTGTCATTATTAGAGACAAAGGCTATAGAATTGGTTTAGACAGGCAATGACACTTTATCGCTATCGTCTAAAACTGTCGAACTTTGACCTATAATCAGTTGGTAATTGGATTTTTATGCATTGCGTATCATCAATTGCGCATATAGGAGAGATTTTTCGTTCTCATTCCGTTGATATCGTAAGTTCCAACAAATATTTATATAAAACAAACACTTTCAATCATTTGAATGAGGTTTCGTACTGAGAGTTGTTCAGAATCACCACTTACACATATATTTTGGTTTTTACATAATTACTGGTTTCCAGCTTTACATAGCCTACTATCTCGAGGTCTTCTATATAGAGATGTTCATGTTTTCATGAAGACCCGGCATTTATGCTCACCCGGTTTATGTGTCTGACAATTTGGATGTATTGAAGACCCGTCAATACGTCTATAATACCCAAACAGTGCAAGGACTCTATATGTTCATCATACAAGATGATTGAGGAAGCTAATTCGACTAACACCAAAGTTACGATAGGGGTCGTGTCGATTTAGTGTATATTATTTCAATTAGACACTTTCAAGTAAATGAATTGAATCAATATTTCCATTAGCATGGCCTCCCAGTTCACCGGATTTGAATCTATTAGATTTTAATATATCTAAAAATTCAAGTGTGTACCACTCCAAACTCCACAATTGAGCTTTCTCGCGATGAAATTGAAAATACTTTGGAATGAATTCAAGTCAAGGGAAATAAGGAAATTGATGTATAAAATTCAGGGTCAGAAAAACGGAATGATCTGGGTCTTGGGTCGAAAAATATTTTCCGGGGGTCCCAAACATACAATTATATACACTAACGGATATTTTTTCGTGGAAATATTGTGTGGATTTACGGTATTTGAACAGCTCAATCAGAGCTTGTTAAATAGTAATTTTTCGAATTGAAACAGTTTACGAATGGCCAATTACTAGGGAGAGACATACGAGGCATTATTCTAACAGGGTCAAGGACAAAACGCACTATGAACTATTCAAAATATCCATGAATTCCATAGACACATTCGATCAATTGATTTGCTGTTATTTTATCGAACGATCTTGATCATTTTACTTGAATAAAAGTGTGTATTTACAAAAATTACAAACCAGTTTGGCGTCCGCACATAGTTTCCGTAACAATACACTTTGTCATTCCATTTGGTAAAAAATTTGGCATTTTGATCCGATTGGACTTTTTTTCACAATTTTCGTAAAAACGGACACTTTCTGACAGGGTTTCAAATTAAGGTCATCTGTGATTTGTCAGAGTTACATAAAAAAAATACACTCGTGATAATGTAATGTACAAAAGACTCTTAGATTAAATATCACCGTGCAGTTAATTATCTATCTGAACCCCGCATGAAAACATATATTATGGGAAATTGACTCTGGGTCGAATTGGCTGAAATTTTATTGTTATAGAAGGATGGGTCATTAGAAAAAAGTGTGAGTTCAAATGATTTTGTATGTGTTTTTTTAGTCGAAATAAGACAAACTAAGGATGAAAATGTATAGATCGGAACTCATAAACATGTTCAATTATAATCTTATTGATGATAGTACATTAGGGTGTATACGGGGCACAGTAAAAAAAACCGTTTTTCCGGATTTTTTTTCCATCACTATTTCAAAACCAACAAGTTATATTTCGTTAAGATATCATAGTTTCAGTCTATTGTAGGCAAAAAAACATGTTTTGTTTCTTGGTGCTCTCTGTTTGAATTTTTTTTTTCAATTTTCGAGTATACCCCTATACTGAAAACAATTGACAGATCTTTTTATTACAAAAAAAGGAATTAATTGCTACTACCCATTGAATGAAGGATAGGGTAACATTCTGATGAACTCAATTGTTCAATATTATCTTTCATTCAGATAGTATGATTCAGTATGTTTGGTTTGTAAGATATGCATTTTTTAAGTTTACGGTATTACGATATATGGGGTAACCTATCGATTTAACAAAATTTATGGAACTTTTCGACACATTCAATTCTATTATAAAACTTTTCGAAATCAATTATTTGATACTATAAACAACACAAACCCCACTACAAAATTTGGAATCAAAGTATAGATAAAAAAAATCGAATTTCTAACATAAAAAGTCAATTAATATTATGGAAATTATAATATAACATATCGAAATTGAAACTAATTAGTTATAAACAACATAATCAACAATTTACATAATGGAACTCTCAAAAATCAAACAATAACCAAAACCCAAATTCAAATAAAATTATTAATATTGTTATTGATTGGTCTATTTGCGCACTCTAAAACATTTCTCAATAGTTTATGGCTAGGGTACTTTATTGTTTCTATTTGAAATTGATATGAGTAATCCTGAACCTGGACTATTACGCTGCCGCATAGCGTCCAGATTTAGGAATGCTATAAAGTATCAACTGTGGATATCCTTCAGTATTATTCCTGATGCACCTGCCAATGAACGTATTCTAGGCTACTACTGTACCTTCAAAAGTGGAGCAAGAACAGTGGGATGCTGTTCCCATATTTGCAGCGTACTTTGGTACCTAGGATATGCTCGTCATCAAGAAACAATAAAGTACCCTAGCCATGAAATATTAAAAAATGTTTTAGATTGCGCAAATAGATCAATAAATAACAATATTAATAATACTATTTGAATGTAGGTTTTGTTTATTGTTTGTTTTTTGAGAGTTCAATTATGTAAATTGTTGTTGACTACTCCGTACTGATGGGGGCCAAGAAGCCTGAAACCGGTATGCGGATTGTTAGGTGAACACGACATAAATTAAACATAATCGAGCTTATCAGAAAGAAACATTTGCATTCAATGTCCATTGATATTATATGGAAGTATGCATGGATTTTCAGGTGAATATCATTCAACGTTCTGCGAGGTATTTGCCAGGAAAGTAGTTGTTTTTCACCTGAGATCTACCATTTTCTGGTTCAATTTTATATTGAATCCTTTATGTGAAGAAAACCGTTTAATTCGATTTTTCTATGTAAATTGTTGTTTATAACTAATTAGTTTCAATAGAAAAGTCGAAGTACACAGTCTTCTTCACACAAAAGATTCAATATAAATTGAACCAGGAAATGGTAGATCACAGGGAAAAAACAACTACTTTCCTAGCAAATACCACGCAGAACGTTGAATGATATTCACCTGAAAATCCATGCATACCTCCATATAAATGGACATTGAATGCAAATGTTTCTTTCTGACAAGATCGATTATGTTTGATTTATGTCGTGTTCGCCTAACAATCCGCATACCGGTTTCAGGCTTTTTGGCCCTCATCAGCACGGAGTAGTCACGATTTCCTGGTTCAATTTATATTGAATCTTTTGTGTGAAGAAGACTGTGTACTTCGACTTTTCTATTTTTATTCCACTTCACATGGCGTTTATCTTTCACTAATTAGTTTCAATTTTGATTTAGAGTTCACTACTACAATATACTCTAAGATTTTCACTACTCTTAAGGTTGCACTAAAGCACGATGCGTGTTCCGCTATACAATAGCTTCATCAGGTTCATTTCGATTTGTTATATTATAATTTCCATAATATTAATTGACTTTTTATGTTAGAAGTCGTTATTTATAATTCTTTTTTTTTATATACTGTTGAGTTCCAAATTGTTGTAGAGTGTGGTTTGTGTTGTTTATAGTATCAAATAATTGATTTCGAAAAGTTTCATAATAGAATTGAATGTGTCGAAAGGTTCCATAAAATTTTGTTAAATCGATAGGTTACCCCATTTATTATAATACCGTAAACTTCAAAAATGTATATCTTAGAAATACATCATACAAAGTTGATAAAACTATCGTATATGATAGACAACATTATCAAAATATTGTTAGTAAAATATGGTCCAAATTAACGGAGCAGTTTTCTAGATATTCAATGAAAACCTTGTAAATGACCTAAAAAAATGGTAACGCACCCTTCATCTAAATGAAAGTTAATAAGAATGTTACTCTAGCTTTTATTCAATGGGCTGTAGCAATTAATTTCCTTTTTTTGTGATCAAAAACGATCTGTCAATTGTTTTCAGTATAGTGGTATACTCGAAAATTAAAAAAAAGTATGTTTTAAACAGAGAAAGTCATCAAGAAACAAAATTTTGTTCGCCTACAATAGACTGAAACTATGATATCTTAACAAAATATAACTTGTTGGTTTCGAAATAGAGCTGGAAAAAAAAATCCGGAACAACTATTTTTTTGACTATGCCGGTATACACCCTAATGTACTATCATCAAAAAGAATATAATTGAACATGTTTATGAGTTCCGATCAATACATTTTCATCCTTACTTTGTCTAATTTCCACTAAAAAAACCAGTTTTTTTCTTTGTCAATCCTACCCCAATACGACGTTTTTACGAACTTTGGCCGCTTATATCTCAGAAACTAATCATACAAAACCATTTGAACTCACACTTTTTTCTAATGATCCATCAAAAAATCTGACGAGTTGTCTTGGAGATGAAATAATTTCTGTTTACTATGCATTGGTTTATCCAACTATCAGCTATAACATTGTAGCTCACGGCTTGGCGACCGATAGTGCTCGAGTCTTCCTCGCCCAGAAAAGGATAATTCGCCTGATCTTCGACTTGGATTATCAACAATCCTGCAGAAATATCTTTAAGGAAAAAAAACTCCTAACTTTCACTTGTATTTATCTATATAAACTTTTAACTCACACCTACATTCATAGAAACAGTCTCACAAAAAATTCAAATTTTCATAGTTACCAAACTCGCAAAAAAAAAACGAATTTAGATTGGAACTCGCCACCTACACAAACTACAAAAAATCCCCAAAATATGCAGGCGCAAATTTCTTCAATTTATTGCCCAATGAACTAAAAAACCAATCGAATTTGTTCTGATTCAAATCAAAACTGAAGTCTTTTCTACTCCAAAATGCATTTTATGATATAAAAGAATTCACGATGTGTTGTCAGCATCCTACAGATTGTTTTAATTCTGCTGGATAGTTTTATATATTAATATTTTTTATGAGGACATTAATAAATAGATTTTATCTTAGCACTAAGTATAATTTAAGTGTGTAATTTGACTTGTCAATCCAATGTAAATTGGTGTCTGATTAATAAACTTCTATTCTATTCTACTATAACATAATACAATTTCAGCCAATTCGACCGAGAGCCAATTTCCCATATGTTTTCGTGCGGGGTTCTTTATCAGTATGATTTTTGTCATTATCATCCTATTTGGCTTCGGTAGTTTTTCGTAAGAAACAAATATTTTGATTTAAAAAATGACCATATTAATTAAACAAAGTATATACATGAACAAATGTAAAATAACTGTTTTGCGTTTCAAATTAAATATTTGTTTTGTCAGCAGTTAGGAAGAAAATTGTAGGTATTTCATCGGTAAAATGTAGTATAATTAAAAACAAAGTGAGAGACGGCAAAAAACAATTTGTGGGAAATTTAAAAAATAACGAGAACTGATACGAAGGTAAGCCCGAAGGCATAAGACGTCGCATGCTTCTAAAGAACTAATTCCGAAGAACACCTATTTCCTGAACTTGAGAAACCCTCGTCTCTTCCTTTCCTTCATAATTAACTGACATCCTCGAAAGTTTGTTGGAACTTTCACGCTCTCGAAAGCTCGCAAAAGAAATCTAACAAGCCAGTCATAACAGAACAACTCGAGTTTGATCCGTAGGCGGAAAACCATTATCATGTTAGTTAAAAATTATTTTATTGTGATGTTTACTGAACGAGGCCAACTTCTCAATGCTACTATTTATGTTTTAGGAATGAATCCAATGAAAACTCGGAACAATAAAGCAGAGAAAATGAAGCAATCCGGCTGTGACATTTGCATTTTATATTACACGCAAATAAATAACGACCAGGCAATAAAACTCGAACGGAGATTAACTCGCGCAAAACAAAATAAAACACTTTTTTTTACATAAATAATTTAATCCGCCTCCGTTGACCTGGATTCGGCCGATAAGTTTGAGATGTTGAGTTGAGAAATAAGATGATTGGGTGGAGAAGATACTACGCTCTGATTTTCTCATTAAAAAAAATCGATGGCGCCCGTAGATTGAAGATGACAAATGTGATTTTGCCGAAACGTCGTTAGATCGGACCTTTTGAGAAAAAGCAGTCAGGGCTAACCAACATATTTTAAAAGTCGTTAATTCTAGTTCAATATATCTACCTAACTGAAATAGAAAAATTACTTCCTTTATTCAAAATGAAATGTTCGGAAAAAACACTTTTCCGTGCTTCGAGTACTTTCAAGTACTGTTTTTATTAGATCAAATGATCTCGCTGGCCACATGGGTCCATTTTTCCCAATCCATCATGGAGGTGTTCTCGTACATTCCGGAAAAATATGCCGGAGCCCTATCTAGCTATACTCTGTTTCCTAATGTGAGAGAGTGATATTGATTATAATTTAGGTTTTTCATTTGTACGGGTGATTTGTTATACAGGGTGATTCCTCACAATATTCTAATATGAATTATCCAAATAAATATATGTCCGGAAACGCTTCGTTTCCAAGATACAGGGTTTTGAAGTTTTATTTTTATTATGTTTTTTTTTTATAACTTTCGAAATACTGACCTTAATTAAACGAAAATTGGTATTGAGAGGTTTTTTGAGGTGTCGAAAGTTATTATTGCTCCTACTCGTAGAGGGCGCCACCTACTCGTCTTTTTCTTTTTTGAAGATTCATAACTTTTTTGAGCGTACCTCTAGCACATTTTTCAGTAAAAAAATCAATTCCTCTATCATATCTACGTAAAAAAGCTTCCCTTGTTACAAGTCGCTGTAAGCAACCGTTTTCTAAATATTTGGACTTGAAAATTTCAAGTCGATTATTTGATAATCGATGCGTGTTGAAGTTATTACCATTATTTTGCATTATTCACAAGAATGCTTAGGAAATAAATTTGACGTTTAAGTAGTTTTGGTTTTTTGCAGGGGGCGCCACCTATTCTTCATTCATTGAATCTCGTAGCCGCTCAAAAATTATTGGTGTGTTTCTTATTGTTTCACAGGCGTCTACTATTCGGTTTCTTAGATCTTCCTCGTTTGCTACTGGAGTTTTATAGAGTAGTGACTTCAAATGTCCCCAAAAATAAAAATCTAGCGGGTTTAGATCTGGGGACCTTGGTGCCCACGCCAGGTTGGGTTCTTCTACACCCCTACCGATCCATCGATTTGGATAGACAGTGTTAAGGAATTCCCTGGCTACAACGCTAAAATGGGCCGGAGCCCCATCAGGCATAAATCACATGCGGATACGAATTTCTAATGGTACATTCTGAAGTAGTCCCGGCAATTCATTTTCTAAAAAGTCTCTGTAAGTTGCGGCATTCAGTCGGAACGGAAGAAAGAAAGGACCTATCAAGTAATAATCAATTATTGCCGCCCATACATTTACAGATAATTGATACTGATAATGTCTTTCACTAACTGCGTGAGGATTTTCCAGAGCCCAAACATGGTTGTTATGAAAGTTTGTGATAGCATTTCGAGAGAAGTTTGCCTCGTCCGTGAAGAGTACATATCTTAAAAATTGAGGATTTCCAGCCAATTTTCTCAAAAACCACTAATGCGTTGGGGAAAGTATCACCCTGTATACATGTTTAAGTAAATCTGTAATTTTTAACTTATCCTTTCCCAATATAACTGTAACTTTGACGTTTTTAATCATGTATGTAACCTGTGTGCATTTAAATGATGAAATAAATATTGAAATGAAATGAAAAATGTATTGCTCTCTCACATTAGTGAACATAGTACAGCTAGAACCTTATTCTATGCATACCAATAACCCCTAGGTAATACCTTCTGTAAGAATCCAAACACAAGAATCTATTGAGATGACCGACCGTTGAATGAATATGGCCCTAGTACAGTATTGCCAATAAATCCCCACCACACATTTAATAACCATTCATTATTATTAGTATTATAGTGTGAGTTACTTGTATGCATGTTGTGGATTTGTTTATCTTCTAGTATCTCTAATGCGGTTGCGTATACTTATAAATCCATTATCGCAACCAGCAGTTGTGGTTAGTTACTAATAATAAATTTGAGATTATTCCTTAATAAGGAGATAAAACGATAAAAACTTTCAAAGGTCTCCCCCACTGTATCCTTCGGTGTGACTGTACATTGGAAAGATTCGTGCCGAGATTTTTATATCCTACTGAGCACGCTGGCTTTCGTATTGTCTTTCGTTTTCTTCTTCGTCTACTACCGTGATACGTACCATCTTTTAATGTTCGTCCCAGCATCCAGTGTTGCCAGACCAGAAATGAACACCGTTCACAAGTGTGGGTTGAATATTAAATTAATGGCTATCGGTTGCCGAAAAATCTCTTTGGAACCAGACACATTCCAATTTCCTTTCCTTGCGATACATTAACGTATTAAAATCTTTGATCATTTCTTGTTTTCGTTCAGTGTTCCCACTACAGAAATATCAATACACACAATCGATATTCCTAGGTAATCTTGAAACTGAGTGTCGCCTTTGATCTATTTGTCTCCTCTTCTTCCCCGTCTCTTCCAAGTGACCAATAAATTTAATTTTCATAGTTAGTCGCTGAAAAGAACGTCCTCTATCGACTGGAAGTTTGGCTATTCCCTATTCCCAGGCTTTGTAGAAGAAGAACTGATTTTGACATTGATCTGTCTATCTAACCCACAAAGGAATTCTAATAATACTGATTCGACTTCCAGCCATCGTGGGAGACAGAGGTCGACCACGTGGTCAGTAAGTCAAGTTAATGTGAGTTATTGTACAGCCGTTCAACGTGAGACGATGCAGTTTGCCCACCAAAAGGGAATCGAAGTTGATCCCCGATACTGGCATATTATCCGCAGCTGACAGGCCAAAAAAACAAGCAAGCAAGTTCTGATAAAAAACTCAAATAAATTACTATTGCCTTTTGTCAGACATTGTCATTGCAGTTACCGGAGTCCCGAGGTGGATAATCAGAGGATTCCTCGAACTGTGAAAATAAAAGGATTATGTATGTCATAATTTGATCGGAATGGATTTTAAAGGGAAATGATTCTATTGCTGTTGCATATTAATGTGCAGATCGGTGAAATTTAACATGTTGATATAGTTTGTACAAACGAAGTTATAAAAAGTGATTTATGACCAGCGGCAGAGATGATAGTGTAGCCACGCCATATTACCGTTTTTATTGGGTGGCGCACATGTCATAAAGAATGACGCATATCAATCAATCTACGATGACCAACTGCAGGTTAAGGGCTACAATACAGAATCGCAATTGATGGCGTTTTTATTATTCGTTGAATGTTACCGAAATTGCTAAACATTGCAGAATCACTTTGATCTATAACGAAGTTGCGAGATTTTTTACGTACGTAAACATATACCATGGACTCGATAGTCAATTATTTTGGATCGGTCGTACGGCAACGAAATAATAAATGGCAACACTGTCTGCACAGCGAGCCTCTTCGGAATCGGAGGAACAAACAAGAAGAACCCGTTGCGCTTGCCGAGAAACGAGTTCTTCGAAACAAACGACTGTGTCAGACCTCGAGGCTACGTATACAATGTATACGGTATTGCGTGATCCTTTATTACATCAAAGTTGTTGGCTGATGAAGCCGATAACATCAGAAATGGAGAATGATCCTCCGGTCAATGTCGAATTGAAGATAATATTTCATTGGAAAAGGGGGAGTATTTGTTTGTCGTTTCAAGAAACAGTGAATCTAGTTATTGAGATAATTAACAGAAAAAAAATTACTTCAATTTAGATTTTTTTTTACCTTTGAATGAACAAGAAAGCCAAAATAAAAATATTAATATTCGGAAAATGTTCAGGTGTATATTTCCTACATCTGATAAATTATCTTTATTGTTATAACAAACCTCGATTCTCATAACTATTCGACCAGAAATAACAGCCTTGTCATCAATTCTAGATTTCGTCTTAATATGTCATTAACTGAGGCTAAGCCAGGAAAGTAGTTGTTTTCTAATGTATATTTGACCACTATCACCTATCTTATGGGCCAGCTCACACTGAGCTAAGGACATCTTCCTGCACATACATAAATCTACTGAAGTGTGCTATCCAACGTTCGTTGCATTAGCCAGGGAAGTAGTTATTTTCTGATTAAATTCTTTCAAACTGGCAATAAAACAGCTTCTATTGAAACACAGTTTTTACTCAGTTGATGATGATCTATTGTGGAGTGATTTATCGAAGGAATATAATGCCTAACAAATAATAACAATAATCTTTATTCCAGTCAGATCATATTTAAATGATATTGGAACTGTCAAAGAAATAGTACATGTTTACAATCTATATACATATTTACATATAAAATCACGATAATTATATCTCGATGTATAGCATATAATAAGAGTACCTAATGTTAAGATTATTGGGGTTAATGATATTCAAACAGATAATCACAGGTCATACTCTGCAAACAGGGAAAGATAGAATTATAAGGGTAAAGGAAAAAACTTTTAGAATAACTGCAACATGATCATTCAATAAAAATTCTTCAACTTTGTAGTAACATTTGCTGACTAGAAGCTTTCTCAATTCATTTTTTAATATACTTCATTTCACTCGCAGAACGAATTTTTAATGAGAGGTTTCCCGATCGCCCCGTTTCGAGGACTTATTTAAGGGAGCTTCTTCGTAAGTTTGAAACAACGGATAGTAGTAATGATGCGAAACGATCTGGCAGACCACAAATTTCTAATGAGAAAAAATTTATATACTGGCAGAAGTAATAGTTAATCCTACTTCTTCAACAACTCACGTTGCATCTACCTGTCAAGTCAGTCGAAGTACAGTACACAGGGTGTTGGAAAAAAACAAATTTCATCCATACAAATTAAAAATGGTTCATCAACTCTCAGACGACGACCCAGACCGAAGGCTAGAATTTTGTGAAAATATGGAAACTAAAATTAACCAACAGCCAGACTATGTCAAAACAATTCGTTTTAGTGACGAAAGTACTTTCTATCTAAATGGAAATGTAAATACACAGAATGTGAGGTATTGGAGTGACGCAAATCCTCACCTGTTTCGTGAAACACATACCCAATTTCCCCAGAAGGTGAATGTTTGGGCAGGTATCCTGGGAAACCACATTGTTGGGCCTCTTTTTTAAAATACTAATTTAACTGGTGAGGTTTATCTGGAGCTGCTGCAAAACACAATAGAACCGTTAATCCTTGAAATTTTGGAACATAATCCAGATGAATTCGGCAATTTGGAAATAACATTCCAACAGGATGGTGCTCCTCCACACTATTACGGTGCAGTAAGACGGTATTTGAATGAGGAATATCGTGGTAGATGGATTGGACGACGAGGTTCAACGGAATGGCCAGCTCGATCACCGGACCTCACACCTTTGGATTTTTTTCTATGGGGGTACCTTAAATCGAAGGTTTACGCCACTGAACCTGACAATATTGACGTTTTAAAACAACATGTTGCAGAATGTGAGGCTGTTTCCGCAGACACATTTGCAAAAGTACGAGAAGAGTTTAAAAATAGGATATTTCACTGTCAGGAAGTAAATGGAGGTCACTTCGAGCAATTTCTTTAATTAGATACTGATTCTTAAATTTGTAATTAATATCATACTGAATAGAATTTAAATTTTGATGTTTACTAATGAGTCATTAAAACTGCCATAAACACAAACAAGATTTGGATCATTGAATAGGTTTTTTCGATACCTTCTAAAAGAGGTGTCGCTTGCCGTAGGGTTCCATTTAAAATTATTGGTCACAATGGCCTTGTGACGTCATCTTTGACGATTTCGTCATCTATCATCACTAGTAGGGAAGTTTACAACCTTTAATATTCAGTTTCCAAATTTCACTTGTTTATGTAAAATCGTTCCAAAAATAAGAGGGGTGGGGGGAGGGGACTTTTGAGAAGCACTGTATAATACTGCATAAGGATGGTTTTGCTATGATTAAGTATTAATCGATTGGAGACGCACCAGTTGCTGAATTTGTTATGTAGTTCGTTAACTCTCTAATCGAATTCGCGTACTTTTCCACTGTGAAATGCTACAGATATATCATCGGCGTATAATACCAGACAAGCAACATTCATGTAATCCGGCAGATATACACATAAGGAAAACCAGTGGACCTAGTATAGATCCTTGTGGTACCCCTAGTTTGATGTCATGCAATTCGGATCGTGTCCCATTAAGTTTCACAATAATTTTTCTGTGTCTCAGAAATGACATGAACCACTTCAGTATATTTCCACGAATTCCTAACGAGTACACTTTGGTTTCAGTATGATCTAGGTCTAGGCAATCGAAAGCTTTCGTGAGTTCGAAAAATAGGGCACCTACAAGTTTTTTCCTATCAAGAAATTTATAGATATACTCAACAAAGGTGCAAAGAACAGTTTCCGTAGATCTCCCGGGATCGAACCCATTTTGTGAATCCTTGATGATTTTATGTTTGTCAAGGTAAGATATTAGTCTATTGTATATAGGTCTTTCTATTATTTCAATTATAATGCTGGGTACTGTTATTTGCCTATAGTGTTGCTAATATTTTCAATGTTTGTTTGATGATATGCTTTTTACCAGATTTCATATTCTCTTTATATGTTTTCGATAATTCTCTATATTCTAACTCTAAGTGTTCATTTGAAAAATTATTTTTTAGCCAATGTAAATTTTTTAAAGTTTTCCCCATTTCGATTATTTCTTTAGTTATCCAATATTTTTTGTTGGTATTGCCTCTATTCTGATTTCTTTTTACAACTGGGCAATAGAGATCGAGTGCATAAGTTAGCATTTCGAGAAAACTTCTATATATTTCATTGATGTCAACAAGGGTATTCAAAGAAAGAAAGTAGTCCTTTGTTAAATGATCTTGTAGGTTTTTTATGTTATCTTCTCCCGCGTCTCGGAAGATTGATTGGTGGCGTTGCTTTATGTTATAAATCTACGTTTATGTTCAACTCAAGGCTATACGGCTAAGTTCAAATTATGGATACTTTCGTGATAGTTTTCAGTGGGTAAATTGGTGAAAAAATAATCAATTTTACCCTACTTGGCTGAGTATTTTTTGTACATACAATATTTCCCGGCATTTATTATGCGTCCTCCTCTTCATTTAATGTTCTCAATGTGTTTAGTTTCGTCTATGTTTATTCATCTTTGAACATTATCTTTTTAAATTATTTGTGACGAATGATTGTTTATTGATATTCGGGAATATATATGCCATGATACCTTTGACTTATTAAATAAATATTAGCCCAAAAACACCAATAAATTCTAATACTATATATGATGATGTTTTGACCTTCTATATTTATATTGAAAAGAAGTTGTTGGGGTTAGGTCTCTTATAGAAAACCAATATTTCTCAGTTAGCCAACGTTTCGGGAATATATTTCGCCATCCTCAGGGCTCATGGTCCATAATTTTATATTTTCGAGCCCTGAGGATGGCGAAATATATTGCCGAAACGTTGGCTAACCGGGACATATTGGTTTTCTTTAAGAGACCTAACCTCTACAACTATACTCTACTTTCATTCCACAATATTCAATATCATCTCGAAGATGTATGGATGAGATCACTTCGTGCGAATGTAGATGTTTCGGCATATATAGGTCCATCATCACCCAAAGGAATTAGTAGTTACAAACGAAAACATAACGTCGAAGTGAAAATTGAATAATATATCTAACCCATCTACAAATGTTAATCTAGCGTTGTGATTGATATGTTATTTATGCCGATGGTTTTTAAAATTTAAAGTTGGAATCGTACACGCGGTACAGTTTTAGTGAAAGTATCTCGTTATATTCCCTACTTTTAGGTCACGCCTGAAAGATTTACAAGCTGTTATATTAAACGACTTTTTGATATATACAAAGTGTGCTTGTAAAAATAATCTACGGAAATGTCGAAAGATTGTTGATGGTTTAATCTGCGGAATTATAAAGTGGACACGATGTTCGGGTACAAAGAAGGGGTAATCGGTATCGAAAAGTGAGGGGAATTGGTGAGATAAGACGTTTATGAACGCTTCATTACTTTATCGGTGCTTCTAACTCATTATCCTAAAAACATAATGGTGAATGTTAATTAGTGGAAATTTCCATCGGAATTTTCTACAGCAATGCGAATTCATTTGCATGAACATTGCAGTATGAGTCATCAGATTCCAGGTGAGTGAGAAGTTTTAATAATTTTCTTTCACGATCAGCTGTGATTCAGATTGCGTTCTACACGAAAAGTTGCCTGCACAAACTTTATTTAAATGAAATAAGAAGAAAACAATGGGTCAATTCTTTCCACATTAGCAATAATAGAACAATAACGTATTTTATCTCCACTGCACAGTAGTATTGGAGTTCCACAAGGGTCCGTCCTAGGACCTATATTGTTCCTTATTTATATGAATGAACGACCCACCACTTCTATGACAGTTTCTCAACTTACCGAAAACAAGCTGAATCTGAATAAAGCTTGTCTACAAAATTTTCAGGTATCGTTCTCCGCAAGACATTGTAAAAATTCAACCAGCTCTCATAACTCCAAATATTCTTTTGTTTTATCGCCCAGGTACAATCGAGAACATGTACACTGCTCTAACTTAGCAATAGTTTTTATGAGCTTATATGTGGATCAATATATCCATATGTTTTCAGCACAACAAACAAAATCGCCAGAATTCAATGTTGATAAAAACTTCACGTTTTGTGGCAATCACTTGGATAAATGAAGAAGCGAATGATTCTGCTGGAGTTTTTAAAGACACACTCATCCGATCTACCAACTCACGACAAAGATGAAATCATAGTAAAAGCATTCGTGTGGAATTTGGTGTCCCGCAAGGCACAGTCTTAGGACCGTCCTCTTTTCTATATACAGAAGTGGGCTCTCGAACTTGAAAAGCTCTGGCAGTTGGGCGAAAATAAAAGAAATTGCCGAAACAAAAATTGAAACATAGTTTGATGAAACAAATAAGTGCCAATCTATAATACATAAGAGATCGCGATGTATGATAGGAAAATTTGTATTGAAGAAATGGTTGCCGAATACTTCACAATAACTGTTACATAAATGTGTACAATAATATAGTTTTCCTCAATATAAACAATCATTCATACATATCTAAATAATGTAAAAACCAATTTCATGGTCAGCACTTACCTACATTGATTTTATGTTTCAACTTATCAATCATAATTATTCTAATTGATCAAAATCTTGGTCTAGTCCTGAAGTACCTGTCAATGTAGGTTATAATTTGAGTATTTGTAATTTCTGATCATTTATTAAACATTTCTTACAATTGGTATATAATTATTCGTTTTTATATTTCGGATTATTATTGCTATTATTTTATGGAACATACAATGAGAATTGAGAATTAAGAGTATACAGTTCGACCAGAGATCGAAAAGGTTATTACGGAGTTTGGGGATTCAAGGTACGGATTTAAAAATACGTAAATTATCTCTTATATTACACTTTTATAACGCAAATTAAAATAAGAGATAAAAATCAATTAAAGAGCGATGTTTTATCAGTTTTAGCAATTTGGTAAATCAAGCTAAGGGAGACAACATCACCGTCATTCCATACTGTAAGTTCCCATATATAAGAGGATTATCGAAAAAAATAAGTGAACAACTCCCATGAAATAAAAACAGCCCTTTACCCTATAAATAAAATTAAATGCATCTTAACGAAACTCAAAGATAAAACATCAACTTCAGATCAATAGTGATATATAAAATAAATTGTCTCAACTGTGAAGAATGTTATATTGGGATGGCCAAACAATATCTGAAGGCTCGAATTCAACAACATAAATATGACTGCAGGGAAAAACAAAGACAAATAAAACAAAACGGCACTAGCATTACATCATTTATCCGAGAGATATGAATTCAATGTCGAAGAAACTCAAATTGTAGACAGAGAGAGTAATTATTACAAGAGAAATATCAGTGAAATGATTCAAATAATCCTGAATGACACAGTGAATATGAGAACAATCATATTTTAAATAAATATAAAAATGTTCATAATGAACCAGACTAAAATGCCATGAAGTCTCGTCTAGACCGTACTAATGGATGAAATAAAGCATCCGGTTTTTATTGTTTTTTTTTTCTTCTTTTCACAAGCTTTCATTTAACTTGCTTCGTTCGTATGTCATCCTGTCATTCTTTCCGGTTCAAAATTTGTAATCCAGTTTTGGAGCAGGCAGATGTTCATAATTCCGGTGTTAGAGAAAACAACAAAATGGCGGCTCTAAGATGGCGGACGAATTTTGTGATTATGATACGATTCGATTCAAAATTGGTATGTGGGTGTTTTCGGGGAAGGAGATTGTGAATTTTTTGTCAAAATAAAAAAATTCAAGATGGTGGTCCAAGATGGCGGACAAGTTTTGTGTTTAGGGTCCGATTCTATTCAAAATTGGTATATGGGGGTTTTCGAGGTCGGAGATTATGAATTCTTTGTCAAAATTTATAAATTCAAGATGGCGGCTATAAAATGGCGGAGGATCTCTGTGTTTATGGTCCGATTACATTCGAAATTGGTATGTGAGGGTTTTCGGGGTCGGAGATTATGATTTTTTTATCAAAATTCACAGATTTAAGAAGTCTCGAAAAAAAAAATATGCAAAGAATAAAAAAAATTGACGCATTAGGAATGTGTAGAGACACTAAGAAAATGCGTTTCACAAAACGAGTTCAAATTTAATTATGGAATCTCCCTGTTTAAAAAGATGGAGAATGGAGTGTTTAATTGAATATAGATGCACTAGTTGGATGGGTTCAATGGGTTTTCTACCTTCTTATTTTGTTTTTTTTGCAATTTTTGTTTGTTTGAGAGGTATACTATTTTTCCAACATTTATTCTATGATACTTTTTTTAATACTGGAAACCATCGAAACATTTTTTAATGTGTCAGTTTTTACTCATTCACCTTGATTATTTTGTTTACATGCCTCGTGTATCGATTAATCGGACTTTTTACGTTTTTTGTATAAACGCTCGACAAATGAACAACAACTCGGGATTCCGAACATATTACACAGTCTATTCACCGTTTAATTCAGTACCGAGAAAAATAATAATGATTTATAATAATCAACAGGTTGGTGGAGAAAGTTGTTTGTTATCAGAATGAAACAGGAAATACATATTTGAATTCATAAGAGTATTAAGTTGGAAAAGATCGTTGTTTGTGCAAATTAGGTTGATGAGAGCGTCAGAATGTCGAATGAGTAATAAAAAACTATGAAACAAAGTAAGAACTAGTCGAAAATATTTTTTTTATTAATTTTTGAAATGTGTTTCATATTAACTTTGTTGTTTTGTTTTTTATTCTATGCAAAATACCACTAGTAATCTCCCAAGTGCTTGAATTTCTATCGAAAATATTTCCGAGAGCATGATTTTTTTTAAAAAATTCATGCTCGAGGAGATATTTTCAGGTAGTAATTCAAGAACGTGGGAGATTCGGTATAACATGACATTTTCCTTCAGAAAATCCAGTAGGAAACTAAAATTACCAAGTAGGCTCTGTGTCTGTCAACAAGAAAATTTTTGTTTGTCAGGTGACTATATTATGCAAAGAATTCGTTAGATATTTATGGCACAAATGAAACGCCTTCCTTGAATTTTAGTTACATGAACAAATTAAAAATAAATTAACAGAACCTTAAAGAGTTTATTTTAATTTAAGTTCCACTACTAAAGTTTGCTAAAAATATATTTTTTGCAAAATATTCCTGATAGAAAGATTTCTTGTTTTATTTTGTAATTATATTGGGTCCATATCCAAGAAAGACCTTCCTAGGATTTTAGTTACATGGAACGAATCTTTGTTGGTTAAAAATAATGTATGTTATTAGCTATCAACAAATATGTGTTACTAAAGTGAATGGAAGCTTTATTTTTACAATTTTTGTTTGTCAGGTATTCGTTAAAAATAATAAACATTTTTGTTTAAAATAAATAGTAGGCTATGGAATTATCACAGTAACCTTATGTTTTTAAATGTTATTTTGACGGTGTATCTTATGACATATCCATTAATTAATATTATTTAAAACACTCAAAACAGAATGGAAAACTTCAAAAAATATAATCTATGTATTTTGTGCGACGAAATGGAAGTGTCATCGAAATTTGAGACATTTATCTTACTTGCTTCAAAAACCCTGTGTTCAATAATCAAAATCACCTAGTCCCTGTTATTAAAAAAACACCATTGAAGAAAGAAGAAGTACTAGCAGAGTTTCTACAACATTTAAATAATGTAACGCAAGTTATTTAAAATGGAAATATATTTTTAAGAAATAAAATCGTCTTTTCTATACTTTTCTATTATACTAAGTGAAGAAAGACAGAAAAAATGTATTAATAGCATTTTTCCTTTGTAAAGATAGACAGATAAAGGTAACAATAATTATTTAAAAAGCGTATAGAGGGCTGTGCATTTGACAGAAAAATTATTGGAAATAATTACACAAGTGCATCAAAATTACCGATAATTTTCCATGAAAGCATGTTGTCTAAAAACTGCATGAGTTTATTTTCATATTTTGTCTTCAAAGCAATTATTTTTTACTTTTTAGTGCATTTGAATAAAAGCTTGTCTTTAAAAAGGTTTTTAATTAATTATTATATTTGCATGGCATGATGCGTCCACAAAATAAGAGCGTATATATATAATATAATTTCGCTTAAAATATTCATTTAATTGGCATCAACACAGTATCGTCAGCCACGTGTGTTTTCCCTTTCTGGCAATTATATAAAATTGCGCTTGTTATTAAATTCCTGTTGTTTCACATCTAACGAGAACTTATTTGTGTCACTGAAATTTGACTTTGTAATTAAAATTGCCATTACGATGACATGAGTTGAATGTAAACAAGAAATAATAAGTGCTCGTATTTATACTGTGGCAGTAAGTTAACCCTGAAATTAAATGAGATTTATTATTCGGACTTTTACGAACGTCCGGAAAATAATTTCCAGTCCGTCAAAGTTTTGTTGAAGAAAAAACGTGAAAAATAAGTCGCCAGGTCGTTGAAAATATGGATAACGGGAATTATTGTAGATCAGATGTGTATTTATAAAACTGACTTCAACTTTTATGCATTATTCTCCATTTTATTTTTCAAATACTTTTGAAATGTAAATTCGGATGAAAAAATACTAATGAACGGTATAATAAAGACATTAAGATAAGTACAAGCTGTAAATATTTGGAAGCATTTGAATTATTTCTCTATTCGAGATTTCAAAACAAATTTCTTGAAGTGGATTCTGAATTTGAAGGAAATGAGGTTAGTAACCTCGACAGGATATGAATTTCTGGTTTATTTATAAAACTTAAATAGCAAGCGGTGGCCAAAATGAATTGAGTTGTGTATTTAATCCTAAGTGGTTTATATACCTGCTTAGAGGATTTCAAAATTAACGCTTGTAAAATAACACTTCCCAGTTGATTTAATTATACATGTACCCACTGGATTCAGAATTAATTGTGTACTTGCTTTATTGAATTAATTGTCCACTTCTTCAGTCATTTCCTTATTAAAAGAGCATTTCTTTCATGTTTATATTAGTGTTTTGAATTTGCCTTAAGTAGTTTTTCTACACCAGCACTAATATTTCTTTTTTGAAAGGATGTTTATATTACTAGAAGTCACCGATATAAAATTTGTAAATTAACGAACGCTCAAAACTGAATGTTGGAATTGATCAATTGCCCTCAGACAACACATGATTGTATAGGAATAGTCAGAAAAGGTAAATTAGTTGGTTGAATAATAAAAGTGGTACCTAATAAGAGTTACAGAGAAGGGTATAAATGAAATAAAACACGACGATAAAGCATGACACAACAACATACGGTATATTACGGTAGAAACATGTTCACATTATAAAAACATATATCAACTAAATGCAATGAAGATTTCAATTTTTTTTTAACTCATCAGGTAGTGTATAGAAAACGTTCGGTCCCATAATCATAGGAGAATTCAGAAAACTATTCGTTTTACAATGAGGTACAGAAAAATATTTTTTTTGTCTGTTATTGACATCGTGGGTATTTGATGTTTCCATAATATATAAGGAAGGAACAGGAATTTTATATTTTTCGTGTGTGTTATCATTATGATCTCAATTTATATTTGTGAGGAACCATGCAACTAAAATTATTTGAGATAATTTCAGAAGAAAATATAGCTCAAAATTTTTCAAGAGAGAAAACAAAATGGCAGCTCCATTATGGTGAAAAAAAATGCGTATGGTACGATTCTATTAAAAAATCGGTATTTGGGAGTTTTCAGGGACAGAAATCACGAATTTTTTATCAAAATTCATAAATTCGAGATGGCGACGAGTTTGGTTATTATGGTCCGATTCCAATCAAAATTGGTATGTGGGGTTTTTGGGGTCGGAGATTATCAAGTTTTGTCAGAATTCAATAAGAAGGCGGATTTCATGAATGACATATGCACTAAAACGGAAAAAATTAAAAAACAAGTTTGATCTAGGTTATTCTGTGAATAACAGATTCAAAAGCTTGCCGCGAATATAAAATAGGTATTTTTGCGCGGCATGTTTTCGAATCTGTTACAGAATAACCTAGGTCAAACATGTATTTTTTATTTTTTCCTTTTTAGTGTATTTTTTTTTTTATGTTCTGGTTCCCACGAAAAGGGATATCCTGTAATGTTCAGAGAACATCGTGGGAACCAAGGGAAAGAAGGTAGGAGTTGGTGTTCTTCTTAAATTTCTGGAGGTTGTATGCCTCGGGGAACACCTCCCTAGCCAATGAGTTCCAAAGCCTCGCTGTTCGTTGGATGAACGAGTCTTTGGAAAGTGATGTTCTGCAGGTCTCCAAAGTGACCACGAAGGGGTGTGATGACTGAACTTGACGGGTTAGTCTCGAAGAGACTGCCAAAGCAGGAACGATTGTTGATATTTCAGAAGAGCATCGCCCATGCAAATATCTATAAAATAGAGACAAATCGCCAACTTTTCTACGGTGTTCCAGACAAGTGAGCGAGTTTGTAAGCGAGGCATCACCGACGAGACGAATTGCCCTTTTCTGGACAGAATCCAATAACCTCAGGATATGTTTAGGTGCCGCGCTCCAAATATGGGAACAGTATTCCAGGACAGGTCGGATCTGTGCCTTATAGATCATAAGCAGCTGAGTGGGGGTGAAATAGCTCTTGCCACGAAACAAAAAAACAAGTTTTTGGGATGCACTTTTGGCAATGGACCTCACGTGATTTTCCCAGGAAAGGTTATTGCTGATAGTAATACCAAGCATCGATATGGATGACTTCAGTGGTATGGTTACTCCTGACAAAGTTATGTTAGGCACAGTGAGATCGGCTTTTCTAGAGAAAAGACATGCTTGTGTTTTGTTTGCATTGAATTCTACCAAGTTATTAGATCCCCACTCGAGAATTGTTGCTAAGTCCATATTTATATTATTAACATTTCTTCCTCGTTCATTTCTGGTTTCACGGGCTGATATAGGGGCCCTGGAAGAGAAAGCAGTATGGAGGGTACTATCATCGGCAAAGCTGTGTACTGGACATGAAGTTGCTTTCAACAGGTCGTTGATGTGAAGTAGAAATAGTGTTGGTGCGAGAATAGATCCTTGCGGAACACCAGCATTTATGAGTAGAGTGTCAGATGAAACTCCATCGACCACTACATGGAGAGACCTGTTTGAGAGAAAACTAGCAAGCAGAGAACACAGCTGAGGGGGCAAGCCATAAGACGGAAGCTTGGCGAGGAGTCCCTGGTGCCAAACTCGATCGAACGCCTGGAGATATCTAATGCCACAGCTAAAGTTTCTCCATACTTTTCAATAGATAGCTGCCATATATGTGAGACGTAAGCGAGCAGGTCACCAGTTGATCTCTGATGGCGGAAGCCATATTGCCTATCGTTGACAATTCCTGAGTCTTCCAGATATTTCATGAGCTCGATGTTGATGGCTTTTTCCATGACCTTTGAAATAATAGATAGCAGTGCGATAGGTCTGTAGTTGCTAGGTAGGGCCTTTTTGCCTTTTTAGGGACTGGCTGTACTCTTGCAATTTTCCAATTGGACGGAAATACCCCAAATTGTAAGAGTGGTTGAACAACTTGCAAAGAACAGGTGTTAGTTCGGGGGCACATTTCTTGAGAACAATCGGCGGGATTCCGTCAGATCCACAGGCTTTGTTGGTGTTGAGACCCAGCAAAATCTTTCTGATAGTACGTTGGCGAAAGGTGATCTCGGGCATGTGACTGTCAATAGGTGTAATGTTCGGGGGTTGTTTTCCCGATGAATCCAGAGTGGAATTTCCAGCAAATAGGTGCGCAAAGATATTGGCTTTTTCCTGGGCAGTCGTTGCTAGTGTTCCATCTTCTTTGGTTAGAGGAGGAAATGAGCTGGAAGTGAAGTTTCTTCCCACAGCTTTGGCGAAAGACCAAAATGAACGGGATCCGTTAGGACATTCAGCAAGTTTTGATCTTATTTTGGCATTGTGGGCATCTTTTGAGCATTCTATTGTCTCTTTGCATATGCCTCTAGCCTCGACATATGCTGCTCTGGTCTCAGGGCCCGGATTTTTTAGCCATCGATGGTATGCTGCCTGTTTGGAAGCCACAGCTCTAGAGCAGTTTCTGTTAAACCAGGTCTTATCGGATGATGTTCTTCTTTCGGTATTCGGTATGTAGGTTTGCATCCCCAACATGATGATTTCAGAAATTGTCTCAGCACATCGTGTTGGATCTACTGAAGAGAAACAAACTCTCTTCCATGGAAACGCTGAGAAAAACATACGAAGACCTTCCCAGTCGGCCGAATTGTAATGCCACATGAGACGGGGTGGTATTGTGCAGCTCGATGGTAAATGGAAAGAGCATGTTGTGGAGATGAGGGTGTGATCAGAGTTTCCAAGTGGGGCACAAACTTCTATTCTATACGGGTCAGGATTGGTGGTGAGGAAAAGATCTAGTGTATTGGCAGACTGGTTGTTGACATCAGGGATGCGGGTTGGTAGCTCGACCAGTTGTTCTAGACCATGAGTGATGGCGAAGGCCTCGGCTTGACGACCCGCATCATCTGTTTTGTTAGAGAATTTGAGCCAGGCAGCGTTATGTAGATTAAAGTCTCCCATGATTATGGTTTCAGCTGTTGGATGGTTCTCCTGAATGTAGTCCAGTTTGAGTGATAAAACTCAAAGAGGTCGTTATATGAAGGTTCATTAGGTGATAGGTAAAGGCAGCAGAGGAACTTAGTCAGTTTGGTATCAGATAGCTTGAACCACATCACATCAAAGTCTTTCGGTTCCAAACTCTCTTCACGCTGGCATGAAAGGTTAGCCTTAGCGTAAAGGCAGACTCCACCTTTGAACCTGAATCGAGAATGGAGTTCGTAACCAGGACAAAGCATATGGACCTTGTTGGTGGACGAGTTTACTTGTGTTTCTGTTAGAGCCAGAATATCCGGTTTTTTCGTCTGTAGGTGATGGTGGACGTCATTGATGTTCTTGTTGAGTCCGCGGATGTTGCAAAAATTTATCTTTAATGTTGAGTCCCCTCGAGTACCTCTCGCCCGGAAATCCGAATGGAGAGGTATTTTGCTTCCGGAGTGTTTTACTCTAGGAGACTTCATCATTATTATTTATATATCATTTGTATAAAAGCTTGTCTTAAAAAAATTTATTCTCGATATGTTGTCTGATAATTTTATTTGTGAATTCTATCAGATGTCTATTGATTACATGATTGATGATAAATATCGAAATTCGTTATCTAACTTGATATTCAATTTGGACTTTTCAGAACTTGATTGTTCCCAAGGAGAAAGTGTATAGATAGTAATTCTGTTGTTCTGTTCATCAGTCTATATGAAAAGTTCAAGATGGGTGCTCCAAATGGCGGACGTGTTTGATAATCAGAGTCAGAGTTGATTCAGAATTGGTATGTAGAGGGTTGTGGGGAAGTGGATTATGAATTACTTGTATAAATTGGAAAAAAAACTAATTTTTTTTGTTTATTGTGTGATGTAGGAGTATGAACACAATATTTCCTGTGCCACAAATTTCTGCAAATATTATTCAATGATATAGGAATATCGAAACTTACACCAAACATGCAATAAATAATTATGTTTCTAATTTTCATGTATTTCATGATTTTTATCCAATTTTGACATAACAAAGTGACATCTCCATAACAACATAAAAATACTAGTGACATATGACTTCACTTTGTCTAAATCGAGCACAAAAGCCCACTTTATTTAGTGATTGTTGAAAAAATATTGTTAGGAGCATATTTCAAATAATATTACAAGGGTTTCTCGTAATAAAATTCACTGTAAATAATCAGCAATACTACTGTTCACACTCTCTATAGTGTTGTTCATTCTTGCACTCGGTTCGCTCGTGAAAATTTTAATAAACGCTTCTACGAGCCTTGTTGCTTGTGACAACATCGTCGCAAGAATATAAATGAGGACGTTGTGAAAAACAAACTATGAATTGTAAGCAACGTCCACCTATGGCTAGAGCATTAATATTTAAACGGATGCCTTTCACAAAACCATGAGTTAATCCAATCATAGATTCGAAGCTTTGAGCGTTGTTTATTGGATTCAGATGAACGTATCGCTGTGAAAAGAAGAATTACTTAGGCACCAGAAGGGATTAATATTAGTTGCAATAATCCAATAAATAGAAACAAAATGTCACCAAAGGCAAACAAAAATTATTACAGATGAAATTCTGGATTCAGGTAGTTATGAGCAGTGTTACTGCTGCCATCTATTTTGTTTGTGCTTGACTGTTTTTATGATGGAAATAGTGTTTATATGTTATAAGTTATTGCTAGGCAGGGGGATTAAAAAACATTTTACAAGAATGAATGGGGAGATTTTATTATATGATGTTGTGGTATAACTTGCTTACATTTTTTATATCAGTCTTGTCATTAAGGGCATTTTTATGTGTATCATTTCCAAGAATTCTCTTTTTGCTGTGTTTTTCGTTTGCTAGGATTTTTGTATTTTCATAATAAAAATCATGTTGGTTTCTCTTTTATTTTGTTTAGTGCAGTTGAGCAGTTTTTTGTATATGTGTGAGGTTTGATTCTATTTTCTAGATGTTGTGAGGTTTGACCTATGTATACACCGTTGCAATTTGAGTTATCACAAGGAATTTCGTAGACGACATGAGGTTTTTTTCCTATAGGATTTTCGTTTTTAATTTGGAAAATATTGTTTTATTTTTAGTATTATGCCCTTTGTGTCCTATTTGGAGGTTGTATGATATCATTGTTTTGGCAATTTTTTCTGAAAGGCTCTGTATATATGGTAGTCCTATATTGTGATTTCTTGATTTGTTTGTAATATAATGTTCTTTTTGGCTATTTTATTATAAAAAAAAATCTTTGTCGAAAAATGTTGTTTATCATTTGTTTTCAAATAAGGCTGTTTCAGCTTTTTTATGATATTCCGGATCGGATAAAGTAATGGCTCTGTCAGCAAGTCCAATTATTACAGATTTTTTTTGGGAGAGTGGATATTGTGAGTTCGGCCTGACCATGTGTCTTTTGTATGCCATTCTGTTTTTATTGTGTTGTTGATTCTGTAAAGTCTAAAAAATATTTTTTTTTATTGGTGCCCCTTTTTACCCATTTAAAGCACGCCTCAGCGTGTTTAAATCGAACTTTAAAAAACGCGCGTTTTTTAAAGGTAACCATGACAACATCAACAAATCGAGAAACGTGAAGTCTAAATGACAAATTTTTGATTATTGATCTGACAGGAGTACCTTGTAACGTCAAATAATATATTACTCACAATTCGTTCATTTATATGTGCTCCTCCATCCATTTGATGAACTTTTCATATTCTTTTTTATATATATCACTGGATTTTCGCGGTATTAACCGTGATTCTGCCTCACTATTCAAAAAATCGATATTAGAATAATTCATTTTTGAGCTCTGGTGACAACAAATATTGATCTTTGGTAACAAATTGCAAATTAATGTTTTTCTCATTTCCATGACAACGAAAGGTATACTGATGTCACATCACGAATTCAACCTTCTTGCATTATTAGTTCTTATTTCTATTTTTTGTAGTAATAATACCAGTATATATGATTTCAAAGTGCACCAATAAAAAAAAATAACGTAAAGTATTCGTGGATAACTGGTCTTAAAAACACTTGCTCTATTTCGAGCACTCCGGCTGCGCCGTCGTGCTCGAAAAATCGCGCGTGTTTTAAAGCCCTTTTTATCCACTTATACTTTAATATACTATTATTTTTTTCCAATTTTTTTGTGAAATTTAGTTTTTGTGAGTTGAACATGGTGAGAACATGATATGTAAGAGTTTCTGGTACTATTAGTGTACAGTCATCTACATATCTTTTATATAATCAAATGTTGAAATTTAGTTTTGATATATGTACATTAGTTTACCAATACATTTACAAAGAAAATAAAACTGTCAAATAACTTTTGGTAATTGAAACAAGTCAACAGTTTAAAATAGCAATCAGTTGAGATAATTTCCCATTACACATAAATGAAAAATGTAATTAAATATCGGATGTTGCCTCTTTCAATTTACGATAATATTCGGGTGTCTTCATTTCAAATGAGACACACTGTATATCGCGTGTTGAACTGCTTTCTTCGGTTTCTCCCCGCGTATTGTCGCATTGGTCCTCAAAAGTCCGATTTCACGACGTTTCGTCAAAATCCATTGACCATCTTCAGGCGATGTTTCGTTAATTCGTTAACAAAAATGGGATTTTTAGGGATAGCATGCGAATCATCATCATCATATTGATCAAAATTATATGTATCCAAAATTATTCAGGTGGTAATATCAACCCCTTCGGATTCCAATTCAAAAAAAATCCCATTTACATTATGAATTAAAACTGCTGACCAAATTTCATATTTATAGCCTACATTGGAAGGTGATGCCAAAAAAAACAGTGGAGATAAATGTATTTTTGAATCCGATTAAACAACAATAAAGTGCCTAGTTTGCATACCTCATTTTATAGCTTTTTATAAATGGATATAATGACATAAATGTTCAACTAGCAAGGAGTTACATTACCTGACCTATTATTACTTTTTTAATTCTAAATAGGTTACATTTCTGTAGCTCTAACTACCATAATTTCTGGTATAACGTCTAATAAAATGGTCGTAAAGCCGTGGAAAGTTCCAAAAATAACGATTTTATGGCTCTCACCTCAAAATATTTCGTCTTCCACAATAAAATCAGACATGTTATGTGTTGTATGACAAAACTCATTATATGTGTACGATAAAAAATGAACGATAAAAGCTGTATCTTATAACAATTGTGCTATTTACATCCTGCGAGGATGTTATCATAGGAACTAAGATTTTTTTCAACAAACAGGAAATGCTTTTTTAATAAACAGAGCTTTGATTGCAGAAATTGTGGTTTCATTTAGGGATTCGGATTTATCTTGGGAGATAAAAATGATTCATTATTCAATGGATTTTAATTACACCATTTTAAAGAATCATGTTATTGTCGAAGTATTTATTGAAGAAACTGCTAGATAAATTGGTTAAAATATTTAGAAAAGTGTAAATAGAACTTACAAAAAACTCATTACCGCCGTTTTATTACACCCCAAATATAAAATCTAAAGGGGTAAGATCTGGAGATCTTGCAGGTCACAGAAATGGTTCTCTTTTTCCCCACCAACGGTCATCAAACATCAATCAATTTGGAATCCACCGTTCTTGTATTGTCTGGTGGTGCCCCATCCGTCTGTTACTATGAACGTGCAGCTCTAGCCAATTGCAAATTTTCAAGAAATGTTTCTCTGGAGAATTTCTAAGTATCTTTCGCTATCCAAATTTCCATCGTTTTCAGAAAAATCGACATATGTGAAAAACTAATAGATAAGTCAACATAACTCAGGTTGTCTACTCATAATTAAATATAAAAAAATATAGACTTCCATTTAAAATAAGAAAGTTGACACCGACTTATGACATACCCTGTATAGCTGTAGTATATTTTTTTTTAGGTATAATGCACGGCTTACGAAAATCACCTTGTACACTCCGAATGTATTTTCATTGCATTTTATGTTGTATTGCCTCTTGTTATGTTCCTTCTTTCTGTTTCTCGTTACGTGACTGAAACTACCTATCTATCAGTCATCAGAAGTATCTGTCGCTACGTACTTCATTTGTCTACCTTGTTTTGCATATTTTCGTTCGCTAATTTTTTATTATTCCTGCATAACTGTTTATAAACAATGGCCGACTTTTTCCCCGAAATCTGAAAGTGTAGACAGCTTAAATTTTATAATGCATCTTTTATTTTTACTTGAAATAAATTTCATAGAGGTTTTTTTGTCGTCATTCCCCAAGGAATGGAAAGGAGGGGCGTTTACGTCAGAATCGACGTAAACATCTTATATAATTAGAAGATCGAGATTCGATAACACTTTTAATTTTGAAAGTCAAGTTCAAAAACACGTCGACTTCCAACCAAGCATAAAAAAATAGAAGGAGTTGCTGCCAAAATGATAGTTTGTACTTGACAGGTGGCCATCAATTAGGCATACGTTGAAAAATTACGAATTATCGATCAACACTTGGGCCCGACTGCAATGAAAAGTAGGTGTTACGTATTCCAAAAAATTTCTAAGGATGTTACGTATGTTCTAGAATAAATAAACTAAAATAACTAAACATTCAATTCATTTCAATAATTGAAAGGGTGCCCCATATCCAATTGTCAGTGTTCGTCGAATACGGTATTATATATTTATTACTTTTTAATTGGCGTTTGCTTATACAGGGTGAGTCAAGCCGAAAGCCTCGGACTCTCGTGGCCAAATGGATTTTTTTTTCAGTAAACTGTCTGGAGAAGTATATGTATGTCGATCTGACTGAACTACATTTTAAAAATAATGATTTTTAGTCAAGGAATTTGAAATGAGCGCGACATATCAAAGTTATATTTTTTTAAATGGAACACCCTGTATTTGAGAAAAAAATAAGCTGACTTTGCAAAAGTATCCCTATACTTGACTCTCTCCGTTTGTGAGATATTCAACTTTTTCACAAAATGTAACGTCAAAGAAATTCAATATCATTGGAATTAGCCAGGGCAGGTGTACGAAGTTTTGACCGGTCATTCAAATCCCTTTCAGCTAGTTACTGTGGCTTGAGTAGACGATCAATAGTATACAGTGTGTTTTATATTACCAGGAACACTTACCTCATATTCAAACTCCAATAAATTTGTAATTTCAAATGGAACACCCTATATTTTTCCATGTGACAAGATTCACCTTTTCATTTCCTTTCGAAATCCGATGAATTTTTTGAATTAACATTATTTCATCTAGTAGTCTGATGTCATATACTTGAGTAATACGAAAATATTCCTTTGAATGTGAGACGAAGATGTGGCTACAATTAGATGGTGCTCCGGCACATTTCAAACGTATTGTCAGGAACTGCCTGGACAGAAAATTTACAGATGAATGGATAGGGAGAGGTGGTCCTTATAAACTGGCCAGCGAGATCGCCTGATCTTACACCCTTAGACTTTTTTTATGGGGATATATAAAGGATATTGTATACGTACAGCACCCACTACTCCTGATGATATGTAAGTGAGGATTAGAAATGCCTTCCAAACAGTAACTCCAAATATGTTGAAAAATGTCAGAAGCTCATTCGAAAAAAGAATTAGATGCTGTATTGAAGTAGATGGTGGTCATGTCAAACATGTATTATAATTTTTTTCAATTTTCCCTTAAACTTTAATATTTCAATATTGTTTTTTTTTTTTAATAAAAACCATAACCCCAAAAATAGTAGATACATGTAGACCGATATAACAATGCTCTAAAGAAAAGCAACTGTAAGTCGAGTGTGTTCAAATTCAATTTGCTAATAATATTGAAGAACTATTCTTCAGTATTCGACATCAGACTACTAGATGAAAAAATGTTAATTCAAAAAACTCATCGGATTTCGAAAAGGCTACGATAACTCCTCAAGCACCACATTTAGGTATAGGGAAATAGTATATGGTTCGAAAGGAAATGAAAAGGTGCATCTTGTCACGTGGAAAAATATAGGGTGTTCCACTCGAAATAACAAAGTTATTGGAGTTCAAATATGCGGTAAGTGTTCCTTATAATATAAAACACACTGTATACTATCGATCGTTTACTCAAGCCACAGCTGAAAGGGATTTGAGTGACCGGTCAAACTTTCGTACACCTGCCCTGGCTAATTCCAATGATATTGAATTTCTTTGACGTTACATTTTGTGAAAAAGTTGAATATCTCACAAACGGAGAGAGTTAAGTATAGGGATACTTCAGCAAAGTCAGCTTATTTTGTCTCAAAGAATTCAAAAATGCAAGAAAATAGAGGGTGTTCCATTTAAAAAAATATAACTTTGATATGTCACGCTCTTTTCAAATACCTTGTATAAAAATCATTATTTTTAAAATGTAATTCAGATCGACATACATATGCCGCGAGAGTCCGAGGCGTTCAGCTTGACTCACCCTGTATTCTTGTTTCCTCTGGACATTCTAAAATTTTTGTTTTTATCCGGTTACGATAGTTCCAAAGGTGAAAACAAACATAAATCAACATTGCTTAAAATTGTTTATTTTTCTAGCTTGTCACTGTTTTTTATTAAGCACCAGATACTCGTAAATATAGTAATTTACTTCAAATTCAACCTAATTTCGAAAATGTATTCATTTGAATAGCCGCGAACAATTCCGCTTCTTACTATAATCAATTAGAAATATTACAAAACTCATTTACATATATTACATAGCACCCAATTATGTACCCACATTAGCATATCCATTTTCCACAACAAATAAATCAACCGATTTTGAAATGTTAAGAGATGGGATCGGTGTATAGAGGTATAATTTCCAGCAAAGGAACGCAGGTAGGTCTCAGAACAATGTTGAACGTTCATTAGTTTGAATAATCGGTCCAAAATGTTAATTTATTTATTCAATGAGAATAGTACCTGAGTAATAATTGAAAATAAAAAACACTGCGCCCTGAATAGAAAAATTGAAAAGATTCACTGCGATTCCAAAAGTTGAAGAAGTCGTAGTCTACATAGTATGCACACATTTCCGTACCCACCTTGGCGCATAGTTTTAAGTGGTTTCCTCGAAAGGCATACTATACGATCTATTGTATGGTTCAATTGATTATTTCAGATCAACTCGTACCACGGACAGTCTCTGACTTTGTGGTTCTAGATTTATTTGTAAATAATTACATGAACCCCAACTTTCGTTGATAGCATATTGTTATTTTGTTATGTTACAATGTTATTATCTGCCTATTATTTATAAATAAATTAATATTATTGTGATTCAGTTTTATTAGACAATATTCTGGGCAGATGTAAACTCGGCCGCTTAAGGATTTATAATCTTCTCCATTAAAAGGCGCCCCAAAATACGGTATGTAATCTCAGCCGATCGTAAAACTGATGATACCAAACCCTAGTTCTAAGAACTCTACTGGTCTACCATCTAACTTCTGTTTGCAAACTAACCTACTACTGAGAATCAGAATCAGTTTTTCAACATTATAATGTCACACTTTGGCAAAGAAATTAAAACACGTTTTGAAGGTTATATTACTTATATTCCGAAAAGGCATATATTAACGGTATATACGTACACAAAATATATACAAATCATAGATCATACAGTTATTGATAAATTGATAATATACAATTCCACTTAACAATAACACATTAAAATAAAAACAAGTAACATACAAACGAAAATACATATATTATCTCAAATTATTATTTAGGACTTATTTATTGTAATAATGTGAAGCAAGTTTAAAAAAATGCAGCGTAGGTATTTTCTTAGCGTTGTAGTCATTAATAATACGGTCTAAATACTCCCTTCTTTTTTTCTTGTGTCCGAATTCGGTACATATGGCTGGTCCACACTTTGAAGTTTTACATATATTTCACATTGATAATTTAATAAAAAGTCAACGAAAACAAATATCGAAGGATGAAGCGCGTTAAAATCGTTTTTTAGATGTGAATGGAATGATTCACAGGAATTAGTGCTTCTATCGGCACTTGACGTTTTAGACGCCCATAAATCTGGAGGATAGATTGGACAATCCGCTACATAATTGTCCACTAAATAGTCCGCAAACGTTTGAATTTTTATTTCTTGAAGCTAAATTGCAGCTAACGAAAAAGCAAATGCGTCTCCTACTTCCACGGTCAACAAACATAAGTCCTAACCATTTTCCTCCTTCTGTTTTATTTCTGTATTCTTTGGCAAATCCAACTTCTTGAATCTTACGCCATCAAGATTGTGATAGATGAAATCTACATCCTATTAGTTTGACTTGCGGCCAGACAGTACAAGCTGCGTTGTGGATAGCCTTTTCGAAATCGATGACGATATCCTTGGGGAAACAGAGAACGAAAAGTCGCTGCAGCACTTTACATACGTTTCAGTACATTTGTCCGGCAGCACACAAAACACAAGCGGTATATAATGTCCATTTAGGCAGCCGTGAATAGTAAACAGTTGCAGAAAAAATTTAGTGCAGTAGTCAAATGTACCATCTACGTAGATTTTGCTACATTTGCACAGATTCTCCAAATTTGTAACGCAACTGAATACTAGTATGTGAGAATCTTCATCATTCACCAACAAGAACTTCTCACCTCGGTTTGTGCGATAATTTGTATTTGTCTTTAGTGCATTGTGCTTTTCTTTTCGCTGAGCTTGTAATTATATTTCTTTGAATATCTTTAATGTTGCAGGCACCATGATTGTGAGTAAAGTTTAATATCGAGATGGTATAATCACAGCAGAACACTTTGGCACCTCCACTTCTTCTCGCCCGTTTTCAACTCTTCTTTAATATTGTATTTGTAGTTGTTTATTAATAAACAACATTACCACGCTGAATATTCATGACTGATACTGGTATATCCATAATCGGTTACACGCAAACGACTGAGATTCACTGGATAAATCCATGGTGCAAAACTTGTTAATTATAAGGGGATGAATGGGTATTTCCAAATTATAAATATATTCCCTGAAATCTACGTAGATTTCCTGGAAGGTAATCTTCCTCAAATAAAGTGTCATGATAATTGAGGCGGCCGAGTTTACTACCTGAAATCAGGTACAAAATGTTGGCCGACCGAGATTACATACTCATTAGTGAGCATTACCTGCTAATTGGCCCAGTTTACAATCGCCCCAATATTCTATTTATTGAAAAATGGTACTATTGGGAATGATTAAAGTGGAACAAATTATTGTTGATTTTGGGAAAATTTTAGTCTGACTGATGATCTTCAAATGCTTCAAAAGTAATGGCTTTCTTCTACTTCTTCTTCTTCTTGCTGGATATCTGTAAATTGTTCTGAGAAAGATGCAGTTGTCTCCTCATTGATATCATAAGACAAATATGGATATTTAAGTTTTGTAAAAAAATTCTGTGGGTGTTTTTGGGGTCGGAGATCATGATGTTTTTGTCAAAATTCATGAATTCAAGATGGCGACTTGATTTGTTATTATGGCCTGATTCCATTCAAAATTGGTATGTGGGTTGTTTTGGGGTCGGAGATTATCAATTTTTGTCAGAATTCAGTAAGAGACCGATTTTATGAATGACTAAACAGAATTGAATAAAAAAAATTAAGACGAGCTTCTATACAAATGCACTAAAAAGGGAAAAATAATTTCTTTAGTTGTTTGACCTAAGTTATTGTGAGTATTAATCATTTTTATTTCTAGTATACCTTTATAGTTTGTTGATTATTTTTTACTGTGGGATCTCATTTGAAGTAAGTAACTTTTGTCGGAGTTTAGTTGGGATTGGGATCAGTATACGTTAAGAAAAAACGATTGTTTTCTTGCCAACGTTTCGAATTTTACTAAATTCATCCTCAAGGCTCTGTAACAATGGTTTCTCATATAATAAAGTATAAAAAATGAGTGTTACTTGCCATGATATATTATTGTAATCAACGGTTTTGTAAAATATTTGGAAACTACTCAGCAAAAGTAGTTCTTTCCGGGTTAAAATCATTAAAAATATAAACCATGGTCAGACGTAATAGAAACACAAACGAAAATCCACAGGCACAATAATACATATATTCTATCGAGTTTGGCAGTTTCCCTACACCCCTAAAGGTGGGAAAAGTAACTCCCCTGCGTATGAACAACAAATTATCAACTATTGAAAATTTTAGACCAATCACTGTCCCCCATAGCTTCTTGAAAGTCTTCGAGTATGCATTCCTAGATCGCTTGAATGATTTTCTTGAATCACACAATATCTTGATTCCCATGCTTTCGCTCTGGAAAATCTACTCAAACTGCTCTACTAACTTTCTATGAAACTCTGATAGAGTTCATTGAAGTGGGCGAGTGCCCAGCTGCTATTTTGTGCGATTTGAGCAGGGCGTGAATCTCCTGAAACTGCTGGATATGTTGGAATGTTATGGTCTAAGGGGAAATTCACATACCTGGATATCCTCGTTTCTCAGTAACAGAAACCAATGCGTCTCATTGAGATTTGATCAAGGCGATGTGGTTTCGTTTCCCACATCAGAAACGAAACTGGTCCGGACAGGTGTGCCTCAGGGATCTACATTGGGGCCGGTTCTGTTTCTTTTATACATAAACAATATTGATAGGGAAATATCATACTCATTATTTACTGCATATGCTAACGATATTAGTATATTGATCTCGGATAAGCAAACTGATATTTTAACACACAAATGTACTGATATCCTGAACTTAACCTCTGAATACTTCAACAGACAGGATTTATTTTTTAATGCTAAAAAACTCAAGTAATTCGTTTTCATAACTATCAGAATAAAACCGAAGCACTCCAACTGAAGGTTGATAATTCTACCTTACAAAGCTCTCATAATGCAGTTAAATTCTTGGGTATGCAAATGGATGAATATCTGAACTAGATTCCACACTGTGAACAGCTGGTTTCAAAATTGTGCTCACTCATATATCTCTTTAGGAATCTGAGAGTCGTTTTGAATAAAAAACAACTCACCAGTGTATATTATGCTCACGTTGAGTCTAGGCTGCGTTATGGTGTTTGCTTGTGGGGCAACTCACAATGAGTAGAAACGTCTTCATTGAACAGAAGGCTATTTTACGTTGTATATTCAACACCCCCAAACGAAGCTCATGTAGAACCCTTTTTATAAATCAGAATATTCTAACTCTGACAAGTCTATTCATATATGAACTTTCAGTTTATGTATTCACCAATAAAACCGACTTCATTCTGAACAGTGATATTCATGATAAGAACACTCACTCAGAAACGAATGAGACATGTCAAAATTGCCAAATATAAGATTACTCAAAATGCTCCTAAATGCATTGGACCTAAAATTTTCACCTTCCAGTAATGATCAAGAGAGCTGAAAATACATCGATTTTTAAAGTCGTTTTTGTTGATCAATTGTTTTTATACACTCGATGAGTTTTTATCTAGTCCTCTGTGATCCACTCTACTGTGTTTGTGCAATATTGTTTAGACCCGCTTGTTTTTTAGTACTAGTTGTAAGTTAAATATAAGTACTGACTATTCCTATACAAAACGAAATTGTTTGCCATTTTAAGGAAAATAAAGGATTTGATTTGATTGAGACAACTGAACAATGAGGTAAAAATCTAAGATTAGGAAGAGATTTGAGAATAAAAAATATTGTGTTTTTCTTATTGATAAGAAAGAAAACAGGTGTTGACGGCAATAATAATGATAATTTATCTAGGAATGTGGTTAATCAAATTGAAAAAAGCAGTATTTAATCAATCATGCTGTCATGTTTGAGAATTTGGATCGTTTCACTTGAAAGTCTCTTGGAAAGATATGGTTGAACATCAAGAACAACTGGGGTTGTGAAATCAAAGTTATGATTATTTTCTTTGGCATGTTCAACTAGAACGGTCGGTATACTGTATTATCTGAGAAACCATTGTTACATAGTCTTGAGGATGAATTTAATTAAATTCGAAACGTCGGCAAGAAAACAATAGTTCTTTCTTCAACGTATATTGAGTAAACTCCGACAAAAATGACTATTGGATCCCTATTTTATCAGATTCGTAAATGAGTAACATTTGTATTGTTTTTTGTTTTGATTTCTCGGTGGTTTCCGGAACGAGACAAACAAGAGGGACTCAGGAGCTTGTAAAGAAAATTCAAAGTCAGCAGGTATATGATGAAACTTTCGTCCGAACCGGTACTGTTGTCAGGTCGTAGGTTTAGTATTCCGACCTTGTAGCCGTTTTATCATCGTACATCTATTACACCTTATTAAAAAAGTGCCGTTATCCTATTCGATAATTGAGGTTAAAAAGGTTATTGTTTGGTACATCTGCGGTTTCTATAACGAATCTAATCTCGAGAGTCAGTGGGTTGAAGTTATTATAGATACTGCTTTCTGCAATGATCGAATAACGGCGAATCATACATTTTGAACACGTGTGGATCGACGTTACTGGATATCTAGATCTCTGACGATTTTTATTTATCTTCATTTTCTCTAGGCTACTCTTAGTTGTTGGACAATGTCATTCCTTAGGATTAGAGAAAAAGCATTTCGACTTGAATGTCTATCAAACATATGCAGCTAGTTGGAAAAATGACGTCAAGAGCGATTAAAGATCGGTAGAACTTAGCTTTTCATGATAGTTTTCTTTGGGATGTATACAGTGCTTCTCAAAAGTCCCCTCCCCCCTCTTATTTTTGGAACGATTATACATAAACAAGTGAAATTTGGAAACTGATTATTAAATGTTGTTAACTTCCCTACTAGTGATGATAGATGACGAAATCGTCAAAGATGACGTCACAAGGCCATTGTGACCAATAATTTTAAATGGAACCCGACGGCAAGCGACACCTCTTTTCAAAGGTATCGAAAAAACCTATTCAATGATACTAATTTTGTTTGTGTTTATGGCAGTTTTGGCAACTCGCTTTCAAAAAACGCAAAGCTGTGATGAATTAAATCAGTTAATACTAAAATTCCGAATTCAAGCTCCGCCTCTGGATAGTTGTCAAATGAGCTGACGTTTTTGTTAGTCTCCCTAATTCGACGTTTTTGTAATTGTCCAAGTTTTTGTACATTTAATAATTTGTGTATTGTTGATCGAACGTTTAACTGTTTTAGCAGCTTTTGGTACTTTTGATATTTTTGTACATTTCAATAATTTGTTAAACTGTTGTGAGTCGAACGTTTAAGTGCTTCAAGAAGCGAAATGGTACTGCTTTAGGTGATGAAGTAGCAGCGATCCTAATTCTTGGTGAAACTGGACAAAATATTCATGCAGCAGAACGCATTTTTAATGAGAGGTTTCCCGATCGCCCCGTTTCGAGGACTTATTTAAGGGAGCTTCTTCGTAAGTTTGAAACAACGGGTAGTATTAATGATGCGAAACGATCTGGCAGACCACAAATTTATGATGAGAAAAAAATTGATTTACTGGCAGAAGTAATAGTTAATCCTACTTCTTCAACAACTCACGTTGCATCTACCTGTGAAGTCAGTCGAAGTACAGTACACAGGGTGTTGAAAAAAAAACAAATTTCATCCATACAAATTAAAAATGGTTCATCAACTCTCAGACGACGACCCAGACCCAGGACTAGAATTTTGGGAAAATATGGAAACTAAAATTAACCAACAGCCAGACTATGTCAAAACAATTTGTTTTAGTGACGGAAGTAATTTCTATCTAAATGGAAATGTAAATACACAGAATGTGAGGTATTGGAGTGACGCAAATCCTCACCTGTTTCGTGAAACACATACCCAATTTCCCCAGAAGGTGAATGTTTGGGCAGGTATCCTGGGAAACCACATCGTTGGGCCTCTTTTTTTAAATACTAATTTAACTGGTGAGGTTTATCTGGAGCTGTTGCAAAACGCAATAGAATCGTTAATCCTTGAATTTTTGGAAGATAATCTAGATGAATTCGGCAATTTGGAAATAATATTCCAACAGGATGCTGCTCCTCCACACTATTACGGTGCAGTAAGACGGTATTTGGATGAGGAGTATCGTGGTAGATGGATTGGACGACGAGGTTCAACGGAATGGCCAGCTCGATCACCGGACCTCACACCTTTGGATTTTTTACTGTGGGGGTACCTTAAATCGAAGGCTTACGCCACTGAACCTGACAATATTGACGTTTTAAAACAACGTATTGTTGAAGAATGTGAGGCTGTTTCCGCAGACACATTTGCAAAAGTACGAGAAGAGTTAAAAAATAGGATATTTCACTGTTAGGAAGTAAATGAAGGTCACTTCGTGCAATTTCTTTAATTAGATACTGATTCTTAAATTTGTAATTAATATCATACTGAATGGAATTTAAATTTTAATGTTTACTAATGAGTCATTAAAACTGCCATAAACACAAACAAAATTAGTATCATTGAATAGGTTTTTTCGATACCTTTTAAAAGAGGTGTCGCTTGCCGTAGAGTTCCTTTAAAATTATTGGTCACAATGGCCTTGTGACGTCATCTTTGACGATTTCGTCATCTATCATCACTAGTAGGGAAGTTTACAACCTTTAATATTCAGTTTCCAAATTTCACTTGTTTATGTATAATCGTTTCAAAAATAAGAGGGTGGAAGGGGACTTTCGAGAAGCACTGTATGTCTATGAGTTCGTTCAAAATGTCATAAAAGACCTCTAGACACGTGTCAATATCTTCATCTTCAATCCACTCAGTTTCGTTTAGTCTACCATTAATCTCTTTATATTTACCCTTATATAGCACTTTTGTATATGAGTTTCTTAACAAAATTTTAGGGGTGGAGAGATTTAGTGTAATTTCTAAAGCAGGGTGGTGAGAATCTTCGATGACTAATGGATCCATCCAAGTTTGAATGGAGACAGACACATAATAATATCTAATAGTTTCTCATTGGTATTTAGAATACTATTATATTGTTTAATGTTGAGGAAAGAGATTGTATCTGTGAATAACTCACTAGAAGGATTGTTGACGTTATTTGGAATGTATGATTCGAACTGTAAGTTGTAAGTCCAAGCTAAATTAGATAGGTTGAAATCCCCGATAAGCACTATTTCATCATTTGTTATTATATTTTATGTAAATATATTATTCAGATTCTGACAGAGGAGTAGAAATATATATATATATATATATATATATATATATATATATATATATATATATATATATATATATATATATGCAAGAAATGTAAATTTTCTTACCGCTACTCAGTTCTATTGATACCCAAATATTTTCAATATTGCCATCACATGACCATTCCGGTTTACCATAAGAGACTAAATCACACTTCACCCCAATCACAACACCCCCTCCGTAATTTTTGTTTACAAGTTGACAGTTACGGTCTCTTCTGTAGACATTTTAATCTTAGGAATATCATCAAGCAAATATTGTGACTTTTGCATTTATTCAACTCCAAACTTTCTAGATGGTCGAGCTTACCACCGTCATTTTCTCTATGCAATATTTAGAAATGGTTAACAAAACAATGTTTTTCAATTAAGAGGTGGGTAGTAAACTTTGAATTTTTCGATTAAAACTAATATATCGGTAAACTAAAATTTATTTAGAAAACGAATCCATTTAGAAAATTGTTTAAAGATGAAATATTTTTTTCTATGTAACAAAATGTTACTATTCTTATTGTTACAATGTCGAATAAATAAATACTAATTTGATGCAGGGTTGAAACGATTTAAATCGATTGATGTAAATACATGATTTGAATCGCGGTTTAAATCACATTATTTTTTCAATTAAATCAAGATTGAAATAAAAAAAAATTAATAAGTTATAATTAAGAGTATCAAAAAAAGAATACCATTGTATCTAAATAATGTTTATTGTAGTGCTTGAACAAAAAAAAACTGATTTTGCAGCTTTTTCCGTTTCTAATCGATTTGGAATGGACTAGACCAAATGTTGAGAAAATTCTCTCGACTGGTGCGGAAGAAGCAACAGCACAAAATAATTGTCTAATTATGAAGAACTCTTTTTGAATAATGGGTATATTTTGTTGTGACTTCCACCAATGGGTTTTACATTCTGAAGAATATCATCATGGAACATAATATCAGTGAAAGGTTCTGATCTGGCAAGAAACTTGATTATGAGTAGATATAATTTTTTAACAGCTTTTATTAATGCAACATATTTTTAACTCTCTGTTAGTGTTCGCTGAGTTTTTGTTGGGTCAAGGAGATATCCAACAAGTGATGTGGGGTTATACACTGTTCATAACGCCTCTAAAATTTTTGAAGATGTTTTAAAGTTATGTCGATTTTGTCAAAATGGGTTTCTAATATTTTAAATTCTTCCACAACATCTGAAAGACTGGCACTGTTTCTTTGTAGTCCATCTATTGCGATAGAATGTTTGAAAGTTTTCCTCTTATAATATTGTCAATTTCGTTTTTGCAGCAATTTTGAGAAGTATAGGCCATGACTCAACGAAACCTTGTAAACAGTCGGCAAGCGAATTCCATCTGACATCATTTGGCAAAACTAGTTTTTTGCATTCTTCTTTGGCATATGCTGCAGAGGCAAAATGGTTGTTACGGAAATATTTGGCAATGTAAACAACATGTTCTTTGATATTAAATTAAATAAATCCCAATATAGTATATTTAAAATATGGGCAGCACATAAATAAGGTTCAATTCGGTAGAAATGTTTTTATTTGATGTCGCATTGCAGCATTACAGGAACTAACTTCATTAAAATTTGATGAACGGTAAGAAAAAATAAAAAACGTGTTGAAAATAGCAACTTGTCTTATTTTTAGAAAAAAATCAATAAAAATAGACATAAATCGAAAAAAATCTTATTTTTTTTCAACCCTGAATTGATGTCTCCGATACATTTTTGAAGGGTGTAATAAAATGATCATATTCACTGCAGTCGTAGGAAAAAATTCTATGCAACTAGTGTTAACGAACTTTTCACACTTCTCTGACTCGCGTTCCACAAAAAACATGTGATATTGCTCCATCTTTCGGATTTATAAACATCTGCATGGATGTATCCTGTAGTGATGAAAGGCGAGTACTCCGAAACCTGTGGTTGTCATCCCGATTTGATTCATTATTTCTCCAGTTCGCAACATCTGCCATGTAATCGGTCGGGGTAATAGCCAGGAAAATAGTTGTTTTTGAATGATATTCGAGTGACCTTTATCATCGTGGATTTTTCAATTCACAGAAAAATCTTTCTATTCAATTGAGAATGTTTCCCTTTTCAATTGGACAATGTGTTCTGATAATTTCTGTGATCTGTCCATTCTCAATATAATCTCGATGTTCGTTCTGGCGCACTCTTAACGGTCTTGATGTTTCACCAATATAAGTTTTTCCACAAAAACAAGGTATTATAAATCAAGGTATATAAACAAGGTACAATATAGGTATTGTATGAAAAAAATATTTTTGTTTTGTGGTTTTTTTGGTTTCGTTCGATCTTAATGTGTTAATTGTTCTGATGTCTTAATTTTATTTTCCGATTGCGTTATTATCCCAAAAAAGTGTTAAAAATTAGTATTTCTCCGCAAAAAATCAATTTCAAACAATACAGATTACATGTTCTCGAAAACTATCTTACCAGTTTGAACTTTTTACGTAGTGGTCCAACAAACCCGGAGAAAGATCTTACCTCGTTTTGGTGTTCATATGTACCAGGATAAGTCAATTTCAATGCGACAAATTATTTTTCTAAAACTACACTAATAAAATTATAAAGACGTATTTCATATGTAGGTGTTTATTTTGTTGAACAGATTGAGGTATTTTGTTTCAAAACTAAAAACTCAATCAACGTGTTGATTTGATCGATTCGACATCCAAATTTGATGATAATAAAAATTCCTAGAGACTTTAACAGGAGTGGTAAACAAATCGATTATGTATTCGACCAGCTGACAATTTCCCTTCTGTACGAGATTTTCGGCGGACTTGGGAGTATACATTTCGACGTGCCTTCGAATAAGGCACAGCTGTTGTCATAAAATAACGAATAACTCAAACAAAAAGTTGAGCAACCAACATTTGTTTAGGATTACTATTTGTGTCTTGGGAGTTCTCGAGTACTAATTTTATACATATTCATGAATAATGTAAGCTCCACACAGCGCATAATATTATCGCTTATATGGAGACTCGTTGATATCAAATATTTGAAATGACTTGTTTACAAAATATCGTGTATTATATAACCGATAAGTGGAATCTTCGAGTGGTGTATGAAAATGCAAGGAAGCGGCGGAGCGCGAGCCTAGAATAGCGAGTGTTCCGTACCAATACAAAGTGTATATTATATTTAGATATAACTTTGAGCTAGTACATTTCTACGAAGCTCAAAAAAAAATATCCACCATTTCCCTAATGAATATTTACTTTCTCCGAAATTCCGAATTATAACTCGGAATTTTATACCAAAATTGTGTCAAATTCCGAGTTATAAGTCGGAATTTTGGAAATCTCGAGTATATTATTTTGGGTGATCTTTCTAGAGCTTCGTACATTTCATATGAAATCATTGCTGTTCCTTTATTGGAACATTGGTTAATGCCGTCTTCATTTCCCTTCTATAGATATACCCATACCCAACCTATTCCAATTGATTTGATAGAACTCACAATACATTATTCTCTCAGTATGTCTTTCTTTCATAATCTCCGACCTCAAAAACCTCCACATACCAATTTTGAATAGAATTCGACCATAATTACAAAACTCGTCCGCCATCTTGAATTTATGAGTTTTGACGAAACATTCATAATCTCCGACCGCTAAAACCTCCATATGACAATTATGAATAGAATCGGACCATAATCACAGAGATCGTCCGCCATCTTGGAGCCGCATTTTGATTTTATGAATTTTGACAAGAAATTCATAATCTTTTTTTTATAATATTTATTTCTTAGATTGATCATACAAAATGATATAGATTGAGTAAATTTTTCTAGAGCACAAAGAGTTATAAAGCGTTCACAAATACAAAATATTGAAAAATATTAAAAAAATATTGAAAAGAGGTAATTTGAGCAATTAAAATATATAAAATATATTACATATTAAAAATAGGGTATATGTTGAAACATAATCATGTTAGATTTTCCTTTCTCAAGAAATTCATTCAAAGAATAGAAACTCCTTTCCAACAAATAATCTTTAACTTTTCTTTTGAAAATTAAAAAAGCTTATATTTCCTTGATATCTTCGACCCCAAAAACCCAGATTTTAAAGGATCTTTATAGTTTCGACAACTGCAACTTCATTTCTGTTCTGCCAACCTCTGAAAGTTGAAGTTACTAATACGATTCCATCAAGGGAGTAGCCACCACAAAAAATCATTGTTTATTTCTCACTTATTAGTAAATAATCATTAGCATTTTGAAGTTCCTATTAAAGACTTCAAAGATGGTTTTCCTTTTCTCTGTATCTTGATTAGATTTTTGAACACAAAGTTGTGGATTTTTTTCGATCAGAACCTCATTTCAATACGTCAGTGGTAACTACATTTGTGATATATACCAAAATTATGTTGTAGTTCATAAGTTGCCTGAAATGGTGTCATAACAGTCGTTATCATATCGTATTCGAAGCTTTCAAATCGTTGGGCCAAAGGCATTGAATTAATCTTCATTGCTGGAGTATAAGGTATTCAACTTTGAGCCGAACAAATGGATGGCCAAAATATATTAAGAAATCAACGTCAGTAGCTTTGTATTCTTTCTCTGGAGGGAGAATATATTTTTTTTCAGTAGAAATTAGCATCACACTGTTGGAATTGAATTCTAGATGAATTGATAGTTGTTTTTTTATACCGAAAAAATCTCTCGGGAATATATTTTCACACTAAATTACTCGTAGATTTTGTATCATTTCAAAAATTGTCAGATACTAATAAAAAAAAAAATTGGTATGTCCCGAACCTCTCTTCCATACTATAATAGAATATTTGTTGTACATTAACTCTGAAACCTCTAATAATTATATCATCAAGCATTTTTCTGATATTTTTTGTCAAAGATATAAATTTGATGGATATATGTGGATGATATCGAAGGACCATAATTACAAAAATCATCTGTCATTTTGAATTTGTGAATTTTGACAAAAACTCCATAATCTCCGACCCCGAAAACCCCTACATTACTACTAATTTTGAATAGAATGGAACCATAATCACAGAGATCATCGGCAATCTTGGAGTCGCCAATGAATTTTGTAGAAAAATTCATATTCACCGACCCTGAAAACCCCCACATACCAATTTTGAATCGAATCGGACCATAAACTCGTCCGCCATCTTGGAGCGCCATTTTGTTTTTTCCATAACAAAAATTCTATGAGTCGCCATTTCAATTCCATAATCTCTGACTCCGAAAACCCCCACATACAAATTTTGAATAGAATCGGACTATAATCACAAAACTTTTCCGCCATTTTGGAGCCGCCATCTTGAATTCATAAATTTTGCAAAAAATTCATAATTTCCGAACCCGAAAACCCCCACATACCAATTTTGAATCGAATCGGACCATAATCACAAAACTTGTCCGACATCTTGGAGCCGCCATCTTATATTTTTGAACTTCGACAAAAAATTCACAATCTCCGTCCCCGAAAACCCCCACATACCAATTTTCAATCGAATCGTACAAACATTCAATAATGCATCGTCGGCGAAATTATGAACACCTGCCAAATTTCAGCTCTATCGGATGTCGGCAAGTGCTCCAAAAATGGATTACAAAGAATGACATACGAACGCAGCAAGTCAAATAAAAGCTTGTAAAAGATAAATTTGAAGAAATTTGTTGGGTCGGAAATTCTTCATTCCACCCTCGTAGCCATATAAATAATTCAAACATCTTCACTCGTTTCAGATACTATTCAATGCTACTCAAAACGAAATAAATTCTCTTTATCTTTAGAGGGGCTTATATCAGATGTTGCATTTGTTCCATGTTGTAAATTATTTATTACTCGAGTATGGTAATTCGCAGAGCACTATACATATTGATGAGTCCTATTGTTTTAATTACAATATATTAATGATTTAATGAACGCGCATACTTTATATGGCAGACGAGGGTCGTCAGATAAACAACTGGCGGATTGTTTGCAGTACATGGGCCATATATCAGTTTCTGCATGAAATGGTTGAAATGTTTCGAACAGATGTAGGAATAGGAACGCACCGTATCGTTGAATAAATTTTACCGCAACCGGCGAAAATTATATGTAAAACAATTAACTAGTAACGCGAGTCGAACTCACGCCACATTTTATAAATAGATATGATGCAATTGCTGGAGATAACGCTTTCCATGCATAAAACATGGTGCAGTTTAACGTAATGCCAACTATGTTCCGAAGTACAAGCTTGCAATTATTCGTTACCAAGGCTATTCGGAAAAAAATGTTAGAAAAAAGTTCGGAATTTTTAAATGAAACAATTATCAAACAATCGTGAAAGATCGTAGCCCCGAATGCGTTTCCCGGAACTGCACTAGTGCTTATTAAAAATCAAACGAGTTATTACAATCAAAACTTGTATTTCGTAATTTTAACTTACTGGAGGCCATCAATAGAATGAGCCCTCAACAGGTGCAAACATTTCTGTTTTTGTCGGCGTTCATGATCTTCAATAAAAAATTAGAACCACCCTCGTATTAGTAAGTAAAGACTGAGTTGAATATAAGTTGATAATAAGTTATATTCTTACACAAAGTATAAAAAATATATCACCCCTGTCGGGGTACATTATCTGAAGCCGACCTCATCTAGCCCTACTTACATCAGTGTCTCTGTTTCAAAATGTTGAGATCACACTGTACTTTTTTTAATCGATTTCATCTTTATGACGTCTTCATTCGAATACTAATCGTGGAAAGTTTCAGCTTTACAGAGTCTTGCTCGCGAGATTCAACCAATTCGTTCCTAAGCTTCCCCAGGCAATCACTACGCTCGCTTCGTTCATGAAATCACTACAGTCTGTTCGCTCAGGCAATCACCACGCTCGCTTCGCTCAAGCAATCACTATGCTCGCTTCGCTAGGGAAATCTATACGCCCGTCTCGCTTGGGCAATTATTCGCATTCCTAACCCTTCAATACATTCTCGACGCTTTGCTCAAGCAATCGCTACGCTGGCTTCCCCCTGGCAATCACTGCGCTTGCTTTGTTCAGGCAATAATTATAAACTATTCGCTCAGGCAATCATCTCGCTCGCTTTGTTCAAGCAATCACTTCGCAGCGCTAGGGAAATATCTCCCTTCCCTCGGGCAATCACCACTCTCGCTTCGCTCATACAATCACCACGCTCGCTTCGCCCAAGCAATCACCACGCTCGCTTTGCTCAGACAATTGCTACGCTCGTTTCGCTCGGAGAAGCCATACGCTCGCTTCGCTCAGGCAATAGCTACGCTTGCTTCGCTCATACGTTTTATTTACTAGTACGGGAAAATTGTCCCCAACAGAAGTTTTAGGAACATTTAGGGAAATTGCAAGACTGAAAGAGACTCGATCATAGCTTTTGAATAAAGTTTTGCACCTTTATTTATCCATGTCTTTTTCGCGAGATATCCCTGATGACAACCAGTGCATTCCTAAGCCTTCAATACATTCGTTTCGCCCAGATAATCACTACGCTCACTTTGTTCTGGCAATCACTACGCTCCACAGTGATCAGGCTTGGCCCAAAAATAGTGAATAGTGTTTTTTTTGTTTATATAGAAATGTGGAAAGAAACTGGTTTTTTTTGTTTCGCTAGGTATTGCCTTAGCCTAACTTTCAACATATATTTCTTTTTCATATTCATTTTTGTAATTGCTCATATTTTCAAAACCAGTATTGGATTTTGATTATTTTTCGTGCATGAAAAGCTAATTAACTGTAAATCAAAAATCAGTACAAATTTATGACATTTTTGAAACACAAGATGGCGGACAAGTTAGATTCTTTTATCAGCATCGGGGTACACTTTTTTTAGTTTCTTTTAACAATTTATAAGCATTGCGCTATGAATAAAAATTATGCTTGAAAATTTGGCATCTCATTTTCATGACGAATTGTGTTCAGTTGAGTAATACGATATATGTTGAATTCTGAAAATGCAAGTTATTGTAATTTTTTTTTTTTAATTTTCTTTAATTTATCATAGACTTAGCCGGATTCTATAACTAAAATACACATAGATATAACAAACTTACTGATAAATATTTTCTTGCATATAACAATTATGTTGCTTTTAGGTTCTGATAATCTTTAATGCTTAGTTTTTATAGGTGATAGTTTTAAATATACTAAAATGGTAAAACTTGAAGAAAAAATAAATAAAAAAATACTTCTAATAAAAATTCTTTCATTTTTATCATAAATAGTTTTGTCACAGTGTTACAGTATTATTTTCAGAGTTATTTCCTGATTTTCATAGAATTCAGTGAGAAAAACATCAATTATTGATACCAAGCGAGATTCACTAAGTAAGCCTTGAGATATCATACCTATATTCCAGTTAGCCGGACCAAGGTGGACCTTGAAAGACCTAGCATATGAAATTTGCATATTTTGTCAGACCATATTTTAAAATAAAATTATTTTCAGGGCAAAGACTCTAATGCTCTTAACATTTTTTTCTTCAAGCTCATTCCTTACCTTACACGCAGATGTATTTGGTTTCTTCCACAAACGATTTTTGCCTTAGTTGTAGCCAATCAATTGTTTCTACTTTTTTTTCTCCAAGCGTATGATGCTTACGCTCCAAAATTATGCAAATTCAATCCTCTGTAACTTTTGTGAAAATAAACTTAGAAACTAACTTTTAATGCGGCGTATCCTTGGGGTCATTTGAGGACTCAATTAGCATCTCTTGAGGATGACCACTGAAGACCGCTTTTCAGATCACTGTGCGCTCGCTTCGTTCAGGCAATCACTTCGCTCAGACAATCAGTACGCTCGCTTCGCTCAGACAATCACTACGCACGCTTCGTTCCAGCAATCACTACGCTTGCTTCGCTCGGAGAATCGCTACGCTCGTTTCGCTCGGCCACTCCCCATCCTAGTTTCGCTCATGTTTTATTTACTACTACGGCAAAAAGTATTCAATTAATACGATTGTCAGAAGTTTTAGGGACAGTAGACTGTAAAAGGCACGAGCATAACTTTTGAATAAAGTGTACCTAACACATTAAAAGTGGCAAAACACACCTTCACTGATAGTTCATTTAAGCAATGATGAGTATAGGAAATGTGGTTTTATTTATTGATTAATGAAACAGGACCGAATAACCACTTGTTTGAATTCATTCCTATGAAGCTTTTGATTAACATCCAGTTCTGCTGCGGTTATATTGGTATGGAGATGTCGATGGTAGAGTTGAGGGCTATAAAATAATTAGAGAAAATTCTCGCTTGATGAGAATTAAGTTTATGGTGTAAGCCGTAGGCTCACACGCTAGTCGAGTAATAAATAGTAATAGATACATTAAAGATGTTAGTCTGCTTGATTTATGTTTATATGAATGTGCGTCGTGTCAGTTGTTCCAGCGTTATCATTTCGAAAGTTATGAAAAAGAAGCCTTCGGAGGTATTAGAAATGTTTGCGGAAGATCCGGTTGTTTTTTAAATCAGTACTTTTACTTTTGCAGAGAATAACGAGATCATTAAATGCGAAACTGTTGATTCAAACTAATTAGACGGTTTCACATTCATTGAATATTCAATATCTATGTCTGGCATTGAAAAGAAAATAATATTCGACACGTGTAGCTGCAGTTATATATTCTGAAAGTATATGCGATAACACTCTGAGTAACCAACTTTGAATAATGAATTATTTATTGTTCCTCTACAACCCGTGCAAATATTTTCCCATTATTCGCTGAATCCTTTGACAAACATGATCCAAATTTAATGTTTCTTCGAATCCAAATGCGATAGCATAAGTGCAAAGCAAATCTGAGTATTTCTTGTGATTTTGCTCAGTAGTTCTTTTTCTGGTGAAAAATAGGTGGGGTTAGACTTTCACAGTTTTGAGATTGAGATGAGACATCTATTGTTCACATTTTCCCCCATCATTAGGTGTTACTCTAATTATTTTCGTTTGGCTTTAGATCTATACTCAATATTTGGAATCACTCAATGTTAAGTATATACGAGATTTAGGAGAAACATCCAATAGTGCACATTCAATGCATCACATCACTGCCTGCCAATGTTTCCCATATTGGCACATCAAGAGAATCCATGCGCCATCTAGCGGCATGTTTCTATGACATTCTAATTGCAAGTGAATATGATGAACAGAACATCTCGAAGCTCTTTTCAATTCAACGATATTCTCGAAACATCTGCGCGATCAGCACAAGTGTCATGCATAAATCTCGCAACATACTTATCTTCATAATAAAACAAAGCCTCATATTACTATGCGCGACATTTATAGTACGTGAAATGGTCGTTTTCATTAAAATCCTTCAGCAAAGAACACTCCTTCAATGAATAATTGGAATCCTCAGCTCGTAAAGTTTAACACTCGTTATAATCATCTCTTGAATAAATAAACTCGAGATAAATGATATCTAATTATACTCAAAGTCTAAGAAATGTATCATTCAGGCCATTTCCGAGAAAAATAAGAATGTTCGTAGAGAGTTGTAATAAGTTCTTGATCGATAATTAATCGATATTTCTATAGATCTATATATTTAGATCGATTCATTGAAATGTCCGTAAATATAGCTTATTCGCCATTGAGAATAATTCAAGGAAGTAAAAAAAGTATTCATTACTTCATAATATTTCATTTGAATCAGTAATTTGCTTGTAATCCACCAAATAGTTTCCGCCTCCATAAATGCCAGTAATATATTGGAGATATATTACATTGGCAACAACTATGGTTCTATTTTTTATCTTAGGAGGCGTAAGACTCAATTCGATCGGTCAGAGTTCGTTTGTCTTTCTCTTTACCTGCCAAATCACGTCATAATGGCAGCCTTGATTACTCTTCCTAGATGGGTGTACGTTTCTTCAAAAAGGAGCACCAAGAGGGAGTAAAGCCCAAAAACTATATGTCACTAATATAAGATATGTCCATTCATCATTAGATTGGTTCTTCTTTATATTGTAGGGGGCGTAAGAATCAGTTACGTCGGTGAGTTCGTTTGTCTTTTTTGACTGTCAAAATTATGTATACCCCCATAGTTTCTTGCCACCAAAGGGAGTGTTATTATAAGGAAGAATATAAGGAGCGCCGATAGAGAGAGAGAGAGAGAGATAGAGCAAAGCTCAAACACTAGAGAAAAATATTAATTTTGTGTGACGAATATCACAAACTGTTTTCATGGTCAGAACATACAGACAGCAAATGTGAAGCCAAAACAAATGAAGCATGACCATCGCTCAGACTCTTTCTAATCGGCATGCGCGAAAAGGGAGGCGTGACATGTATTGGTTGATGTTCGGTTGCCATAACTACGCGCTGCCAATATGATAAGGAAAGACATATATAACCCGACTTCATTTCCATTGCATTGCTCTTATGGCCAAATATCAATATTCGTAGTTAATAAATATATGGGTTAGAAGGATATGATCGTGTGAAGAAGAAATCATTGTTCCAGAAGGTTTTGACAGATGACTCTGAACTGCAGAGTCGTGATAATGTTTTCCAAGGATGCGAGAAATGTTCGCTTGTCACCCTTTGTCAAACTGGTTGAACTGTAAATTTTTCAAACTGGTTGAACTGTAAAGGGTGTTATTAGCCAAACGTAAGTTTATAGACAATTGGAGTCTTCGTCACCTCATTTTGTAAAACGGCTTTATACGAATGGATTCTTTATTTTAGTAAAACTGTTTTTAATTGGGAATATATGGATATAGATATAAAACTCGTTCAAACTGACTTACATTGTTGCTTATTATCAAATTATGAAAGTTCTTATGCGTGAATGTTGGTTGTATTGGAGAATTATGCAAAGTCGATTTTAAAAATATCGTGCAAAGAAAGAGCTGTTTGTTTTTAACGAAATTACCTCGATAACGTAAATAAACGGCTTCCGTGAATTTTATCGGTTTCCGAGAAATGGCGGCAAAAGCTGTGTTCCATCACGTATCCTGAAATAATTTAATTCTCGACTCTCCGCCATGGTGAAGGGGGGAAGAGGAGAGTTATAATAAAACATAATTTGTGTGTGTTCGGTCGTATTCTCGTCAAAAGTCTGATGAAACGAGTACATGATTTACGTTTTCCCACTTTAGTTCTAGTGAATTACTTTACTCATATGGTGAGAAATGTGATGAAATAGTTCATTTGCGAAATCTGAGTGAGAAATTTTATTTGCGGTCAAGATTTGAGGTTTTTAGTATGACTATATAGCTCGAGAATAGTTACAAATTTTATTATAGTTGTGTTTTTCAAATTGAAAAGACAGTTTTTTGGGATTTGGTCAGTTTGGTTGAAGAAAAACTATTGTTTCCTTGCCGACGTTTCGAATTATATTGACTTCATCTTCAGGGCTCTGTAACAATGAGTTTTTGTAAGTTAAAGATGTTTGAAAATAGGAAAAAGAACAATTAGAAACAATAAGCCACATCAGGAGTTGAAACATTCCCAGTAAATTAAAATATTAAAAAAGGGGGCTCGCTAAAAATTATTTTTTCGAGTTTGATGCAAATAAAACTTAAACATAAACAGATATTATAGATACACGAAAATAACTTTCAAGGTATATGATCGGAAACGTTCGTGAGGTTTTTCTCTGATTCTAGAATCATAAAGCTTTTGCAGCAAAAGCTAATGTTGCATAGAGTCAAATGCTCGAGTCGTCGCAAAATATAGGATTCTTGTTAATTCCAAACCTTCTAAAAGTTTATTTTATATAGAGAGTATACAGAGTGGTCATGTAAGTGTGCAACATGTGGGAATTTTTAAAATTAATTGCACAACAAATATTGCCCCAAATTAGGTGCACTTAGAATGGTTGCAAGTCAAATAGCATACAGGGTAGGTCAAAAAATATCTATTTCATATAGAAAATAAAAATATCCCATGGAAGAAATTATAATGGAAATTACACTTTCCTTCATTTTCGATAGGTTTTATTTTTCTATTTGCAATTTTGACGAATAAGCCGAAAAAGCCTCTATAAAAAATATCCATCCTGATAGTGGCAATCAGTTGAAGAGAGTTTTTTTTCAACTGCCTCTGCAACGTGTTTGTGAAAGAACGCATCTTCTTCTTTCTCTTGATGAAGTTTTGAATATCAAAATTAATTAGCAGGATAATTGCAAGACGATACTGTGTTTTTATGAAATATTTATCGCAATATAAAAATAATATCACCGACAAATAACATTGGTGTGAATACACAAAAATTAACGAGATGTTTTGTTTAAAATCTAATAATTTTTTTTTGTTTCAGCCGCACACATATTTTGTGGATGCCTTTTTACAAAATAACAGATTGGACCACGTCAGTCAGGTTATGGGATATCACCCAAGTTATTTGGACCACTTTTTGAAAACCCAGAATTTTATACTCAAAGGGGATGGACCACTTCCTTACGATTACAGGCATTTCATTGCAATTATGGTGAGTAGTTTTAAATACGTCGATGAATTTCAAAGTTTATTTTTGTCCCAAATCAGGCCAGGCAAATTCACAACTTCCCATAGTTCATGATAAGAAGAAAATTGGGTGTATAGTTTTAGGTAACTGATTGAGGATTAAGTTCAATAATTATTAATATTCTGAAGTTCGTTTTGACTCGAAGAAGCATCTCATGGTTTGATGGTTGTATCAACAGCCCAACTTGACTTTTCAGCTAAAAGTATTCAAATACAATTTTTAAGGATTTGTTCTTACTTTTTGCTTGAGACCAAAATTTCATGTACTTAACATCTAATAATAATAATCTATATTTTCCTTTGAATTATCATAAAATAAATGAGAATACATTTTAAAATATTTAACTATCACAGATCAATCACCATACAATATAAATAAAGGCACTTTTATGCAATTAAAATTTCTCCTTAAAGACTAGAACAGAATTCCAGATATTTGTGCAAATTATTGAAAAAAAAACAAGCTCTATCTGGTGTTCGTTGTGAAACCGATTACTTGGTCAGATGGATTTGAAAGGTATCCTTGAACCCTGTGTTTTAGCATGTATTTCTGATATTTTGGCATATTTATCTTTGTTTTTAAAAATGTAAATGCATAATTAGAATATACAAAATGAGGTAGGTTTATATTATTTTTTTTGTACCAGAAAGACACACTATACATCAACTGCGATTATACATGTTCCTAGTAGATGTTGAGTATTTGTTTTTTATTCGAGATCTTTCGTAAGTTTTTTAATAGGTAGTTTTGAGAATTCAGATTTTGAAGTAATTTCAAAACGGATACCAAGGAATTCAACGGTAATGGTAGTTTGTGCCAGTTGATTATTTGTGTAGTTTAAATGAATAGATCAACACAATACTTCTGATAATTCTGGAATGTGAGGAGGTAAAAAGAGTTAGCTGAAAATCACTCATTCAACTTTCTCAGAATATCATTACACTGATTTTGTGTGTGTGTGTGTGTTTTTGTTATAATTGTGATTTGATTAATGCCTCAAAGCTGTATGACCTCATCTACTAGTTCTGATTTTATCTACCAGTTTGGATATAACAAGGTTCGTTTGTTTTCATCTCTTTGAAATTGAATATCTATCTATTGAATAAATATCGCTAGCAATGTACTCTTTTTGTACATTCACCACACAATGAATTCAACATTCTACATTATTTAAATATTACTTGCATCGACAATTGTTCCCCAGAGAAAAAAATCTAGCGGAGTAAGATCTGGTGATCTAGAATATGAAAACGAAATAATACATTATGAAAAAATATTTGTTTGAAAGTTGTAGACGATGTGGTAACTTGATTACTATCGTTTCGGACGTCCATCGTCTTAATGTATTTAAAAGGTTTTCACGACGTTTCGAATGCTTGTATCTGCAATCGTCTTCAGGTATTCAGTATTCACCTGAAGACGATTGCAGATACAAGCATTCGAAACGTCGTGAAAACCTTTTAAATACATTAAGACGATGGACGTCCGAAACGATAGTAATCATGAAAAAATATGACAACTTAAGAATGTACCTCGCAGGCCACTGAATAGGTCCATAAGTGCCAATCCACTTTTCTGGGAAGGTGTCATTCAGATGTTCTCTTACGACTTGAGAATTGTGAGGTGGCGCTTCATCTTGTTGAAAATAGATATCAACTTGGTTAGCCAGTGGCAAATCTTCAATGAAATCATTAATTTGATTTCTACGGAACTGTAGATATCTTTCCGCAGTAAGTTGTCCGTCGAAAATTATTGGCCCCAAAAGTTTTCCTCCGATAATACCCATCCAGCAATTGAAACCAAATCGCTTCTTGCATCAGATATAAATTTGTTTGAGACCAGTACTTTTTATTATTCCGATTGAACAGACCCAAGTTGGTGAATCGAGTTTCATCTGAATAAATAATTTTAAATGGAAAACGTACATCTTCTCTGTATTTATTCAAAAACCAGTTGCAATATAAGTTAATCTTCGGTTGTGATTGTTATCGTAAAAATGTTGGTGTAGTTGGTACTTGAATGATCGATAATTATATTTGTGAAGAATTCTCCTAACGGACGAATAACTTATATCACGCAATTTGGCGAATTGACGCCGTACAATTCCCTTCAACATAGGCCAACACGTCTACTTCTTTTTCTTCACTGACGATGAAGTTATTGGCATTTTCTTCTGGTTCATTTCGCATTTTCCTTTCCAGTTTTGGAAAATACTGCCGAGTGGGATGGCGACGATTAGGGAATCTCTGAACATAAATTCGAGCTGCATTAGTTGCATTCTTTTTTGCTTCTCCGTAAATTAGCAACATGTCAATTTTCTCGTTACTAGTATAATTTTCCATATCAAGTTATAAACTACGCAACAAATAAGTTTTTGAAAGTGTCAGCATATTCATTAGCCTATTTGTTTAGATAGTCCTAGCAACAGCTTCAATTGTTTGTCACGGATAACTAGAATAACAGGACTCAGTGCATAAGTATACCGAATACGTATTTTTTGTTATTAGGTATGATCGCTTCTTGCAATTATTCAGAAAAATGGTGAAGATAAAGTGAAAGTGTGTGGTATCAAATTTTTCGTAAGAAAATGATCTTTCACAAGAAGCCGACGAGCCACCCCCTTTTCATTCGAAAAAATCAAGTTAAATTGAAAAATTCATATTTGTGACTTATAAATAATTTTTAAAACGACTGTGAAGTCATAAGCCTCAAAGTCGTATTTATCCCATGTTACTTGATCAAGAATGAAGCGATTCTAGATTGAAATATAAAAATTGGAATAAAAATGACTTTATTTGTCAAATATTGACAAGTGTTATTGGATTTAGAATGTCATTCTCGATTGAAATAAGTAGAAATATATAGGATGTCCGAACACGGAACCCTGTGGTACTCCAATAGAGATGCCATCTGCTGAAGGCTCAAAAACGTTTCTATCCATTTGTTTGATGGACTTTGTATTCTGTAATTTTGTAGTTTGAGCAGCAGTCTGCCATGATCAGCACAGTCGAATGCCCTACTTACGATAGCTCACAAAAATATCCAAAAGGGCATTCTCCCGCATCAAGTAGCTTGATAATATTGTAATAAAATAAATGGATGGCAGAACCCTTACTGTTTATATAAAATAAATCGTATTAAATGTAGATTAATTCCGTGGATTGATACAGTTTGATATGTCTTCACATCGCAGAGATACTTTGATATTATTATTTATTTTACGTGCAATATTGTAATGCAACTTTAGATCAATTGAAACCGTAGACTGCGCATTTTTTCAAAAAAGGTGTTTTTTCGGTAATTTTTGTATTTTTCTTTCGGTAAGCACAGCCTACTGCCTAATTTTCCGCATATTGAGGTAATTCACCGTGTTCAAATGAGCATATTAAAAACTATTGAACACAATGAAGGCATTGTGATTGGGCTACAGTTATCTGAATCAGTTTTGTTTTTATGCACAGGAATCCAAAGTCACGAGTCATCGGGATAGATAAAAAACGATTAATAATCACAGTTTCAATACAAACTAATGTTGTGAATCGTTAAATAATATTAAGTACATCCATATGCCGCTCGGATAAAAAATATCAGTTTGTGTCAACACCATTTATCTTGTACAAACAGTAAATGTTATTAAAACATGGGTAATTATTATATGAACCCACTTTTGTGTCAAAAATGCTTCTACCGCGTGCATTTGACGTTCCAAAGATATCTATTTTGAAATATGTTATGGCTGACTTATCGACACGAAGAGAAAATGAAAACTTTGACGTAATCTTTGTATGCGATATGTTATCACATCATTTGCTACTTTTTTCGGGTTATAGTGGAATTGAATTATTATTAATAATAGGATGAATCATTATGAGACCGAAAAAGCTTGTTGGGTCAATTTTTGCCGATTCTTTTACCCAGTTTGTTTTTCAAGTTAGACTTTTGACATTTGTTGTTCTCTATGACTCTTATTTTCCATGAAAAAACAATTGAATATCACTTCCGGTTTTACCAGAAATAGACCTAGGTCGATAATTTTAAATGGAACCCTGAAGATATTTATACGCCACTAGATAGAGCAAAAAAATCCCTGTTCAATGACATATCACAAGTAGACATTTGTTTTTAAAATGGCGACGCAGGAATTTTCGTCAATCAACCCAATAAAATAGCAAGTGAACGAAGCACTTCGATTAGTTTTTGATGAAACATGCAAAAAAATTGATTCAGCGCCAATCATGATTTCTTTTAGTAAATTTTTAAAATGACATTCTTTCTCTTGAATTTTAAATAGGAAATGGTACTTTTTTAAAGTATACGTCAGTATCTACAAATAAATGTTCGACACACTCTTGTTTTTATTTTCAATTAAAAAATAATTGAAGGTCTAATAGGTCTATTTCCGGTAAACCGGAAGTGATATTCAATTGTTTGTTCGTGGAACATATGGGTTCTAAGGAACTATATCCAAATGTTAAAAGTCTAATTTATAAAACAACTGCACGACGCTATGGCCAATGATTTCGTTGTCACCCGCTATAATCTATTTGAGTCAAAGCAAATCAAGAGATATTTACAAACAACTGAGAATAATCTAACAAATAAAAGTAACAAAATAAAGGAAAAAAGTGGATGACCAGATCCCTAGTGAATTGGGTGAAAAATTGTATGGAAGACTAAAAAAATGACCCGAATAATTTGATGAAAATTATAATTATAAATAAATCCTCGTTAAATGCCCAAACAGCATAATATAAAAATCGTCTAATGGATTAAGGAAACGATTCTAGAAAACTTTGGAAAAATTTAAATGCAGTATTGCCCAACGAAGAACCTAATTAAATCAATAATACTAATAATAATAACTGACACATTCGAATTAACGAATAGTTTCAGGAACTACTTGAATTTTGACTATTCGGATTTTAAAAAAGCCATGTAACCGCTATTTTTTCGCCATCTCAAAAACAAATAAAAATTGTTGAAAAAAAATTAAGACAAGCTTTTATACAAATGTACTAAAATGGAAAAAATAATTTCTTTGTTTGACCCAGCTTATTTATTCTGTGAGTGGCAGATTCAAAATCTCACAGAATAATCTAGGTCAAACAATAAGAGATATAATTTTTTCCTTCTTAGTGCATTTGTATAAAAGCTTGAATTTGTTATCATTTTTATTCAATTCTTTTTAGTCATTCAGGAAATCCGTCATATCATTGAATTATGATAAAAATTGATAATATCCGACCCTAAAAACCCACATACCAATTTTGAATGGAATCGGGCCGTTATAACAAAACTCGTCGCCATCTTGGAACCACCATCTTAAATTCATGAATTTTTACAAAAACATCATGATGTAGGACGCCAAAAACTCGTCGCCATCTTAAATTCGTGGATTTTGACAAAAAAAACATGTTTTCCGATCCTAAAAACCCCCACATACCAATTTTTATCGGAATCGGGCTATAACCACAAAACTCGCCATCTTGTTTTTTTTTCTCTCTAATGCATTGTCACGGGAACTATGGACACCTGCCAAATTTCACGTTAATCGGACAACTAGAAGTGGGTCGAAATTCACTTGAAAGATTTGAAGTAGGTAGGTACTTTCCTAAACATACAAATGTGAAGTTAAATATAAAAACTGATTGCGCGGCCAGTCGGAAAGATAGATTTCAAAATTAACGCCCGCTATCCATAGTAGTTTTATGAAATCTACCTAAAAATCACCCGGCGTTGATAATATTTGTTGGCAGTTATGTAAAATTTTTAATCGACGACTTAATAAATTTTTTTAATTTTAACAATGTTGCCGACCTTAAACCGAGTGGCAAAATGTATTACCATGTAGTTATAAGAATGTGAGACTTAAACGTCTCTAAAAATGTGCTATAATTATAACGCACAATTAAAAAACAGCATAGGAAAAACAAAAAAACGTTACAAAACAAAATATCTGAATCAGATAGTATACAAATATGGCGAACGGTAAATAAATTAACGAGAAAAAAACAAAAATTTAATACCCGTAAGAAATGTACATTGAAAACAAACTTGTCGATGATAAATCAATCATTACCGATACTTTTGCAGAATATTATGTATCGACAGTTCCAAATAATTTAGAACGTCATTTTAAAAATGAAATTCCATCAAGCACTACTGATCCAACTGGATAATTAACAAATCTGTTGAGCAGGAAACTTTTCCAGATCGACTCAAAATATAAAAAATAATTCCAGTATTCAAGAAATTCATCATCATAATTGATAACTATAGACCAATGTCCAGTGTGATCAATAAAATAATAGAAAAATGTGTTTTTAATAAATTATTCCCTTTTGTGATTTAGTATAATTTAATTAGTATAGTTATTCTAATCCCAATTGGAACGGCAATAAAAATAAGAGCACTACGAGGAGTGTTCATATGCACTGCCCGGCAAATGAAAAATTTATATACTACCAGTGTTTTTACTTTCAAAGCGTTCCTGGTACAATCATTAAAAAGTTCTGTCGTGTGGAAGAGAATTCCTTCTCGAAACTTTTTATGTCGGTCCAATTGGGATTAGAAATACTATAAACATCGAAACGATTTTTGCCCAGGACAGAGGAAAATGTGTAGCTGTACTTTTTTTCTATAAAAGTTGATAATTGAATTGAATATAATCTCAACTTTTTCTTTTGTAAGCATCTTAATATTATTTAAATAGTACTTATCAAACGTTAACAAAATAAGCAATAACAATAACTACGTAATAAATATTTAGCAAATATGTCAATTACTTAATGTCAAACATTCGTTTGTTTTCAAAGCCAACTAAAAACAATTATTTTGGACAAGAAAAACTCCACAAAATAAATGTAATTAGTTTGTGCTGAAATACTTATTTTATTTTGATGTTTTGTGATTTGATATTATCGAATATTAAGTTCTTGTTACAGTACTGTATAATTTTGAGCAATTTTCGGTGTTGACAAAAAATAAAAATAACTTTGCACCAAAAACTTTGAAAATTATTTTACTATTCAAAAAAATTGACCGTGATTAACACAATAGTTGTGTAATTTGTAATATCACAGGCTTTTTAAAGAACCGTCGTATACAGGATGTTGTCTATTTATCGTTTTAGCAATTTTTTTTTCGTAGTCCCCATTTAAAAAAATGGGTAAAAAAATAAAACTTCACTTAATGGCCATGACTTCAAATCTAGATGTATTTTTAATGTGAACAACTTTTCTAATAACATTTCTTTTTCAAAATAAGGGTACTTTACTCCTGTCTCAAAATCAAATTTTTGAAGGCTCCTCGTATATTACGTGTGTTTACTACATTTCGTTGGTGCATGTTCAGTTTTAGGGGATGCACAAACTTTTACCAGGAATAACTTTTTGTCGAAAAACCCTTAATAAATAAGTTTCCAATATAGTGCATACTTTGAGGATGACACTATATGTTTTATGTTGACGATTCCTATGTTATTGTGTAATGATCATTCCAAGGAATAAATAATTATTATTATTATTGATTGGCCCATTAACGAAGCTCTTGCGATCTGGGTTCGTCTCTTATCTCCCAATAAAAAAGTTTCAATAAAGATGCGGCTTGAATTGCTTCACACAGAGACACAGTTTTCTTGGAAAACGGTTATAGTTAGTCGTAGTTTTATTGGGAATGTTTCTTTACGTCGATCAAGGACGTTATAATGTTCTAATACCGCAAAAATTTGAAACATCGATACCTTAAATATAACGCTACAATCGTTGTATCCAATTTTGGAAAATAAATTCATTTCGATGTCTGATTGGTGGATGGTGTCTTTTACTAACTGCGTGCGGATTTTCCAGAGCCCAAACGTGGTTGTTATGAAAGTGTGATAGCATTTCGGGAGAAGTTTGCCTCGTCCGTGAAGAGTACATATCTTGAAAATTCAAGATTTCCAGCCAATTTTCTCAAAAACCACTGGCACATAGTAATGCGTTGGTGAAAGTCTCGTGGCAAAAGAGCTAGTACCCTTTGAATATGGTATGGATAAAATTGTTGATCGTGGATAATTCTCCAAACTGTAGACTGAGTAGAATTGAGAGCTTCAGCAATTATTGTTGTACTTGTTTCTGGATTCTCCTGCTCGTGGTCTTCCAATAATATCAGCTGCCCTCTTAAAGCTACCTGTTTCTGCCAAACGACGGTGGAGACTGGTAAAAGTTGGAGCTGAAGGCACAGTTTATAGCGCTAAAGAAGCAGTTAGCTCACTTGGCGTCGGCACTTTGATCTTTATGTTTCCGTTTGTACACTGCGCAACTCTGATTTTTATCCCTCGCGCATACCGCGTGTTACTGTGTTACATTTTTCGTATACTTCGAAGAGCGGTAATCGCGTACAGTCTTCTGCGCATCCTGAATTCTTTCCCTGGAGTGGATATCACCTTGGAACATGCATTTGGGCCAAGTGAGCTAACTGCTTCTTTAGCTATAAACCGTGCTGAAGGTACGTACTACTCGATTAGGAAATCGCTCCTGCTAAATACGTCTTGCTTCGCGCGCATTGCCATCCGCAAGGCCACAAATGAAATGCATATCGGCTAAATGAACATTATTGTTTAAAAAATCCATTTTTTCAAAATTAGTGTTTTAAAACTTACAGGAACTTCAACAAAACAACAAAACGTTTATCTGTCACATAATATGTAATTACCAAAACTACTTACTTAAACGTTAAATTCTTCTCCTAAGCATTCTTGTGAAAAATGCAAAATAACAGTAATAACTTCAACACGCATCGATTATCAAATAATCGACTTGAAATTTTCAAGTCCAAATATCTAGAAAACGGTTGCTTATAGCGACTTGTAAAAAGGGTAGCTTTTTTACGTAGATATGATAGAGGAATTGATATTTTTTTTTAAATGTGATAGAAGTACGCTCAAAAAAGTTATGAATCTTCAAAAAAGAAAAAGACGTGTAGGTGGCGCCCCCTACGAGTAAGAGCAATAATAACATCAGGTTCGAATACGACACCTCAATAAACCTCTCAATACCAATTTTCGTTTAAGGTCAGTATTTCGAAAGTTAAATATACGTTAAATATAACGCTACAATTGAAAATAGTTTGTAGATAGGGTTAGTTCAATGCCTTTAATGAATTCATTCATAGGTAGGGTAGTGTGGCTTTTTAGGCTATCCCATTTTTTTGTTATAATTTTTTTGACCATTTCATTAGGGATATTCGTATATAAGGACACAAGTGAGATGAGTATGTGGTCTTCTGGAATTGTGATTTCATCAATGAATTCTTTGAAAGAGAATGAGTCTTTGATATAGTACCTACTCGTTTTTTCCGGTGATGTTTGATATGATGTTGGATAAGAATTTTGACACTTTATAAAATGGGGATTGTATACTTGATATTATAGGTCTTAACGGAATGTCTTTTTTATGCAGCTTGGGTAATCCGTATATTTTTGGGGGGTTAGAGTTTATGGATTTGTACGTTTTTTTTTGTAAATCTATCCAATTATGGAAAAAAAAATCATTTCGATGTCTCATTGGTGGATGGTGCTGCGTGTTTAACCAAACCACTGTTATGTATTTCATTTATTGTGATGCAATTTCCGACTGACTATTTTAAATGTAATTTTTTTCTTTGTATTCTTCCAGGCCGCCGGGAGACACCAGTGCAGCTATCTAATCAACTTGCAGAAGCAAGAATTCATCCTGCAAGGAGGAGATCCTAGCTGGCTGAATGGTTTGAACTATATTCCTCAGAAGTTGAGGAATTTGAATGATATCAACAAAATTCTAGCCCACCGCCCTTGGCTCTTGGGTAGATCTCATATTGAAGTAAGCATTTTATTCGATAAACCCTGACCCTTTCAGTGTTTCTTGAAGTGAAGCGTACTAAAAGGATTCTTCTCTTTTTCAGAAACTGACCAAAGGCAAAAATAGCTGGTCTTTGGCCGAAGTGGTACATGCAATTGTGATTTTGGCCCACTTCCACTCCCTCTCTAGTTTCGTATTTTCCTGCGGGCTCAACCAAGAACTCGATTATCAAACCGCCCTTGTAACCAAAACGAATAGCATTAGTAAAACGAAGCCCAAAGATATACCAATTGTCGATATAAATGAAGGTGAGTACTACTCAGTCACATATTATCCCTACAAATATCGTCATCTATCCTGGTTAATGCAGGCGAGCCACAGGGCTCAACATTGGGGCCTCTTCTTTTCACGGTATATACGTCGCAATTCCATGAATCCATTTGCTTTTGTAAAAGCCATTTTTACGGTGTCGATCGCAATTTTACGCCGCATTGGGAGAAGATGATGCACAATATGCCTGCATTTCCTAAAAATACTGTCAACGCACTAGAATGTTTGATAAGATAACACTACAAATGAATGAAAGCCCGCTGCCATTTAGTGAATGTGAGAAAAATATTGTAGTTATTTTAGACACTAACATGAGATGTAATAAACATGTCTCCACTGATTTAAAAATTGCATTTTGTAGTTTGAAGTTGAGCTACATTGACAGAAATTGACTCACCAAAAAAAGTAAAACTATCTTATGGGAATCTCTTAATCTCTCGAAATTGAATCACGCTGATTGTGTTTATCTAATATGCAGTTTGCGTAGACGACATCATATATCAGCTCATCTTTCAGAGCTTGTTTGGTTGCCTATGGAAAAACGTAGGATTCTGCGTTCCGAGTGACGCAAACATATAACAAAAGAAAGAAAGATTTGTTTCATGTCCAAGAACCCTGTACGCATGTGTACGGAGTGCTATGGCCTGTTCACATTGTAAAGAAATATTTAGACTAGGAGGAATCGGCGCATGAGTACCGAAAACTATTCCACCTCAATTTTTTTATGCGATCCTCTTCAAATTGCCCTACTGATGATACAAATGCATGTTGCCATGGGGCAACCCCGTGCCATATTGTATAAACCGAAATTGTTTAAACAATTGCAAGGAATTGTTATTTTTCAACCGGACAAATTTTTTTTTATATTTTTTATTAAAATACAAATAAAAAAGGTCCTATGACTTTTCACGATAAAGTTAATATTTTTAGAGATATGAATTTTTAAAGGTTCAAAAAATCTCATATTTGGGTACTTTTGACCCATGAAAAATATATTTAAAAAAAAAAAAAAAATAATATAATTTTTTTAATTCTTTATACAATAGTTAATAACATTCTTAATAGAGATTTAAAAAAATTTCATTGATTATACCTGTTTTTTAATTATTAATTTCGCGCGCTCACAAGTATGCATCGCTCACCTTTAAGTATCGCCGTCTCTCTCTGACTCATGCGCTGCATCGGCCTCTCTGTTTCCTGAATCATTATTTATCATTTATCTTAAAAACTATTAACTTTTTTAAGATTGTTAAAGAGAGCAATGTTATTAACAATTAAATGGTCTACAATTTGTTTTTGACAATTTTTTTTCTGGAATCAATTTTACAAACGTTATTTAAGCATGAATCGAACATGTAATTAAAATTACTTTTTATCAGTTTATATTATTTTTTGTCATTAAAACAAAATAAAAACATGAAACAACTTCTTCAAACGAAGGTTATAGATGTAGAAGTATGAAATAATAAAACAAGATTTAAAAAAAAAGTATTTATTTATTATCAATATCATTTTTATATATTATATTCTTACAGTCTTCTGAATCACAGCCACATAGAAGTATGCAACTAATATTATTTTTTTACAGTAACAAGCTTTGGTTTTACAGGCTTTCTTACAATTGCACGGTTTTTTAAGATCAGTTGGAAATGGGCTTTTGTTCATAAATAAAGGTAGCAAAGTACTATTCTCCAGTTTGTATCCGAAATTCGTAAAATCTAATGTTTTATATTGGGGATTCAACGCTTTTTTCCAAATGTATGTTTGAGCAGAAGCTCTAAGTGCATGCAAATGCAAGGCATCTGATGTGCACGGAATTTTCGATGAATTAATATTAGTTCCAAAGCAACGAGAAAAAATAATTTGTCTAGCTTCATCCGCGGAGTTACCTTTTTTACCCAAAATATTTAAATACAATGTTTCTAAGCCTTTCAACTCCTTAGTACTTAATTCTAAGCCATTGCCAAGAGGGACTAAGACATCACGATTTTCTTTTATTTGTATCAGTTCTAAAGCTTTTTTTTTGTGCCAATTTTACTAGTCGTATCACAACCCGTAAATGCGTGTAAAGCAGGTAAAATTTTAATTACATGTTCCGATTCATGCTTAAATAACGTTTGTAAAATTAATTCCAGAAAAAAATTTGTCAAAAACAAATTGTAGACAATTTAATTGTTAATAACATTGCTCTCTTTAACAATCTTAAAAAAGTTGATAGTTTTTAAGATAAATGATAAATAATGATTCAGGAAACAGAGAGGCCGATGCAGCGCATGAGTCAGAGAGAGACGGCGATACTTGTGAGCGCGCGAAATTGATAATTGAAAAACAGGTATAATCAATGAAATTTTTTTAAATCTCTATTAAGAATGTTATTAACTATTGTATAAAGAATTTAAAAAAATATATTATTTCAATTTTTTTTTTTTATATATTTTTCATGGGTCAAAAGTACCCAAATATGAGATTTTTTGAACCTTTAAAAATTCATATCTCTAAAAATATTAACTTTATCGTGAAAAGTCATAGGACCTTTTTTATTTGTATTTTAATAAAGAATATAAAAAAAATTTGTCCGGTTGAAAAATAACAATTCCTTGCAATTGTTTAAACAATTTCGGTTTAAACAATATGGCACGGGGTTGCCCCATGGCAACATGCATTTGTATCATCAGTAGGGCAATTTGAAGAGGATCGCATAAAAAAATTGAGGTGGAATAGTTTTCGGTACTCATGCGCCGATTCCTCCTAGTCTAATTATAAATAACGCTCTCATTTCGTTGGATTGTTTTTTTGAAACTCCTTTGATAAAAAAATAATTTTTTTTTAATCCAACCATTTCTCATCAGTTTGGAAGAGCGCTGCTCCTAGACTTTCAGTTGATTAAAAATCTCTGTCTTTGGCCAAAAATATGTTGTTTCATATCTTGTAATAACTGTATCTTGTAATAACTGTATCTGGCAATAAAACAATTATCAATAATAATAATAAATCGACTTTATTCGACAAATGTACATGCCTGAAAAGGCGAAGATTAGCTTATTAACTACCTCTAACTCAGTTTACAGAAGATAACAAAACAAAAATAATAAAAAGAGAAAGAATTTACAATGTTAATAATATTGATAATCAAAGGCTTGTCGCGCAAAGTTTTCATTTCGAATTCAAAAGCGACAAGCTTTTGAATCTATAATTCTCGGAATAACCTACGTCGCACATCCAAAGCAATTATTTTTTACTGTTTAGCGCATTTGAATAAAAGCGTGTCTTTAATTTTTTTTTAAATTGATTATTTCATTTTGTTGTTTTTTAGTAAGTAGGTACGCCTTAATCTACGCATTTTTGTTAATGCATCGTCATTTAAGGCCTTTTTCTGTAAGTTCTGAGCTATATAGTTCTTCAATGAGGATACCATTTAAAGATGCCATCCTGGAGCTGTCATCTTCAAATTATGAATTCTGACAAAAAATCAATAATCTTCGACTAAATTCATAATCTCCGACCCCAAAAACTCCGACATACCAATTTTGAATAGAAACGGTCCATTATCACAAAACTTGTCCACCATCTTGGAGCCGCCATCTTAAATTATGAATTTTGACAATAAATTCATAATCTCCGACCCGAAAACCTCCACATACCAATTTTGAATAGAATCGGACCATAATCACAGAGATCATCCGCCAACTTGGAGCCGCCATTTTGATTTTATGAATTTTGACAAAAAAAATCATAATCTTCAACCCCGAAAACCCACCACATACCAATTTTGAATAAAATCGAACCATAATTACAAAACCCGTCCGCCATCTCAAATTTATGAATTTTGACAAAAAAATCATAATCTCCGACCCCGAAAACCTCCACATACCAATTTTGAATCGAATGGGACCATCATTACAAAAGTCGTCCGCCATATTGGAGCCGCCATTTTGAATAAAAATTCATAATCACCAACCCCGAAAACCCATACATACCAATTTTGAATAGAATCGGACCATAATCACAGAGATCGTCGGCCATTTGGTTTTTTTCTCTAACAAAAACTCCATAATGCATTGTCACGGGAACTATGAACACCTGCCAAATTTCACGTTAATCGGGCAACTAGAAGTGGGTCAAATTTAACTTGCAAGATTTGATTACAGACAGACACACAGCTGGACAGGTGAAACTAAATAAAAGCTTGTAATAAAAAGTAAACAAAATAGTATTATGAAATAAATCAAAGGAAATAGTATATTAAAGTATAAGTGGATAAAAAGGGCTTTAAAACACGCGCGATTTTTCGAGCACGACGGCGCAGCCGGAGTGCTCGAAATAGAGCAAGTGTTTTTAAGACCAGTTATCCACGAATACTTTACGTTATTTTTTTTTATTGGTGCACTTTGAAATCATATATACTGGTATTATTACTACAAAAAATAGAAATAAGAACTAATAATGCAAGAAGGTTGAATTCGTGATGTGACATCAGTATACCTTTCGTTGTCATGGAAATGAGAAAACATTCATTTGCAATTTGTTACCAAAGATCAATATTTGTTGTCACCAGAGCTCAAAATGAATGATTCTAATATCGATTTTTTGAATAGTAGGCAGAATCGCGGTTAATACCGCGAAAATCCAGTGATATATATAAAAGAATATGAAAAGTTCATCAAATGGATGGAGGAGCACATATAAATGAACGAATTGTGAGTAATATTTTATTTGACAAGGTACTCCTGTCAGATCAATTATCAAAAATTTGTCATTTAGACTTCACGTTTCTCGATTTGTTGATGTTGTCATGGTTACCTTTAAAAAACGCGCGTTTTTTAAAGTTCGATTTAAACACGCTGAGGCGTGCTTTAAATGGGTAAAAAGGGGCACCAATAAAAAAAAGAAAATATGTAGCAATGTGACTAGTCTTCTTGGTTCAGCAGTTAATTTTTAGCGACTTTTTTTATTATTATTTATTCTTAATATTATACATACACGCTTCGACTCGGTCATAAAGTGTAATTTTTTTCCAGACTGGAAAACCTCCACCACAACAGTAACCCCCCCATCGCCGACAGAGCCCGAAGTAGGAATATCGACGCTCATGCAACGTATGAAGACCCTCTCGGAGCAGCAGCACGAGTGCAAGCCGGAGGAGCTGGCCAAACGGTTCCAGAACATCGAAACGCAGTCGGCGGAAATCGGCGCAGTCGGTACGAGATCGCAATCCACATCCGCCAATATCGACTGTTACGTCGAAGACGCCACTTTCTTGTACATAGACTTCGTGAAAAGGGGCGACTCGCAGGATATTCCTACGTTCAGAGTGCAGGATTACTCCTGGGACGACCACGGTTATTCTTTGGTGAATAGGCTCTACAACGATGTAGGCAACCTTCTCGACGACAAGTTCAGAACCGCCTACAACCTAACCTACTACACGATGGGCGGACGGAAGGACGTCGACACTTCCAAATTTCGGAGGGCCATTTGGTATTACATACAATGCCTGTTCGGGATCCGTCACGATGACTATGACTACGGGGAGATAGACGCTTTGGTGGAAAGGACGCTGAAGGCTTTCATCAAGAGCGCCACTTGCTACCCCGACAGAGTCACCAAGAAGGATTACGATAGAGTCCTTAGAGAGTTCCAGCATAGCGAAAAGGTGAGAACTGACAAACATTATGTTAAATCTAACAGAAGACACTCAATGATTTTCACTAAACTCGGTTTCGGTATTCAGTACCTTCTTCAGGTGGAGATAATGGAGTGAGTGCCTTTTGTTCGCTTTTCATCGAGTATCGGCAGCATCAATTCGAAAGATATTGAATCTTTCTTTTTCATTCCAGGTGCACGTAAATCTCATGGTTCTAGAGTCCAGGATGCAAGCTGAGCTGCTGTACGCGCTGAGAACCGTCAACCACTACATGACAAATTAAATCCACAGCTCCGACCATGGGAAAAGTACCGTTGCATTTTCGTGGTGGTTCGTATTAGGTTCTACCGATTTTTCCCGTAAGGACGGTAAATGTTGCCACGGGGCTACAAAACCAAATGGGTGCTTAGTATGAACGCAACTATGCATCAAAGATTCAGATTAATGACCAACAATAAAACAATCACAATCCCTACATTCGTTAGCTTTCCAATGTGGTAATCCTAACATTCCTGTATTCAGTTTGACTTTTTTCGGAATCCAAAATCAATATGAACTCATGTTATTTCAATTTTTTGCATATGCATTATTACTGATGAGCTACAGTAAGTTATGGTTACTTATGAGTAGATATGGTCACTTCTACATGAGCTACATTAATTCTACATGAGCTACATTAAGTTATGGTTACTCATGGTAACTTCTAAGTAAGCCATGGTTACTCATGAGTAACTTCTGAATGAGTAAAATACAGTAACTTATAAACGAGCAAAAGTAAGTAATCTTCACTCATGGGTAAGATATGGTAACTTCTAAATGAGCTACAGTAAGTTATGGTTACCGAAATACAGTAAATTTTTCATCGAGCTACTGTGAGTTATCGTTTCTCATGAGTAAGATATGGTAACTTGTGAATAAGCTACAGTAACTTATGAAAACTCGTTATCAAGATACAAGTAACTTATCATCGAGCTACAGTAAGTTATGGTAATGCTTAGGTAAGATATGGTAAGTCATGAATAAGATATGGTAACTAATAAAGGAACTACAGTAAGTTATGACTGAGATACTATAACTTATGAGCGGAAGATAGTAATATTAACTTATCAGTGAGATATGGTGATTTATAAATCAAATTTCGAAATATTCAATTTTTTACACTCGTCTCATATGCATTATTATCGGTGAGTTATGGTAACTCACTAGTAAGATACAGTAACTTACAAATGAGCTACAGTAAGTTGAGGTAACTCGTGAGTAAGATTCAGTAACTTATGAGCTAGTGAGGTGTGAAAATTCGTGGTTAAGATACAGGAACTTATAAACGAGCTACAGTGAGTTATGACAACTCGTCACCAAGATACGGTAACTTATGAATGAGCTAGAGTAAGTTATGGTAACTCATGAGTAAGAGGCGGTAATGCGGTAAAAGTGTTTTTGAAACGAGAAATGATTAGTGGACACATCGAAGTCAAATTATTTACAGGAACACTGGAAAGCCAAAAAGGATTCTGTAATTGTTGGTCTGAGGAAATTTGAAATCTGGACATTGCACAGTGCCGGCTAGTTTCTCTGTTAATTTGGTCATATGTGAGTGTTATTCTATAGTTGTATATGATAGTTTCACGTGGTGTTTTGAATTCCCTTCTTTAAGGTGCCTAGTTATTCTTATTATTCGAACAATATATTATGTTGATATTTTTTTATATGATTATCGGCTTTTTCCGCTGTTTTTTTTTTTTCATTATGTCGTAGCGGTGGAAAAGGGAAATTTCCAAACATACCTACATATTACATATGTGACATTTGTAAATAACTTGAAATCTTTAGATATATCTTCTTAACCTTTGTATATTGTGTACATACATTTCTGATTCTGCAAGTTGGTGCTCTCTTGAGAATATTTTTCGATAGTAACAACCCAAATGAACTGAAGGTTACTTCCATTTTTTATACCTTTCAATGAGCAAATTTAAAAAAAAAATAACGCAGCGTCAAAGATAACGAATTAGAAATTCTTGATTTTTTTATTTTTCACCAGGGCAGTGATTTTAAATAACCTCGAGAACGCTGAGCAAAGTTCACTTTCGGTAAATCGATATCTGGCCGTTTGCTCCAATTTTGTCACCCTTTCAAATAAAAATCGTTTCAAAAAGTACGTGTAGCGGGTAGCACGAAAAATCTAGGAATTTGCTTTTTGGTATGGAAATTTCAGTGAGTAATTTCGGAGCCTTAACATTTGGAGAAAATTGCCAAAATTCAATTCACATCTTGTACGGACCCAAATTCATATCTTGATCTCAGTATTAATGTTAATTTTTGTAGTATAATTTCACTGCCATATAGTTTATATTCGCATTAAATGGGGTGGTCCGTTTTTCCTCCTTTTTTTCCGTTTTATTTCTCGACCTGACTTGTTATTCGAAAATAACTTGGGAACTAAATTACACGGGGAAATATAAAGGTCCATTCTGTAAATTGAGCATACGTTTGGTAATTACCAACATACTGAATGAGTTGATCTTGCAGACTTGTTTTTTTTTTTTTTCGGGCATTGGTATATTATCCGTGACGCCCAGTTTACGTGGAGCATTACGAATTTTTTTGTGTTTGTTCTCCTTCAATATGGTGGTTATTAAAAGTATGCAAGAGGAAAAAATAATTTCAATGTTGTAAAAATCCGTCCTCGATGACATTTTTGGTGTTTGTTGCCAGACCCGTGAATAAATCGCGGAAAAACCAAGTGAGAATAGCAACTGCGTGCGTTTTTTTGACAAATATTGACAAGGAGCAACTTCCGTGGGCTTCCGGTGGTTTTTGCGTTTTTTACTTATAATTCTTGAAAGGTGCATTTTTTTGAAAAAATACAGGAGTACTTTTTTGTAGATATAAATATTCTCTTCAAAAAAGATAACTGGACATTTTTTGTAGAATGTGTATATACAGAGATGTAAAAAAAAAATGAAACAAAACGGACTGTATTTGGCGGATGTTTCCTCATATCTTTGAATATACGCATTTGACGGAGAATTGACTGAACGTTTTTTGTGAAGAGTGTTGATATCTAGAATTAAGTACTCTTGAATTTTTTGCCAAAAGTGCTTTTTTTGAGAGATATGCACAAAAAATGCGGAAACCATCGTAAGTGGCATATCGGCCACAATTTGTTTGTCAATATTATTATTTTTTTCTGTTTTTGCATACTTCTTGGGACACTCTGTATAGTTGAAACGGGACTACGAGTTTGCTCAAAGAGTTAGTTTTATTCCAATACGAAGACATTCAGTTAAGTATGCAAAAAAAAAGCAACTGTTATGAGTTTTTTTACGAATATTGACAAGAAGCAACTTCCGTGGGCTTCCGGTGGTTTTTGCGTTTTTTACTTATAACTCTAGACGGGTGCATTTTTTTGAAAAAGTACAGGAGTACTTTTTTGTAGATATAAATATTCTCTACAAAAAAGATAACTGGATATTTTTTGTAGAATGTGTATATACAGAGATGTAAAAAAAATGAAACAAAACGGACTGTATTTGGCGGATGTTTCCTCGTATCTTCGGATATACTTTTGGGGGAATTGGGAATTTTTGGAATTTTTTGCCAAAAGTGCGTATTTTGAGAGAAATGCACAAAAATCGCGGAAACTATCGGAAGTGGCATATCGGCCGGCAATTTGTTTTTCTCTTGCATATTTTTCGAGACACTCTGTATAGTTGAAACCAGACTATGTGTTTGCGTTGACAAGTCAGCTGATTTTTCAGTGGGACATTATTGAATCGTGTGCTCTTCATACTATATTTTTCTATATTGGATGTATTTACGAAAGAATTGTAATTGATTACGTTTTATCATCATACTGATTCTAATATTATAATTATGTAGAAAATAATGCTGTGATGTTTCAATTTGTGTATTTCTTTGAAACAATATTTTTGTATGTTCATCTTTGTTCTTTTCAAAATATTAATGTTAAGCTTACAATCCTCTTGTGATCATTTACTTTGTAAGTTTCACACTCAATATCAAGTAATATTGTGTTATAATTTACAAGGGAATCGTAATAACTTAGGAGGAAGATTAAAAAAAAATACAAATTGTGATGAACTGAACGAATTGCAAAAGGATTTTATTACCAATTTAATTGGAGTTTTAATTTAAACTTTAACGAGATTCTCGATTGAAGCCAAGCAACGTTGTAGTGGAAACTTCTCCATTTGTGATATTTTTCTGAATGTGATTACTGTGTAATAGAATTTTAGATTGTTTCAATTGAATACTTGCGATATAAGTTTTGTTGATGTTTAACCATAGACTTTTAGTGAGATGTTTTTAATTCGATTAATCAACTTCATATGAATATAGTAGTTTCATGATAAATGGTGTTTCATTTCAAAGTGGGGGGGGTCACAAAAAACCTGTTCCCTACGTGATTGGATGAACAGAAAGTTCCTGCTGTACTAGTAACAGGATTTCCAACGTTTAATAGATTTATGTTTTACTGAATATGTCCTTTCGACACCCTGTATCTCAAACTTGAAAATCTAGAACAATCCTTCAAAAGAAATGACAGTCCCATTCAACACTTGAGGAAAAAAAACAAATGAATAAAAACTCTAATCTAGACGTAACTGTCACCTACATTTTGAGATACACATGACCCTGTTTTAGCAAAAATAAGAGTTCATTCATTCATAACCTCATTTCAGCTATTAGTGACTGAAGAATAATATTTTGGGTTCAATTGGTCTATTAAAAATACTCATATCTCATAACTTCATTGCCATTTCGTTTCTAAAACAAAATTATTAGAAAAGTTACTAAAATGTAGCATTAAAGGAGTAGGAAAAACTACTACCCAAAAACAGGTTTCAGAAATGACACAGTGTCAAATACTCCCTTCGCTTGAGATGTCTAAAAACCCTGGTGAAGGAACTGATTCGATATTGTTTAGATTTTCGAGGGGACACCACCTGTTACTTCAACAGAGCTTCTCTCTGTGATAGTCTGTGGTAGATGGCGCCGTCCGAAAATGTTTGTTTACATTCTCGCTTAATGTCAGAACCAGCGTTGCCACTTACCGGGATTTTTCCCGAAAATCGGGAATTTCAACGTGTGCCGGAAATTGTGTTGGGATTTTTACAATTGTAGAAAAAAACGGGAATTTCATTATTATTCGTAACTTTCATTTTATTTGTAACACACTACGTCAGATATGGACCATTAGGTTCATTATATTGAGCAGACAATCAGAAAACAGGACGCCGTAAGCTGGAACGCGAAAAGCTGCTATGTGAACTAGGCATAACAGTTGACGGCCGTCAACTGTCATGTGTCACGTCATTCCTGTTTCCTGACAATGTTTTTTTGACAAATTATGAGAGCATACCACCGACATAACCTTAATCTAGACTGCTGATCCCGTATGATGAGAATTCATCCAATTACAAGATATCAAAGAGCTTTTAGAGCATGCGCATTTTGTGTCTGTGACGATTCAAAATCACATAATGGCTCCTCCTTAGATGTCAATGTCTGAAATGACATTATTTGTGCTTTCTGCGCTTTGCACAGACACATTCACGTAATTTCTATTTGGATGAGTGGTGGGGATATGACCTCTAGCGGTCTAGATTAAGGTTATGTCGGTGGAGCATACCCATAATTTTGTAGATAATTTTATCTCTGCTCGTTTGAATTTGCTGGAAAGAAACGATCAGATATAAGTTTCGGGATTTTTCCGGGAATTTACGGTACTTTTCGGGAATTCTCTAGCCTTTCGTCGGGATTTTTCTTCATATGGCGTTGGCAACCCTGGTCAGAACTTAATTTCTGACATCTGCAGCAACTTATATGAAATTATTTTCAGTGTTTTGACGGTATCTATGCGTTTTCCATCTCTTTGATTTGAAATCTTGCTTAGCTTATTCCTGAGTTTGTTCTTTAAAAAATCACTCGTTCATTATTGCTTGAATTTTCAGGTAGTGTAGTGTGTAAGGATACTTTTTGTAGAATGGGCCACATTTGTATTTTGTGTGGTCAGAATAAAGCCGCAAATTCGAATATTCACCTGTATTCAGTACCAAAAGCAAGTACTAATAATGATATTTTCATAGTTCATCATATTGTATGCATTGAATTTTATATGTTCTGCAATTTAATGACAACTTCAAATTCAAATGGTACAAAATCATAGAATTGAAATTATAATATGCTCAGTATATTATAATTTCAATTCTATGTACAAAATACGAAAAACAGCAGGACAGTGCTTTCTTTGTGCAATGTTCGGGGCCTTCTAATTCTAGCTTTGCTATTGGTGAAGTTTGACAGATGTATTTTTTCAACCAATAGCAACGCTAGAATAAGAACCCGCGAACAGTTCGTCTCAAAAAGAAAGCTGAGGAAATAAATATTGTAACGTAAATAAACTTAACTTGGTTTAACTAATTTATTTAACACTTAATCTACAACTTAATTTATATTACTACGCCACTGTATAGCTCGATGGTATGGGCTCGTTCAGACTGTCCTCTCCCTCTTGAGGGCGGTCTATTTATCTCCGATACAGCATTCTCGATGTTTCGAATTCTTCCAGTTGGCGACGGCATGTTCCAATTGTTTCCAATATTGACCGTTGCATTACGCGGAAAAGGGACTGGATGGTTCTCGAATATCTCCGGGGATGATCTCATCGCTGTCGACGGCAACATGTGAGGCGACAGGTCCGGCCTAGGTTCGTTACATTGCCCCCTTCTTAAAGACATTTCGTCCCGAAATTTCATCCTTGGAGTGTGACGATATCTGCATGACTCCCCATATCTGCACCGTGAAGTTCGATGGAAGTAACACTCCACGGTCTTCATGATCGGTCGTGGAAAAGGGTTACAGCAAACCAAAATCTTGACGCCGCTGGATCTGAATATCGCCTCCAGCATACTTCTTATGACTCTCCAGTCCAACCCATCAATACCACAGGACAATTTTGGAATTGCTAGATCCACCAGATTCTGGTCCACCATAGTATCTCTTAGTTTGGTGAGACTCTTCCAGACATCTTCATAGGACGGTTTATCTTGGGAATGCCTCTTGGTAACTAGGTAGTAGATGTTTCTCTGGCCTTTCTTCAACTGTAGCACCCCACCAACTTCTGGATTCTGCTCCCGCAGTGTTTGGAGTTGACCAAATTTCTTGGAGAACACTACGGCGATGCCCCTGGACATTCGAAGATCTTCTGCCACACAGTGCGCTAGTGCGTAGTCAGCAGGCACCTCGAAAGGTCTCGTGACTCCTCTCTAGTAACCCATGTAGAACTTTCTGCCCGTTTGAATACAAGGACATAAACTTCTCGAACGTCATATCATCCTCCGGTGGCTTGAGGGTGCGAACTTGGTCATGGTTTCCAGCGTAAGGGCCAACCTGTTGAAATGGACGACCCTTGGTTTCCCTCGGGGTGGCTTATGGATTCGGTACACAAGGTCGTTTATCCTTTTCACGATCTTATACGGGCCTTCCCACGAGTTCCGCAACTTTGGGTGATAGTCCACGACGACGTTTGGGGTTGTACAGCCAAACCAGGTCATCAACCTTAAATCCTCCAGCGTCGGCCTTGATGTCATAGGTCTTCTTCATTTTATCGCTGGCACTCTGGATGTTCAACCGGACTCGTTCGTGGATGTCGTCCATTCTCTGCCGAAGTTTGCTGACGTAGTCCCTCTCCGCAGTGTCTTGTCCTGGCGGTATCCCAAACTTCAGGTCACAAGGCAGTCGCAGTTCTCGGCCCATTATAATACTAGCAGGAGTTTGACCGGTGGACTCGTGTACTGCGGATCGATAGGCCATCAGGAACAAATGAAGATACTGGTCCCAGTCTCTTTGATGGTCAGAGACAACCTTGGACAAGTGGCGGTTGATCGTCCTGTTCATCCGTTCCACCATGCCATCGGACTGCGGATGTAGGGCCGTGGTTCTTGTCTTGCGGATGTTCAGCAGTAGACATATTTCTTGGAAAAGGTTGGATTCGAAATTTCTGCCTTGATCCGAGTGCAGCTCCATTGGAATACCGAATCGACATATCCACTCTTTCACCAAGACGTCGGCGACGGTGATGGCTTCCTGGTTGGGCAGGGCATAGGCTTCCGCCCACTTACTGAAGTAGTCCATTGCCACAAGGATGTATTTATTCCCGTGGTCGGATACGGGAAACGGGCCGGCGATGTCAATGGCGATTCTCTCGAACGGGCTGCCTACGTTGTACTGACGCATCGGGGCCTTGGGGCGTATTCGAGGTCCATTGCTAGCAGCGCATCAGCGCACTTCCTGCACCAGTCCTGGACGTCAGCTTGACAATTGGCCCAGTAAAACCGTTGCCTCACTTTCTGCAGGGTCTTCGTCACTCCCAGATGTCCTCCGGCGACTCCATCATGGATTTCCCGCAGCACTTCCTCTCTTCTGTTCCTGGGAACAATTATTTGGCGTCTGTCTTCCCCACCAATATCGGCCTCCAACACACGTTTCAGGATCCCATTGTCCAGAATAAGAGAGTTCCATTGTGCCCAATAGGACTTAACAGCCGGCGAGTAACCTGCGACTTCCTGCCATGATGGTCTTCGATTGCCCTTCTTCCAGCTGACGACTAAGCCAAGGTCGGGGTCTCTCTCTTGGTCTTTCTGGATCTTGCTGTCATTCCAGTTGTCATCCATTGCCGCGGTTCTACAAAGTGTTGCTTCTTTCTCTTCTGCTCGTCGGCAATGTGAGCAATCATCTGGACATGGTCTTCGCGACAAGGCATCTGCATTCTTATGGCTAGTTCCGGCTCGATGTTCGATCTCGAAATCGAATTCTTGGAGTCTCTCGATCCAACGTGCTACTTGACCCTCAGGATTTTTGAACTGTAAGAGCCATTTGAGAGCTGCATGGTCAGTTCTCAACAGGAATCTTCTTCCATACACGTACTTGTAGAAGTGCTCCACTCCCTTTACAACAGCTAACAGCTCTCGCCTGGTGACACAGTAATTGCGCTCTGGTTTGCTGAGCGTCTTGCTGAAATAACCAATGACCTTCTCCTGCCCCTCCTGGATCTGAGATAGGACAGCTCCAAGTCCCACGTTGCTGGCGTCCGTATCCAAAATGAACTTCCGTTGGGTAAGGGATAGCTCAGAACAGGTGCGTTAATCAAAGCTCCCTTCAGCTTCCTGAACGAGTCTTGGCATTCTTCGGACCACTGGAACTTTGTTTGACCTTCCGTGAGCCTGGTCAGTGGTTTAGCGATGTTTGCGAACCCCAGCACATATCGGCGATAGTATGTGCACAAACCAAGGAAACTTCGAAGTTGGTGAATGTCTTTTGGGATGGGCCAATCCTTAACAGCTTTGATCTTCTGGTCATCCACTGCTACTCCTTCCCAGAGACAACGTGGCCGAGGTATCGTACTTCTTTTGGAACAGGTGGCATTTCTTAGGGCTCAGCTTCAATCCGGAGTTCCTCAATCGCAGGAATACTTCCTCCAAGTTTTCACGTGGTCCTCGAACGATCTGCCGACCACAATTATGTCGTCGAGATACACTAGACACGTGTTCCATGAGAGTCCCTTCAGTACTGTTTCCATCAATCTTTCGAATGTGGCGGGAGCATTACAGAGCCCGAATGGCATAACGGTGAACTGCCACAATCCTGAGCCGATGGTAAAGCAGTCTTTTCTCGATCTTCCTGAGCGAGTTCTACTTGCCAGTATCCACTCTTCAGATCAAGGGTCGAGAAAATCGTGGAACCAGCCAACGTGTCTAGGGTGTCATCTATTCTCGGGAGAGGGTAACTGTCCTTCTTCGTGACATTATTAAGTTGGCGATAGTCTACACAAAAGCGTGTCGATCCATCCTTTTTCTTCACCAGTACGACTGGAGAGGACCAGGGACTGTCAGATGGTTCGATAACTCCTTCTTTTCCCATATCGCTGACTATTTTGTCAGCCTCTTCCTTCTTGGCAATTGGAAGTCTTCTTGCTGATTGCCGGATCGGTCGGGCACCCCAGTATCAATCTTGTGCTGGACCACATTAGTTCGACCCCTTTTCCTTGTCCGGTATCGAAGATGTCTTGGTACTTTTGACTAAATCTCTTAGTTTGGGCTGTTGAGCTGGTTTTATGTCTTTGGAAGAGATGGCAACTAATTTTTCTAGTTCTGTGGGCAAGTTGTTGGGTTGGCTAATCGTACCTCGTACGCCCCGGATCACAGATGAAACTGACGAGCAGTGCCCTAAAATTGTTCCTTTCTTTGGTCACTGGAAAGTAATTGACATTCATGACCCTTACCGGTACAAATTTTTCAGCACGTAACAGGGTTTTCCCTAGGGCAATCCCTCGTCAATTTTCTCATCATGAAGTTTGGGCTCGAACATCATCACGTCTCCACTGCTCGCACTCCCGTCCAGGCGAGCCTCCAGGATGGTTTCAGCCCTCTCAGGTACGCTTATATCTTCAGCCAACAGCACACGGATCAACTCTTCACTTCTCCCATGAAGTACCAGCTCTTCTCCGTTGACACGTAGGACGCCGTCTTTGAAACCCAATTCAAACCCTCTGGAATTCATGATGTCCATTCCGATGATTGCATCGTCTTCGATGTCCGCTACAAGTGCCTGATGTTTCACTTTAGTGCTGCCCAAAATTATTTCAATCGGTAGCTCGCCATATACAGTAGCTGGCTCCCTGTTGCTGTGCGTAGCTTCAAGTTGTCAGTTCAATTCGTTCCGGTGTTCTGGCAAAGGAAGGTCCGAGAATTGTCCTAGTCGCACCTGTATCTAGCAGCATGGTGCAAGGCTCGTTATTGATGAGACCGTCTACGAAAACACCTCTGTTCTGTCGTTGCAGGATAGCGACATATGCGTTGTTAACCAGGGCTTGCTGGACACAGGCCGACGATTGCCCTTCTCGTCGACCTTCTTTAGTTTTCCTGCATCGGAGTCGTGTTTTCGAATGTTGGACATTTGCTACGCACATGTCCAATTTTGCCACAATTCCAGCATCTTATCTGTCTTTTCTCAGGGAACACTTCCTTAATCACTTTCCTTATGGCAGCTTCCAAATTAGCAGGCTCCTGTGAGTCTTCCTCTATCATTCGGACTTTACTCTGGCTTTTGCAAGATTGTTTCGCTGCCTCGAATTCCAAAGCGCGTGCCAGTGCGTCTACGAGATGTGTTGGACGGGCTAGTGTCAACGCTTGTCTGGTTTCTTGGTCACGGAGTCCATCCAGGAATGCTTGAACCGCTAGTCGCTCCATTACATTTTCTGGTGTGGCTGGATATGCGAGACGAACCAAGCGTGCAATGTCAGTTTCGAATTCTTGTAAGGATTCGCCCGATTTTTGGCAGCGATTTTTCAGCTGGGAGTGGTATACGTGTTCCAAATGGGCGTGGCCATATCGTAATTCTAGATGTTTAATCAGCTGATCATAGTCCTCCTGTTCTTGGGCGGTGAAGTTTGTAGAATATTTGTCGCTTCTCCACGTAATGCAAGTGTCAGTGCTACAGCTCTTTCCCCTGCATTCCATCCGTTTGCTTTGGCCGCTGCTTCAAACTGCCGGCGGTAATTTGCCCATGGAGTTTTTCCGTCGAACTGAGGCGGCTTCATGGAAAGCTTCCCTATTTCTGAAATGACCTTGACATCTTTTATACCCTCTTGAACTTTATCCACGTTTAAACTCAAGTCCAGCTTTGCATTTTCGTTAACCATCTCTGTGGAGGACGCATTATTAATTTGTTTTTCCAGCTTACTGATCGTTTCCTTTATTTTGTCCATTTCTGCCTCGATTCCGTCTTTGATTCCATCGCTGATTATTTCCTTCATCTTGTCCATCTCTGCCTCGACCCCATCTTTGATTTTATCTACCTCCGTGTTCATTTGCTCCCTAATTTTATCTATCTCTGTCTCAACGGTTCCCATTCTTTCTTCTAGGAAATTAGCCACACCACACAATTCTTTTTTAGGCCTTCTGTGTTTCCAGGAACTTCTCTTCCAGGCTTCTTGAATTTTCTAGAAGCTTCTCTTCCAGATTTCTAGAATTTTCTTCCAGGCTTCTTGAATTTTCTAAAGCTTCTCTTCAGATTTCTAGAATTTTGTTGCAGCTCTTCTTTCAAGGATTTTATTATCGGACTCAAATCACCTCCGGGAACTTCGAATAAAAATGTTTCGGGGTCCTCACCTTCTTGTATAAGTCCTTCTGCAAGTCTTTCCTGGAGTACTTGCTTTTTACCCGTTGTTTCCAGTTCCCTTTCCTCCAATTCCTGTTTCAATTCCGCTACCTTCAAATCCGCAAGGCGCACTTTTCTTGAACACATTTTGTCTTTGACGAGGTATCAGTCTGTTTCACACGAAAAGTTTATCAGTTTGTTAAAAATTCACTTCGCGAATTCTTTTCCGGGCCTTTTTTTTTCCGAAGGTTTAACCGGGCCACGTCTATTTCTGTTTCACGCGAAAGTGTATCAGTTTATATTCCCACGCACAATTGTCCACTTCGCGAAAACCGGGCCACTGTCTATTTTCTGTTTCACGCGAACAGTGTATCAGTTTATATTCCCACGCACAATTGTCCACTTCGCGAAAACCGGGCCACTGTCTATTTTCTGTTTCACGCGAACAGTGTATCAGTTTATATTCCCACGCACAATTGTCCACTTCGCGATCACTTGTTTATTTTCAAAATCTCACTTCCGACACCATTTGTAACGTAAATAAACTTAACTTGGTTTAACTAATTTATTTAACACTTAATCTACAACTTAATTTATATTACTACGCCACTGTATAGCTCGATGGTATGGGCTCGTTCAGACTGTCCTCTCCCTCTTGAGGGCGGTCTATTTATCTCCGATACAGCATTCTCGATGTTTCGAATTCTTCCAGTTGGCGACGGCATGTTCCAATTGTTTCCAATATTGACCGTTGCATTACGCGGAAAAGGGACTGGATGGTTCTCGAATATCTCCGGGGATGATCTCATCGCTGTCGACGGCAACATGTGAGGCGACAGGTCCGGCCTAGGTTCGTTACAATATACTACCCTGTTACTGAATTGAAACTAAAATGAAATTGGCGCCATCTGACACGCTGGTAATCTCTATTATCAAGTAGGCCAAGTGTCGCCAAGTCGATCCCAAACTTCTACAGGTATAAGTGCAAGCACCAGGATTTTCAGACATCTTACCTTCGCTGAAGTTCACATCTTGAAAGACCCTGAAGGAATTTCTACGGCTATGGGTTGTGTAGTTTCTGAGAAAATAATAGGGCCACCTCTCAACAATTTCCTGAACTATATTTTACAAAGTCCTGTTATTCATCGTCGAATTAGTCTTGCCATCTAGTGATTGATCTCTAAGATTCGTTGAATTCTGTACACAAACCATTGTCTAAAGATATCTTTAGACAATGCACAAACTATTCATTTTGTACTCAATGAACCTGACAGATGGCACCACTCGTCATTACCAATTTGTTGATTCGAAGTTTCCGTGACAGATGGCGCATCGTTTTAGAGTACATTGTGATTCATTCACATCGTACATTTATGATTAATTGGGACTTGGACTTCTCTTACAAACTCTCTTAGAGGTAGGTATATTATTGAACTTCGCCCAAATTTATTGGAATGGGCTCAAAGTTTCCACAAATATTCTCAATAAATCGAAACAGGGAAGTGAACTATCACGAAATTACATTTAAAACGCGCTTCGCTTAACATCAATTCAATGTATGGGTTATCCACAGAAAACGTATCCACAGAGTTCTAAAAAAATCAATAGAGCAAAAATAAATTAACACACCAACCAGAAACTCCCAAGAAATCAACAGGTTTAAGTTATAAATTCCAATATAAAAGGTTTTGAAAATCGTGAAAAATGCATGTGCTCTTCTGGAAAACAAACCGAAGTGGTTCCGCGGTGACGTCACCTTCGCTGGCGGAGAGCGAGGGGAAGGTAGAAAAGATCGACGAACTCGGCCATCCTTCATTATGTATTATCGTTGGGAGAAGCCGATCTCCTCATATTGTCAGCTGAAAGATATATGAAATGTGTTCAGACTTTACTTTTCCGTTTCGAAGATACATGCAACTTGTTGCTAAAGCTGGACACAGTGATGTGTGTGCAAGCAGGTACACCAATGGAATAGGGCAGTTCCACACAAGATGACAATTTAAAAAAACCTTCAGAAGTTCTGCCTATCCAATTCGACTTTCGGCTGTCGAGGGAGACATATGTCTTCCAGGTGGTTAGGTTAATGTGAAAATTGATGTCCAGCCGTAAAATACGTGCAATCCATACAAGATTGAGTGTTTGTGAAGTCATGCCGTTAGAGAACAGCATCGCAGCTGTTCAACGTGCATTGCATTTTTTTAAGTTTAGAAAAAGTATCACTCGTGGTATCACTCCGAGTGAGACAACCAGGGTGCCAAGGACGAAGCGTCATTACATAAGAAATTACGTAGTGCTGGCCAAATGCATCATACTCCCAGAGAAAAAGATAGCCATTAATCTTTGAGAGAGAGAGAGACTTTCGTTGTATGTATGGAAAATCGCCAATATATGAAGCCTTTATATATTTCTCAATATCAAATTATCATTCATAGAGATTTTGTGTCTGAAAATGTGAACAGTTGGTAGCGCAAAAAATAATTTGTCAAAAAAGATTGAATAGCAATTGACAACAACGGAAGTCAGCAATAATAGTGAGAAGTGGTGCTCTTCTGCGTTAAAGTTCAAATGGCATCTTGACAGATGACAGTCGAAAATTTACGAATCATATTGGGACAGGCACCAACACTCGAAATATAAACACTAAATTGCCTATTAATATAACTTTTTTTTATACAAAAATATAAACACTTTGGGACTTGAAATAATCGATCCAGCATATTCAGTTTGTGATTCTCCACACAACTTGATGAAATTATTACAATTGGAGGCAGAAGTTTTGGAAGGTTTTTTCGAAGTTGGCAACTTGTTGGCACTATTGTATTGTATTGTATTGATTTCATCAGGGTTGTGTAGATAATCACAAACTGAATATGCTGCATCATTTATTCTCAGTCCCAAAGTATTTATATTTATGTATATAAAAAAGTTATATTAATAGGGAATTTTGTGTTTATATTTCAAGTGTTGGTGTATGTCCCAATCTGATTCGTACTTTTGTGCATCATCGACTATCATCTGCGATCAAAGAGAGTAAACGTTATCTGAGTAGGAGAGTCTATTCCCCATAAGGCAATGGTGACACTAACAGAAAGAGATGAAAGATCATTTGTGAGTCATAGTGACGTATATGGACATGTCATGGCCACCATTCTCTATGGACAGTGGCGGATAAGTGGACTTCTATATTGGACCACACCGTATGTTACGCTGGCCACCTGTACAAAGAGTAGAACAATAATCTTTGACCTGTACTCATGTTCATGTACGTCACTATGACCCGATAATGCTACAAGACTCTGATTGGTTAGAGCTTATTAGTACCTCCTATTCAGATAACGTTTACTCTCTTTGATCGGGGATGCCATTTGAACCACGCCACTCCTTCCTCTTGTTGCTTGATTCCCGTTGTTATCAATTGTTATTGTGTTATTTTCTTATTCAATCTTTTTTTCACAAAATATGTTATGCGCTAGGAACTGTTCACAGTTTTAGACACAAAATCTCTATGAATGACACATTTGATATAAGAAATATATAAGCATGACCAAAAGTAATTGATTTGGTATATCAAATTGGCGATTTCCCATACAACCAAAGTCAAACAATGGTCATTGGAGAGGCAGAACTTTTGAAGGTTTTTTTAAGTTGGCAACTTCTGCGGAACTCCTCTATTACTATTTTTGTAGAGCGCCATCTGTGATTAAACCTTGAAGAAAATGGTTTCAATACTCCGGTTTCTCCCAAACACTCGTGAATTCTTTAGAATATTCTACGGTCCGGTAAAGGACGATCAGGGTGGCGTTCTTCTGGCTACACAATTACTTTCAGTTCTTAGCCCGTTACAAAACTGCATATCCCTTATTTCGAAATTTGAAAACATCGTTACCACACTAAATGTATACTGTTACGAATCCACTACTCCACTGCTCGTTGTTTACGCCTGGTTAATTTTAAGAATGTAGCCTGGTCGACGTCATCGGACTTCGAGAAAAATAGACAGTCCATCAAATCCTAAACTTGCCTGTTGACTATATAAACAGCCGCATGTCGCGTGGATGGATTCATTCGAGGTATTGTGTTCTTTGAGTGCCGTTGTATAGAAGAATTGATTAGTAGTGCGGTGTCGCAATTTAGGAAAAATTTAAAACTCTGCAACATCCAAATGCAAGACATGAATTTTATGATGGGGATAAATTTCAATTGTAACATTTATCGTTATAAATCGTTCATCTAATATAACCATATACTTGTCAGCTAGCATGTGTACAGGGCAAACTTGAGTAAAAACATATATACTTTATTTGAAAATTTATTAGATACAAAAATAGATACATTTCTAAAAACATGATCATTAAAATAGGCATTTTGGTTGTCAAAAAAAAACATACATTTGATCGTTCAAACTGCATAGGTGCTCAGGAAACTCTTAAGCTCCCGCCTAGTGACTGAAAATTAAAAAAAACACATTACAAAAAAAAAACATCAATTAATTAATATAACAGGGTGAAAAGGGAAACATTCTCAATAGAATATTGATAGAAAGATTTTATGAACATCCTGTTTATATTTTCAACAAATCAATAACAGGGTGGTTCAGAATTATGATACAAAACCCACAAGCTAATTCTGTAACTTCTTTTAGTACCTATAAATATAAGTCTTAAAACTTTTTAACAAAAAATTAAACCAACGAAATACCGAACTGAAAAGTAAAAAATAAAATAAACCTTCTTAGTTTCAGTAACTAAGCTCCTGAACTAATGTAAGTAACTAATTTTGAGTCGGCGCCAAACAAACAAGCAAATGAATTAGGTAAGGCGTAAAATTATGGCATCGAGTTGCGCGGTGACATTCTGATAATTTTTTTCAAGTAATTTAATGATCTTCGTTGATTGTTCGTTTGGCGCCGACTCAAAATTAGTTACTTACATTAGTTTAGGAGCTTAGTTACTGAGACTAAGAAAGTTTATTTAATTTTTTACTTTTCAGTTCCGTATTTCGTCCGTTTAATTTTTTGTTAAAAAGTTTTTATTTTTCAATTTTTTGTGGCTAAAATCTAGTAATTACTACCTACTTGTTTTTTGATTACTTCCAAAATACTCACTTACCCACCTTACTTCAACTATTACCAGTTGAATAATATGATTATCTACTTTTACTATTTGTTGTAATATAAATTATTTTTGTTGTTCTGGTTAGTTTATTTCATTACTTTGTATATCATTCCATCCTCTCATAGAATATAATGATTTTGACGGATGTGGAACAAAAATAATGTCAGTAGCGATCTGTCATTGTCAACTATGTATGTGTGTGCCAATGTTCACAAGTGAAAAATCAATTATCCCCTATTTTTCTACCCGTAAGGGTGGATAATTTCATTCGAAATCCAAATATAAGGTATACCCTATCTATTAAAAAAAGAATCATCCAAATCGAAGAACCCAGTACAAAGTTATGCCTGATAGAATCAGTTAACGGACCAGAATTCAGAGGTGAGTGATCAATATCCTTCATTTTGCTACCCTTAGGGGTGGATTTCATCTTTTAAATTCAAATGGGACCACCTTCGAAGTACACCCTATCCACTGTAAAAAGAATTATCGGAATCGGACGTCTCAGTAAAAAGTTGTGCGTGATCATACATAAAAAAATATATATATACGCGTCAACTAGAGAACCTCCTCCTTTTTGGTTTCGTCGGTTAAAAATGCCTCCTGACAGATATAGGGTATTGAATATTATCAAGAAATTATTCTCCAGAAGCATTGTTGGAAAAGCTCTTGATAAAAACATATATGCACACATTTCAAATCATTTATGTGGATAGATTTTTGAATAGATCAAAGCATAGTTAGCAAACTCAACTGAAGAAAAAAGCCATGATTCAAATCAAGACTGCTCGCGGAAATGAATCCGAAAACAACTACTTTCCTGGCTTACACCCTGATGATCATATTTACATCTTTCAGAATAACGTACCTAGTCAAACGCTTACTTTGCAAATGCTTGCCCAAAATAAAGATGTATTAATAAAATATATTTGGAATGGAAACCTGCACAGCAATTTCAGGGGATTAACCAGAACCCATTTTACACAAACACACATATTTTATACATTTTACAAACGCGTATGCAGGCACATATCCACTCCAAAACACCTGCTGTGTAGTATAATGAAAAGAAGCTCATCATTTATTAATAAATACTTACGGAAATACTTTGCCACAACGCGTGGTGTAGTTGGATGCTCTTCGAGATCAGCGATAACTCTCGAAAGTTTCCAACTGATTTCGTTCAGAAGTTTTCGATCAACATGGGATATGAGATTGTCACTGTCGTACCAAAAGAAACTGATTGTGTGGTCAGCGATCATCTCTTGGTAGTCTTTCAAAACCTGAAATTGATTGAAGTTTTGTATGCCAACAACATGACGTTCATTTCAATTATGTGTTATGTGGCTTGCTGGGAGGGGGTATGAGAAAGTAGTAGGTGTTCCACAAGGCCCACATTATTTATATTTTGGGTAAAAGATGTATTACAGGGCATTGTGAATAATGAAAATATGCAATTGCTGAAAATTGCAGGATACACAAATATATTACCTGTTGAACAATCTACGATTTTGGAATAAAGCTCTAGAAAAGGCACAGGAATTGTTCACCATTAATACTTATACCCAAAATGGTTAGTCACACATTTTGATTTTTCAGCACACAAGGAATTCTAGTAAAACATCCATAACTTACTTTCATAAAAACAATGCTCAGCGGTTCATTCCAGAAAGACGGCGGCTCTTCCTCAACTTCCCAGAGAAATACATTTTTTATGAAGTAACTCGCCATGCATTCGTGTCTGAGTTTGTCTCTCATTTTCTGGAATACACGAGTTCATCAACTCAGGATGATAAAATGAAGTATAGTTACCTTCATTAACCTCAAAGCAGGTTTGAGCCTTTGTTTATCGTTTATGAGCTCCCTTTCTTGGGGTTGGAAAGATACTCGCCAATACCTGGTGCTTTTATTATTTCCTTTGACAGGCTTCGCAACGATGAATATTTCAGGCTAAAAATAAGACTTATGGGACAACATTGATAATGAAAAACAGTGACAGCATTAAAGTATTTTTATGAATGAATTTGACATTGGCAAAACAAATTAATGCCGAATATTTCTCCATCATTCAAAATGGAATTGATATACATCAAAAACAAAATCGGTCCCAGAGTAGACCCTTGTGGTACCTCCATTAGGAAAGTGCTGTTATTGTTGACAAATACATACCTTTAATTTAATAACTGATTTATTTTTTCATTGCATGAAATATACCTTATAAGACACGGGATTTGGTTGGAATCCATTGGTAGGGTACTGGGATCCAGGAAAAACGAAACATGGCACAAAGTCTAGGTTCATATTTACGGTTTTTCCATCAACTTTACCAGTAACCCAAAACGTAAAGGCAGGCCCATGTCTTCTAAAAGTCAACTGGAACAAATTATGTTTTCCAAACAAATCCAAAAAATCTGGTATGATTGTTGAGATGCCCTAATAACAAATGAACTCATAGATGTGTCCTTTATATACTTCATGTACAAACGATTTATTTTTGGGTTAGCATTGTCCAAAGATATATAGTCAGTCAATCTCCGAAAGCATTGAATGCAATTGCCACAGACAATAAAGAAAAATACAAAATATAATTTTTTGTAAATTTTGGACACCAACGAACTAACTACTTACTAATGCAATGAAACCCGTAGGTTGACTGGCTATAGGGAGCGTGCCCAAAGCACTATGCAGAAAATATTGATTGCAGTAAATAAAAATAAATTAATACCATCTCAACATACGACATAATGTAACCACCCTGTACGGTGTTATGTTATTGTTTTTTTTTAATTTTTTGGCCTTAATGAAAGTATCTATTTTGCTGGTAAATTATGAGATTGAAATTTTATTATTGTAAGAAATAATGGAAGAGCTCATATCTTAGTATTTACAAATTTTATCTTCTTTCATTGAAATAATATTCATAAAAGTTGTTCAATTTATTGTAAGTGAAATATTTCTCTATATGGTGATTACTGGAAGTCAACCATCAATCTTCGATGGGAGATTGAAAAATAATCTATTATAATAATAATCTATGTTTGGTAACAGATTCGGGTTTTTTTATACGACGGTGGAGTATAATATTTTGTTTGACTAAATTTTTGAAGTATAGAGGGATATTTATCTGAAATTTCGGGATAAAGTGAGTTTTTCGTGAGTCAAAATGGGTGGTGTTTAAGTAAGGGATTTTTATTGTATCGGTAGATCGAAAGGGAATATATAAGAGTGGGACAGAAAACTGAGACAACTATTAGGAAAAATTGGTTATTGGAGTCAACAATTGTTCTACAGGGTAAGTGCAAAGCTTTTAGGAGAAAAGTAGTATAACGCTGGCTTTAATTTTACTCTTGGGGTGAACCACATGTACAAAAATAGTTCGTATTTATGCAGGTGTATTACCGGTTCTGGTATTGACGCCAATGCACAAAAAGTTTAATTAAAATTAGGGAATTATCGGTAAACATAAAATATGAGGGTTTTACGGGAAATATGGATTTGATTTGTTTTAAAAATAAAAGTATGAGCTCTTTTATTGAAATAAATTTGGCGTTGATCGATGTTTTCAAATTTATGGTTTTAATCTTTGGTTGAGGCTAGATATGATTTTATTATATTGTTATTGTTTTTCGATGATTTTTTTTAACGATGTTATATTTTTTTATGCTCTTATTCAATAGAAGTATTAAAGTTATTTCATGTATTATTTGAAAATAGAGTAAAGCAATAGATAAATTGAATTCAATGTAAAAGTCAATTTATTTTAGAAGAAAAGTATATACATTTTTCCATATTTAGAAAAATTATATTTGAGGAAAAAATTACTATTTGATTTATTGGAAAAGAAAAGTTGTTCAAAAGAAGACCTCGCATGTTAAGCCGATGCCGAATTTATTGTCCTATGACTAAAATTAATCAGTGCGTTACAAGAATTTATTTTATCAAAATCTGGTAAACTAAATTATTTTCAAAATTTGTGGAGTGTGTAGGAAAAATATATTTTTTGCCATTCCCGTATAATATTCAAAATATTATATGTATTCTTTTAGTCTTATTAGAAACAAAAAACCAGATAACGTGACTATATGGGGCATCAGAGAAAGATAGTGATAGTAAGTATGAATAATTTATATTTGTTTAAAAGAACGGTATATTATTGACTACTTTTACACTGGTGACCAGTGGCGGGATTGAAAAAGTATAGTATAATTTTTTTAGTTTTATAAGAATTTAAATAAATATTTTGTTCCGATAATTTTTCAAAGAGTATGGTCTAACAATAGCTACTACTTGTACAACTGGTGACATCGGCAAAATATTATTTTTAAAAAATTAATTTTTTTCTTGAAAAAATTAAAATAAAAAAGTTGTCAATAGTCAATTGACGTCTTTTACAATCAAAATGAAATCATAAAATTTATCATTCTACCCAGACATGATTGCTTACCCTGAATGTTCCATGTCGTTCGGTAATAATGTGGCAAATACGTTTTTTTCCCGATTTATGTCCGTATGAATCTAAGAATTTCGATGATTTCGATAATGTCTCATGGAACCATAGCATAACTTTATCAGTGTCTAAATAATCTTCGTTATTTATCAAACGATGGAGACCACTGGAATACACAAGAAAAATAAAATGCTGAATTCGAGGTGGGAAGGGACGAGGTTTTACTCACTTCATGCCATAATACGGATGGCGTCTGCTAATTCTATATCCATTTCTATAAAAAAAAGAATCTTATTGCGAGAATCAGATCATAGTTAAAAGTCAATTTGAAAATAAATACTATTTCTGAAATTGAAGATTGGGTAAGGTTCTGTTCCCTTTTTTTATGTGGGATAGTGTCTAGATTTGTTTTTTTTGCGGACTGGGACGAGATGTGAATTCTTGTTTGGGCACAATAGTGGCAGTAGCTGAATTTGTTCGAAATATCGAACCGAACTGAGCGAAACAAAAGGCATCATGTTCTAGGTCGAAATAATAGATTCCGCATTTGGTGAGATTTAAGGAATGTAGACTGTGTAGACCAAATTAAATCAACAAAATTTACAAATTTACTAATACACAAAATAATCATCATTAGCAGCATTCTTTTTGAGAGTAAATTGCTCGCGACTTTCAATGCCAATGGGGGATTTTTGTAATGGTTGCAAACCTATATTTTTTTATGAAAAACCTCTGCCACTTCGATAGGGAACACGCATCAGTTTGCTACTCAAAAATTACATTCAGTGAAAAAAATCCTCAAACCCCAAAATATCATCGAAGTTTTCGGGTTTCAAAGGGGAGTTCCACACAAGTTGCCAACTTAAAAAATAACCCTGAAAAGTTCTGCCCCTCCAATGACAATTGTTTGACTTTGGTTGAATGGAAAACTGCCACTTCGATATACCAATTCAATTACTTTTGGTCTTGAAGCGCTTATATATTTCCTATATCAAATGAGTACAATAGAGAACATGCAAGATTTATTTTTTTGCATCAGTTTGCTCCTCAAAAATTATATTCAGTGAAAAAAAATCTCAAATTCCAAGAGCCGAAATTTTCAGGTTTAAAGTTTTTCCTCAATTCAAACTCGATTTGACTTTCACCCAAATAAGTTCCCCCAAACACAAACAATACTATTTCTTACAAGCCAAACATAAACTGAACCCTACTTTTATTGCGTTGTTTTGTAACAATTAAAAATACTATAAACAATCACCAATAACATTATTACCACAACAAATAAACGAAGACAGATGAAATTATAGTTGACAGTCCGGGGCACTAAAGTTTGAACTGTGTGAAGTAACCATGCATACGTCCATCAGAGGCGCTAGTCTTTGCATTCTTTACATGTCTTAGTTTTGGTCATAAGGCTGTAAATAAATATTAGACAAACAATTTTCTAGATAATTTTGTTCTTTTTGTTTGATTTCTAGGGATTTTTTGATAATTCTGCCATGCAACCCAACTTCACAAAGAAAAATGAACTCGATCTAGGGATTTCCACTGAAAAAATTAGCCATAATAATCAAAACTGAGGTACGCCGTTTATTTATTTTCAATTTTTATACGAAATTTGACAAAAATCAGGGCAATTAGGATGGGACATTGCATATTTGGAATCTACGCATACGACTTTGTTATGAAATTTTTTTTCCTACGTTCCTCAAACAATTTTTGAGAATACTACAGCGTTTTGAAAACGCCGAGTTTCAAAACGCCTCCATGACCTTGGAGAGAGAGAGCGGGACGTCACAATACTGTTGGGCCCGTTGATCCTCTCTTCTGCAATAGGCAGCGATCACGAGTTGCTGTCGCTAATATTGTGAAGTATTTATTGGACGCGTCGTTATCAATGTTCATTTTGTAATTTTCAAAATGCCTACTCCAAAAATGAGTAAACGTTGGTGTTATGATAATTCAACAAAAAAAGACACCGCAAAAATTATTTTTTGCGTGCCCTTTGAAGAAAAAAGGAAAAAAAAGTGGTTTTGTGTTGCTTGTCGCAAGTACATACCAACAAAAACACAATTGTTTTGCTGCGAGGATCATTTTCACTTTGATGGGTGATTTCACGCTCTTTGAAATTATGATAATATCGAGTAAACTGCACATCAATTTGTTTTTCCTGAGCTGTCACTAAAAATTCGCGTAAAAAGTATTTTTTCGAATCGTTTGTGTACGGCGCAAAAACTACAGCAAAATTATGGAATTCAGATACTTTTATGAATTATTTTAGTTGTTCCTACTGAAGACAAAACGGTTTTTTTTCAATAGCACAGTACTTCGGTATCAGAGGTTCTTCGTTCCGGCGATATAACCACATTAAAAAAGCTATCGCATGTTTACAACCCCTCAAAAAAAAAAGGGCTGCTTTTTGAAAAATGTTGTTACAACAAGGTAAATATAAAGTTACTCTACACATGCACTCTGAATATAAGGAAAAAACTTTTCCTACGTGTTTTTTGCCTCCTGAACACGAATCCGGAAGAAAAATGCGGGGGTCTCATACCGTTCCAGAGAACGTTTAAAAAAAATTTAACCTCTTTTTCAAGCACTGTTTTTTCGCACAAAACTCACTAAAAATTCTTCCTTCTTTTTACCAGCATAAACAATACACCCTAAATCACTTAATTTCGGCACAACTTTGCACAAAATATCGAAAAAATCTTCGGTGCATTTAGTCAAAAGTTGAACCTGTTATATCAAATGGCACTATTTATACAACAATATTAAGTTTATGCTAAAAACATGTGACCTTGAAAATCCACACTTTAAGAAACTTACAATTATGATAAAAATACAGAATACATCTGCCAATTGGAGTGAATGATCATACATCTCTTTGGACATTCTCATAAATTTGAAATGTTGATCGGAATCTGCCTACAAGGTTCTCATATCTTTGAGCACTGCCGCAAAAAATCCATTGTGATCCCTGTTTCTATTCATAGGTCTCACCTTGAACCTTCTGATACGCTACTTCTTTTTAGCAATAATCAAACTACTAATGCAGACCTGCAGTGCAACCGAAGCCCTAGCAAGCAAAACAGTTTTGTTTTTCTCCAATTCCATAATCTCAAAAAATAACAATGAAATGACTGATTGTCATTGGTCCCTTTCAGTAACTGTCATTCTTAAGTTTATGCTAACACTAAAACTTGTATAAAATAGGATTTATACATAATTATTTTTACGCTTATGTTTATGACAATGCTTGTGCTAAAGTTACGTTTATGTTGACTAAATGCACCCACCACAGTTCCAAATAAGCAAATTTCACATTTTGACAGATGAAATTCAGTAACTTTGCCTTATTTTTCATGTTGGTGATAAATGAATCATCGCCCACTTTTCGAATTCAAATGTGAGCAATAGTTTCCCCTCCATTTATGTTTGCAATTGTTGTGGGCGGTGATTCATTTATTACCAACATGAAAAATAAGGCAAAGTTACTAAATTCCATCTGTCAAAGTGTGGAATTTGCTTATTTGGAACTGTGTAAGAAGGAAGATTTTTTCGATATGTTGTGCAAAGTTGTGCCGAAATTAAGTGATTTAGGGTGTATTGAATATGCTGGTAACAAGAAGGAGGCATTTTGGAGTTTTGTGCGAGAAAACGGTGCTTGAAAATGAGGTTAAAAAAAATTAAAAGTTCTCTAACTCGGGAACGGTATGAAACCGCCGCATTTTTCCCTATATTCAGGTGCATGTGTAGAGTAACTTTATATTTACCACACGCATGGTTTTATTTCAATTTTTATTTGCCTCAGTTCAGTCCTCAAATATTACATGATAATAAAAATATCAGTACAACATATAAACAAAGACAGATGAAATTACAGTTGATAGTTCGAAGAAAATAGCGGTAACAGTTTGAACTGTGTGAAGTAATAATACATATGTCCATCAGAGGCGCAAGGAGTACTTTTTTTAATGTCGTGAAAAAATTTGCGTTTTCAATTTCGAAACATATTATCAATTTCTAAGCTCAGCATTTCTAGGTGGTAATCTTCATGTGCAATTCAAAAAAATCTAGAAAAGGGCCACATGCATGTTCCATATTGTAACAAGTGAAAACACCAGGGTTTTTATACATTTTACCATTTCAAATATTAAAATAATTTTTCATCTTGATTCTACAAAAGGGATCATTTCAATATAAAAATGTACTTCAGGCAAATTCAAATATCGGATGAAAATATAGAATATGCAATTTTTATGACAAAACTTTTCAAATTCCCCCACCGTTAAAAAGCGACCTTATTTATTTTTTTATTCAGTCAACACTAACTTATAGCCAAAAACAAATTTTGTTGTTTTATCCTGAGGATTGGGTCTATTTTTTTATCTTATATGTTTTAAAAAGATTATTTGCCATTTGAAATATTGGTATTAGTATTGAAAACAAATGAATAAACCTATCAGATTTTTTTACTTACGGATAAGTGTATCTCTGGAATTTCAAATTCACCCAACCAGGCTCATTACTGGGTTCTAATCTTTGTGTATAGAGGTCTAGTTTACACTGTATGTGTACATCATATTCATCAGGCCTTGTTACTTTCACCCCGTCCCAGTAACTACCCCCATAAAATTTATCGGAATAAAGTGCATCAAATAAAGGATCTTCAGCTTTCATTGCATCAATTATTCGGTCAAGTAACTGAAATAATAATAATGGTATTGAATAATAGAAGGGCCCTCTAGTAATAACAATATGTTTTTCATAATCCAATATTATTTATCATGTGCTTTTCCACAATTTTCTCCTAAAGATATCATAGCCAAGGGCTGCATGATTCTGAATGTCCTAAACAAACGTAGAACATACAGTAAGATGAATAACCAGCAGAATCTATGAACATCAACTTGCACTTTCATTCAAAAGCTGACCAGATAGGAATAGAGAAATCTATTCTTGCCTTATTTGAAAGATGAGATTCGTTATTTTTTTAAATATTTCAGTTACTGAAAGTACTGATGTGACTTTTCCAAAAACTGGCAAATTTCATTATTACTATAGGAATACAGTTATGAGATTCAGATTGAAAATTGTCCATTACCTCATGAAGAATTGCATTGTTGGCCTCTGCTTCATCGATGGGCAATGCTATATAATTTCTGTTGATATTGTCTAGAATGTGGTCCATTTTGTATAGATGATTCCTAAAAATAAACATTCTCGAATTTGCCATTATTTCAACTATAGGGAACATTGTTTCTTTATTGTCTTGTAGAAATATGAAATGAACTTGAAATAAATATTATTCTCCATGCAGAAAAAACACTATTAACTATGTTACTGAATTTATAGATTTTTTATAATGCCTGTTTCAGTACTTACAAGTATGTGCAAAATAAACCACTTACACAAACCAGGTACACGAAAAAAATGTTTACAAAAAAAAACTCAACTCACTGAAGCTGGCTGGGATTCACCACCTTATAATTTATAATCTGTAAAAACCCGAACGAATTTCTTTTGAAATCTCAAATCAATACTGAGCTTAATACCAAATACCATTCCGATAATATATCAATATTTTTTCGCCGATAAGCTAATCAAACCATTTTATTTATATCCGAATATAAAATGCTGACAAAATTAAAATTAATGAGGTTAAAAAAAGCCGTGACCGTCGCGACACCTATTACATGTATTTCGAAATAGTAAGATGGTGACAATTTAATTTTTTTAACATGAACCATGGTGTATTCAAGGGTGCGTTCCAATACCCCAACTCGGTTGGAGGATGAGTGAAAAATTTGACATATTGTGTCAATTGTCATTTTGATTCTTTTGGAACGAAACAAATTAGTTATTTGTCAGTTGTCATCGTCCAAAATAATTCAAATTTACATTGAGATTTAAGATATGGTTTAAGGATTTAACAATGGAAGGAATTGAAGGGAAGATTCTTGCCATTACTGGAGTACTGAAACAATTTGTAGATAATAAAATCAAATACTTCATTAACCCCATTTGCCCACTTTACATACACTGAAAACAAACTCGCATTCTGTACTAGAGCAGATTGATTTTCACCCCTCACATTTCCTTTATCATCCACTAATAAAAAATGCGTTTCTGTCGTAATACTAATTTTGTTTTCAAGTAACGGCTTTGGTTTGAAAAAAATAATATATAACCTATGACTTAACCTTTAATCACTTCTAACTATAATGTGCAATGCGCATGCGGTTGAAATATTCCACGAATTCGAGAGTCCGTGAAAAAGTTGTTCATTCGATTAAATCAACCGGAGTATAGGAACGACTTTCACGAGTTAATAAGTGGGAATCCACCGAGTTTATGAACGGTTAGGATGAAAAGTTGGAGTATTGGAACGCGCCCCAACAAACACACATCCATTTTGAAATGGTTTCTCCAATGTTGAGGGTCTTCTGTCACTGTTCACACGAACATTTACCCTGAAGCAAGGAATAGTGGGGATATACTTTGTACTATCAAGACACGGAGACGTAGACTTCAAAAACTTCAGCCTCTCCAATTGTAACAATTTCATCAGAGTTGTGTAGAGAATCGCAAACTGAATATGTTGGATCATTTATTTTTAGTCCCAAAGTGTTTATATGTGTATATATATATAAAAAGTTATATTAATAGGGAATTTTGTGTCTATATCTCGAGTGTTGGTGCCTGTCCCAATCTGATTCGTGAATTGTCAACTGTCATGATGCCATTTAAACCTTAACGTAGAAGAATGCCGTTTCTTTATATTTTGCTTGACTTCCGTTTATAACAGTTGTTATTGTGTTGTGAATTCTCTTATTCAATCTATTTTTCATGAAATATGTTTTGCGCTACCAACTGTTCACATTGTTAGGCACAAAATCTCTATGAATGACACATTTCATAAAAGAAATATATAAGCGCTTTATGACCAAAAGTAATTGAATTGGTATATCAAATTGGCGAATTTCCATACAACCAAAGGCCTTTGGAAAGGCAGAACTTTTGAAAGTTTGTTTGATGTTAGCTTATAACGATAAAAACAACAGAATTGGTGTGTTCGCAGCACAGAACTAGGTATGTAACTATTATATGAAGATGTTCTGTGCTTATACTGAAATTATATTCACAATCTGTACAGCAAGCGTGACATCTAGGATTTACGTTCGAAAGTAACGTAACGATGATGATAAATTTCTCTCTACAGACTCACTATTATGTCACTTGTTAAGTTTAAGTCTTCGTTGTTTAATAGATTAGAGAAAATTTAATTTTTTTTTCGACATGTTCTCATTGTGATGACAATTATTTGTGTTGATTGAAAGATCAATGTTAAAACAGGTTTTTAGTTGTCACTCTTTGAAAAATTCGTGGAATGCTGTTAAGACTATATTCGGCATTAGAGAAAAGGTTTATTCAAACTCAATTCTCATTATTCAGTAATTTGAAGACATTGAAGGAATGGGAAATATAGTATGTTGTGTTATGACTTCAGATTTGATTTCCTATTAAAAAAAAATAGTGGGCAGAGGATTGCACAGAAATGTCGACTGTATCCTGGAAAGACATTGTGTTATCATTGTTTTGCGCTACCAACTGTTCGCCTTTTTAGACACAAAATATCTATGAATGACACATTTGATATAAGAAATATACAAGCGATTCATGACCGAAAGTATTTGAATTAGTATATCAAATTTGCATTTTTCCATATAAACAAAGTCAAACAATTGCCATTGGATAGGCAGAAGTTTTGAATGTTTTTTTTAATTTGGCAACTTGTGCGGAACTCCCCTATTCATTGCCTAAAATTGGTGTGTTCGTAGCACAGAACTATAGTTCTGGGTCTGTAACTATCAGATGAAGCCAAGGTGTTCTGTGCTTATATTACCATTTCATTCACAATACGTAAGGAAAGCGCGACATCTATGATTTACGATCAAAAGTAATGTAACAGTGATGATGAATTTCTCGCTTACAGACTTGGAAAGTTAAATTCCTCGTTGTTTTATAGCCTGGAGCAGAATTAACATGTTTTTTACATGTTTCCTTTGTGATGTCAATGATTTGTTGATAAATGAAAGATCAGTGTTTATTCAAACTCAATTTTCAATATTCAGTCTTGAAGACAATGAGAAAGTCAAATATTGTATAATGTATATATTCACATTCAATTTCCTATTCCAAAAAAATTATCTGAGACCTGAGACGAATTTTCTAAAGAAAAAGAAGAGAGTGGGCAACGAAAAATGTTTTCCTAACAATGATCTATAAGTCAACAACCACTGTTGCCAATAGAGTTGTTAATTTACTCAAGTCTATGAAAACAACGAAGTATTTAACTCAACAAGCGACTGATACCATAGTAAGCCTGTAATTTTTTTTGCCTCACGCTGTCAATCCACGACTAAAAAAACACAACATGTCAATCAACTCACAGGATGTATGTCGCTTTATTAATGAGTATTCGATGTGATTAATTGATAGAATCATATGATACACAATACAGTCTTGCCGGTATGAGCTCCCAAAGAAAATATTAGCGGACGTGTTTTTTGGCGTGAGACATCATAGTCGACCTTGAAACGAACGCTTTCCCGCAGGTTTCGCAAGGGTACGGCCTCTCTCCAGTGTGCAGTCGTTTGTGAATGGCCATCGGGGTAAATTGCGTAAAGGTTTGCCCACAGAGATCGCAACTGAAAATAATATACATAATTTATCGTTTTGTAAATAGACAGATCAGTGAATGACAGTGTCGTGAGGCGAGACTTTGATTGTGCAGAAGAAAATGTGCAAAATTCACTCCTCCAGATTCCTACCTTTTGGACATTCAGTTTTTTGTATCCCTATCGTGTTCAGATATGCGTTTTTTTAAATATCTGCCTGTTTGACCAACATAGCATTTCGTACAATTGTTTTAGTTAATTCTATAGACGACGTTTGATTGATCAACAAGCCAAATCCTAACAAATCTTCTGAATATCATAATTTGGAATATTTTGACACATATGGGGACATTTGAATCATCCTATACTACATACATTCTACAAATACTTAAATAAAAAACGCACTCGGTCCCGCTTACGCTCGTGGCCAATAGCGAACGCGGGATTCAGGTCGTTTTGTTCGTAACTGTAGACTGAACAGAGCATAAAAATCCTTTGAAATAATCATGGAATCATAAAAAAATCTTGTAGAATAAATACCTAAATAAAAAACGAACGCGATCCATTACTTACTAGAAATTGATACATTTAACATTTTTTCTTATTTTCAAGGAAATGGAAAATATAATTCCAGTTTTGAAAAAAAACTATTTTGGGATTTTTCTATGAATATCTTTTAGGGACACTGAAAAACACAAGTAGTCATATTGTCAGTTATCATTTAATTATTTGTATGCGGTCAGGATTTTTGTTTTTATAATTTTGGTGCATTAAAATATGTTATTTTATATTGTACGGTAACATATTGATAAAATGATGTCTGAATAGGTTTGACTCAGCTCTAGCCGCCTTTTTTTCATTTTCAACAGGAAACATTTACGAAATGGTAAGGGTTTCTCCATTTTGAGTAGCACACACTGTGTATGAGATAGTGACGCCATTATTTTATTTTTTGAATGAAATTATTGAAAATATATGTTACCGATACTTTTTGCTTAAAAATTATGAAAAAATGACGACAATAAATTCAGGGTGTTTCATAATTGAATGCTGATCCTAAAGGGCGATAATCCTTGGATGATTTTAGGAAAAATTCTTCATATGAACATAGGTCAGCAACCGCTTTATTTCTGAGATACAGAAGGTTGAAATTTAACAAAAAATCTCTGAAACCGCTTTGGCTTTTTTTTCAATTTTGGTACATGCAAAGTACGCATAAAAATAAATTTTTCCATGATAAAGGTTTCTTAATTTTTATCAGTGGCGTCCCTGTTAACATGCCCTGTCATATTTTTTATCAAAATAATGATACGCCACTGTATTTTTTCCAAATAAATATTAGTTTTGTAATTGTCCTCTATCTTTTCATAAAAATAATAGTTTAAGAAAACCAAACTAAAAAAATAGAAAATATTTTTTTTTTTATTTTATTAAAAAAAAAGCGTGGGGTGCATGGTATCAATAATTAATCATATAGTACATTACACACCTAGGGCAGAAGTAAGAAATGTCTTAGATCACAGGTAATTGTTGGCCAAGGCGATACCATGCACCCCACGCTTTTTTTAAAATAAAATACATTTTTTTCTTATTTTCTATTTTTTTAGTTTGGTTTTCTATGAAAGCTTGTTTTTTAGTTTTTTTAAACTATTATTTATTTCCTACTTTTTAGTTTGGTTTATTTATAAAAGCGTGTTTTTTAGTTTTTTTTAACTATTATTTTAATAATTTTTTTACAAATTAAAAAATGGAATAATCTTATCAAATTAGTGTATTGTCATCGGTCCTCGATAAATCTACAAAGTTTGAATGAAATCTGACCGTTTAAAGTGGGTCAAAATCGCGCCCAAAGGAGTCGGTTACAAACAAAAACATACAAGTGAGTCGGTTACAAACAAACATATAAGTGAAGCTAATATAAAGCGTGTAAAAATGGTCTCCTGCCTTTTTTTCGTCCGGCGGACGGTTTTCGATTTAGAAAATAAAATACTTTCATTTGCTTGTCCCTATTCGATTTTTTCTCTTAGTCTTAATTTCACAATTGTGGTAACCAAAGGATCTAGGCAAGATTTTTATGGTAACTATTATTTAGTTTTTATAATGAGTACGCATAAAATTCCATTTTTTATTTTTAAAAACGTAACTATTATGAACAAAAATACCAAAATCAAATTAACTGTTCAAAATGTCCGCCTCCTTCAAGTATGCACGCTTCAGCCCTCCTTCTCATTGACTCGCGTACTCTTTGGAAAATTCCTGGAGTATTCCTTATTGCTTCACAGGAAACTATTATGCGGTTTCGCAATTCTTCCTCAGATAGAATTGGTTGACTGTACACCAAAGTCTTAAGATGTCCCCAAAAAAAATAATCAAGACTGTTCAAGTCTGGGGATCTAGCTGGCCATGACTCTGTTCCCCCACGACCTATCCAGCGATTACGAAAGTTTTGGTTTAAATATTCGCGTGCCAGAGCACTAAAATGAGCAGGTGCACCATCGTGCATAAACCACATGCGATTTCGCATTAAAATGAAATGAAATGAAATCTTTATTGAAATAGGAATTCCTAATATGAATACAATGGTTGTTCAGATTATACTAATTTGAATTAAAAAACAACAATAAAAAATAAAAATAAAATAAATACATTTGAACACATTTTTGACCACATCTTGAGACATTTGAACACATTAAAATACATTACAGGCAGTTAAAAGAAAATATCTCATATAAAATTTATATCTAAAAACTGTATATCTAAAAACAAATATATCCCTAAAGAAAAAAAGTATATCTTAAAGACATTGAATATCAAATCAGCATCAAGATAAACTACAATATGTTGATTCATGAGTTGAGTGACATAACATGGCTTTTTAGCTGGTTTTTAAAAGAATGTAACGTGGCTGAGTTCTCCATTGGTTTGGGAAGTTGATTGAAATCGTCCAATCCCTTGAAAAATAGCGAGTTCATTGAATTTTTTGTTCTTGTTCTAGCTATGTGAAATTGATCAGTTGTCCTTGTATTGTGCTCATGGATCTGATTATTATAAGTGATGAAGGAATCGAAGTATTTTGGTAATAAGTTTTTGGTAATTTTGAAAATGAATACCATAGTTAAATAGAAATATATTTTCGTTACATCATACCAACCAAGAGTGTTAAGCATATATTGAATCTGAGTATACCTGTTACACCTCAAAATAATTCTCATACCCCGATTTTGAAGTTTCTGTAACTTTTGCATATTGTTCACATCTAATAGATATAATAGGGTTGAGCAATAATCAAAATGGGGCTGAATGATGGTTCTATATATGGTAATTTTTGAAAATATTGAGACTTCGGATGATATCCTAGAGAAGAAAAATAGTTTTTTTGATATCTTTTTGCATATGAAATCACAATGCTTGTTGAGAGTTAACGAATAGGAACATCTTCCAACAGAATTGGCAAATTATCTTCAAGAAATCGGCGATAATTATGTCCATTTAATCTGCGTGGTAAAAAAAAGGTCCAATTAGGTAATCTCCAATAATTCCATCCCAGACATTTGATGAGAACTGCTCCTGGTGATTGCATACGGATTTTCCTCGGCCCAAAAATGATTATTATGAAAATGTCTGATCCTGTTAGTAAAACTAGCTTTGTCCGTGAATAAAATTTCCCTGTCAAATAAAGGATTTTCGGTAACGTTTTGGAGAAACCATTGGCAGAAATTCACTCGTAATGGAAAGTCTCGAGGAAATAGAGCCTGAACCCGTTGAATGTGATAGGGATATAATGAATAATCATGAAGAATCCTCCATACTAGAATATGGGTGATATTCAAATTATTGGCAACTTGCCTCGTACTTATTTCAGGATATTCGTCAACTGAATTTGAAACAGCTACCCCATGGCTGGAGTTCTTGCAGTCCGATGTGCTCCTTTCAAGTGATGATTTGGCTCAAAACTTCCTGTTTCACATAACCTTCTGTGGGTGCCTGAAATCGTTCGAGCATCAGGAACCATTCTATTTGGGAAGCGCTCTTGATACAGTCGCCTGGCTTCATATGCGTTCCCGTCAGCAAGCCCATACAAGTATTGCATGTCTACTAATTCGGTATTTGTAAATTTTACCATGTTTTTTTTAATGAACATGTTTTTATAACGTAAATAATATCACGTATCTAGCTAAAGAAGTATCAAAATGGTTTATGTTGAAAACACCGAAATGTGTTCTTACATTCTTAGCATACTAGATGTTTCTAGCCCACAAGATAATCCTAATACTCTTCAACGGCTGATTTCGCATAGGGACAAGCAAATGAATGCATTTTATTTTCTAAGTCAAACGTTCGCCGGACGAAAAAAAGGCAAGATACCATTTTTATGAGAAGATAGAGAATAATTTCAAAAATCATATTTATTTGGAAAAAAAGACAGTGGCGTATCAATATTTTGATAAAAAATATGACAGGGCATGTTAACAGGGACGCCACTGATAAAAATTAAGAAATCCATCATCATGGAAAAAATGTATTTTTATGCGTACTTTGCAAGTAGCAAAATTGAAAAAAAAGCCAAAGCGGTTTCAGAGATATTGGGGAAGAACTGATTTTTTGTTAAATTTCAACATCCTGTATCTCAGAAATAAAGCGGTTGCTGACCTATGTTCATAAGATGAATTTTTCTTAAAATCATCCAAGGATTATCGCCCTTTAGGATCAGCATTCAATTATGAAACACCCTATATATTTATGAAACGTGTTTGACCCGTCAAATTTGACATATATTTAAAAAAATGACAAAAATGTAAGATTTATTTGGGATACTATTGTTTTCATAATTTCAATTTCTCAGCATAGGTAACTTTTTTTTTTCATTTTAAATATCCAGTATGACTAAAACTTCGCTTCATGGCTTACATACATACATTTTTCTCCAAAAATAAACTTTAAAATTATCCTAAAAAAATATATGTAGCAAAGAAACAATAGTTTCCCGCACTGTTCGTCAAATTACAACTGGCAAAGTTTGGTTGGAATGAAAAAAGTACAAAATATGTTATAGCGTTGAAATCTGGTAATTTGGCTTGTAAAATTAAAAAACAAATATTTGACATTTTTCAACATTTCGAAGGAAAATCGATTTTTTAAGGACTACCCATTATTGATCCTTTAAAGTGTCCACCCTGTATCATGAAAGAAGTTCATTTGTACTATTTGTTCCTCGAGAAAAACATTCTAATCCGAGCTATTGCTTTTAAACCCACTGAGGTAGATACATTATTTGCTAAAATGTTGATAGAAGGTTATTCCAGCAAAATAGTTAAATTTGCGAACTAGCGAATATTTTGAAACCTAAATAATCAATTGCATATTTAAAAATTGTAATAATATCAGAAACACCCTATCTTTTGATGCTGCTTACAATAATAAAAAAAAGTTTCTTAGAAAAAAAAATGTATCATCGGCATGGCCTGTAACCCACAAAAGTTCACTGCATCCACATAAACTGTACAAGTATAAATAAAACATTTCAAGTTTAACACGTTGAATGCCACCGTGGACAAAAAAAAAGTGGTCCGTTAGGCCAAATTTTTTTTTCGCTTGTCTCCAAAGGAAAATAACCATAAATAACTTATTTTGCTACTAGAAGCTAAAAGAAAAAAATTTGGAAATTTAAATAGAAAAAACAAAAATGGTGACACGTTGGTCTCATGCGGCCACTGACTTGCAATTTTTGCCCTCGGGCCATATGAGACCAATGTGTCACCATGCCGATTTCATGTATTCACAGGTCTCGACATGTAAGTAGAGGCGGCTGTGGTCGCTCGCACTTTGTTTACAATATCAATTCAGTTGTTGTTGCACTTTCGGCGCGTAAACATGTCTCGTTACGAGGAAGAACAGCAAAAATTACAAAAGTTATTGCAAGAATGTTTTTCCGATGAAGAGGATATGAACGATTTTGAACCCGACGGAACGTCAGATGAATTTGAACTCGAATCAGATATTGAGTCTGACTCTTCAATAGAATATGAACCGCGCAAAAAGAAGAAAGTTTTAACAAAAATAAGTGGCTCAAAACGCACTGCCAATTTACACCCAGTGAACTTAGGAGCATCGACGTCTAGTGAAATTACCCAATCAGCCAGTAAACCACAACATAATATATCAGATACTATTGAAGATGTTATTCAACAAATGCAGGTTTCTTCATCTGGTGACGAAGAAGATGATCAACAAGTGACTCATGGTACATATGTCTGGGGACCAGTGACTGGCAGTTACCTAAAGAAATTTGATTTTTTGGAAACCGAAAATGGTACTGGATTCAAAGCAGAATTGTATGAAACTATGTACAATAAAACTCCCTATGATTTTTACAAATTGTTTGTAAACGACGATATCATAAACTTGATGGTATAGGTAAAAATACTTACTTTTGGCATTTTTTTATTTTTCTACTTTTAGGTGACTGAAACTAATCGCTATGCTGACCAATGCATTGAGAAACCGTTTATCGTAATGCTCGCGTGAAGTCTTGGAAACAAACTGATTCAGATGAGATAGAAAAATTCTTCGGAATTATCCTTTGGAATGGTTTTATGTCATCTTCCTCAAGTGCAGAGCTACTGGTCCCGAGACAAAATATATACTAATTATATCTGCAAAGTTATGTCTCGCAACAGGTTCCAACTTTTACTCAAGATGCTCCATTTCAGCGATAATAGAATTTTGTCAGACGACAGGCTGCAAAAACTGAGGCCGCTACTAGAAAAATTGAGAACTGTATTTCAAAACCCGATTTTACCTTCTGAAAACGTATGTATTGACGAAACTTTAGTTCCGTTTCGAGGACGACTAAAGTTTTTACAGTATATAAAAAATAAGCGCCACAAGTTCGGCATCAAGTTGTTCAAGTTATGCCTTGAAAAGGGTTATACCTACAACTTTAGTGTATATTGTGGAAAATCCAAAGACGAGCAAATGTCAGTTCCATCCAAAATTGTCATGGATCTAATGGAGAACCTCTTAGGTAAAGGACGCACGCTTTACACTGATAATTGGTACACTTCTTGCAGTTTAGCAACTGAGTTATTGAAGCAAAATACCCATCTTGTGGAACATTGCGTGTAAACCGAAAATTCAACCCAAAAGACGTTATTCAGAAAAAACTCAAAAAGGACGAAACAGTTGCTGCTGAATGTAAGGAAGGAATTGTGGTACAAAAATGGCGCGATAAGCGCGATGTTCTGTGTCTAAGTACTAAGCACACGGATGAGATGGTCCGAGTGCTGAAAAGAGGACAAGACATTTTGAAGCCAAAAATGATTATGGATTATAATAAATGTAAGGCATTTATTGATCTATCCGACCAAGTGAAAGCCTATAATACATCTCTAAGGCGAAGCTTGAAGTGGTACAGGAAGCTGGCATTGGAACTCCTAACAGGAACGTGTCTTGTCAATGCTTATGTCGCCCATCAACAGATAGCTAATGAGAATATGTCAATTACTAAATTTAGAGAAGAAGTTGTAAAAGGGCTATTAAGACAAAATGAAGTTTTCATCCCAAATAATGTAGAGTCCGAGGAAGCCTCACATATACTGGAAGATGTTGGTCGAGCTAACAGAAGACGTTGTGTTATTTGTTATGCGAAGATCTCTGAACAATCTGGATCAAAGGAAGCATCAAGAAAAACTCCCCAAAGTTCATTGAAGTGCTCTGATTGCAAAAAATATTACTGCCTATCTTGTTTTTTTGTAGCGCACAATGCAAAAAAAAATATAAAATAACGAAGACTTTGTTACCTTTATTTTAAGTTTTTATGTAAAGTATAGTTTTATTATCATGTAGTTGTACTTTTGTAAGAAATCAATAAATTAGTACTAAAAAAACTATTAAAAATTGTTTCTAGTTTAAAACAAAAAAAAAGAAATCAGATTGCTGTAGGGTGCCACATCGGTCTCGCATATCCAGGCCAAATATAGCAATTGGACCGTCAGGCCATGCTTTTTAAGATCCCATTGATTTAAATGCATACAATGATACCAATGCTGCTTCATATAACGAAATGTGTCGGCGATGCATTTGAGTCCACATTGGTCTCACGAAGCAATCAATGCCCAGATATGCATGAGACCACGTTGGTCTCATCTGGCACTCAACGTGTTAAATTATTCTAGCCTTTGATAGAATACATGTTAGTCAATTTCTGGATATACAAATATTTTTAATTAAAATCAGAATTTAGCAAATATGTGCCATTTTTACTCTGTTTTTACTGTTACCAAAAATCACCATGGATCATCCTGGTTTTCACCATAAATCAATTAGAGAGGAGTATACAGAAGTATAGTAATATTAGACATAGATTTGCCATACACCTCAGTTCTCCATCAGCATTGGAGGTGGTTGTGTGCTTTGCATTGTTTAGACTTTTTCGAGTGAAACAAGTGTTTAATGAGGTACGTATTTTTTTAATACATTTACTCCATTTATCTCTTGCAAGTAGTGTTTTGTCATAAATGGCTAGTAAACGTAAAATTAAGATGATATTAGGTTCAAGAAGGCCCTCCATATATCAGATGTTTTTTAGAAAATTGTATTTACTTGAAAATACTGTTTCATCATCTCCATGGACATCATCACCATGGACTTGAACTGTCCATTATTTTTTCTTTTCAATGTATTGATTTTGCTCAGTGATCTATGTTGAGCTCTTAGGAAGAATGTCAAAGATTCATTTCGTGTCATTTGGTATTTGTCTCATTGTTTTGAAAATATCTATGATTTCTCATAAATACAAGTTATTTTTTATGAAAGAATAAAGCTTTTTTATTATTTTTCTAAACAGACTGTTTGTTTTTAGCACCAATGTTTTAAAAAATTTAGACCAATTATAACTCCATGGACAATTGATCATCTCTATGGACACGAGTTTTTCAAATAAAAACCTTAAAACCTAATAACCATTTCAATTTTAGGTGAGACTCAAACATATCTTATCCCCAGAGAATGATGATGTAATAATTTATTCAATTTTATAATTTTATTTCCAAATTTTATGAAAGTTTTATTTTTTTATTTTGCTTGAATAAACCCAGCTAGAAAAATACTTAATTGACTTGGGACAATTTCTTGTAAATCCTTTGTATAGGATTTTGAATTTGGCTCATTTTCCAGAAGTAGAACATAGTAATTAAAAAATAATAAGGAATTATTTTGTGGCTTCACTTCCTTCCCTAACCTAAAGCATTTCCGAAGTGTTTTTTGTGTATTATAATTTTAGAGTGTCATTTTTCAGAATCTTCAATCAAATTGACCATTACGCTGGAGCATTTGACAAATATAAGTACAAAACAAACACGCTGTTCAAGTTCAAACAGCCCCAGAAAATAAAAAAATTTTAAGTGACAATCAACTCACCGGACTCACCGATCTCTAAATATCGGTAGTTTTGGTGACAGATAATCAACCAAACTTCAGGAAAAATTTACCGGTTTTTCAGGAATATAACATTTACGGGACACAAAATAACCAACCAAAGTAACCAAGTCGATTTACGGAACATACCCATTGATTCAATAAAAAAGACGGATATAGGAGGACAGTTTACTATCAAAATGTAAATGACAACATTCAAATAAACATCACTTCTAAAATAATACTATTAGAATAAACAATAAGAGTAATTAGTCAAATAAAACTTGTATCAAACAACGCCCAGAACTCTAACCAAAAAGTCATTTAATAACCATATCTTATGATATATTCCGGATAGAACTCGTTATCAAAATACTTGACAACTACATCGCCATCGGGACTAGCCGAAACGTCATCCGGCTCTGGTGGTACTTCCAGATCGGAATCTCCATCGCATCTAGATACTTCCAAAACATTCACAAAACATGACCCTCGGCGAATCGTAGTGATTTCGAGGGTAGTCGGAGGCATATCTGGCACTGGGTGAGAAAGAAACTCCTCTACCGACTTGCTGAATCGGTACCCATTGTCGTCCATTTTACGCCAGGCCAGGTTATTTTCGCAAATGGATTCGACGTTGCAAGCTTTGGTGCCGTGGAACAAAGTAAGCTCGGTGACGTGACCGTGTAAACTTCTTTTGTGAGCTTTCTTGAGCTCATACTGGGCGAGCAGAAAATAATTTCGGGTGCCTTTGATCTCTCTCACCTTCACTGAAGTGTCCATTGTTCTTCTGAAATCCTTCACCACATCTCTGTATTCCGGAGATGAGTAATCATATTCATTAAGCGTCCTCAATTCGTATACTTGACGTACATCAACTTCATACATGCTATACTTGTCGCCACATATAATGTCTTTTATCAGCGCCTGATTTGCTTCCACTTTCATCGGAGATTGAACAGATCGTACTTCATTTTCGTCATCCTGCAATAATTCCAACCTTCCCAATGTGCTTGAAAAATCTCCCAATGAATCACTCATATTTTATTCATCAAATTAAATCACAGTCAGAAGCACTTGAACTCAGTTGATTTATATCCTGGATCCTGGTTGTTCTCGAAATAGGAAATATATACTGAACGCGCAATTCCTGATTCCTGTGATTTCCCCGTTTTGAGCCTTGGCACGGAAAATGTTGCCAAGTCGTGATGATATTCTTAGGGCCAATTCCACAGTCTAGTGCTGCCAATTATTTGGACGAACACACATATATCTCGTGCATATTTCAATAAAAATTATATTTTCTGAAAATAATTTCTGATATTCAAAATGTTGTCAAAATTTCCAAATTTGAAGGTGCCCCTCAGTAGCGGACTCTCGTACAAGTTGCCAACTTAAAAAAAACCTTTAAAAGTTCTGCCTCTCCAAAGGCAATTGTTTCACTTTGGTTGTATATAGAAAATCGCCAATTTGATGTACCAATTCAATTACTTTTGGTCATGAAGCGCTTATATATTTCTTATATCAATCAAATATGTCATTCATATAGATTTTGGGCTTTAAAATGTGAACAGTTGGTAGCACAAAACATATTTTGTGAAAAAAATATTAAATAAGAGAATGCCAAACACAATAACAACTGATAACAACGGAAGTCAAGCTACAAGAGACAGAAGTGGCGTTCTTCTGCGTTAAGGTTCAAATGGCATCGTGACAGATGACGGTCGATAATGCACGAAAACACGAATCAGATTGGGACAGGTACCAACACTCGAGAAATAGACACAAAAATCCCTATTAATATAACTTTTTATATACAAAAATATAAACACTTTGAGACTTGAAATAAATGATCCAGCATATTCAATTTGTGATTTTCTACACAACCCTGATGAAATTATTACAATTGGGAAAGCAGAAGTTTTTAAAGGTTTTTTGAAGTTGGCAACTTGTGCGGCACTCCCCTATTCGGACTTCACTCAAATAACTTCCCCCAAACATTAGCGCCAATTGTGGTTGTTTTAGGAATACCGACAGACAATAAATACTATTTCTCACAACCCAAACATAAATTTAACCTCGCTCTTAATATATTTCAGTAACAATTTAAAATACTATGATAATTAAAATATTAGTGCGACAGTTCGACGCAACTAGTGGTATAAGTTTGAACTGTGTGAAGTAACAATGCATACGTCCATCAGAGGCGCTAGGAGTACGTTTTTGAATGTGATGAAAACATTGGCGTTTTCCATTTCGGATTAAACATTCTTTCGATTTCTAAGTTTATTGTTTAACTTTCTAAGTGGTAATATTTATGAGCAAATCAAAACATTTTAGAAAAGGGGCACATGCGTGTTCCCTATTGTAACTCAAAGTGTTGATCCAAAATCATTTACATCTCTGAAGTTGGAAAGCTGATGCAGATCATCCCTTCAACCAGCTCCCATAATACCAAAAATACATGCCACCTTCTGAACAATATAAGATCTGCATTTTTACAATATATTCACCCTTCTTACATCGTGAACAAACCATATGACTAACTGATAACCATCAAACACATAGTTATTTTTAAGGTTTTAATAAGCTCGTACTGTCAAACGTTACCAAAGCCGCGTTTTATTATACTTGCGCAAAAGGGGATGACGTTCGGTGTTTTTGCCTCCTAAACACGAATTCGAAGTCAAAACATCACACACATCCCACAGTACCTTTATACACAAAGACAGCCACTTTTCAAAATGTAAAATCGTCCTCGATTCAAAGCAATCATAATATTTTTTTATTTTTACGAAGTTGGTACCTAAACTCGGACATTGCCAACTTTTCGATTTTAAATATGAATAATGATCTTGTTTTTTTAATGCTGTTTCCGATTGTTATTGACATTTTCGATAAATATCAATTTGAATTTTAAAAGTTGAATGAAGTCAGTGCTATTGTACAAAATTGAAATCGTTTTTTAAGAACTACCCATTACTAATCCTTTACTAGAAATCAAAATCATAATTTTTTTTCCAATATCACAAGAACTTTCCCATAAAATGTCCACCCTGTATAATAAAAAAAGTTAATTTGTTGTACTATTTGTTCCTGGAGGAGGAAAACATTTTAATCTGAGCTGAGTTCAAACCCACTAAGGTAGATACATTATTTGCTAAAATGTTGATAGCTAGAAAAATACTTAATTGAGTTGGGACAATGTTCCGGCTCATTTTCAAGAAGTAGAAAATAATAATTAAAAAATAATAAGAAATTATTTTGTGGCTTCACTTCCTTCCTTAACCTAAAGCATTTTTGAAGTAACTTTTGTGTATTATAATTTTGGAGTGTCATTTTGATAATTTTGAATAACACTGATTCAATAAAGACATATAGGATGATGGTTTACTATCAAAATGTAAATTAACACATGATAGGTATAAGGGCAAATTATGCAACAATATCATCACTATCATAGTCCTAGTCACAGTCTCTGTCTCAATCATAAAATCGAGTTGAATCTGTACATTTCAATGGAAGCAATTATGAAACTTTTTTAATTTTAGTCTCAATCATTACCATAAGAATATGACCTTCAAAGTTGGTAAATTTAAATATTCATGCTTATGAAGACGACATATAAAATTCGCATGTGCATGGATAGTTATTTGACAGTTTACAGTTTATTATCATTATGAAATTTTACCTATATCCAATTTTCATTGTACCAGTCTCCCCAAGCCACAAGTGGCTTGTCGAGACGTCATTTAGTTTTTATTATATTATATAAATATTAACTTAACATAAAAAGTATAGCTATTGTTATTCCTATTCTATTTATCACAGTGTCCTATTTTACATTAATCATATATTTTCATTCAGTTGAAAATATAGGTACATAATTGATATATTACTATACCGAGTGTTAAGCTCCAGCTACCCCAGGAATAGTTATGCCCGAACCCAATCACTCCAATTTTCTTATTTTTAGAATATGTTAAATGTATTTTTGATATAGATAAAAATTTTCTTTATTCAATCACAAATTTTACTATTAAATGTTTTTTTATTGACTATTTGTTTTATTTCGTTTGGCCAAACAATGTGCCATTGGCAAGCTGTAAATTCTACTCTAGGGATCGTTATGTTCTGATTAGTTCTGGATCGTGTTGTTATGTTATAGTTTATTAAATTTTTATATCTATTATTGCTTTGCATATATTTTGCAACATTTTTGAAATATTACCCTCTTACAGTTTGTACGTTAATCTCATTGAACAAGTTTATCTTTTCTGTTTTTTAATATGATTTTCAGTATATATTTTTGAGTTAATATCAAGTTATTTAGTATTGTTGTACAAGCGCTGCCCCAGATCCTCACACCGTAATTCAAAACCTACTCAATCAAAGCTTGGTAAACTATTTTTAATACCTTGTAAGAGATAAATTCTCTTAGTTGATGGAATTTGTAAATGGTTTTTCTGATTTCTGTTGTTATATAATTTATATGTACAACATTATATTTTAAGTTGCTATCAATATACACACCTAAGTATTTTATATTTGTTGCTGATTCTATTGTTAAACCACATTCACAATTCTGTGGTCTACTCTTTGAGAAACAGTCAGTTTTTTTCTGGAATTTTGTGGTTATTCATTTTAAATTTTGATTTTTGTGTTTAGCACTAATAGGTTTTGGTCCAACTATAGCTTTATGATTGTTATATACTTTTCAGCTAAATTATAAGTTTCTTCCCATGTTTTGGCCGTAATTAGACAGATCGTGTCATCACAATAACATCCAATCCAACAGTTATTTTTTGGCAGTATAATTGTTAAGTTATTTATGTATATTGAGAAGAGTATGGGCCCCAGAACGGATCCCTGTGGCACACCAAACTCTATATGTACTTTTTTGCTTAGTTTTTCGTTTATTTTTACTTCTGTTCTGTAATTCAAATAAGTTTCAAAAATTATGTATTCTTTGTTGTGCAAACCAATGTTCTGTAACATACATAATAGAGTCCGATGCTCCAGTGTCAAACGCTCTGGCAAATGACATTAAAAATTATGCATGTCGACTTTTGTTTCTGCAAAGAATGGGCCTGGAAGAGGGTGATGGTTATTGTAATGATTGAACATTTTTCCCATCTTTGGGATAAAAAAGATTCATTTCCAAAGACAAAATCGCCATTGGAAATTCATGGAAAACAATTACTGAAATAATGCTAAGGACCAATTTATGCAACATTGTCATAGTCACAATCACTGTCTCAATCATAGTCTCAGTCATTGTCTTTAGAAATTTTGATATTTATGCATCTCAGTCTTTAGCAATTATTTATTATTATTATTTAGCGAATTCCCAATGGCGATTTTGTATTTGAAAAATAAATCTTTCTTATCCCAAAGATGGGAAATTTTTCAATCATTTCAGTAAAAGTACCCTCTTCCAGACTATTTTTTTTCAGAAACAAGTCAAAATGAATAATTTTTAAAGTAATTTGTCAAATAGGTATCTTTGCACATGGGCGTTTTATATGTAGTCTTAATCATAAGGTCATTTTCTTATGATCATGATTGGGTCAAAAACTAAAAAAGTTCCATAAATGCTTCCATTGAAATGTACAGATTCAACACGATTTTATGATTGAGACAGAGACTGTGTTAATGACAATGTTGCATAAATTGGACCCAAAGGAGGATTTAGACAACTTTTTTTGGCAATAGCAATAAGAATTGCAATAAGCGTAAGAATAATTATGTACTGAACCCTTTTATACAACGAATTTAGATTTGGCGATAACTTTAAGAATGACAGGACACATGAAAAGTGACAGTTCGCTGAGTTCTGTATTCTAGTAAATATAACTTTTTTAGCTATTTTTAATTTGAAATGTGTTTTGTTAATATTGTTTATATTTATATAAAGCATCGAGGGCATTGCAAGTACGTCTCAGTAGTATAATTGTGATTAAATAACTTACATGGAACTATGAAACATGTATTCGTTTCTGTCAGTTGTCATGACAAGCGCATTGTAGACAACATTTTAGCGATAGCCGTAAGATTCTGAAAGTTGGAATATTCAAAGGCGCGTTTTTAAAGTAATTGGTAAAATTAAAATAGTTGACTAAATAAACCGTTTGATTAAACAGATTCAACTCTTAACGTTATCGCTATTACTATTGCAAAAAAAAGTCTACTAAATCCACCTTAAGACTGTTAGCATAAATACAAAAATATTGCATAAATTGGCCCTTATAATTTTGTAGTGTCAGAATTTTGAATAAAATTGATTCAATAAAAAAGACATATAGGATGACGTTTTACTATCAAAATGAAAATTAACACATTATATAACATTAAAATAAAACATCACTTCTAAAAAATACTGTGAGAATAAACAATATAGAGTAATAAGTCAAATAAAACTTGTAATGTCAAAAACGCCCAGAACTCTAACCAAAAAGTCATTATTCATAGCTTATGATATATTCCGGATAGAATTCATCATCATAATACTTGACCACTACATTGCCATCGCGACTAGCCGAAACGTCATCCGGCTCTGGTGGTACTTCCAGATCGGAATCTCCATAGCATCTAGACACTTCCAAAACCTTCACGACAAACATGACCCTCGGTGAATCGTTGTATCTTCTGGGGTAATCGGAGGCATAGTGGACATTGGGCGAGAAAGAAACTCCTCTGCCGAACTTGCTGAAGCGGAATCCATTGGAGCCCATTCTACGCCAGGCGAAGTTATTTTTGCAAATGGAGTCGATGTTGCAAGCTTTGGTGCCGTGATACAAAGTGAGCTCTTTGACATCGCCGTGCGAGCTCATCTTATGAGCTTGTTTAAGCTTATACTGGGCGAACAGAAAATAATTCTGGATCCTTTCGATCTTTTTCACTTTCCCACGCTAAAGAGCCAAGTGTACTTTTGAATTTCTTCTCCAGTTGTCTGTATTCCAAGAGTGTTCAGGCAGCTTCACAATTCGTATACTTTATGACCATAAATTTCATCCCAGGTATTAGTGTCGGGGAAACAAATTTCTTTCACCAGCGCCTTTTCGTCTTCAACTTTGATGGGAGTGGGAGATTGAACAGATCTTGTTGCATCTTCGTCATCGTGCAATCCCAACCTTCCCAATGTACTCGACAAATCTACCAATGAATAACTCATATTTTATTCATCAAATTAAATCACAGTCAGAAGCACTTGAACTCTGTTGATTTCTATCGTGTTATCGTGTTTGTTCTCGAAACAATGCAATATGAATATACTTGAAACTGAAGGTACTCAATGCAGTCAACGTGCAATTCCCGATTCCTGTGATTTCCCCACCAACCATACATAATGGTTTGTGGATTTCCCCCATAGAGAAACTAAAATAATTTGTCTATGATTTCCCCATTCTGGCATGGCAATGTTGCCAAGTCGAGATAGTATTCTTAGGGTCAATTTCACAATTTTCTAGGCGAAGATGCATATATTTCTTGCATGTTTCATAATACTCTCCCGTACCCGTAATTGTAGAATCTCCTACCATTTCTTGTATTTTTGAAGATGTTCACTAGAGTACAGCCTTGATTTTTTCATCTTTGTTGTCGGGGCAGCCAACCCAGGGTTGCCAACCACGGTGTATCATCTCATATGATCAAGGTCATACTCGATGTTAGTGTTGACTACAAACCGTATGGAGGTGCTGAGATCGACTGAAATGACCAACACGCAATCGCGGGGAAGGGGGGTGTCCTTACTGTCATTCACGTGTGGAACATAAACAACTTAGGATTTTTCTGTTTGCTTTCGGTGTTCGAAGAAGTATTCAATCAAAATGTTATTTTAATGCTGCGTGGCTTCCTGTGATAACAATGGAAATAATGTCAATATGCATCGCTTTCCTGTTAATTGTACACAAGTATGTATTTCACTATCACTCCTGAATTAACATTTCGATGGGTGCTGCACTAATTATATGTAATAATATATTAATGTAGTTCACACATTGATGATGGTAACTTATCATCAAATGGTGCATTCAGGGGTGTTAGTGATAAGCGTACGATAAGGTGATCATATCTACAATTTCCATACAGATGCTATCTTTTTCAAACAATTTTTTAAAGTATTTTCATTACCAAGCACACCGCATATAATGAGGAGAATTTTTCAGCTTATCATGTTCAATATTCTTTCTTCAGAGAAAAATTCATTAGTCGCTGGTTTGAGTTTTCAACACGGTGATAGCTGAGTTTGTCATTTTGATTGAATATTGCCTGTTTGCATCACACTATGCTGAGAAATCCTTTGTGTTGAGGAATCCTCAATACCACATAAAGAACAGTGGTCGGGGGTTCTGGACAGAAAGGTTTCCTTGGCTGAGTACGGAGGTCTCGTAATTTATTTTCAAGAGTCGAATTCGAAAATTGCCGCCTATTGATTAGTTCATGACTCCAACCACGTAGGTGGCGCTGAAATCAGTCGGGAAATTTTGACATTGAGTTTGCGGTCTATATCAGTATAGAACTCTTGTCTATGGTTGCCAACGCCAACTGAAGAAAAATCCCGGCAAATCATCGTCTAAAATTTTTGAATGTATGGACATGAAAAATATTATATATTATGTTGATGTAATGGTAATTACATTTATATGTTACGTTACATGAAAGGATTGACAGGAAACAGGAATGGGAAACACGCATGTGCCCCTTTCTAGAATATTTTGATTTGCACATATAGATTACCACCTATAAACCTCAGCAACAAACTCAGAAATAAAAAAATGGGGAATGTTTTTAATAATTTGAAATTGAAAACGCCAGTTTTCTCATTTTATCTGAAAACGTATTCCTAGCGCCTCTGATGGACGTATGCATCGTTACTTCACACAGTTCAAATTTTACCGCTAGTTGCTTCGAACTGTCAACTATAATTTCACTAAAAGAGTTGAATTCATGTTTGGGTTGTTAGAAATGGTATCGTCTATGAATATTACTAAAACAACCACGGCGGTAGTGTTAGGGGGAAGTTATTCAAGGGAAGGTCAAATCGAGTTTAAATTGAGGAACACCTTTAAATTTGAAAATTTCGAAAACAAATTGGGATTCGAGAAATTATTTTCACAAAATATAAAATCTGAGGACCGAACTGAGGCAAAAAAAATTCAAATAAAATCATGCGTATTCCCCATTACGTGACAAGTGACAGTGAACGACCGTCAAATGTTATGTCGAGTTCACAATGTTCACATAGCAGCTTTTCGCGTTTCAGCTTGCGGCGTCCTGTACGTAGCTAGGCAAGTGAACCTCAAGATGGCAGAGCTAGCTTATATTTCTTCGATAGAAACCCATCTCAGGTATGGAATATCTTTTTAGGGATTCACCAATCAGAAAATGTTCAATTCTGTTTTTGTTTGGTCTATTTTAATTCTGTTCTGCTTGGTCTATGAGGTGTTTACATCTTCGACAATAAAGTATATTTGATTGATTGATTATACAGAAATCGAGATTTGAGAATACATACGTACATATATATAAATTAATTTAAATAAAATAATAGTCTAATAAACAATTAAAGTATGGGAGTAGAAAAATAAAGAATATATCCGATATACTATTGAAATGTAAAATAAATAATTTCCAAATGTTCTAAAAAAATTTCATAAGGGTCCGTTCAAGTATTAACGCAGCAATATTTATTAACTTTTCTGATTTTTTTGCAATATTTAGTAGGTGTGGTACATTTTCTTCAGTTACGGTGGTACAACTCCAAAAAAAGTTCTTGTAACACTGGGTCTAATATTGGATTTTTGACGTGTTCCAAGTTGAAATAGTTTAAAATTTCGTCTAATGTAGACAAATCAAAATTATACCAAAAATTATTTGAAAGTTTTAAAAAATCTCACACGAACACAAAATTACAAAATGTACAGAAGTACGTTCATGAAGTTTGATGTGGTTATAAGATACAAGTCCGACAAGGAACTCGATATAATTGTGTCTAAGAGAATTGAAGAAGAATATAATATTTAAATTTGTTGTTAATGAGGGGTGATGAAAAAACTCAAAAGTCTTCAATCAATCAATATTGAAGGAGAATCAATCAATATTGAAGGAGACTTTACATTATTTGCAGATAATCGTTATCATGAGACAGAAAAGACACTAATATCCTGAAGCAAATAGTTTGCTCAGATCTAGCAAAGGTTAAGGAATGGTGTGATTCAAACTTCCTCTGTTTCAATGTGGACAAAAAACAAAATTGTTAATTTAAAATTTAGTAGTGACAATTTGTTAATAGATGGAAATATGGTCGAAGAAACACAATGCACTAGATTCCTTGGTTTGCACATTGGTAATAAATTAAAATACCACGAACATATCACATATTTATGTAAGAAGTGGCTTCAGGTTCATTTGCTGTGAGAATTGTTTCAAATGAACTTAACATATTCTCAGCAAAACTAACTTACTTTGCACTAGTAGAGTCCAATAAACGAAATGGCATTGCTTTTTGGGGATTCTGTAGCCAACACCTCATGAATCAAGTCTTCGTGCTACAGAAAAGTTCCCCGAGATATCTTTGCAGGGCTAGTTACAGAGATAGCTGTAGGCCTCTTTTTATCCAACACAAAATCAGCATATTTATTCTTGAGGTGGTATGCCTAATCCATAAAAGACATGTTAATTCACCAGAACAGAAACCTCATATTACCAGGCAGAAATATAATCGTTTACCTATACCAAAATCAACCTTGACAAAACATTCTAATATGTATGAAGGCAAAATAATATACAACGATTTACCAAAGGTTCATTGAGATAAAAAAAAATCAGAAAACCTGTTAAAGAAATTGCTTCTTGAAAAAACGTACTATAACCTGCAAGAATATCATCATGACACATTATGAAAGTGTAAAAGTGATAGTTTGTTCTAAAGGTACAAAACAAATGTTTGAGTATATATATTTTCTGTTTTTGATTTTGGTTTTCTGTGACAAATGTGCCTTTGCACATTAATTTTAAAATTAAAAATAGTCATATTATTTGTAATCTTAATCATTTTATAATTTTATTTACTAGATGTGTGTTTACAATTTGTGTATGTATTTTATATTTACCTTGTTGTAATTGTATATGCAGTGTTTCAACTTTTTTACTATTGTATTATTACTGATTTATGTTTGAGACGAATATTTATTTATATATATGTACAACTGCTTTGATTTTTCACTTTGTCATCGAGAATTTATTCTTGGACAATAAAGTATACATCTATCTATCTATCTTCTCCACAAATAGTTATCGAAGATTTTATTTAAAAATATCCAAACATGTTTCGATCAATGTCCATTGATCATCTTCAATGCGAAATCAATACAAAAATAACTAAGAATAGAAAAACAAGGTGTTACATCTTTGGTTAAAAGGACAAAGATTCAATAACTTACGTATGAAGCGAGGGTACACAAGGTTATCCAAAAACAAATACATCTCTTATTTCTGGATAACGTAAGTTATTGAATCTTTGTCCTTTTAACCAAAGTTATTTACACTTTGTTTTTCTATTCTTAGGTATTTCTGTACTATTTTCCCAATGAACATTGATCGAAACATGTTTGGATATTTTTAAATAAAATCTTCGATAACTATTTGTGGACAAAACTTTCAGTTTTTTCATCATCCCATCATCCACTTTGAGAAATGGACTACTTCCACAGAATATGTTAATGAATTGCTTGAATAAATATTAAATGTGCATTAAATTCCTTTGTAGTTATAAATTGCTTATTTCATTGTCATAGACTTAATAACTATGATAGATAGTTCATGAATAACAATAAACTAGTTTTTTTTTAATTATACCAATGCTTAAGTAAGCTAGGGGGGTATTAAAAATGACTAAAATTCTGCTTACGTAATACTTGGATGGACCCTAATATAATAATATGTAATAAGAATAAATCTCTATTCAAAGCACTTTAATAATTAGCAAAAAAGTGCTGAATTAGTAGGTACAGTGTATTCTAATTTATTTGAACAAGAGTTCCATTCACGAAAACAGATTTAAAATTTGCTTCTTACAATCTTTATTGAACCAAGCAATTTTTATTAGGTACATTTTAGAAAAACATAAAAAATACTGACAAAATATGAAATATATGGCATAGACTATCGAAATCTTAAACAATATCTACTTAAATAATAATAGATCACTCCAAAAACACTGATAAAATAATGAAAATGTGATAAAATAATTTCAAAGCATTCCAAAATAATACTGATACATAAATAATACGTAATTCGAATAAAGCACTCAAACGGAATACCCTAGCAATCGTTCTAGTCACTCATTGTCAAGCACCAAGCCACCAGATCTCCCCCCAGGTATTCGACGCCTTCACTCATAGCGAATGATATATTCCGGTAAAAATTCATTGTCGAAATACTTGACGACGACATCCCCATCTCTCTTGGCCGAAACGTCATGCGGCGCAGGAGGTATGACCAAATCGGGGACACCCACACATCGGGAAACTTCCAGAACCTTCACGACAAGCATGACTCGCCATTAGACATATCTTTGCTCCTCGAGGGTAATCGGAGGCATATTTGGCGCTGGGTGAGAAGACCTCCTCTACCGAACTTGCTGAATCTAAAACCGTTATTGCCCATTTTACGCCAGTCAAGTTGATTTTGCAGATGGAGTCGACGTTGCAAGCTTTGGTGCCGTGATACAACGTACGCTCATGGACCCATCCGTGCAAGCTCCTTTTGTGAGCTTTTTTGAGCTGATAATGGGCGTAGAGGAATGAATTTTGGATCTTTTCGATCTGCCTTACTCGTCTCAACGAAGAAAAATATCCGGAGATTGAACGATTAAAATTGGTCTCCACTTCTACGTACTCTGCAGACTCTTCAGATAGCGTCATCGATTGGTAGAGTCCAAGGGGAAGATTTTCGCCAACACAAATTTTGTCCACCAGCGCCGGATTTGGTTCAACTTTGATCGGAGGTTGAACGAATCGCGTTTCTTCTTCATCTTCATCATCAATCTGATCTTCCAGATTATTCAACAAATCGTCGAACTCATTTTTCAATTATTATCACACAGTCATGCACAAACACTAAATTTGTCGAATTCTGAGAAACAAGTGCGACGTCGACGTGTATAGCACAGAGCACAGCGCAGAAATTGGAATTATTTATCTACAAACATATCAGGTGATTCCCCGATTAGAGTCGTTGTCAAAGAGTCAGTGTTGCCAATAGAAATTGCACAAAATACTCGAAAGCGTGGAACAAAATACTCGAATTTTACTCGCAAAATAAAGAAATCTCGCATTTTTATAATATACTGAATTGATAAACTACTTGATTTATAGTCATTATTAGTAGGAAGTCGCTCTATTCTCTGAACGAATTTTACTCAGTGTGAACAATTGCTGCCAATTTTTTATTTTCATAGTCAGACACTATTTCTGTAAACAATGTGATATCTGTATTAACAATGTTTTAATGAAATAAAGAATACTATTATTATTATTATAGTATCAACTAACCATTCATTTTATTTTGCGGTTCGGACCATAGAATTGTAATTATAATATACAGTATATTTTATAATTACAATTCTATGGTTTGGACAAAGGTTACCCCTAATAAATCTGTGGTTTTGTGATCTATTGTATTTTTTAACAAAAATAAGTTAACCTACCCATTGCGTCACCTAGTGGTAGTTTTAACAGAAGTGCGAAAATGGTGATCTTGCAGATGTCGCACCAATCGTGGAAACTGTGATGTTAGGTGATAGCACTAATTATAATGAATAAAAGAATTAAATTTAAAAAAATGTATAATTCCACTATCTTTTATCGATTACAAAGAATACATAATGAATGAGTTGGAAAAAATCATCATAATCTGAATATCAAAACAAAATTGGGGAGTTGCCAACTTAAAAAAAAAAACAAAAACTTCTGCCTCTCCTTCATCAGGGTTGTATAGAGAATCACAAACTGTTCTAAAGTCATTATACTATATTATATCCCAAGTGTTGGTGCCTGTATCAATCTGATTCGTGGATTATCGACTGTCAACTATCATGATGCTATTTGAACTTTTTTGTAGAAGAACGCCACTTTTTTCTCTTGTTGCTTGACTTCCGTTGTTATCAATTGTTATTGGGCTGTGTATTTTCTTATTCAACCTTTTTTTCACAAAATATTGTTTGTGCTACCAACTGTTCACATTTTTAGACGGAAAATGTCTATGAATGACACATTTGGTATAAGAAATATATAAGCGCTTCATGACCAATAGTAATTGAATTAATATATCAAATTTGCGGTTTTCCATACAACCGAAGACAAATAATTGCCATTGGAAAGGCAGAACTTTTGAAGTTTTTTTTAAGTTGGCAGCTTGTGCGGCACTCCCCTATTGTCCAATCACCAAAATCTAAGCATCTAATATCGAAATGTCATAAATGTGTCATGTGTAGGTGTAGATAACATTGTGTCAGCAGCAGATAACATCTATTTAACACGGGATCCACGGAAACGAAACACGGAACAATTTTTCATCAGCGTCCCACTCTGCCAAACTACACAATACCAACAGCATTGTCAATTGCAAAATTACTCTCAAAATCCTCACAAAAACTAGTAAATCCTTGCAAAATCCTCACAAAATGCCATTACTTGCACTTTTACTGCAAATTCATGAAAAACTCGCAAATTGGCATAACTGCAAAGAGTAGAGGTAGCGTTGTTCCTAGGGTAAAGTATTTCGTAGTGGATCGTCTCCGTAAAAAGTACTAGATTTATAGTAAAAAGTACTAAATAGATGACCTTGACTATGTTCATCATTTTGGTGTAACTTTAGTTTTATTTGAGGGTTTATGGAGCTACAATGTATATATATTTATATACATATTTTCATCACCTTCAAAAACGCACACCTAGCGCCTCTGTTCAAACTTTTACCGCTAGTTGCTTCGAACTGTCAACTATAATTTAATCGGTCTTCGTTTATATGTTGTCCTAACATTTTTATTATTATAGTATTTTCAATTGTTACTGAAACATCACATTAAGGGGGGTTGTAACACAGCTGGTCATCCTTTGGTAAAGGTTATCTACACGTTTTCTCTCTTTCTAGATCAAGACAATAAAAAGAGAGAGAACCTGCAGTTTGCAAAACCAAAGATGACCAGAGGTGATACAACCCGCCCTAAAAGTGAGTTGAATTCATGTTTGGGTTGTAAGAAATGGTATCGTCTATTGATATTCCAAAAACAACCAGAATTGGTGCTAGTGTTTGGGGGAAGTTACTCAGGTGAAGGTCAAATCGAGTTTGAATAAAGGAGCACCTTTAAATTTGAAAATTTCGAAAAAAAATTGGGATTTGAGAAATTATTTTCACAAAATATAATATCTGAGGACCGAACCAAGGCAAAGAAAAATTAAAATAAAATCATGCGAGTTTCGCATAATTTCAACTACCATGGTTTCATTTTTGAGTGCTGCCAACATGTTTAAAACATATTGTCTAATAGGGAACACGCATGTGCCCGTTTTCTGGGATATTTTGATTTGCACATAAAGATTACCACCTAGAAAGCTCAGCAACAAACTTAGGAATTGAAAAAATGTAAAATATTTATCATAATTCGCCAATTTCTTCATCACCTTCAAAAACGTACTCCTAGTGCATCTGATGGACGTATGTATCGTTACTTCAGTTCAAACTTTTACCGCTAGTTGCTTCGAACTGTCAACGTCAACTATAATTTCACCTGTCGTTTTTATGTTGTACTAATATTTTTATTATCATAGTATTTTGAATTGTTACTGAAAAGGGTAATTTGTTAGCCATAAAAAAAATGTTTTTAGGGGGAAGTTTGTATGAAAAATATGAGTTAGAGTGTACAGTAAAAAAAAATCGCATTTCTTGATCTTTAAAGGCCAAAACTCTAAAAGGATTCCATTGCAATTTCCCCACTGATTCAATGGGCTCATAGGTACTTTTGAAGAAATGAAAAAGTCGATAAAAAAGATACCAAAATATATGTTCATTGTTTAGCACGGGCCGGAGGAATATAAACTTTTATATTCCGAGTTTTAAACAATGTTTTTTTCAATTTATTTTTTTATTTTTTTATTTTATAAAATTTTGTTTTTTTGTAACAATCATTTCCAGTGTCTTTCAGCTGGACTACGAAGACTCACCTGTACGGTCTCTCTCCAGTATGCGACCTCCTGTGGCAACGAAGTGCGTCCCTTCTCGCGAAAGCTTTCCCGCACATTTCGCAGATGAAAGATTTTTCTCCGGTATGCATAGTCGAGTGTATCTTGAGGTCGACCCTCGTGAGGAAACCCTTACCACACACCTGAAGAAAAGCGTAAATAAATGTAAGCCTATGCTACTCTTGCTGCCTGAAAATAGCCGTTTGACTTTTCTTACGTTTTTTGCCTCCTGGACCCGGATCCGGAAGAAAAACGAGGCGCTCTGCTACGCTTTCTGAGTTAGTTCGGAATCACGTGATTTTCTCGCGCAAAAATCACTCTCTTCTTTTTACCAGCAAAAACTACAGACACTAAATCGCTTATTTTTGGCACAATTTGGCACAAAATTCAGCCGGTTCCATCGAATCCTCCTCCTTCAACAGCTTCAAACAAGTTAACCTCTCACATCTGACATACAAACTTTAGTAAATTTCACTTTTGGCACGTTGGTCATAAATAAATTACTGGCAACTTTTCGATTTCAAACATTAACTTTCCCTTCATTTATAATTGCGTAATTAATTGTTGCTCATGTTTGAAATGGAAAAGTTGGCGGTGAATTATTTGTTATGACCAACATGCCAAAAGTGAAATTTGCTAAAGTTTGTATATCAAATGTGAAAGGTTGGGTTGTTTGTAACAGTTGAAAAAGGAGAATTTTTTCGCCAAATTGTACCGAAAATGAGTGATTTAGGATTTGTAGTTTATGCTGGTAAAAAGAAGCATTATGAGTGGTATTTGCGAAAAAAACGGAGCTTGAGCACGTGATTCAGAACTAAAACGTGCTATAACTCAGAAGGGGTATGGGAGCGCCACATTTTTCTACCAGAGGCAAAGAAAAGTCAAACGGCTATTTTCAGCATGCAAGAGTATAATAAGCTTACATTTACCAATAAAAGTATCATATTCAAAGTCAGCAATGAGGCCTTGTAAAGCCTACCCTGTACAATACAGTTAGGTAGTAAGAAATTCGGTTGATGGATAAGACCAATTTGTAAATGGAATCTGTCTGGAGAAAAGAAGCTCTAATAATAGCCTTCGTGGCATAACATCCAGAAATAATTAATGCAGTAATGATTAATTGAAAACAGCCTTAAATTTTATAAAGCGTTGACACCTTGGACAAATAACACTACTCACTAAGAACAATTCATGAGAATAGTCAAAAGTTATAGCATAATAAATATTTAAGCTTGCTGATAGTTAAAGCACCGCATCATATTGAAATAATAATTAACGTAGGACTCCCGCGTTAGAAGTGTTAGTGAATAAGTGGAAGGCAGATCATAAATCGACAATCAAGCTTTTGGTCCTAATGAAACCGAACATACGGTAATCATTCCAGAAAGCAATTAATGAACTTTTGTTTGACACAGACGGCTATTGAATTTAATGTACACACGCACATTTGATATAAAAGGGAAAACTATTAACAAGAGAGTAACAGTGGGTCGCCAATAGCCATTCAAACTACATCATTTGTGCTCGCTTACATTCAGGTAAAAATCTAACAAATGATTCGAATTCGAGTCTCCAAGCATTATTCAAATTTCATCATATGTGCGCGATTACATACTATAATTTTTTTAACTAATAATCATAAAAGAATTGTTAAGAAACACCATCAAGATATGCTAGTATTACACAAACCAGTATGCAGAATTTTCCTTCAGTATTTAGTGTTGCATACCATAGCATACGCAGACGACTTGGCTGTCATTGTCAAAACCGTGAATAAACAGGAACTGATAAGGAGAGCGAACACCTCAATGGAACGCATAGGCCAGTGGATGAATGATAACGGGTTGAAATTCGCACCGCATAAGACCGAAAGGCCCGAGAAAGAAGGAGGACGTATCCTTCTAGCTGGAGCAAAGCAATGAGAGTAATATAGATCGCTGATAACCGCAACGCAAAGGAGGATGCTACTAAGAGTAGCAATGGCATACAGGATGGTATCCGCAGATGCTATAAATGTCATTAAGGCGATCCCACCTATTGACCTCCTGGTGAAGGAACGGATTAGATTAGATGATAATGCAAAACAAGAGTAGAGGCAGAGAACAATAGAAGAGTGGCAGGAAAGATGGAACATCAACACAAGTAAGGCACAATGGACAAAGCGCTTGATTCCAAATATGAATTGGTACACTAATGTATGATCACCATCTAATGTGGAAACTATGAAGTATCCAGTACAGCAACACGTGTTATTTAAAGTTTCACCAAGATTTTACTTACCTCACACATAAATGGCTTCTCACCCGTATGTATCCTGAGATGTGTCTGCAAATAGCTTTTCGACACAAACATTTTGTCGCATATCTTACAAGAATATTTCCTATTATCAAGTCCCGAATGCACTTTTTTGTGCGCCCTACACAAGCCTGAAAAACAAACACCTTTGAAAATGTTCAACTTTTTGCATGTTTCCTTACCTTTCGTAATAAAACCCCTACCACATATATCACAGATATAAGGCTTCACGCCCAGATGCCTATTTGTATGATCAAGAAGCGACTGTTTCGTCTTGAAGTTCTGACCACAAGTCGTACAAGGATACGGTTTGATGTTCGAATGGACCCTTTGATGTACCATCAGGTAGCTTTTGCATTGGAAGCCCTTCCCGCAGGTCGGACACGAAAAATCATATTGACCTATGAAAACAGTTATTGGAATCAATTGTAGACTGGATATTTCTCATCCTCACCTGTATGTTTAGCTTCATGCTGTGCCAGACCAATCTTCGACCTGAATGCCTTCTCGCACGATTTACACTTGTAAGGCTTCTCACCGGTGTGCTTCCTCATGTGTTCCGACAATTTATAATTGGTCTTGTAGGTCTTTCCGCACTCTTTACATATTTTTGGGGTCCATTTTTTCTTTCGGGTTTCTGTGCCAAAAATCGCGAATTCAACAAAAATTTATAGAAGGAGGACAATTAACCCATATTTACGAAAATTCGCCAAGAACAAGGGAGGAACGGGAGAAAAGGAAGAATAAGATCTCCATGAATCAATGGCGAAGAAAAGAAGACAACCATAGTCAACATTTCAAAGTAGAGGAGTCCTTGCTCGAAAAAGAATTGAACCTCACAGTTGCTCCTAAAACAATACCCATCCTGGACAACATGAACTCCTGGAAAAAATGAACCCTGTACAAGTGAAGGACATACTGAAGAAGCGTATTTCTCAAAAAAAAAAACAATCTTGCAGACAAAGGAAATGCCACGGTTATCATGGACATCCAGACATAAAACAGGAAACAATACACTTCTTAGAAAGATCAACACCCACTATAGAACGAAAAATCTACATCACTCTAAGAAAATATAAAGCTTTTAATCCAGACAAAGAATGGTCACACATGACAACAAATCACCTCATCTCTAAAGCCTTCTGAAAATTTACAGGCATGTCATTGAGATTGATCACTAACTCCCTAAACTCACCAATCAACAACCTATCGAAATATCTCCTACCAATATTACAACGCTTACAAGGAAACAGCAGCTCCTACGTTAGGATTTCCCGAACATCAAAGATGCCAGACCGTTTCATCAGCTTCGATGTGGAGAGCCTTCTCACCAATATCCCCATAGAGGAATCCCTTCTCCCAAGACGACGAACTTCCGATGAGATCTTCCCTTTCTCCCATAATCTTGAAAACACTATATTAGATGATTAAATTTGTACGGGGCCTGTGAGCTAGGAACCACTTCACTGCGTCTTTTGCAGATCGATTGTGTATGACCTCATGTTATGTTAGAATTCCATGTCTAGGCCCGTGCTTGTTACCATAGGCCAATCCTTGAGTCCTCCATATATTGGGAGGGTTGTGGTTTTTCCTCCCTTATCGTTGAAAACCTTAGCCTTGTAAGGCCTTCACAGTAGCACAGTATATGCGCTGATTCTTTCTCCTTCTACCCCTGGCAGAACTTACATGTGTTGTGTCTATAGTACCCTGTCAGGATCCAACCATGATCCTGGTTGATCTCCTATTCCGGCTTAGCAGGTACTCTGTGAATTTTGGCGATGGTTCCTTGATGAACTCTTTGGCATGTCTCATGGCCGGCGCCTTGTTCCACCATTCTTGAGAATTCTCTTTCAACCGAGTACTGTTTTGTGTTGTTCGCAGCACCACAAAAAGGTTCTGGGCCAATTGATGCACATCGTGCTGAAGAATCAGCCTCTTCGTTGCCCTTGTGGCCTGGCACCCAAGCCAGAGATAGTCTGATTTGACTGACTACCTTTTCTAGGGTTTCCAAGTTTGGAGTTCACTTGCATGGAGCTGATTGCTTTAATAGCCGCTTGGGTGTCAGAGTATATGGCAATGGTCTTTTCCTTAAACTCTTGCCTTAGTAACTCCTCTGCACAGTGATGTATTGCAGCAACTTTTGCCTGGAATATCATCACAGTTAGACTCCTTGGCTTGGCTAAATATATTCCTGCTCCTACACCTTCTTTGGGTTTTGAGCTGTCTTGGTAGCAGGCAATTTGTGCATTATTTTGAGGTCCTCCCTTCCATGCCTCTCTGTCTGCTATGACTGTTTTATTAAAGTTTTTCGAAGCTATACTTGGGAAGCATCTCGTCCGATGGCAGTCCCATTATGGGGTCGGTTTCCAACTCTTTGCATAGATCGTTATACACTTTGCCGTGCAGTCTACTTATGGGCGCTTGCTGGCGACTGACCTGGCTTCGCCTTGTATGTATACTTGAAGTGGTGGTAGGTTCAGCAAGACTTCTAAGGCGGCTGTTGGGTTGGTCCTCAAAGCTCCCATGGCAGCCAGGCAGGCTTGCCTTGGGTTGCCACTTAGCCATCGGATCGCCCCAGCCTGCTGAGTTTTTGGCCACCATGTTTCCAAACTGTATGCTATCATGGGTCTGATGACCCTGCTATATAGCCATATGATCATTTTCGATTGTTTTGAAAACACTACCTGGCAACACAGTTTATCTGTCGTTCTGGATCACTAGGTCACAATGGCCGCCGATAATTTTAATAAAATATTGTTTGTCTTTGTGTTCTCACAGCTGATTTTTTGAAAATTGTGATTCGGTAAGTGCTTCAAAGTGTGTTGACTTCATCTACTAGTTCTGACTTTATCTGCCAGTTTGGATATAACGAGGTTCGTTTGTTTTCATCACTGTGAAATTGAATACCTATCGCAGGTAGTCTGCAATGAACACTTAGACTATTTTTGTACATTTACCAAAGAATCAGTTCAACATTCCACATTATTAAACAGTTTATTGCATCTGGCAATTGCTAATTTTCTTATGACTCAGCGGTTCTAAATTTTACGTCGAATTTGAAAGAAACAAAAACTCAGAATTTTTAACCACTGTAATTTGTTATAAAATGGCATAATGGACCGTCATTCACTGATGTACAAGAGGTTAAATTACACCCTGTATATGGAGTGGTTTGAGGAATTGGATATACCGAAAGGCAGAATGCAAACTTAAACTGCGGTTAGGGTCAACACAGAACTGTCCATTACCAGACTATGACATGAAAATTGATAAATATCATCTAAGTTTCTACCTTACGCCAACGCTACCGGAAGAAATTAAAACTGTATTAATGAGAACAACTCGTAAAAATACTCCGGGGGTAGATGGTATCAATGGTTTAATCCTGAAATCAGTCTCAGAATTTATTGCTGAACCACTGTCATTTCTTGTTAATGAATCATTCCTATCGGGTACTTTTCCAGACATAAAAGAGTCCAAAGGTGTACCAATCTTTAAAAACAAAGGATCTTCTTCTGATATACAAAACTATAGACTAATATGTGTTCAGAGTCAAATCTCGAAAATCTTTGAGGCCGTGTACTCAGACAGACTAACAAATTATCTGGAACAGTTCAAATTGGTTCCCTCATTCCAACATGGTTTTAGAAAACAAAAATCCACCATATCAGCTGTTTCTGATTGTTTAGAATTCCTTTATAGTGCATTAAATAATAAAAAACACATTAGGACTTTTTATGACCTGAGCCGTCAGTGCTCAAACCGATTGATCGAAACCTGCTACTGCAGAAATTAGAAGGAATGGGGGTACGAGGAAAGCCTCAGGAGTGGGCAAAGTCGTATCTCACAAACCGGACACAAACCGTTATAATCAATGACATTAAATCAAACCCCGGAAAATCAGATATAGGAGTACCCCAAGGCTCCATTTTGGGGCCACTATTTTTTATAATTTTTGTAAGTGATATAAACACATTCTGCACTATTTCTGATCAAAAAATACTTTATGCTGATGACACAAATATTTTAATGTCAAGTGATGAAATTGAAAGTCTAGTTAAGCATAGTAACGAAGCATCCAGAGAGTTAAAACAGTACTGTAATCAAAATGGACTAATGATGAATGTTTCAAAAACTTATTTCATGCGATTCTTACCTAAAACGAAATCACCAGACTATGATCTATATTTACATTTAGATGGTAAATCTATACAGAGCACTGCCTCCCTTAAATTCCTGGGACTTACTCTTGATCCAAAACTAACATGGGAAACACATATAAACACGATAGTATCCAAACTAAGTACCACTTGTTACGTTATAAAAAACATAAGAAATACAGTTACCTTTGATGTCCTGAGATTACTCTATTTTGGACTAGTGCAATCAGTACTTCAATACGGACTATTACTTTGGGGTGCTTCACCACATTTAGAAAAGACATTTATAGCACAAAAAAAAGTAATGAGAGCAATGTATAATATTGCTCCATAATCATCTTGCCGACAACTATTCAAAGAATCTAAAATATTAACCTTGCCAAGCCTTTATCTTTTTCAAGTGATACTATACATAAAAAATAATGAACATAAGTTCATGAAGAATAAAGACATACACTCGTATAATACACGTTCAGAATTAAATTTACACCAACCTTACTCAAGACTAGCAGTAGGTCAGAACTCACCCAATCACGACGGAATTAAATATTATAATAAAATAATGAACATTGTAAAAGCCACCACAGAAATGTCTTTCAGAAACGAATTGAAAATGTTCTTAATTGAAAATGCATTTTATAGCACTGAGGAATTCTTGAATTTCTGAAATCTTCACATAGATACTTCATCTATACTTAATTGATATGTATTTTATTTTGTAGTTTGTCTTTTAGTTTAGTTTAAGGTCCTGGACTAGTCTGATATGTTTATACATTTTTTATATATTTATACATTTTTTATATATTTATACTGGATGTGTAATCTTGATTGATGTTAATAAATTGTATTGTATTGTATTGAGATACGTGAATGAAACCATCATATGGAACGAAGGAGATAAACATGTTCAAGACTTCTCGAGAATAAACAGCACGAGTCCTCAATGGAAATGGAAACCAATGGTGCCCTACCTTTCCTCGATGTGAAAGTTGAAAGAACAGACAATGGCATCCACACTTCTATTTTAGAAAACAGATTCATATGGTTCAACAAAAAGAGCGATCGTAAAAACATTGGGTGGAAAAAGTGATGTCATGTATACCCCGGAAATTCCTGGGAAAAGTACTGGAAAAACTTGAAAGAACTAAGACGTTTAAAGAAGAAGAAGAAGAGATAGCTACCATCCATACTTTACGAAGCTTCTTCACCAAAACCAAAACTGATGATAACCCCGAAATCAGCAAATACTTCATTTATGGCGCGAAACTATAACAGACCTATAAAACCCTCGTCAGTATTCATTCACCTGAAGATGATTGCAGATCGAAACGTCGCGAAAAAATGTTTTCATCAAGATGATGGACGTTCAAAAGACAATAATGGGAAAAAAGTTCATTTGGGAGGGGGGGACTACCCCAATGTACCCTGCATCTACTTTCGTCTATCCCAACATACACTATACCTACTTTCGACAATCCCAATACAAAACGGATCAGTTAGCGATGGGAAGGAAATAATTTTTCTTTTTCTTACCACCGTTAGAATCTTCCAAGTTGTCAGGGTCATCAGCTTCTTCCTCCTCCAATTGACTTATATCACATTCCGTTTCACTTTCCTCGCTGTCCGATTTTGATGTAAGTTTGCTTTTTTTGTTCCTTTTGAGCAACTGAAAATGTTAGAGAATCACCTATTTGTTCTTCAAGGATTTGGAAAGAACCCAGTGATTTTTAAGGAAAGTTTCAATTCATATTCGGAAAGAATTATATTTTGTTAGAATAATTCTTTGAGCTAGATACAAGGCGATTCCGAAATGCAGATACATTTGATTTTTTCCTTAAAAATATATATGTTCCAGAAGTTCTTGGAAGTATCAATAGATGGCTCTGAAAATATTATGAATATTCTTTCAAAATGCAGATGGCTCTGGGAAGCATGGGGAGCAAAGACTTTGTGTAAATGCTGGAATTAAAATGTATGAGGTTCAGGTCATCAGGAGAGGGTTGAATATGAACTTAGCTGTAAAATTGTATTGGATTATATCAGTTGATAGTGTTTTGTGTTGTATTTCGTGTTATTTAAATGGGGAATGTTAGTTCATTGGGATAAGATTGGTAATTGCACAGGCAAATTATGGAAAAAGGTGGCTTTGAAAACCTAATAAGAAGTTGAACTTCAAGAAATTAAACGGAAGAGATTTTGAAGGGGACTTCCATATCCTTATGTGCTGTACTAATAAATGTATTCACCTCTGGATCTTCAATACAAACTCTCCGATGAGCATTCAAATGGTCCGTATTTGTAAAAACTGCCAAGCAACCGGGACACTTGTAAAAGTGACTTCCGTAATGAGCGTCGAACTGGCCCTTCTGCTCGTAGGACTTCCCGCAGATGTTGCAATAGTACCAGTCCTTGGGCAAAATCATCAACGAGTCATTAGTTTCGGCGAAATTGTAAACTTGCTTGTCTTCAATGGAATTCTGGGAGCTGATGTCGTCCACGTGGAGAGAGTGTCTGCTGTTGCTATCTTCGTGCTTGTAATTTTCCATATTCGTTTCCACCATGCTGGGTTCTACGGAAGGTAGCTCTGCTTCTTCATACCTAAGGATTACACAAAAAATGCCTTCCCATTTGAAAACAAGTTTAAACAATACCTGATGGTGATATCACGGTGAGGTTTACCATCGGTCAACTGTTCGTCTATTGGTAACGACTGTCTACTGTTGCTGTCTTCTTGCTTGTAAGCTTCCATTTTCACTTTGTTGTTGTCCGAATTGGTGGCGACAAGTTTTGCTTCATCATAAGCCAAATTGCAGATATTTCCGCACTGTAATTTTACTTCTAATCCATACCTTTGGTTTTCTTGGTCAGTATTGTCCACCTAGAAACAATGTTGTTAATTACTGCACGTAGGCTTAACAAAAAATGAAAAAACTGACAAATAATTTATGAAAAAATTGTACATGAAGAAAATAGAAAACTGTGAATTTCATGAATGCAACAAAACAATCAGGCGAAGCAACTATGGAAAAGATGGATATAGACTTAAAAGGATTACAAATAGATACTTGTGTAAAGGGGTATGGAAAAAATAAGTGAAATAAATCTTGAAGCAGGCCAATACAATGCCATACCAAGATGATGGACAATACAATGCCATCTCAAATATTGAATATACATTTATTGTCCAGTTTCATGAGGGTTCTCGACAATTTTATTTAATAACTTGATCATTTCACACAACAAACAGTTAAAAATTTCATGTGAATTAAATCTTAGAATATTTATATTTTTTGGACTCCTCACTTTCAACTATTTATTTCATTTTGAATTCCTTCATTTTAATACCAATACCTCCTATTTTACACAGGACAGAAACAACATTCTTATATTTTCATAAGCAAATGAAACCAATGTCCAAATGACCTATCCACTCATTTTCTGCTTTCATTTTAAAAATCCTGCCAAGTTACATTGTTACAATGTGGCCATTCGGTGTGGTACACCTGATAAACCACACAGAACAAAACTGCGTTGTTTTGGAGTTGTCGGCGTTGGTTGAAGTTTTTTTTTATTTTTAACTGAGAAAAACATGGAGAGTGATGAGTGTAGTGAACATTACCAATTATATAACAGACATTTTGATATAACTGAATAAGTAAATAATGAAATGTATTAGCATAGTCCCGAAACATAATATAACCTCAAAAGCATACGTGTATTTTTTTATAGGGTTTTCGAAACTGTAATGACATGGTGAAACTGTATCATTGAAGATTCTTGAAAAAAAACACCTGTTTTCTTCATCATTTTCTATTAGGAACATTGTAGGTTTTCCGATTATGGGGAGTTATAAAATAAAAAACAACTTCTCGTGTTTTCCAACAGACTTATGCGACCTATAATATAATGACTCTTCAAATAGAAGAATTTGGTTTGTGATTGAACTGAAAAATTACTGTTAAAATGAATATTTTTCTAATTATAATATCAACTGAATCGTCCTTCCTAGAGATAAAATTGAAACTATATAGAAAAAAATATGTAATTATATTGCAATTATCCTCAAAATTGGTGGTTAGTATACTTCACATCGAATCTGTTTCATGGATGAACGTTTTGGGAATGATCTGTTGTGTCCGTGAAAAGGCTATCAAAAAAACTTGGGACAAATTCTTTTTGTGACATCCCACCTGTGGCGGACATCGGATATTCTATAAAAGTTCTATTAATGTATAAACAGAACATTAACATTACAGTGGATGTTCAATGTCTCAAAATCTCATACTTTCAACATCTCTGAGATGTTTTTGTGCTTGTGGGATGGCATGACAAAGAAGTGAAAAAGGAATTCATAACATCTTCTGAGACAAATCCACGAACTTCTTCAGCAAACACTTTTTAGAACTGAGGAAATTGGAAAACAGTCCATATTAATAATTCTGTCCTTGAATATCCAATCATTGAGGAATAAAACAAATGAGCTACTTCTACTATTTATCCTAAATTGGTTCTTCCAACAGAACATTGGCTCAAAGAGAACGAACTAATACATATTCCAGGATATCAGCCTTTAGAAAAATATTGCAGAACCAGATTTTATCATGGTGGTACAATAATACTGGCAATGAGGAGTTGAGTTTTGGGCAAATAGACAGGGCTCCTAGCAGTGACGAAGTATTTTTTAACAGACTCGAAATAATTCTAAGTTACCATCAAACTGACAAATCATCCTTGCTGGAGATCTCAACATAGGTTTTCAAAAAACATATTCTCTTGACACTCTTAGAATCGTATAGTATTCAAATTTGGTGTGAAGTGATTCCTTTAGATCTATCAGATCATGAAGCCATATTGTCAAAAATAAGATACGAAACAAAAATTTCTGCCGTGAAATATAGATATGGATGTTTGTACAATAAGTATTATTTATTATAATAGGTTTTATCAATCAGCCCTGGAGAATGATTGATACCAATTTTCAACAAAATTCATAAAATCAAAATGGCGGACGATCTCTGTAATTATGGTCCGATTTTATTCAAAATTGATTTGTCGAGGTTTTCGGGGTAGAAGATTATGAATTTATTGTCAAAATTCATAAATTCAAGATGGCGGTTTCAAGATGGTGGAGAAGTTTTGTGATAATGGACCATTTCTATTCAAAATTGGTATGTCGGGGTTTTTGGGGTCCAAGATTATTGATTTTTTTGTCAGAATTCATAAATTGAAGATGGCAGCTCCAGGATGTCGAACGAGTTAAAATCTTTACATGGTCTCCTCATTGGAAGGCTAGATAGCTCAGAACTTACAGGAAAAAAGACCTCATAATAATGATGCTTTAATAAAAATGCATAGATTGAGGTGTACTTAAGTACTAAAAAGCAGTAAATAAAATAATTAATAAAAAACCTCTTTAAAGACAAGCTTTTATTCAAATATGCTAAAAAGGAAAAATAATCGCATTGGATGTGCGACATTCTGTGGGTTATATTTTTTACTTTTTATCGCATTTGAATAAAAAATTGTCTTTAAAAAGGTTTTTTTTTATTAATTATATTATTTCATCTTATTTTATATTTTCATTGGAGATTGTTAGTCTGACTTGATACATTTCATATTTTTGTGGTTCAAGTTGTATTTCAGTATCATGTGGACTAAATTATTTTTAAGGAAAATGCCAATGAGATTTTATTTCTCCTGACAATAAATGCATATATCTCTCTCTCTCTCTCTCTTACATTGTTCGGCAATGAAATCGTTGCAGAATTTCCATCTTCCATGCCCAACTGCAAATCATGATGTAACCTGAACTGATCAGCAAGCAACTGATGTTGCACCAAACTGAAGTTATCAGGAAATTTAGAATCGTGCATGTTGTGCCCATCGATTCTAGAATCTTGGCTGTGCAAGCTTTGATTGGAAAAGTCCTGATTACTCAAACTGTGGTTGTTCACGATGCTGTCTAAGGAATGGGAATTAACTTCTTGGCTCAAAATAATTTCGTGATTGACTATCATCCCTTCCCGATGGTTCAATGAGGTTAAATCTAGTTCGGATACACTTTGGTTGCTTAGTAATTGATGGTGCTGCACCATTATCAGTTCACTGGCATCCATAGGAACTAAGCAGGCTTGTAGAGTTTCGTTGTCGGTTCTGTTGGTGATTTCCTTGAGTAACTCTAGTAAAAGCCTTTCGGTTCTGACAGAACGATCTCTGAAATCGCAAAGCAACTCTAGTTTGTACAAACAGTTCTCACATATCATTTTTGGTAGCTCATCGGTTTCATGGACCTGAAAAAGTTGACGTTTTAACTCGACGAAGAAATGTGCTTTTGTAGAGCATATACCTGTACTGGAAGACAAGTATCAATCTTTTTACTGATTTGTCTGATCGTGCCTTCATCTTCGAATATATTAATTGCTAAAACCATCGTTGTTTTGGTGGCGCACAGTCTGCAAAGTTCCTCGTATTTTGAATTTTCCATAGCAGCCATCATTTCTCAAAGACGTATTATATTATATCCAAAAAAAAACATTGGATACACATGTGAAAATGTATTTGAGGAGATTTAAAACGGAATGGGATTACTTTCAATACATATTTGCATGTCTTTCAAAAAATAAATATACAAATGACAGATTCAGAAATACATAACCATAAATAAATGCTGTTTTCTTTTTAAGAACGAACCATGATGGGCCAACTCAGGGAAGCTTTTTAATAGGGGAGTCTCGCACAAGTTACCAACTAAAAAAAAAACCTTCAAAAGTTCTACCTCTCTAATGGCAATTGTTTGACTTTGGTTCTATGGAAAATCGCCAATTTGATATACGAATTCAATTTATTTTCAGTCATGAAGCCCTTATATATATTCTTATATCTAATGTATAGAGATTTTGTGCCTAAAAATGTTAACAGTTGGTAGCACAAAACATATTTTGTTAAAAAAAAATGAATAAGGGCCAGCTTAAACCCTACCGTATGGTTTAAGGATTGAAAACGTTTAAGTAGGTTAGCCAACAGGACAAGAAATAATAAAAATTTTAATCTAATCTAACCCTGGAAATAAGCTATACTTTGGATCTCGAAATACTATGAAATGGACTATATTCAAGATATGTTTGTTTTGATTATTTCTTCCCAAGCTTTCAGCTTCTCTTTCCATTTAACTGTGTTGGACTCTCAGATCAATAAGGGGTTTACTTATTGATCTGAGGTTGGACTTCTTACATTCTACTTTATCTTTGTATTTTTTGACCAATGTTATAGGGGTGTCAGTTTCCAATTTTGAAAAATTGCATATCCGTTTTGTTTCCTCCATGAAAATGCACAAAAAATGTATATACCTAGTTCCTATTAATAACTCATCTGTCATTCTATTGTTAAATACATTTATTTCACTTTCATTAGAATTTGGAGATTACCCACGTCACTTTTCACAAAAGAAACAGTCTTTACGATGAAACACCATAACGCCAAGTGACAGATAACATTTTTATGCATCGAAAACAAAAATATTTTGTGTTTTTATAAAACGACTTTTTCACCACATTTGGTTTAAACTGGTTTAAGGAGTTTAAACTGACATTATAATAATGACCCTAAGAGGATACACAAGACAATAACAACTGATAACAACGGGAGTCAAGCAACAAGAGAAAGAAGTGGTGTTCTTCTGAATTAAGGTTCAAATCAAATGGCATGATGACAGATGACAATCTACAGAAGCAGAAGTTTTTGAAGGTTGGCAACTTGTGCAAGACTCCCCTATTCAAAAGTTGTCCAGTAAAAACGAGTCTGGGTTAATAATGTATTCTAGTTTGCAGGAAAGACTTGTTAGTGTGCGATTTCATCAAACAAAGATATCTTTTCATTTGTTGTTTATGGAAATATTATATATATTCTTTACTTCATCGCGTTCTGATTGGTTGCTGGGAAGAAACATTCATTCACTAGCCACAGAAAACTAGTCGAATCTATCAAACTTCGTGTAATTCGTAGGCAGCAGGAACGAGAAAGCGTGCGTGAAAAGTGGGTATCATACTTTCAATCTATTCTCGAAATAGAACGCACTGAGTGTTGCCATAGATATTTCGCGGATTTTTTAAAGATTTTTGATGAGTTGTCAGTAACATTACTGAATTCCATACTGATCTGGCACGGGTTTTATGCAATTTCAGTTGGCTATGCTGTGTTTAACCAAAACCTAAAAAATGTTTTTTTTAAAACCTTGGTCCAAATTTGAAGTTCAAAAAGAACCTATACAAATGGAAATCTCAACAAACGAACAAACCTCATTTTTGAACTGACATTTATTGGTTTGTTTACATTACAGAACTATAACCTAGGTTATAGTTCTGTACTTTACAAACATTCAAATCAATTCATGAATCGTTCGATTCCAAACATCACCATTTATAATCAATCCAACGTTTGTCATAGTCTTAGCACTGCCTAACAAGAGAAGTTATAAACAGCAAACAAGAGTTTAACTAGAATCAACAATGGTAACGGTACCGCTCGTGGATCAATTGGATTTCAATACACAAAACTTTGATTTATCCAGGGAAGATGAAAATACGAGTGCTAAAATGCCCGAAATGACCCGGATGTCCACACCGAAACCCATAATGCATTTGGGATCTTCAACAGAGGTATGGTAATTACCATACCTAAAAGAAAAACTGCTTGATATACTTTTTATATTTGCAGTTTCAAAGACAAACTTCTGCTGTTCCAAAAACACCACATAAGCCCGGCACAGGCTATAGATCTGGAACAGGCTTCAAACCAACCACAAACTTCACTAAACCAGGCACTGGTTTCAAACCCGGCACTGGCTTTCGTCCTGGAACAGGATTGGACGTAGTTAGTAGGCCAATGACTGCGGTGAGAGGGGCCGGATACACTTCTCATGGAAAACCTTTTGACCCCCTCAATCAAGCCGCGTCGGTTCCAACTCCCCCTTTAGAGTTACAGAAGGACGATTCGTTAGTAACTTGAAATCTTTTTGCACCAACTCTCTATTGCACCATTTGTTCGAAGGTACAATTATATTTCGTTGAAAGCACTTGTTTTACATTCTTATATATATAAAAGTACCATTATTTTCCATTATTAGACCGGAAGAAAGAATTCGACAACAGGAAAGCAAAATAATGCAGTTGATAGAAGAGTCGTGCGTTGCCCAATGCGAAGGCGATTACAGAAAAGCCCTGACCAAAGCGAAGGAGGCTTCTAATAAAGAAAGGAGCCTCATTCGCTTACAAGAGCAGTCCGGACTGGGGGAGCATCACAATATCGATTTGACCTATGCCGTAAGGATTTGTTAATAAAAATGTTCATCATGACGTTTACAATTGAATCCCTTAGGTGTTATTCACTCTAGCCAATCAATATGCCGCCAATGAACTGTACACAGAGGCGATAAATACTTATCAGATGATCACCAAGAATAGGATGTTTGCGAATGCTTATCGTTTAAAAGTGAACATGGGCAACATCTACTTCAAACAGGGTCACTACCAAATGGCAGTAAAAATGTTCCGGATGGCTTTGGATCAAGTGCCGTCGAGCCAAAAAAATTTAAGGTAAGTAGATGGATGGTGAAAATAAAATATATCAAAAACAAAACACTTTTGTGTGGTATTCACATTGTTCTGACATACTGAACATCTTCACAGGTATATAGCCTGGATAGTAGTTTTTTATTGTAGGTTTGTCCATATCAACCATTCAAACATTTGATTTTTCTATTAAGAATGTTTTCTTCTGGTATTTGTAACGATATATAAAAAGTATCGACAAAAATTATTGTCAAAAAATGGCAGAATGACACATTTTGTAAGGTAACATTAATTTTGCCTAAGCAATATTTACATCTCACCAAGAAGAGTAATGAATTCAATGGAATTAATATGAATCAAGATTCAAAAAACATATTGTTTCTACACTCTTGGCTGACAACTTGTGATAATTTAAAAATATATAATGACTAAAAAGAATTAACACAAACTGTTAGACAGTACCAAACGTACATTCAACAATAAACGTATTATGGAATCTGACAACAAACAGAAAACACACTGGAATATTGTCAATGAAGGACTTGGCAGAAACAAACAACATTCAAATCAATTCAAGTAAAGATGATTTAAACACCTTTTTCGTCACTAATGCCAAAAACATTGTCCAAAAAATAGGAAAAAAAACATGTTCAATCTGAGTCCCTGATAAAATTACCCCAACTACAAAATGTCTTATTTTTCAAACCAGTTACCCCATCAGATATCAAGCCTGTTATAGGTAACTTCAAAAATAAATAAATCGAAGATTTGGAGGGTTTCAGTATGTGTTAAAATATGTGATCCTTTTCTAACTGATGTTATTAATGCATGTCTGATGGAAGGTCTTTTTCCCGAAGATATGAACAAAGGCAAGGTGTGTTCATTACATAAATAAAATAATAAAAAACCTTTTTGAAGACAAGCTTTTATTCAACTGTGGTAAAAAGTAATTGCTTTGGATGTGTGGCGTAGGTTATTCCGTGAGTTATAGATTCATAAGCTTGCCGTTTTTGTATTTAAACTGAAAACTTTGAATGTCTTTAAAAAAGTTTTTTATTAATTATTCTATTTATATTATATCTTCTGTTCTTTGATCTTCAACCAACTGAAGTTCCTACAAAATGTACAATTTCTAAAGGAGAATAAATATTATTATTACTATCACTAAAAGAGGACCCAGCATACTTCCCTGTGGAACTCCGTATTAGTAGTTATTTCACTCTATAGTACCTACCTTGTTTACTTTGGTAAGCTGAGATCTGCTGGAGAAAAATGTTTAAACTATTGTTGCACCTTGAAATATCTGCCATAAATATTTGATGTTTTTTTTAGAAGAATTGATAGTGTTATACAGGGTGTTGTGAATTAACACACCACACCTGCAACACCAATGTTACGGCTGCTGGACAGTTGGAGAAGTAAATACCCCTCATCTGACCAACCAATCTTACGACTGCTCGTTATTTGTTAAAGCTACGCCTCAACTATACTGGGCGTTTTTAGTCTATTGACCAATTACTGGACAAGCTCCCAGAGCGGCTTGAGAAGCTAGCTCACTCAGTTTATAATGAAGCATGCGACTTAATTTTACAGTAAAGTTACCAATCTCAGATAGTTCAGAAACAATGATACACTTGGGATTTTATAATATATATATTATATATATATATATATAATATATATATATATATATATATGTATATGTATTTTCTACAGCATAAAAACAATAACTGATACACTTGGTATAATTTCGGACATTAATTTCCACTGCGGTACATTTCAAACGCATTCTTTACGTGTTAATGTTTCATCCCGGCTGTCGGAGAATCGTTAATTATCTATCGAGGCTTTTAGCTCAATTGAAATAAAATAAATGTCCTGTCGTAATTATGTTCGGTCTGTTTTAACCTTTAGTTCATCGCTGGCAATATAACATATTCATGAGATATTTTGATGGGTGGTGTTATCATATCAAATAATTTACGAGATTTTAAAGTCTTTGTCGGAACTCACCCCGCATTCTTGCCTTCTAATTCAATAGCAGACAAAATAAAACAGTCGTTCCCTTTTTATTGTCGCATCTTCAGTCAAGGGTATTACACATGGTTACGTTAAAATAACTTGGTTGATCGTGCTCATCACAATATATCAGTCTTTGCCACAAAAGTAAAGAAATATAATAACTGCAAATTTATCCAACAGAAAACAACTACTTTCCTGACTAATACCTCGATGAACACCATGCCTTATTGGTAAAACTCTGAATTAGAGTTGTCATTCTATATTAATAGAGCTTTTTCATTCCTGTTGATATCTTGACAAAAAAAAAATTCTGTGTTCTTCAGGATTAAAATAATGCACAACATCGCCTTGGTTTTCATTCGTATGGGTCAGTGGGAAGAAGCGGTGAGTAGCTTGGAGTACATAATGAGCGAACAAGCGTGCCATCGTGCCGGTCTGCATCTTGTCACTTGCTGCAGAGCCCTGGAAGACAAAGAGAGAATGCGGACCGCCTTTTCTCTCTTGCTATCTGTCCCGCTCAATATCGAGGATGAAGAGAAATATAATTTGGAGCAGGTATTGTTATTAAAAAGTGATTAAAAATGTTTTCATGAAATCATGTTCGAGTTAAGATAACGGGGATCTTACCTGTTAGAGTGGAATCCGAAACAACACTTGGTGCGTTGGAAATTTTTCACCTTCAGTGGGAAAGCTAAGAAAAACGGGACTTTCATATATTTTGGAAACAATAGTTAGAATGTGGCAGAAAACAAATATATTATAAAATTCTGTCAATACAGGGTGTAAAATAACTTGTTGCACTATCACTAATAGTAATTGATAGTTTATCAAAAAATAAATATATTATTCTTTGGAAATATTTACTATAAGTCCTTAATAAATGAGTAAAAAATATTTATTACTTACCAAAATTTCGTTGTTTCAGTTTATTTTATTTTTTTGAAAGTTAGTAGTTAATTTCTTTAATTTCTTCAATATCGAGGATGGAGAGAAATATAGTTTGGAGCAGGTATTGTCATTAAAAAGCGTTTAAAAATGTTTTTGTGAAAACATGTACGAGTTAAGATAACGTGGACCTTACCTGTTATAGTGGAATCTGAAACCACTCTGAAGCCTTGAAAATGTTTCACCTACTTTGGGAAAGCTAAGAAAAACGGGGCATTCATAGATTTTGGAAACAATAGTTAGAATATGGTAAAAAACAAATATTTTATAAAATTCTGACTATACAGGGTAACAAAATAACTTGTTGTACTATCGCAATAGTAGTTAATGGTTCATAAAAAAATAAAAAGATTCTCCTTTTGAAATATTTTCAATAAGTCCTTAATAAATGAGAAAAAAAATATTTATTACTCACCAAAATTTCGTTGTTTCAGTTTATAATTATTTTTTTTTGAAAGTTGGTGGTTAATTTTTTCAATTTTTTCAATATCGAAGATGGAGAGAAATATAATTTGGAGCAGATATTGTCATTCAAAAGCGTTTAAAAATGTTTTTCTGAAAACATGTTCGAGTTAAGATAACGGGGACCTTACCTGTTATAGTGGGATCCGAAACAACACATGGTGCATTGAACATTTTTCACCTACAGTGGGAAAGCTAAGAAAAACGGGACATTCATAGATTTTGGAAACAATAGTTAGAATATGGCAGAAAACAAATATTTTATAAAATTCTGACTATACAGGGTATAAAATAACTTGTTGCACTATCGCTAATAGTAGTTGATAGATCATCAAAAAATAAAAAGATTCTCCTTTTGAAATATTTTCGATAAGTCCTTAATAAGTGAGAAAAAAATATTTATTACCTACCAAAATTTCGTTGTTTCAGTTTATAATTTAGTTGTTTTGGAAAGTTGGTGGTTAATTTTTTTAATATCGAAGATGGAGAGAAATATAATTTGGAGCAGGTATGACATTAAAAAGTGTTTCAAAATGTTTTTATGAAAACATGTTCAACTTAAGATAACGTGGACCTTACCTGTTATAGTGAAATCTGAACTCTTGAGGCCTTGAAATTTCTTCACCTTCAGTGGGAAAGCTAAGAAAAACGGAACATTTATAGATTTTGGAAAAAATAGTTAGAATGGGGTAGAAAATAAATATTTTATAAAATTCTACTTCTTGGACATTCTATTTTATCTAATAATTGAAAAATGGTTCCATGTGAATTATTGTATGTATTAAAAAAAGAAAAATGTCCCCTAGTGTTTATATTTACCTTGATGGTATTCTATTAGTTGTAAACAATTAACCTTCTGCAGATAACGTGAGTGGTTTCTTAATTTTTGATAACGTCGGTCTGACAAACCGATTTTTTCAAGGAATGATTATTGGTCGTTTTTACTTAAAAATGAATGGATATTTTTCATTGAACATAATATTTGACTATAATTTCCATGTACAAATACAAACACAAACGGATTTTTGAAAAATTATATTTTTTTTTTGTAGGCTATAAAACAGCTGTATTTTTATTCAATACAACAATAATTTAATCAAAAAAAATATTCCTCTGATGAAAATGACAAAAACATAAACAGTAATGAATTAACATTAAATATAACAATATAATAGAAACAAAAAAATTGGATAAAATACAAACTGGCAACTGAACAAACTAGTTCAAATTTTATCAATTTTCATTTTGCCAAATGCAGTCTATGCACATTCCCTGGAGATGCTGACTGATTCACTGACTTCCTCATACAGTCTTCGCAATCGCTCCTGTTCTCTTTCGTAACTCATTCTGACGTAGTCACACTGAAAACATACTATTCAGTTCAAGAATGAAGACGCCAAATCAAATTATACTTACCTCAGAGTTTTACACGAACGATAACGCCGGTTTCACGCACCGTATACTTATTTTTCTAACGAAGCAAACGCTCTATTCGACAGACAATGTAAACCTGACAAGATTCTTAATAGTACGAAAGGTACCTTGGCGGGAAGCGGGAAATATATAAACAACAGAAAGTTAGCGCAAATATTCAAATCAGTCAGTGCGAGAGACCGTACGTTATAAGCGGAAGGTTAATCTCATCAACATATTAATTTGACTCTTAACCAAAAAAAGGTTGATTTTTATTATAGTTATTTTCCATTCAGTAAAATAATTGAATTGAATTTTCTATTATTATTTCTTCCTATTTGACATTATATTCCACTCAAAACTGTGTTTTGCATTTAAATATGTAGGAAATAAGAAAAGTCTAAGATGATTTTTCTAACAGATATTTGGTGATGGTTTTTGGCTCATATTCCAAACTAGGTGGGTATTGAAACTGGAAATTATCGAATAATTCCAAAAGGGGTTTTCTAAGTTAATTTTCCGAAAGACACGAAAAATCCTCGAAACTAATGCAATATAAATCAAAATCTGAAAAATGGAATATGTATTCCAATACTTATTTTAACTGTTGGAAAATGGAAAAACTACTGAAAATCTAAAAATTGAAACTCAAAAAAGACAATAGTATTCATCAGACCTACATTTTCAGCTGAGGACAATACGTCAGTCAATCCTACAATAACCCAAACCAAAAACACAGGGTCATTAGGTTATAATACTATGAACAAAAATCTAATAATTATTAACTCAAACATACAAGGTGGTCCTGCAAAAAAATCGGATAATCTCAACATTGTAATGCAAATCCATAAAGCAAAAATTGTATGCATCAGCGAGCATTGGCTCAAAAGTGAGGAATTAAAAGTGACACCAATAAAAAATATGAAGCTTATATCATATTTCACCAGGAAGAATATGCAACGGGGAGGTGTTTGCCTATTTGCAGAAAACGATATGTATATGGAACATATCGTAATTAACACATGTGTAGAAGGGGAATTTGAAGCCTGTGGAGCCAAGATGAAACTTCCGCACAGGAATAAATATATGTACCTAATTGTTGTTTACAGACCCCCAAATCATAAAAATTTCAATAACTTCGTATATCAACTCGATGCATTATTGTATAGTATATATCGGAAGGGAGATACTTTTGTCATTTGTGGCAATATTAATGTAGATTTTTTAGTGAATAGTGATGAGAAACAAAAAATTATAAATATGTTAGGCGAGTATGGCATAACAAATCATATCAATGAGGCCACAAGAATAACATCTACAACTGCAACCTGCATAGACAACGTTTTCTCAAATACAGATGAGTGCATTGCAAGAGTAAGTCCCTCTTTTTTCTCAGATCACACTTATCAGGTATGTTCGTTTAATGATGTATTACATAACAATAATAAAAACAATCACCGTGTACAAAAAAGAAAAATTAATGACTCCAATATTCAAGATTTTCAGAACTATTTATCAAAAGAAAATTGGAATGAAATGTATCATACAACAGACTTTCAAGAACAGTTTTCCATATTTTATCATACTTTTCTTTATTACTACGAATGTGCCTTTCCAATTAAAACAATACACATTAAACCCAACAAAAAGAAATGGTACACTCCAGAAATCAAGCGAATGCACGGCCAGCTTTGTGAAATGAGTAAATTAAGCAAAGCTCTAAACAATCCTTAGTATACAAAAAAATATAAACAATTTAAAAAAGAATATAGAGTGCATGTGAAAAATCATAGAAAAAAGTTAAATAATGAACGAATTTTGAATTCAGATAATGTCATGAGTGAAAGTTGGAAAATTATTAAAGAAAGTAAAGATAGTGGATCAGTAAGGAAAGCATCTGCTGGATTTCTGGAAGGAGGAACTTCTACTGAACAAGCAAATTATATAAACGACTATTTCATTGATTGTAATACAAATCGTCAGGTACCGAACTACGATATGTGTATCGAGGGAGTGCCTACAAGTTTCTTTCTAACACCAATAACACCCGAAGAAATTTTATCAATAATAAGGAAAACTACTGTCAAATCTACACCTGGGTTGGATGATATTGATGGTAGAGCGGTCAGGTCAGTTGCCACACTCATTGCTGAACCCCTGTGTTACCTGATAAATAAGTCATTTTCACTTGGAATATTCCCTAACATAAAAAAATCCAAAGGAATACCAATTTTTAAGAACAAAGGGTCCGCTAATGATATAAAAAACTATAGATTAATTTGCATCCAAAATCATATTTCTAAAATTTTTGAGTCAGCATACTGTCAACGGTTAACAAATTACTTGGAATGTTTCAAGCTTATTCCTGATATACAACATGGTTTTAGAGAAAAAAAGTCCACCACAACTGCTATTCATGATATAATGAAATTTTTGTACAAAGAAAATGCACTATGTCTTTTTTATGACCTGAGCCGTGCGTTTGACACAATCGACCGAGATCTATTGCTGCTTAAATTAGAGGCTGTCGGTGTGCGTGGGGTACCTCTTGACTGGGCGAAGTCTTATCTATCTGAGCGTACACAAATAACAATGTATGACAACTCAAAATCGCAAACAAGAGAATCTAACCTAGGAGTACCCCAAGGCTCAATATTGGGACCCTTGTTCCTTATAATATTCACATCAGACATAAAAAAATACTCCAACTATCCTGAACAAATCTTACTGTATGCTGATGATACTAATATTTTGATGTCAAATATCGACATTGAACAATTAATTGTGAATAGTAATGGAGCCTCTAGTGAGCTTTATGAATATTGTACTCAGAACGGTCTGCAATTGAATGTGACGAAAACATATTTTATGCGGTTTTTACCAAGGAATGTTACACCTGACCAAAATCTTTACCTGCATATCAATAGAAAATCAATTGAAGCTACAGAAACAATGAAATTTCTAGGTGTTACACTTGACCAGAAATTAACATGGGAGGCCCATATAAAAACTGTATGCTCCAGACTAAGCACATGTTGTTACATGATAAGGCAGCTCAGAGGCTCTGTTTCTTTTAATGTACTTAAATTACTATATTACGGGCTTGTTCAGTCAGTTCTACAATATGGATTAGTATTCTGGGGTTCCTCGTCACATGCTGATAAGGCATTCAGAGCACAGAAAAAATACTAAGAGCTATGTTCAATGTCCATCCACTGTCAACATGTAAAGACCTATTTAAAAGATCGCAAATACAAACTTTGCCCAGCTTATACATATTTCAAATAATTACCTATATTAAAGAAAATGAAAACAGGTTCAAGAAAAATGAGGACTTACACTCGCATGACACACGAATGAAAGGAAGTGTACACCAGAGTTACTCACGATTACAAATCTGCCAGAACTCGCCTGACTACATAGGAGTTAATTATATAAATTCAATGTATCTGTGAGCTTAAACAATATCCTGTAATATGTCTAACATGTCATTTAGCATTAAACTCAAACGTTTTCTGACAGAACAAATATTTTATAGTATAGAAGAGTTTCTCAACTTTTAAAATGTATTTTATTTCTCAACTTTTAAAATGTGTTTTGTTTTTAATATTAATTTTTAATTTTTTTAATTATTAACTTTAATTTTACTTGTATTTTAACTGTATGTTAATTATCTAAAATGCATATTTACATCCCATTTTTCTGACTAGTCCGATAAAGATGCATCTGTCTTTGATCTTTGTTGATTGAATATTTATGTATATGATGAATAAATGATTCTGATTCTGATCAGATAATTTTGACCGATCGATATCGATTTAAATCCAGGTTACTATCAACCCTTCAGGCACAGAGTTTTCCCAGTGGATATTCCTACAAACATGGATTACCTCAAAACGGAAGATATCTTGAACTAATGCAGTGAATCAAAATCTGAAAAATTCAAGGTGTACCTTTGAACGACCTAACAAAATATTCCTATACCATTTTTTTCTATATCCGAAAAACAACAGATGTTTACTCTCTTCGGTCCAGTCGAAGTTCGAATACCATTTATATTTCAGGATTCTCCTGAAGACGCGCTGATCGCGATGGCGATTCAAAACGACGATTTACACAATTACGAGTCCCAAAAGCGCAAAGATGCGGAATACTGCATCTTAACAGCTGCCAAATTGATAGCACCGTTCATAGAAGAATCATTCAGTGAAGGTGAGATGGGGAAATATTACACTGACGAACGCTCGACCTGAACTGACTGTTTATAGGTTATGACTGGTGTGTGGCAGCCATTAAGAGTTCAGAGTACGCCAGATTGGCATCCGATTTGGAAATCAACAAGGCCGTTATGTTTCTCAAGAAAAATCAGCTACCGGAGGCCATAGAAACTCTGAAGGCCTTCGAGAAGGATTCTAACATTGCCGTTAACGCGGCTGTCAATTTGAGTTTCATATATTATTTGGTAATGTAGGGCACAAATTTGCCATAGTTTTATCCAATAATATTTTCTTCAGCAAGGAGATTATGAAAACGCTGTACGATATGGTGAAGTCGTCGAGAGGACCAATTCCAAAAGCGCCGATGGTTATGTGAACTATGGGGCTTCTTTGATGGCAAAAGGCAATCTGAACGAAGCAATGGCTTGCTTTCAGAAAGCTTTGGAGTGTGACCACACATTTTTCGAAGCGATATTCAATCTTGGTAAGATTGTTGTTTATTTTTTCCCATAACAAGCTACTGAATAGGATTGGGGAGAAGATCCCTAATTTATAAAATCAAATCTACAGATGAAAAAAAAACCAGTTGAAATGACTTAGTCTTTTATCAAAATGTTTTTTTTTCTGGGAATCTCGCCAGTTTCATCGAGGGATTGATGATTAAAAAAAGGTTTTCCCTAGCGTGAATAGTTAGGGCGCTGACATTATTATCTTCAATTTGTGTTGTACTTCTGTTGTGATATGCTTTTATTCAAATAATGTCTTGTTTGACATAGTATTTATTGCAATTTTCCCAATTTATTTTATCAACTGTACCCGATTGAATCTCTGGAGGCGTCTTTGTTTTGTTTTTCAACAAGACCATACCACTGATGATGCATTTAAATACATTCTAAACATTGGTGAGAAAACAAAACCTTTACTCTGATATCTCATATTGTCAAATATGGAACGATATCATTTTCATTTATCATTCCTGATTTCAAGTCCTTCAGTCATAAAACCCAGTTATCAAAATTAAAATTCATCTTTCACCATCAATGCATCGAATTCCAATTGATCATTCACCTGAATAAGTGAACAAATGGGTTCAATATAACGAATGTAGATTATTGCCGACTACACACAAAAGTCAGCAATAATCAAGTAATGGGTTTTTGGGAACAAAGAAAACTACTGGGGGAGTTAATCAGTGTTGGGTGTCCAAAAGAGACACTGAAGACTCCACGTTTTTGTTTGGCACTTCTCCCCAGGCTGAGAGATGTACATGTTAACCCTGTAAGTAGAGTTTTTATATTTGCTATTTTTTGTTTTGAATAAATCTTGTCATTGTTTTTTACTTGAATCTTTTGATTTTGGGAGGGGTTCACCTGGGAGGTAACCATTATTAGCGGGGTCTGCTTAGCCCTAAAGAAGGCTACACGACAATATTGATCCTTATCCCACTGTCAGTCATTTTGTCCATTTCTCATGTCATCTTGAAATGTTATTTTGAAGAGGTTAATGTTGGATTGATGTTTTTTTTTTTTCGTACATATCTAACGGATTTCCAGGGAATACTAGTATCCTCCGAAATGTTACTTCTTCCATTACTTAACATCCTCTTCTCTCGGTCGGCTCTTCTCACATTCCCAATCTTCCGTGACGGCTCCTAGCTGGGCTGGATACTTACTGAATCTTAGATTCTCCCACCAAACAGTCGAAAATCCTCTCGGTTGGCCTCGGCTCCTGTCTTGGCTTGACAGGAACTGAATGTTGAATCTGAATACTCAATACCACATACTCTGATAGTTCGAATTAAACGATCATCGATAACCCTACTCATGTGAAGATGCATATCGTGGTAGTCACATTGAAACATCATCAACTGACAAGGCCAGGAGTTGTCTTCCTTACCTCTCGGTAATTCGTCTCATTGGTTCCATTTGCTACGAAAAGTGTGAGGGGGAGGGGTTGGTCTGGCCCTGTGGTGCCTCCTGCACAGGGCTAGAGCTGATTACTTCGAGATGTCGCCCTGTTTGTCGTGTGGAAAACGATTTTCTGGGCCAAAACCCTGTCATCAACTACCCTGTGTAAATTGATATATAAAAAAACTCAGTAACGGCATAATGACAAGTCTAATGAGAGTGATTAGATTTTCACACCTCCGGATTAGCGGGGCAAAACCCTTTTCGGCCGACAAAGTGATGCGGTAAATACGCATTGATGTGTTAATAATGACCTCGGTGCAAAAGCCGACGATATCTTAAATGGCAATTTCAACTCAATTGCAATAATAACGATTCGAATTTGTGTGTTTCTGCGAATGCAAAAATATTCGAATTAGTTTTTCAAGTTTCAAACTGAAATTGTCCAGGGTGATGTAATTGGGGTCTAAAACTACAAGTGCTTACCTCAAGTGCGCTCAATGGGTGGGCCATAAACATAAACCCATTAACTATTGTCAATGGCACTTGAGATTTTTGGCTAGGAAAGAGTCGTAAATTAAACTATTGCAGATAATCCGTGGAAGGCCATTTAAAAGCTTGGGATGGCGAAAACAAGTGAACGGAATATTCTTTGTTTGTTTCGAGTTACAAACAGACTTTCTCTTAGAACGATAAAAAAATACAATGAACGAACGACATTTGGCCGGCTATGAGTGGGGAGTGGCGATTTTCGAGGGCTAGAAAGCATTTCTCAAAAACGGAATTTTTACTTTTTGTTGGGCCCTGTGCTCGACAATACGTACAGCTTGTTCTGCGATCTGCTGGTTTCCGTGAGTGAGTTTCTTTATTTTTCTTCGAATACGCTTTGCTCTTGTGCGACTTTCCTGCGAATATAGCCAGTCCAGTGGGAATAGCAGTTTATTCTTTCACAGTTATTTGGAGTTCTACCTGTGATCTCGAAGCCTTGCGATAATTTTTTTTTAGGAATTCCTATCGACGCTTCGCATCCTACACCGTCCTGAGGACTACATACGAGGGTTGATAGCCGACGGCAGTAGATTAAGGGATTTTGGAACGTCAACTCCAAGTCCAGTCCAGTCTTTTGATTAATCAACCTTTTCGTTTCAGCTACTGATACAGGTTTTTCCAGCGTCCAGCTGATTTCGATGTTATACGTTGATTTGTATATTAATTAACCCTTCTCTTACAGGATCCTGCACACGTGTGCTTTGGTATGCGGGGTGGAACAAGCCTAATTTGATTTCTCTTGAGGCTGGGAGAATACCCCCCATATCGTCGGCAGCTCACTGACGTGATATCCCTAACAAACCGCGATTTGTGACAGATACACTGAAGCGAGACGTCCACCAGACTGAACCTAGAGATCATACACGTGTATGAACCTCAGTGCACGGGTCTTTCTGCGACTAAAAACGTATCAGTTACACTGCGGTGATAGGTGTAAACACGGGTTAATTATAAATTATGTCAACAAAACAAAAAGTTTAGTTCATGTGTGTCCGAATAGGTGTAGGGATCGTAGGTGCCTCTGTATGACCGTAGCCTAAGCTCAATGTGGTGTCTGCAGTTGTACGCGTTATATAGTTCTGTCTTAGAGAAATTTTATTAAGGTAGGTCACGGTACGCGCTTAATTTTTAGGGAGTAATTTCACTTTTGACATCCCCTTATGTCCTATAATAGTTGGTTCCACGAGTTAGGGGGAAGTGATTGGTCCGGCCCTGTGGTGCCCACTGCACAGGACTAAGGCTGATTACTCAGAGATTTCGCCCTGTTTCTCGGAGGCTCCGTTGCGACACCGTTTCTTCTGAGACCCCGGTGCCATACATCCGTCGCCATGGCTCTCACAGCCTGGATGTGGATCCAAACTACGTGAAGGTGAGGTTGGGCTTCAAGGGGCAAAATGTTAATTTCGACTCCGTAATTCAAAAACACAATCTGTGAGTCCCGCACAAGGTCCCGTTCAGGAACATTCAGAGCGCCTGTTTAGGAACAAATTTCAAATACGAGTTGGAGTATTGATAGAAAGAATAGTTTTTCGTTTTGACAAAGCGAACTACTAGATCGCGATTAGGTCTTATCAAACTCGTTTAGAACGTGACAGTGAATCATTCGGTTTTTTGCTAAATATTATCAAATCGTTAATTATTATTACCGTCAATCATCCGGTCACTATTACAGGTCTGTGTTTGAAGAGACAGGGTCACTACGTCGAAGCTCTGGGCTGTTTCCAGAGATTTTCCGGCTCCCTCGCTCTTCTACCCGCTGTTGTCTATCAAGTCGCCAATCTTCTGGAGCTTATTGGCGATAACGAAGCTGCCGCTGACACGTATCAGCAACTGCTTGGACTTGTACCGACCGACGCTAAGGTCCTTCAGAAGTTGGGCGAGTTGTACGACAACGAAGGCGATAAACAGCAGGCTAATCACTATCACAGCGATGTGAGTAAAGAAAAAATAGCGTTTTCATATCAAATTGAATAGAAGATTTAGTTGATTGGAATTCGAATACATATAGCGGTGACGCCAACTTTTCCTTTAAATTTTTCGACACTTGTTCTCTTTCAGTCCTACAGATACTATCCCGCAAATCTCTCTGTCATCGACTGGCTCGGCTCCTACTACATAGAAATGCAAGTTGTGGAAAAGGCGTTAGCTTACTTCGAGAAAGCAGCAGTGATGCAGCCAAGCGAACCGAAATGGAACATGATGGTGGCAGGTTGTCACAGGCGTAGCGGAAACATGCACAAGGCTTTGACTCTGTATCAAGATATCCATCGGCAGTTTCCGGAAAACGCTGAGTGTTTGAGGTTAGGATTCATTGGAAAAAAATTGTAATGACTTTTGGTAAATAAAATCGTGTTTTAGTTTAAGCTTGGAAGTCAGTCAGTATTACGAAAAGAGGGCGTATGTTGTCGTTTGAAATGCAAATATAAACGTTCCGTTTATTCTCAGTTGTATCGTTTTTTTTTTTTCATAAATAGGGGATTAGATTTTCAGAACTCCTGAATAATGGATTTTGTGCACATTTCAGGTTTCTCGTTAGATTATGCAGTGATCTGGGCATGAGAGAATCCCAGGAGTACCTGATGGAGTTGAAGAAGTTGGAGAAGACAAAAGAGGTCAGAGAGAGGGTGAACAGCAGTAGGCCAGGTTGGTATCATACTAGTTTTTTTTTCATATATTCTTTTAGACAACTTCTGTTAAATACCCAAATTTGTTTTCATAAAAATAAGCTTTCTTCAGAACTCTCCCACCAGCATAACAGTAAACGTCGATTTGACAAAAAAAAATCCATCTCGACCAAAATCCCAGTCAATAGATTGTTTTTTTATTAATAATAATAATGATTGTTAAGTATACACATATAATATTTATATATCATAAGGGCTGCTGTCACCAGTGTTATAATATCAAAAGACCATTTCAACACATAACACAATTAATTATGGTGGATCTCTAAATAGAATAATATAACCCACTATTATCTATTTTAGTCTATAAATACAATTTTCCTTTTATACTTATATTTTCCGTTCCTTAAAGATTTTTTGTTCTTATCAAAAAAATTAACTCTACTTCAAATTATTTCCTGTGCCATCCCCTTAAATAATACACAAAAATATATTTAACTCTCATATTGAAATACATTAATGTGATACAAAACTATCCAAAAATTCATCAATGCAAAACATTAAAGAAATATGCTTTTTGAGAAAAGCTCATATACCTTTATTACCGATTCTTGTAACTATTTAGTTTCTCATAGAAACTTGAAAAAACCTGTGTTGCCAAATAAGCCAACCAAATGCTATAAAATGTTCACCCCCCGTATTCTCTATATACAAATTGTCTCTCGGTCGAACTCTAATGCTTTATTATGATAATAATAATAATAAATGATATTTATTGAACCAAGTAAATTACATGATTCAACAGGCTATTGACCTAGGTCCTTCCGCCTATTGTAATTATATAACACAATTGAAACCTTAAATAATTGAATATAAGCTATAAATAGATTGAAAAAAAAAATCGAATTGTAGAGTCAGAAGTGATATATACACATATAAACACAATCATATACAAGAGTTAGTTAAGGAGCATTTGGTGGATAAGTTCCAGAGTTGTATGCTGAGGATGTCTGTGTAAGGGGATAATGCCTGGTAATCTTCTTATAGCATATTTTTCCAGGATGTCCAGATTTTCTGTTTTGTTGAAGAATTTCAGGCTTAACTGTTGTATTCGTTCGTCTATTGGCATGACTTGGGTTTTTTGGTACAGCTTAGGGTTGGAAGGGTTGTGTAGCGGGTTATTAGGGTGACGCATCTTGGTAATCTTCCGCAATGAAGATGTTTCGGCAACTCTCAGATTGTTTAAAGCTCTGTTTCTACAGTTTAAGAAAATCATGTGTCCATATTCAATCATGGGGCGGCATATCATCTTGTAGATTCGGCTTGCTGTATTTATGTTGATACCACTTCCTCTGTACGTGAGATTTCGAAAGTGTTTGGCTCTTGCTATGATGTTTTTCTTTTTAATTTGAGTATGTGCATTAAAATTAAGTTTATTATCAAACTTAATGCCCAGATAATTAATCGTTGTTTCGGGTTGAATATTGTGATTTTGCATTGTGAGAAAGGGGGATGCTGGAGTTGGATGATGATTGAAAAGGATGAAGTGGGATTTATCAGGATTAGGTTTGAGTCTCCATTTGTTAAACCAGGAGGAAGTGGAGTCAACTAGTTCTTGGAGGTTATCAGTGATTTTCTGTGTTGTTCTTTCATGGACTATCAGAGCGGTGTCATCTGCATATTGTAGGAGGTATGAGGAGCTATCAAAGTGTTCTGGGTCTTGGTGTTGGTGGTTATAAATGTCCGCACAAAATAGGTTATACAAAATAGGGGAGAGTGGTGATCCTTGAGGAAGTCCTTGGTGTGGTGTAAATTCTCTTGAGGTAGCATTAGAAACTTTAACCTTCAGTTTCCGGTTTCTTAGTAGGTCTCGAAGGATAAAGATAATATACTTGGGGCAGTTTATCAGGAAAAGCTTGTACAGTAAGCCCTTGTGCCAGACACTATCGAAAGCTTTATTTATGTCCAAGAATAACGCCCCAGTCTTTTTCTGTTCAACTTGGAGGCTTCTATATTGTTGGTTAAAATAGTGAGAGGGTGTGCTGTTGAGTGATGTGTTTTAAATCCAAACTGATAGCCTGGTATTGTGCTTCCTATAGATGTTTCCAATCGGTTTTTTAATATCTTTTCCAGGTTTTTGGCTAACACTGGCAACAGTGTGATTGGTCTGTAATTTTGAGGTTTTGTAGAATCTGTACCACTTTTGGGAATTGTTATAATTATTCCTGATTTCCATTGTTTTGGGATGTAGTGATATTTTAAGCAGTATTCGTATATACGGATGATGTACTTGTGTATTTGCTCGTCCAATTTTCTCAACGTTTTTTTTGTTAAAAGGTCATGTCCCGGGCTTGTACTTTTGCCTTGGTTGATGATATCATAATATTCATCTTCTTCAATGGGATGTTCTTCTTGTGGGGGTTCAGCTGCAAAGTATTGTTCAAACCATGTATTGACATTTTCATAGTGGGTGTTGTCAAAGTTTAGGTCTTGATCTTCTGTATATGAGGATTCAAAGTGATCACCAAAAACATTTGCTTTTTCTACGGGGGTTTCATATATTTCATTGTTAATTTCAATTGGCTTACTGTTGCACATTGATTTGTTTTTGTATTTTGACAGCTTTTTAATTTCATGCCAGTATGTTTGTCCTTTTTTCCTGTTTATGGGCTTTTTATTATATTATATTATTTTTTATTATGATTTGTTCAAGTTCAAATATTCCAATACTCAAATGTCCACCCTCGTAATCTAATGAAGCTTCGCCCTACGGTTATTTTTGTGGTTCACTAAAAGCTTCGCAACTCATCAAGTCTGTAACAATTTGTCCGTCCATTACAGGCTGCATTTCTCTGTCTTCAAATAATCCCAAAGGTAATTTATGTTATTTTCGCTATCGACACCTACCGTAATTCCCGTTATTTGATGTAGTAGTCACTTTGAGTAAAAGTTCGACCTATTTACATAAAATGTATCCATTGACCAGCTTAGTAGCTAAAAGCGGTTAGCTCTATTAGAGCTAATCCGAATAGTCTTGGGGTTCCCGCGATCAACTCTCACTCTCTTTGGGTACACGCCCCATTCAAGCGGCCACCCTTGGATCTACTTTTCGCTCTCAGTTAGTCTGATGGTTCCCCAGTAGCATCATCGTGTATATTTCTGTACAAAGTCCAATTTTTGGCCTCCTTTCCTTTTCCTGACTTAGCAAAAGTCACCCCATACTGGGTATTACACTTTGATAAAGGAAGAGAATACCAATTTGACATTTTATTTTCGTATATTCACGCGTATCTTCGGTATCAATACAGCGATTTCGATATTTTTTTTTTGTTCGAAAAAAACACAGTTTTTCAGTGTTAGTGCAATTGCTGTCATTTTTTATTCAGGATTAGTCAGAATAAAACCAAACTGTTTGATCCTCTACTATTACACCAATTTGAAAGTGCTTTTTCAGGACCAATCAGAATAAAACCAATAAATCTCATCAATCTAATCTTTTACAGATTTGAATGCACATTTTTGCACAGTGCCCCTGTACAGCTTACAGTAACACAAATATAGTTTTTAACAATTCCAAGCTATTTTTAGTTTCACCTGTCAGGTGTCTGTCTTTCTGTAATCAAATCTTGCAAGTTAAATTTAGTGGGTCAAATTTAACTCTAATGGTCCGTTTGATTTGAAATTGGGCTGGTGTACATAATTCCGGTAACAATGCATTGAAATATTTTTTTTTTAGGAAAAAAAACAAAATGGCGGCTTTAATAGGCAGACAATTTTTGTGATTATGGTCCGATTCTATTCAAAATTGGTATGTGGGGGTTTTTGGGGTCGATGATTTTTTTACAAGCTTTTTTTTTAGTTTCATTTGTTCCGGTGTCTGTCTGTCTGTAATCAAATCTTGCAAGTTAAATTTGACACACTTCTAATCGTCCAATTGATTTGAAATTTGGCAGGTGTACATAATTCCGGTGACAATGCATTATGAAAATTTGTTATGAAAAAAAAAAAAAATGGCGGCTCCAATATGGCGGACAATTTTTGTGATGATGGCACGATTCTATTCAAAATTGGTATCTAGGGTTTTCGGGGTCTGAGATTACTATTTTTTTTGCCAAAATTAAAAAAAAATTAGATAAATTACTAATCCAGTTATTTGACATAAATACCAAAAAATTATTAATAAATAAACGAAAAAATATATAAAAAACAACTTTTATTAGTTAATTAAAAAAAAACTAAAAAGTTGCCGCGGATTGATCAACCCACCCGATTTATTCTTAAAGTGCACTCGCCAACCTGTGATGTTGAGACATGTCGCTGCCCGAGCTTAGAAAAAACAACTTCAATTAAATATTTAGGGGTAATAATAGACCAACATATACGCTGGTCTGAACACATATCTCATGTGACAAGAAGAATAAGAGCATTATCTCATAAATTTTACATTCTACGAGACATCCTTTCGAGAAAAAATTTGATTATCTTGTACAATAGTCTTGCTGAATCAATTGTCAGATACTGCATAGTCGCATGGGGAGGCGCTTTCATTACCATACATGTATTACAGACAGCACAAAATATATTAATTAAGATTATACTAAAAAAAGACAGACTATTTTCTACCCACCTACTCTATAAAGATACTGACCTGCTTAATATAAAAACACTATTTACTTACCAATCATTACAACGAATGCACAGTACGCAAAATAAATATACGGTGAAAAAAAACAGGATGACCAGATCGACTCTAAATAAAAACATTCAAGTACATTCATTCAAAAAATCTGTAACCCAAAGATCATTTATGTATTTTGGTCCAAAATTCTTCAATCTTATCCCAGCTGACCTTAGAGATATAAAAAACCACAAGATCTTCAAAAAGTTAGTAAAAAAATTCATAATAGAAAACCATGAAAAATTTTGTTAGATTCAAAACTAGAGAAAGGAATAGTTAATCTATTGACTCCATGATGTATCTAAGACGCATAAACTGATTGCCAAACCACTGTGGTTCCGTCGGTTCTTCCTCATTGCTACAATGAACCTTCATTTTATTTAATATTTGTATCATACGCTCGCCCTTACTACACACGTAATTGCAAATTCGTAAGCATATGTAAAGGGTTGGAAAAGCAATACAGGCATATTTGCCTAGGCAATTTCCGACCCTGAACCAGATGCTGCTATAAACCAGCAATCGAAATTCATGTATTTTGTAAATTTTGTAACATGAATTTTTGTATAACCTGTAAATTTTGTAACTAGAATGGCAATAAAAAATTGAATTGATACAAAATAGGTAATCTTGCGCGGCAAGATTTTGAATCTGTCATTCACAGAATAACCTAGATCAACAATGAAGAAATTATTTTTTCCTTTTTAGTGCCTTTGTATAAAAGCTTGTCTTTAAAAATGTTTTTTATAATTTTTATTTTTAATGATATTTTTATATGCATGATGTTTTTTAAATTTAATGGTGTTGCTTTGTTTTTCAGGTATTTTACATTACACCACAATAAATGGAATGGAAAATGTATAGAATGTTTTTTGAATGTGACATATACATTCCCAAAACTTTCACATGAAATTTTTCGAGTATTTTTTTAAATGACCTTACTAGCCCTCAGAAGTTAATTATGAAATTGTATACGACTTGAAATAACGGGTACCTTACCAATAATAGTGAGCTTCATCAAAACAACTTAATTTGTAAATTTTTCAATTCCGAAAAAATGTTTGAAATCCGCAATGTCGCTTCAAATATTTTTTTTACTATCAGGTTCTAGAAGGAGTAATAGTGGGCTGTCGTCTCGAGCTGGGTCGGGATTCAGCCCCGTGCCGGAGAATCCCCAACTCGGAAGTCCCCTTCACTCCGCTAATAAACACTCGCGTTCATCGAGATTGATGCAGGCTCACAACAGTGCCGGAAGCGGCGATTCGGGATTTGCACAATCGACAGTCGGTAAGTTATGTTCATTCATTATGAATGTCACCGATTATCATAGCTGAATAGTTTGAAAGGTCACTGCACCACTGGTGACGGATCCGAATTTAATTGATTGATATTTATCTATTTCGCTGCAATTGTCTGCAAAATAACCTAGATGTAATTCAATATTCGCTGAGGTATTAGCCAGGGAAGTTGTTGTTTCCTGGTGGATATTTGACCCATCCTAAGCCTATTGTACAGTCTCTCTCACTAAATTTGATTTCTGTAACACAAAACACTTTTCAGACAAATATCTTCACATTGCTAGGTTCACATATATACACAATTCATTACAGTTTTCTATTCCTCACAATCGACCCACTTCACAAATTCGCAACCTGATGTCGGTACTGCTTTCTTTCTGTCATTCTCTGTAATATTTTCACCGCTTCCATATTGTTGGGACGCAATCACGGTGTATCATCTCATATGATCAAGGTCATACTCGATGTTAGTGTTGACTACAAACCGTATGGAGGTGCTGAGATCGACTGAAATGACCAACACGCAATCGCGGGATAGGGGGGGTGTCCTTACTGTCATTCACGATTTGTCATCTTCCACGTGTGGAACATAAACAACTTAGGATTTTTCTGTTTGCTTTCAGTGTTCGAAGAAGTATTCAATCAAAATGGTATTTTAATGTTGCGTGGCTTCCTGTGATAACAATGGAAATAATGTCAATATGCATCGCTTTCCTGTTAATTGTACACAAGTATGTATTTCACTTTCACTCCTGAATTAACATTTCGATGGATGCTGCACTAATTATATGTAATAATACATTAATGTAGTTCACATATTGATGATGGTAACTTATCATCAAATGGTGCATTTAGGGGTGTTAGTGATAAGCGTACGATAAAGTGATCATATCTACAATTTTCATACAGATGCTATCTTTTTCAAACATTTTTTTTAAATATTTTCATTACCAAGCACACCGCATATAATGAGGAGAGTTTTTCAGCTTATCATGTTCAATATTCTTTCGTCAGAGAAAAATTCATTAGTCGCTGGTTTGAGTTTTCAACACGGTGATAGCTGAGTTTGTCATTTTGATTGAATATTGCCTGTTTGCATCACACTATGCTGAGAAATCCTTTGTGTTGAGGAATCCTCAATACCACATAAAGAACGGTGGTCGGGGGTTCTGAGCAGAAAGGTTTTTCTTGGCTGAGTAAGGAGGTCTCGTAGTTTATTTTCAAGAGTCGATTTCGAAAATTGCCGCCTATTGATTAGTTCATGACTCCAACCACGTAGGTGGCGCTGAAATCAGTCGGGAAATTTTGACATTGAGTTTGCGGTCTATATCAGTATAGAACTCTTGTCTATGGACGCAATCTCGTGACACCATAAATTGTTATAAATTTGTTTTCTTAAGGATGTTACCTTATCCAAATAAGGGCAAATTGTATGCCCGAAATAAAAAAACACCCTCACCATGGGGTTCTCCCACTGATGTAAAAAAAAATCAAAATATTTTTCAAGGTTAACCATACTATAAGGTTGGTAAGTTCAAGTTTCTCCATTATTAGCCTTTAGGATTATCAAACATTGTTTTTAACCTTGTACTATTGAACTTGGGTACTAAAGACCCCGAAATGCATCCAGTTTCTTAAAAACAAGTTGTTTTATTTGGGAGTAGAATCGGTTTTTTGCAAAAACCAATGATTTCATGAAAGAGATATTTTTTGTATAGACTCGTTGGTCCTATAAGAATTCGGGAATCTCTTATTTTTTTCCCATTCATCATGTCATCACTTTTTTTTCTTAAAAATCATCAACAAAAAATCACTGAACTTCCCGAATTTGCACAAATGTATTAAATCATTTGCTCAAAAAAAAAAATATATTCAAACTTAAGGCTTAAAACCGATTCCCGTTTCGTCAAGGTAGTGTTTGCTCTGGGGATATTTTTGTGTCACGTTAACCTAAAATATCACGTCGTTGATAACGTTAGTTGCTTTGACTGCGTTTTCGTAAAATATATAAAATAACTACAATTCCAAACTGGTTCTTGAATGTTTCATTTCAGATGCGAGTTATATTGACCCATTGGGTCCGCAACCAATGAGACCCAGAACAGGAGCGGGAAAACCTCTGGATTTCGATGATTTCGGAAATGAGGAATTGGGTGATGATCTCCTACCGGAGTAAATACTTGGAATGTCAAAGTAGATCTCCAATTTTCCGTCCATTCCTTTCGTCGCATACACGATTTCCTCTACCTTGACTTTAGCATAGTCAACATGTATTTTTATGTCAAATAAATGTCATTGAGAGTTGGTGAAAAACCTTTCAATTTTCCCTTTATGTTTTCCTACCCAAAGGAATTTACTCTCCTTCAATTTGCAGCTGTTCTACGTTTATTCAAAGACTGCAAGAATAATAGTCATGACAAGTTTTTTTCGCTTCATATGACTAATAAAACATAAAATAAATATTGAAAAGGGAAACATTCTCAATTAAGACTGGAATAGAAAATCAAATAACTATCTGAATGAAAATGCAGATTTTTCTTTTGAGTTAGGATCTTTTTAGAATATCTATCAGATGTAGTTCAATGTCCAGCGTGGCTTTAGCCGGGGAAGTAGTTGTTTTCTGTTAGACATTCACAAAAAATAACTTCATTTTTATCGGTGATTTTTCAATTCACAGAAAAATCTTTCTATCAATATTCAATTGAGAATGTTTCCCTTTTCAACATGAATACCCCACAAGAGGTTATCTTGACGATGGAAGATAGTGACTAAAGTTGATCTTTCAGTCGCAGATGATTCCACATCTGATTTTATGAACATCTTGTTCATATTTTCAACAAATCAATAAAATAAATAACTATTAATTATTACTAGACATTTGATTAACTGTTTCTTTCTTGTAAATATGGAGTTTTGGGAATGTTCAAGAATAAAAATTGTAAATGTTTGTCTTTTGCGAAGATGGGTACATCATTTTATTCGAATTGATTTCATTCATATTTCGCAGTAATCATGTTCTTTGAGATTCCACTTGAGAAAGCTATAGTATAGCAAAACACATCTCGTGGGTTTTGTAAAGCAATTTTTTGTGAAAATCGTGGTGAAATGTTTTTTAGTTTACTTTGATCCTGAATAACCCTCAAAATCTCCAACTCCAGTAAATTATTATGAACATCGCATTTTTTTAGATCTTAATGTCTCAAGCATAATGACGAATCTTCTGAGTAACAACATAAAAAAATGCATAAATTGTAAAAATTGTAAGTTAAATCAAAGCATTTATGACTTACAAAATAAATTACATTTTCTTATTGGAAAATAATTCACCCCTAAAAATCTATCCTGGATACGCCAATGCAAGCGTGGCTATAAAATACTTGTTTTCTTTTGGTATCCAAACCACATGGGTTGTTTTGTTACTCGTCTCTAGTGGCAGATAAGAACTTCCTGTTTCAAACTTCCAGGAAATGGAGATCTGATAACATTACCCATTTATTCGACACACCTATGATTATAGTTGATGTATGACAGAACACTTGGCCCTGATATAAAATCCTTGAAATTTACTTTGCATCAGTCTGTCAAAAAATCAGGTGACTGCTCGATTTTTCTTGAAGTCCAACTGGCAATTTTTCCAAAGTGATTTATGAAAGTTTTGCTCCTATATTTGTTATCAAGTCACCAACCACTGTCAAAAGCAGGATCCATGTAATAATATTATCCTAAATTTTTGACATGTTCATATCTGGTGGTTTTCCATTATTCATCCGAAAATGAATTGAAAAATGTATCGCACATCAAGAGCTGAAGATAGAATGAAGGAAACGAAAAAGAAGAAGAGCAAAGGAAACATGGGACACTGCAGGGGAAACCCTTAAAGAAAAGAGAAAAAACTTAGGTAGAAGCAAAGAACCTAGCATATAAATAATTAATAAAAAACCTTTTAAACACAATAGAGAGTTATTGCAAAATCTTTTAATAAAGTTTCTTTTATTTTGACATATACTCATGAGCATTTGTGTCCGACTTTGATGATATCCTCAATCTAAAATAATATATTTAAATAAAGGCCAAGAACCTTTTCTTAAAAGTTCCTTTATTGACAGATTTTTTTTTCTGTCATATATCTTCGCCAGTTGAAAATCTAAATTTTCCTCTATATATTTTCAAAATCAAATAAAGCAGGTTCATTTGGTGGTGGTATATTTTCTACCCCAACTAGTGATTCTTTTCAAAAGTTTATTTTTCTGGTGAAACAATGACTGGAGTAAAAGGGAAAAAAAGATTGAGATTCACATTCGAAGACGATATAATTTTATTATGTCCCCAAAATAAAGCTTGAACATAAGCATCTTGGAAGAAATTTGTTACAATAACACCCTTTTGAAATTAGAGAGGATACTTTAATAGCGGATCTTTCAGCGCTTATTTGTAAGTTGCAATAACTCTCTAATCCTGAAAACCCCCACATACAAATTTTGAATAGAATCGGGTACCATAATCATAGAGATTGTACGCCATCTTGGATGCAATTCGCCATTTTCATTTTATGAATTTTGGCAAAAAATTCTAATCTTCGACCCCAAAAACCTCCACATACCAATTTTGAATCGAATTGGACCATATAATTACAAAACTCGTCCACCATCTTGAACTTATGAATTTTGAATAGACTAGGACCATAAACACAGATCGTCGGCCATCTTGGAGCCGCCATTTTGATTTTAGGAATTCATAATCTTCGACCCGAAAACCCCCAGCACATACCAATTTTGAATCGAATCATAAACACAAATCTCGCCCGCCATCTTGGAGCCACCATTTTGTTTTTTTCTCTAACAAAAATCCCATAATGCATTGTTACAGGAACTATGAGTACCTGCCAAATTTCACGTTAATCGGACGACTAAAAGTGGGTCAAATTGAACTGGTAAGATTTGATCCTTGCCAAACAAAAAAACTATAATGAAATTGGGGGAAAAAAAGGCATTATTAGGATTATTGGCAAAGACGATAAGGATTACTTAAATGAAAAAGATATCGCCCAAGAATTTAACAAATGTTTTAGCTCTGCAAGAAGTTAGCAACAAAAATAAGAACCCCAAAAAATGTTTTACCTAGGACCACTGTTGAAAATAGGCAAAAACACACGACACACAGCCTCAGTAAATAGCTCATTACGCACGGTAAACAAATCGCACAGTTTTCGTAAACAAAACGCACAGTTTGAATATATTAAAATTTATAGGTAAAAGTAAGCGGAACATTTAATAATTCCGCATTAACTATGTTAATAATAAACTGCGCAAATTACTACACAATATTTACATGTTGCAACAGTCTATGTTAAAAAAAAATCTTTAATAAATATCTATTATGCATTGGCAGAATCGGTTCTAAATTATGGAATTTGCATGTGCTGATCTACTTTCAAAGTCATTTTAACACCATTTTGGTAGTAACTCAAAAAGCACTATTAAAATATGTTTATTTAAATCGAAAAGGTTTCCTTCAACAGACTTATTGAAAGAGGCAAATATCCTCCAAATATAACAGCTGTATATTAAATCTGTGATAAGATTGTTGGGTAAAATTAATTAATAAATGTATAAAAGTAATCACCTATCAGAGATAAATACTAGATCTAAAGGTAAACATGCACTTGTGATACCTAGGATTTATTATACTAGTGTAAAGAGATCCTTAGTATATCTTGCTCCAAAGATTAAAAAGGTAAAATTTGCAAAGGTAAAAATAAATATAAAACCATGGATTTTTAACTATACATTTATTTAACTTTAATTATCTATTTCTGCAATTACTTGTTATTCAACCTCATTGGTGGCAGGCTATTTTATTTCAATACAAAAATCTTTATATAATATGACTTAATATCTTTAGATACCTACTTAATATAATACACTATTATTAGAAGCAATTTTCAAATTTATTGTGCTTCTTTAGTAATTATTTGTAATCACTTTTTTGCTTGGAATAAATGATTCATTTATTATTATTATTTATTATAAGATAAATATAAATGCCATTTATGGACACAGTGTTATGTATTCAAGCCTAGTACTGTATACTCACAATGACAAACGTAAAATTAATTAAAGAAATTCATATAAAAGCTGAAAAAACCCAAAATATAAATAAGAAAAAATTATTGCTAAAACTAAATTTAAGAAATGAACTCTTTGGCTCTTCCTTTATTTTTTTGAACGGAAATGTAGTTGGCGTCAACTGAAATGCTACAGTAAGGTTAGCTAGTTTTTTATGTTTGCCCTCTCTGCCGTTAGAAGCAAAATGACAAAACTACAATTAATAAAAGAAATGCAAATAAAAACTGAAAAAAAAAACAGATAAAAATAAGTAGAAATTATTGCTGAAACTAAATTTAAGAAATGAACTCTTTGGCTTTTCCCTTATCATTTTCATCTCCGGAAATTTAGTCGGTGTCAACTGAAATGCTACAGTAAGGTTAGCTAGTTTTTCATTTCTGCCCTCTCTGTCGTTAGAAGCAAAAATACCAGCAATATGGTAGTGTTCGTAGTGAAAATATTGTTCATTTTGCTGGTTGCGATAAAAGCTTGTTCCTTCTCGCCGCCCGTTGGAAAACTGGAATTCCAATCCATCGACGCCATCAGCACCACCCCAAACTCTCAATCTCAGACAAAAGTCTCCTTGGAATTCAATTCTTTGTTGTGTCTCACTCTTTCTTCCCAACATGTAGGAATTACCATTCTCAAAATGTACTGCCATTCCAGTTATCCCTTCACTTTGTTTTTTGTAAACAAGGACCATACTCAGTTTGTTAAGTTTTCCATGAATCAATGTCGGCTGCAGTGGTTGAGGGGCAGACCCATAGACGAGCTGTTTGGCCAGGTTTGGAGTAGGGACTCCAAAATGTGGTGCATATAAAATTGCATCGTTGTGATGTATGCCTTCCTGGCCGGGGTTCACTATGTTCTCCCACAATGAAAGGTATTGATGGCCATGCAAGGCACAATAAGTCTTAACGGCTGCCAAATCACTACACATCGTTTCTGGCCGACAATAGTTATATTCTGCGTCCAACCGTTTGCGCGTTAGTGTCTCAATATAGAAGCGAGGGCCATCTGGCGATCGAACGAGTCTTTCTGAATAGCTATTCAATCGTTGGACTTGTGTTGGAGACAAACCAATTTCATCACACTCAACAATGCCACACTGGTAAAACATCAGTTTGAAAGTTACTATGGTGGAGTATAAAGGAAGTAGATAGTAGTTGATCATGGTAGTATTGAGGTTTTCTTTGTCAGTGATGTAGAATTTTTTCTCGAGTCCCACCATGTTTTCAGCAATATTCATGAAGTAGCTCGAAATATCTTCCTTGGAAGAATTCCCTTCCATATCCGACTTGAAATATTCCAGTTTTTCTTTCAGGCATCGTACCTCTCCTTCCAAAATTCCTAGAATGGTGTCCTGTACCTTACCGTCCACGAGAGTGGCAACTTTTTCCATGATCCGATCTAAACTGAGGTTTTCAGTGTTTGAGGTATTCGGCCATAAACTCGTTATAAACATCGAAATCATCTGTACCAGGGGCGGCAAGAATGTTGAGCCAATTAAAATGAGCTTTCTCAACATAGGACTCATCGAAACACCATCGAAAGCAGTCAAACTCGTTTCATTTGAAGGATTTCCAGAAGCTTCGCCCTCCATAGAAGTGTGAACCAACGCTCTCACGTCGCTTTCGTTAAAAACTTCAACTGCTGTGACATAATACACGATACTGCCAGTACTTAAGACACATTCTTCTCTTGGTTGGAGGAGTTGCCTATCGCCAATTGACCCCCACCAAACTGCTGGCGCTGTACCATACTTCAATTGAACATAAACAGGAGTTTTACCGATGTTGCACACTTTATAATCTGGCCGAGACGAAGGAAAAAATCCGGAATTGTAAAATGACAAACATTTTGAACTTTTTGGCTGTATTTCATCAAAATTCATTTTGCGTGAGATGGCAACTGGTTTGAATTTGCAACAGCAGTGGAACTTGAAATAAATAACAGTCTTAGATAAGATAAAGGAAAAAAAAGTCTTATCACTAAGATGATGGCTATTGCACCAGAGGTTCCAAAGCAAATAAGGAATCCTAGATTCAGACTCTGTGTATCACAGAAAAATGCATTATCTAATCTATACAACATAAAATAAAAAACCTCAGTTTCCTTAAATTTAAAAACATTATGAAGCAATTGTCTCAGCTTTAATGTTTTATATTACATGCATCACCTCTGAAGTATTCTGTATGAAAAATTGTAAACGATCAAATATTTTATGTGTACTTACTGAATTTACATACATACAATACATTTGAATAATTGTTTTGATTGTTTTACTTACTTATTTATTTTATAAAAGTACACAATAAAAATTTATTGGCAATTTTTAGATGTATTTCAAAAAGCACTAGTCTAGAAATGTAATTGAAATCTCTATAAAAATATACTTCAACTACACCGTACCAATGAAAATGTACGTGGTACAAATTATTGGAATTTTGGAATTTTTTTAAAAAAAAAAATAATATTTGCTAGAAATTTCAAAATACAAGTACAAAAACCCTTCATGGAAAAAGTACAAATTAAAAGAATTCATTGAATTCAAGTTTATACAGGGTGTTACCAAATAAGTGCGTGCGAAAGTTTTTAGGGGGTGATTTGTTGTCGAAAATAAAAGGGGGTGTTTCATGTAAACAAAAGCTCTTAGGCTTTTCCTTGAAGAGTTACACGCTTCCAAAAATTAGAAAAAAAAAATTGCAAGAGTTGAAGAAATGGCATTGTGGGCCTGTTAACTACCTATCAATATGTTTTTAATTTTGTTGTGATCTTTTAAAGGGGTGAAACATTCCATTTTTCACCAGAACTTTTTAACGAAACAAAATATGTGTTGAAAAGAACGATTCATTGCAAAACTAAATAACTAACTAAAACTAAACTAAAATTGCAAAAACCTTATGACAAAAACCAACCATCCCAGCAAACATTAATGAGCGGTAACTTGACGGGCCATAGCTGTTAACGGCGGTCAGATGTCGGCAGCGGCACACCGATGTCGGCAAATAATTGGCATGATATCAGTTTTGCCGCTTTGGCTGAACATACGCATATTTATTATGGATGTTTTAAGTTTAGCCAGAAATTGCCCGTTAAAGATTTGCGATACTCGCGCCGATGTCGTTTTGACACAGTATGTGCTGTGCTGTAATGAAAATGCAACATTGGCATTACTGAATATCACGTTGGCAGTTGGCCCTACTGTTGATTGCATGTCAAATCGTAAATCGCGAATTTTGTTTTTTAACAGGTGACTGGTGACTGTGGTTTGGTTATTTTTGTGAAAAATAGGCGAAATTTTTTTCAGATTTGTGTGTGGTCATTTAATCTATTCGGTGAACAAGGGACTTATTAACTTTAGAGCAAGCAGATATGTCCGAAAACTCAGAAAAGTAAGTATACCTACATCATTTGCTATATATTTATATATCATCATACCATCACAATGTTTCCTCTAGAAAACTCGTGCATATCACAAAGAGCACTCGTCAAAAACAGCGCCTTGCGAAAAATGCTGGAGGATATAGTTTCCACTGTAGAGGTTGAGGTTATGATAGACGACATTTCTCGTAGAAATCTTGATGTTGATAGTCTTCCCGGACCCAGTAAAGCAAAACATATGAAAATTGATGTTGCTGATAACTTCATGCGACACTAATTCTGTTGTTGAAGATCCAGAGGATTGAATGATGGTTTATCAGACAAAACCAAATTTGCTGAAATGGTAAGTCAACTTTTCCATTTCATTTTGTTGAAAAAAATGTGATGAAGTATACACACACTGAAGTAACATTTCAACTGCATTAAAATTGTGCTAAACAAGACATTCAAACATGTGTATAACTTCATTTGAAATTATGGGCAGTATAATAATTCGAATCCAGCAGCTGCATTGAATCTTCTACTTCACTGCCTATGACTATTATTGCTTTTATTTTAATTTTAGTGTTCTATACTTCAATACATTGGAGGCAAGGATGATAATGAGACATGCAGAAACATTCTCTGTAATTTAATTACTAATGAATTGGCAATCCACACAAATTGGACAGGGCGAAATGAGAAAAATGGTTTCAAAGATATCAAAAACTTGATCCAATTGATACATGGTAAGTTCTTTTGGCTCTTCTTTTCTCTTCGAATCATGAATTGAAACATGAATTTATTTTCAACGAAAATTCATATACTCATTCCAAATTTCTATTTGTAGTGTCAGTCAGGAAGTATCCTGTCAAAGGATTGTACAATTAATAATGTTGAGACAACCATCAAGGCATGGCTAAGAACTGCTGGTGACCGTGAAGGAGGTCGAGCAAAGAGAACTGCTCAAAAATGATAAAATAGTGGACTTTTAAATTGAACAGTACCTGCCACCCAAAGAATACTTTTTTAAAATATTTTTATATATATTTTGTAAATGGGATATTTTTCATTATATTTATTTGTTTAACTCATCATGTTTCATTGTTATACCTAAATATATAGCTTATAAAACAGTGTTATCGGTAAATTATCTCAAAATGGAATGGAAAAATGATTTCATTTATGTTTTTGATATATTAAGTAATAAACTTCTGTTTTGAAGGCAGTGCCGGTTTTAGCACTTCCGGTGCCCTGGGCAAGATTTTTTATCTCTGTTCTCCAACTCACACAAGTGAAAAAAAAAATAGGAAAAGAAGATCAAAAATTAAATGAACATTTATTGTTGTTCCACTTTTCCGCTTCGGCAACAAATCACAATATGCACCTTGCAGGAGCGGACATACATGAAGGAAGTGCATTGCCTTAGGCGGCGCACCTTCATGCCTGGCTCCTGGACGGTAGCCATATGTTTCCTGAAAAAAAAAAAAATTAATTCGAACTAGTGATAAATATTTTTCCAGGCCAGTTATTCAATCTAATGGAACAAATCCATAGGAACCTCTGTTGTGCAGGCAAGTGATATAAATGTATTAAAATGTGTTTCTTGAAATAAAAAAAATTAATTCGAACTAGTGATAAATATTTTTCCAGGCCAGTTTAAAATGCAATATCTGGGAAATATGGATGAGTATCTTGGAAACTATTTGAGATACAATAAAAATGGTTGAAATAGAGAAAAAGTTGCCTGTTTAGGTCATATAGGAACAATCTGGCTCAACAGTTTCCTAAATCCTCTACTACAATTAGTGGCTTCAGAGAGTGAAAACCATGAATTTTTTATATCTAGTCCGTAAATCAGTCGATTCTGAATGTTTGGTGAATTTATTGTGCATAATAATGACCTCTCGTCATTGAAATTTCACTGTTTCCGATTGTTCTTAGGCGCTTATATGGACCATTTTGTTTTCATTGAAACCGTATTTACGCTCATTGCCTTCCAAGATATGCCCTATACTTCCATGTACAGCATTTTGAATTGGATTCCCCTGTATATTTGCATAGATCAAACTTCTATACCATAGTTTAATTCAATCTGTTATTTCCTATGGCCTTGAACAATGGGGTTTATCAGCTAAAGCTAATGAAGTCTTTGTTATTCAGAAAAAGGCGATTAGAATTCTGGCAGGTGCATCGGCGAGTGAACATTGTAGACCATTATTCATTCATTATAATTTATACAATCAACCATATAGTAGAAAAAATTTCTTTTTCCAAAAATAACACTTCACAAGAAATAAATCTCAACTACATCAACCATATAGTAGATTGACAGTATCTCAGAATCATCCCTTGTACTGTGGGGTTAAGCTATATAATAAGCTTAGTGATGGCATTAAATCCTCAAATAGCATGGTCTTTAAAAGGCTACTCAAATCTTTTCTACTGCAAAAAGCTTACTACTCTATTGATGAGTTTCTCTTAGAATCCTAGGAGGATTAGATTATATATATATTTTTTTTTACAATATTGTTTGTCCTATTCGTTGTGCTGGTTGTTCAAAAACAATTGTATAGTTAATTAGTTGTCTGTGTTTATATGAATTGTGTAGTAAACTGTGTATTATAGTATCTTTTTGATGTTTGACCTGTTGAATTAGTTAATATTTTATGATGATGTTATGATTTTCTCATATTATTGTGAAAGAAAACTTCTTTAATAAATGTTTGATTGATTTATTGATTGATCATTGATGAAACCCCAACAGTGGAATGACGCTGTTGATTAGTAGGATACCCGCCATCGCACCATAATCTGTACCATGCAATATCAGTTCATCTTAACTCTGTCTGTCCGCTGAAGGCCCGCTGTGTAATAAAGCGGGTGGTAGTCTGGAGGCCTACTGGTGGCCATCGCGACACGGGCTAGCCGGGCCGACGATGTATCATGATTATGGCCCGCTTATGTTGTCTGTCGGCTGTTTTTAAAGTGCCTCTAGATGCCCACACATAACATGTTTGCTGAGATGTTTTGAAAAATTTCAACAATCTGTATCTCGAAAACAAATCATTTTTCGATAAACATTTCATAGGAAAAAAGTAGTTTATTTCGACGAAACCTACCACATACTTAGTTTTTGTAATGTTCTCAGCAACTTCACTTAGCGCCCTAGGAGCTGAGTAACATGCATCGATATAGAAAATTGTAAATATCTCGAAAACGATCACCTCCAGCGTTGTTGAGGAAGTGTACCTTTTTTGCTTGGAAAAGGTGTGGGAATAAGGTTTTTTCATGAAAAGTACCAAAAGTTTACTGTCAAAAATGTTAGGGCAATTTGAAATAAATAATGACAGCATACGCAGCGCCCTCTAGATGTTACATGAAAATTAATACGAAATTATGATTTCCCACGTCAAAAAAACCCCGGGTACCAAATTTTGTGCAAATAACTTATTTTTTGCAAAACTTATTTTCAAAAAGCAAAAAAAAAAAATTCAATTTCAACACTCTGTATCTCCGAAACGAAGCATTTCCGGACACAAGTTTATAGAGACTTTTTGTCTTGAAATTGTCTCAGGAATACGTCACTTGAATATTTTAACGTACTTATGTTACACCCTGTATACTAACGTGCGTACATAAATACATGCATTCACTTTTTTTTTGTTAAGTTGTTTCAGTAGGTGATTAATCCCAGAAGAAAAGTTAATATTAATTTCAGTATTTTTGCTCAAGTAATACTCAGCTTTGAGGGTAGACGAAATGTTGAAAACTGTTCAAGAGAAAACTACCCTTACATATGATCTTATACATCCCATTTTCTTAAATCATATTGCAACTGGAATAGATGAAACCCCAGAACTTTTTCCGGATCATTTCAAACCTGGAAGCGTGTTCCTCATCCGGTGTCAGTTGAAAAGCCACCATAATGTTCACCAGTCTTTTGTTCGTACCGTTTACATCATTGCAAGCTAAAATGCCGGCAATGTGGTGGTGTTCAAGTTTGAAATGTTCTTCGTATTGATGCCTATAATTCTTAAAATGTTCTGTACGTTCACGTCTACCATCTGAAAATTGGAATTCCATTCCGTCTACATTTCCACATCCCCAAACCTTCAAACCAGTACACCAGGCTCCTTTGAAATAGAATTGTTGTTGTTCCTTGGTGGGATAACCCATCATATGGGAATCACCATTTTCAAAACAAACTTTCAAGCCAGTTATTAATGTATTTTGCGTGAATACATCAATTCTGGTGAGTTTATTGCGTTTTCCATTGATTAGTTTGGGTCGGAGAGGGGGCTCAACGTCACGAACAAGTTGTTTGGCCAGCTGGGGGGTTAGCGCCCCAAAATATGTGGAATACATACAACATGACGTTGGTGTGGATTTTTTCTGAATCGGGATTCACCAGATTCTGCCAAAAGGGAATGCAATGGAGACCATTCACCACACAATATGTGTGAACTTTCACCAATTCACTGTGAATTTCATCCGGCTGACATGTGTTATACTGTTTTCCATTACCTGGCGAGTTAATGCTTCAATATACTCAGAAGGACCATCTGGAGATTGGACAAGTCTCTTCGAATAAATCTTCAACTGATTTACTTGCGCTGTAGATAAACCTATCTTTCTACAGTGGACAATACCAGATTGGTAAAACAGTAATTTGAATGTTACAACATCAGAATACAGAGGAAGAATATGGTAGTTGATCATTGTAAAATCAAAGTTTACATTTTGAGCGAAATATAATTTTTCCTCCAAACCTATCATATATTCCGCAAGGTTCATATAGGAATTCGCAATTTGTGACCTGGGTGCATTGTTTTCCATGTCCCATTTCAAATACTCTACTTTTCTTTTCAAGCATCGGAGTTCCCTTTCCAGGATACCCGAAGTGAGATTCCGTGAATTATAGTCTATCTGACTGGCTACTTTCTTCATTATATTATCCAAACTATATCCTTCAGATTCTTCAGAGCATTGGGGAGCAGGCCACAAGCTCATTAACATCGTTGAGAGTATCTGTCCAACAGGGGGCAGTTGTGATGTTACAAGTGAGACAATTTTTTTGATAACGGTGTTCTCGAGTATGTGAGCATTAAAACTGACAACTCTCACTCGATTTGTGGGATTCTCATGCACTTCGTTGAGCAACGATGTGTGAACTATCGCTCTTACATGGCTTTTATTCGATACCTCACATTCTGTGAGACAATACGCCTTCCCGCTGAGTTTCAGGATACATTCTTCTCCCGGTTGAAGCTTTTTACGCTCGCCAATGGGTCCCGACCAAATACCCCACGTTTCATACTTCATCTGGACGCGGACGGGAGTTTTTCCAATATTGCAGATTCTATAATCTGATCTAGATGTAGGGAACACTCCAGAACTATACTTAGACAAGCATCTTGAGCTTTCTGGTGGTATATCATGGAAACCCATTTTGAATGCAAGTTCTATCTATGATGCGAGCGGTTGGATTGAATCTGCAAACACATATTTCTGCTTAATTGAATCCCAAACGAACATAAATTAATTATTTTATCAGAAAAAAAAACTCATAGACCAATCAATAGGGCAGAAAATGGCTGTGACGAAGATATAGTACCAGGAAACCAACTGTGTCATCATACGGAAGGCGATCCATAGTTATATCCTGTTATGTTTCCTATTCGCAACTAGCATTGCTTAATTTGTTATAAACATTTAAAAGCAAAAATCCTGTTTTTTTTTTCGTTTTTCGCTGGTAACATAAAAACTAATAAGACAATCTCGATGCTCTCAATGGACGAATTATAGAGAATCAAAATGCGAAAAAAAATAGCCCTAGTACGACTCGATCGGATAATTAATTTTTTCAAAATTTCAAAACAGCGCCTTTTCTAAAATCCTCACCAGTTATACAGGGTGAGTCAACAGGATTCCCGTGGTTCATTGCTCCTTAATGTATCACTATTTCGATTTCTTATATTTTTTCTGTCAAAGGGACCATCTAAGACCACCTTCCAAAATAATTTTCATCCATACAGGGTGCATCATTGATGAGTGGCTAACCAAAGTTGTTCTTTTTCAAATGAAACAACCGGTATATTTTCATATATTCCGATCGGCTGTTCCATTGGCTACTCAACGATTTTTTCAATTTTGAATTCCGTCGCTGCGTTGCCGAGTTATTCAAAAGAAATCCATTTTGTAGACTTCTTTTCGAAAAATTACCTATTTCACATTTCGAAATATTTAGTAAAGATAATTGGGGAATCGTTGGTCGATATGATGATGTTCATTGAGAATATAAAAAATTTGGAATAAATTGTACAGGATGTTCGATACAACAACACAAACTTAGATATTTTCAAACATCGGTATTTTGATTTTTTCAAATGGTACACCCTGTATATTTTCATTTATATCAATTCCTTTTTAATAACTCTACACTTTTCATTATTTATGTCATGTACCTAAAACAACTCGTTTCCGAGATATACTATATCCAAAAGATGGATATTTTTCCACAGAAAATATTGACAATGTTCGCCTTTGGTATCATATTTGGAATTAAACTTTGCATAAATCATATTTATTCGAATCAAACAGAAAATAACAATAATTAATGCAGCAAATGTTCAATGTGCCTGCCATTTTCACCAATACACACTCTCAATCTGTTTCGGAAATTAGTATCCAGATGTGCCAGCATGTCCTCCCAGATAACACAGGATATCCTATGGATATCCATTTCATGTCCAATTCTGGTCGGGATATCCTTGGATTTGAAATGGACATCCATAAGATATCCGTCGACGGATTTGAAATGGATATCCTTCAGAAGATATCATATGGATGGCCATAGATAGATAGATAGATGTTTATTAACTACGGTATATAAGGATACATTAGTTGCAAGTCAGTAGTACAGAGTGATAATAAAAACAGCAGATCTGCGCAAAGATCCTTTAGAACATTAGAAATAAAAAAGAAATATATATATATAAACAGTTAATGTACAACATTGAGTAAAATAGATCTGATATATAAACACACAAACGTACATACATACAGACTTAATAATAGGTACATATTAGAAATGTTATAGAAATTCAAGCACTGAGGTTAAGGCAACATATTCCTCTGTACTATAAAAACATTTTTTAATTAAATATTCCATGATTTGTTTTTTGAACATTGGCAAGGGTAAATTCCTGGTAGTGAACGGTAAGATATTGTAAAGGTTGACATCGAGTGAGTTCTTTGAGGATTTCTGTAAATTGAACCGGTAAGGTCTCAATAGGTTAGCCCCACGGGTGTTATACTCGTGAAAATGGGAGTTGGTCGGAAAACCATCTTTATGTTTATGTATTTCCAAGAGAGTATGGTATATGAAAATAGATGGTAATGGCATGATGCCCAAATTTATGAAGAGGGGCCTACATGAATCTCGGTAACCTGCATTCGAAATTGTTCTAATTGCGCGTTTTTGGAGCGTGAAAACTTTTGTAGCATTGGAGGAGTTGCCCCAGAGCAGAGTTCCATAGCTAGCATGGGAATGAAAAATGCATAATCGCAGAGAAGCGTTTCCAAGCTTACAAAGTTTCTCAATTGCCTGAGTAAGAAAATATATTTTGAGAGTTTCTGACTCAGTGCTTCACGTAGGTGCCCAATTCAAACTGTCATCAAGTGTAATTCCCAATAAGTTGACGGTTTTCCCACTGAGATGTTATGATTAGTTGAAAATATGATTTGTTGGGTTTTTCCTTTATTGAGTTTCAGTAGATTGGAGTTAAACCACAATTCAGCTTGTTTTTCGGCATGTGACATGGAGGCAAGCAGAGTCTGGCAGTTCTTGTCAGAGCATAAAATAGATGTGCCATCGGCATAGATGACACATTTGTAGGGTTGTAGTTCATAGAAGAGATCATTGATATAGACAATAAACAGAAGAGGCCCCAGAACGGATCCTTGGGGACCACCAAATTCAATTGGCCGTAGATCAGATGTTCTGTTATTGCCCAGATCAACAAGCTGTTTTCTGTTCGTCAGATAGGATGAAAAGAGTGAGAGTGCCAGACCTCTAACTCCATATTCTTCCAGTTTATGTGACATATTAATATGAGAGACACAGTCGAACGCTTTACTCAAGTCACACAGTGTTGCAGAGCTGTGATGACCCTTTTCAAATCCGTCGACTATGTCCCTCACAACTCGTGCTACCGCTTGAACAGTGGAGCATGATTTTCGGAAACCGTATTGGTCCGAGTTAAGAAGATTGTTCTCCTCAAAATAAAGTTCAAGCCGTTTTTTGAGAATAATTTCGAAAATTTTACCAAAAATGGGAACGATAGAAATGGGTCGATAGTTTTCAGCTTGATTTTGGTCACCTTTTTTAAAAACAGGGATGACTTTGCTGATTTTAAATTCATCAGGAAAAGATCCTTCGCTGATACAAGTATTGAAGATAGACGTCAGTGGATCAACCAAATATGTACAGGTTTCTTTTATGATTATGATTTTGCTGTTTAGATTGTATACATCAAGGTAATAGGAGTTTTTCAACTCATGTATAGCATTAAAAACTTCGGATGGAGTGATGGGTTCAAGAAAAAAAGACCCGGGTGAGGTAGGTTTGAGTTTATTGTCCAGTGATTTTAGAGAAAGGGTATTAGCATTGAGTGGGAGTTGACTTATTATGGTTTCGGCAATGGTGGTAAAGTATGAGTTGAATTGCTGTGGAGAGATCGCGTCTGATTTTACATGAGATGCTGGTTTACTTTTTTCAAAATTGATCAGCCGCCAGCTATCTATGATTTTATTATCAGATTGGTTGATAAAATTATCGCATGATTTTTTTTTAGATTCGATAATGGCCTTTTCATATTTATTGTTGATCATTTTGAAAGCTTGCTTATGAACGGGATCATTTGTTGCATCGCAAATTATCTTTACCGCACGTACCGTATCCCTTAATTTTCTCAGATCGTCATTGAACCACCTGAGAGGGTATTTGAGTGCAAATTCAGAGGATATTTTTTTGAGAGGAAAATGTTCCTCTACTAGACGACAGTATAGGTTTAAGAGGAAATCCACCTTGTTTTTCGAGGAGTTTGACGAGTAGAATGTGTTCCAGTTAACTGTATGTAACGAGGCTCGGAAGGCGAGTATTCCCTGGCTGGTTATTTGCCTCCTGAAATACGGGGCACTTTTTTGTCTCTCGGAATTTCTAAGACTCAGTATCTGGGCGTAGTGGTCGGAAAGACAGGGATCGATTACGCCAGTTCATCTAAATTTGTTAAAATATTGTCAATGCAGCTGCTAGAGCCATTTACAATCCTAGTAAACTCAGCAATAGTTGAATTGATATCCGGAGCAAATATGGATAAGTTTAAATTGCAAGATTGATTTTTATTGTGTCAATTTCTGAGCTTCTTTCATGCTCGTACCTATAGATTATTTTTTTTTTTTGAAAAATCTCATGTTTCGTTTTTCTACTTGATTTGAAATGGATATCCTTCAGAAATATACTAGGGATAGCCATGAGATATCCAAAGCAATCATAAATGATTGTAAATATTCTCGTAGATACACAAATTGTACCTTTTCAAAAATATGTTGTCGCGGGGACCCTCTGCGACCACAGAACAGATATACATGTGTCTGCGACAGCCTGGCCATACTATACGCATAATTACTGGCAACGGATGAAGGATGTCCAATGGATATCCATTGGATGTCCATGTGTTATCTGGGCTCTGAAATTTCCCTGAAAGCAGTACGAATTCTTGCTTTCATATTTTCAGGAGTTGTAGGCGGAGTTTGATAGACAACCCATTTAATGTATCCCCATAGAAAACAAATCAATTTTTGTAAGGTCCGTTGACCTTGGAGGCCACTGAACTGGCCCTTCTCTACCTATCCATTTTTCATGGAATTCATTATCAATGTATTCCCGCACATCAGTGTGGTAATGTGCAGGCGCGCCATCTTGTTGTAGCCACATTCTCTGCCTTATTGCCAATGGAATATCATCTAATAAATTTGATAACTGACTTTGCAGAAATTTTTGATATTTTCTTCCATTTCGATGACCATCGAAAAAAAAGGGCCAATTACACGCCATCCAATGATACCACCCCAAACATTCAGTGACCAACGTTGTTGGTGATTGACATATCTAACAAAATGAGGATTTTCAGTTGCATAATAGTGCATATTATGCCGATTCACATGGCCATTGTTGTGAAACGTGGCTTCGTCCGAAAATAGAACATACAAAAAAAATCAGGTTCTTGGTTGATTTTATCTACACCCCATTGGCAAAACCGCATTCGATTTGGAAAATATCTTTCAGTCAGATCCGGCATTAACTGCATATGATATGGATGATAATTGCATTTTCTCACCATCCGAGAAACACCACTTTGAGATATTCCCAACTCCTTACTCAAAATACGTGTACTCTCATGGGGATCCTCGGTAATATGCAATACAATATCAAGAGTATTTTCATCATTCGTTACAGGACAACCGCGTTCAAACTTTTTGTAGAATACTTTTCCGGTTTCCTCAAATCTTGTTTTGAGGTCTCGAAATGCTCGCTGGTCTGGATGTCTTCTCTCAGGAAACTTTTGTTCGTATAATCTAGATGCCAGTAAGCAATTGCCATCACTTTCCCCCAAAGCATACACCATTTTAACCATGTCCTCTAACCGATAATTCATAATGCCACAATAATTTTTAACACAACTGGATTGTAGTTTGACAGTTACTTCTATTTACAAATTCCGATAGTCATCTTTTCAGCGGCAGTCATAGATAACTAAACTAGAAAAAATTGTTACATTTGAAAATTTCTTTTGCTATGCTAGTTATTTATGAGTTTTGCCAAGAATGCTTTTGAAGATGGAAAAAAATTATTGAAACATCATTCAGTATCAGTATTTTCTATGAACAAACATGTAGATAAAAAAATCTATAGAATTGTTGATTTGATATTAAACAATTCCTTTAAACCAGAATATCTCGGAAAAGAGTTGTTTTAGGTACATGACATGGAGAATGAAAAGTGTAGAGTCATTAAAAAGGAGTTGATTTAAATGGAAATATATAGAGTGTTCCATTTGAAAAAATCAAAATAACGATGTTTGAAAATGGTTAAGTTTGTGTTGTATCGAACATCCTGTACAATTTATTCCAAATTCTTGGTATTCTCAATAAACATAATCATATCGACCAACGATTCCCCAATTATCTTTACTAAATATTTCGAAATGTGAAATAGGTAATTTTTTGAAAATAAGTCTACAAAATAGATTTCTTTTTAATAACTTGGCAACGCCGCAACGGAATTCAAAATTGAAAAAATCGTTGAGCAGCCAATGGAACAGCCGATGGAATATATGAAAATATACCGGGTGTTTCATTTGAAAAAGAACAACTTTGGTTAGCCACGCATCAATGATGCACCCTGTATGAATGAAAATTATTTTGGAAGGTGGTCTTAGATGGTCCCTTTGTCAAAAAAAATATAAGAAATCGAAATAGTGATCTATTAAGGAGCAATGAACCACCGGAATCCTGTTGACTCACCCTGTATTAAAACAAATATGTTTATCAGAAAAATATAACAATAATTAGCTTTTCCTACTTTTTGAACCATTACCAAAGTATTATTTCAATGAAATTATTTTTATAAATAAATAATAAAAATATAAAAATAGTTTTTATTATAGTAGCACTATCACTGTCGTCTTAGAGTCGTAGGACCCCAGTATCCCAATTTTGACAATGTCCCGTTTTGAGTAAAAATAAAATCGGACACGTTAGGCATGTGCGATCATCGTATTAGGTGCACTTAGAATCGTTAGTCAAACATACAGGGTAGGTCAAAAAATATAAAAATTGTACAAGAGTAAACTATCCTTCTTTCAGAAAATTCAGCAAAATGCTAACGAGAAAAGTTGTTTAGAATTAAAAGTTATGCCTAAATACTGTAACGTAAATAAACTTAACTTGGTTTTACTAATTTATTTAACACTTAAATATACAACTTAATTTATATTACTAACTACGCCACTGTATAGCTCGATCGTATGGGCTCGTTCAGACTGTCCGTGAGACTTGAGGGCTGTCTATTTATCTCCGTTACAGAATTCCCGATCTTTCGAATTCTGGCAGTTGGCGACGGCATGTTCCAATTGTTTCCAATATTGACCGTTGTTTTCCGCGGAAGAGCGACTGGATGGTTCTCGAATATCTCCGGGGATGATCTCATCGCTGTCGATGGCAACGCGTGAGGCGACAGGTCCGGCCTAGGTTCGTTACAATACCAAAACATGGCCTCCCAAGAATATTTCTTTCAAACATTAATAATTTTCCAATTTGTTTTATACTTTCATAAATTGATCAACATCAAATCAATTTCGCATAACTGTTAAAATTCAAGCATATTTGTAAAATTGACTTAGATTGTTTATTTTTTGCGGAATCACAAACTTCATGTTTGTTGCAACAATATTAAACAATAATTAATAATACCGCACCACACATTTGCTTTTTGGTAATACTGGTTTTTATTGGCAATGACAAAATTTTGATTTTCCCACCACCACCTACAATTTTGGGAAGAGACAACCCACATTTGTTGTGAACATTGATGGATTCATCCCCAAAAAGAATGTGTCTATGGAAATCGCGTTGTTCTTCTATTTGTCCTTGAATCCACATGCAAAAGTCATACTACAATGCATAGTCCCGTTCTTGCTTATAGGCATGATATTTATGTTTCTTAAGAAACTTTCCTAACAGAGCCTTTCTTTACACCCGTATAAGCAGAAATATCTTGGGTGGATCTCTCTTCTAGGGTTTTCAACAACTGCCTGAAGTACTTTAAATTGATTTTCTTCAGTACATACAGCTTTGGTATGTTCGTTATTTTTATATTTACAGTTTAAAGACCCGGTCTTTCTGAAATTAATTAACATTCTGCTTACAGTTGAATAGTGAACTTGTTTGTCTGGATGTCGTTCATTGAAAATATATGTTGCTTCACGCAATGGTTTATAGTTCATCTGCACATATTAAAAGTAATTCTGCCTTCTCGGCTAACGTTAACTGTCTTGGAGGAGGCATTTGAAATCAAATAAACTTAGTAATCGAACAATAATGATTCAAGACTGAAAAATGAATAACACCAAACTGTCATAATGTTTACTTTTAACCCTCATTTGTTTTTTTCTATGGGTATCCGCGATTATTTCAGTAAGATTTCATGTTTGTCGATTAATTTATAGAGTTTTTCAATAAACATTTAAAATAAAAATTTCGGACTTTACATTAGGGTTTTTTAATAAGCATATTATCATTACTACTGTTTTACCTTGTTAAAAAGAATTTTTGCGAAATTTTAAAGTTGTGTTTAATATCGTTGCAACAAATGAAGTTTGTGATTCCCAAAAAAAAATAGAAATCTTAGTTAATTTGACAAATATGCTTGAATTTGAACAGAGTTATGCGAAATTGATTTGATTAATTTATGAAAGTGTTTGGGGTGAATATGATAGATAGTTTTATTCATCCTTTAGGTGTAGGCGCGATACAAATAGGACAAGTCAAAATGATTGAATGCTATAGATACAAAATTATAATAATACCTAGCCCTTATAAGGGCTAGGTGCCCTAAAAAACAGGCATAAATATAAAAATTGGGGCTAAAATACCTGACATAAACAGACACATATAAAATCAGTGGGGGCTAAGAATACCCCAACAGAACAGACATACATATAAAAGACATATTGTCATCAAATCTAAAAGTCACAGAAAAAAAACATGATTCATCGAGTCATAGATATAACGGCAGCCATATAGTCTTTGGTAAAATAGCAGATTTTAGAGGTCAAAAATTAATTTTTTAAATTTATGAGTTTTAACATTGGTAATATATTGTAGATTTTTACATCAAGAGAGTTTTTACTAGATTTCTGTAATCTTCTTTATTTTAGTGTATTTCTAGTAGAAGTTGGTATATATATATATATACGAAACTATCTTGAGGATGCAGTCAAAATAACTGGGCTGGGTTAAAGAATACTCTTTGTTATATGGTCGAGCTTTCGGAAACGTTTATTTCCTTTTTCAAGACATCTAAAAATGTAAAAAGAACAAGTTTGAGTCACATGGTACTCCATAAAATGATATACATTACATCACATCATTTCCTTTTCTGATGATCTATGTTCTTCTGGCATAACTCGACCATGTACAGAACTTATTGTGACAGCTCCATGACGAGAATTTTTCTATTTTTTAAACAAAAGTGGTTGTAAAGTTGTTTACTGATTTTTAAAACAATGCATTGATTAATAATCTGCTCAATTGTGTTTGTTCCTGACTATGTACGCTTTTAACTTTATAATGTCATTCTCAAGTTAGTAAGTATTTCTAACATTTTATGTTCTTTTTACATTTTTAGATGTCTTGAAAAAGGAAATAAACGTTTCCGAAAGCTCGACCATATAACAAAGAGTATTCTTTAACCCAGCCCAGTTATTTTGACTGCATCCTCAAGATAGTTTCGTAGATTTTTTTCTTCAACTAGCCAGTCAAGACTACCCTTCTATATATATATATATATATATATATATATATTGATGGTAATGTCATGATTTTAAGCGTCATAAAAAAAATTGGGGAATTATTGTTTTACAAAAAAAATCATTCTTGGGAGGCCAAATGTTTTGTATTTAGTCATAACTTTTAATTCCAAACAACTTTTCCCAATAATGTTTTGCTGAATTTTCTGAAGTAAGGGTACTTTACTATTGTACCATTTTTTAAATTTTGACCTACCCTGTATGCACAAACTTTCGTCAATATTTGTATTTTTTAAAAAATCTCCTATGTTGTACACTTAAATGACCAAACCATTTTGAGTCGGCGCCAAACAAACAAGCAATTGCATTAGGTAAAGCGTAAAATGATGTACAGCGGCGTTTTGTTTAACATAATCTTCGATAATTGTTTGTTTGGCGCCGACTCAAAATTAATTACATACATTAGTTTAGGAGATTAGTTATTAATAAGCTAGAATGTTTATTTTTTACTTTTCAGTTTCTGTTTTCGTCGGTTTAATTTAAAAAGTTTTTATTTTCCAATTTTTTATGGCTGAAATCTACTAATTACTACCTACTTAATTTTTTATGACTTCCAAAATACTTACTTACCCACCTTACTTCAACAGTTAAATAATATGATTATCTACTTTAACTATTCATTGTTATATAATATAAATAATTTTTGATAGTTCTGTTTGGTTTATTTCATCACTACCGGGTGTCCCAGTTTACCTGTTCCAATGGATTATCTCAGCCATTTCGAAAGATAAAAATTTGAAAATTTCATGATCTCCAATTCGTTCAAGGAACCTTCAACTGAGGAAAACGAAAATTGAAAGTCTCTTCCGGTTTGACCGGAAGTGACTCTGACTTTTTTACTCATATAGATCAGTTGACTCGAGATCTATCAAAATATACATATGCCTTATATGTACTCTCTGAAAATATTAATGTGAATGCTGCTCTAATGTCGTATCACGCATATGTACAGTACAAACTCCGTTATGGAATAATATTTTGGGGAAACTCTTCCCACATACAAAGAGTACTTATTCTTCAGAAAAAATGTGTGAGGAAAATTTTTAAAGTTGCCCGTCGCGAAAGTTGCAAACCCCTATTTAGAGAAAATAATATATTGACAGTTATCTCTTTATATATATATATATATATATATATATATATATATATGAATCAATTAATTTTGTTTTAAATAATAAATACTTGTTTAATGACAGGGTAGTATCTCATAAGCACAATACGCGAAGTAAATGTGATTTACGAAATGATAAAGTTAAGTATACGTATATCCAAAAAAATGTGCAGTATAGTTTGGTGAAAATATGGAATAAGCTACCAAATAACATTAGGTTAATGGAAAATGGAATTATTAAAAAAAGACTCAAAGTTTTTTGAGTAAAAATGTATTTTATAACATTGAAGAGTATTTTCAACATAATATGGAATCTATGATCAAAAATTGTTTAGTTTAATTTATTTATATCTCATTGGTTTAAATGTATTATTATGTATATAAATACTTACTTAAGTCATTTTACCCTAATGTAATATTTAAGATTATTTATTTGACATGTTCTACACCTCTATGATATTATTCGACAGAACGAATAAAGACAACTTACTTACTATGTATGTGTATATACAAAGGTGTCTGTGTAAGTGTATATCGGTACCTATTAGAGTATGTTTATTTAGAAACCCATTATTTCGTTTTTAACCCTATTCGACAAGTCTGGTAATTGGGATTTGATTACTTCCCCTTTTAATATCTGTGCAAGTTTCTCAATTTTATACATTTTCAATGATTTTATTATGACAGGCAGTATGAAACGACATACATGTAAATATTTTACCGTAATCATTGTAATTGTAATTATATTTAAGATTATTTATTTGACATGTTCTACACTTCTATGAGGTATGTAAATTAACAGAACGAATAAAGATATATATCTATCTATTTCAAATAGCACCCTGTATATTTTTTGCAATTTTGTATTTCTTCTCAAAATTATCTTTTCAACGATGTATCACACTTTGTATTTTACATTTGATTTGATGGAGAAAACGTCAATTGAAATTTCAAATTGAAAGAATTGCAGTAGGATATGATATTTTGTGTAATCTTGATTTTGACTTCAATAATAATTGATAATTCATGAACAATTTTGCATTCGAGATGATGAAGAGAATGCCAAATTTCAAATTATTAGAATTGTAGTAGAACTGGAAGAATTAATAATTCTTAAATGAAAACCTTAGTGTGCCATGGAAACATTTGAATACATTTGTTTATAATTTTTACAGTTAATAATTCTCAATAGTTGTGTGCGTGTCAGAGAAAACAACATTCAAGAATGAATAACCGTGAAATGATGATAACTTCACTAATCAATAGAAATTGGGTATGATACTGATTCATGGAAAATGCGAAAATAATCGTCGGGCTGCCCTACGTGCATACAGAGAGAAATACCCTGATAGAATGCCAAGCTATGTATTTCCACGCTTGGCTTCGAATTTGGCAACAAGTGGATCATATCATAGAAAGCGTACTGTCTTTAAAAGAAAAAATGCTACAGACGAAGATTACACAAAATATCATAGCCTACTGCAATTCTTTCAATTTGAAATTTCAATTGACGTTTTCTTCATCAAATCAAATGTAAAATACAGAGTGTGATACATCGTTGGAAAGATAATTTTGAGTAGAAATAAAAAATTGCCAAAAATATACAGGGTGCTATTTGAAATAAAAAAGTCAGAGTCACTTCCGGTCAAACCGGAAGTGACTTTCAATTTTTGTTTTCCTCAGTTGGAGGATCCTTGAACAAATTGGAGATAATGAGATTTTCAAATTTTTATCTTTCGAAATGGCTGAGATAATCCATTGGAACAGCTATACTGGGACACCCGGTATATTCCATCCTTTTATAGATTGTAATTATTGTGTCGGATGTAGAACAAAAATAATGACAATAGTGATCTGTCAATGTCAACTACATATGTGTGCCATCATTGTTCTACAAGTGAAAAATCAATCATCCCCTATTTTTCTACCCATAGGGGTGGAATATTTCATTCCAAATTCAAATATGATCAACTGAGGTATACCCTATCTAATAAAAAAAGAATTATCCAAATCGGAAAACTCAGTACAAAGTTATGCCTTATAGAATCTGTTAACAGACCAAAATTCAGAGGGTGAACGATCAATATCCTCCATTTTGCTACCCTTAGGGGTGAAATTCAAATGGGACCAACTTCGAAGTACACCCTATCCAATGAAAAAAGAATCATCGGAATCCGACTCATCTGTAATAAGTTATACAATACGTGGTCAAAAAAATAAAAAATATACGCGTCGACTAGAGAACCTCCTCCTTTTTGATTTCGTCGGTTAAAAATGGCGGTTGTTGAAAAATTAAGAATTCCCAATGTTTCATTTTCATACCAATATTGGCAGACTATAGGTTTTTTGTAGAGCTTCATGAGCTCTTGAACTTTCATTTTTTTAATTTTCCCTTTACACACAAATAAAAAAATAAAAATTTGCTGTAAATTACCATTCATGAGAATTAATCATTTTTGTTCACCCTGTATGCTCCTTTCATTTGAAGTTTATTCGCTCGTGCCAATCAGATACTATTTGAGTTTTTCTTCCACCGACAAACAGATGAATATCATTGTATTTTGACATTTCTGGATTTCAAAGTTAAATATTAGATCTTATTTTTTTTCAAGTGATATTAGAATTGGAACCCAAGAACGTATTGTCTATATCCGGATTTTTTTTAATGCATTTAATGAAGCATGCGTCATAGGTGGTCCGATTTCAATTTTTCAAAAATATATTGAAAGTAGAAGTATAGTAAGTACTACAATCTATTCTCATTTTGCGTTAAAATGTTGCTAAATAGGTGAGAAATACTTGACCGAAAACAGGCGAGCGCGTGAAAGCGGCTGGTAGTGAGGAGGGTAGCAGACGCGGGAAAGCGTATATATAGTAACAAGTTATGAATCTGCTGCTCTATCCCCACTACGGTCATGTTCGCAAGTATTTCGCAGCATTTTAATGCAAAATGAGAATAGACATTTTGTTGTACTATACTTCTACTTTCAAAATATTTTCGAAAAATTGAAATCGTATCACCTATGACGTATCTAGGCTTGCTCCAATAAAGTGCATTAAAAAAATCAAATTGCTATTATGCAAAAATGATCCGACAGTGCCTGAATTTTTTACACACGAAGTACATATCAATCACTACTGTGTCGCGAAGAGCATGTGCTACTTTAAAAATGATGGTGTTATGAATTTTTGAAAAAACGTTGTTTTTTCCGATTTTTCTGTTACTAAAAATACGATCGAATCGTGCAATGGATCTCATTATCTACAATTCGTCCATTGAGAGTATCGAGATTGCTTCATTAGTTTCCATGTTACAAACGAAAGTAAAAAAAACTGGATTTTTTGCTCTTAAATGTTTATAAAAATTAAGAAAGTGGTCGTTGCGGGCAGGAAACATAACAGGATATAACTACGGATATATGGCACAGTCGGTTTCCTGGTAGTATTTTTGTCACGAAAAAATCTCCAATCTCCAACATTCAAATCAGCCATAAAATCACTTGTAAATCAAATGATTACATATCGCGTGCAATTTGTACTAGAACGGTAAAATATTTTGAGTTTGGAATTTGCCAGAAAATCACTACGACTCTTATTCCAAATGTTCTTTTGTTAGTCTCATAACTCACAAAAAAATGGCGCCTTTGTAAAATGTAAAAGAAAAGATATAATTACCACTGGCCACAAAAGTCCCAATAACTGTTTGAATTCTTCAATTCCGTCAGAACAAATGTTTGATCTTAGCTAGTATGGCAAAACCACAAAACAGGTCAAACGTAAAACTTCTGTGTGCCTAGCGACCAAGCCCCATTAAAATTATTTCAAACTGAATTCAGGGAATCACACATACGCTGTTCTCCATTCTGGGTTGTTCTAGAGGATTGGTCAGGTGTACCAAAATGAATGGTTAAATTGTAACATGGCGGGAATTTCAAAATGAAAGAAGTAAATAGAGAACTTGGACGGTGGTTTCTAAAAAAATACTGGTCTTATTCCCAAATTTGATGAATTGAACAATGATGAATCATGGAGACTCAATACAAGATTGGTTCGCCATCTGCCTCTATCATATAATAAAACCGAATGGGGGACTTCTTCACATGGTTGCCAACCTTGTTTTGTCTCGTGGAAACTAGGAAAATCCAATTTGTATATAACTAGCCTTATTACTTGGCAATGTAACCAATTAGTTGGACATCAATGATATACATTTCCTGGACCGATAATATAAGGCTTGTTGCCACGTCAATAATTTATTCATTTACAGTGTTGGCAAAACTGCGTTTAAATAAAAAATCTTTCATATTAGGTTTGTTCGTTTGTTTAGTCAGTAGTTATTTGACGAGTTATCTTTCTTTATCTCATGTATGGATGGTAGAGGTAAGGAAGACAATCTCCTATGGTTATTTAACCCGAAAAGTGGCAACCAAAAAGCATTAAATAACGTTTCAGAAACTGGCCAGAATGGCGCTCGTGTACTATAGTGTGTGGTCTGAATTTCGTTGTCAGCTGAGTGGAAGTAGTAAAATCTAAAAATACTTCTATATACTAGAGTAGTTCATAAAAATATTTAAATCCTCCAATTAATAAAATAACGTGTATCTATCTCTTTGGAAACACAGATAGTTCTCCTTACCTGTACCTTCCATAATCTTATTCAATAGTTGTCAACTTAAAAAAAAACCTTTAAAAACGTCTGCCTCTCTAATTGTAATAATTTCATCAGGGTTGAGTGATGAATCACAAATTGAATATGCTGGATCATTTATTTTTAGTCCTAGAGTATTCATATTTTTGTATATAAAAAGTTATATCAATATGGAATTTTGTGTCTATATCTCGAATGTTGGTGCCTGTTCCAATCTGATTCGTGCAATATCTAGAGACTGTCATCTACCATGATGTAATTTGAACCTTAACGTCGAACAAAGAGAATAAACAATCTGACATAAGGACACAGTGGCACCGATAGAAAGTGATGAAAATACATATTGCAACGTAAACGTGTATGTCATAGACGTCTTCCACAGGAGTCTCATGCCCTTAGATCATATATGCTACGCTAGATACGTTAATCAGGTTATTGTTGTTGAGAGTAAACGAACTATGCTATCCGTCTGGATGCTGTCAGTGAGTACGCTAGAGACCCTTTCTCAGAGTTACCCCTCTAATACTAAACAATTGCTACACGATGCCTTATCTAGCGTAGCATACATGATCTAAGCTCATGCCCTAGACGTCACTATGACGCGTTTAATCTGAATTATTTTTGATTGGCTAGAGCTGATTGAGGTCTCCTGTCATTGTTCATTCCCTTTGAACTGCACTTCTTTCCCTTGTTATTGTGTGGTGCATTCTCTTATTCAATCTTTGGTTCGCAAAATTTGAAGACTTTACTTTCTTAAGATATTCCTGGAGCAGTTCTTCAAAATGGAGTGTCCTTGGAAGATGTATCTTTCTTTGAGTGTGGGGGTTTCAAAAGTTTTCTTCTTTATCAGTAGACAGAAAACGAGAATTTTACTCTGTTGTCACTATTACTAACTGTTCACATTTTTACATACAAAATCTCTATGAATGACACATTTGATCTAAGAAATATATAAGAGCTTCATGACCAAAAGTAATTGAATTAGTATATCAAATTTGCGATTTTCTATACAACCAGAGTCAAATAATAGGAAACACGCATGATTTAATTTTTTCTTTGCCTCAGTTCGGTCTTCAAAAATTACATTTTGTTAAAATAATTTCTCGAATCCCAAAATTTTCAAATTATAGGTGCTCCTTAATTCAAACTCGATTGAACCTTCACTTGAATAACTTCCCCCAAACACTAGCGCCAATTGTGGTTGTTTCAGGACTACTTCTTACAACCCAAATTTTAATGTGATGTTCCAGTAACAATTCAAAATACTATGATAACAAAAATATTAGTACAACATATAAACCAAGACAGATGAAATTATAGTTGACAGTTCGAAGCAACTAGCGGTAAAAGTTGGAGAAACGATGGATACGTCCATCAGAGGCACTAGGAGTAAGTTTTTGAATGTGATTGGCCTTTACAATTTCGAATTATGAAAAATATCAAACATTTTTTCAATTTCAAGTTTCTTGCTGAGCTTCCTAGGTGGCAATATTTATGTGCAAATCAAAATATTTTAGAAAAGGGGCATTCATTGTCCAAACAACAAAATTAATGGAAAATATCAAAGGTCACCATTTCGCTTCTTTAGAATACAGATCATAGGTGGCGCCTAGTTTGCGGCGGTTTCGAATACAGACACAGAAACGTCAAAAAACTATGTTGAAAAGGGAAACATTCTCAATTGAATAGATAGATTTTATGAAATTTGTTTTTTTAAAAAAATCAAAAAAATTTAATATTTCTAAGAGTAGGTATAGATATTTCACAATTCTTCAATATTTATACAAAAACTTAGGTAGGTACACAATGTTTCATAAGGTGTATTTTTTTTAATTTGATTTCATCAGCAACAAAAGAATTTCTAAAAATATGTTTGTGATAAAGATAGTCATATTTCATAATATATTACAAAAAAAACCTCAGTAGAAATAATCTTCAATAAACGATTTTTTCAGTTGATTTTACAAACAAAAAATTAATGAATATGCACTAGATTTATTGATCTAGTGAGATGTTATAGAAACATTTGGTAACCAAAAAAATGGATTAATTTCCAAGTTCTCAATTCAGTTGTTTTAAAAAGATGCTCATTTCTCAATTCCACCAAAATAACAGTATTTCAAAAGTCAGTTAATAATTCAATTTTTTCAGTCTATAAATAAAACCATTGAAAAAACTATTATTAGGTAAAAAAAACACCCGCATTAACAATATTTCTCTATTTCTGGTTTTCAGAATAATTATTTCAGTAACCAAATGTTTCCGTAATATTTTCATTTCGCTGTGCTGAAAAATTCATGTATACTATAGCCAAACATATCACTGTTCAATTTTGTCATACAAGAGGAATCAAGTATCCGTATACCTCCCGACAACTATTGACCTCAAAAGAGGACCCACTTCGTTGGGATTTTGCATGACTTCCAGCAACATTTTTTCCACATTCCTCATTATCGATACCTTTTGATAATCTTTCAGGGGGTATTCCAAAGTAGTTGGACCACCCTAGAAAAAAACACAAAACGTAAAACTCAAATTACATTGTCATTAAAAGTAAATCTTTTCAAATAATGGTGGATGTCGTCGAATAAAAGTGCATTTTCATCAAAAATAGTTGCACCAAGTATTTTTATTAAAAAAATGGAAGTTCTGGAACAGCCTGCATGAAACTATTAAAAATTGTAAAAAAAGTGTACGGATTTTTTTTTTTTTTTATGTTCTGGTTCCCACGAAAAGGGATATCCTGTAATGTTCAGAGAACATAGTGGGAACCTAGGGAAAGAAGGTAGGAGTTGGTGTTCTTCTTAAATTTCTGAAGGTTGTATGCCTCGGGGAACACCTCCCTAGGCAATGAGTTCCAAAGCCTCGCTGTTAGTTGGATGAAGCGAGTCTTTGGAAAGTGATGTTCTGAAGGTATGCAAAGTGAACACGAAGGGGTGTGATGACTGAACATGAGCGGGTTAATCTCGAAGAGACTGCAAAAGCAGGAACGATTGTTGATATTTCAGAAGAGCATAAGACCATGAAAATATTTATAAAATAGAGACAAATCGCCAACTTTTCTACGGTGTTCCAGACAAGTGAGCGAGTTTGTAAGTGAGGCATCACCGCGAGGACGAATTGCCCTTTTGGACAGAATCCAATAGCCTCAGGATATGTTTAGGTGCCGCACTCCACAATATGGGAACAATATTCCAGGACAGGTCGGATCTGTGCCTTATAGATCATAAGCAGCTGACTGGCGGTGAAATAGCTCTTGGCACGAAACAAAAAACCAAGTTTTTGGGATGCACTTTTGGCAATGGACCTCAAGTGATTTTTCCAGGAAAGGTTATTGCTGATAGTAATACCAAGCATCGATATGGATGGCTTCAGTGGTATGGTTACTCCTGACAAAGTTATGTTAGGCACAGTGAGATCGGCTTTTCTAGAGAAAAGACATGCTTGTGTTTTGTTTGCATTGAATTCTACCAAGTTATTAGATCCCTATTCGAGAATTGTTGCCAAGTCCATATTTATATTATTAACATTTCTTCCTCGTTCATTTCTGGTTTCACGGGCTGATATAGGGGCCCTGGAAGAAAGCGGTATGGAGAGGTACTATCATCGGCAAAGCTGTGTACTGGACATGAAGTTGCTTTCAACAGGTCGTTGATGTGAAGTAGAAATAGTGTTGGTGCGAGAATAGATCCTTGGAACACCAGCATTTATGAGTAGAGTGTCAGATGAAACTCCATCGACCACTACATGGAGAACCTGTTTGAGGAAAACTAGCAAGCAGAGAACACAGCTGAGGGGCAAGCCATAAGGCGGAAGCTTGGCGAGAGTCCCTGGTGCCAAACTCGATCGACGCCTTGGAGATATCTAATGCCACAGCTAAAGTTTCTCCATACTTTTCAATAGATAGCTGCCATATATGTGAGGCGTGCGAGCAGGTCACCAATTGATCTCTGATGGCGGAAGCCATATTGCCTATCGTTGACAATTCCTGAGTCTTCCAGATATTTCATGAGCTCGATGTTGATGGCTTTTTCCATGACCGTTGAAATAATAGATAGCAGTCGCGATAGGTCTGTAGTTGCTAGGTAGGGCCTTTTGCCTTTTTAGGGACTGGCTGTACTCTTGCAATTTTCCAATTGGACGGAAATACCCCAAATTGTAAGAGTGGTTGAACAACTTGCAAAGAACAGGTGTTACTTGGAGGCACATTTCTTGAGAACAATCGGCGGGATTCCGTCAGATCCACAGGCTTTGTTGGTGTTGAGACCCAGCAAAATCTTTCTGATAATGCGTTGGCGAAAGGTGATCTCGGGCATGTGACTGTCAATAGGTGTAATGTTAGGGGTTGTTTTCCTGATGAATCCAGAGTGGAATTTCCAGCAAATAGGTGCGCAAAGATATTGGCTTTTCCTGGGCAGTGTAGCTAGTGTTCCATCTTCTTTGGTTAGAGGAGGAAATGAGCTGGAAGTGAAGTTTCTTCCCACAGCTTTGGCGAAAGACCAAAATGAACGGGATCCGTTAGGACATTCAGCAAGTTTTGATCATATTTTGGCATTGTGGGCATCTTTTGAGCATTCTATTGTCTCTTTGCATATGCCTCTAGCCTCGACATATGCTGCTCTGGTCTCAGGGCCCGGATTTTTTAGCCATCGATGGTATGCTGCCTGTTTGGAAGCCACAGCTCTAGAGCAGTTTCTGTTAAACCAGGTCTTATCGGATGATGTTCTTCTTTCGGTATTCGGTATGTAAGTTTGCATCCCCAACATGATGATTTCAGAAATTGTCTCAGCACATCGTGTTGGATCTACTGAAGAGAAACAAACTCTCTTCCATGGAAACGCTGAGAAAAACATACGAAGACCTTCATAAGAATCGCAATATTTTTGGCTAGCCAAACCATTAGGCATACCTCAAAATAAGTATGAAAGGTAGGTATGTATTATTCATCTGGAAAAAATTTAGAATAAATAAATTCCTTTAAAAATAGATAGGTAGCAATTTTTCATCAAATCAATCAAAATATGCTTCATTCTCGAAGGAAAACAATTTTTATAGACAAAGTAATTTAAAAAAAAATTAAATAGTACACTTTCAAACAGATTAAACTTATACAAATAAGATTAATAAAACATAGTCCGTATTCAAAATGTGCACCGAACTTTATAACTATTTTATTCCAAAAATAATTGATCTTCAAGTACAGTGTTGCCAATTGTTTTGAAATTTCACATTAAATGCCAAAGTAGTGAAGTTATGATGAAATTTATGTATTATATATCTACTTAAATATGGGGTAAGCAAACTCACTTTGTACCAAAAATTGACTGTCACTGTGGGACCTCCTCTCATCAAAGACTCCATGTGATGCCACCAGTATATCGGGACGTAGAGTACATCTCCCGGACCAACTACAGTTTCAAAGCCTTTGACATTCTTGAATTTGGGGTATTTGGTGTAGTCGGGTCGGTCGAAATCAACCTTAAATCACAAACGAATTGCATATTGAAAAGGGAAACGTTCTCAGTTGAAAAAAAAAAGCATTTTCCGGAAATAAAAAAATAATTTATTTTTTTTGGTATGTCTAACAGGAAACTATTTTCCTGGCACTATACCAATGCTGGATGTTGAACCACTTCTACTGGATGTGTTCTGGGATTATGTTGTATGAAAATTATGTTTCAAAACTAACAAAAATAACGAAAGTAATAACAAAGTTCAATGAAGATAAATTCATGGAACTGATCAAAGACATCAAGTGGGAAGAGGTTATATTAATACAAGAACCACAAAAGGCCTGGACACAATTCATGAGCACTTTCAGCAAGACATATAAAGAGTGCACAACGATTAAAACAATAACAATAAAAGAACATAAAAAACTTAAGCCATGGATAACTAATGCAATAGTTGAATCAATAAAACATAGAGACAATCTCAAAAAAAAAGTAAATAGAAATAATGAACTTAGAACTACAAGTGAGTTACAAGAACTATAGAAATAAACTTAACAAAGTCATTAAAGAAGCAAAAAGTAAATATTACTCTGAACAAATTGCCACTAATAACAATATGAAAAACTTATACAAAATTATCAATGAAGCCACAAATAATAGTATAAGAAAAACTAACAATGACATATCAAATATAACTGATGAAAACAACAAACCCTTTCAGGACGATAAACAACTGGCTGATTACTGCAACAATTATTATGCAAATGCTGGACAAATCAGGGCAAGAAAGATAGACAACCCACCCCAGAACTTTGAGAATAGCTTTCCTAACATCAAAAACTCAATGTTCCTTAAACCAGTCGATAGAAATGAAATAATAAACCACATAAAAACCTTGAAAAGTAACAGTTCCCCAGGAATAGATGGTATCACTGCTAAACTACTAAAAAAATGCCATGTCTATATACTTGATCCTCTAATACACATCATAAACCTCATTTTTGTCAATGGAGAAATACCTAATGACTTCAAAATATCAGTAATAACCCCAATATTCAAATCAGGAGACAAAACAAACATTCAAAACTTTAGACCCATTAGCTTAATCAATACTTTTGCCAAATTATTTGAGAAATGTCTCAAATGTAGGTTAAATGACTACTTTGCAGCAAACAACATATTGAGCAACAAGCAATATGGGTTTAAACAAGGTGTAAGCACGACAGATGCAATGTTCAATCTTATAGCTAACATCAAACAAAACATGGATGATAATAATAAATGTATTGGAGTATTCGTTGACTTAGCAAAAGCCTTTGACACAGTGCCTCATACAAAGCTTCTTGATGTACTTGAACATTACGGAATACGGGGCACTGTGCTGAGAGTTTTTCAAAATTATCTGTTCAACAGACAGCAGAAAACAAAAATAAAAAATGTATACAGTAATCTCAAAACCGTACAAACAGGGGTCCCACAAGGAACTGTGCTTGGACCAATTTTATTTGTGGCCTACATTAACTCTCTACTCAAAACTCAAATAGACGGCACAGTAATATCATATGATGATGACACAGTCCTCATTTTTGAGGATAGTACCTGGAATCAACTACGTAAAAAAGCTGAAGCAGGCGTAGCTATAGTTAAACATTGGTTAGATCACAACAAGCTGTCCTTAAATATAAACAAAACTTCTTATATAGCATTCTCACTCACAGATGCAAATCGACCAAACTTTAATACACTAAAGATCCCGAACACTACACTAGAAATAATGGAAACTGAAAAAGTTAAATACTTGGGTATAATAATCGACAAAAATCTTAAATGGACAGACCATGTAAACTACCTCACAAATCGAGTACGCAGATTGATTCACAAATTTTTCGAACTAAGAAAATTTATGAATAAAAAGACACTTATAATAATATACAAGACATTAGTTGAATCAATAATAAAATATGGAATTCTAGTATGGGGAGGACTTTATAACAACGCATTAAACCCGTTGAATGTTGTTCAAAATTTCATACTACGAGTCATTTCACATAAAGACAGACAATATCCAACAACTCAATTATACAGTAGCGAAATTCTAAATGTTAGAATGCTATACTTTCATGCAAATTGTATTTTCATAACCAAGAACCCTCAGCTCAAAAACTACCCTGCCCACTCATATAATACTCGGCAAATTACAAACAAACTACTGACGACACCAAACTGTCATAAAGATGCAAGTTACAGGTTCACAACAACTATTGCACCAAAAATTTTCAATACTCTACCGCTGGATATTAGGAAGATAAAAAACTCTAAACTATTTTCAAAAAAATGCAAACATTATATTACAAACAACATTACAGAATATATGAATATCTTATAATACCAAAAACTAGTAATCTGATTGCATTCAAGGCATATTAACTTAGTATGTATGTATATATAATAATGATATATGTTAGTATATACTGTAGGTATAATGTATTATATTAATGTATAAGTAGAATAGAAAAATACACATACAGGTGTGCTGACACCTAGGTGTATATCTAAAAAGCAATGAAATAATATATGAAATGGAAACGATTGATGTAATTATAATTATAATGTAATTGAATTGAATAAATTGAAAAAAAATTGAAAAATTGAAATTTTGAGGAACAGGCGAGTTAATCTATCAGACATAATAACCTATAAATTCGGAGTTATTAATAAAATGTACATGAAAGCTTTGTTTCTTTACAAATATTGGGTATGGGGCCCCATTTTTACAAGCTTTTATTTAACTTCACATTTGTATGTGTTCAGTTAAAATCTTGCAAGTGAATTTTGACCTACTTCTAGTTGACAGATTAATATGAAATTCGGCAGGTGTTCATAATTCCAGTGACGATGCATTATGGAATTTTTGCTTTTGTGATTATGGTTCGATTCTATTCAAAATTAGTATGTGGGGGTTTTCGGGAACAGAAATCACGATTTTTTTTTCAAAATTCATAAATTCAAGATGGCGTCTCCAATATATTGACGAGTTTTGTGGTTATAGCCCAGTTTCAATAAAAATTGGTATGTAGGGGTTTATGGGGTCGGAGATCATGATTTTTTGTCAAAATCCACGAATTTAAGATGGCGGTTCCAAGATGGCGACGAGTTTTGTGATTATAGCTCGATTCCTTTCAAAATTGGTGTGTGGGGGTTTTTGGGGTCGGACATCATGATGTTTATGCAAAAATTCATGAATTCAAGATGACGGCACCAAGATGGCAACGTGTTTTGTTATTATGGCCCGATTCCATTCAAAATTGGTATGTGGGGTTTTTTGGGGTAGAAGATTATCAATTTTTGTCAGAATTCAAGACAAGCTTGCCGCAAATATAAAATTAGTATTCTTGCGTGGCAAGATTTTGAATCTGCTACTCACAAACAATTCAAGAAAGTATTTTTTCCTTTATAGTGCATTTGTATAAAAGCTTGTCTTAATGATTTTTCAATCATTTTTATTGGCAAGAAAACTCACCATACTCTGCCTGTCGTGGGGATGGTGGACCGGATGCGGGTACAGACATTCAAACTGATCGGGCGGAAACAAGATACACCTCTTGTGACCCTGTATTTGGGCGAAGAGGTTTTGTTGTTCGTCATAATGGCAAGGAGTAACGTTTCCCTCCATCGAGACGAACAGCACATTGGACGTTAGTTCGCCCCAGTTGTGTTTGAGTTTTTTCTCTGCCACAAGGTGCCAGTCGAATTGCATGTAGTCTTCCACTATTGCGGGCCCCACAGTGGAGTTCAGTGATTGCTGCAGATATAACCTAAATATAAGACGCAACCGATTTAACACAGTTTAACTAATGGAGAAGCCACTGTATACGAAAAAAAAAAATCTACCTTTCTTCTCCTTTTTTCCATTCCCGTACTCTTCTCATAAATTCCGATACTTTCATGTCTATCCTTCTGGTTACGGGGGTGAATTCTACGCCTTTCGGATTAGTTTTGCTCAGGATTTTTTTCTCATCGAAATATTTGAACTTGTGGTTTTTGGAAAGGTACACAGTGTTCCCGGATTTACCCAAATTGTTTTCCAGATACTCCAAGCTCCATTTTTCTATGGCGGACTGTACAAGATTCGAACCCGTTAAGACAACAGGTTGCTGAAAAAGTTCATTCTGATGAAATAAACAAGAAATCGGTAAATGTATAGTTAGTCCACTCATGCTCCCTGAAAATAGTTGAAAGTCTTTTCTAACGTGTTTTTGCCTCCTGAAGACGAATTCAGAAGAAAAACGGTCTCATACCGTTTCGGACTTAGAACCCGATTTTTGTTCTAGAACGTAATTTTCTTGCACAAAAATCACTTAAAATGTCTCCTTTTTTCAAACAGTTTAACCCGTAACTGCTACTACCCCACTTTTATACCATTCGTACTAATACCGGGTTAGAACCTTAATTCAAAAATTGAAATAAATGTTCAGAAACCAAATTTCATTTTATTCAAGTGAAAGAAAATAACAATCCCAACATTTATGACAAACTCATGTGGAATAAAAATTATTTTATACAGTCTGGACACACGATACAGCAACATTTAAGACATATTGGTTTTTCACATGTTCTACAAACCACATCTCTTCCTTTTTTTTGTTTCCTTGAGTTTCTCCAACTGTCTGGCGATATGTGAACTGTCGCGAATTTTTTTTTTTTAATTTTTTTTTTAATTTTTTATGTTCTGGTTCCCACGAAAAGTAATGTTCAGAGAACATCGTGGGAACCAAGGGAAAGAAGGTAGGAGTTGGTGTTCTTAAATATCTGAAGGTTGTATGCCTCGGGGAACACCTCCCTAGGCAATGAGTTCCAAAGCCTCGCTGTTCGTTGGATGAACGAGTCTTTGGAAAGTGATGTTCTGCAGGTCTCCAAAGTGACCACGAAGGGGTGTGATGACTGAACTTGACGGGTTAATCTCAAAGAGACTGCCAATGCAGGAATGATTGTTGACATTTCAGAAGAGCATCGCCCATGAAAATATCTATAAAATAGAGACAAATCGCCAACTTTTCTACGGTGTTCCAGACAAGTGAGCGAGTTTGTAAGCGAGGCATCACCGACGAGCGAATTGCCCTTTTGGACAGAATCCAATAGCCTCAGGATATGTTTAGGTGCCGCACTCCAAATATGGGAACAGTATTCAGGACAGGTCGGATCTGTGCCTTATAGATCATAAGCAGCTGACTGGGGTGAAATAGCTCTTGGCACGAAACAAAACCAAGTTTTTGGGATGCACTTTGGCAATGGACCTCATGATTTTCCCAGGAAAGGTTATTGCTGATAGTAATACCAAGCATCGATATGGACGGCTTCAGTGGTATGGTTACTCCTGACAAAGTTATGTTAGGCACAGTGAGATCGGCTTTTCTAGAGAAAAGACATGCTTGTGTTTTGTTTGCATTGAATTCTACCAAGTTATTAGATCCCCATTCGAGAATTGTTGCTAGGTCCATATTTATATTATTAACATTTCTTCCTCGTTCATTTCTGGTTTCACGGGCTGATATAGGGGCCCTGGAAGAGAAAGCGTATGGAGGGTACTATCATCGGCAAAGCTGTGTACTGGACATGAAGTTGCTTTCAACAGGTCGTTGATGTGAAGTAGAAATAGTGTTGGTGCGAGAATAGATCCTTGCGGAACACCAGCATTTATGAGTAGAGTGTCAGATGAAACTCCATCGACCACTACATGGAGAGACCTGTTTGAGAGAAACTAGCAAGCAGAGAACACAGCTGAGGGGCAAGCCATAAGCGGAAGCTTGGCGAGGAGTCCCTGGTGCCAAACTCGATCGAACGCTTGGAGATATCTAATGCCACAGCTAAAGTTTCTCCATACTTTTCAATAGATAGCTGCCATATATGTGAGATGTGCGAGCAGGTCACCAGTTGATCTCTGATGGCGGAAGCCATATTGCCTATCGTTGACAATTCCTGAGTCTTCCAGATATTTCATGAGCTCGATGTTGATGGCTTTTCCATGACCTTTGAAATAATAGATAGCAGTGCGATAGGTCTGTAGTTGCTAGGTAGGGCCTTTTGCCTTTTTAGGACTGGCTGTACTCTTGCAATTTTCCAATTGGACGGAAATACCCCCAAATTGTAAGAGTGGTTGAACAACTTGCAAAGAACAGGTGTTAGTTCGGGGGCACATTTCTTGAGAACAATCGGCGGGATTCCGTCAGATCCACAGGCTTTGTTGGTGTTGAGACCCAGCAAAATCTTTCTGATAGTACGTTGGCGAAAGGTGATCTCGGGCATGTGACTGTCAATAGGTGTAATGTTCGGGGGTTGTTTTCCCGATGAATCCAGAGTGGAATTTCCAGCAAATAGGTGCGCAAAGATATTGGCAGTCGTTGCTAGTGTTCCATCTTCTTTGGTTAGAGGAGGAAATGAGCTGGAAGTGAAGTTTCTTTCTTCCCACAGCTTTGGCGAAAGACCAAAATGAATGGGATCCGTTTGGACATTCAACAAGTTTTGATCTTATTTTGGCATTGTGGGCGGGATAAAATTATTGTTGATTCTTGTGTGGACGTGTTGAGAGCAAAGAACTAATCTCTTGCAAATTCACTCCTGATATATTCAAAATACAATAAAATACTGTAGTGGACCATCTTCTGGAACGACGAGATGTACTATAGTTGGCACACTTTTCGTCTAATGGGTAAATATAAAGTTACACCACACATGCACTCTGATTATGGGGAAAATACTTTTCTTACGTGTTTTTGCCTCCTGAACACGAATCCGGAAGAAAAATGCGGCTGTCTCATGCCGTTCCTGAGTTACAGCACTTAGGAAAAAAAAATAACCTCATTTTGAAGCACCGTTTTCTCGCACAAAAATCACCCAAAAAGCCTCCTTCTTTTTACCAGCATAAACAATATACCCTAAATCACTTATTTTCGGCACAACTTTGCACAAAATATCGTCGTTTTTATCGAAAAAATCTTCCTTTCTACACAATTCCAAATAAACGATTTTCGTTCCTTTGACAGAAGACATTTAGTAACTTTGCCTTATTTTCATGTTGGCAATAAGTGATTCACTTTTCGAATTCAAATGTGTTTTCCCCTTCATTTATGTGTGCAATTGTTGTGGGCAGTGATTCATTTATTACCAAAATGAAAAATAAGACAAAGTTACTAAATGTCTTCTGTCAAACGAAAATAGTTTATTTGGAAAATAGTTTATTTGGAACTGTGTAAGGAGGATTTTTTCGATAAAAACAACGATATTTTGTGCAAAGTTGTGCCGAAAATAGGTGATTTAGGGTATATTGTTTATGCTGCAAAAAAGGAGGCATTTTGAGTGATTTTTGTGCGAGAAAACGTTGCTTGAAAATAAGGTTAATTTTTTTTTAAAGTGCTGTAACTTGGGAACGGTATGAGACCGCCGCATTTTTCTTCCGGATTCGTGTTCAGGAGGCAAAAACACGTAAGAAAAGTATTTTCCCCTTATTCAAAGTGCATGTGTGGTGTAACTTTATATTTACCGTCTAATGCATCTACCACGGCTTTGGTACTATTATAAAACAGTATTATATCAGTTTTTTTTTGTGGCAGTATCAATTCGATTGTCATGGTGCATAGAGGATAGCAAAACGACACTTTTATTCTGTTTTGGGACGTAGCTGACAAGAGTAAGATCGGATGTGAAACCAAAAAGAATAGAACGCACCTCTCTAGATCTGGTTGGTAAAAATGCAGCAGGTATTTCTCTCTTCTTGTTCTTCATAGTTCACAAATGTCAGGCCTTTTTCCTTCAACTTCCGAGCTACCTTGATTGATGTAGACCAATTTTCTGCAGTGAGATTACTTTTGGAATTGTGGAATGGTTCCGTCATTCGCATAACAACTTGTGTAGAGTAAGAAAATTATTTTTCCTTGTATTGTTTGCTACTCTTTGGTTGTTTATTTATTTCTTCACCAATATACACTTCGGGATTGCACATATAATGTGTTTTGGAATCAGCTAAAATCTGAATTTTTATGCCGTACTTAGCCGGTTTGTTTGGGATGTACATCCTAAAAGAACGCCTTCCTCTAAGTGGAACCAACATTTCATCCAATGTTACTAATATTCCAAGAATGAAGTGTTTTTGAGTTTTCAACGAATTTTTTTAATATAGTGGATATTGGAGCAAATTTATCTCTCTGAGGGTTGCTGATATTTCCCTAGTAACTATCACCGAGTCTCTGAGACCCTAACGAGCACAATATGATCTGCCCAACAGTCGAAACAGTACTGAAGTAGAAGAGAAGTCACAAATCATCAAATGTCTGCGCTTTTTGACTAAAAAGAGGGGGGTGTGCAAATATATCGCTGGGCCGTACAGACCCGGTAGTAGCAGTTACGGGTTAAACTACTAACACTAAATCACTCATTTTCGTCAAAATTTGGCACAAAATACAGACGGTTCTATCGAAAAAATCCTTAGCTAACCTCGATCTGAGCCAGATGTTAGAGGTTAGGAAGTATGTATTGAGGATTTTTACGATAGAGCCATCTGTATTTTGAACCACATTTTTTCGGAAAATGAGTCATTTAGTGTTCGTAGTTTATGCTGATTGAAAGAAGGAGGCATTTTGTGTGATTTTTTAGCAAGAAAACGGTGCTTGAAAATTACGTTTTAGAACAAAAAACAAGGGTGTCTTACTCCTAAACGGTATGAGACCGCCGCGTTTCTCTTCCGGATTGGTGTTCAGGAGGCAAAAACACGTAAGAAAAGTATTTCAGCTATTTTCAGGGAACATGAGTGGACTAACTATACGTTTACCAAGAAATCATTCGGAAGTTGAGGTTATGTTTCGAAAACATCAACATATTTACATTGTTTTCGATTATTTCGTCTACTTTTGGGTCTTCGTGATGTATTCTCGGTATTTGTTCCAAATTTATATCGTATTTTCTCAGCTGGCTAATGTCCCACTCCTTTTTGTTGCTAGTCATTGTTTTTTCCGAAAATCAACACTTCATGTGTGAAAAACTTTTTTCCCACTTGAACTCTTCGTCCAAAGTGACAATGGGATCTGAAAACACAAAACATTCAAAATACCTCAACCCAAACCCAATTATAAATATTTATTCAACTCTGTCCACAATACCCCCATTCACTCCCTCCCTACCCTAACCACACTTCACCATTCTCCAATCTCCAATTTCCCAACAATTTCATTAAAAATTTTACAACTCCACAGCCAATCAGGAGTGAGCTCCGTTCGCAGCGTTGCCAAAAGCTTAAATATTCCATTCCACTGAAATTTCTGGGGAAACCCATTTAGTACGGGAGGTAACGTCGCAAAGAATTTTATACCGAATGAAATTCATTTTAAATAATTGTTTAATATTCAATAATCAATAAAAACTTTTTAACAAAAAATTAAACCGACGAAATACGGAACTGAAAAGTAAAAAATAAAATAAACCTTCTTAGTCTCAATAACTGAGCTCCTATACTAATATAACTAATTTTGAGTCGGCGCCAAACAAACAAGCAAATGAATTAGGTAAGGCGTAAAATGATGGCATCGAGTTGCGCGGTGACATTCTGATAATTTTTTTGAAGTAATTTAATGATCTTCGTTGATTGTTTGTTTGGCGCCGACTCAAAATTAGTTACTTACATTAGTTTAGGAGCTCAGTTATTGAGACTAAGAAGGTTTATTTTATTTTTTACTTTTCAGTTCCGTATTTCGTCGGTTTAATTTTTTGTTGAAAAGTTTTTATTTTTCAATTTTTTGTGGCTGAAATCTACTAATTATTAACTCCTTGTTTTTTGATTACTTCCAAAATACTGTAACGTAAATAAACTTAACTTGGTTTTACTAATTTATTTAACACTTAAATATACAACTTAATTTATATTACTAACTACGCCACTGTATAGCTCGATGGTATGGGCTCGTTCAGACTGTCCACTCCCTCTTGGGGGCTGTCTATTTATCTCCGATACAGCATTCTCGATGTTTCGAATTCTGCCAGTTGGCGTCTAGCATGTTCTAATTGCTTCCAATATTGACCGTTGTTTTTCGCGGCAGAGCGACTGGATGGTTCTCGAATATCTCCGGGGATGATCTCATCGTTGTCGACGGCAACGTGTGAGGCGACAGGTCCGGCCTAGGTTCGTTACATTGCCCCCTTCTTAAAGACATTTCGACCCGAAATTTCATCCTTGGAGTGTGACGATATCTGCATGACTCCCCATATCTGCACCGTGAAGTTCGATGGAAGTAACACTCCACGGTCTTCATGATCGGTCGTGGAAGAGGGTTACAGCAAACCAAAATCTTGACGCCGCTGGATCTGAATATCGCCTCCAGCATACTTCTTATGACTCTCCAGTCCAACCCATCAATACCACAGGATAATTTTGGAATTGCTAGATCCACCAGATTCTGGTCCACCATAGTATCTCTTAGTTTGGTGAGACTCTTCCAGACATCTTCATAGGACGGTTTATCTTGGGAATGCCTCTCAGTGTTTGGAGTTGACCAAATTTCTTGGAGAACACTACGGCGATGCCCCTGGACATTCGAAGATCTTCTGCCACACAGTGCGCTAGTGCGTAGTCAGCAGGCACCTCGAAAAGGTCTCGTGACTCCTCTCTAGTAACCCCATGTAGAACTTTCTGCCCGTTGGAATACAAGGACATAAACTTCTCGAACGTCATATCAACCTCCGGTGGCTTGAGGGTGCGAACTTGGTCATGGTTTCCAGCGTAAGGGGCCAACCTGTTGAAATGGATGACCCTTGGTTTCCCTCGGGGTGGCTTATGGATTCGGTACACAAGGTCGTTTATCCTTTTCACGATTTTATACGGGCCTTCCCACGAGTTCCGCAACTTTGGTGATAGTCCACGACGACGTTTGGGGTTGTACAGCCAAACCAGGTCATCAACCTTAAATCCTCCAGCGTCGGCCTTGATGTCATAGGTCTTCTTCATTTTATCGCTGGCACTCTGGATGTTCAACCGGACTCGTTCGTGGATGTCGTCCATTTTCTGCCGAAGTTTGCTGACGTAGTCCTCTCCCGCAGTGTCTTGTCCTAGCGGTATCCCAAACTTCAGGTCACAAGGCAGTCGCAGTTCTCGGCCCATTATAATACTAGCAGGAGTTTGACCGGTTGACTCGTGTACTGCGGATCGATAGGCCATCAGGAACAAATGAAGATACTGGTCCCAGTCTCTTTGATGGTCAGAGACAACCTTGGACAAGTGGCGGTTGATCGTCCTGTTCATCCGTTCCACCATTCCATCGGACTGCGGATGTAGGGCCGTGGTTCTTGTCTTGCGGATGTTCAGCAGTAGACATATTTCTTGGAAAAGGTTGGATTCGAAATTTCTGCCTTGATCCGAGTGCAGCTCCATTGGAATACCGAATCGACATATCCATTCTTTCACCAAGACGTCGGCGACGGTGATGGCTTCCTGGTTGGGCAGGGCATAGGCTTCCGCCCACTTACTGAAGTAGTCCATTGCCACAAGGATGTATTTATTCCCGTGGTCGGATACGGGAAACGGGCCGGCGATGTCAATGACGATTCTCTCGAACGGGATGCCTACGTTGTACTGACGCATCGGGGCCTTGGGTCGTATTCGACGTCCATTGCTAGCAGCGCATACAGCGCACTTTCTGCACCAGTCCTGGACGTCAGCTTGACAATTGGCCCAGTAAAACCGTTGCCTCACTTTCTGCAGGGTCTTCGTCACTCCCAGATGTCCTCCGGCGACTCCATCATGGATTTCCCGCAGCACTTCCTCTCTTCTGTTCCTGGGAACAATTATTTGGCGTCTGTCTTCCCCACCAATATCGGCCTCCAACACCCGTTTCAGGATCCCATTGTCCAGAATAAGAGAGTTCCATTGTGCCCAATAGGACTTAACAGCCGGCGAGTAACCTGCGACTTCCTGCCATGATGGTCTTCGATTGCCCTTCTTCCAGCTGACGACTAAGCCAAGGTCGGGGTCTCTCTCTTGGTCTTTCTGGATCTTGCTGTCACTCCAGTTGTCATCCATTGCCGCGGTTCTACAAAGTGTTGCTTCTTTCTCTTCTGCTCGTCGGCAATGTGAGCAATCATCTGGACATGGTCTTCGCGACAAGGCATCTGCATTCTTATGGCTAGCTCCGGCTCGATGTTCGATCTCGAAATCGAATTCTTGGAGTCTCTCGATCCAACGTGCTACTTGACCCTCAGGATTTTTGAACTGTAAGAGCCATTTGAGAGCTGCATGGTCAGTTCTCAACAGGAATCTTCTTCCATACACGTACTTGTAGAAGTGCTCCACTCCCTTTACAACAGCTAACAGCTCTCGCCTGGTGACACAGTAATTGCGCTCGGGTTTGCTGAGCGTCTTGCTGAAATAACCAATGACCTTCTGCTGTCCCTCCTGGATCTGAGATAGGACAGCTCCAAGTCCCACGTTGCTGGCGTCCGTATCCAAAATGAATTTCTCTTTGGGTAGGGGATAGCTCAGTACAGGTGCGTTGATCAAAGCTCCTTTCAGCTTCCTGAATGAGTGTTGACATTCTTCGGACCACTGGAACTTTGTTTGGCCCTCCGTGAGCCTGGTCAGTGGTTTAGCGATGTTGGCAAATCCCAGCACATATCGGCGATAGTATGTGCATAAACCAAGGAAACTTCGAAGTTGGTGAATATCTTTCGGGATGGGCCAATCCTTTACAGCTTTGATCTTCTGGTCATCCACTGCTACTCCTTCCCCAGAGACAACGTGGCCGAAGTATCGTACTTCTTTTTGGAACAGATGGCATTTCTTAGGGCTCAGCTTCAATCCGGAGTTCCTCAGTCGCAGGAATACTTCCTCCAAGTTTTTCACGTGGTCCTCGAACGATCTGCCGACCACAATTATGTCGTCGAGATACACTAGACACGTGTTCCATGAGAGTCCTTTCAGCACTGTCTCCATCAATCTTTCGAATGTGGCGGGAGCATTACAGAGCCCGAATGGCATAACGGTGAACTGCCACAATCCTGAGCCGATGGTAAAAGCAGTCTTTTCTCGATCTTCCTGAGCCAGTTCTACTTGCCAATATCCACTCTTCAGATCAAGGCTCGAGAAAATCGTGGAACCAGCCAACGTGTCTAGGGTGTCATCTATTCTTGGGAGAGGGTAACTGTCCTTCTTCGTGACATTATTAAGTTGGCGATAGTCTACACAAAAGCGTGTCGATCCATCCTTTTTCTTCACCAGTACGACTGGAGAGGACCAGGGACTGTCAGATGGTTCGATAACTCCTTCTTTTCCCATATCGCTACCTATTTTGTCAGCCTCTTCCTTCTTGGCAAGAGGAAGTCTTCTTGCTGATTGCCGGATCGGTCGGGCACCCCCAGTATCAATCTTGTGCTGGACCACATTAGTTCGACCTCCTTTTCCTTGTCCGGTATCGAAGATGTCTTGGTACTTCTTAACTAAATCTCTTAGTTTGGGCTGTTGAGCTGGTTCTATGTCTTTGGAAGAGATGGCAACTAATTTTTCTAGTTCTGTGGGCAAGTTGTGGGGTTGGCTAATCGTACCTCGTACGCCCCGGATCACAGATGAAACTGACGAGCAGTGCCCCAAAATTGTTCCTTTCTTCAAGGTCACTGGGAAATAATTGACATTCATGACCCTTACCGGCACAAATTTGTCAGCACGCAACAAGGTCTTCCCTAGTGCAATCCCTCGTCCAATTTTCTCATCATGAAGTTTGGGCTCGAACATCACCACGTCTCCACTGCTCGCACTCCCGTCCAGGCGAGCCTCCAGAATGGTTTCAGCCCTCTCAGGTACGCTTACATCTTCAGCCAACAGCACACGGATCAACTCCTCACTTCTCCCATGAAGCACCAGCTCTTCTCCGTTGACACGTAGGACGCCGTCTTTGAAATCCAATTCAAACCCTCTGGAATTCATGATGTCCATTCCGATGATTGCATCGTCTTCGATGTCCGCTACAAGTGCCTGATGTTTCACTTTAGTGCTGCCCAAAATTATTTCAATCGGTAGCTCGCCATATACAGTAGCTGGCTCCCCTGTTGCTGTGCGTAGCTTCCAAGTTGTCGGTTCAATCCGTCCCGGCGTTCTGGCAAAGGAAGGCCCGAGAATTGTCCTAGTCGCACCTGTATCTAGCAGCATGGTGCAAGGCTCGTTATTGATGAGACCGTCTACGAAGACACCTTTGTTCGTTGAAGGATAGCGACATATGCGTTGTTAACCGGGGCTTGCCGGACACATGCCGACGATTGCCCCTTCTCGTCGACCTTCTTTAGTTTTCCTGCATCGGAGTCGATGAATGTTGGACATTTGCTACGCACATGTCCAATTTTGCCACAATTCCGGCATCTTATCTGTCTTCTCTCAGGCAACACTTCCTTCATCACTTTTCTTATGGCAGCTTCCAAGTTAGCAGGCTCCTGTGAGTCTTCCTCAATCGTTTGAACTTTACTTTGGCTTTTGCAGCATTGTTTTGCTGCTTCGAATTCCAGTGCGTCTACAAGATGTGTTGGACGAGCTAGTGTCAACGCTTGTCTGGTTTCTTGGTCACGGAGTCCATCCAAGAATGCCTGAACCGCTAATCGCTCCATTACATTTTCCGGTATGGCTGGATATGCGAGACGAACCAAGCGTGCAATGTCAGTTTCAAATTCTTGTAAGGATTCGCCCGATTTTTGGCAGCGATTTTTCAGTTGGGCGTGGTATACGTGTTCCAAATGGGCCTGGCCATATCGTAATTCTAGATGTTTAATCAGCTGATCATAGTCCTCCTGTTCTTGGGCGGTAAGAGTTTGTAGAATATTCGTCGCTTCTCCACGTAATGCAAGTGTTAGTGCTACAGCTCTTTCCCCTGCATTCCATCCATTTGCTTTGGCCGCTGCTTCAAACTGTCGGCGGTAATTTTCCCATGGAGTTTTTCCGTCGAATTGAGGCGGCTTCATGGAAAGCTTCCCTATTTCAGAAATGACCTTGACATCTTTTATACCCTCTTGAACTTTATCCAAGTTCAAACTCAAGCCAGCATTGCATTTTCGTTAACCATCTCTGTGGAGGGCGCACTATTAATTCGTTTTTCCAGCTTACTGATCGTTTCCTTTATTTTATCTACCTCCGTGTTCATTTGCTCCCTAATTTTATCTATCTCTGTCTCAACGGTTCCCATTCTTTCTTCTAAAAATTTAGCCACCCAATTTTTTTTTGGCCTTTTTTCCGGCTTCTTGCATTTTCTTCCAGGCTTCTTGAATTTTCTTGAAGCTTCTCTTCCAGATTTCTAGAATTTTCTTCAAGCTTCTCTTCCAGATTTCTAGAATTTTCTTGAAGCTTCTCTTCCAGATTTCTAGAATTTTCTTCAAGCTTCTCTTCCACATTTCTAGCATTCTCTTCCAAAGTCCTCGAATTTTGTTGCAGCTCTTCTTTCAAGGATTCTATTATCGGACTCAAATCACCTCCGGGAACTTCGAATAAAAATGTTTCGGGGTCCTCACCTCCTTCTGCAAGTCTTTCCTGGAGTACTTGCTTTTTACCCGTTGTTTCCAGTTCCCTTTCCTCCAATTCCTGTTTCAATTCCGCTACCTTCAAATCCGCAAGGCGCACTTTTCTTGAACACATTTTGTCTTTGACGAGGTATCAGTCTGTTTCACACGAAAAGTTTATCAGTTTGTTAAAATTTCACTTCGCGAATTCTTTTCCACGGGCCACCAGTCTATTGTCTGTTTCACGCGAACAGTGTATCAGTTTATATTTCCACGCACAATTGTCCACTTCGCGAAAACCGGGCCACTGTCTATTTTGGGCGTACAAAAAGGTCTATCAATTTATTTTTCTGACTATCCACTCCACGATCACTTGTTTATTTTCAAAATCTCACTTCCGACACCAATTGTAACGTAAATAAACTTAACTTGGTTTTACTAATTTATTTAACACTTAAATATACAACTTAATTTATATTACTAACTACGCCACTGTATAGCTCGATGGTATGGGCTCGTTCAGACTGTCCACTCCCTCTTGGGGGCTGTCTATTTATCTCCGATACAGCATTCTCGATGTTTCGAATTCTGCCAGTTGGCGTCTAGCATGTTCCAATTGCTTCCAATATTGACCGTTGTTTTTCGCGGCAGAGCGACTGGATGGTTCTCGAATATCTCCGGGGATGATCTCATCGTTGTCGACGGCAACGTGTGAGGCGACAGGTCCGGCCTAGGTTCGTTACAATACTTAATTACCCACCTCACTTCAACTATTACCAGTTAAACAATATGATTATCTACTTTTACTATTTGTTGTAATATAAATTATTTTTGTTGTTCTGGTTAGTTTATTTCATTACTTCGTATATAATTCCATCCTCTCATAGAATATAATGATATTGTGATAATGATACTAGCGATCTGTCATTGTCAACTACATATGTGTGCCAATGTTCACAAGTGAAAAATCAATTATATCCTATTTTTCTACCCGTAAGGGTGGATAATTCCATTCGAAATCCAAATTTGATCAACTATGAGGTATACCCTATCTGATAAAAAAAGAATAATCCAAATCGAAGATCCCAGTACAAAGTTATGCCTGATAGAATTGGTTAACGGACTAGAATTCAGAGGGTGAGTGATCAATATCCTTCATTTTGCTACCCTTAGGGGTGGATTTCATCTTTTAAATTCAAATGGGACCAATTTCGAAGTACACCCTATCCACTGAAGAAAGAATGATCGGAATCGGACGCCTCAGTGAAAAGTTATGCGTGATCATACATAAAAAAAATTAAATATACGCGTCGAATAGAGAACCTCCTCCTTTTTGGTTTCGTCGGTTAACAAAATGAGCGACAGTCGCCGCGGAGGAGCTAGAAGTTAGGGTATTTGAAAGTTATTGAAAAAAAAAATGTTACGATTATTTTCATACCGCGCCAAAATTCATGGGATGGTTTTTGAGATAATTTTCAACAAAAAAATTATAATCAGCTGTATTGACTAGAGCGAATTATAAGTTATCGACTTGATTCTTTTAGAACAGTAGGTCTAACAATGAGGTACATTCTTAAAATATTTCTATTCATATACAGGACGGGGTTATCAAATACTGCATCACCAAATTTCATTATACCCGGAATACGCGAGTGTTCTTTTTTACTATTTATTTTAATTCATTTGCTTGTTTGTTTGGCGCCGACTCAAAATTAGTTACTTACATTAGTTCAGGAGCTTAGTTATTGAGACTAAGAAAATGTATTTTATTTTTTACTTTTCAGTTCCGTATTTCGTCGGTTTAATTTTTTGTTAAAAAGTTTTTATATATTTCTTGTAGTTTTTAAATGCTATACATGTACAATTATTGAAGGTTAAAGGATATGTCAAATTTTACGACTGCGGCCACTGGATTCCTTTTTTTCGAAAAAAACATAATTTCCTTTTTTGCAACAAATCTCGCAAACTTCACAAAGTATACCCTACAAACCCTATATCGACGAAAAGATCTTGAAAAATGCCATGCAATGAAATATAGAGTGTTGCATTTGAAAAAATCGAGTTATTGCCACTTGTAATTTATCATTTTCAAAAAATCGTAGTAGGCGATGGAACATCGACACCGAGTACGCTTTCACATCACGCGCTGAAGCCTGAGGAATCGATTAGAAAAAGTTGGTTAAGTTATCTTGAATGGTTTTCTGAAGTTGTGCATTTTTCTGTGGGTCTATGCACGACGCTATTTTGACACATAAATTGACATAAGTCAAAAACTATTGTTTTTGAATATATTTTTTTTAGAATGTGCATCATTGTCGGAATATCGTTTTGAAAAAAATCAAGTCGATAGCTTGCATAGGAAAAAGTTATGGAGCTTACACACACCCCTGTGTGATGACGGTGACTGACGTATAATCCGCTCTAGTCAATACAGCTGATTATTATTTTTTGGTTGAAAATGATCTCAAAACCATCCCATAAATTTTGGCACGGCATGAAAATACTCGTAGCATTTTTTTTTTTTACTTTCACATACCGTAACTTCTAGCTCCATCACTACTGGAGTAGCTGACGCTCAGATTCCTTATGTTTAAAGTGAAAACTATTATTATTATGATTTTCAGTCGGTATGAAATGACTTCTCCAAATCAACGCTACCTTCCCTAGTCATTGTAAAACTAGGTTTATCTCATAAACCCGTATTGAACAACTGAAACAAAATTGGTACTCCTGGTTTAACCCCAATCACTTGATCATCCTTGATTGAACAACCGTCCGTTTTTCGACAGTATGTTTTCAGTGATAAATAATAATTTTGTTGAGGACTGATATCCATAACTTGAATGATCTGGGAGTTCTCTTCTCGACAGACTTCTGATTGAAGTTAGAGGGTTGCTTTAAGCGAAAATCGAGGATATGCCCTTAAAAAATATATCATTGAAGTTAACTAACCTTTGTGGCTAACTATATAGCCACTTTTCCGTTTTACCACATGAATGATACTTGTCACTGGGATAGAAATGAAGAGCGATTTTGAGGTTTATAAAAGTCGATCAGGAAACTGGAATGCACCATAAATAAGCAGATTCATGGATGTTTTGGAAGTCTGGCAACAGCACCAGACTTCTACAGGGCGATACCACCTGGACCAGCCGAACCGTCACGTTATTTGCCTCACGTAGACCACTTACAGGGTGGTTTCATTTCATTAAAGATAATATTCGACAATGGAAATAGTGCGCTTTGATGAATTATACCGGTTTTTCCAATATAAAATAAATTATGACGTCAGAGATCGTAAAAATTATACTCGTGCAATGCTGACAAAAAAAAAGTTTGGTTTCCTGATAGTGGAGGAAATATTGTAATCGTTGTAAAAATCAAGGGTTACCTACTTTTTACACGCTTTATATTAGCTTCACTTGTATGTTTGTTTGTAACCGACTCCTTTGGGCGCGATTTTGACCCACTTCGAGACGTCCGAATGATTTGAAATTTGGCAGGTGTACATAATTCCGGTGACAATGCATTAAGAAATTTCTGTGTGGGAAAAAAACAAAATTGCGGCTCCAATATGGCGTACGAGTTTTGTGATTATGGTCCGATTCGCTTCAAAATTGGAATCTGAGGGTTTTTGTGGTCGGTGATTATAATTCTTTTGTCAAAATTGAAAAATTCAAGATGGCGGCTCCAATGGTGGACGAGTTTTGTGATTATGGTCTGATTCTATTCAAAATTGGTATGTGGGGGTTTTTGGGGTCGAATAATATGATTCTTCTGTGAAAATTGAAAAATTCAAGATGGCGGCTTTAAAATGGCGGCCGAGTTTTGTGATTATGATCTGATTCTATTCAAAATTGGTATCTGAGGGGTTTCGTGGTCGAAGATTATGATTCTTTTGTCAAAATTGAAAAATGCAAGATGGCGGCTCCAAAATGGTGGACGAGTTTTGTGATTATGGTCTGATTCTATTCAAAATTGGTATGTGGGGGTTTTTGTGGTCGAATATTATGATTCTTTTGTGAAAATTGAAAAATTCAAGATGACGGCTCCAAAATGGTGGACGAGTTTTATGATTATGGTCCGATTAGCTTCAAAATTAGTATCTGAGGGTTTTCGTGGTCGGAGATTATGATTCTTTTGTCAAAATTGAAAAATTCAAGATGGCGGCTCCAAAATGGTGGACGAGTTGTTATGTGGGGGTTTTTGGGGTCGGAGATTATGATTACCTTATTTGATAAGATTATTCCATTATTTAATTAGCAAAAAAATTATAAAAATAATAGTTTAAAAAAAATTAAAAAACACACTTTTATAAATAAACCACACTAAAAAGTAGGAAATAAATAATAGTTTAAAAAAACTAAAAAACACGCTTTTATAGAAAACCAGACTAAAAAAATAGAAAATAAGAATTTTTTTTTATTAAAAAAAAAGCGTGGGGTGCATGGTATCAATAATTATATAGTACATTACACACCTAGGGCAGTGAAGTAAGAAATGTCTCAGATCACAGTTAATTGTTGGCCGAGGCGATACCATGCACTCCACGCTTTTTTTTTAATAAAAAAAATATCTTATATGAATATTGTGTATATTTGCATATATTTCATCTTAGATTCTACTCCCAATCTTATTCAGCGATTGTGGATAGTTGAAAACTTTCAATGAAAGAATAAATGTGGGAAATATTATTTTATGACTGGTCGTGATTTCCATAAAAAAAATAGATTTCCAAATGACATTTTTTACTCAAAAAGGAGAAGTAGAGAATGCTCAAAATTTTCACTAAATCATTTTAGTTTTATATTCTGTATAAAATAATTAGGGGTTCTTGAGCATGTGTCAAGGGCGGATCTATTGGGGGTAATTACCCCCCCCCCAGACTGAAAAATACTATGATAATTACAAAATATGCTTGTTTTCTGGCTACTATATACCTATAGCAGGGGCGCACCCAGAATGATCTTATGGGGGGGAGGGCACACATAGGTGCCTGCATGCGAAAATTAGCACCGTAGGCGTTTTTTTTAAGGTCATGGGAACTTTAGTATTACGATAGAATGCTATAACAATAGCAAACTTGAAGTGTCTTGACGATGGATTTTTTTCAATGGAAAACGCATTTTAATGACAGGAAAGGATGATTGACGAGAGATGAGCAAAAATGAGTCAAATATAAAAATATATTTCAATATTCATAAAAGAAAATCAAGCCTTCTTGGTCCATTATCTTTTAGAACTGCCATCACATCCTTCGGGTCAACGTGGATTTCCCTATGAATATTCTAATGTGCCAGTCCATTTAGCCTATTTTAACTGGTTGTATTTCTCAAATAGGACTTCAGTCGACGTAATGTCGAGAATGACTTTTCCGGTGAACTAGTCGATATCGGCAGAGTCGCGAATATTTTAAGTATTATGAAAACATTGGGCTATATATCTGGATTACATAGATTCAATGCATCAAGTGCATTTTTTGGTCTTTGTAGATGACTTGTTTTGCTGAATTTTTGGTACCACAGACACAGTTTTGCCTCCAAAATACTCCTTCTGAAATCCTGGATATCATGACTATAAAACTCAGCAAGGCCCAAAAAGTCCTCATTTTTCTATGCAGATGGAAAATTTTCTGTTGGTAGTAATACCATGAATTTTTTAAGAATTGACTTATGTTTGGCGAATCGATCTTCTAAACCAGATAAAAATGAATCAACCCATGGTATGAAAACTGATTTTCGATAATAATCCATAGCACTTTCAACGGGTACGTTAGCTCGATTTGTTTGCTTTGAGGCCAATCTTGGGACTTTGATTTCAATGTCAAACATATCAGCGATCTGTTTGGCTTCATCGAAAATATTTTTGAAACTGCGCTTCACCATTTTCTCGCACGTATTTGATAGTGGAGATTGTTTCTTCGGCTTTATCCATTGCAAACGCAAGATCTGAGTTCTCAAGTTGAAGGCTTTTAGCTAAAGGAAGACTGCATCCGAGAAGCTTCTCTGCTGAGAACAATGAAATGATGAACTGTGACTGGGCCAGAGCACTTAGCAAAACAAACGCACCTGAACTGGAATCTTTATCTTTCCACAAAGATATTTCCTGAAGTGCTTCATGCGCGGGTTTCAAGAATCGCACCATAATCATGACAGAATCATGCCTTTGAAGCTTTCATGGCACATTTATTTTCAATTATGTTATCCAGACTGTGAGAGAATAGTGATCTGCGAGAGATAAGAACTTTGATTTTAGTCAAAATATTAGTTGGCTTTTCGAAGTGCCCCCCCCTGGGTGCGCCAATGACCTATAGCAGCGGACTATTATAGAATTACAAAATACATTCCTATTTTAATATTCAATAATAAATTATTTAAACTATGGATTTGATAGTGATTTTTTAATATACTAAATTTGAATATAGTTCTGCTAAGTATATTTACAAAAAAAGTTTTTTTAAATCTTTCATCTGATAATGGAAATTCCGCCATGTTAAACTTAAAAATTGAATCGGCAAAATGAATGTAAAAACGAAAAGCTCCTGGATTTGAGTATACTGGATATGTAAAATTAATTTTACAACTTTTGCTAACTCTGTCCTGTAGTGTAGCTTCTGCAGAAAGGTCCTTTTCGGCTTTAAAGCGGTTCAAAACGTGACTTAGATCAAACATGACTGAGGAACGTTTACCAGGTCTTGCCCTTTTGCACATCCACCACAATATTTTAATAAATATAGAGAAAGTTATGGATTGTTTTGCAAATTTAAATAAACGCAATACTGACTTTGTCCTCTAGTTGTGATTTTCATCTTTTTAATAAAGACTTAGTTTATTGTACTTTTTTATTAAGATTTTGTCTCACTAATTGGTTTAAATTTGCCTATATCGTTTCTTACTGAATTTGTTATTGATTTATTTTTAATTTCAAGTTCCTTTTTACTGAAAATCAAAGCTAATGGCCATTTTTTATTTTAGTTTAAAATGTCTTCAATGTTTAAATATGTAGCAGACACAAATGTATTAATTTGTGTTAAAAGACGATAACTGATAAATTAATAAATCGTTACAATATGTATTTTGATTTTTTTCCACAATTGGGGCGCAACCCCCGAATATGACTATGTTTTACCCCCCCAGAAAATTGCCAAGATCCGCCTTGGCATGTGTTTACATAGGCCAAACAGACAGAACATTCAAAAGGTGAAATCAGAACATAATAACTGTTTTGCCAATAATAACCAAAATTAAATTTTTGCTGTTACCTCGGCCTGAAAACATTTTGTTAACGAGTTTGAAATATTACTTGTAGGAAAGAGACGTAAATTCACCTAGGGAGTTTGGAAATCAATAAATACAAAAAGTTTGCTTAATGACCAGATTAATGTAGGTTATTACTTCGGATTCCTCGAGAATCAGTAATTTTAATTAAAAAAAACGCCATTCTAATTAAAAATCTACTTGAGAGGTCAAATAAATCTTATATAGGAGTTCTCACCACTGAAATTAATTATGAAATATTTTGAATAAATTTGGGTAGTGACAAATGATGTAATCAGCTAACCAACTTGGAGAGAATCAATAAAATATTTCGTTCAATCTCATGAGTAACTAACACAACAGAGGAAATTAAATTTATTTATCAAACAACGAACAAATAAAGCATTCAGATATGTAGTAACTTATGGAACCTAATTAAAAAAAAAACAATATTCTGCACATTTTAATGGCGACAGACTGTACAGTATCAATACAGGGATTTCGAAAGACTACTTCGAAATTGTAAAACACTATAATTGCAAAGAACACACATTTATTAAGTGTAACATTTTCCAAGGTTTCTCTTGGCTAAAATGCTCAGTGTGATTAGCTTGCATTCATGCAATCAGAAAAATAAATTACAATTAAACAAAACTAAAATATAATAAACACTGGTCTCCATAATATGGAAATCACATTTTTTTTATAATAAAATCTAGCATCTCTCATGAAATTGCGAAAAAATGCATTGCTAATATTGGAAAATTTCTTTTATCCAACAAATATTCACTCAAAATTGAAGTTAAGCCTGGCAAAAAAATTTATTGGATAAATATTATGATTCTCTTGCAACTTGTGTAGATTTTGATGAGACTACACAGAGGATTCATGAGAAAACTCAACAATCTACATTTAATACATATACTGGATCTTTGACCCTTATTTTCATTGATCATTTTTCGATCATTCTCCATAGTTTTCACCGTACAGGGCAATCAGGTCAATAAATGGGACATTCAATTAATCTCGTAGATTCTAGGATTAATTACAATTCTACTTATTTTTGTCGGCCAACTTGGAACTAATCATATCTTTAAACTGCCCCAAGATGAGGTTCTCTCTCTTCGTCCTCTCTTCCTTGCTGAACATTGCCAATGCACGCTTTTCATCGGCAGAATAAATTTGGTTTTCTTTTCGGATTCTCACTGCCTCCATTCTTCTATGCCTTGACCCAGACATGACATATCCCACAGACTCGTACGTTTCTATTTCGTCGGAAGTGAGACCGATCTCACCTCTCCTCGGTATACGTTTTCCTTCGGCAACATAGGCGGCCATCGCAGCACCTTCTCCTGGTAAGAGGGCTTTGCCCATTTCTTTGTGAGTCAGTGTAGTATGGGCCTTCTGCGAAGGACCGATGTGCTCGTCTTCGTTGTCCGACTGGGATTCATTCTTGGCTTCAGCTGATTTTTCCACCCACTCTTCTTCGGAACCACCACCGCTGGCTTCGCTGCTAGACATCTTTTTCCTTTTCTTCTTCCTCTTTTTATCTTTCTTGTGTTTCTTCTCCTTCTTCGACTTCTTTTCCTTTTTCTTCTTTCGGCTCTTCTTGGTTACGTGGTTGTGTGTTTCATTAGTCAATTCATGCTCTGAAGCTGAAGCTTCCTGCTCTGGAGACTTTCCCCAAATGTTCGGGCAATCCCTAAGACCTAATAGTTCCCTCTGTTGCCTGCCTGATTCCATGAAGTCATCTTCGTCGAACCTTTTACTGGTAGATTCCCTTGGTCTGTGTCCATATCTGCTTTTTTCAAGCGAGTGCTTTGTGTGATCTGACCTACTGTCCCCTTTATATTTTATATGCTTATCTTGGTTAACTTCTGTTGATGGTGAACGGGATCTACTTCTCGAATGTTTGTGACTACTTCTAGATTTACTTTTGTGTAGGGGCGATCTGGATCTACTGCTTCTGTTTCTGTTGTAAGGACCCATATCAAAGTAAATAATATAATATTTTATATTTTAAAGAACCACTGATAGTTGACACACTTGTTGACATTTCTATTAATTTTTAGGTTATGTTGATTCTCATTAAAATTGGGAATCTTTCAGAGATGGCGCCACCTATCTTTGAAGACAAGACAACAAATAATAAAATGATAATATATTGTATAATGGAATCGTCATGGAGGAATTTCCATATTTTATGAGATGCCTATATATCTGTCTGCTATGATTGTCTGAAGTAGAAACAATTTGGGTTCTCTATATCAATTCAAACTCAATTTTACCTTGAATAATTTCCTAACAATAGCGCTTCTTGTGGTTGTTACAGGAATATTCGCAGACAAGATTAATCCCGACAACTCATAAAGTAAAGGCACATGGCACGAGCAAAGATTATTGTTCTACGAGTACAATGACAATGGCTCGAGAGTATCACCGATATTACCAAAATCCATGAGCAAGAGGACAGCAAATCACAGGTATTATTATATTAGTATTGTGAAGATTTCAACAGATGATATACAAGCCCTGTAGATTGCTGGTTATTATTCAATGTAGGTACAGTGCAAAGAGAGTAAACGTTATCTGAGTAGGAGATACTAATAAGCTCTAGCCAATCAGAATCTTGTAGCATTAACGCGTCGAAGTGACGTACATGGACATGAGTACAGGTGGCCCACGTGACATACAGAGTGGTTCAATATTCATTCTAGGGCAGATATGTCAAGGTGTATATGAATTGAAATAAAGCATGAAATGAAAATATAGCCAAAACTCAAACCTGCGAAACAAAACTGTAACCTGTAAGTCTCAGATACCAGAGTACATAGTACGCTAGTGCGCCACTATCAGGAGGTAATGGTGGCCATGACATGTCCATATACGTCACCATGACTCACAAATAATTTCATCCCTTTCTCATATGACGTTTACTCTATTTGGGTACAGTGCAAAGAGAGTAAACGTTATATGAATAGGAGGAACTAATAAGCTCTAGCCAATCAGAATCTTGTTGCATTAACCCGTCATAGTGACGTACGTGGACATGAGTGCAGGTGGCCACGTAACATACAGAGTGGTCCAATATACATTCAAGAGCCTGTAACTCTCAGATACCAGAGTGTGGAGTGCACTAGTCCGCCACTGTTCAGAGAGAATGGTGGCCATGACATGTCCATATACGTCACTATGACTCACAAATGATCTTTTATCTCTTTCTATTAGTGTCAGCATTGTCTTATGGGGAATAGACTCTCCTGTTCAGATAACGTTTACTCTCTTTGGGTACAGTGTACTTCTGCATGAGCCTGTCTGATGTACAACTGACAGATGCTCTCAATGAACTCCCACTGGTGGAAAATGTGGTACACGAATGAAGGCTCCTTTTCACGTTGTGCCAATGGTGTGGCCCACATATTGGCCCAGAAATTTGTGAAGTTGTCCACACGTTAGAAGATCGTTCGATTCGCACCGGTTCAGGCCAATGTGTGGACGTCGAAGCTGAAGTGGAAATCAAGGTATACTAACGGAAGCTACGGTTTATTTATTTACTGCATATAAGTACTACCTAAAACACAGTACAGAACAGGATGCTCTAGGAGCTCGTTGCAAACTGAAACCTTTTGATCTACGTTGAAAAACAGATTAGAAAACTATCAGATCTTGCGACAACGTGTGGGCCAACACTCCAATACCTACACCCCCTTCTACATGATGACCATACGTATGCCCACAACAATTGGCACATATATCATATATTGACCACAGACCACATATATTGACCAACGTGAAGAGAAGCCTTCAAACGCAGCTAATGTTGGCATTATTGTCTCTTGTCATGTCATATGTCATACTCCGTCAGTTGTCAGTTATAGTCAATAATTATATAATTTAATTTTTGCTCGGTTGAACACTTCATATAGTAAGTCGATATGGCCTACCTATTGAACCATAGCATCCGCAGATTTATACAAACTACCGCCAGGAAGGCATCTCAAGTGGAGGGCCCTTCAGCCGTATCCGGCCAGCATGAAGGAGGTTTCAAGGTATGGAGGAACCTCACCTTCTTCGTAGCTTTTCCTTCGATCGCTCTCTGTGCGGTGAATTGCGTGTTGACCCATCAGAAACACGCCGCACATCCTCACAGGCCCGAGTTTGTGCAGTACGAACATCTTCGAGTACGCTCCAAGCGCTTCCCATGGGGCGAGGGAAACCGTTCGCTTTTCCACAACCCACACACCAACCCTCTCCCGAACGGCTATGAAGACTAAGTCGTTATGGACGTTATTGTAGCAGTTATGTAATTTTTATTATTTGTATCAATTACCCAGATATCCATTGTCAACTGGAATATACTATATACTGGGAATAAAATCTGTTTAAAACCCTATTTTGTTATTATTTGAACTAACAGGTCTTTTTACTTTAGTAGGATTGTAAAATAGCCCCAAAATCCGAATACTATGGGTTTAGAGGAATCAGCCAGCTATGGTTCAAATCATACCTTGAAAATCGCTCGCAATTGGTAAAAACTAACCACCTCTCTCGAACTGAGCCAACTCATTGTGGCGTACCATAGGGTTCGGTACTCGGTCCAACACTGTTCCTACTGTATATAAACGATCTCACAAAAATATATCTGGTAAGTATACATTATTGGCCGATGATACCACCATATTTTGGCATGACAAAGATGAACAAACATTACATCACAAGATTCAAGAAGACATCGAACAAATTGAAACCTGTCTTGATGATAACTTACTGGTCTTCAACCCTACTAAACCAAACCTATTAACATTCCGCTGCGAGCTTTCTGCCCTGAGCCTAGGTCCTCATAACATTGAAAATGTTTCTCTCACTAGATTTCTCGGACTTAATATTGATGATAAATTACAATTCAATGACCATGTTACGAAGTTGTGCAAAAAATTGTCATCAGGTTGCTACGCCATCAGGATAATATCACATGAATTGGGTTTTACAGCTGCTAAATCAGCTTACTTTGCCCTTATTAAGTCCCACCTGGTGTATGGCATAGCCTTCTGGGGAGTGTGCAGCAAACAACTAGTACAAATGGTGAAGGTTGTACAAAAAAGAGCCATCAGGGCCCTCTGTAAAGTGAAAAAGCGTGATTCTTGCAGAGATCTGTTCAAAAATCATAGAATCCTCACAGTTACTTCTATCTTCATTCTAGAAATCCACTGCCTTATACACAAGAATCGCCACAAATATAATGCACTGTCCTCATACCATAACACATGATCCTCGCAAATATTGAGATTATCCTTACCTATCCCTAAAAACAATCTTGTTATGGAATCTCTTATTTATAACGCTCTAAAAATGTATAACCAGTTACTAATACATTTAAGGGAAATTGAATCTCTTGGATTATTTAAAAAAAATTTAAAAGAATTGCTTCTTATACATTCTACAATACGGAAGAACTTTTTAATAGTGAACCTTTTCGTCAGCAAAAAAATAGGCTTTTCTCCTTATTTTGAGTATCAATTTTAATATGTTTGCATCATGTGGTTGTACCTGCTTATCATTTTACTTAAATGTCATACTAGTTAACATTTGTGCTTGAACATTTTACTTATACAAATTTTAAAACGCCTGTATTTAGGTTTTAACTTTTAGCATCTCTACAATGACTTTGTCGATAAGAATTGTTTCTTCGGACAATAAAGCATATTTGATTGATTGAAGCAGAAATGTGTTCCATTTCGTTTATGATTTCAAATAGGAAAATATTCATTGTCTCTATCTAGCCACTTCCCTGGAAGGAGCAGTTTTAGTTTTTTGATATTCGGAAAAATAGTATTACATGAATTGAAACAATAACGATTCTGCATATTTCTGGATAACAGAAACTTAAGTTTAACGATATATTCTCTGAAGAAATAGAAAATGGTTATGGGGTTCCACAAGGAAGTGTTCTTGGACCTTTATTGTTCTTAATATACATTGATGACATAGTTGAAGCAGAGGAAACTGTAAAATTCAGCTGTTTGCTGGTGACACTTCAATTTATTTCTCTACATCAGACCCAGTGCTTTTGGTACAAACCCTTAACAATTCAGTATACCAAGTACAAGAATGGTGCTGTGGAAATCTATTGAAAATTAATGGTAATAAAACTAAATTCATGCTCATTGCTAATGGCAGATTATAATAATTATCTCAGGGTGAACATGGAAATAAAAATTGGTAATGAAATAATCGAGCTGGTAAAAAAATTCAAATACCTGGGTATTATAGTTGATTATAGACTGACTTTCAAAGAACATACATATTTGAAATATGCATGCATTATTGTTTATCGCTGGAGATTTCACGTTGCGTTCTCATGTTATTTTGATAATTTCTTTAAAGTCAAACAGTCCAATTCTATTCCGAATGAAAATTACATTTATTTAAATCTCATCTTCACAGAAAGTTGCGAATCCATAGTTACCACAAAAGCAGTCGACGTAGTTTTAGAAAACAAAGCACTATCATATTGCAACCTTATGTACTATTGAACTACCCAACTCTACTCAGCCTCTCAAGCATGTCGAATCTTATCTCGAATTCAAAAACGCTGACTATCCTAGCCTGAACAATTATTTCGCTGCAATTGATTGGAAAATATTATTTGAGTCGCGTGATCTTAACCAAGCAATCAGTTTATTTTATCAAACCATCCAAAATGCATTTAGTTGCTTTGTTCCAGTGAAAAAAGTGAGGCAGACTCGTTTCCCACAATGGTACTCAACCGAACTTATAAATCTAATCATTAATAAGTACAAACTTACGAGAAACCCAAGTGATTATGCTAATTTTTCTAGCATAAGACACCATCGCAAAATCCTAACAAAGAGTTGCTACAATCGATACCTACTTCATGTTGAGAATGCCACACACAACTGGATCTTGAAAACCTATCGCTACATATTGGGGCTCAATTGGACATTCCCCCAATCACCTTTTCTATTGGAGAAGTTTTCAAGGGTATCTCTGAACTTAAGGACAAGTTGAGCCATGGTCCTGACGGTATTCCTTCATACTTTTTGAAAAGATGTATCTTTACTTTATGTTTACCAATACAACTCTTATTGACCTTGTCCTTGTGCATAGAGCAATTTCCTGAAATTTGGAAAAGTAGCTATGTGGTGCCAATTTACAAAAATTGCTTGAAAGAAAATATTCAAAATTATAGACCTTCCTAAACTTCTGGAAATTTTATTAACACCCATACTTACTTGGCATTGTAAGGATTTAGTTATTGATCAGCAACATGGTTTCTCTGCCGGAAAATCTACACTCACCAACTTGCTAGTGTATCAAAATGAAATCATCGAAAGTTTTGAATCTGGACTGCAAATTGATGCCATCTATTCAGATTTTAGTAAAGCTTTTGATCGTGTTAATCATAATCTACTAGTACAGAAGTTGGTCCTGTTTGGTTTTCCTAGCTTTCTCACATGCTGGATAAGTGATTACCTTTCTAACAGATCGAAGGCAGTAAAAATAAAAAAATTGAATCTCCACAAATCTTGGTACCTTGTGGTGTACCGCAGGGCCCCCATCTAGGACCCCACTGTTTACCTTATTTATAAACGATGTTGCCAATTAATTTCATTTCTGTAAATTCTCATTGTTTGCCGATGACCTGAAGTTATATTTGCTTATTGAAACCATTGAAGATTGTTATAAGTTACAGGAAGATATCAACTCTCTATATGTATGGTCTGAAAACAATGGTATGTCATTGATTCAAGGTAAATGCTTCTGCATAACATTTGCTAGAATTAATAAAAAAATCCTCTTTCACTATACTCTTGATGTTGAACTAAACGACTCAAGGAAACAAAGGACTTGGGTGTAATATTCGATGAAAACCTGTCATTCACTGTCCACATGAACACTACTATCAATAGAACTCTTAAACTTCTTGGCTTTGTTCTCTGAAATTGTACGCATCTATATCAGTCGATGCCACCAGAACTGTCTATCTAGCTTATATATATATAACAAATGATTGGCAGTTAATCAAGACTTATTCGATCCAAGTGTATACCCATAGCTTTAATTTACTCTCTATCTTAACAAGTATATATGCAATATTATATGAAAAAGCAAACATACTCGTTAATACATGAACGTGTCAGTTTGTACTAACTGTATTTGACGAAACCTACTCTAAGTGTTCTTGGTAAATAAAGAATTATTATTATAAGATCTATCTTAGAGTATGCATCACCTGTCTGGTCTCCTCATTATAAAGTTCATATAACCAATATTGAAGCAGTGCAAAATAGGTACATATTGCCTTCAAATCAAACCTCCTTATTGGAGAATATGTTTATTCGGATATTCTTGATAATCTGAACACCCTTTCTTTTTGCAGAACAAACAATGATCTCTTAACCTTATTTAAAATTATCTCTGGTGACATTAATTGTAAAGATCTATTATACATAGTCTCGTTCAGAGTTCCTGTTCTTTGACTAGGAACTATCCCAATTCACCAGACTAACTATGGCTACTACTCTCCCATGAAGTTTATGTGAGAGGCAGTCTTAACTATGACATTATAGGAATCTCTTTGAACACCTTTAAAAAATCAGTGTAGAAACAGAGAAGTTTACTATCTGTGATTTTCAATTTATACATTTTTTGTTCTTTACACACATATACACATGTTTAGTTTACGTTAGTATTGAGTGGCATTATTGTTTTTGTATATTTCTTTTTTCCTCATGGGGATTACCCATATACTACTAATGAATAAATAAAATAAAAAAAGTGATTTAATGATCTTTGTTGATTGTTTGGCACCGACTCAAAATTAGTTTAGGAGCTTAGTTATTAAGACTAAAAAGATTCATTTTATTTTTTGTTCTTCAGTTTCCTTTTTTGTCGGTTAAATTTTTTATTCTGGATCGATATGATAAAATGGCTTCTTTAAGATCCAAGCTAGTGTATAATAAATGAATATACTCAGTGAATCCATGTACACTGTACACTGAGAAAAAGTCATATGAATAAACATGACAAATGTTTATTAGAAAAAGACAGAACCACCAACAAGACAGATATTCGTCTTGCCACCCTCATACACTGTTTAACTCCTTCACAAAGACAACAAATAAGAATTTATTATATTCCATATTTACAAATGATAAAAACAACCTAAACTGTGCCACTAAAAGTTGGAAAATCCGTTCCACTTCCTCAGCCCCTGTTAGCCAGTAAACAGGACCTCTTCATGTCCACGCATTCTTGAAAAGCCTGCACTATCTTGGCACATCTCATGGGCTCGTCAGGGTAGCATTTGTAGCATTCCATGACTGCTCGTTCAGAGTCCTTGCAAGGGGGCAGAATCCTTCCTGTTACAACTTTCTTTGATCCACTGAACTCTTCCACCTGAGAATTAAAGCAAATTGTGTTTGTGGGAGTCAACTCAAACATTTTATTATGATACCTACAGCTTTGGTATACTCCTGTTCCATGACTTCATTCATCTTCTTATGACTGGCTTCAAGTGCCTTGATCCTGTTCTCCCAATATTCGTCGTTCTTCTTCAGTTCTGCTACATTTTGCTGTCGAAGTTGAAGTGTGGTTAGACTAGGTTCATTCAAAAAATACGGTGTTGTCATAATTGGAGTCCCTTGGGGAGGTGGCTGTAATCCTTGGTTCCTCTGAGAGTCTTGTCTTACCACTGCAACATAAATTCATGTTTCGGTTTATCAAATTGTTTGTTTTGTCACAATGCATTTCTGTCAACTATTTTTGGCTATTATGTAATATTATTCATGTGGTTTATAAATTCTAAACAATACAACGGTCCTGCAATAGAAAATCAATTATTTGATTCAATAGAAGTCCTGCTTCGTCTGTATTTTCGTTCAAGGACTCAAAAGTCTCAAGAGCAATAATCTTATAGGCCTAACCATAACCTTACTTTGATTTCCTCGGATACGATCTACGACATCTTCAGATACTTTGATTACATTACTTGGATCATCATTCTCGACAGTTAATTTCCTAGTTTTACTCGAAGAACCACCCATTTTAATTTTTTAAGTTATTTGCATTCGAAATGTTTGGCCATAACACGACTCCTATGGCAGTTGACAGCCTTACTGTGAAGTTAGCCTCAAGTCCACGATGCAATAGTCCAATAGAAGCTTTCTTTTTGGTGCTTCGTGCAGCAGAGCTGTACCGTGATTTTTGCACCAGCTGGTTTTCGTGACTTCACTTTGTTTACACAGGGTACTTAATAAATATATGATTACATTTAACCAACATTTCAACTTTCAACAAAGAAAATCACTACAAAAAGTGTGGTTTACTGTTCTAAAACAGCGATGGAAATATCTGCTATTATGTGCTGAAAAAAGAGAAACTAATCTTTAGCGTAGCCATGTGCTGCAAACGAAAGAACTCAGGACGTACTGTTGATGATCACATCTTTTTTTTTCCTGCTTTATTTAAGGTCGGCCTATTTCTGCTACCAAGGCTAAACACCGACGCCGGTGAGCACACTCCTCCCAACCGGAAATTTTGCCGAATCCTCTGTTGTTTCAGAATGATCACATCTTGCTATTTGGTACTATTTGCAGTAGTGACTAGGATTCCTTGTCATCTCTATCTACCTCCGAACCGAAAGAAGAAGAAGACATAACCTTAAATTTCAGAAATTTTTGTTCTGTACTTGTAAACAATTCTGCCATATTTTCATATTTACAAAATGAATGTTGATCGATTCGAAGTTAGCGGTTGGGAGGATGACCTACAAGATATTGATGAATCCAGAAATCCTGAAGGTAATCAAAACTCCATGAAATAGATGTGCGCACCAACAAAAAATTTGTTAATTTATGATCTCAGGAACAGTACATGAAAATTGGTTTTGAAACACCTACTCCCAATTTGACCAACCAATTTTTGAATTTTCAGATGGTTTAAGCCATGAAATCCTACAGGCTTGTGAAGAAGGAAAACTTGGTACTGTAAAAACTTTGATTGAAAATCACCCCAACTTAATCAATGCAACTGACAAGGACAAATACACGCCTCTTCACAGAGCTTGCTACAGCAATCATGTCGATATTGTCAGATATTTGATTCAAAAAGGGGCGGACTTATCTGCGAAAACAGAGTTGAAATGGGAACCGTTGCACTCTTGTTGCCAGTGGAATAGCAAAGAATGTGCTGCATTGTTGATACAGAATGGGGCAGACGTGAATGCTAGATCTGAAGGAAGTAGGTTGCTTAATCTTTAGATCGATTGTCATGTTCGTTACGGTATATTTTTAGATCAAACTCCCTTACATATTGCTGCGTCTCACGGTGCTTCCTATGACACTGTTCAGCTGCTCTTGATGCATCCATTTATCGATCCCAGTATAAAGAATAATAGTAAAGAAACGGCAAGAGACATTGCAAGGAGAAGATCAAGATTTTATAACATCTTCGAAATGGTCGATCCTCTCATTGATGTTAAGAATTTTAAGTAGGTGGTTACACAAATAAATTGTGAACATTCAAAATGTACTAATTTTATTTTTTAGGTGTCTGAAATGATAAATTAGAAGCACACTTCTAGGGAATCAGAGTATAATCATGAAGATTATCAAAATTTTGTTTTGTCACTTGATGTTATTGAAGAACTCTCACATTGATTTTCAATAATATTGTTCTTGTTTGAATTCTTGATTGAAATGTTTTCATTATGCTGATGAAACTTGTGAAATGGATGAATTGTTTTTTTAATAAATATTTCGTTGGAGAGTTTTGATTTGATCTACATAAAATTTTGACCAAAATTTTCCCTCTCGATTATAAAGATCGGATTCTTCGTTTCTTTTTCCACCCGATGTCGCTAAACACATTACTATTTTATTACTTCTAAGATTCCCCGATAGATGTCCGCCATCCATATCATGTTCCCTATTGGGACTGGGGCAAATAAACTTGCTTGCTCATCCTCTCTCTCGTTTTATGGTCCTTGCTTCCTGTTGGCGCATTTGACCAATACTTGGCAAAACGAACAGGCTCTTTGGCTATTCGGAACGCGAAGTGAGGAAATGTCAAGTGAACATTATTAGACAATCACAACATACCTTCGATTATTCAAAATGTTATGATTGACTCAAACACTTGAATTTGACATATCCGGACTCCGCGATCTGTATCGTCTCATGGAAAATAAAGCATTTTTCAATCACCATCTGAAATGTCATTTCTCTCGTTGATTCATAGAAGTAAAAAGCTTATTAACCGTGCTTTCTAGCGGATGTTTGAGAGCAGTTGAACTTTTTATTTCGTAGTGTTTGGGAGAAGATATTTTCACAGCGTACTATTTCCTGATTGGCCACCGAATGTCACAAAATGATAAGTTATCTATTGGTAACTAATCAAAAGAGTGAGCTGTCACATGATTACGCTGGGTACACATCTTGAGTAAAGTTGATCATTTGGAGCGTGGACATTTTTAATATCTGAACTACTCTTTTTATCGAATGATATTTTCAAGGCTCAAACCTAAGCTGCAGAAATCAAATTAAAACTTCGCATCCCCCTTTCATATGGAATAGTCTCATCATTAATATCAGTTTGTCGAATTAGATTGTTTTCTCCGCTTCGCAAATCGTTCATGAGAATTGATCTTGGGAGTGTAGTTGGTTGCGCCCTCTTCCGGTCAGGGATCGAAGAATGATTTTGAACACAAGTTTTATAAAGTTCTCTATAATTTTAACATTGTCTGTATACAATATCTGTATCTTTAGACAATGATTTTAATTAATTCCTGTCATTATTATTTGAGTATTCTGATGGAAGATGTCACTACATCCTACATTCGAACAGCAAAATTAATGATTATAATCATTGTATAACGAATCTCCCCGGGGGGTGAGGTACGGAGGTTACCCCCCTCCTTTCTAATTTTGTAAAATCAAATAAGGTGAAAATCACATTTTTCAATTTTGTGACCGAACCGATTTTTGGTGAGTATACTTTGACATTTTTGTGTCAATATTGTTGTAGAAATGCACGAGAGCCAATTTCTTTAAAAATATCCCGACAGCGAAGCTGAAGGGGTATTTTTTAAAAGAAATTTGGTCGAGTGGTATTTCTGCAACAATATTGGCGGAAAAATGTTAAAGTATACTCTACCCAAAATATATATCACGGTATATATATCGATTATATATCGAGCTAGAGCTATTACAAACATACCTACATTTGAAAGAACTACCTATGTTTTTTTTTCTACGTTTTTTCGAATTTCCTCCAAGGAAGTGTTTCGAAAATTTTATACCAGTCATTTTCAACCAATCAGATGCTTTATTTCGACATTGTTACTATGGTAACCAGCAAATTTTCTGAAAATGTTTCATCCACATTAGCATGTAGACGTAAAATTAATAAGTTGAAATTTCCCGGCACATGACAGCTATCATATAATTAGACAAAAATAATATGGAAATAATATTGACAATATTTTTTATTTACTTAATTTATAAGTTGGAAATATTACAACAATTTATTAAGGTGTACATTCTATAATATCACCAGCCACAGATTTTAATTTTCCACTACGTCAGCATGTGTGGCTAGAAATCTGTGGATAACTTCACACCAATATTCCGGTATACAATTTTCTTACCGAATCCCTCACGTGCTTGAATTAATTGCGGGAAATTTGTCTCGTACATGAATTTTTAAAGAAAATTATCCCTCGTCGCTTCGCGACTCGTGATAATTTTCAAAAAATTCATGAACTCAAAAAATTTCCTGCAATAATTCATGCTCTAGGGAGATTATAAGTGAGAGTACCTTGTATTTCGAGACAATTTGATGAGACCCTATGAACATTAATAATCTGAATAACGCCCGAGAGCTTGAATTGCCTCGAAATACAGGTTGCTCGAAATAAATTAAGGAAAATAATAGTCTCTTTTTGTCATAGTCGAGTGATATTCAGGAAGATTCTTTCGTGAACACCACAAAATCATTCGGTGAGATCCCGGTCATATTTGTCACTTTCGCTAATGTGAAAATAAGCCAATCATTCATATACGTTTATCAACATTTAATAGAGCACTGTCAGTGACGTAATCTGACAGTTGTCAAACAGCTGATGAGGAGGCAAGCAAAGCTTTTTTCCATTAGAGTACGTGTTTCTTTCTTGTGAATTTTCCCCGTAAAACGATATCCTAAAAAAATAGTCTTGACATTGTTGTGATCCTTATTAGTTCATAGTGAATATTGTGAAATAAGTGCAAAAGTCTAGAGAGGTGTTATAAACATGAATTTTCCAGTTTAAAAATACGTTGTCATAACACGCCAAAATAGTTTGATTATTTAGATTTCATAAGGTTCATCATGACATTTTGTGCTGTTATGGGTTGTAGTAACCGATCCAATTAGGACGAGCACCTGAGATTTATCCGATTTCCTTCCAGAGGTGAGTTCGATTATAGACTACTGGTAGAGTAAAGTATTTGAAGGTTTCTTGAATTTACTCTGAAGTTCAGTACTTTTCATGTAATATTCGAAGGGTGCGGAATTTATTTGGAGACGTTTACAAAGTCCGAATGACAGAAGGTTCTGACATCGGAAATATTGGTTATGTTAATTTTTTTTAAACTAAAAATGGCAAGTACAATGAAAATTGATGAAAACCGGAGAAAAATATTGTTGACAATAGCAGATAACTTTTCTGGAATCTTGTTCGCCAATTGTAAATTAAATGTTGGTATTTATAGTGGGGAGTGATAATGGTAGATTCGAGGGTAGATTATATGATTATAGTAGTAAAGTCGCAACCATCTCACTCAGAACTTTTGTGCCAATGATGGATTATTTTATTTTTCTTACATATATGATAGTCATAGTGGGAAAATTCAGTGAAAAGTATTAACACATACACATGAAAAGCCTCAATCTTGGGTTGGGTGTGAGACACATCATAAAGAGATTTTCCGTCCCGTGAGTTGTGTCAATTTCGTAGAGTTAAATAAACCCAGCTATTTTGTAGAGTTACGAGAGTTAACTCGGTAGCGAATACTCGGGTATTTTCGAACGACAGTCTTATAGTAAAATATACATAACTTTACGAAATTCAACTTACTTTTAACAACTGCCAACACGCGCGTTTAGTGTGACGTCACGCGACCAATTTTCATTGGTGTAAATCAGTCTTTGGATGTCAACAAAGCGTATTATAATCCCATATCGAATGAGCATATCGCTATAAGTGCTTAAATATCTCCAGAATTCTTTAAATAAAATGTTTGGATAAAGTGCTGTGTTAAACATTATACGCGTTACGGTTTGTTTGCATCCAAAGACTGTCAAACAACACAAAAATGCGGTCGTGACGTATTCACTAAAGCACGTATTACTCATAAACAATAAGAACCATGTCTCCAGACACACTCTTTAGTATTTTCTGGGATGGATTTGCTTATATGTTCACTAATTTCCGTAGTGGAACATAAACCAAAACGAGACATTTTCAATGTTGAGTGAATGTTACGTCAAATTTTGATATTCACCATAGCACTCATATACAATCGAAAAACATATCCGCTCATATTTCTTTATTTACCTGAATAGACTAAATTCATGACTTTTTATAGGTTGAGCCATGTGTGAATGAAATAATCGCTGATATTGGGATTCGATCGGAGATAAATGCATTTGATTAGCTGAATTCATTTCGAGGTATATGGTGATTTCTTACAAAATATATATCTTGAAAATAAGCCTTTAGAGAATCATACACTATGGTTAATTGAATTACCTTAATTCAGAGTAACTCTTTCTAATAACATAATGGGGAAGCCGTATGATTTTATTTAAATTTTTCTTTGCCTCAGTTCGGTCCTCAGATATTATATTTTGTGAAAATAATTTCTCAAATCCCAATTTGTCGTAGGCAATAATATATCTTTATTGTTAAATTAAAGAAGATGATTCCGACTGCGTGATATTGTTTACAGTATTAAGTTTGAAGTTAACCTCTTAAAACATAATTTTCTGACAATATTTTCTGGTCATCTTGTTTCCATCTTTTTTAAAATACACTTTTTACGCAGTCGGGTTTTTGATTTTTTAAATTAACTTTTTTTTTAATTTAAATTTGTGATAACTGCAATAGTTTTCAAGATATTCGCGAAAAACAAAACCTTTTTTTTACTAAATTTAATAAATTTTTGTAATTTTTTTGAGCGCCACTCAAATTTTTGCAAAAAGTTTCTAGATGCCATCCCGACAGAGCCGGATTAAGAGGGGGGCAAACGGGGCTGCAGCCCCGGGGCCTCCACAAGAGAGGGGCCTCCACAATATAAATTTTTAGGTAAAATTTCTTAACAAATACCGAAGGATATGCAAAATTATATTTAAAAAATCTGACAACGAAAGAGCAGTTCTCCCACTTTTTCCTCTCATTTTTCGTTTTAAACATTCAAAAACATGTTTCGTATTCTTGTCAAAATCCATGGTTAATATTAATCTTCGATCTGATGAATCATGTGTATATGCGAGAAACAATCACCAAGTAAAACATCATACTATTATACAAAATATTATATCGTAGAAATTACTGTAAAAACAAGAACAATTGAATTAAAAAAAAATATACATTTTTTTTTATTAAATGAAGGATTTTCTGTCGATGTATTATTCGAATGACACAAGCGATCTAGATACACAATGAAATTCAATAATCATAAGCAAAAGAAAATAATATTTCAATTTATGAATATGATTGCATCAAATTATTTATAAGAGCCCTGTGCGCATTCCATAATAGAACAAAAGTTCAAATTCTGTTGACTATTTTTCTGCCGATTCTACAAACACTTTGCCCATCTATACCTGTTTTTCCTATTTATTGGCGTTGACAAGTGTCCGCTGAGTGGCGCGCTTGTAACAGAGAAATCCCCGAAATCTGAAAGTGTGAGTCTGAGAAGGACGACATTCCGCAACAAATGTAAATCCTTCTGAAAAGGACTTTCTATCTCTCTATCTAAGATGTTCTACTATCAAATTCTTGAAAACCAAAATTTCAGAGCTGCATTCTCAAACATTGAAATTACAGTGATTGTTTTTTGACATTGCTAGAAACCAATGGAAACGTTCAATTCAAATAATTCATATACGTTTTGGCCAATCAATAGTGGGAATATTCTACCTAGAAAATTGTCGCGGGAATAATTTGAGGTATTTTGTTTTTATTGTCTGACAACCTATATTATTAATTTGACGTCTGTCATCAATTCGCATGAAAAGTGTGAAATGAATTAAAACCGGTTTAGTATAGTCCATCCAATATCGATTGCAGAAGCTGTTTCTATAGGGAGCAAATCAAAACTCACTTCGCTAACACGAGCGTATATGCGAAGAAACGGAACGAAAAATAATCTGTATTACTCGTAAACATTCGCCGTCGGCAAACGGCAGATCAAAAGAGCCGATAGTCAACGTGGACCTGAGTGACTGCTGTCTATTCACAAACCGATTCGTCTGGGCCAATAAAGTCCGACATCATTGCTCGATGGGAGGTCATAAATCACGCGTTATATTTGTGTTTTAATAGCTCTGAAAGATTAAAAACCAGTAGCGTCTGTGGTCTTAGTGTGTGCCGATCGAAATACGTTTTAGGATATTCTAGTTTTGTAGGATATTCTAGTTTTTTTTTCTTAATGTATTTGTATAAATAAAAGCATGTCTTTAATTTTTTTCATTTTTCATTATTTATGAAGTATTTTTAAAATCTTAAAATATCTAAATAAAATTAGTTATCTCCGCCATTGCTGCTCACAGGATTTCGCCGCAAGACTTTTTTATGCTTCTGCAATGGATATTGGGAAAACTATACATTATATAATTTTGCAAGGAAATGTGTTTATGATCGTAACATCAAAAAATAATCTAAAGAATACCACACGAGAGTTCGATATATAGAAAATAATTATCTAGATTTCTTTCTCAAACTTGTTGGCAATAGCCACTCGAGCCAGTTGGTCTCTCTTGTCTATTGCCTGGCAACAAGTTTTCGAAAATCTGTCGAATTATTTTCACTCTCTTGTGATATTACAACTGAGAATGTGATGTTGTCAAATTGCACTGGAAAGCGCTCATTTTCCAAAATGAAAAAAATAGGCGAATTACGATGAGATAAAGCCGCCTATCATAGTTATCGCTTCTTAGCATTGAGAATGATTTTCTCCGGATGCTGGATTTGACCGAAATCATCAATGATTTTTCGTCGAAAAAAGCTCGCAAGAATCCCTTTGTTTACGCTGTAATTTAATTTATTTCTTGTATTTTATTATACCTACATATGCTCGTGTCGAAATTATTTGATTTGTTCCGCAATAAATAAAAAAAAAAACTTGTTTTCCTCAGGGCCTCCATACCTTTTAATCCGGCCCTGCATCCCGGATCGAATGACACCTCAACTCTAATTTTCGTAGAAGGTAGAACTGGAATTCGTAACAAGTGTGCTCGTTCTGGGGTATTACTTATGCTGAAACTATATCGAAATAACTGCTGTAGTGAAAAATCACAAACCCGGAAGGAACTCCACCCACCGAATGAACGCCCGCAAAATTCAGGCCCATCGACTGCAGCGGTAGGTACAACAGACAGAAAATTACAAACTGAATTGGAGACGTGTAACTTTAACCAAGCAGACGGATTTTGAGGGCTCTTACGTGGGATTTAATTTGAGATAAGCCTCGAAGGAGTTTTATCCCGAGAAACGGCAGTGTAAAAACTTATCGTCGAGTGAAATTCAAGTATGACTATGAAGAAGGCACGTAGTAGATGGTTGTTCTAATTTATTTCCGGTTCAAGGTTTTTTCTCAGGCGGTGGAGAAAAATTAAGGTGGTTTTGGGTGCTATACAAAAAAAGGGAACTCTGAAATATGAACTATTTCACACGAACCAAAAAATATTTGTAATAGTAGTTTTCCGGTCGTTGACCAATAGTCCGGATGATCCAGTTTCGTTCATATTCAGCTCTATATTTAATGAACCTTTATAAACAATTTCATATTCAAATTCTTCTAGCTCAATACACCTCCTAATCAGCTTAGAGTTTAGATCTTTTGTTGAAAAAAGCCAGTGTAGGGGTTTGTGGTCTGTGACTATTTTAAACTGCCTACCAAAGAGGTCTGAAATATTTAATTGCCCAAACTATGGCAAAGAGTTCTTTCTCTATGGTGGAGTAATTGATTTCGGTGCCTCTCAATGTTCTATTAGCATAACCACCGGTAGATCGGAGTCAATTTGACCATTATAGAACACTGCACCCACAGCGAAATTACTCGCGTCCGTTGTTAGGATAAATGGTTCAGCAAAATTGTTGTATAGGTTCATTAGTTGGGAGATTTTTACATAAGTCAAAGCAACTTATGTAATCTGGGTCTTGGATGTTAATAACATCATCCTTTTTTAGACATTTGGTAATGGCTGAAAAATGTTTAAAAAATTTGCTGCATGTTGACCACACATTTTTAAAACGCATTGATAAATTGTCCAAAAATGCAAATGAAAGAAAATTAGGTACTTTTCCGCACTATTGCAGAAAAGCGCACCTTCCTATACTAAAATGCGTGCAGAAAAGAGTACTTTTCCTTAAGATCATAGAAAAAATATTTCAGATTCTTTCGGTTATTTTTTTTTTCATTCTTGTTGAGAAATAGTACATTGTGTACCTAGTAGTAAAATCAATCAACATTATCATAAATAAAGGAATTTTTATAAATGCATAAAAAAAAATTATTACCATCTTATTGTCTATGAAATCGTTTCCCTGACAATCACTGTTTGTTTATTGTTGTGATTCAGAGATTCACTGCTTATCTCGGTTTAATACCTACTTATCGTTAAAAAATATTTAAAAATATTTCAAATGGACAGTGATGATGATGTCCAGGTGTGCGGACACCACCAGAGTTAGTAAATGCTGCTAAAAATGTCATCTTAAATTTATTGCCAAATAAATCCAAGGCAGAATATGAATACGCTTACAAACGTTTCATGGATTATTGCCAAGAAAAAAAGACGACCTCCCGATCTGAAAATGTCATGATTGCATACTTTTCCGATTTATGTTCAAATTACTCCATGCTGAGAGCTACACTTAGTACAAAAGAAGATATTGATATAACAAAATATTCGAAATTACGTGCTTTCCTGAAACCAAAGAAGTCAAAAGTTTTGTCAGATGAACAAATAAAATAGTATATTATTCAACGAGCGAGAAATGTGGCCAAGTAATGGCTATTTCTCGCGAGCAGAATACTATACTTTTTCTGTGACTTATATCAAGACTATTTGAAATTAAGATTCATTTCTCCTGAAAGAGTGTAATTCATTTAATTGCATAATAGGAAGTTTTTATTAAATGAAAAAATCTATAATTATATTTCGAAAAATTTCAAAACATATTTCCATTTTTATTTCCGAAGTGTTCTGTGCAATAAATGTTTGTGAGATGTTGCTGGTACTGGTAGACGGTTTCATTGAACCCAAGATTTTTTCTGCAGTATTCATTTTATTTTTCATCGAATCATCTATGTGTCCTTCCGCCACAGATGTTGACTTCCACCCTCCATGCCTCTTCAAAGAAGCGATGTCTCCACTCGCATCCACTAGCAGGGTGGCAGATGATCTACGAAAAGTATGCCCAGTATATAGTTCTGGATTTGGAAGTTTCAAAAATGTTGCGATTTGTTTTTCCATGGCTCCGAATTTATTTATTCAAATTCTTTGATTGGTACATTTACATTTCTGATAATTCAAAAAAACTTGATCTGTTAATATATTACTCGGTCGTAGCGTGATATATTTAATACAAATATGGTGAGAAGGCTCAGTTATGGTGAACTTATGAAAAATTTTCGTTTTGGTGTTTGGTATGGTGACTAATATAGCCGATCCAAGATCTTCCAAGTCCCCTATTTTCATAGAGTGCATTTCAATCGCACGACAGGCTCCCATGATTCCCATGACATAAAAAATATGTCCAATTTTCGTTATTTTATTCAATTTCAAACAGTTTGATAATTGTTAAAATCAGTGGTTGGAAAAGAAAAAAAACCTCACCGGCGTGATTCGAACTCACGATCACTGGATTGAAAGTCCAGAGCTTAAGCTATGTGCTACCGAGGTGCTTGCAAATTGAAGTGAAATGAAGCTATTCAAGTTCCTAACTAGGTTCTATCATTTTGTTAAGTGAACTTTTGAAAAAATATCAATTTCTTACCTTTGTCGCAAAATATATTTCGTCAGGTGCTTTGTTTATGAATGCAATTATTTCATCTGGGGTGAATGTTTGAGCCTTTCTCGGTATATAACCATCGGATTTGCGTTTCAAAAACGCACGTAATTTTGAATAACGTCCTATGTTGACGTCGTGGTTGATTAGAATGGTACTTTTTAACATTGAATATTGTATCCAAAGCGAGGACGATTTATATTTTTCAGCTAATTGGGAAAAATATGCTAGAAGTACATTTTCCGAAAACGAATTCACATTATTTTTCTTTCGCCAATCCATGAAAATTGCATATATCGTCTCATATTTTTTCTGGATTCATTTGGTAATAGATTTGAAGATGTTATTTTCGCCGCACTACAAATTTCTGGTGTGGTACACTCGTTGTCACTTTCCGAATCCATCTTTTTTTTCTTGTTTTCCGTTAGAAACTATAATATTTTACAAAACGAACTGTCAATTCAATGATTATGACGTTTGAGAACAAGTTCGAAGTTGTTAAATTTTCAAGGCATACTTGCGAATGGAAAAATTGCACAGTAATCAATATGCTCATCTGGATTGGCTTCAAAGTGTTGAGTAATGAAACTGGTTCAACTGTGATTGGTTCGAACCTGTTGAGTAATAGATCATTACCTACTCGGGGACGAAACTAGAGTTCATTACTTATCAAGAAATGGTCATATAAATGACGCTTTTTTCAATAGTCATAGAAAAACGTTTATTACTCAAGCACCAGATTATACATTCTTAACGAATAAGATACGTTTTTGAAATACCTAGATATTTATGTAGTGTTTACTTTTTAGGTTGCCTTAATATTTGGTGTGCATATCGCCGTGATGAACCATATCAATTAAATTTGAATGACAGAGAAGATTTTGGATCTAAACTTTTGATTAAAATACCCGGTAATAAAACGAACAAACCGAGATCATTTGTGATAAACGAAACTCATACTTTACTTTACTTTACTTTATTTTCCTGAGACTTTTTTACAAGCATGGAAATCGTCAAATACACAAGTAAAAATATGAGTTAAAAAATCAAGTGATAAAATATGGAATATACATGTGAGAAAAAAGTATATATATATATATATATATATATATATATATATATATATTGAATGTACATAAAAAATAATTCAATAGTAGTGGTAGGAGATAATCATATAAAACAATTTAAAAAAATATATAGTATAAACAGTAAAATAGTAAACAAGCAAACAATCATGATGTCAAGCAGCCAGATCAGTTTCAAAATATTCATCTAGTGAATAAAAGGCATTTTTGAAGAGAATACTTTTAACGCTATTTTTGAAATTGATGGGATTAGACATTTCCTTAATGAATATTGGAAGTTTATCAAATATTTTTATAGACATAATATGAGGTCCATTTGATACAGATGTTAATTTGTGAACAGAAATTATCAGATTATAATTTTGTCTAAGAGTATAACCAGCGGCTATGCGGATAGTATCCCTTTGCTGAAACTTATGGTAATGATTCTTAATGTAAGTGACACAATTCAAAATATACATGGATATCACAGTTAAAATTTGTAATTCAGTGAATAACTGCTTACAAGAATCACCATATTTTTTAAAGCACATGGTTTTTAATATCTTTTTCTGCGAAATCAACAGATCATTCAATCTACTGCAGTTACCGTAGCAGACTAAGCAATAATTTAGACTTGAGTGGACATAGGCATAGTAGTAGCTTGATAAAATATTATTGGGGACAAAATTTCTAAGATTCCAAATAACGAAACAATGTTTGGATAATTTATCAGAAATAGAGTCAATATGATCATTCCAGGATAATTGGGAGTCAATGTTCAACCCTAAGAATTTGACTGATTGTTTCTGTACAATAGATTTAGTATTTGCTCTAACCAATATACTACAATCCATTTCTCTAAGCGAGAAAACAATGGTATTTGTTTTGTTGCTATTTAGTGCGAGGCCGTTTCTGGAGCAGTAATTAAGCATATTTGCAACTGCAGTATCTGCTTGGTCAGATAACCCTTCACATAATGAATATGAATGACGTGTCATCAGCAAACTGTACAGTACAATGTTGTTGATTAATATTGGAGATGTCGTTAACGAATAAGAGAAAGAGAGTAGGACCCAGGACACTACCTTGGGGAACACCTGTTGAGATGTTACGATTATCAGAATGATATATTCCCGGTTTGAGCCTAACCTTAACAGATTGTGACCTGCCAGTCAGATAAGTCTCAATCCATTTGAGACTTTGGCCGCGAAATCCAATTTCATAAAGGTGTCAAATGCACGTGCCATTGTATGATATGTTGCATGTCGTCCAGAAAGTTTTGAAAGTTGCCGCTTTTCCTTTAAATATTCAAATGGGAAAGGTTGAAGGTAAGTAGTGGGAATACATCAGTTTTTCAAAATGCCTCAAATTGTCGCAAAATTCTTAAATTTGCCATATGCACATGAATACACAGGACATTGTTTCTGTCGGTCCTCTGCAACAATTTTGGTTAATGCTGGGGCAGATTTAATTGCTTTAAAGAGGCATGGGGGATGGAAATCCTCAACCGTTGCCGAAGGATATATAGAAGAATCTTTTACAAATAAAGTAGACATAGCATGTCAAATATTCAAAGGGGGAAGTGACAAAGAGAAATCTGCTAATACTATTAGTATTATTGCCGAAGAAGAAAACAGCAAACACGTCGTTGACTATTCAGGTAACAAAACAAATAAATTTAGAGGTGGAAATGACAAAGAGAATGCCTATGTTTAAGAATTGTACAAACTGTAACATAACTATAAATATACAAAAATAGTTATAATAAACGTTCCATATGTGTAAGAATATATTCAATGAATGTTCTTAATGTGAGTTGGTTGTTTGCGTGCATTTATTTACTGTTCAAAATGTATATAAAAAACCGGTAGGGACCGATTTTGACGGCCTAGAATTCCAATTCTGTGGTCGGAAATATCGTTATCCAGAAGTTGATGACATGAGAAATGTAAATTATAGCCTCTTGGAACATAAATAAAATGGAAATATAGTATATACGCACTTCAGTTGTGAAACTATACCGGGTGTCCACGGAAAGTGGCTCGCCCCTATAACTTTTTTGTTTTCGGAGATAATGGAATGGAATTTGGAGGATTCATGCAAATTCCGGATTCGCCGGAAGTGGCATAAACTTTCGTATTTAAAATGGGACACCTGGTATATTTTCAGTTTTTTTGTCTCCATATGACATTTAGAATACAACCATGTATTATTTGTTACTGTTTGTAACGGTTTTTTATTTTTTTTTTTCAACAAATTTTATTCAGGGTATTGGATACGTTCAAATACCTAATTTCAGTCTTAAAATGTTTTTTTGATTTTAAAATTTTTATTACCACCTATTTCTTTTCAAATGGCAACATGGTGGCTCGTCGGGTTAGAAAAAAAGAGCATTTTATTACGATTAATTTGATACAGCACTCTCTTAGGTTGTAAGAAAACTTTCGATAAAAAACTGAAAATATAACGTTAGAACATTCGTTAAATGAAGAATCTTATTTAGATTAAAATAAGATTTAAAATCATCGAGTAGCCTGTGACCAACACAACTGAAACAAAATCATTAGATTGTTGCGGTAAAAATTGACGTGTCGACATATTATTTTGCATCTCTTCTACAAAGTCAATTAGGTAGTAATTGACCTCATTGTTTGAAAATCATGGAAAAAAACAATATTTATACAAGAACTGAAAAAGTTGATATGTTATTAGTTTTTGGAGAGTGTAGGCAAAATTCAACCGATGCTGCACGTCTCTACGCACAGAGATATCTTGATCGGCGTCACCATTAATGAATCGAGTTGGATTTTTTATCAACCTGATGGCAGTTACGGAATATCTGCATGAAACATACAACGAAAACTGGATTGGAAATATGGGTCCACTTAGGTGGCCGACGAGGTAAAATAGGGTTGTTTTCAATTTATACCTTTATTTCTTCCTTTTTGAAAAACTTTTCAGGTCCCCCGACCTTACGCCTCTGGATGTTTTTTTATTGGGATCTATTCAAAACGAGGTTTTGATGTACCTCCTGCCACACGACATGAATTAGAGGACAAAGTAAGGGCAGCTATTCATAGAATTACACCAAAAAGTTGAGAAACGTTGTAAGAGCAACAATAAGAAAAGTTCGCCTTTGTCAGCAACAAGATGGAGGTTACTTTGAACATCTGGAACCCTAAAGATATGTAAATAGGTAGTTACAATTATTTCATTTTCAACAGGTGCTTCATTTTAGAAAAGTTCTAACGTTATGGTTTTTTCAGTTTTTTTATCGAAAGTTTTCTTACAACCTAATAGAGTGCGGTATCAAATTAATCGTGCTAAAATGCTCTTTTTTTCTAACCCGACGAGCCACCATGTTGCCATTCGAAAAAAAATAGTAGTTCGTGGTATTTGCTAGGAAAGTAGTAGTTTTTCACCTGTGGTCTACCAATTGTATTCAATTTATATTGAATCTTTTGTGAAGATGACTTTGATACTTTATTTCTCTCAAATATTCCACTTCACTTGGCTGTTTTCTTTTATATTGAACATATACGCTTGTCGAGCAACCCAGCCGCTCCTACTGAGAAGGAATCTTATTTAGAATCCTATCGAGGTAGGAGAAATTTATGGAGTGTTTCTTTCTGTCACTAGGTACCGCCAGTTAAAAGTTATCTTTTCCGGCGTACCTACAGATGTTATAAGCTGGATGATGATTTGTTTGTGTTGTGTCTCGCTTCGGCCAGAGCTCTCCGGATCTCTGGTTGGAGACTACTCCGTACTGATGAGGGCCAAAAGCCTGAAACCGGTATGAGGATTGTTAGGCGAACACGACATAAATTAAACATAATCGAGCTTATCAGAAAGAAACATTTGCAATCAATTTCCATTTATATGGAAGTTTGCATGGATTTTCGGGTGAATATCATTCAACGTTCTGCGTGGTATTTGCTAGGAAAGTAGTTGTTTTTCACCTGTGGTCTACCAATTGTATTCAATTTATTTTGAATCTTTTGTGAAGATGACTTTGATACTTTATTTCTCTCAGTAATAAAAATGTTAAAATCAAACGTCACATAGCTGAAACATTTTGATCGAAAACAGTAAAGTTGTATTTTTACAAACATTTCAGGACTGAAAATAGTTATTTGAACGTATCCATAGAATCCATAGCCCTCTAGAATGAAAATTTATTTCGAAAATAAAATAAAAAAACGGTTTCAAACAGTAACAAATGATACATGGTTGTATTCTAAATGTCATATAGAGACAAAAGAACTGAAAATATACCATGTGTCCCATTTAAAAATCGAAAGTTTATGTCACTTCCGGTGAATCCGGAAATTGCATGGAGTTGAGTTACTTGTCAAAAATGCAGTTTTATGCATTAAACAGATCCTCCAAATTTCATTCCATTGTCTCCGAAAACAAAAAAGTTATAGGGGCGAGCCACCTTCCGTGGACACACGGTATAATTATAAACAGTGTGTCCCATTGAATATAACGAATTACATGACGATCCCCTGTATGCGTAGAAGTGCCATACCGAGTACATCCTCAATCCTTCGAATGAAAGAAAAAGATCGGACACTTTACACAAACGGGTATCAGTCGGTGTAAGATCTCGATCCCTTTGTCGAAATCAGCCCGATACTTATCGAGGTTCCCGTCTGTAAATCTCGTCCCTTCACCAAACAGTACGTCCTTTTATAAATGGAAACCAGAGGGAATCCCCACAAGGAGAGGGCCGCGGGATTTATGGGCCTTGCCACGTCGACCTGCAGACCCGTGACGTCATCACCGCGGGGGATAGCGCATAACGACATGTAGGTGCGAGGCGGGAGCTCTTTTTTTTCGGGAAATGAATAAAAATATAGTTGTTTGTTGTTTCCACGTCCAGATTTGTTTTCTTGTTTGTTCCACTAGTTTCACGAGCAACTGGGCAATTGAACTCACTACTTAGTGCCTAGATTTGTATCGCCAACGTTTCGGCGATGAATCTCGCCTTCTTCAGGTCTATGATGTCAGAAAAATAAATACATGAACCACTGAAATTGGAAAACCTAGATGTAGTACGCATGAAAAAAAATGTTGTTGTGGTTAGTTGGAAAGGTAGAAATCACAATATACAAGGTGTTAGTGAATAAGTGCGACAAACTTCAGGGGGTGATTCTGCATGAAAAAATAATGACAGTTTGCTATATAACTTTCGTCCGCAAATGCTTCGTTTTCCGAGATACGGGGTGTTACTGTTTTTCTTAAAAACTGACTATTTATTTATTGCTCTGAAACCGGTCAAGATATGCAAATGAAATTTGGCGAGTTTTGAAAAGAAGTTATTGCGCATTTTTTGACATGCAATTGAGAATTTTATGTTCATCATTGGCGCGCATACGGGTAATGATATGTTTTTTTAAAGAAAAAAATGGTACGCCACTGAGATATACCAAATTGAATTCCTCGTTCAATTTGTGACAAAAAATCTCTCCTGCCTTTTTTTCGTATGGGGCGCCGTTTTTATGCAAAAAAATAAAACATCTCCACGCGTATTTGTCATTACATTAATACATTATCTAGTAGCGATGCTAGTAGGCTACTGTCAACATTCTGTTAAATACGAATATTTTAACGAAATGTCAAATTAGCGTTTCTCCATTTTTAAGCTTCTAGTTTGGTATAACATTAATGATAATAAGTAACTAATTTTTCTTTTATCGAAAAGAATGGAAAAGTATACAAATGCGGAATTGTCAGACATGCATTTTATCTATGGTCGAAGTAATGGAAATGGTCGGCAAGCTCGACGATTGTATGCTGAATTGTATCCAGGACGTAGGGTACCCCATCACACAATATTTGCTCGTCTTCACCAACGTTTGCGCGAAAATGGTATATTTAAGAAACAAACGGCTGACTGGGACGCCCTCGAGAAGTACGAACTGCGCAACTAGAAGAAGCAGTTCTCGAGTTAATTGCGGAGTCACCTGAAACAAGTACTCGTAAAATTGCCAACATACTGAATGTAAGCAACTTCACTGTATTTAAAATTCTTAAAGAACAGCAATTGTATCCGTTTCATATTCAACGTGTGCATGCTCTACTACCTAGAGACATTTTTCCGCGTCTAGTTTTTTGCCATTGGATTCTTCATCAAATCGCTCAAATTCCTAATTTTTTAAATGGCGTTTTGTTTACTGACGAGGTTACTTTTGGACGACAGTGTATAAGAAATTTCTGGGCTGAGAAAAATCCACATGGAATCTTTGAAGCTCATTTTCAGCATCACTTTTCAGTAAATGTATGGCTTGGGGTACTGCTTGATGATCATTTAATCGGTCCATATTTCCTCCCACAACGACTAACAGGCGACTCTTACCTCAATTTCCTACAGGAAGAGTTAGCTGTTCTTCTTAAAGAAATTCCTTTACAGCTGAGACAACACTTATGATTCATGCATGATGGTGCACCAGTCCATTTTAGCGTTATTCTACGTAATCCAAATCGTTGGATAGGTAGGGAAGGTACGGAACATTGCCGTGATCGATCTCCGGATTTAAATCCTCTAGATTTTTGCATTTGGGGTTTTCTTAAGTCATTAGTTTATTCCACTCCCGTACAAAAAATGTTAGCCGGCTGTGAGACAATAAGAAATACACCAGGAATATTTGCGCGAATACGACAGTCAATGAGGAGAAGAGTTGAATCTTGTATCACGCGTGAGGGAGGTCATTTTGAACATTTGTTGTAGCTTTCCGCCTATTTATTTATTAGTGTTATTTTCTGTTATTGTTCTGGTTTAACGTTATTGTATCAGATAGTCCACCGAGTTCGTGCTTATGTATTTTTGTCCCATGAACACAAATTCAAAGTCGGTGCTTGTTCAAGATGTATGTGGATAGTGAAAAAGGCCTAACAAATTTCATAAATTATAATTAAGATGTATTTTGAACGTTTCTTATTGCTAAAAGTGACGGAAAAGAGGCTTTTCTTGGTCTTTGAACTTCCGAAAGTATTTCAGAACGACGCGTTTTATCTTCGAATTCGTGTTCATGGGGACAAATACGTAGGTAACACCAAGCGGCAAGATTCAACTCGACGAAGCCGTATAAACAATTAATTTGGACAATCAGGCTTTGTTTAAGAAATTGATTTTTGAAATAAAACTTCTTTACGCACGCTTGACTTGGGGAGTAAGGACCTATATGAAGTTAGCGAGACAACTCCGAAAAAGTTGATAACATATTATTCCATAATTTGCCGCCTTTTTGTCGCTAATTAGTTGCGGAAAAAAAAAATTGTCGCTCTATTTATAAAAAAAATATGCGATGTTTCGCTAACTTCATATGAAGTTAGCGAAACAACTTCCGAATTTAAATTTTTTCGCAGTTCCGAAGTATCCATAATTTGCCGCCTTTTTGTCGCTAATTAGTTGCGGAGAAAAAAAAATTGTCGCTCTTTTTTTAAATAAAAATTTGCGATGTTTGGCTAACTTCATATGAGGTTAGCAAAACAACTTCCGTAATTTCTATCTGTTCTCAGTTCTTCCTCCCAACCAAAAGTGTTTCAATCACTTATTTTTTCTGTTTGTTACCATATTTTCAATCGTTAAAGCTTATAAATGTCTTCAAAAATGAGATTATCAAAATTGCCCAACGCATCGTCACTACTACTAATAGTCTCCCCTCTGAAACTTACCAATTGGAACATTGGAAAAGGATGGAAAAATCAAATGTCGTTTATCAAATTCCCTGTCAGACTTGTGACAAAGCATATATTGGACAAACATCAAGAACTTTGTCTGGACGCCTAACGTCCCATAAAAGTGATAGCAATACAAAGAAATTAACTTTGGAACTGGCTGAGCACATTTTGGATTACAACCATTTTGAAGTACTTTGCACAGAGAATAACTTATATAAATGGTTATTTAAAGAAATGTTTTCCATCAAGAATGATACCAACAGTATAAACAAAAATACAGACCTGTTTCAAATTTCCCACTAATTATCAGGTTGGTCATAAATATCCATACAATAGGGTATTCGTGAAAATGACGAACTCAAGGAGAATTTTTACGTGGTTGCGATATTCAGTTTCTGAATCTTTGTAACTTCCATTTCAACAGACAAGAAAAACTTATCATAACATGGTGAAATAATTCAAATTAAATAAATGAAAACGCATATCAGATGCCCCAATTTTTGACACCTGAAAAATATGAATAACCAATCGCCGACATATATGAGGACCAATTGTCGACACTGTGAGAAATAAAAAACGGGCATCAATGCTATGTTTATATTTATATCTATCGTAACTGAAAAGTGTAAAAAAGTTATGCTCATATCTATAATGGGTAGAACTCGACAAAACATAAATTATTGAATAAATAAATAAAAAAAATTGCTACATAATCAATTTCTAGGAACCACTTTTCCCATTTCGAATACTTCATATACCCCACACAATAATTCTTCTCCCTGTTTCAGTATGGTTTCGAGACATTTTTTTTTTCATTTGATACCCATATTGAGGGGATTGAAAAACAAAGAAATCTGCCATTTTGTGGTGGAGACCATCTTCGATTTGAAATTTTTTCACGGAGTACTATCTTTGTACTGGTTCAGTCCTTTCTTTGATACCCATATTGAGGGAGTTGAACAAAATATGTCATCCGCCATTTTGTGGCGACGGCCATCTTGGATTTACAATGATACTGAATATACATAATTGTATTGTCATCAGAACTAAAGGTGTGTACCAAATTTCAGATTAATAGCTCAACAGGAAAGGAATACAATTTCAATTACTAGATTCAACCCACACAAATAAACAAAACTGTAAGCTGAATAAGACCGTTTAAAATAATAAAAAAAGACGGAAGTTGTCCCTCTAACTTCATATAAGGTTATCAAAACATTGCAAATTTTTGAAAGAAAGGATAGACGAATATTTTCTTACCACAACTAATTATCGAAAAAAAGCAGCAATTTGTGCCTAAAAAGTGAGAAAAGATAAAAATAACGGGAGTTGTTGAAACATCGTATAATTTTTAATAAAATAGTTTTTTCTCTCCGCAACTAATTAGCGACAAAAAACCGGCAGATTCTGGATACTTCAGAACTGAGAAAAGATAGATATTACAAAAGTTGTTTCGCTAACTTCATATGAAGTTAGCGAAACATCACATATTTTTAAAAAAAAAAGAGCGACAAATTTTTTTTCTTGGCAACTAATTAGCGACAAAAAGGCGGCAAATTATGGATACTTCGGAACTGTGAAAAAATTGAAATTACGGAAGTTGTTTCGCTAACTTCATATGAAGTTAGCGAAACATCACATATTTTTAAAAAAAAAGAGCGACAATTTTTTTTTCTTCGCAACTAATTAGCGACAAAAAGGCGGCAAATTATGGATACTTCGGAACTGTGAAAAAATTGAAATTACGGAAGTTGTTTCGCTAACTTCATATGAAGTTAGCGAAACATCACATATTTTAAAAAAAAAGAGCGACAATTTTTTTTTCTTCGCAACTAATTAGCGACAAAAAGGCGGCAAATTATGGATACTTCGGAACTGTGAAAAAATTGAAATTACGGAAGTTGTTTCGCTAACTTCATATGAAGTTAGCGAAACATCACATATTTTTTAAAAAAAAAGAGCGACAATTTTTTTTCTTCGCAACTAATTAGCGACAAAAAGGCGGCAAATTATGGAATAATCTGTTATCAACTTTTTCGGAGTTGTCTCGCTAACTTCATATAGGTGGAGTAAGGGGAAGCGAACGGTATCGACAAAGGTGAGTGCGTATCTCATACCAGTTGCTGGCGTCGTAGCGTCATATGCAGCGTTCCTTTTTCCTTGTCTATTTTCTCCCTCTACTAATACGCGGCATTCTACTCTCGACATTGGGGCGCGTTTGATTCTCTGTCCTTTTTTTGTCTCTCACTCTCTCTTTCTCCTTGTTACTCTTCCATATTTCGGCCTCGCGTTTCTACAATTTACTTCAGCAAATTTTCAACATAGGATAACATAAAATTTAACTAACACGTAAATAATAAAATAAAATACATAGAATGAAAATACACGCTCACTTGTGAAATTCATGTGTTTATTAAAAAGTTATAATTATCCTAATAATAGTCATTAGCCTTATCGATCTTGGAAGTGGGCCTTGTTCTTCCGAACAACTGCTTGGTTTAGATTGCCCTTCTTCTCCGATTATCTCATGCAGATGTTACTGAAAAATAAAAGAGAAGCTGATTTAGATTATTATTTTTTCTCCTCACCTTTGTAGTAGGGCTCACCTTTTCCGGAGAAGTCATTCTAAGATAGCTGGAAGAAGACTAGAGTGTCGCAGACCAGGATTCATCGATTTCTCAACTTCATCTACAGATTTTATGATATCTACAATGAACTCTCTGATTTTGTTCAGGTCAGGAGAGAGGTAATAGTCCGGCAGAGATGGGCAGTGAATGGCTTGGTAATAATTTGTATCGGAAAATTTAATGGAACAATGTCATCGGGGACATTTTCCAATCCACTCAATTTTCAAGTTAATTCATCGTCTAGACAACAGTCCACTCTCCTACCTTTTCTCCTTCCTTCGTGGAAGTTTCCATGATCCCAAAAAGGCTGTTCAAGAAGAAACCAGTTTGGAAAAATCGCCAGGTAGACTTCAAGTAAAATCTCATCTGATTTCTGACAGACAGATGTAAACATTATAGTAAATTTCGGGGATTTCATCTCATTTTGGCGCCAACTGTTCTGTACGGAATCTTGTTCGTAGAACTATAATCATTGTAAACGATCAATTCACAATTGTTTGCATAAAAATATGCAATAAGCAATAATGTAATGTTGACAGAAAAATGAAATTTTATAGGTTTGAAGTTTGACATTTAGCCGATTTAGCGTGACACAAACATTCCTTAACCGCGCCATCTACCAATGAAAGTTCTAAGCAGAATTTAACGCCATTCATTTGTTGTCCCCCAAAAATTCTAAATAAAATCGAATCAGTGAATTCACCAGGGTTTTTAGGCATCTTACTCGGCTCACACCACCTTGTCACACATCTGCCCAATATATATCCTCCTTTTCGTAAATGATCTATAACTGGATTCCTGAAGATCTGAAGAGATGGAACATATTAAGTTTGGAAATTTTGCTCCATACATGTGAATTGAACTTCTGATAGGTCCAACTCCTGATATGAGCAATCTTAAACACTATGTGTATATCCTTATTTATGTTATTTGTCACAACACTATTTTCTTCTACCGACATGGGTTTACCAAAAGCAATTTGTAATAGACTAACAACGTAATGTTCCTCTTTGTTTGTTTAATATTTATTTTTTTCTATTTTTTTCTCTAATTTTCTGTCTTTTTACATTTTTTTTTCATAGGTTGAGTGGAAGAACGCCCAATTCTTGAAAGATGTCTTTGTAGCAAGGAATATTTTGGAAGTTTTTACATGTAGTAGCAGGGCCGGATTAAAAGGTGTGGAGGCCCTGGGGCAACAAAGGAGTGGAGGCCCCTAATTATTTTTCAAACAAGTTTTTTTTTTATTTATTGCGGAACAAATTAAATTATTTCGACACGAGCATATGTAGGTATAATAAATTACAAGAAATAAATTAAATTACAGCGTAAACGAATGGATTCTTGCGAGCTTTTTTCGACGAAAAATCATTGATGATTTCAGTCAAATCCAGCATCCGGACAAAATCATTCTCAATGCTAAGAAGCGATAACTTTGATAGGTGGCTTTGTCTCATCGTAATTCTCCTATTTTTTTCATTTTGGAAAATGAGCGCTTTCCAGTGCAATTTGACATCATCACATTCTCAGTTGTAATATCACAAGAGAGTGAAAATAATTCGACAGATTTTCGAAAACTTGTTGCCAGGCAATAGATAAGAGAGACCAACTGGTTCGAGTGGCTATTGCCAACAAGTTTGAGAAAGAAATCTAGATAATTATTTTCTACTATATCGAACTCTCGTGTGGTATTCTTTAGATTATTTTTTCATGCGAATTGATGACAGACGTCAAATTAAAAATATAGGTTGTCAGACAATAAAAACAAAATACCTCAAATTATTCCCGCGACAATTTTCTAGGTAGAATATTCCCACTATTGATTGGCCAAAACGTATATGAATTATTTGAACTGAACGTTTCCATTGGTTTCTAGCAATGTCAAAAAATAATCACTGTAATTTCAATGTTTGAGAATGTAGCTCTGAAATTTTGGTTTTCAAGAATTTGATAGTAGAACATCTTAGATTGGTCTTTTTGATAGTCCTTTTTCAGAAGGATTTACATTTGTTGCGGAATGTCATCCTTCTCTTAGACTCACACTTTCAGATTTCGGGGATTTCTCTGTTACAAGCGCGCCACTCAGCGGAAACTTGTCAACGCCAATAAATAGGAAAAACGGTTATAGACGGGCAGAGTGTTTGTAGAATCCTTCATTTAATAAAAAAAAATTTTGGCTGGACGGGCTCTTATAAATAATTTGATGCAATCATATTCATAAATTGAAATATTATTTTCTTTTGCTTATGATTATTGAATTTCATTGTGTATCTAGATCGCTTGTGTCATTCGAAGAATACATCGACAGAAAATCCTTCATTTAATAAAAAAAAATGTATATATTTTTTTAAATTCAATTGTTTTTGTTTTTACAGCTAATTTCTATGCGATATAATATTTTGTATAATAGTATGATGTTTTACTTGGTGATTGTTTCTCGCAAATACACATGATTCATCAGATCGAAGATTAATATTAACCATGGATTTTGACAAGAATACGAAACATGTTTTTGAATGTTTAAAACGAAAAATGAGAGAAAAAAGTGGGAGAACTGCTCTTTCGTTGTCAGATTTTTTATATATAATTTTGCATATCCTTCGGTATTTGTTGGGAAATTTTACCTGAAAATTTATATTGTGGAGGCCCCTATCTTGTGGAGGCCCCAGGGCTGCAGCCCCGTTTGCCCCCCTCTTAATCCGGCTCTGTGTAGTAGCTTTTTTGCGGCTAAATCAACTATTTCATTCCCATAAATATCACTATGTCCCTTAACCAATATGAATATAACTTGAATATTTTTAATTTCCAATTGGTATAGTGGTATAGTGAATTCTTTATCTTACAGATGATAACGTTGTCAAACCATTTTGTGTTGCTATTTTCAATACTCTCCAACACAAAAAAATATTAATTTTTTACTATTGTACATGGAGGTGTGCCTCCTGCCTATCGGCGGCGGTCACCGCCAAGATTTCGACGAGCCGACAGCGGCGACAGATTTCAGGTGTTTTTCAATGGGACCGTCATTTCTGCAAGACCGACGACGATGACATCGTGCTTATGGCAGGACAAGACAAAATACATGGGCGGGGAACACTCAAGAGGTGTTGCTGATTGGCAAGCTATTGTTATTCAAGTTATAATCAGCATAGTATAATTTGTGGAGGATGTTTTATCGAAATTGTAAATATCTCCCACAAAAGCATTTCACATGTAACACTCTGTAAAGCATGAAGAATCTGTTACAATTTGTATTAGTGAACACTGGCAATCAAGAACCCAATAAGAAAATTACAACTTCCTAACTTCCTGTACTGGTTTCAGACAGTTTGGTGTTTGGTAGTACGAACAAACTGCAGCGAAATGACATTTGACAATTCTGACATGTATATTAGGTTATTTCAATAATCGTTGTGTATTTCGATTTCAATTATTATATAATTACGATTTTTGAACATCGTAATAATTCGGTATTTTTTTAATGATCTACAACTTGCCTAATGACCTCCATATGGATTTTGCGATACAAAGACTTACCGCGCGCCTCTATAGGCTAATTTGAGAGCTGCCTGAGATGAAAGAGAATGTTCAAATTACTTCTCATGTGAGATCTGTAAGATCTGTCATTCACCAGAAAACAGTAGTCGAATCTGACAAACGTCATGTCGTTCGTAGCTAGCTTTCAAATTCACCACTGGAGGCGCGCACGAGAATCTTGAAAACACTTTTCTGGCAACGCTGCTTGGCTCAGCCAACTTGGCTGTCAAGTCATCTGTCGACAATGTTTACTTTTCGTGGAATTATCTGTGTGTGTTTCAATGTCTTACAAATGATTTTTCGATAATTATGGTTTGATGAGTGTTTTGAAGTATGCTGATTTCATCTACTATACTCTGTTTCCTAATGTGAAAGAGTGATAAAATGTAAATTTGCAATGACATAGCCCATTAAAGGTTGTATTGTAAACTTATAAGGATAGTTTTTGAAAATTTCGTCTTTCAGTTATTTAAAACGTATACACCACCCCAAATCGGTCCTAAATTAGGGTCACCTTAATTTGCATAACAATAGAAAGAGGAGTTTTCTGAAGGAAATTCATGTGACAGCGGCATAACTGCAGGTAGTGTTGAATACCTCTCTGGGATATTCGTTTATAGAGAGAAGGCGATGAGGCGGAGAGCATGACATGACAGAAGAGAATTGAATTTTGGTGACATATTTCAATTTTATAAGATTCACGATAATAAATCACATCAAAAAATCAGAGATTGATTAAATACAGTCCACTCTATCGATTTAGAATTTATTCAGGTAGTTTATTAGAATAATAAGTATAATATCAATTATACATAATTATAATTATAGAAATAGGCAGATAATTGAGATATTCATTATTCTAATATTAAGTAGATAAAAGTAATAATAATAAATAATATGAAAATAGATAAATTGGAATAAATATTAATACATATACATTTTAAAATTTTAGCCATCATATTCCGAGTAGTCCGAAGAACTATCGTCGTTGGGGTCCAGAGAAATAATAAAGGGCTCTACAGTGTTTTCTAGCATGTTATCAGCTTCCCACATTCTTTCTTTTATTCCAATCACATGTTCGAAGCACTTACTCCATTTTTCGCAATCCACTGTCTTTATTCCCTTTTGCAAGAGGATTTCAACGTCTCTTATTTTAAAGTAGTTATGCCTTTCTACAAACCCTTTTACTTGCGCCCACACCAATTCTATGTGGTTTAATTCACAGTGATATGGCGGAAGGCAAAATACCGTTACATTCCGTTTTGAAGCCTTTCGTCGACAACAAATTTCATAACAGAGAGGATTATTCAACTTTACAATCTCCAGTAGCTTCTCTTTCAGCATATCTTTGTGAAATGGCTTCTTATTTAAAGTAAGCCAATGAATAATTTCAATTTTTTTTTGCAAGAAGACGTTGGTATTTTTTCGGATTTTCTTGAGTGATTGCTGACATTATCCATGACTATAACAGACCCAGGAGGAATAAGATCTAGCATTTGCTGGAAGTATTCTTTAAAAACATCAGCATTTATGTCTTCATGATAGTCTCCAGTCCGTTTTGATTGAAATCAATTCAAATCCATTTTTGCTACCAATGTGAGTATAGTTTTCCCAATATCAATTGCAGAAGCATAAAAAAGTCTTGCGGCGAAATCCTGTGAGCAGCAGTGGCGGAGATAATTTTATTTAGATATTTTAAGATTTTAAAAATACTTCATAAATAATGAAAAATGAAAAAAAATTAAAGACAAGCTTTTATTTATACAAATACATTAAGAAAGAAAAATAATAATGAATAAATAAATAAATAATAAAACTAGAATTTCCTAAAACGTATTTCGATCGGCACACACCAAGACCACAGACGCTACTGGTTTTTAATCTTTCAGAGCTATTAAAACACAAATATAACGCGTGATTTATGACCTCCCATCGTATAGACACACCTACAAGCATTGATGTCCGACTTGATTGGCCCAGACGAATCGGTTGTAGAACAGACAACAGTCACTCAAGTCCACGTTGACCAGCGGGCTCTTTGTGCCGACGGAGACTGTATACAAGTAGTACAGATTATTTTTCGTTCCGTTTCTTCGCACATACGCTCGTGTTAGCGAAGTGAGTTTTTATTTGCTCCCTATAGAAACAGCTTCTGCAATTGATATTGGATGGACTATAATTACTAATCTTTCAAGTGTTCCCGAGGGTGCTTTTATTCCAGAGGACCATCCTTCCATGAAAGCTTGCCATATTTTATTAGCGGTATATCCTTCATTTAACCAAGTTTCGTCCATATAATAGATATTCCTGTTTCCCCTTCGAAACTGTCTAACTGCCCTCAAATATCGTCGTCGCCAGCATATGATTTTGTTTTTCTCTATTAATAGTAATTTTCTGTTTTGAATTTTTTCATAACGAAAATTCATTTCCTTCAAAGGTTTCCACACTTTCTTCCTACCCATGGGTGGAATGAAATCATCCTTTTTCATTTCGACATTATTTTGTTCAAGGTAGGTATTTCTTTTTTTAAGTAAAACGAGTGTATGATTCTTCTGATGGCAGTCTTTTCATCCTCATTTATTACAGTTTCTTTTCTTCTGTACTTCTCTTTGGTGACCTGATGGGGCCGCGTTTATCCTCGTGCACAAGTCGGTATATTGTTGACTGTCCGACTCTAGTCATATTCGAACACATTTCAACTATTATTGTTCAGTTATTCTAATCCCAATTGGAACGGCAATAAAAATAAGAGCACTACGAGGAGTGTTCATATGCACTGCCCGGCAAATGGGAAATTTATATACTACCAGTGTTTTTACTTTCAAAGCATTCCTGGTACAATCATAAAAAAGTTAAGTGGTGTGGCCCTATAGTTGCCCTGATTATTAGTAAAGGCGCTATCAAATATATTTGAGGAATAAAAGCTCGGCTTGCTGGATTGGACATCTGTTATCTGAAGCCGCATGATTTACCCAGTTCACAATATTCCTTAATCAGTGCCGTGTGTTGGTGAGGTTAGGAATTATCCATTGAAAATAATTTTATCAATATGGCTTTCTGGAGACTTTTCGAAACAAATAATAAAATTCAGTTGAGATAACATGTGTCTACTTTTACATGGGGTGATCAATTGCTATGATTGTAAGAATAAGTAACTGAAAAAATACCACTGGAAAATAATATACCGACGCCTATGTTAAGGCGGCAATTGGAAAGATAAATCCTTCACGAAACTTTTTATGTCGGATTAGAAATACTATATATAACTCGGAATGTTGAGTTTGGTGGCGTTGAACACATTGAGAATAATAATTTTCCCATTTTTAGAAAGCGCACTTTTACTAATCCATTTCTCAGCAACAAATTCAGGAACACTAGCCATTTTCAAGAACGAACTTTTCCAACAACTGCCGGAAAGTAGCTAAACATTTCAAATTTTTGAAACACTGAGGCACAAGTAGGTAAACTACATGTGCCTCTACCTAAGCTTGTAACCGTTTTCTTAGAAAAACCCTCCATTTGTGAATCAAATTCGACCATATTGTTATCTCTTATCGCTGGGACGGATTTATATCTACATTTGTTTGTTAAAAAAACTTTTGAAGTAAGGAAAATATAATCAGGTAGGTGATTGTAAATTTATTATTTTATTGTACCTGGAACAGGAAATTACAGAGCATACTTAAGCGTTGTCCATTGTAAGGGACTAATCATGTTTACAGTCACTAAGCTGGTACGAAATATCTTTGAAGCAACTTTAGAGGGTTATTGGTTATATGTGGACCAATAGATATCCTCCTTATTTGAAGAGCTAGAAAAATGGTTAAATTGGGAAAGTTGTAGCATTTTTCCTGAACCGCCAGGAAATGTAATTAGAAAAACAATTGCACAACGCATTCAAAAGTTATTACATAGACTTTAGTTTTTTCTAAGGGGACACCCAGTATACTATTGAATTTTTAGGTTATCCAGAAAATTCTAGATATGTTCCATCAATGATGTCCTATATCTACTTGCACATTCCTATATTAGTTTTTCTTAAGCTATCCAATGACATGAACTTTAGATTTAACCTCGTACGCCTATGGAATACGGCGAAGACGACTCGGTTTTACAGTTCAATAATAATTTATTACTCTCTCACATTATGAGATTCGTTTGTTTAGGGTAAAATTGACGTTATTTTGATATTGACTTATTGCCTGTAACCTGCCACGAATGATTCTCAGATTCTCGCACTACATTTCTTAAACAATCAGTTCAAAATTCCACATTTTCAAATGCTCATTGCATCCGTCAATCGCCAGTGTTTTTAGGATAGGTTAGGAGGACATCGGCTCCCCAAATACAGAGTGGGCAGAACCGAATTATATAAAAACGCTCGGACACGTCAACTACATTTTCGAGTGGGACATCGTTCGCGATGAAATTCACCCGAAATAAATTCCATCCCTCGGAGCAGTGACCGCCACCCCTAAATTTTTAAATGGCAACATATGGCAAGTGATACCTCATTTGAAAGGAATTTTCCTTCTTAATATCAAACAACAAAAATAAATTAATTCTATCGATTCATTTTCGAGATATAGGAACTTAAAGTTGGGAAATAACTTTTTATTCACTCAATCAATAAAAATAACATCTAACAATGCAACTGTTTAAAGATAATGATCATTGTCAAGGAATTAAATGATCTAACTGTTTACCTACAAATAACATGCAATTCCGTTCAAAAATTTTATTTCATCCTCATTTACTTGATCGAAATTTTTTTAAGGTTCTTAAGAATTGATAAAAAGACGTTTTTTCGAATTCGACTGAAATGCGAGTACAACAAAAACATGTATGAGATAATTTTTTTCGTCAAATCGCAATTGTGGACGTCTATCAGTGTCAAACTGATTTTTGATTGGAAGACATTAGAGTGAATTACTTGACTGAAGCTGCTAAATATCTTTCGCAATCAATCAATCAATCAATATATTTATTGCTTATTATCAGAACAATAGATTTAGCATCGTCAAGGTAAGTAAATGGTGTAAAAAAATGGTGTAAACGATCGCGGAAAGAGTTGAAATAATCACAAATTTTGTTTAAGAATGATGAGTGCGGTAACCGTACAGCTAATTTGTTCAATGAAACGCATCCAGATAAACTTTTTGCTAGAAAATACGTTCTAGAATTAGTGCAAAAATTTCGTCAAACTGGATCAGTAGCCAACAAGAAACGAGACCCAGAACGTGAATTTCCGTTGAGAAATGAAGCTGTTGAAGTTGTTCTTTTAGGACAAGTTCATGCAGACCCAACATTGAGCACAAGGATATTGGCTTGGTGTTACCAATATCAGTAGAACCAGTATCCGCCGAATCCTGAAACATCATGAATTCCACCCTTACAAAATTCATTTGGTACACCAATTGAATGAAGATGATTTTGATAGGCGACATGAATTTGGTGTAATTATGACTACGAGAATAGATGCTGATGAGAATTTCCCTCATCGCTTCTGATGGTACATTCTTATTCGACATGAATCGTCGCAAATTGTCGTTATTGTCAGATGCTAATCCACATTTTTTCCACGAAGTCCATAATCAAACTCCCAAAACTCAATGCTCGGGCCGGTATTTTGGGACCGTTTGATGACCAGTTTTTCGACGGTAACCTGACAGGAGAAACTATTTGGAATTATTGAATGAATTTGTTTATCCCAATTAGTAGACATCATTGAGAATGACGATCGTTACCATGAAGACCACTTGATATTTCAACAAGACGTGGCACCTACACATTATGCACAGCCTATTAGGGCGTTTTTGGATATAATGTTTCCTGGAAGTTGGTTTGGGAGAAGAGGCTCTATAGAGTGGCCAGCCAGATCTCCAGATTTAACCCCTCTCGACTTTTTCCTGTGGGGTCACTTGAAAAACAAAATCTTTGCAACCGAACCAGAATCTATGGAAAATTTACGAAGGAGAATTATTGAAGAATGTTACGAAATGTGAGGTCTCGTTTTGAACAGAACTTGTACTATTGAATGGAAATGGGTGGTAGACAGTTTGAACATTTAGTCATTGATGATAATAATTATTGCGACAAATCAGATATTGAAAGATAAGTGCCATGTGAAGTGGAATGAATAGAAAAATCGAATTAAACGGTTTTCTTCACATAAAGGATTCAATATAAAATTGAACCAGAAAATGGTAGATCTCAGGTGAAAAACAACTACTTTCCTGGCAAATACCACGCAGAACGTTGAATGATATTCACCTGAAAATCCATGCATACTTCCATATAATATCAATGGACATTGAATGCAAATGTTTCTTCGATAAGCTCGATTATGTTTAATTTATGTCGTGTTCACCTAACAATCCGCATACCGGTTTCAGGCTTCTTGGCCCTCATCAGTACGGAGTAGTCAACCAGCCAAAGGTCCAAAGAACTCTGGCTGAAGTGAGACACAACGTAAAACAAACCATCATCGAGCTTGTAACACCTATAGGTACGCCGGAAAAGATAAACTTTAACTGGCGGTACCTAGTGACAGAAAGAAACACTCCGAAAATCTCCCACCTCGATAGGTTTCTAAATAAAAGATTCCTTCTCAGTAGGAGTGGCAAGCCCGTCTAGCATATAGTGAAAGATAAGTGCCATGTGAAGTGGAATGAATAGAAAAAAATGATGAGGGCCAAGAAGCCTGAAACCGGTATGCGGATTGTTAGGTGAACACGACATAAATTAAACATAATCGAGCTTATCAGAAAGAAACATTTGCATTCAATGTCCATTGATATTATATGGAAGTATGCATGGATTTTCAGGTGAATATCATTCAACGTTCTGCGTGGTATTTGCCAGGAAAGTAGTCGTTTTTCACCTGAGATCTACCATTTTCTGGTTCAATTTTATATTGAATCCTTTATGTGAAGAAAACCGTTTAATTCGATTTTTCTAAATCAGATATTGTTGAAGTGAATAAAAAGTGATTTCGCAACTTCAAGTTCCTATATCTCGAAAACGAATCGATATAATTAATTTATTTTTGTTGTATGTTATTTAGAAAGAAAATACTTTTCAAATGAGGTATCACTTGCCATATGTAGCCATTTAAAAATTTAGGGGTGGCAGTCACAGCTCCGAGGGATGGAATGTATTTCGGGTGAATTTCATCGAGAAACGATGTCCCCCTCGAAAATGTAGTTGACGTGTCCGAGCGTTTTTATATAATTCGGTTCTGCCGACCTACAGAGCCGCTGGTTCGTTTTCCATGGCCCACTCTGTATAGCTGAATTTGTGGAAATAAACGATTTTTTTCATTTTGGCATACGTGCGCGCTTCATTATGAATTGGCACTTCTCGGGGACCGTATGAGAAAAGCGTAAATTCTCACTTAAGAAAATTCCTAACATTTTTTTCGGAACAGTTATTCCGTTATCCTCTAGAAAAAAAAACAAAAAACAAAAGGGTTGTCCATCCCTTTCCCATTCTTGAATGAAATAATCTCGAAACTAACTGGAACACAAGGAGAGCCATAATAAGGTCAACTAATGAATCCTGATTCCGGAATTACTCCTGCTACCAAGAGACTGCTCAATTTCCATCAAGGAACTTTACTCTACTACGGTCAGAACTATTTTTGCTTCATATCCCCATACGTTCGGCCAACTAATACGTTATGCGGATGTTTACACTCGAGAGGGCGCATCCGGCGGCATGATACTTAAATAATTTAATTGTTATTTATGACGAACAAGGGTAAATCAACCGTGTTTAATTAGTAAAAGCGTGTTCGCCGTTATGAACGGCTCACCGCCATGATGCATGGCTCGACCGCATGTTCTGCTTGTCGAGACAACTTCTCCAGCCTCAAGCTTCCGAAGTCGACTTGAGTGACGGTTGAGTGTATGAACTGGAGAATTCACAGCAAACTCCTTGAACGTAGGTTCATGAAGCGAAATTAACATTATCTGTCGAGGAATTATATATATATTTTAGGTAATAAGATGAGACAGAAATATGGAAAAAAAAGTCTACCCAAATCAGGCGCGGATCCAGGATTTCGTTCAGGAGGGGGGGATTTCAACACGCTTTCATTAGTTTCACTTGTAACTAACAAATAATGTAATCAAATCGTGGAAGTCAATTATAACCTACTTCTAATTGTCGTATCGAAATTAAACTTGGTATGTTTATGTAGTTTGGATGACAATACTATAACTTGGTATAGTAGAACCAGAAATCTAAGAAGGTCGTAAATCACCAACCACTTGAGTTATCAGCAGGCGGTGGATTCTACGCAGAGTTGTACCTGCCCTAGCCATTAAATTTTGTTTTATAGGTAGATATAATTATATTGGGTTAAATTATTAAGGAAAATCGCTTGAATATAATTGAGAATTGTTTATTCATATATAATATATGATAATGTTATATATATATATATATATATATTGTTATGTTAGGAAGTACCAGTAATATATTTTAAAGATGAAAAAGAAATAATTTCTTAAAAAAACCACAAAAATAATAATACCCTAATAGTTAGTAGTTCATGAGAAATTGTTTTACATTTTTTTGAGATTCCATTTCCTTTATGAAGCCTCTGTATAATATTGATAGGTAAAAATATGCAAATACTATAATGCAATCATTTTCATACATTGTCAAAATGATTACAACCTATAATTGTTTGAAATACAACAAAAAAGTCTAGATTTACAAAATCATTCTGAATTAAATGTGATCAACAAAATTATAAGCTTGAAACATACAGTATATGAAATTGTATCTAACTAAAAATAGCCAATGAGAGAACAAGAAACTTCTTGATGACAATAGCCAATCAGGAAACAGAGATGATGAGATAAAATATTTGAAATTGTGGAAAAGTAAGAACTAAGAAATGTCAAAGATAATTATCATCAAATATTGTATTTAGTTTATAAGAAATGTAAAATATGTTGGTTCATAAGTTTTCTCAAATAACACCAAAAGAATAAAAGTGCGACAAGGAAGTGCGCGAGTTTGAAAATTCAAATAAAATGGACAAAACAGAAATGGTATCCAGGGAATAAAAAAAACAAAGCGAAGGAGATTGAAAAAAAATTTGAAGAGAAGCCAGGTACAAAAATTGCAAAGAAAGAAATTTAGGATTTTATTAATGAGAAGGTAGTTTTTCAACAATAAAAAACCAATACAAACTCTGAATAATCTCGACACAAAATAAACAAAGATAAAAGAAGATTACCTTTTTGGTTCTCCACATAAAAACTTGTCCAAGCTAATTTCGTGGAGTTTGGATGGTTCCTTTTGCAAATGGAGAGTCCCTGAGAGGAGTGGATGAAGCAGGATTTCAGATTATTGGCAGGTATTGCATCAGCGACAGTTCCAGCTCCAGGAATAAACTCTTTTAGTGCACATCACAAACTGAATCACTTCACAACGTAACTCATATATCTGAAAAACTCTATTTTATTTTGGTATTGAACTATGAAAGAATTCTTCCAAATCAAAAGAAAAAGTGAGGTTATATACAATATCCAACACTGTTTCTTATTATTCTATGAAAATTTATCAATTGCTCATAGTATAAGTTATCTATCGCAGGCCAGGTTAATATAAGTTTTCCTGAATAAAGGAAATAATTGTTTTTGATAATTTTCGGTTTATTTTCCACAATGATATGCAATATCTTACTTATAAACACTGAACTAAAATAGTTCGAGTGACATCTAGACAGGCAGTGGCAGTACCGGCTCCTGAGGCGAAGGCGTACCAACTGAGATTAGTCGTGGTAAGGAAAAGAATAATAATTGGCAACAACGTGGCGAGAAAACAGTAACGTTAGCTGGCAATTATTATTTCATAACAATTAGCTATTATCATATCACAATATAACAATTGGCTTCCCATCGCGTAGCTGAATTCTTATTTCATTGTAGAGGTATATCGAAATCAAAATATTTATACAGGGAGAAAATATTTGTAGGGCAATAACAATAATGTGGGAAAAATTAACAATAATAATTATTAAAAAGTTATTATTCTATGATAACAATTTGGAAATATCAGTAAAGTGGGACTATAACAATTTGACTTCCAACGCGGAGACAAAATACCTATTAGTATTTCATAACAATATATATATACAATTATATTATATAATAATATATGATATACCTAATTAATGTAAAATGTCAAACTTGTTGCTTTATAAAAAGTTCAGTTTCTCGATAAAAGGTATTTATAAACAAAATTACTCGCTAAGATCAGTTTCACTGTCGTCATCCAAATTGATAATGAACTTTTCTTTGGGAATTTCTTCTATATCCATATATGACTTTTCCACCTTTTCAATATGGGAAACACACTTGGCCCAGCTGCTATCAGGAATGTTTGCAGTTTCTGTTTGAATAAGAGCTACCACAGTTGAACTTGAGGTTGGAGAAGTATTATTTCTTCGAACTGCTGACTTAAGCTGATGCCATATATATTCAATTGGGTTAAACATACAGTGATAAGGAGGAAGTCTGAGCACCGTATGTCCCAAGCTTTCAGCCAATAAATCACAAAAATATTTCTTTTTTATCGAATAACTGCGTAAAACTTCTAGTAACTGTTTTTTGTGTACTTTTCCTCATAGTACATATCATTATTTAACATATATTCTTGTATAATGGCTTTGGTGTCATTTGGACATGGTGCTTCATCTAGTCTTCGACGATAATACTGTTGGGTGGAATATTTGGCATGAGTTTATTTTGGAACCAGTCTTCAAATAATTCGGCTCTAGTATCATCATGATAATCGACTAAAGAGTCCTTAATATTCTTTACCGATAAAGACAACGCATTTGGTGTAAAACCATTTTCGGTTCCTGCGTGAATGATCGTAATGCGTTTTCCTTCATTAGACGGCGCATTAGTTTGACACAAGTCACATGAGTCTACCCAACTTTTGTTTGGAATATCGTGTGTATAGAACCAAGTTTCATCCAAATTCACTACTGTTCTATACCATATTCCCTACATTCGTTCATTGCCAATAAATTTTCAAATCTCCATTTCTTAAGGCGCACAGATTCCATTATGATTTTTCTGCTACTAGTGAGTTTTTTATATTTAAATCCGTTTTGTTAAAGAGACTTCCTTGATCTAAATTCTTAGGAACGCTAAGAGATTGTAACTTAACATGGGAGGAACAAATACAAATGGTTTGTAAAAAAATCAACAAAAGCTTTTACATTTTGGCAACACTGAGAAATATTTTAAACACAGATTCATTATTGCAGGTTTACTATGCATTTGTGTATCCAACAATTTCATATAACATTATAGTATGGGGTCAGGCATCAGATATTACAAGAATTTTTGCTGCTCTAAAACGAATCATAAGGCTTATTTTTAACATTAGTAGTCGCCAATCATGCAAATCAAAACGGATCCTCACGGTAACATCAATTTATTTGATGAAACTTCCAACATACATTTTCAATAACAAACATTCATTTCCCATTAACAGTGATTCACATTCTTACAACACCAGAAATAAAAATAAAATCAAACTGAACAAGCCCAAACACTCCTATTACAAAAAATCTCCCATCAATGCTGGCTGCCGTTTTTTCAACTGTCTGCCGAATGAGATAAAAAACGCGGGATACCTACCCGGCTGTTTTTAAGTGTAGACTTAAGGAACTCCTTGTCAGAGAATGCTTTTATACTGTTGAGGAATTCGAATCCTACTTTTCAGTCTTGAAATAATATAGAAGTATTTAACAGTTTATGTTAGTCATTATTGTAATTGTCTCATCTCATTTTTATTATTTCTTTTTGTTTGTCAGCTAAAGCTTAATAATACTGTCCTTGTTCTTTTATGACATTTGAAATTGTAACATTGACTTATCCTATCTATTGTTATTGATGTTGAAAGGATTATTTTTTTTTTATTCACAATAATCTTTCCATATTCTTGGACAGAAACGGCAATAAATAAAAACAAACCTAAAAATGAATGGAAAACGTTGAAAAAAATACAGTTAGTTATCCTGTTATTTTACATATATAAACATTGATTACTATGTAGATAAAAAATATAAAAACATGAAGAAAACAGAATATAAATGAATGAATAAATAAATGGAAAGTAAATGAATAAGAATTCTCAACAAAAAGAAAAAATTACAAATTCAAAAACAAAAATCATAAATATATTATTTGGGAATCAATGAACTAAAACTTCACTGTGGCCATTGTGACCAATAATTTTAAATGGAACCCTACGGCAAACGACACCTCTTTTAAAAGGTATCGAAAAAACCTATTAAATGATATTCATTTTGTTTGTGTTTATGGCAGTTTTGGCAACTCGCTTTTAAAAAACGCAAAGCTGTGATGAATTAAATCAGTTAATACTAAAATTCCAAATTCAAGCTCCGCCTCTGGATAGTTGTCAAATAAGCTGACGTTTTGTCTCCCTAATTCGACGTTTTTGTAATTGTCCAAGTTATTGTACATTTAATAATTTGTGTATTGTTGATCGAACGTTTAACTGTTTTAGCAGCTTTTGGTACTTTTAATATTTTTGTACATTTTAATAATTTGTTAAACTGTTGTGAGCCGAGCGCTTAAGTGCTTCAAGAAGCAAAATGGTACGTGCTTTAGGTGATAAAGTAGCAGCGATCCTAATTCTTGGTGAAACTGGACAAAATATTCGTGCAGCAGAACGCATTTTTAATGAGAGGTTTCCCGATCGCCCCGTTTCGAGGACTTATTTAAGGGAGCTTCCTCGTAAGTTTGAAACAACGGGTAGTATTAATGATGCGAAACGATCTGGCAGACCACAAATTTCTGATGAGAAAAAAATTGATATACTGGCAGAAGTAATAGTTAATCCTACTTCTTCAACAACTCACGTTGCATCTACCTGTGAAGTCAGTCGAAGTACAGTACACAGGGTGTTGGAAAAAAACAAATTTCATCCATACAAATTAAAAATGGTTCATCAACTCTCAGACGACGACCCAGACCGAAGACTAGAATTTTGTGAAAATATGGAAACTAAAATTAAACAACAGCCAGACTATGTCAAAACAATTTGTTTTAGTGACGAAAGTACTTTCTATCTAAATGGAAATCTAAATACACAGAATGTGAGGTATTGGAGTGACGCAAATCCTCACCTGTTTCGTGAAACACAAACCCAATTTCCCCAGAACGTGAATGTTTGGGCAGGTATCCTGGGAAACCACATCGTTGGGCCTCTTTTTTTAAATACTACTTCAACTGGTGAGGTTTATCTGGAGCTGTTGCAAAACGCAATTGAACCGTTAATCCTTGAAATTTTGGAAGATAATCCAGATGAATTCGGCAATTTGGAAATAACATTCCAACAGGATGGAACTCCTCCACACTAGTACGGTGCAGTAAGACGGTATTTGGATGAGAAGTATCGTGGTAGATGGATTGGACGACGAGGTTCAACGGAATGGCCAGCTCGCTCACCGGACCTCACACCTTTGGATTTTTTTTGTGGGAGTACCTTAAATCGAAGGTTTACGCCACTGAACCTGACAATATTGACGTTTTAAAATAACGTATTGTTGCAGAATGTGAGGCTGTTTCCGCAGACACATTTTCAAAAGTACGAGAAGAGTTTAAAAATAGGATATTTAACGGTCAGGAAGTAAATGAAGGTCACTTCGAGCGATTTCTTCAAGTAGATACTGATTCTTAAATCTGTAATGAATATACTGAATGGAATTTAAATTTTAATGTTTACTAATGAGCCATTAAAACTGCCATAAACACAAACAAAATCAGTATCATTGAATTGGTTTTTTCGATACCTTTCAAAAGAGGTGTCGCTTGTCGTAGGGTTCCATTTAAAATTATTGGTCACAATGGCCTTGTGACGTCATCTTTGACGATTTCGTCATCTATCATCACTAGTAGGGAAGTTTATAACTTTTAATATTCAGTTTCCAAATTTCACTAGTTTATGTATAATCGTTCCAAAAATAAGAGGGGGGGAGGGGGCTTTTGAGAAGCACTGTATGAAGAGCATTCATTTTGTCCATGAGTAAACATCGAACAAGCTTGAAATTTGAAGCTCTCCAATTTGTTAATAAATTCATATGGATCCAAATCAAACTTCAAAGTAAGATTCGCAGCTTTCTGCTACAACTCATCCGATGGAGACTCTTGCTGATATATTTCTTGAAAAAAAGTCTTCGGCAATCTCTGATAAAATATGTAATCTTTTTGATTTGTTTTCATTGTAACATTTCCGACTCATCCGATAACAATCGAAATGTCCGAAGAACGACACATCCTGTTAGCATTTTTCAGGTAGGAGTTAAATGTTAATCAAGGATCCGGATCTCAGCGTCCTGAGGGAAATTCGAATTCACAAGTAAGTGTGTGTTGCTGCATGTTGTGTACAAACTGAACAAATGACCACTGTCTATGTACCTCCACTCGTGAATAAATTCGAGGGTCTTTGTTACATTTCGTGAACACTAGCTGCACCAAATTCTGCTTCATCCAGGACAATATCGCGTTGAAATTCTCGATTTGAATCCTCAAAAATGTGTTTTCGCCATCTGTAGATAATTTTTTTTATATATAACTATAAAATCGTATAGAAAGTAGGATACGGGGATCTATATTTACTTCCCAAAGGTTAACGTGGGCAATCAAATTTTTAAAGTCATACGGTTACTCACTCGTCAGGTATACAAGAAAACCATAAAAACATGAAACATTGTGAAATTTTATAACAGGACATGCATGTTGAAAAGGGAAACATTCTCAATCGAATATTGTTAACATTGTTAACAAAAACATTTCTTTCATATTAGAAATGTTTTTCGATTGAAAGAGTGTAATTCATTTAATTGCATACTAGGAAGTTTTTATTGAATAAAAAAAACTATAATTATATTTCGAAAAATTTCATAACATAAACAAAATCATTTTTTGTTAATGAAATTAATAGTAAAATTGGAACAGTTGGAAATCATAACTGAAGGTATCGAGGATTCTATATCCAAATTCACATTTTCATTTTTCATTTCCGAAGTGTTCTGTGCAATAAATGTTTGTGAGATGTTGCTGGTACTGGTAGACGGTTTCATTGAACCCAAGATTTTTTCTGCAATATTCATTTTATTTTTCATCGAATCATCTTGTATCCTTCAGCCACATATATTGACTTCCACCCTCCATGCCACTTCAAAGAAGTGATCTCTCTACCCGCATCCACTAGCAGGGTGGCAGATGATCTACGAAAGGTATGCCCAGTATATAGTTCTGGATTTGGAAGTTTCAAAAATGTTGCGATTTGTTTTCCCATGGCTCCGAATTTATTTATTCCAATTCTTTGATTGGTGCATTTACCTTTCTGATCATTAAAAAAAAAAAAAAATTGTTAATATATTACTCGGTCGTAGCATGATATATTTAATACAAAAGGCTCAGTTATGGTGAACTTCCGAACAATTTTCGTTTTGGTGTTTGGTATGGTGACTAATATAGCCGATCCAAGATCTTCCAAGTCTCCTATTTTCATAGAGTGAATTTCATTCGCACGACAGGCTCCCATGATCAGTGCAACCTAAAAAAAGATACATAAAAAATATTTCCAATTTTCGTTATTTTTTTCAATTTCAAACAGTTTGATAATTGTTAAAATCAGTGGTTGGAAAAAAAAACCTCACCGACGTGATTCGAACTCACGATTACTGCATTGAAAGTCCAGAGCTTAAGCTATGTGCTACCGAGGTGTTTGCAAATTAAAGTGATATGAAGCTATTCAAGTTCCTAACTAGGTTCTCTCATTGTTTTGCCCTGACTACGGGATGTTGTGAATTACCACACCACACCTGTAATACCAGACATTGTTCGTTAGATTGGAAAAACAGTATTAAGAGCAATCGACTGTCTGAAGATGGTCGATACTGAAACTAGGTTCTGGAGCGGCTCAGAACTAATTTCATTTCTCTCAAATATTGGAACATGGGTTGTTTATTCAGGAAGTACTACCGTTCAGAGAGATTCGAACAAAACAATGATTAAACAAAATAATAATGCACTCATAAAATGTTAAGAATGTACATATATATTTAATAAAAATTGACACAATTATCTCAATCGTTCTGTGGACGAATGATATGCAACAATATTCATACAACGAAAACGAGTGTAGCTTATTGGCAGATGATTTTGCAGTTGGCTACACAATAGCAATGATTTTACTAAAAGAACAATCTTGAAATCAATTTCCACAACGGCTAGAATAAATTCTCTTTTGAGATCTTTGTAATCTTGAAAACTATGGAGATACTTTACAGACACATACACATTTCCAAAGGTTGGGTTTGCCATAAACATAAATACAGAAAAAATTAGACTCACCCTGTTTCACCCTTATGCACTGGAGTAGTTTTTAAACGACAATTAGTTCTGTTATTATATCGAGTAATATCGCGTCAAGTTGTTATTCTATTTTATTCGCCCAGTATTCGTATAGCGCTATATGGCTAGGGATCTTCTACGAGATCGTGAACTATGGAATTGCGGACTCCCGTTGTAATATCTCTGTTCTGGAAGCGTGACAAAAATAGACAATGTGTGGAAAACTATACTATTCACTCGTGTTTTTACTTGGAGCTTCAATACTGGATTTGATTTGGCTGAGTTTGATGTTTCTGAAGTTCACTACACTGATTGGGAAACTCTCATTATTATTGTACGATACTGTACTTCGACTGACTTTTTAACCTAACTTTTGAGAATGACATGTTCTCCGGTTCACTTTAGAATACCGAATTCTCTCTGACACTTTGCACTGGCACTATGGCGGATGCATACTATATTTCTTTTCGTCTAATATAAGTGATTACTGAACGGACTACTGTTTGGAACTGAATTAACTCTTTCGGTTTCCGGCGTCTTTTATAAGATCTTCGACCTAGTAGCTAGGGGCGGGATTTAGGTAATACCATTGTTTTTCTTCTCGTTAATTGGTTGGTAAAAAACCGATAAAGATGTGGCTCGTAAAACTGATAAGGGCCTTGTTTGTCTGATATATTCATGAATAAACCGCGGTTCTTATCTATGTTATAAATGGGTAAAATTTTACTGAATGACAGGAATTTATGGTGGGCTGTCTGATGGTCGCTGAACTAATGACCAACAAGGGTGGTTTATGAGTCTAGACGTGTCTATTTCCGGTGAATTTCGAGTTTGTTTACTTCAATTAATGATGCGGGTTGGTGATGCTCGCGTTATCGAGTTTTTATTGGCTTTTCGGGTAACGATTTATGTTTTTTTTTTAACTGCCCTGTGTTTATCGACTTTGGACGGGTGCTAAATTTATGACTTTGTTTTGGGTTGTTATTGAAACTGATTTTCTTATCTGGCTGTGAATGTAACAAGTAGCAATCAATAATCTTTGTTTACCCTCCTAGATGAGTTAATTATGCATCCGGTGTACAAGGGTTACTTCTTGATAATTATTTTTAAGTGCATTTTAATTGTCTTCCAACAACAACGTATGGTTTATGGTTTAACGAACGTATGCTTATCAGCTGTTTCCGTCCAGCATATGGAGCCTATTGACCTTTTCTGTTTATCAAGTTTTCATTTAAGAATATTACGTTGTTTGGTAGCGAAGAAAGTTTTTCTGTAATTACATGGCATAACATCATTTTGTTAAGTGAACTTTTGAAAAAATATCAATTTTCTACCTTTGTCGCAAGATATATTTCGTCAGGTGCTTTGTTTATGAATGAATTTATTTCATCTGGGGTGAATGTTTGAGCCTTTCTCGGTAGATAACCATCGGATTTGCGTTTCAGAAACGCACATAATTTTGATTAACGTTCTATGTTGACGTCGTGGTTGATTAGAATGGTACTTCTTAACATTGAATATTGTGTCCAAAGCGAGGACGATTTACATTTTTCAGCTAATTGGGAAAAATATGCTAGAAGTACATTTTCCGAAAACGAATTCACATTATTTTTCTTTCGCCAATCCATGAAAATTGCATATATCGTCTCATATTTTTTTCTGGATTTATTTGGTAATAGATTTGAAGATGTTAATTACGCCGCACTACAAATTTCTGGTGGGGTACACGCGTTGTCACTTCCCGAATCCATCTTTTTCTTTTTGTTTTTCGTTAGAAACTATAATATTTTACAAAACGAACTGTCAATTCAATGATTATGACGTTTGAGAACAAGTTTGAAGTTGTTAAATTCTCAAGGCATACTTGCGAATGGAAACAATCCAAACACAACTGCACAGTAATGAGTGATTGGCTTCAAAGTGTTGAGTAATGAATTTGGTTCAACTGTGATTGGTTCGAACCTGTTGAGTAATGAATCATTACCTACTCGGGGACGAAACTAGAGTTCATTACTTATCAAGAAATGGTCATATAAATGACGCTTTTTTAAATAGTCATAGAAAAACTTATTTTATACGTTTTAGTGCACGATTTAAATGAAAGCTTGTCTTTAAAAAGTTTTTTTATTAATTATTTTATTATATGAATACTTTTCTAAATTTTTTTGATGCGAACTAATCAATGGCTCCATCAAAATTCAGCTCTAATAACAAATCGCTGTTGATATTCAAAATCGATAGGCTATTCAAAGTATCCATCGAATTCCTAAGCTACTATCTTACTATTTTTAACACGCTTTAATTAGCTTCACTTGTAAGTAACAAACAATGTAATCAAATCTTGGAAGTCAATTTTTATCTACTTCTAATTGACGTATCGAAATGAAACTTGGTATGTATATGTAGTTTGGATGACAATACTATAATCCCGTATATTGGAGCTGATCTGATGATGGAGCCAGGAGGTGAATTGTGGAACTCTTCAGTGGCTACTAGTAAAATATGGTGAATTCACCGAGGCCGTTTTCAGCATAATTTACAATTCAGAAATATGGCGAATGCACTGGTTCTCAGTATATTCATCAAAATTCAGTCATTAATAATTTCCACCTCATGTGGATGAATCAATCGAAGACTTTTTCTCCCATAGTCTTTTATAGTCTTCTGTAGCAATATGTAGTAAAGAGTTAAAAATAAAACTATAGTTTGAAAACAAAAACACGCATATATGGCAATAAGGACAAAAAAAATTAAAATAATAAGAACAAAATAATTGACCAAACAATTTTCTTTTATGTAAAAATTTCCTAACTCGGGTCTATTTCAACTTTGTTTAAACAATTTTCAAAAGTTTAAACAAAGTTGAAATGGACCAGCGTTAGGAAATTTTCATTAATTTGAACAATATAAATGTGATTCTTAGAACCAGGAACATACAACACATGTGAGAATGCTAATAAGTATTAATTCAATCATGACGATTTTTTAATCTCATGACAGGTTCTGAACAATTTTTTTTATTTGTACATCAAAATTATATCACATACATTTTAGATAAGCACTGAAAATGGCCGTAGGCCGAAAGCGCTTTTCTTATACAGGGTGTTAGTGAATAAGTGCGACAAACTTCAGTTTGCTATATAACTTTCGTGGTCCGCAAATGTTTCGTTTTCCGAGATACGGAGTGTTAAAGTTTTACTTAAAAACTGACTATTTTTTATTGCTCTGAAACCGGTCGAGATATGCAAATGAAATTTGGTGAGTTTTGAGAGGTAGTTATTGCACATTCTTTGACATGCAATTAATAATTTTATGTTCATCATTGGCGCGCATACGGGTAATGATCTCAATTTTTTTAAAGAAAAAAATGGTACGCCACTGGGATATTTCAGATTGAAATAAAATTGTTGAATTCCTCGTTTAATTTGTGACAAAAATATCTCTTGCCTTTTTTTTGTATGTGGCGCCGTTTTTATGCAAAAAAATAAAACATCTTAACGTGTATTTGTCATTACTTTAATACATTATCTAGTAGCGATGCTAGTAGGCTACTGTCAACATTCTGTTAAATACGAATATTTCAACGAAATGTCATATTAGCGTTTCTTCATTTTTAAGCTTTTAGTTTGGTATAACATTAATGATAATGAGTAATTAATTTTTTTTTTATCGAAAAGAATGGAAAATTATACAAATGCGGAATTGTCAGACATGCATTTTGTCTATGGTCGAAGTAATGGAAATGGTCGGCAAGCTCGACGATTGTATGGTGAGTTGTATCCAGGACGTAGGGTACCCCATCACACAATAATTGCTCGTCTTCACCAACTTTGCGCGAAAATGGTACATTTAGGAAACAAACGAACTGTGCAACTAGAAGAAGCAGTTCTCGAGTTAATTGCGGAGTCACCTGAAACAAGTATCGAAAAATTGCGAACATACTGAATGTAAGCAACTTCACTGTATTTAAAATTCTTAAAGAACAGCAATTGTATCCGTTTCATATTCAACGTGTGCAAGCTCTACTACCTAGATACTTTTTTCCGCGCCTAGTTTTTTGCCATTGGATTCTTCATCAAATCGCTCAAATTCCTAATTTTTTAAATGGCGTTTTGTTTACTGACGAGGCTAATTTTGGACGACAGTGTTCACGAAATATCCATAACAATCACCTCTGGGCTGAGGAAAATCCACATGGAATCTTTGAAGCTCAGTTTTCAGTAAATGTATGGCTTGGGGTACTTGATGATCATTTAATCGGTCCATATTTCCTCCCACAACGACTAATAGGCGACTCTTACCTTAATTTCCTACAGGAAGAGTTACCTGATCTTCTTGAAGAAATTCTTCTACAGCTGAGACAACACTTCTGGTTCCTGCATGATGGTGCACCAGTCCATTTTAGCATTATTGTACGTAATCACTTAGATACAGTATATCCAAATCGTTGGATAGATAGGGGAGGTACGGAACATTGGCCTGCTCGATCTCCGGATTTAAATCCTCTAGATTTTTGCATTTGGGGTTTTCTTAAGTCATTAGTTTATCCCACTTCCGTCGAAAACGTTGAAGACCTGAGGAATCGAATTAGCCGGCTGTGAGACAATAAGAAATGCACCAGGAATATTTGCGCGAATACGACAATCAATGAGGCGAAGAGTTGAATCTTGTATCACGTCTGAGGGAGGTCATTTTGAACATTTGTTGTAGCTTTGCGCCTATTCATTCATTGGTGTGATTTTCTGTTATTGTTCTGGTTTAACGTTATTGTATTAGATAGTTCTTGATAATGTATTAAAGAAATGAAAAATACGCGTTAAGATGTTTTATTTTTTTGCATGAAAACGGCGCCCCATACGAAACAAAAGCAGGACAAATTGAACGAGAAATAAAAAAAAAATTAATCCAAAATACCTCAGTGGCGTACCATTTTTTCTTTAAAAAAATTGAGATCATTACCCGTATGTATAATGAACATAAAATTCTGAATTGCATGTCAAAAAATGCAAAATAACTATTTCTCGAAACTCTTCAAATTTCATTTGCATATCTCGACCGGTTTCAGAGCAATAAATAAATAGTCAGTTTTTCAGAAAAACTTTAATACCCCGTATCACAGAAAACGAAGCATTTGCCGACAAAAGTTATATGGCAAACTGTCATTATTTTTTCATGCATAATCACCCCCTGAAGTTTGTCGCACTTAGGGTGGGTATTATAAAACTATTTCGACAGATAACTAGAAGTTAACTTGTGGATGACGTCACATGTCAAAGTTAACTTCAAAATGTAGCAGTTAACTTTATCGGGTGGAACGGGTGTCGGTTAAAGTTAACTTTGTAGAAAATGGTGGTTTTCGATCGTCGACAATTCTCCTGCTCCTGTCAATATTGCATATATATGAGTCATATAACCTCAATTTTATTGTTTTGATTTTTCGATTTCGCAAAATGTTAGCAAACGATATCCACGTTATTTTTGAGGAACTTTTGACCGATGATGAAGAAGATGCTGTGAATATTGTTGAAGCCCTTCGGCGACAAAGGATATTTAGGAATCGGTTAGACCATTTCACCTTGTGGAAGAAAACATAATTTAAAAACCGATTTCGACTATCAAGAGAGTCTGTACGCTTGGTAATGGGGCACATTGAAGCAAATTTACAAAGACCAACTAATAGGTCAGCATTTCTAGTACCTATTTTAATTCTTGTAGAATTATACATATTTTTAGAAATCATCCTATATAGCCAGTAACACAAGTGTTGATTACACTCAGATTTTATGCAACTGGTTCATTCTTGGTAGTTGCTGGAGATTTTGGAGGTATTCACAAGTCAACTGCTAGCAGTGTTATTAGAAAGGTCACATGGGAAATTTGTTATCCTCTATTTACATAAAAATGCCAGAGACTTTTTGTGTAGTGTTATTCATTTCAAGACTCTAGTGAAGTGGTGTATTTAAATCTTAAGACATTATCATTTGCGAAAACTCTCTTTGAAGGAGACAAAGTATGCTCTAAATTGCTTGCAAAAAAATCTTTTTCGGAGTTTCTGTAAGCTTAGTGAAGTCATCGGGATTTATTTTGAAGAAATGTTACACATTATTACTTGTGAATATTCGAATTAAAAATAAAACTAACAAAAACAGTTTTTTTATTTCATTTAAAACAAACAAGATGGTGTGAAAATGTGTCCTTATCACCTAGATAAACATATATAGTCACTCTTTTTCCATACTGTATGAATAATCTTCGGTATGTCGAATAATATATCTTTTTTCTCTTCACTCTCTTTTCTTTCCTCTCAATTAACTCTCTTTGAAGGACATTTTTTACTTTTTTTCTTGGCCACAGACGACACAGGAAGATTTTGGAAAGGGAATGTATTCGTCTTCAAAGGTTCTCTTCTTCACTTTTTTTCTTGGCCACACACACACAATAGTCAACATAATATTCACCAGGTAAACCAGAATTTCATCGAATCAACAATCACAAGAGATTCGACAAGTTCTAAGTGTACAATGGCTAAAATCATATTAACATTAATGTTTCGAAAAGTAAACAATGTGTCATCACCTAGATATACATGTAGTGATATTCACTAAAATGACTTTTTAAAAATAAACTTTATTTTATACTTTGGTTACAAAAAATGATTTTGAATATGACAACTATTCGAAGTGCAAAATGGAAGTTTGAGATAGAAGTGACGTTCTTCGGTTCTTGGGATCCTCTTATAGATGCGGTGGTGCTGACTCAGAACTGAGCCTTGTTTACGGCTTCTGGAGCGCAGGTGGATAAATGCCGACTTGGCTTTGTCCTATTTGCTCTTGCAACAATGTTGCAACTGCGTTGTGGAATTACTGCGTAGAATGCCTGGATTTTTGGATATAACATACATTCCATTCCATACTGTATGAATAATTTTCGGTATGTTGAATATATCCCTTTTTTCTCTTCTTAACTCTGTTTTCTTTCCTCACAACTCTCTATGAAGGTTCTGTTTTTCACTTTTATCTTGCCCACAGACGATACAGTAGGATTTTGGGAAGGGACTGGATTCTTCTTCAAGAGCCCATCGTCTGTCTAAAAACTCGCTCAATCCTAGATTAGTCTGCACCAGAACGTTACGTTAATTTTCTCATTGAAAATGATGAAAACTTATTCCAGTACAGCAGGATCGTTTTGCCAAGAGAAAAATTGTAGGTTACCTTTTTGCCTTCTTCTTCTTTTTATTAAAAAAATGGTACCTTTATAGAACTGACATTTTGAAGCTCAAGTTAACTTGACCGATAAAATTAAAGTTAACTTCAAAACATGTTTATAATACCGGCCCTTATTCAATAACACCCTGTATATACAAAAATTTTAAACGAAATACAGAATTTTAATTTTCGACTTAAAAATATCTTACTTTATCTATATCTAATTTTTTTACAATAAAGATAGAAAAATTATTTGATTGTACATTAAAATATTAATTTCTAGTGGAAATGTTTGGGATAGTTGATAAAGATCATTTGAATATTCATTAAAGAGCATCGGACCCAGATACCATGAGATACCAAACGAATGTTTTTTTGCTGATTTCATCACCTATCGATTTCTATTACCGAGATAGTTTTTTAATTACCCATATGATGTTCTCCTGTAACCAAGTCCATCCAATATTTCAAGTAGGTAAAAATAGCTGGAGAATTATTATCAATATATTTACTAATTCTTGGTATCAGATAATTCATCGGTCCACGACAAAATGTATTCGATTCAGCCGAGAGCATTTTCGTGTTGAAAGTGAAACGGCAATATAGTTTACTCCCGATCATTACCCAAATTAACCATTTATCGTAGTTAGCCACGCATTCGGCCATTGTTCATTAACCACCAATACTATTTGCTCCATTATGGGCAAATATTTTTGGGGACGCTCCTCACCCATAGCGGTCGTTTATTATCGAATTGACTGACGCTTAATGGGATTCGGTTGATTCAATTACCAAAATGAGGTTTCGTTTTTTCGCCGGCGTGAAAAATGAGCTGGAACTCTAATGATTTTAATAAATGAAGAACGTTTCGCTGAATATCTCGAAAACCACATATTTTGTTTATAATACTTTAAAACCATTCGTGGAGTTATCTCTTCAAAGAAAAATGCCCAAACGAGATCTATGATCATGTTTTATAGCATACAGGGTTGAAAAAAATAATTCCTAAGGGTAGCAAAATGATGGATATTGATCACTCACCCTCTGAATTCTGGTCCGTTAACCGATTCTATCAGGCATAACTTTCTGGGTTCTTCGATTTGGATGATTCTTTTTTTAATAGATAGGGTACACCTCATTGTTGATCATATTCGGATTTCGAATGAAATTATCCACCCTTACGGGTAGAAAAATAGGGGATAATTGATTTTTCACTTGTGAACATTGGCACACATATGTAATTGACAATGACATATCGCTATTGTCATTATTTTTGTTCTCCTACATCCGTCACAATCATTATATTATATGAGAGGATGGAATGATATACAAAGTAATGGAATAAACTAACCAGAACAACAAAAATAATTTATATTACAACAAATAGTAAAAGTAGATAATCATATTATTTAACTGGTAATAGTTGAAGTAAGATGGGTAAGTAAGTATTTTGGAAGTAATCAAAAAACAAGTAGGTAGTAATTAGAGATTTCAGCCACAAAAAATTAAAAATAAAAACTTTTTAACAAAAAATTAAACCGACGAAATACGGAACTCAAAAGTAAAAAATAAAATAAACCTCCTTAGTCTCAATAACTAAGCTCCTAAACTAATGTAAGTAACTAATTTTGAGTCGGCGCCGAACGAACAATCAAGTCAAAAATAGCTTTATTGTTTAAAAATATAAATTTTGTAACAAAGCATGACAAAAGAACTTAAATAAAACATAATTAAAACATTATACCTCATAGTCATTGTTCAAATTTATAAATTTTTCTAGCAGAGCAGTCAATAGAACATATAAATGAAAACCTATAATTAAAAACCTAATTAAGACACAATACTATTTCGTATTCACTTACACACATATATGTATATATAAATCTATAAAAACAACAACAAAAATAATTTCAGAGAGAAGATAAAAACTCTTCGACGAAGATCATTAAATTACTTCAAAAAAATTATCAGAATGTCACCGCGCAACTCGATGCCATCATTTTACGCCTTACCTAATTCATTTGCTTGTTTGTTTGGTGCCGACTCAAAATTAGTTACTTACATTAGTTTAGGAGCTAAGTTAATGAGACTAAGAAGGTTTATTATATTTTTTACTTTTCAGTTCCGTATTTCGTTGGTTTAATTTTTTATTAAAAAGTTTTTTCCCACCGTTCTTCAAATTTTAATGAAGATAGTTCCTGTCGAAAAACGCCCAGTCCTATAAATTCCTGTCAGAACAAGCTAGAAAACCCTACACTGTTTACACAGGGTGTTATGTAAGTACGTGGCCAAACTTGAAGGGGTAATTCTTTGAGTAATTCTAAGACCGGACCTTACAAAAATTGATTTTTTTCTATGGGGATACATTAAATGGGTTGTCTATCAAACTTCGCCTACAACTCCTGAAAATATGAAAGCAAGAATTCGTACTGCTTTCAGGGGCACATATGGATACTAATTTCCGAAACTGATTGAGAGTGTATTGGTGAAAATGGCAGGCACATTGAACATTTGCTGCATTAATTATTGTTATTTTCTGTTAGATTCGAATGAATATGATTTTTATGCAAAGTTTAATTCCATATATGATACCAAAGGCGAACATTGTCAATATTTTCTGTGGAAAAATATCCATCTTTTGGATGTAGAATATCTCGGAAACGAGTTGTTGTAGGTACACGACATGGAAAATGAAAAGTGTGGAGTTATTAAAAAGGAGTTGATTTCAATGAAAATATACAGGGTGTTCTAATTGAAAAAATCAAAATATCGATGTTTGAAAATGGCTAAATTTGTGTTGTTGTATCGAACATCCTGTACAATTCATTCCAAATTCTTGGTATTCTCAATGAACATCATCATATCGACCAACGATTCCCCAATTATCTTTACTAAATATTTCGAAATGTGAAATAGGTAATTTTTCGAAAAAAAGTCTACAAAATAGATTTCTTTTGAATGACTCGGCAACGCCGCAACGGAATTAAAAATTGAAAAAATCGTTGAGCAGCCAATGGAACAGCCGATCGGAATACATGAAAATATACCGGGTGTTTCATTTGAAAAAGAACAACTTTGGTTAGCCACGCATGAATGATGCACCCTGTAAGAATGAAAATTAATTTGAAAGGTGGTCTTAGATGGTCCCTTTGACAAAAAAAAAATATAAGAAATCGAAATATTGATACATTAAGGAGCAATGAACCACGGGAATCCTGTTGACTCACCCTTTATTTAGGATCGATTTCATTTTCATAACTTTTTCGCCACGGCCGATGTCGTATATACACCAGAAAACACGAAGCACATTTGGAAAATGGCGTGGCCCTTCAAATAAATCCCAGCCTATCACGCAACCCAATAATAAACACTCTTACTAATGGCTCGGCTACGTAACTATGTCTCCCCTGTCAAAAATACGATTTGCATAAGTTGAGTCGTAAGGGCAAAACATGTATCGCAGATGCTTATCTTTTGATTAAGGACTCATAAAATGCGAGAAACGAAAATAACGGCCAGCTCAGAATGACTTTCTGTTTTGAATACGGAGAAGTGCTGATAACTCGGTATATGTTGTCTCGATTTATTATCACAAGCTTGAACGTTTCAGGGATCGTATTGTTTGATTTTACAAGTAAACTAGCTCCCGCTTCGTCTACGGATATTTCAAGGGGGAAAATTTGTTCATGTAGTTTTGTTTTCGATGCAAAAATAAGGGGAAAACTTCGTGACTATAGTCTATTTACGTTAAGCAGAGAATGACGTCATTTTTGGTAATTTTGTATATACAACATAACAATGTTGATAATCCCAATGAAATGCGTTGAATATCGATGAAACTAGTAAAATTTAATTTTAAAAGTTGCCAAACTGTTGGTAAAATTTTAGACGTTGCCGATTCCAACACTCAAGAAAATAGCCTGTGTGAAAACAGCATCTAAAAGATAGCAGCCAATTTGCCGAAGATTGCCGAACGATCAGTGGCGTCGGACTTGAAATTTATTTGGGGTTCAGCGAAGATGTAAAAAGTATTATCCTCATTTTCTCCTTCACAAAACGGAAAATCGTAAAATACTTATGAATTCCTTTAAGGATGATTCCCAACACCTTTTAATCCAAAAAATGATAATTCTGCAGCATGGTGGGATTATAATGTGCCAAGCTGAAAACTGTCTCAACGAAAGTGGATACATATTATTCTCCCTTATACATAGAAACATTTCGTGTGAAAAAAAAATTGCATTACTTGCAGAGGGGGTAAAATACCAACCCCAATTAAAAAAAAAATTTCGGGGTTAAGACCTAAAACTGCCCCAACGAAAGTAATAACAGATCATTTTTGACAATGCAGAGAATCAATTGGCGTTGAAAAACATTCTTGCATTACTTGCAGAGGGGGTAGAATACCAACCCTAATTAAAAAAAAAAACGATTTCGGGGTTAAGACCTAAAACTGCCCCAACAAAAGTAATAACAGATCATTTTTGACAATGCAGAGAATCAATTGGCGTTGAAAAAATTCTTGCATTACTTGCAGAGGGGGTAGAATACAACCCCAATTTAAAAAAAAACGATGGGTGTAAGGCCTAAAACTGCCCCAACAAAAGTAATCACAAATCATATTTAACAATGCAGAGAATCATTTGGTGTAGAAAAAAATTCTTCTTACTTGCAGAGGGGGTGACCATCCCCGTGAGTATTCTTGAAAATGGAATAAAGTAAAAAAATTGCCCAAGAATTCTCAACGCAACATTTCCCCACAAGATAGTTTTATCCATTAATAAAAATGATACGTACGAACTTTCGTTTGTACAGTTTTAGGTCTTACCCCCGAAATCGTTTTCATTTGGGGTTGGTATTTCACCCCCTCTGCAAGTAATGCAATAATTTTTTCCGACACAAAATGATCCTCTGCATTGTCAAGAATGATCTGTTGTTTCTTTGGTTGGGGAAGTTTTAGGTTTTAACCTCGAAATCATTTTTTTTAAATTGGAGTTGGTATTTCACCCCCTCTGCAAGTAATGCAAGAATTTTTCTCTACACCAAATGATTCTCTGCATAAGGAAGAATAATATGTATCCACTTTCGTTGAGACAGTTTTCAGCTTGGCACATTATAATCCCACCATGCTGCAGAATTATCATTTTTGGATTGAAAGGTGTTGGGAATCATTCTTAAAGTAATTCAAAAGTATTTTACGATTTTCCGTTTTGTGAAGGAGAAAATGAGGATAATACTTTTTACATCTTCGCTGAACCCCAAATAAATTTTAAGTCCGACGCCACTGATCGTTCGGCAATCTTCGGCAAATTGGCTGCTATCTTTTAGCTTCTGTTTTCACACAGGTAAGAAAATATTGGTTTGAAGTTATCCATAGATTTCTAGTCACACATGCTGACGTAGTGGAAAATTTAAATATGTGGCTGGGTTACATATTTATCACCAGCCGGACTAAAAATCTGTGGCCGGAAATATTCAACATACATATGTGATTTCAATATCATCATGATATCAGTCGATATGAAACCTGGAATTATGTCAATTCAAATTATGAAAGGGACATTATAAGATGACGTCACTTTTCTACGGAAATGTTTCAGTCATAGTGTTTTTGAGAAAATGATTTTTTCATTGGGCATCGTCAATTCTTCACTCCCTTCGTTAAATCAGAACCCCAAGATGTGTGTTCATGAACAGCATGAAAATGATAGAAAATTTCATGTTGATTACACTACGGCAATCAGCAATAAATTCTCTCTAATTGGTATGATTTTCATGAACGCACATCTTGGGATTCTGATTTTACGAGGGGTGTGAAGAATCGACGTTGCCTGATAAAAAATAATTTTCTCAACAAGAAAATGATTCCACTACGATGATTGACATGAAATTATCTATAACTGGCGTGATTTTAATGAACATCTTGGAGTTCTGATTTTACGAGGGGTCAAAAGAATTGACGTTACCCGATAAAAACTAATTTTTTCGAAAACTATATGGGCGACAAAGAAAATGATTCCACTACGACAATTGACATGAAATTCTCTATAACTGGTGTGATTTTAATGAACGCACATCTTGGGGTTCTGATTTTACGAGTGGTTTGAAGAATTGACGATGACGATTTTCTAGAAAACTGTGAGGGTGACAAGGAAAACGATTTCACTACGGTAAACAACATCAAATTCTTTATAATTGTTATGATTTCAATGAACGCACATCTTGTGGTTCTGATTTTACGAGGGGTGAATTAGAATTGTTGTTACTCGATAAAAACTCATTTTCTCGAAAACTGTGAGGGTGACAAGAAAAACGATTCTACTACGGTAATCAATATGACATTCTCTATAATTGTTATGATTTTCATGAACGCACATCTTGGGGTAATATTTTACGAGGGGTGAAAAATTTTTGTTACTCGATAAAAAAATAACTTTCTCGAAAACTGTAAGAGTGACAAGAAAAACGATTTCACTACTGCAATGAACATGAAATTATCTATAATTTTTATTATTTTCATGAACGCACATCTTGGGGTTCTGATTTAACGAAGGGTGTGAAGAATTGACGATGACCAATCAAAAAATCATTTTCTCAAAAACACTATGAATGACAGAAACATTTCCGTAGAAAAGTGACGTCATCTTTTGATGTCCCTTTCATAATATGAATGACATGATTCCAGGTTCCATATCAACTGATCACGATTATATCGAATGCTGTTGAATTCCAAATCACATATGCATGTTGAATATTTCTGGCCTCAAAGTCGTATTTTTCCCATATTACTTGATCAAGGATGAAGCGATTTACACGATCCATGGCATTCTAGATCGAAAAATCTAAATTGGAATAAAAATAACTTTATCTGTCAAATATTGAAAGTGAGGTGTTGGATATAGAATGTCATTCTCGATCGAAATAAGTAAAAATATATAGGATGTCCCATTTAAAAATCGAAAGTTGAGGTAATTGCCGGTCAAACCGAAAGTACGGCAAAGCAAGTGAATATGTCAAAAAATTTAAATTGAACTATAATACACAACCCCCAAATTTCGTTTTTCTATCTTCCATAATAAAAAAGTTCTCTGTATTTCCTGTAAATAAAGTTTTTGGAACATAGTTCCTTATCGCGCGTCGCGAAAGAGGGCTAGACGGAATAAATTAAGACCAAAAGTTGTAACGCGACTTTCGCTATGGTTATAAGCCGTGCGGCGTGCGCGTGTTTCTCTGTCTGTCTCTCTCTCTCTCTCTCATAGAAAGCAAGCCAATTATTTTCGTTTCGTCTTTCTATTTCACATTGAACAGTGTGGTGTCGCGACGATTATTTTTGTTGAGTGTATACAGGTTTTTTGTACATAATAAATAATAAAAAATAATAACAATAATGAATCCTGACAGTGTTTCTGCACAAGTTCCGGATATTGCTGATGTAGTTAGGTAAGTAGAGATTTTATACAGACAATAATAAATGCTTATGTATTTTTAGCAAGTACGCATTATAACCTCTCTTTACTATTGTGCTAACCAAGTCATACGCGTTATAATCTCTCCATTATTGTGTGTTTAGCAAGTGTCATAACTTTAATAAATTTAAAAGCAAATTATATTTTAATATTACAATATCAATGCGTATGTATTTAGCAAGCCGTGCGTGTTCTAACCTATACGCTGTTGTGTTTACGAAGTCGAGAGAGTATATATATATATACACACTCTGTTGTGTTTACAGAGTCCCGAGCATCTATGACGTGTACGAAAGAATAGACAGACAGAGTGCATATATATATATATATATATATATATATATATATATAATTTAGAAATAACGACTGAAAATTGGTATGAACAGTGGGGAATAACGGGGATCTTCAGTCAGCACAAGTGTTGAACTATGAAAAACTCTTTAATACGATGGACCGAGCTTTCGTTTCAATTTTGAAAACTCTTCAGGGTCCTAAAATATGTAAATGACATATTGTAAAAAAATACTTAAAATGAAGGAAGTACTTACAGTAATCTGAGTGGATGATAAATGAACATTAACTTTAAAGAAAAAACGTAAAATATGTAAAAATTTGTCGGAATGGTGTTATATCTTTGACGCTTCGAGTGACATTGAAGGATTTGAAATGACAACCTATGATTAATCGTCAGAAAAATATAAAATATGTAGTGGGTGTGTTAATGTTTATATTATATTCTTTGAGAATCATCAGTTTTAATCCATTTGTAGAAAATAACTGTAGATTTAGCTAAGATTTTCGATATCTGTTTTTTTGTTCATATTTTGATTGGATTTATTAATTTCAATCATTTCAAGAAATAATTTTTTAGAGAAATTTTTTTCTCTGAATGTAAAACTTGTGCTTCCTCGAATTATATTTTATGGCCAGTTTCAATAGCATGTTGAGCTAATGCACATGACTTCTTGTTGAGTCTTATATCACTTCTGTGAGAGATAATACGATTATTTAAAGTTCTTGAACTTGTACCAATATAGTTCAAATCACAGTTGTTACATGGTATGCTGTAGACAACATTTGATTTCTTCAAATCTGGTGTGGGATCTTTTAACCTCGTATTTAAATTTCCAATAGTCTTGATATTTTTTTGTGAGATTTTTATGTTACTTTTATTCTTGAATAATTTAATTATATTTGATGATAGAATTCCTATATTAGGAATTGAAAAATAAATTATCCTTTCATTGTTATTTTCTGAATTTTGATTATTTGTGTCATCATTATTAATTTGTCTATCAGAGTTGGTATTGAAAAGAATTCTATTAAGAAGTTTTTTGGGGTAAGAATTATCTAGTAAAAGATTATTTCTTGAAATGATTGAAATTAATAAATCCAATCAAAATATGAACAAAAAACAGATATCGAAAATCTTAGCAAAATCTACAGTTATCTTCTACAAATGGATTAAAACTGATGATTCTCAAAGAATATAATATAAACATTAACACACCCACTACATAATTTATATTTTTCTGACGATTAATCATAGGTTGTCATTTCAAATCCTTCAATGTCACTCGAAGCGTCAAAGATATAACACCATTCCGACAAATTTTTACATATTTTACGTTTTTTCTTTAAAGTTAATGTTCATTTATCATCCACTCAGATTACTGTAAGTACTTCCTTCATTTTAAGTATTGTTTTCACAATAATGTCATTTACATATTTTAGGACCCTGAAGAAGTTTCAAAATTGAAACGAAAGCTCGGTCCATCGTATTAAAGAGTTTTTCATAGTTCAACACTTGTGCTGACTGAAGATCCCCGTTATTCCCCACTGTTTATATATATATATATATATATATATATATATATATATATATATAAAATATTATTATAACTTAAAAAAAATAAAAATTATTACAATTCCTTTACTAATTAATCGAAAGGAACTTCGTTCCATCCGGGTGTCCCTTGACACCTCTCAAGTTTTTTATTATTATTATGTGCGCAATGCGTATATCCATCCCATTCTTAGTCAGAGTTCAAGCCATTTCGAGATGCAGTTGACAACTTAAACATTGTGAAACTCTTGTACAAAAACAGTTTTTTGAATTTCTCATTACAAGCTATAGTATCATTTCACCCAATGAGTAAGACGATCTCGCAAAAAATAACTCATCCAACGGAATGGCGGGTATAGCTCCTTATTTTTTGCTCTTCAATGATTCAGTTATCTTAATTCCAGCTCCTCATTAGTATTCCCGATATCGGGGTAACAAATGAGAGCAGAGGCCAGAAATCGTTATCGCAAACATAGAGAGTTTCAGTTTTTACTGGCACGAATGAACTTCATGGGCGCCGTTATCTTGGTCGTATATCCAAACTGTTCCAATATGGAAACCGAGCTAATTTCTACGACGTTTCCTTTGGAAATTATTGAATTTGCAGCCAGCCTATAATCCATTATGTATGATTACATAACTGGAAGAATTTGCATTATATTTCTCCGCCGATACATAATAATAATAATAATTTATTGAATCCTTAAGATCAAATACATGATATAGGATACGTCAAGAACACAGAAAGGTAGACAAATAATCAAAATACCAAAATACAAAATATAAATGTCACATATACACAGATAGAACTAACATGTTATCTCGAATTTAAAAGAAATCAAATGTAAAATATAAATGTCATATATACACAGACAGAACTAACAATTTATCTCGAGTTTAGAAATTCAGAAATGCTGTAGAAACAGTTTTCTTGCACATATTTCTTCAATTTTGATTTGAACATATTTTTGTTTTCAATTTTCCTTAGATCAGTTGGAAGATGATTGAAAAATGTAATTCCTGTATATGACGGACTGTTCTTAAATAATGATGTGTTATGAGTCGGAATCCTGATGAGATCTCCGTTTCTAGTGGAATAGTTATGATGTTGGGAAACAGTGTCGTACATGTGTTTGTGTTTCAGAAATAACTTTATTCATTTAAAAACACATGGATATGTTAAGATATTGAATCTTTTAAAATATTCTCTACAGGAATCTCTAATCTTTAGAATGAAAATGAGTCTGATGACTCTTTTCTATACAGTAAATATTCTGTTGGAGTTGCTGGAGCTGCCCCAGATGTTGATATTACAGGAAATGTGGGAGTAGATTATGGCATAATAAATATTGATTAGTTGAGTTATATCAACAATATTTTTCAGTTATAGAATGGCATGATAACCACTATTTAACTTTTTACAAACAGCATATGTATTTGCTTTCCATCTCATATCACTATATACGAAATTTCCGACAAAATTTAGTATTTTCAGATAGATTAATCACATCATCCATCACTCTTACTTGAAAATTTGTTACATACACACCGTTTTGTCTGAGTTCACAACTAAAGAATTTTTTTCACACCAGGTTGTGAATTCCTTTGACAATATATTCAATTTCCTCGGGACTGTCAGCATCAGCAGCCAAAGTTGAATCATCAGCTTAGAGAAGTATACATTGTGTGCTTATATGAAGTGGTAGATCGTTTATAAATGATAAAAAATCAGTGGACCTAACATGGAACCCTGAGGAACTCCCAGGTCCATAGAATAGAAATCAGACCTATGCTCTTCAATTTTTACAGATATTTTTCTAAGGCGCATGTATAAGACTTACCATGACAGAAAGTTACCACGAAATCCTAAAGAGTAGAGTTTGCTTTCGATAATGTTTGGGTCAATAGTATCGAATGCCTTTGATAGATCGAAAAAGAGTGCTCCAACATATTTTCCTTTATCTATAAAATCGTAAATATATTCAAAAAAATTATAGGAAGCACTTTCAATCGACTTTTCTGGACAAAAACCATATTGGTACTTTGATAGAATTTCAAATCTCGTTAAGAATGCATACATTTTGTTATAGACACATCTTTCAATAACTTTACCTATCACAGTCGGTACTGTTATTGGTAGGAAATTACTCAAGATAGATGTATCAACCTTTTTGAAAATCGGGGTCACTAAACCTCTTTTTAGGTAATTTGGAAATTCTCCTGACTCTATTGATCGATTTATAATATAAGCTAAAGGTTCAGCGATGTACACAGTCATACTCTTAATAATTTTGGTGGATATACAGTCTATTCCAACTAAGTTAGAATTTTTCAGTGAACCTATTGCATCTAGGACATCACAGCTCAAAACAGGAGAATAAATAATAGTTTAAAAAAACTAATAAACACGCTTTTATATAATATAATAATAGAAAATAAGAAAAACCATAATTTTATTTAAAAAAAAGCGTGGGGTGCATGGTATTGCCTCGGGCAGCAATTACCTGTGATGTGAGACATTTCTTACTTTACTGCCCTAGGTGTGTAATGTACTATATAATTATTGATACCATGCACCCCACGCTTTTTTTTAAATAAAATGATTTTTTTTCCTATTTTCTATCTTTTTAGTCTGGTTTTCTATAAAAGCGTGTTTTTTAGGTTTTTTAAACTATTATTTATTATCAACTTTTTAGTTTAGTTTTTTATTAACGCGTGTTTTTAGTTTTTCAAACTATTATTATTATTATTGATTTTTTTTAACTATTATTCTCCAATATTGAATAGAATCGGACCATAATCACAAAACTCGCGGCCATTTTGGAGCCGCCATCTTGAATCCTTCAATTTTGACAAAATAATCATAATCTCCGACCCCAAAAACCCCCACATACCAATTTTGAATAGAATCAGACCATAATCACAAAACTCCGCAGCCATTTTGAAGCCGCCATATTGAATTTTTCAATTTTCACGAAAGAATCATAATATTTGACCCCAAAAACCCCCACATACCAATTTTGAATAGAATCAGACCATAATCACAAAACTCGTCCACCATTTTGAAGCCGCCATTTCGAATTTTTCAATTTTGACAAGAGAATCATAATCTACGACCACAAAAACCCTCAGATACCAATTTTGAAGCGAATCGGACCATAATCACAAAACTCGTACGCATTTCAAATAATTCGGACGTCTGGAAGTGGGTCAAAATCGCGCCCAAAGGAGTCGGTTACAAACAAACAAACAAATAAACAAACAAACAAACAAACGAACGAACAAACATACAAGTGAAGCCAATATAAAGCGTGTAACAATTTTGAAGCGAATCGGACCATAATCACGAAACTCGTACGCCATATTGGAGCCGCCATTTTGTTTTTTTTTTACACAAAAATTTCTTAATGCATTGTCACCGGAATTATGTACACCTGCCAAATTTCAAATAATTCGGACGTCTGGAAGTGGGTCAAAATCGCGCCCAAAGGAGTCGGTTACAAACAAACAAACAAATAAACAAACAAACAAACAAACGAACGAACAAACATACAAGTGAAGCCAATATAAAGCGTGTAACAATTTTGAAGCGAATCGGACCATAATCACAAAACTCGTACGCCATATTGGAGCCGCCATTTTGTTTTTTTTTTACACAAAAATTTCTTAATGCATTGTCACCGGAATTATGTACACCTGCCAAATTTCAAATAATTCGGACGTCTGGAAGTGGGTCAAAATCGCGCCCAAAGGAGTCGGTTACAAACAAACAAACAAATAAACAAACAAACAAACAAACGAACGAACAAACATACAAGTGAAGCCAATATAAAGCGTGTAACAATTTTGAAGCGAATCGGACCATAATCACAAAACTCGTACGCCATATTGGAGCCGCCATTTTGTTTTTTTTTTACACAAAAATTTCTTAATGCATTGTCACCGGAATTATGTACACCTGCCAAATTTCAAATAATTCGGACGTCTGGAAGTGGGTCAAAATCGCGCCCAAAGGAGTCGGTTACAAACAAACAAACAAATAAACAAACAAACAAACAAACGAACGAACAAACATACAAGTGAAGCCAATATAAAGCGTGTAACAATTTTGAAGCGAATCGGACCATAATCACAAAACTCGTACGCCATATTGGAGCCGCCATTTTGTTTTTTATTTACACAAAAATTTCTTAATGCATTGTCATCGGAATTATGTACACCTGCCAAATTTCAAATAATTCGGACGTCTGGAAGTGGGTCAAAATCGCGCCCAAAGGAGTCGGTTACAAACAAACAAACAAATAAACAAACAAACAAACAAACGAACGAACAAACATACAAGTGAAGCCAATATAAAGCGTGTAACAATTTTGAAGCGAATCGGACCATAATCACAAAACTCGTACGCCATATTGGAGCCGCCATTTTGTTTTTTTTTTACACAAAAATTTCTTAATGCATTGTCACCGGAATTATGTACACCTGCCAAATTTCAAATAATTCGGACGTCTGGAAGTGGGTCGAAATCGCGCCCAAAGGAGTCGGTTACAAACAAACAAACAAACATACAAGTGAAGCTAATATAAAGCGTGTAAGAATAGAATGTGCTAGTTTCATACATTGAAGTATAATCGTTGAATACTTTCGAGCCGAAGTGTTGCTCATATACAGATCAAACAGAGATAGAGAGAGAAGAGGTTTCAATTTATTTATTCATATACATGGTAATCTAAACTCTTGAAAACCCGTGAATGACGAGTGTATTCTGCCATTTTATAACAAATTACAGTGTTAAAAAATATAAAAAATAAAATTGAAAAATATTTTTTTGTAAAACTCGCCCAAATTTTGGGATCCGCGAAGTTTTGGTGGAAAAAACATGTTTTCTCATATTTTCTATTCCGGCTTATTGGAAACAAATTTCAAAGGAAAAATCTGTTTATTTTTTTATGGACTATCAACTGTTAGCGGTTGTGCAAGAGTTTAGATTACACCCTATATCCATACATTCACAGACATTTCTGTAATAGAGAGTTCAAGAACTATATGACTATGTTGGATTCACCTGAACTCGGGAAAGCTGAAGGCGGATTTCCACCAAACAGACAAAACAGCAACAGAACAGAAACTCATGTCGATCTCAACAAAACCGCAACTTTTCAGAAACATTTTGAATACAGGAGTTGCCGGCGATTGTTTCTGTTGTGTTTTCGAAGTCCCGGTCGAAGGCGGTTTAGTTCATCCATTATCAATTGCAAAAGCATATAAAACAAGTTTCCCAGTCTTGGCAATCTTTGCGCAGCAGAGGCGGAGATAACTAATTTTATTTGGATATTTAAATATTTAAAAAATACGTCAAAATAAAAAAAATGCCATAAACGAGGAAGTATGTATTACTAGGCAATCTGGTCATCATTATTCCATTTTCCCATGGTCGAAAAAGCCATATTTTCCAACAAAACACATCACAACTATAGAATATTTTAAAACATCTTTCGATCCCAGACCAGAGACGCTACTGGCTTTCATTTACTCAGACTTCCTGAAACTGGTTATTTATTAGTCTCAACGTATAGACACACCTAGAAGCATTATCATTGGCTTGCGGTCACTCAAACCCACGTTAACTATCGGCTCTTTTGATCTTCTTTTAATCTACCGTTCGTCGACGGAAAATGTTTACGACTAGTACACATTATTTTTCGTTCCGTTTCTTCGCATATACGGTTTTGTTAGCGAAGTGAGTTTTTGATTTGCTCCCTATACAAACAGCTTCTGCAATTCAAAATGGTTAAACTTACCTACTTTTATAAACACTTCGCGCGCCAAGCTTTTTAAAAACAAATAATTCAACAAAGCGATGCCTTAAATTTATTTTATACGTTAAGTTCACGGCTTACATATAAACTTGTCTTTGAAAAGTTTTTCATTGGTTATTTTATCTTTTGCTTTTTAGTTAGTACGCCTGTTCATTTCTAATAGACCATCGTTATTACAAGTTCTCTCCACAAACTCCTCCGTCATCCTGAAGTCGCCATCTTGAATTGATAGATTTTGACAGAAAATTCAAAACCTCCGAACCTGAAAACCCCTACATACCAATTTTGAATGTAATATGACCATAATCAGAAATCTCGTCCTCCATCTTGGGGCCGCCAACTTGAATTTTTAAATTTTGTCGAAAAATTCATAATTTTCGATCCCGATAACTCCCGCATACCCATTTTGAATCGAGTTGACTATTATCACAAACCTCGTTCCCCATATTGGGGCCGCCATCTTGAATTTATGAATTTCGACAAAAATTTCATAATTTTTGACCCCGAAAACCCCCACATACCAATTTTGAATCAAATCGCACCATAATTACAAAACTCGTCCGCCATCTTGGACCATCTCGTATTTATGAATTTTGATGAAACATTCATAATTTCCGACCCCGGAATCCCCCAGATACCAATTTTAATCAAATCGGACCATAATTACAAATCTCCCCATCTTGGCATTTTGTTTTTGTTCCAACAAATCTGGGGGCAGCCATTTTGAATTCATGAATTTCGACAAAAATTTCATAATCGCCGACTCCGAAAACCCCCACATACCAATTTTGAATCGAAACGGACCATTATCACAAAACTCGTCCGCCATCTTGAATTCATGAATTTTGACTCGTCCTCCATCTTGGGGCAGCCTTCTTAAATTTATGAATTTCGACAAAAATTCCATAATCTCCGACCCCGAAAACCCCCACATACCAATTTTGAATCGAATCAGACCATCATCACAAAACTCGTTCGCCATCTTGAATTCATGAATTTTGACAAAAATTTAATAATATCCGACCCCGAAAACCCCCACATACCAATTTTGAATCGAATCGGACCTTAATCACAAAACTAGTCCGCCATCTTGGATCCGCTCAAATTTATGAATTTTGATAAAAAATCATAATCTCCGGCCCCGAGAACCCGCCAGATACCAATTTTGAATCAAATCGGACCATAATTACAAATCTCCTCCATCTTGGAGCCACCATTTTGTTTTTTTCTCTAACAAAAACTCTATAATGCATTGTCACCGGAATTATGAACATCTGCCAAATTTAAAATCAATCGGATGACTAAAAGTTTGTCAAAATTCACTTGCAAGATTTGACCCTAACGTACTAATGAACTAACAAGTTAAACTAAATAAAAGCTTGTTTTCTTAAAACTTCAGCACCCTGTAGTTCAGAAGTTAAGACCTATAGGACATATGTTCATATGAAGTTTTTTTCTCAAAATGGACCCAAGAATAACCATAAATATTAGCATGTTATTAAGAAACACCCTGTATTTTTTTAAATTTAGTAAATATACAGTAAAACTGAAAAGAATACAAAAATCCAACATGAATTGCATAATTTTATCATAATATCATGTGAATAAAAAAAAACAATAGCTGCTGTTCTGGTCTGAAATTAATTAAAAAGTTTAATATACGTAGAATAAATAATAAAAGGAATATTATTAAATATGAAAATATAAATGAGAAAATAAAATAAAAGGGAGTTGATGTAGTAGATGATTGTTGTTAATAAAAATGCATGTATTTTTTTAACTATTACAGCAATTGGTTTGATAAAAAATAAAAATTGTAGACTTGTTTCTTAATAAAATCGTTTTGAAAGTTTGTTGCTGTAGTTCAAGATATAGACCATGAAAGATCGCATCGCAAAATAAAAAAGAAATAATCGATTTTAATAAACAAATGCATGGAACTAAGATACACAATAGTTTTGGGCTCATGCGGAATATTAATTTATTATCTATAAAATCGTCTTGGATGTCCATCACCGTATCTCTGATAGTTTGAAAGATATAGCCATTAATAACTAAATACGTCAAATAGCCGCTTTTATTTTTTATGATTTTTTCTTCTTTACATTTAATTGCATATGGTTGTTTTTATTTTTTCTGAATCTGAAAAAAACATATTCTACAATTGTTCATAACAAACTGTGTTTATTTAATAAACAAATCAAATATGAATAAAAATTATTATTTTTTGTGTCTTGTAGAGAATCCCAAATTATTAATTTCAAGACGAAAACTTAATCTTTATATTTTGTTTACATAATGAAAAAATAAAAAAATGTTCTAAAACAAAAATTAAGAACATGGACGTGTAATAGTATATTATTCAACGAGCGGTAATGTAGGTCATAACTCACGCAGATGAAGTTTGCAGCACGAGCCGCAGGCGAGTGTTGTAATTCATCAAGTGAGTTATGACCGTTACCGCAAGTTGAATACTATACTTTATCTACGACTATAACAATAAATACTAAGATACAAGAGAAAGAACTTTATTCACAAATCTTAATAGTTACCTATAACAATGCTATAAAAATGTTAATTGTAATTACTCATTTATTTTATTAATAAAATTAACTGTGAAGTTTGAACACCAGTAAACTGAATATGTAGGACTGAATTATGCAAGTTCATTGTTTCATTTTGGGTTTGTTGCATATATGTTGTTGATGTACTAACTGGTTGAGGTGTTATAGAACTGTATATTTTATTTATATATATATAATTCTTTTATTCAGTTATATGAACTAATACGAATGATCATTTAAATAATACACATTAAATTTGGTCATATAAAATAAAACTAATAATAGACATGTCACTCATAAAACTACACATTAAAATTTGGTCATATAAAATAAAGTAAAACCAATACAGCCATTCCACTCATAAAAACTACACATTAAAATCAGTTGAAGAGAAGGGAGAAACATAAGTATACCTGTGCAGAATATTGAAATAGAATTACTAAGAAAAAATCTTTTTTCAAGCTCCAGCACTAGGAGAGTGAAGAAAAATTTTCAAGTTCTGTTTGAACTTGTTCAAGGAATCTGAGGATTTGATTTCTAGGGGCAGCTGATTGAATCTCTTCAGGCCTTTGAAAAATACAGATGTTTGTGTATGACTCTTTGCCACCAGTGGAATGTGGAAATCATTTCGTGATCTTGTATTGTATTTTTGAGTGATATTTTCCATTTTGAAATTTATAGAATAATATCGTTTGCGATATATCAGTAGGACGAAGATTTAAATATTTCTTAACTATGGTATGAACATTTCCCGTAACAGTGAATTTTCTGGCAATTTTTGTTTTTGTATTTGGTACACTGACCATAAAAATAGATCCATAATCTTCTAAATCTGTAATTTGCATAGAGCGCAATTCTGCTGCACGACAAGCACCCATAATGCCCATTATTGAAGCAACCTAAAATAAATTATGTAATTGACTAGATGATAAAAACGATTGAATATTGTGAGATCTACTACCTTTGTCGCCAGATATTTCTCATCAGGAGCTTCATTTATGAAATTATTAAGTTGTTCTGGCCTAAAAGTTTTTGCCTTTTTAGCTACATGTTTCTCTGATTGACGTTTAAGAAACGCGCGTTATTTCAAATAATTCTCTATAATGATTCCATTATTTATGTTGAGTGTGCTTCTTAGCATGGAGTAGAAAGTCCATAGGGACGATGCTTTATATTTAGTGCTAAGTTCACTAAATTATGCCAAAAGTACATTATCTGTGAACGATGACTTAATGTTCTTGCTGCTACACCAATCTTTAAAATTTTTGTATACACCTTTATATTTGTTTTGGGATTTTTCGGGCAATAAATTCTGTATGGTAACATTAGCTACTTGTCTTATTTCTGAAGGTGTACATAATAATTCATCTTCACTATCTGAATTCATCTTTTTCAGCACAAAATTCAGAATAATTAGGTATTAACTTAATTTGAAAACGTCAAAATGATTCAAGTGACATTACTCCCCTCAATAACAATAATGGACTGTTCCCTTTCGGCCAAACGGCTTGTACAGAAGAACAGAGCCACCTTGATATTCGGTTCGTAAATAATTCCAAGAATATTTTCCGATTTATTATAGTGAGTTATTATAACTCACGTTGTTTGTTTATAGATACTATTAATTGCTCAGAAGCAGTTGAATAATCAATATATAATTTAATAGGAGTAGATAAATGAATATAACATTTCCTGATTTGATTTTTGCTTGACTTTTTTCATAACAGTTATGGAATTTTCTTTGAACGAGCTTTCCCTTATGATGCAATTATACCTTTCCAATCTCCCGTAATCGAACTACCAGTGAATAATTGACGATTCGCACAGAAAAACCCACGCTATCGAGAGAGTGATTTGAACCAAAAAAATTCGTTCCAAAAGGTAATTCGGGGAATATTCCAATGTGAACGAATGCATTTTAAATATTCCGAGCATCCATTTCCGGTGAATTCAAGCGCGGTCGCTACTCAATTCACAATTCACCTTTATTGACTCGTCGTATTTTCCCCTACGGTGTCGATCTGATTTTTTTATATCTGTCGGGCGACGATTGATTTTCTGAACGCAATGAATGACTTTCATCTCGTTTGATACACACGATTGGCTGCCTATGAATGTCCACGAGATTTTCGAAACGGTTTAAAGCTTGTGTTAAATGGCTTCATGAACGATTCATTCAGGTAAAGGTGGCCATACACCGGAACCAATTGGAATAATGGTTTGTATTAAAGGATGCTATGGTCGATATTATAATATGCCACAGTATAATACCGAATTTAGTGAACTCTGTTGTGACCCTTTTAAAAAAATTATGTGTTACATACAGTGCTCGTTTAAAGTCCGTTCCCCCCCTACTAATTTTTGAACCACCTAGTATATCGCAACGAAATTTGCAGGGCTTGAATGGGAGATGAAAACCTACTTTTTCATGAAAAATCACAGCTAAAAGTTTTAAAATGGCGGCTGAGCGCCATCTTCAATAAAAAAAATTAATAGGACACCCCGTATATTATTCTCTTTTCGAAATCTGCTCATAATTCTCAACAGTTTTCTCTCATACACTTTACTCCTAACTTCAATTGTTTTCGAAATATTAACGTTTGAAAAGTGACATTCCGGTTTAAAATGAAGTATGGATTTTGGTCACTTCCGGTAAAACATTTTGCTAACTAAACGTTATTATTAATTTGTAGTTGAATCACTTAATAAATTCGACTAATAAGAGGCATAAAGAGGGTTTATTAAGGATAAACAGTACCGCTTACCGGAAATATTCGAAGCCTACGAATGTGTTCTGTAAATTCACAATCAAAACAAATTATTTAGCTAAATAATTATAATTTATTTTTGAATAACATTTTTATTTAACCCCAACAATTATTTCATCAAGTGTTCAATAAAGTGCCCTATTATAAATAGCCTCTCTCACGTTGATGAAAGTCTGTTCATCTATTTCTTCACATGTATCTATTAGTCTGCGTTCCAACTCTCCTATTGTTTGGCATTCAGTGGCGTAGAATTTTGACTTCAGATACCCCCAAAGGATAAAATCTAGAGGTGTAAGATCCGGAAATCTTGGTGGCCATTCTGTACTTCCCCTGCGACCTATCCATCGCCCAGGAAAGTTCGTATCTAGGAACTCTCTAGCCATGCGATCGAAATGGGAAGGTGCCCCATCCTGCTGAAATATGATTTCACGATTTTCAAACTCTTCCTGATTGTTCAATACAATTTGTCTTATTCGAGGTTCAATTTCAGTTTCTAAAAGATTTCTGTAAAGAACTCCTGTAAGATTGCCTCTGATGAAAATCGGTCCAACAACGCGATTGCCCAAAATCCCCGTCCAAACGTTTACCGTTTTAGGAAACTGGGTATGTCCCTCCCTAAAAATATGCGGATTAGTATCGCTCCAGTATCGTACATTCTGTTTGTTCACTTTGCCATTAAGAAAAAACATGCATTCGTCTGCGAAACATACACGTTTTAGGAAGCCCCGTTCTCCTTATTGTTCTTGTTAACCACTCACAAAATTCAACCCTCCGGTCTGGATCATCCTCCGTGAGAGCATGCAGGATTTTCATTTTATAGGGATGAAACTTTTCTTTTTTTAGGACTCTTTGGACACTTTCTGAACTTACGCCACAGGATTCAGCAACTGCAGACGTCGACTAAGTCGGATTGATTACAATTTCAGCTACAATTTCTACCTTTTTTTCTTCTGAAAGAGGAGGTCTTCCTGATCTTGGAGCATCTTTCAGCGTACCAGTTGCTTGGAGCTTATTTAAAAGTTCGCGCAAATATGACCTCGAAATAGGATTCTCGGGAAATCTATCATAAAACATACGGACTGCTAGATGATAATTTCTTCCAGCTTCTCCATATATCAAAACTGCTTCGAATTTATCGTCTAAACTACGAGCCATGATCACACTTTTTATAAAAGTATTTAGGCGCTCAACGGACTATTTGACAGTTAGCAGTTCAGTTTGACAGTTAACAAGATGTTACCGCGACAACGATTTTTTCCAATGCAAACTTGATTGAAAGCAACATTAGAGTTTTTGGTTGGGTTTGAAATGACCAAAATGTCACTTTTCAAACGATAATATTTCGAAAACAATTGAATTTAGGAGTAAAGTGTATTAGAGAAAACTGTTGAGAATTATGTAGTAGGTTTTTATCTCCTAAGCCCTCCAAATTTTGTTGCGATATACCAGGTGGTTCAAAAATTAGTAGGGGGGAAACGGACTTTAGACGAGCACCGTATGTAAATTTTCGGGATAAAATAAGGCACTGCACTGTTTTAGACGTACATGTAGTCCAACCACGGCTTAACAAGCGTGGTCTTTAAAATAACATTTTGTTGAAATGGTAGCTTTTGTAGAAATGAAATACAAAATTTAACCAACAGTGAAAACACAGGAGCTTTTTATTTAATCGGATACATTTCTCTTTGTAACGAAATGATTTTGCCAATCAGTAATTTTACGAAAAAAACGACATAGCAAAATCGCGAGACTGAAGGTTGAGCGATTTTGACAAATGTCAGTTTCTCGAGCAAAAATACTGATGGAAAAACTTTTAGTCTAAAAGAAAAGCTCAAATGTTTTTTGGCCAGATAAATTAAGAAAATACAGTGACCGGCAGAAAGTACGCATCATATGGAAAATTCTCTTATTAATGAATTTTGACATATATGGATGATTGGAATCGTTTCTGCATCAAAATAAATTTAAAAAGTATGTCCCAAAACACACTTATTTGAAAAAATATCGAAAAATGTTATTCAGAAAAGTTGTTCAAAACGACATTTTATAGCTATGTACATGTTTTAAAAAAATATGAGATAAAAAAATAAAAATACATTTTTTGCCATTAAAAAAAAAATAACATTGAAAAAATACATTTTTGACAAAGAAACTCATTAGTGAAGCCAACAGTAATATTTCGAATGATATTTTGTAAAGATTCGCAAGCTATTTCTATTTTATTCCGAGAAAATTTGAACTCTGTGAATTTGCCATGTGTTCAGCAGCTTCATAAGAGGTCACTGAAATATCTCCAGGACATTATAATCCCGATACTGTTCATTATTTATAAAGGTCCTTGTATCTACACAATTTTAATTTGAATTTTTTAATCAAACAAAAAATAAATAGATTTTCGGCAAATTGTTGGAATCATGCATACCTAAAATATTATCATTGTTGATTCGTGCATCGACATATTTCCTCATGATCGAAGAGGCCATGAAACAATTGACTAATAATGCTAATATGTTATAAAAAGTTGTCAAACGATTTAGTAGTGTTCTAATTTATCCAGGTATTTTTATCGTCTTTCTAGTTTTTTTCATTGTAAAAGTTATTTCACATTTTGTTGTGCGTTAACAATAATTAGAGATGCCCCAAAGAAAAGCTAAGCTTGCAAGAAAAAATTGAGCTCGTCTTAATATGTGGCGAGCGTTTTCATGATTCCAGAGAAGCAGCAGATATATTAAATGCTAGATATCTAAATAAGAATATCCATGAATCTACTGTGTTGCGTATTTTAAACAAATTTAAAGCTACAGGCACATCACTAATGAAGAAGGTACCTTTGATGTTTTGTTATCGGTCACAGAAAATCCACAGATGGCACTATCGGAGAGGCAGGAACAAACTGGTATATCGGAAAAATCCATAAGAAGAATTTTGAAGAATAATAAATTTTGTGCATACAAACCAAAATTCACCGAAACCTCACTCGATAGAGATTTCAATGCCCGGTTAGATTTCTCATTTTGGTTCCAAGGCATGATTGAAGAATGCGAAAATTTTCCTACACAATTTTTATTTACTGATGAGGCGACTTTTACATCAAACGGTACTTTCCAGCAACTGCAAAAAGTCAATTTTCCTTCAAAATTCATGTTTGGTGCGGCATATTAGATACGCAGATCGTTGGGCCTTATATTTTTAGGGAAACCTTAAATCACGGAATTATTTTGAGTTTTTAAATAACGAGTTTTTTTATTTCTTACATGGATTACCGCTGCGAAGAAGAAATTCTATTTTGGATCGAAAGAATTGTTGTAACTTTCCACGTTGAAAATTCGAATATAACAGAATTCTGATAGTTTTATTCAGTTTTAAATGTGGTTCGTGAAATATTCTCATAAAATATCATTCGCGCTAGAGGATTTTATCGTAAAATTTTTAAAATTTTTCCTCAAGCATTTTGTCACTAGGAAATTTAACTCGTCCAATTTGCGGCCTTATTATCAAAGAATGAACCACTCAAGCTTCGCTTTCGTGGTTTAATCACTTATAATTGCACGAGAGGTTTGCATTTTATCGGGTAAATTTGGGTTGTTTAATGAGAAACTGTTGCCTAGCAATTAGACGAGAAAAACTGTCAACTATTAAAAACGCGACACCGAAAGTGGAGTGTTTTTAGGTTGACAGTTTTTCGAGTCAAATTGCTAAAGGAAACAGTTAGAATTTGAACAACACAAATTTACCTGATATCAATACAAACATCGAGTGTAATTCGGCAGGACAATTTAATGAATAAGAAATTTAGAAACATATCAATGCAAACTTTATTTATGAAACATTAAAAATAAACACATTTTTATTTGAATGTACAATTATTAAAAACGCAGTTATTGAAATTCATACTAGGAACAGTGATGTCGCTGCGGGTGCCACAGCTAATCGTTTCTGTAGTAGATGTTGAAGTTTTTTCTTTTCCCAAACGAATTGATTGAATAATGCTCTAATGATACTCTTTGTCAACTTGTAAGTATTTTTTTATTGATGAAGAATTGCTGTGTCCTGTTATTTTTATTAGAGCTTGTTCTTCAATTCCGCTTTTACTTAATTCGCTAACTGCTGCCGCTCGATTTGAGTGATTTGTAATTTTGACACGTTTGACATCTATACCAATACGTTGTGCTGAGCATTTAGTCCATTTGGAAATTTCATTAATTCCAATCGGCACATTCTTATACCAACCTTTAGAATTTTTCTTCTTCCAAAAGGGATTTGGTGTAAGAAATACTCTGTCCAATGTTATAAAAGTGTCTCGTTTTTCCATTAACTTTTTAAATAAACGCATTGGGCAAATATCTTCCTCTGAAATATTAGGCGTAATCCATTTGCTGTCACATAATTTATTGTTACCGCTTTGTCTCGTTTTCGAAAATAGAGGATTATACTCGATACGTCCAGTTTCTTTTCCATTATTTTCAATTTCAGATACGAAATAAGTGGTTTTGTAGTAAGCTGCTTCTCCTCCGCGCCAAGCTAATTCAAACGCCAAAATGTGATATAATTCTTTTTAAAGTTCTTCCGGTTCATTTTCGTCATATAATCTGGCCATTGCAAATACTTCAGATTTATTAAGAGCTGATGCACTAGATTTTCCATTTTCGGGTTGTGCTTGTAGGATTTTACGTTTAGCATTACGTGCAGCTCGTGATGAATTAAACTGAACGTCGGTGAAAGGGTTAAATACAATATTGAATTCGTTATAATATTTACTTTGTAGCATTTTAGCGGTGGTGTTCCAAATTTTTTAACTACCGCTTCTTTGTAGTCTTCTCCGTTGCCTTTTCGCATATTGAATGCCCAATCTTGCAATATTACATTCAATTTCTCGATGGAAGTATCTGGCTCAAATATATATCTTTTTGCATCGCAAAACGTAGGAAATTGTCGCCAGATTGATGATTGCGTCGCAACTGTATTAGTAGGCACACAGGTATTAACAATTTGACTGATTTCGGCGTTCGTAGACTCACCGAATCGACTCATTGTTAGTGCTTAGAAATTGTTGACAAACATGTCAAACTATTTATTTTGGCAACCAACACCGCGATAATTGATAAACAAATGAATAAGTGAAAAAACCACTAGTGCATTTGTCGCTGTAAAAGTTGCAGCTAACTTTTGCCGCTGTCAAACTGACGATTGCACTGTGGCATATGTGATTATTTATACATGAGTTGAATTGTCAGAAAAAAAGACCGCAAATCGCACTCAGTAAAATTTCCAAGCCAAATGCTTTTTCGAAAATTTCAAAAATTTTTGAGCGATAAAACCCCTAGCACTTATTATATTACTCTCGATAAAAAATGATGCACTTTTCATTAAATGACACATTTTATATATGAGTAAGTGTATCAAAGAAAAAAAAATCGAACTCGAAATGACAAGAAATCAAACCGTCAGTGCTATCAAGTAAATGGGGGTCTAAAAATCGAAGACAGGAGATCATACTTACAAGACTACGACTGCGGCATACACGACTCACACACGAATACCTCTTAAAAAATAGTGAAGTTCCAACTTGTGACGTATGCCGAACGAATATAACCGTGAAACATATCGTAATCGAGTGCATAAAATTTAAGAGAGAGACTAACCCATCAATGAAGAATATCACCATTTTTTTATTTTTACCTTACAATAAACTCTATTAAAAATTTAAAAATATGGTAAAAAATATATTTTTGATACGTCTTATAGTTTCCGAGATATTTAATTGTTTAGCTAGGCGTGCGACGACGCGGAGTCTTTGGCCGCTGTGACGTCACTTTACAACGGTCGGTCAATGCGTGCTCTGCTTCCGAGCTGTGTGTATGAAGTTTGCGTCGAAAATTGATAAAAATGTCGAATCCAGAAACTAGAAAATCGTGTATTGTGCCAAAGTGTTTGAATAAAACTACTAATGCACCCGAAAAGTTGTTTTTTATTGTTGCTTTCAGACCTAAAAGTCTGGGATGATTCGGCATTTCACTGTACAAATATCTCTTTTAACTTTTACATATCCAATAGCGTCGTCGCCGAAGCTAGTTCTAGCCGATCTAAAATAAAATGAACGTAAGTTGATCTGATATATAAAAAATAAAATACGGTACATATAAAGTTACTCTACACATGCACTCTGAATATAGGGAAAAGCTCTTCTTACGTGTTTTTGCCTCCTGAACACAAATCCGGAAAAAAAATGCGGCGGTCTCATACCGTTCCTGAGTCAGAAAACTTAAAAAAAAAAATATCTCATTTTCAAGCACCGTTTTCTCGCACAAAAATCACTCAAAATGCCCCCTTTTTTTACACCCTAAATCACTTATTTTTGGCACAACTTTGCATAAAATATCGTCGTTTTTTTTTGAAAAAATCCTCCTTTCTTACACAGTTCCAAATGAAAAAATGTCATACGTTGACAGATGGAATTTAGTAACATTGCCTTATTTTTCATGATGGTGATAAATGAATCCCCGCTAACTTTTCGAATTCAAATGTGAGCAATAGTTTCCCCTCCATTTATGTGTGCAATTGTTGTGGGCGGTGATTCATTTATTACCAACATGAAAAATAAGGCAAAGTTACTAAATTCCATCTGTCAAAGTGTAACATTTCTTTATTTGAAACTGTGTAAGAAAGATTATCGATAAAACGACTCCTCAGTAACTATGGTGTTGAAAGAAGTCCCACCCTGTTACAAATATCTACGCATTCTTCCTTCTCAGGAACTTAATGTCAAGTAAGATGTTCATAGTATCAATATGACGTACATTTATAAAACACTAGTATTTTTTTTTTTTATTGTACACCACCCAACATAATGAGAAATATGTACTTATAGGGATCAAAAGATTTATGATAAGAAGTAAAATGTTTGAAAAATAGTGGGCAACCATTAACCCGTCTATTTCAGGCAAGATATCAGATTGTCCTTTCTCAAAACCGTCATCCATATCTAATATTATACTTATAACACTATTGTAACACTGATTCACATGAAAACTCAAGTTAAAAACGTTATTGTAATCGAACATTCGATAGCAAAGCAATGATTGAGTGTACGGTGAGAACGTTGTGTTGTGAAATGACGTCACTCGAGCATGGCGCGCTCACCCAAAATATTTGAATAGAACGGAAACTAAAATTGTCGTAACTTCAACACTACTCGCTTGATTGAAATGAAACAAAAACATGTGTATTTCTAAACATTTAGGCTACACGGTCATGAAGTTTTAAGTCATTTAATAGACCCAGTGACATTACTTGGAGTACCATACTCTGATTTTAATCCATAAAATGAAAATGTCATTAACCCCATCGTATCTGTCATCTAAATTAGTATACAACAACAGTTTGCACAACTACAACACACGAAGAAGAGCTGATATACGAGTCTCAACAAAAAACAAAAAAAGCTCAGAAAACTCTATTTTCCATAAAGGCATAGTGCGTTACAATGAATTAGAGGATTTCTTGAAAACCTGCGGCACTATTACAATTTTCAAAAAAGAATTGAAAATATGTCTGTTACGCGAGTGTCACACATGATTGTCACTATTGCTCTAGCCTACCTACCCAGTTCAGAAGTTTTAATGTGTTTGAATTACAATGTTTCTACTATTGTTTTTCTATTGTATAATTTATTTCTTACATCTTTAGTGTGATATATTTGTTATACTTAATTGTGACTGTATTTTTACTTTGACAATGTGAAATTAGCTTTATGTGCTGAATAAATAAATAAATAAATAAATTATTCTTCATTAGGAAGAACAATGATTGATAATTTCAGTGACAGCAGCAAATCAAAACAATTATGTGCATTCCTCTCCGACATAAATATTATCAATGACATATAGACTGTAGAAACCACATAGTCGCTGATAATCTTGTAGATTGATGCGACTTTAAATATTGAATAAAAAAAAAAGGAAAAAATAACAGATCTCGGAAACCGCAGTAGAATATAATGTACTGTAAAATCCGACGTATTCGAAACGCCCGTTGATATTTTGAATTCAAAACACTGTTAAATGCGGAACGATTGATGTGCTTCACACGCCTCGATAATAAAAAAATTCTGGGTGATGTGATCCGCAAAAGGCGAATCCACGAATCCTACACGTAATGCTCAGTCAGCATCGTGTAGAGAGGCGGGCAGAACGAGGTGCGGAAATCTTTCCGGAGAATCTTCCAGGAATTCACACAGGCACGAATTTTGCCTTCTGGGGAGGTGAAAGCCGTGCTCGAGAATTTGGCAACGTCGCGTAGTAGTAGTAATAGTTTGTGTGAATTCTATACTTTTCCTAAATTGGCCTGGAAATTGGAGCAAAGAAAGAAATGGATAGCTGCTGTTAAAAGGAAAGTGACATACAATTGAATTTTTACGATATTATAAGTTTACACGTTTATACAAACACAGAAGTCTTACTAACCATGCCAAATCAACCAATAACTGGGAAAGTAAGGAATGAATCCAGCTGAACTCAATGTTTTGTAGGGATAACACTCTACAAAACATCTAAAGTTTGCCTAATATATGGGCTCGTATTAAAAAACTTTGGCCGTTAATTCTCAGTTGATCAACATTTCTCACATGTGCTGAAACTAATGTATTTCCTTTTATCACAGTTTGAGGTTGGTTATATTATGTTTTAAGATTTCAAATACTGTTCTTATTATAATATCCATTAGTATAACTTATAAATATTATGAATTGCACTCAAATAGCGACAATGCTGCATATTTCTTTTAGTTTTTCACTTGATTTCAATGAAAATGATCGAAACATGGCTTATCATCTGACTGTTAAATAATTCACGGGTCCCCAAATGTTGTAGTCGGTTTCAATACAAGTTCACTTTCAAGATGTTTTCCAGTTTGCAATTTTTGTTTTGGTCATCATGCTATCCAGAAATTGAAGATCGTTTTCTACACTTTGATATGCCCGGACTACAGGGTGTTGTGAACTAACACACCACACCTGTAATGCCAGACATTATTCGTTAGATTGGGAAAAAACAGTATTGAGAGCTACAGAACAAATCTCATTTCTCTCAAATACTGGAACGTTGGGTTGTTTATCCAGGAAGTACGTACCTTTCGGAAGGATTCGAAAAACAATAATTAAACTTGAAATAATAATGCACTCATAAAATGTTAAGACTGTACATATGTATTTAGTAAAATTTGACACAATTATTTCCTTCGTTCTATAGACGAATAATACGAACAATAATCATACAACGAAAAGAGAGTAGCTTATTGGTAGTTAATTTTACAGTTGGCTACAAAATCGAAATAGACTTACTAAACACAATCTTGATATCAAGTGCCACAAACGGCTAGAAATAATTCTCTTTTGAGATCTTTGTAAACTATGGAGATACTTTCACAGACACATGCACATTACAAAAGGTTGGGTTTGCCATACACATAAATACAGGAAACAAAACATTTGACTCACCCTGTTTCACACTTATTCACTGGAGTAGGTTTTTAAACGACAATTAGTTTTTATTTTATTATTATTTCTATTAATTCCGCGTCAATTGGTTATTTTATTTTATTCGCCCGGTATATTAGTATAGCGCGATATGGCTATGGTTTTTCTAAGAGATCATGAACTATGGAGTTGCGGTTTTCCCTTGACTTATCTCGATTCGGGAAGCGGTGACAAAAATAGGTTATTTGTGGAAAACTATACTGTTCACTCGTGTTTTTACTTGGAGCTTCAATACTTGATTGGAATTTGCTGAGTTTAATGTTTTCTGACGTTCACTTCATTGATTGGACTTCTGAACCTCACTTTTGAAAGAAATATATTACCGGAGTAACGACTATGATACTCGCCTACTGTTCTAAGACTGAATGACTTATAACCTCATTTCTGAACGTACTTGCTTGACTTCTGAACACCGAATGAATATTTTGATCTGAAAACTCGCGCTTTTATAACCCGTTATCGAATCACGTGATAATTGGTCTAACCGCGACTAGCAATTATAATTATCTTCAACCATAATTGATGCTTTGTTTTCTTTCTCTACGCATGAATGAATCGCGAGCTGTTATCAATACTGTTATCGAGTTAATTTTATTTGTCGGTCATAAACTAGCGAATTGATAGTGTTTTTCTGTGGTACAATTACATTAAATCCGTTTTTATGATACTTAATATCGCGCTGTGATGTAAACAAGTGGCAATCAATAATCTTGCTTACCATCGTTAATTTTTCCTAGATGAGTTATTTATGAATCCGGTGTACAAGGGTTATTTTTTGATAATTATTGTAAGTGCATTTTAATTGTCTTCCAATAACAACCTATGGTTTAACGAGCGTATGCTTATCAGCTTGTTTTCGTGTGGATGAAATTTATCTCTCCTAGTGAATTGGTTTTTCTCGCTATTAAGTTCATATTAAAGAATATTGTGTAGGCCCTTCAGAAATGAGGATTTTTCTGTAATCATGGATCATGACAACTTTTATCATTCATCAGTTAATCATCACGAATCTGAGGCTCATAGGAATAAAATAATTATTAAAAAAACTTTTTAAAGATAAGCCTTCATTCAAATGCACTAAAAAGTAAAAAATAATTGCCTTGGATGTGTGACGTAGGTTTTCCGTGAGTTATAGATTCAAAAGCTTGCCGATCAAAGTTTTCAGTTTGAATACAAAAGCGACAAGCATTTGAATCTATAACTCACGGAATAACCTACGTTATACATCCAAAGCAATTATTTTTACTTTCTAGTGCATTTGAATGAAAGCTTGTGTTTAAAAAAGTTTTTTTATTAACTATTTTATTTCGTCTTAATCTATGCATTTTTGTTAAAGCATCGTTATTATGAGGGTTTTTTTTTCTTGTAAGTTCTGAGGTATCTAGTCCTTTAATGAGGAGGTCATCTTATATCAATAATCTTCGACGAAATTCATAATCTCCGACCCCAAAAACCCCAACATACCAATTTTGAATAGAATCGGGCCATAAACCTAAATCTCGTCCACCATCTTGGAGCGCCATTTTGTTTTTCCTCTAACATAAATTCCATGACTCGCCATTTCAATTTCATAAATTTTACAAAAAATTCATAATTTCCCATATACCAATTTTGAATCGAATCGTACCATAATCACAAAACTTGTCTGCCATCTTGGAGCCGCCATCTCAAATTTATGAATTTTGACGAAAAATTCATAATCTCCGATCCTGAGAACACTCACACACCAATTTTGAATCGAATCGGACTATAATCATAAAACACGTCCGCCATCTTGGAGCCGCCATTTTTAAATTATAAATTTTCTCCAACCCTGAAAACCTCCACATACCAATTTTGAATCGAATTGGACCATAATCACAAAACTTGTCCGCCATCTTGGAGCCGTCATTCTGAATTTATGAATTTAATCTCCGACCCCGAAAACCTCTACATACCAACTTTGAAATCAAATCGGACCATAAATACAAATCTCGTCCGCCATTTTAAAGCCGCCATTTTGTTTTTTCTAAAACAAAAATTTCATAATGCATTGTTACCGGAATTATGAACACTTGCCAAATTTGAGCTCAATGAATGTCGGCAAGTTCTCCAAAAATGGATTACAAATTTTGAATAAAAATAGGAATGAGTTGATGAAGCACCGAGAAAAAGATTCAGAGGCGCTTTTTGGCAATCATCTTGTGGAATGTTTTCAACCGGGAAACTGGTAACAAGTTATTTCCAATTCCTGAGATGCCCTTGATATAGCTAACCTAAAAATTCTAAGTACCAGACTCCACTATAACACCAATTGGCAACATCGCATCCCACGGCTTCTTTTTGGCGGTTGGCATGGCCCGACAAATAATAATCCCTCTACCGTAAAATCACAGACGTAAAGGCAATTCTGCTGGATTATTGCCTACTTTCTGGTCGGTCTGTTCGACTGCCGGCAATTCACTCCCTTTCCCGAATGGAATACAATGAACTTTTTACTCTCCGGTAAATTAGGAAGGAAACACTACACAGATGCTTGGGAATTAGCAAGAGCTCGTTTTGAAAGAATGAAAAATCGTTAAGTAATTTTGATTCGGTGGTTCACAATGGAGCTTCTTTCATTTTCAGTTCTTCCACGGATCAGTAAAAAAAAAATACATTGACGAGGCTAAATTTTCGATTACAAATTGCAATGTGTTTTATAATTGAATGCTGATCCTAAAGGGCAATAATCCTTGGATGATTTTAAGAAAAACTCTTCTTATGAACATAGGTCCGCAACCGCTTTATTTCTGAGATACAGGATGTTCAAATTTAACAAAAAAATCAGTTCTACCCCAATATCTCTGAAATCGCTTTGGCTTTTTTTTTAAATTTTGGTACGCATAACAATACATTTTTTCCATGATAAAAAATCTCTTAATTTTCATCAGTGGCGCCCCTGTTAACATTTTTGATCAAAATAATGATACGACTCTGTCTTTAGGAAATAATATACATTCATTTGCTTGTCCCTATTCGATTTATTCTCTTAGTCATAATTTCACAATTGTGGTAACCAAAGGATCTAGGCAAGATTTTTATAATCTTATGGTAACTATTATTTAGTTTTTGTAACGAGTACGCATAAAAATACATTTTTTATTTTTAAAAACATAAATAACTATTATGACCAAAAAATACCAAATTCAAATTAACTGTTCAAAATGTCCGCCTCCTGCAAGTATGCACGCTTCAGCCCTCCTTGTCATTGACTCGCGTACTCTTTGGAACATTCTTGGAGTATTCTTTATTGCTTCACAGGAAACTATTACGCGGTTTCGCAATTCTTCCTCAGTTAGAATTGGTTGACTGTACACCAAAGTCTTAAGATGTCCCCAAAGAAAATAATCAAGACTGTTTAAGTCTGGGGATCTAGCTGGCCATTACTCTGTTCCCCCACGACCTATCCAGCGATCATGAATGTTTTGGTTTAAATATTCGCCTGCCAGAGCACTAAAATGAGCAGGTGCATCATCGTGCATAAACCACATGCGATTTCGCATTAAAATAGGATCATCTTCCAACAGAATTGGCAAATCAGGTAATCTCCAATAATTCCAGCCCAGACATTTAATGAGTACTGCTTCTGGTGATGAGATTCCACGATTGCATGCGGATTTTCCTCGGCCCAAAAATGATTATTATGACTATTCCACGCACCTTGGAATTTTCACAAAATCTGACCAATCAGAAACCAGAGACAGCTTGTATTATCGCGAAAACACCAGCTGTCTTTCAATTCTGATTGGTCTATCAGCATGGTGTTTTCAACGACGTAACCATGGATACGGATCGCAATGCAAAGTTTGACAGTTTGACCAAAAATAATTGTAGCTGCAAACGTCAAAATGAGTCGCTTCGGTACTACTTCAAATGAAGTAATAAACCAAAATTTTGAAGTAAATATACCCAGTAACACAAAAAAATCAAAATCTTATATATGGAGACAATTTATGACGTTCTGTGCGGAACGCAACTACAAATTAGATGCAGAAAATAGCAACGAAAGATTAGCATTCATTCTGAAAGACTGGGCATTCAATATGCGAAAAATTGATGGTAGTGATTACAAGGAGAGTGTTATCAAAACCATATGGAACACTAATGCAAAATTAGTACAAGAAAAATATTTTTGTGAGTATCAGAGACATATTGATCCCTTCAAAAATATAATGTTCAAGGAGGCGAGGGCGGTTCGGGATAGCAAGAGAAAATATAGGAATATGTGCTTACAATGGGACGAAGACACGCCAGAGGGACTCCAAAAGAAGTTTGTTCACATAGCTGCGTAGAACTAGCTTGGAGAGGTAACGAAGCAACGTTTTCCAAGTAACATTTTTTTAAGGGAGAGACTGACAACAAAGGCTGTTTAACAAACAGAATTGCATATAACCCGATATTCTCCAAAACCCGCCACGGTGGTGATAAAAACTGTGCAGATACTAAATGGCTTACTCAAAATTTGAAAAATCCTAAAATGTGTCCTGTGAGATTATACCGGAAACTTATATAGAAAAGGGGAATTATTACCAATGACAGACTTTTTCTGACAGTGGATGGCAAGTGGAATAAATATAATAATAATAATTGGTACAAGAATTGCCCTATTGGTATTAATACAATATCAAAACTATCTGCAGACAAGATAGGATTAGATACTAGAAAACTAAAAATAAGAAATCACTTTAATCGTGCCACTGCAGTTAGTCAGTTACTACAATCCGGCGTTAGTGAACAACAAGCTATGGAAATTACTGGACATGGAAGTTCGAACATAAATTAAAAAAACCAACAATACTTGCCCCTAATAACGGTCATACTATTCAAATTTTTTCAATTGCACCATTTATAATAATTATAGTCGAGAATAATATATTATGCTCGTGTTCATAAAAAATTATTTATTGTTATAGGTAACAAATTATAATTGAAACAAATCGTTTATAGTTTAAATGAATATTTCATGCTTATAATTAAATTTGAATTATTTATTATTATTAAATTTCTTCCACTCATTCTGCCGAATTTAAATTTTTTGACCTTTCATTTTGTTCGTGAAATAGTCTAATAAAATACCACTCGTGATTGAATTTATCTTATAAGTCTGTCTTTTATTTCTAAACTCAACTGGGTTGCTTGAAGAAAACACCACTCGTCCTGCGGACTCGTGGTGTTTTCAAGCAACTCAGTTTCGTTTAGAAATAAATCGACAGACTTATCGCGAAAATTCAGCCACTAGTGGTATTACTACTGAAAATTTCTGATCCTGATTTTAGTAAAACTAGCTTCGTCCGTGAATAAAATTTCCCCGCCGAATGAAGGATTTTCGGTAACTTTTTGGAGAAACCATTGGCAGAAATTCACTCGTAATGGAAAGTGTCGAGGAAGTAGAGCCTGAACCCTTTGAATGTGATAAGGATATATTCTGACGTTTTATACATTTTTCTCCGCAAATTATACCTTGGGTATAAGTTGTTGTTATTATTTTTTAGAAAATACATATACAGTGCCACACATAAAGTACGCAACATAAGGAAGTTTTTTTTATTAATAGATATAATGAAAATTTGACTTCACAGTTAGTTTGTGCTTGAAAAATGAGTAAAAAACAGCCTCTTTCCTTTTGTCATGTGCTACTCTAAACCTGTCAAAGTTGAGATTTTTTTCGAAAATTCTCAAAAAATCAGTTTTTTTTGGAAATTTTGAAAGAAGCCAAAGAAAAAATTTGCTCAGTTTTTAATTTTATACTTTTGCTCCAAATTTGGACTCTCTACTGTCACTTCAACTTTTTCCAATTTTTTTTTATTTTTCGATTCAAACGAAACATGATTCAAATATCATAATTTTGATGAATACGAGACTTCAATGTCATACATGCCTAGAAAATACCCACATTGGCCTGTTACCAGAAAAAAAAATGCACCTCCAGAAATTCGTCTTTGTTGTTGCAAAGTTCATCTGGTTTTTTCATTTCATTGTGAAACTGATTCGGATTTTCAATGTATGGACGTTAATATGTCAGAAATCGAATAAACGAATTCATCTTCATTCTTATTACACTTGTATTTCTTTTTTTAACAGATTTGTATCCCGTTAGCTGCAGATGAGTTCGAAATATTTTGATGTAGTTTACACCCAACAGTGTGACTGTTGGATGTAAACTGTTTGATGTAATTTTTGAGTAAACAATAATTTTTCGCAACATTTCTTGAATTAATTTCATGAATCTCATATTCCTTATTTTCACCATTAGATGTGTAAAAAACATTAAACCAAAATAACTATAACCAAATTCACAACAAAACATCGTAACATTCATTGATTTATCTCAATAATCTTATAAAGAACCCAAATTCAGAATGCCGTCCTTCCCGTTCTATACAAATCATAGTCCTTTCATTCACAGACTTTGTGGCATTTTAAATAAATAGGGGATGTATATTAGCACAACACTCCCGAATGGTATTCTCTAAATGTTCTTTGTTTGCAAATGGTCTGTGCTTATACACTTTTTGTTTCAGATAACCCCATAGAAAAAAGTCCATTGGAGATTAGCCCGGTGATCTTGGTGGCCAATAATCTTCCCAATCTCGTCCTATCACTTTGCCCCTAAACATCTGACTGAGACACTGTTTCACTTCTACCGTTTGGTGGATCGGTGCGTCGTCAAGCTGATACCACAAATTTCGCCAGAGGCAGATTATCCAAAGCTTCAGACGACTGATTCATAATGGAATTTCTGTACATGTCTGCGTTAAAATTTTCTCTAAAAAAATATGGTCCAATTATTTGGTTATGTAATAAACCACACCACACATTTGTCTTGAATGAATATTGGTCACGGCATTTTATTACAAAATTTGGATTATTGTTGGACCACCAGCGACAATTTTGGGAACTAACTGTTCCGTTCGATGTGAAAGTTGCCTTGTCTGTCCATAAAATCCTGTAAGGAAATGTGATATGATTTTTTCTCTCACCTTGGAACCAAAACGAAAATCCTGCTCGAATATCGAAATCTCTTTCTTTAAGAGTGTATATACCTTATTGGATTATGTGGTTTCTTGAATGATTGTCCACAGAGCCAGTTTCTTTGAATGTTTTCAATATCCTTCCCGCGGTACTAAAGTGAATATTTCTTCCTGGATGCCGGTGATTGAAAATACAAGCAACATCTGGATATGGCACATTCTCACCACATAAAAGAACGATTTCCACTTTGTCTTGTGTGGATAACATTGTACATAAAACTTATTTGTGAATTATAAATGTGGAAAATATGTACACAAAACGACTCGATTTATTGAACGCAATTATTTGACATTAACCAAAACTGAAAATTTGTTTCAAAAGACTACTAAGGGACATTTTATTTTGATTCGATCAATTGTACTATTTTCTTTCCGAGATGTTGCATTAGTCTTGTATTGTTTAAAATCACGAAATTTTATATCATGTTTAGTACAAATCGCTAGAACGAAAGTCTTTTGAATAGTTATGAAACTGTATAGACTAGGAGGAATCGGCGCATGAGTACCGAAAACTATTCCACCTCAATTTTTTCATGCGATCCTCTTCAAATTGCCCTACTGATGATATAAAGGCATGTTGCCATGGGGCAACCCCGTGCCATATTGTTTAAACCGAAATTATTTAAACAATTGCAAGGAATTGTTATTTTTCAACCGGACAAATTTTTTTAATATTCTTTATAGAAATACAAATTAAAAAGTTCCTATGACTTTTCACGATAAAGTTAATATTTTTAGAGATATGAATATTTAAAGGTTCGACAAATCTCAAATTTGGGTAATTTTGACTCATGAAAAATATATTTAAAAAAAAAAAAATATATAAATAATATTTTTTTTTAATTCTTTATACCATAGTTAATAATATTCTTAATAGATATTTAAAAAAATGTCATTGTTTATACCTGTTTTTTATTGTTAATTTCGCCGCTCACAAGTATGAGTCGCTTACCTTTAAGTATCGCCGTCTCTCTCTGACTCATGCGCTGCATCGGCCTCTCTGTGTCCTGAATTATTACTTATCATTTATCTTGAAAACTATTAACTTTATCAAGATTGTTAAAGAGAGCAATGTTATTAATAATGAAATTGTCTACAATTTGTTTTTAACATTTTTTTTTTCTGGAATCAATTTTACAAAAGTTATTTAAGCATAAATGGGAACATATAATTAAAATTACTTTTTTATCAGTTTATATTACTTTTTTTTTATTAAAACAGAAAGTAATTACATTGAATAGCTTCTTCAAACGAAGGTTATAGATGTAGAAGTATGAAATAATGAAACAAAATTTAAAAATAAGTATTTATTATCAATATCATTTTTATATATTATATTTTTACAGTCTTCTGGATCACAACCACATAGAAGTATGCAACTAATATTATTTTTTTGGTTGCACAGGATTTCTTACAATTACACAATTTTTTAAGATCAGTTGGAAATGGGCTTTTGTTTATAAATAAAGGTAGCAAAGTACCATTCTCTAGTTTGTATCCGAAATTCGTAAAATCTAATGTTTCATATTGGGGATTCAATGCATTTTCCAAATGTATGTTTGAGCAGAAGCTCTAAGTGCATGCAAATGCAAGGCATCTGATGTGCACGGAATTTTCGATAAATTAATATTAGTGCCAAAGCAACGAGAAAAAATACTTTGTCTAGCTTCATCCGCCGTGTTACCTTTTTTACCCAAAATATTTAAATACAATCTTTCTAAGCCTTTCAACTCCTTAGTACTTAAATCCAAGCCATTGCCAAGAGGGACTAAAGCATCACGATTTTCTTTTACTTTTATCATTTCTAAAGCTTTTTTTTGTGCCAATTTTACTAGTCGTATCACAACCCGTAAATGCGTGTAAAGCAGGTAAAATTTCACAAACCGGAATGACGCATACTTGTGAGCGCGACATTTTATATAATTTTATTTTGTATAATAAATAAAATAAAATGAATTAACAATAAAAAAACAGGTATAAACAATGAATTTTTTTTAAATATCTATTAAGAATATTATTAACTATTGTATAAAGAATTAAAAAAAAAAATTATTTATATTTTTTTTATATATATTATATATATTTCATGGGTCAAAAATACCCAAATTTGAGATTTTTCGAACCTTTAAAAATTCATATCTCTAAAAATATTAACTTTATCGTGAAAAGTCATGGGACCTTTTTAATTTGTATTTCAATAAAGAATATCCGGTTGAAAAATAACAATTCCTTGCAATTGTTTAAACAATTTCGGTGTACAATATGGCATGGGGTTGCTCCATGGCAACATGCATTTATATCATCAGTAGGGCAATTTGAAGAGGATCGCATAAAAAAATTGAGGTGGAATAGTTTTCGGTACTCATGCGCCGATTCCTCCTAGTCTAGTAGGTCATTGTTCAGTTTACAGAAAAGTATGATATTTCGGGTTTGTTTGTAACTGATTTATTGGTCATAAAAATAATCAAACTGGATAAAAATCTATTAAAAAAAGAAATACGAATGTAATAAGAATGAAGAGAAATTCGTTCATTCGATTACATCACACATACACGAATTTTTTATTTTTGTTTCCAATTGAATTGACTTTATTGAATTGAAATTACATTACATGGTGAAAATCAGATAACATGAATGCATATACATACTCATCTGTTAGTTATATGTTATATCCTTCCATATCTTGGATGCTGACCTAAGTGCTTGATGCACTTTTTTTTTCTTAAAAATAATTTTTTTTTTGGTGAATGGATGGAAATTTGTTCTATTATACCATTATATAGTCATGCACTAGTTCACATTGTTATAGGACCCTCACAAGATCCTGGGGGTCGAGAGTTAGAGGTTGTGAGCTGGATTGTTTTTTTTTTTTCTTAAAATAATTTTATTAGGTTTGCGTAATGTGTGGTAATGGAGTTTTTAATTTCATATTTGAATTGACTAAGAGATTTTTTTTCTTTTATGTTCCTAGGCAGTGAATTGTATAATTTGGGACCGAAGTAGCTAGGTGTTCTTTGTGTATGTGATTTTTTGAAGATAGAGAGAGGCATATTTAGATTTTCTGTTGATCTAGTGTTTTGTAGTCGTCTATATATGATATCTGTAGGCTTGTTTTTTTAGACCCATATTAGGCTGTTGTAAATGAATAAGCTTCTTACATTGAAAAGTTTCGTTTCTTTGTACAGTTGTTCAGTAGAGAACCGTTTTTTCATATGAAAATTTTTTTTTATAATAGTATTTTGCATCGCTTGAAGTTTTTTAAGGTTGTTGTCGAAGAGTCCACCCCAAACAGTAATGCCGTATCTAATGATCGACTCTGCCAGAGAGTTACATATTATTATAAGGTTGTTTCGGGTAAGTATTTCTCTTATATTGTATAATTTATAGGTGAGTTGTCTTAGACGTTTGACGACATGACCAACGTGTTCATCCCATCTCATGTGTTGGTCAAGTATAATTCCAAGATATTTTAGTTTTGATTCCTTTTCTATGGTTTCTATATTAACGTCCATACTTCGAAAATCCGTATCAGTTTCACAATGAAATGAAAAAACTAGATGAAATTTGCAACAACAAAGGCGAATTTCTGGAGGTGCATTTTTTTTTCTGGTAACATCCAATGTGAGTATTTTTTGAAGTCTCGTATTCATCAAAATTATGAAATTTGAATCATGTTTCGTTCGAATCGGTAGAGCAAAAGATCCGAAAAATAAAAAAAAATTGAAAAAAGTCGAAGTGACAGTAGAGAGTCCAAATTCGAAGGAAAGGTATAAAATTGAAAACTGAGCAACTTTTTTCTTTGGCATTTTTCGAAATTTCGAAAAAAAAACTGATTTTTTGAGGATTTTCGAAAAAAAAAATCAAATTTGACGGTTTAGAGAACAAAAGGAAAGGGGCTGTTTTTTACTCATTTTTCAAGCACAAACTAACTGCGAAGTCAAATTTTCATTATACCTCTTAATAAAAAAAAACTTCCATATGTTGCGAACTTTATGTGTGACACTGTATATTATTAAAATTCCTCAGTGTATTATTGTTTCTGAACTATCTGAGATTGGTAACTGTACTGTCAAATTAAGGCCCACGCTTCATTATATACTGAGTGTGATAGCTTCTCAAGCCGCTCTGGGGAGGTTGTCCAGTTATTGGTCAATAGACTAATAACGCCCAGTATAGTTGAGGCCTAGCTTTAACAAATAACGAGCAGTCATAACATTGGTTTCAAACTTGTGTTTGCTGAAGATTTTTGACAATTTACAGATAACTGAAGATGGATTACTTCCAAAGAATAATAATTTGTATTCCGAAAAGGTGAAAATTTAGGAACGGAGAGAAATCGAACTGACGCCCCGTAACAAAAATTGTTTTCGCCCTATCTGTGTAACCCTCTCACGAATGTCGCGAATGTATCTTTTATTCCTCGAACCCGGCACTTCTGTGTTAATTGCTCGCTCATTAAAATTCCACCTCCATCCACAATGTTTGCGCATATCTGTCCAACCCCAACACACTATACCGAAAGAATATCTCCGGTTGCAATCAAAATGCTCCGAAATGCCTGCACGTGATAACTCGTCGGAAAAGGGTCGAGAAAAATGCGTTCATTGTTCCGGATACATTCACTACACTTTCCACTGTTTGTTCAATTTCACGCGTTTGTTTGCCCAGCGATGTGAAAAACAGGATGAAAAATGGGTAATCATAACACTGCTCGGTGTGATGAATACCATGATGCAGAGATATCAACTCTCAACACTTGTAGACGAGAAGGGTGACACTCTGCGTTCAATGGACGAGCTGTGGAGAATGGTGTCAGGTGCGGCCTTAGAAAAATCGCATCTAACGAGAAGGAACGGGATATTCATTGTGTTGGTATGCACTTGCATTGTACGAACACTAATTGAATTATCACTCCTGTGCGAATTTTGAGATTTTCATGGACGTCACGAAGGCCTTCTCATCTATCGCGAAAACGCACTGCTCATGTTTTTTCCCACCCGAATGTACAGGGTGTTTCATAATTGAATGCTGATCCTAAAGGGCGATAATCCTTGGATGGTTTAAAAAAAATTCTTCATATGAACATAGGTCCGCAACCGCTTTATTTCTGAGATGTTGAAGATGTTGAAATTTAACAAAAAAATCAGTTCTTTCCCAATAGCTCTGAAACCTCTTCGGCTTTTTTTTTTCAATTTTGGTACATGCAAAGTACGCATAAAAATACATTTTTTCATGATAAAGGATTTCTTGTTTTCATCAGTGGTCCCTGTTAACATGCCCTGTCATATTTTTGATCAAAATAATGATACGCCACTGTTTTTTTCCAAATAAATTATTTTTGTAATTGCCTTTATCTTCTCATAAAAGTGGTCTCTTGCCTTTTTTTCATCCGGCGGACGGTTTTCGATTTAGAAAATAAAATACATTCATTTACTTGTCCCTATTCGATATTTTGTCTCAGTCTTAATTTCACAATTGTGGTAACCAAAGGATCTGAGCAATATTTTTATAATTTTATGGTAACTATCATTTAGTTTTTGTAATGAGTACGCATAAAAATACATTTTTTATTATTAAAAACATAACTATTATGAAAAAAAATACCAAAATCAAATTAACTGTTCAAAATGTCCGCCTCCTGCAAGTATGCACGCTTCAGCCCTCCTTGTCATTGACTCGCGTACTCTTTGGAAAATTCCTGGAGTATTCCTAATTGCTTCCCAGGAAACTATTACGCGGTTTCGCAATTCTTCCTCAGTTAGAATTGGTTAACTGTACACCAAAGTCTTATGATGTCCCCAAAGAACATAATCAAGACTGTTTGAGTCTGGGGATCTAGCTGGCCATGACTATGTCCCCCCTCGATCTCTCCAGCGATTATGGAAGTTTTGGTTCGAATATTCGCGTGCCAGAGCACTAAACTGAGCAGGTGCACCATCGTGCATAAACCACATGCGATTTCGCATTAAAATAGGAACATCTTCCAACAGAATTGTCAAATTATCTTCAAGAAATCGGCGATAATTATGTCCATTTGATCTGCGTGGTAGAAAAAAGGTTCAATTAGGTAATCTCCAATAATTCCAGCCCAGACATTTAATAATAATAATATACTTCAATCAACAATAAGTAATCAAAACCATTACAATGATGTCCATAACAAATTGCCGAGAGCGTCAGTAAATGAAAGTATACACAGTAAACATACAAGACAAGAAATATAATATAAATTATGAATAAAACACGAATACTGTGATGAGATTCCATGATCATGCGGATTTTCCTCAGCCCAAAAATGATTATTATGAAAAATTTTTATCTTGTTTTTAGTGAAATTAGCTTCGTCCGTGAATAAAATTTCCCTGTCAAATAAAGAATGTACGGTAACTTTTTGGAGAAAGCATTGGCAGAAATTCACTCGTATACTCGTGGAAGTAGAGCCTGAACCCCTTGAATGTGATAGGGATATAAGAAATATTCATGAAGAATCCTCCATACTAGAATATGGGCGATATTCAAATTATTGGCAACTTGCCTCGTACTTATTTCAGGATTTTTGTCAACTGAATTTAAAACAGCTACCTCAATTGCTGGAGTTCTTGCAGTCCGATGTGCTCCTTCCAACTGATGATTTGGCTCTAAACTTCCTGTTTCACATAACCTTCTGTGGGTGCTTGAAATCGTTCGAGCATCAGGAACCATTCTATTTGGAAGCGCTCTTGATACAGTCGCCTGGCTTCAAATGCGTTCCCGTCAGCAAGCCCATGTCTGCTAATTCGGTATTTGTAAAATTTACCATGTTTTTTTTAATAAACAAGTTTTTATAACGTAAATAATATCACGTATCTAGCTAAATAAGTGTCAAAATTGTTAATGTTTTTTTTTTTTTTTAATGGCTTTGACATTTTGTCATTCGGCCAGTCACAAGTTGAGTATTTTTTTTATGTATCATTTCATAGTGTTCTGGGTAGGCCTTGTTACTAACTCCATACGCCACCTAGGAGCAGCACTGTTAATTTGAACGCAACAGCGAATCGTCGAGGACCATCCTCGGCCCGGCTACGAAATTTAACATTTAATTCTCTCAAATTAAATAGAAAAATTTCTGCCCTGGCTGAGAATCGAACTCACGACCTTTCGATCATGAGTCGGACGCTAACCCACCACGCCAATCCCCCCAATTGTTAATGTTGAAAACAACGAAATGTGATCTTAGCATACTAGATGTTTCTAGCCCACAAGATAATCCTACTACTCTTCAACGGCTGATTTCGCATAGGGACAAGCAAATGAATGCATTTTATTTTCTAACTCAAAAACCATTCGCCGGAACAAAAAAGGCACATGACCATTTTTATAAGAAGATAAAGGACAATTAAAAAAAAATATTTATTTGGAAAAGACAGTGGCGTATCATTATTTTCATCAAAAATATGGCAGGGCATGTTAACAAGGACTTTTATGTGTACTTTACATGTACCAATATTGAAAAGAAAGCTAAAGGGTTTGAGATTGGGGAAAATTTTTTTTTTTTGTTGCGGACCAATGTTCATATGAAGAATTTTTCTTGAAATTATCCAAGGATTATCGCTCTTTAGGATCAGCATCCAATTATGAAACACCCTGAATAAGTGGAAATCAACTGAATGTTGACGCCAAAATGCCGATTTTTCCGTTGACCTACCATAATATTGAGAAAAATAAAATAAAAAAGATGTTAGTGGTTGTAACGTTTGCTTTTCCCAGAACGTTAATTTCAGTACTCTGTGCACAGCAATATGAAGTTCTAACAGCAAATAGATCACTTTTAAATCTGGTAACATCTCACTGGTGAGGTTACAGGTTATAACAATGCAATAAAAATAATCTTTTTATTTCCACAACTCGACTGATGCTCTGATTCTCCACCTCAGAATATTATTTGAATATATTTTGATATTTGGGCACACTTGGAAAAATAAAACTGTCTGACGAAAATACTCCAAAACAAACCAACTTCGATCAAAGAGAGTAAACGTTAGGAGTACGAAAGTCTATCACAAAGGAAACGTAAAAAAAATTTACTCCAGGCTAAAAAACAACGAGAACTTTAACTTTCCAAGTGACATCATAGTGAGTCTAAGCGAGAAATTCATCATCACTGTTACATTACTTTTGATCGTAAATCATAGATGTCGCGCTTTCCTTACGTATTGTGAATAAAATGGTACTATAAGCAGAGAACACCTTGGCTTCATCTGATAGTTGCAGACCCAGAACTATAGTTCTGTGCTACGAACACACCAATTTCAGGCAATGAATAAGGGAGTTTCGCACCAAAGAGAGTAAACGTTATCTGAATAGGAGAGTCTATTCCCCATAAGACAATGGTGACACTAATAGAAAGAGATGAAAGATAATTTGTGAGTCATAGTGACGTATATGGACATGTCATGGCCACCATTCTCTCTGGACAGTGGCGGACTAGCAGACTCCGCACTCTGGTATCTGAGAGTTACAGGCTCTTGAATGTATCTTGTACCACTCTGTACGTCACGCCATGTACGTCACTATGACGGCTTAATGCTACAAAATGCTGATTGGCTAGAGCTTTTCAGTACCCCCTATTCAGATAACGTTTACTCTCTTCGATCTTTGATGTCATTATTTAGAAATGTCAAATGTCCTCGGTGCACACGGAGTAAGTTGGTGTACTCTGGTGCGATGTAACCAGGAATGAGGAAACAGAACAGGCACTTTTGTCTGATCTAATCACACTACAGTATAGGGAAATGTATTGTTCTATGATTAGGAAAACTTCTGTGGATCGGTTTTTGGAATACAGCTGAGTCTTGATAGGAAATTATAAAAAATTTGAAAAGTGAAGTATTGATATTTAATTCTGGAAGTTGATTCGAAATAATCGATGGATTCGTTGTGAGAATTAGAATCTAAGGAATGTCTAAAAGGTGTTGTCATTGGAAAAAAAATATTTGTTTACAATTAGTGGCTTTGGAAATAATCAAACTAGGTACTCAACTAGGCGGAAAAAACTGCCATATGAATATGTTTCACTCATCATTCATGTCCTTCAGATCGATTGAAATGGTTTCAACGCACTCTAGTACCGGGTGATTCTCTAAGGTGGCTCACCCCTATAACTTTTTTATTATTGAAGAAAGAAAAACGAAATTTGGGAGTTGTGTACTATAGTTCAATTTAAAATTTTTGACATATTCAATTGCTTTGCCGTACTTCCGGTATGACCGGAAATGACCCCAACTTTCGATTTTTAAACAGGGATTCCTATATATTTTTACTTATTTCGATCGAGAATGACATTCTGAATCCAACAACACCTCACTCGCCAATATTCGACAAAAAAGTCATTTTTATTCCAATTTTTATTTTTCGATCTAGCATGCCATGGATCGTAAGAATCGCATCATTATTTAAAAGTCGCAAATATGAATTTTTCCAGTTGAATTGATTTTTTCAAATAGAAAGGGGTGGCTCGTCGGCTTTTTGTGAAAGATCATTTCCTTACGAATAATTTGATACCACACACTTTCATTTTATTTTCTCTATTTTTCTGAATTATTGCAAGAAGCGATCATACCTAATAACAAATAATACGTATTCGGTATACTTATGCACTAAGTCCTGTTATTCTAGTTATCCGTGACAAACAATCGAAGCTGTTGCTAGGACTACCTAAACAAATAGGCTAATGAATATGATGTCGCTTTTAAAAATTTATTTGTTGCGTAGTTTATAATTTGATATGGAAAATTATACTAGAAACGAGAAAATTAACATGTTGCTAATTTATGGAGAAGCAAAAAAGAATGCAACTGATGCAGCTCGAATTTATGCTCAGAGATTCCCTAATCGTCGCCATCCCACTCGGCATTATTTTCCAAAACTGGAAAGGAAAATGCGAAATGAACCAAAAGAAAATGCCAATAATATTCATCGTTAGTGAAGTAAAATAAGTAGACGTGTTGGCCTATGTTGAAGTGAGTTGTACGGCGTCAATTCGCCAAATTGTTTCTGAGTGTGATATAAGTTATTCGTCCGTTTGGAGAATTCTTCACAAATATAATTATCGATTATTCAAGTACCAACTACATCAACATCTTTACGATAACGACCACAACCGAAGATAAACTTATTGCAACTGGTTTTTGACTAAATACAGAGAAGATCTACGTTTTCCATTTCAAATTATTTATTCAGATGAAACTCGATTCACCAACTTGGGTCTGTTCAATTGGGATAATAAAATGTACTGGTCTCAAACAAATTTATATCTGATGCAAGAAGGAAATTTTCGAAAGCAATTTGGTTTCAATTGCTGGATGGGTATTATCGAAGGAAAACTTTTGGGGCCAATAATTTTCGAGACAACTTACTGCGGAAATATATCTACAGTTCCTTAGAAATCAAATTAATGATTTCATTGAAGATTTGCCACTGGCTAACCAAGTTGATTTCTATTTTCAACAAGATGGAGCGCCACCTCACAATTCTCAAGTCGTAAGAGAACATCTGAATGACACTTCCTCAGAAAAGTGTATGGGCACTATTCAGTGGCCTGCGAGGTACATTCTGAAGTTGTAATATTTTTTCATAATGTATTATTTCTTTTTCCTATTCTAGATCACCAGATCTTACTCCGCTAGATTTTTTTCTCTGGGGAAAAATTAAAAATCAGGTGTATAACACAGCAACAGCTACTCGTGAAGAACTGGAGTATAAAGTAAGGGTGGCATTCCAGAACATCACTGCGGAACAGCTAATCAATGTGGTGCGCGCAACAATTGAAAAAGTTGAACTTTGCTGTGATCAAGGAAATTATTTTGAAAATTTAGAACGTTAATGGACTAATTTGCGACTTTTAAATAATTTTTAAAACGGCTGTGGAGTCATAAGCCTCAAAGTCGTATTTTTCCCATGTTACTTGATCAAGAATGAAGCGATTCACACGATCCATGGCATGCTAGATCGAAAAATAAAAATTGGAATAAAAATGACTTTATCTGTTAAATATTGACAAATGAGGTGTTGTTGGATTAAGTATGTCATTCTCGATCGAAATACGTAAAAATATATAGGATGTCCCATTTAAAAATCGAAAGTTGGGGTGATTTCCGGTCAAACCGGAAGTACGGCAAAGCAAGTAAATATGTAAAAAAATGTAAATTGAACTATAATATACAACCTCAAATTTCGTTTTTCTATGTTCAATAATAAAAACGTTATAGGGGTGAGCCGCCTTGGAGAATCCCCCGGTAAAAGCAAAATAAAAATCTGAAAAATCAAATGTACCAATTTTTCGTCTCAAAACTATGTTATCGTACTCAGAATCGTCCCTAGAATCCAAAAAAGTAAATATATACAGGTTGTTCCATTTGAAATTCCCAAATTCGGGTCGTTTCTGTTTCCTTGTTTTTCACTTTTCGGTTAAGTATTTTTTACTCAAGTCGGGTTTGTAGTTCTTTTTTAATGATTTGGTTTATTTCGATAGTCAATTAATTAAAATGATCAGGCCTGGAATCTACGTATTTTCACCCAAAATCCGTTCTGCATAACTCACGAATAAATCATATTCCAATACCCCAAATTCACTGTCCGAATCGATGAAAAACATCTGGCAATCAAACTTGAGCGGCATTAATCATAATTCGAAACCAATTAGCCCAAAACAAACGTTCGGCGTATAAATGAACACGTATTTAATAAATTGCAATTCATCGGTTTCTGGCCACGCTTCCCATAATAAAAGTCCTAATGTGGCAATTTCCCGTGAAATGAAAACGGCGCCATCTGACTGAAATCCGATTCATAAAAATAAACAGCGGTTTATTCGTTTTCGAAGAGCACAGAATCGGACTGAGACACTTGAATGATAGATTCTATCACGAGTTAACGAATGAAAAAGTGCAAGTGTCAAGTTTTACTCACACACTGAGAGTTCCGTACTATAAACTATTTTATTGAATTTATTGTACATAAAGTAGTATTTTTACAGTCAACTCCCAGCCAAAGAGAGAAATCAAATACAAATAAAAAAAAAAAATTTAAAGACAAGCTTTTATACAAATGCACTGAAAAGGAAAAACATATTTCTTTCATTGTTTGATCTAGGTTACTCTGTAAGTAACACATTCAAAATCTTGCCGCGCAAGATTACCTATTTTGTATCCGCGGTAAGCTTTTGAATCTGTTACTCACTGAATAACCTAGATCAAACAATGAAAAAAATATGTTTTTCCTTTTAAGGATATTTGTAAAAAAGCTTGTTTTAAAAATAGTTTTTTTATAATTTTTATTTTTAACTTTTTAGTTTTGTTATTATTAGCAACTAATGAAAACTTGTTTTTTTTCGTTTATTTATGTTTAATTTTTTAGTATTCATGATGTTGAATAACTAGTTTAGTAATTTCTATCTGATTCATTTTTGAACCGACCCCGAAAACCCTTAGATCCAATTTTGAATGGAATCGGACCATAATCACAAAAATTGTCCGCCATATTGGAGCTTTGTCCTTAACAAACAAACAAAAAACAAATTTCATGATGCATTGTCACCGGAATTATATATACCTGCCAAATTTCAAATCAATCGAACGATTCGAAGTGGGTCAAATTTAACTTGCAAGATTTGATTACATACAGACAGACACACTGACAGACATTAAGTGCAATTATCTATCACTATGACAACACGATTGAGTTTGACAACTTCATTTTAAATAAATTTCAAAATGTCACGTTTTGGCAATGCGAATGTTCAAAGTGTAAATGCGCTAATCAAAGAAAAAATTCCCAGAAATACAACCTACAGTCACAAATATATTTGGGGAATATTTATGGAATTTTGCTGCGAACGAGAATATGAATTAAATGAACATAGAAGCTTAGAAGAATTGGCGTTGATACTAAAAGATTGGGCGGTCAATATGAGAAAGAAAGACGGGACCGAATTTAAAGAAGCAACGGTGAAGACAATGTGGAACGTTTCGTGCAAACTTTTGCAAGAAAAGTACTATAATGACCATAATATTATGATTGAACCTTTAACAACACAGTACTTAAACCAGCCCGAGATGCCCGCGATGCCATCAGGAAGAAACTACAAGCAGATCCATGTAAACGTAAGTCCAGTTTAGTTTCTTTAAATTTATCTGAAGTTAACAAAATAATATTTTGCGTGAATTTTACCATATTGGAGGAGGAGAGGCAGTTGCTTGTCTGGTGGATTTTTTTCAAATCAAGAAAAATAACGATGACTTTCCAACAAATCGCATTGAATACAATCCGGTGTTCAGTAAAAAGTGTCAAGGTGGTTCTAAAAGCTGTACAAGTAGTAAATGGTTGGTTTCCAATAGTGAAAGAGAAAGCTGCCATGTACGTCTTTTTCATGAACTGATATCAAAACGAGGCGACAATATTACCTCACCACGACTGTTCTTAAAACCAAATCGACACTGGAAAAATGAAACTGACAAATGGTACGATACTGTACCTGTTGAAAGAAATACATCAAATGGATGGACTAAATCTGCTGCCGAGGCAATTGGCTTGAATGTAAAGGACAAAAAGATAACAAATCACTCGAATAGATCAACTGCTGTCAGCGAATTGGCAAAAAGTGGTGTAGAAGAAAAACAATTGCTGAAAATTACTGGTCATAGCAATCAAAATTCTATAAAACCATACTTAAATCTCAATCAAGAACACCACAACAAGATCATAAATATTATGCGTGGTAATAGATCTTCTATAGTAGAGAACATCAACGAATCTAATGTTAAGTTAAATTTTAATAATTGTACTTTCACTAACTGTACTTTTAATAAATAAATAAATGTTTCATTGTGTTGAGTTATACATTTTTTTGTCAAAAAAATTCCCGCCGAATATTCCTCGGACATTGACAATCCTCGGACATTGACAAGGAACGAGCTTTCGAAAATTATCTCGTCTATTATCAATGTCCTAGGGATATTACTACTGATAATAACACATTTTGAACGTGAATTTATTAGACTGCGATATTAGTTTATCGTAAACTACAAATAATCTCCCAATCTGCAATATTCGTCGTAATTTGATATGATCTGGCAGATATGAGTACTTTCTCGTTAGGTAGGAACCCCAAAATAGTAAATTCGTTGAATAAAATCCCGGTACCATAGTTGTATTTTGATCTAATTTTTTTGTTGTACCTTAACTCTGTACTGAAAAATATAAAAATTGTACGAGAGTAAAGTATCTTTATTTCAGGAAATTCAGCAAAATGTTATTGTGAAAAGTTGTTTGAAATTCAAAGTAATGCCTAACTACCAGAACATCGTCTCCCAAGGATTTTTTTTGACAAACATTAATAATTTCCCTTTTTTTTTAAATTAACCTAAACACAACTTTGAAAAGCAACTCTGTACTGAAGCTTCGTCTTCAATAACTCTACTCTTCCGACAATAAAGTATATCTTGATTGATTGATTGATTGATTGTAGCTTCCATCATCTTCCTGTTCATACAGAATCGGACTTGAATACTCGAGGTTATAGAGAGGACCTTTGACTCAAATGCATCGTCACGAGGTATTTTCATTTCACATTCTTTTTCAGCTTCAATGTCAGTATTATCCCTCTGATTTCGTTTAGTTTCTCGTTTACTTGACTTAGGCATATCAAACAGTTAAAAATGTATAAATTATGTATGAAGCTAATGAACATCTCAAAATAACCACGAAATGTCCGCGACTGTACATATCTATTTTTCATCAGAAAACCACCACGGATTACCGAATTTACCACTGTCCAAACTAGTTCTAGGTTTGGATTAAAGTTTGCTTGTTTGGCCTATGTCCAAGAACTATAAGTTGATTCACCAACTCCAATTTTCTCAACAAATGTTCTTAACGATTCCGCACAAAGTATTGTCTTATGTGATGATATCGTTTTGTCGTAAGAAAGCAGATTTTTAGTGCAAAATACTTATCGTAAAAGTTTTTTTGTGACTCATAATCGTTATTATTTCTTGGCAATCCGTTTGATTATGAGTGATTTATTGTTGATTTTTTCTCTGAAAGAGGAGCATCTCATTATAAAACTTTTTAACAAAAAATTAAACCGACGAAACAATCAACTGAAAAGCAAAAAATAAAATAAACCTTCTTAGTCTTAATGATAATTGAGCTCCTAAACTAATGTGAGTAACTATTTTGAGTCGGCGCCAAACAAACAATTATCGAAGATCATTATATTACTTTGAAGAAGTCATCAAAACGCCGCTATGCATCTCGCTGCCATCATTTTACGCTTTACCTAATTCAATTGCTAGTTTGTTTGGCGCCGACTCAAAATCAGTTTCTCATATTAGTTTAGGAGCTCAATTATCATTAAGACTAAGAAGGTTTATTTAATTTTTTGCTTTTCAGTTGATTTTTTCGTCGGTTGAATTTTTTGTTGAAAAGTTTTTATTTTTCAATTTTTTGTGGCTGAAATCTACTAATTACCACCTACTTAATTATTGATTACATCCAAAATACTTACTTATTAGCTTACTTCAATTATTTACTATTAAATAATATGATTATCTACTCTATTATTGTTATATAATATACAATATTTTTGAAAGTTCTTGTTAGTTGATTTCATCACTTTGTATATAATTCCATCCTTTCATAGAATTTAATTATTCTGACGGATGTAGGAGGATCTGTCAATGTCAACTACATATGTGTGCCAATGTTCACAAGTGAAAAATCAATCATCCCCTATTTTTCTAACCATAGGGGTGGATTATTCCATTTTAAATTGGAATATGATCAACTATAGGTATACCTTTTCTAATAGAAAAAAAAATAATACAAATCGGAAAACCCACTACAAAGTTATGCCTGATAGAATCGGTTAACGGACCAAAATTCAGAGGGTGATCAATTTCAATTCAATTTATTCGTAAACCATAATAACAAGATATTTGTATACATACAATTTATGACGGTTATCCTTTATAACTCCAAGGGTTCACCTAAGCACTCAAGGTGCTTGTTTTGTGCAGCTCCTTGGAATAATTCAGGATATATATTAGGTAGATGAAATGAATGGTATACATATTAATATATTATTTACAATGAAAATATGAATAATTGGAATTCCTGCTGAAATCGATACTAATTCTAGTTTATTCTCTTTTTCCTTTCTTGAGAATGGTTGATGTGGTAAGGATCCATATCTTTATATAAAAATGTATATTACACTTTAAGGTTCGTTCATATATCCTCATACTTACACACACGTGTAGACACATATATATATACCATATTATATATACATATATATATATACACATATATACACACATACACACACATACATACATACATACATATACGTAAGTTTTTTTTTTATAGTAACTTCAGTAGTGTTAGATGGTTAAGATTGATGAATTGTTTTATTTCAGTTTTATATTTGTTAAATGAGCGGTTTTCTTTCAAACTGCGATCGAGTGTATTGTAAAATTTAGGACCGAAATAGAAAATTGTTCGTTGTGTATGAGTTTTTTTGAAAATGGGTATTATTACGTTCAGATTTTCGGTAGATCTAGTATTCTTTATATTTTCGCTATGGTAAAGATATTTATTAGTATACATCCAAATAAGACAATGGTAGATATATATACATCTTATGTTATATAATTTAGTTTCTTTATAGAGCTGTTCTGTTGAGTAAAGCTTTTTTTTCGAAGAATAATTTTTATTATTGTATTTTGCATGGCTTGGAGACTGTGCAGGTTGCAGTCAAATATACCACCCCATACGGAGATACAGTACCTAATAACTGATTCCGCCAAGGATCTGTATACAGTCATCAGATTTTTTATGTTTAGGATTTCTCTCAAATTGTACATTTTGTAAGTAAGCTGGCGGAGTCGCTTTGTAACATATAGGGCATGTTCGTCCCATCTCATATGCTGATCGAGAACTACACCAAGATATTTTATCTTTGATTCTTTTTTTATCGAAGGGCAATCACATTGTTTCTTCTGTGGACATTCAGAGGTATGTATTTTTAGGATGTTTTCGATTGGTTGATCGTTTTTAAGAAGTGTGAAGCAAACAATATCCTCCATTTTGCTACCCTTAGGGATGGCTTTTTCAATTCAAATTCAAATGGGACCAACCTTGAAGTACAGCCTATCCATTGGAAAAAGAATCGAACTGCTCTGTGAAATGTTATGGGCGATCATACATCAAAAAATATACGCGTCGACTAGAGAACCTCCTTTTTGATTTCGTCGGTTAAAAACGATGTCAATATTGAATACAAACCGATAGGCATTGATTTGGGTGAAGTCATTGAGAATGGTAAAAATGATACCAATAAAGAGTGTATACATCAACATGGTACTTGTTTGAGTTTTTACATAGGTCAAAGAGTCAGAATATTCAGGAAACGAATATCCGAACATCTAATCAGTTTCATCCATTGTAAAACAAATTCCAGTTTTGCTACTCATCTCTGTGCCTAAAAACAATGTTTTTTTATTGGTGCCCCTTTTTACCCATTTAAAGCACGCCCCAGCGTGTTTAAATCGAACTTTAAAAAACGCGCGTTTTTTAAAGGTAACCATGACAACATCAACAAATCGAGAAACGTGAAGTCTAAATGACAAATTTGTGATTATTGATCTGACTGACACCTTGTAACGTCAAATAAAATATTACTCACGATTCGTTCATTTATATGTGCTCCTCCATCCATTTGATGAACTTTTCATATTCTTTTTTATATATATCACTGGATTTTCGCGGTATTAACCGCGATTCTGCCTCACTATTCAAAAATCGATATTAGAATAATTCATTTTTGAGCTCTGGTGACAACAAATATTGATCTTTGGTAACAAATTGCAAATGAATGTTTTTCTCATTTCCATGACAACGAAAGGTATACTGATGTCACATCACGAATTCAACCTTCTTGCATTATTAGTTCTTATATCTATTTTTTGTAGTAATAATACCAGTATATATGATTTCAAAGTGCACCAATAAAAAAAATAACGTAAAGTATTCGTGGATAACTGGTCTTAAAACACTTGCTCTATTTCGAGCACTCGGCTGCGCCGTCGTGCTCGAAAATCCGCGTGTTTTAAAGCCCTTTATCCACTATATCTTTAATATACTATTTTGTATCGTTATTGAAGCATTACAAGTTGAGAAGAACTTTAATGATATTCAGTCAAATGAAAGATATGAATCTTTCATTTATTTTTCGTATTCCATGTAGATGAACATGGTGTAATTCCCACACACAATTATTGTTTGAGTGTATACTTTTTTCTATGAAATTACAAATCATTGATAACGCGTGGGAAACTCGCTTCATAGCGAGAGCCCAGGAGGTGATGTTTGGGTAGATGAACCATGGCTTGAAAAATATTCCCCGGAAAAAAATGCGGAAGACTCAGCGAACATATTAATTCAAAAAATTACTAAATATATTGAAAAAAGTACAAAAACGATAAACCAAAACAAAAAGTTGACAAAACGTTAAGTATGGATGACGCAGGCCTGGTAAAATCCGTAAATGAAAAACAACAACTATTCTTTAAAATGAAAAAAAAATATCCCCCACCAGAAAAACACAAGCAATTTCAAAAAATTCCGGAACCAATTAAATGAAGTAATAAAAAAAGCGAAATTAAACTACTATGAAAAACAGATCTATCGAGATAGGAACAATTCACAAATATTATGGAGCTGTGTAAAAGAAATCTCGTGTGGAAACAAAAAAGAATTCGAAATCAAGAAAATCAAAAAAGAAAATGGGAAATACACGGAAAATGATCAAGAAGTAGCTGATACTTTCTGTGCTTTCTTTACGCAAATTGGAGAAAAGCTAGCAAATGAAATCCAAAAATAAAACAAAGGGGTTAATAACTGTGAAGATTACGGGAGGGCATTGACGAACTCTTTCTATCTGGAAGACACGAATCCAGCGGAAATAATGGGCACCATCTATTGTTGAAAAATAATGAAGCACCTGGAAGAGATGGTATCATGGCAGAAACGGCAAAACATATTTCGGATAATATTTCGGTACCTCTCTCGAGTATCTTCAATGAAAGTTTTAATGAGGGAGTCTGTCCGTCGATTTTCAAAGTTACTGTTGTACAAATAAACAAGACAATGAGTGAAACAGCTACAGTGGAATATGGTGTTCCACAGGGAACGGTACTGGGACCGATTCTCTTCATTGTATATCTGAATGACTTATTTAAAATTCCTACGGAGGGAAGGTTCATAACATTTGTCGATGACACGGTGATATTTTATGAAGATTCCTCCTGGGATAAACTCAAGGCCAAAGTTGAGAATGACTTCCCAAAAATATTGAAATGGCTTGATAAGAAACTTCTGACTATCAATTTTGAAAAAAAAATCTTCATACCCTTCACATCTTATTCTAAATATCTTCCATCTTACAAAAATCTTACAATCTCACACCAAAATAACTCTTTCGAAATATCGGCCGTAGACAAAATAAAATACCTTGGAGTCATCATTGACAATCATCTAAAATTGGAGCCACATTTCAACAGCCTCGTGAAAAAATTAAGGTATCTGATTTACAAATTTAAATACTTTTCTCCAATCTTCAGAATACAATATCACAAAACTCTTATTACGCATTATGTGAATCACATCTAACATATGGAGTAGTAGCATTGGGTGGTGCTGCAATCACATTCATTCAAAGAATAGAAAGAATGCAAATTTTTTTATTGAAAATCATCTACAAAAAAAAAACGAGAGATTATCCATCAAATATACTATATAAAGAATCACAAATTTTAGATCCTCGCTAATTATTTTGCTATAACATCCTTATTAAACAACATTAACAAAAACATACCTCAATTCCTAATCCAAAACCTGAAAAAAATATTGCCCTACCTGGGACCAAAACTTATAATCTTCTGACGATAGAAATGAAAAATATAAATTCAGATAAATTATTCAAGACAATATGAAAAAAATGATATTCCAAATTCCTCGATCGCAATTACACGACTTCATTGATGTGAGAAATAATTACCATTCCAATATTAAAACAATGTAATTAATAACTATAGGTACACTAGTTCAGATTAGTTTTGTTAGTTGTTTTTACAACTCAAGAGCTTGTTAGAATTGTTTATTATTATACATTGTTTATTTTTATAATTTAATGTTTATAATTCGTTAAGGATAAGCTATAAAGAGCACATAATACAAAAATCTTAGTGTAATATTTGATGGAGGGTCATTATTCACAAACCGCTGATTTTTCTTAACGAACCCCCACATTATAAGTACTATGAATAGGGACAAATCTCAGGTAGAATGTGTATAACTTGACACCATTCAAGGCCACGCCTTATATGGTGTATTCCTATAATTATTTGTTCACATATCCGCCTATATTTAAATGTAAAATGTAAATGTATTATCAATAGTCTGTACAATTTATTGTCTATTTTTATATATCGAGTAGATGAATTTATTATTATATACATATTATATTATTATGTAAATGATCGTTTTGGATTATTCCGTACCTTGGATTAGAATAAATTTTTTCACTGTTATTTTTGGAAATGCAATATCTGTAACGGCACCACAAGAAAAAATTTCGAAAAAAATTACAAAAAGTAGCCAATGGTAGAACAGCAAACTTCTTGATGACAATAGCCAAGAAAGAAAAATAGTTTTATGTATAAGTTATGACAAATAACCCCAATGGCACATGTAGAATTTGAAATTGTGAGAGAATAAGAGCGGGAAAGTGTCAGAGACAATTATCACTGAAATTTATACATAGTTAATAAGAATGGAAAAATAGTTTTATGTATAAGTTATGACAAATAACCCCAAACAGTGAAAATGTGACAATTTAGTGCGCGAATTCAAAAATTCGAATAAGAGGGAAGGAACAAAAATGGTATCCAGGTGACAACAAACAAAGCCACATGGAGATCGAAAATAAATTTAAAACGAATGCCACGATATATTTTTGGGAGAAAGAAAAATTGAATAATTTCCACATTATAAGCAGAAAACCAACATTACCTTATTTGTACACCATATACAAGTATCCAAAGCTGATTGCTGAATTTGTATGGTTATTTCTATTTGGTATTGGAGTTCCTGATAGCATTGGAGTGAAAGGGAATCCAAATCCTGGCGTGTATTGAACAGCGACAGTTCCAGACAGGTATAAACCTTCCATAGTGCACATTCCGAACTGAACAATTTCACTTATAACGCATATTCCATCGGCATATTCCATCGGAAGAACTTAATTTCAATTGATTTCGAACTATAAAGAAATTTTCACTTTCAAGGTAAAAGTGAGGTTGTATTGTAGATTCACCTTAGAGTAAGTTATCTTTCGTAGGCCAGGTAAAATTAAGTTTTCTTGAATAAAGGAAATAATTGCTTTTTGATACTTTGTCGTTTGTTTTCTACAATGATCAACAATCATACTTATGACCATTGAATAAATTGAAAGTTGACATATCAAGCAGTGGCTAGTGGCTCAATTGCCTGAACCGGCTATATGAGACAAGAGGCGTACCAACTGTGTTTAGCTGTGGTAAGGAAAGTGATAACAATTGGCAGCAACGTGTCGAGAGAACAGTGACGTTAGCTAGCAATTATTATTACATCATACAAAATATTATACAGGGCGAAAATACTTATCTATATCATAACAATTTGGCTCACAAAGAAGAGCGAAAACTATTAGCAATTTTCATTATATAAAAATAATTTATATTTGCAAATTATCATTATATTACAATTGACACCCAAAACGTGGGGCGAAATAATAACAAAATAATTTGTTAAATCATCAATATATAATAATATATATATGCACTCTGTCTGTCTATTCTTTCGTACACGTCATAGATGCGCGGGACTTTGTAAACACAACAGAGTGTGTATATATATATATATATATATATATATATATATATATATATATATATATATATATATACTCTCTCGACTTCGTAAACACAACAGCGTATAGGTTAGAACACGCACGGCTTGCTTAATACATACGCATTGATATTGTAATATTAAAATATAATTTGCTTTTAAATTCATTAAAGTTATGACGCGTACACTTGCTAAACACACAATAATGGAGATTATAACGCGTATGACTTGGTTAGCGCAATAGTAAAGAGAGGTTATAATGCGTACTTGCTAAAAATACACAAGCATTTATTATTGCCTGTATAAAATCTCTACTTACCTAACTCCATCAGCAATATCCGGAACTTGTGCAGAAACACTGTCAGGATTCATTATTGTTATTATTTTTGATTATTTATTATGTACAAAAAACCTGTATACACTCAACAAAAATAATCGTCGCGACACCACACTGTTCAATGGGAAATAGAAAGACGAAACGAAAATAACTTGCTTGCTTTCTATGAGAGAGAGAGAGAGAGAGAGAGAGAGAGAGAGAGAGAGACAGAGAAACACGCGCACGCCGCACGGCTTACAACTACAGCAAAAAGTGTCGTTACAACTTTTGGTCTTAATTTATTCCGTCTAGCCCTCTTTCGCAACGCGCGATAAGGAACTACGTTCCGAAATCAAGGACGTTAGCCACGTTCGGTTAGTACAATATATAGACAATGTATGTGTTTCAGACGTCAGTATATATCTATATTTGTTTTAAAATGAAGTTGGCGAATTGAAAAAACCCTCTTGGATGTGGAAATTCTGTCAAGGTATTTTTATCCGGCTCTGGAATATAATCTCGATTTCCAATGCCAAAACTGAGCTTTTTATCGTAATCGACTGTCGAATGTTTGTATAACGTTTCAATAGCGAGAGAGGAAAATTTGGCGAATCAGTTGCACTAAGGGATAAGCGATAGGGCGTCCGATATTGCGATTGAATTCAGTGTGTTTTGTATTAATATTTTTTTATCGCCGATGGCAATAGAATTGATTTTTTTATACATGGTGAATTTTGTTTTCTGGAACATGTTGAATTACGATGTTACTCAATCTGTCCAAAGAACCAAACTAGGTATTGTTTTTATTCAAGGGCTGCAATTACCGAAATAAAAAAAAATACATGAGGTGTTAATTAATGCATATCTGAGAATAATAATAAAATAATAAAATCTTTATTAATCCTTTCAGATTACATAATGATATATGATACGTCAGTAAAAAAAAAGATTAGAATACTCAATAATGAAAATAAGTTATTCAATAATGAGAAATAAATATGTATAAACATTTTATCTACACTAACAGAGAACGACCACATTTCATGAAACATTGTTACAAACATAATAAAATAGTTTTAAAAATGAAACATATTTAACATCAACTACAGTTCATGACAATCAGTTGAGAAATTAGAATTTGAGTGACCTCAGCTACCAAGATATTCACTAACACTGTAAAAGCAGTTCTGAGGTAGAAAGTTCTTTAGTTTGGTTTTGAAACGTTTTTCTATTATCTCATCTCTTATACAGTGTGACCCATTTAAAATGGAACCAGCCCCGTAGAATACGCATTTTTCAGTCAATTTCAAAAATATATTTTTTTAATATTAAGCATTAAAAACTGTATCTTGACACAAATTTTCATAACTTTAGTATCATTTCCAGGGCACTCTGTTTTTTTTTCTTTGTCAAAAACGCCAAAAATTTATTAGGCAATTTTTTTTTTCAAATTTGTCTACACCACTGGATTCGTAGTCATTATAAATGAAAATCATGAAAATTTCATGAAAAAATATTCGTAACAACGAAGTTACAACACTTTAATTTTGAAAACAAAGTATTTGATTATGATTTTTATTTAGATTATAGACATATTTAAAATCTGCAACAGTCCGATACAAAGTAGAACACCAGTGAATTTGTACAGCGAAAATCCGAAGTCAATAGCTCATTCCGTTCTACAGTTATAACTCCTGAAAGTATGGTAATGTGAGCGATTTGTGGTGTACTAAATCATAGCCTACTACTGATTTAGTACAATACCTATGCCTAATGTATTAGTTCAGCTTTCCTCAAATTATTGATACCTTCTCTAAAAGCTTGTTTTAATTGAGTTTTGCAGAATTTAAAAGGAACATTTTTTGTCCTGCTTTCTGTTTTATTATTCAATAAATAATTTTGATACTTTAAAACTTGATTGTTTCATTTCGTTTTTATCGGCTATGGAAGACTGCATAACTTGAAAATGAATTTTTAATTTTCTGTTATTTTCGAATACACTTATAACCTAAACTCAAATAAATTATTTTAAGGGAATATAATTTACAAATCCAGTGGCGTAGTCAGATTTTTATTACAAAATCGCTTCCACCACAAATCGCTCACATTACCATACTTTATAACTGTAGAACGGAATGAGCTATTGACTTCGGATTTTCGCTGTACAAATTCACTGGTGTTCTACTTTGTATCGGCAGTGTTGCCAGACTTTAAATATGTCTATAATCTAAATAAAAATTATAATCTAATACTCCGTTTTCAAAATTGAAGTTGTTGTAACTTCGTTGTTAACTAATATTTTTTCATGAAATTTTCTTGGTTTTCATTTATAACAACTACAAATCCAGGGGTGTAGTCAAATTTCAAAACAAAAATTGCCTAATAATCTTTTGCCGTTTTTGACGAAGAAAAAAAACCATATAGTGCCTTGGAAATGAAACTAAAGTTATGAAAATTTGTGTCAGGATACAGTTTTTGATGCTTAATATTAAAAAAAAAAAATTGAGAATTTTTTAAAAATGCGTATTCTACAGGGGTGGTTCCATTTTAAATGGGTCACACTGTATATATATCCAGGAAGATTATTGAAGAATGTCACCGTGCATGTGATGGACAATTCTCAAACGATTTGGTTTTATGTTTTTGGGCTCTTACAATTTTCCCATGTCTGGTTGGATAAGTATGCATATCTGAGTTCCGATCATACTTGTTTATATTTTTTTTCAGCAACAATACACATTTGTGAATGTAAATACAGGGCAGGGACATGATCCCGTATTCTATAAAATATTGTTTACAAGAGTCCCTATAGCTCAGGTTGAAAATCAGGCGAATGGCCCTTTTTTGTGAAATACATATTTTATTTATATTAATACAGCAACCCCACAGAGCTATGTTGTATGATATATGAGAGTGGACAGTTGCATAGTAAACGTTGAGTAGTTGATCTGCATTCAAAGTTGATTTTAATTGTCTTATCGCGTAATATCCACTATTGACCTTTTTACTTATCTGGCTTATGCTAGATTCGAAAGTCATTTTACTATCAATATAGGTACCTAGGAATCTGGTGCTATTTGACGATTTGACATATTGATTGCCAACCTTCACTCGAAAATTATATTTTTTTCTACAATTCCGAAAAAAAACTGCATGAGAACGGTTTTACTATAGAGGTCACGATCAGAGAGTTTTTGTAATACCAGGTCGTTCATGTGACAGCAGATTTAGCTTTTCTTGCAGTTCCACAGAACGGTCAGAATCAGCTGCTAGTGTAGTATCGTCTGCATATAAAACAATATGATCTGTAGTCACATGTTTTGGCATATTGTTGATGAAGAGCAGGAAAACAAGTGGACCCAAAATGGATCCCTGTGGGACACCTAGATGCTAAATGGAAAAGATTGACAATCTTTCAATTTTACCCGTATTTTTCTGTGAGAAAAATATGACACTATCCTCTGAAACCGATTGAGTAGAGTTTACTCTGAATTATTTTGGGATCAATGATATCAAATGCTTTCGATAGGTCGAAGAAAAGCGCACCAACGTATCTCCCTTCATCAAGTGAATCAAATACATAATCGAAAAAGACAGAGGATGCACTCTCCGTCGACCTACCTGGGCGGAATCCGTGTTGGGCTTGAGAGATGATGTTGAATTGACCCAAAAATGAGAGCATTTTCAAATAAACACCTCTCTCAAAGATTTTACATATCACTGTGGGTACTGTTATTGGCCTATAGCTTCCGATTGAAGTTGGATCATCCTTCTTATGGAGTGGTGTTACGAAACCAATCTTCAGTTTGTCTGGGAATTCTCCCATTTCTACAGATCTATTTAATATGAATGACAGTGGTTGACTTATGAGAGTTCTAATCTTTTTCACAAGTTTTATGAAAAAAAAAAGGTTACCGCGAAAGGACCATTAGCACGATTTTGGAATATCAACTATATTAAATTTTTAAAATTACTAATTCAAACATTTTTTCCCATATTTGTTCGAGGGTTATTTCATTCTCTTACAGGACAAATTACCTGTTGAGTGTTTCCGAATGATTGGCGTGATCACTACCTATTTTAATCACATGCAAATCTCCAATCGAACTAATAATTATTCAAGGTGCACTTTAATGAATTTTTTCCAACAGTTTCATATTCATATTTTTCTTCATAGGAGGAAAATATACTTTGACTTCTACTCAGAATTCAGTTTCTGTTATTATGGGATGCCTAAGAAATAATTAAAAAATTCTCTTCCCTAGGCAATTTCAGTCAGTACGAATATTCTTTCCAATACAAGTCAGTTTTATAATTATCTATAATTAACGGAAAAAGGCTAGTTGATTAGTACTGTTCTCTCCTTACTGTAATAGGGGCCCTCAGAGCAAGAAAAGTCATAATGGCCTGGGTGAGGTAGATTTAGTAGTTGAATCGATCCGAGGTAAAATTCAGCTACTCAATAAATCGCCTTGTATCTCGTCAGTAATGTAAAATATTCGGTTGTTGGTGTAGTTCTCCTAAACCATTGACTTGGTAGCGTTGTATAAAGACATATAGGGGTATGAATTATGGTAGTCCCTTATTAGGGGCATGACATTAAAAGCCTGGTATTCTCAGTATGGTACTTTTTGTTTATTTTTTGTGTGAGCTAAGAATAACTACGCTTCCATAATATTGTCTCATGTCGAGATTCTATACACTTTTTTACAACATGAACGACGACTAGGACATTTTTTTTCAATTTATTTGTGTAAATTCTTACATTTTTCCAGAACAAGTGATACCCCGACAACAAATGGTCATGGTTGGTATAAGCCAAGGAACCAGTTTTTTATCTATCTATTTAAATTGGAGTTGGAAAACACTGTCCAATGAATATGACATATCAATAGAAACCCATCAGGGTAGTGTGATTTCTACTATTTAAATTTATCGATCGTGGAATTTTTTTTATTTGGGCAGACAACACCTCAATAATTATTTCAACCAAGAGCCTGGAAGATCTAGAAGGCCTAGTTAATACAGTTCTGGATCAGTTCAATACATGGTGCTTCAACAACAGGCTCATTATCAACTATGAGAAAACTGTATGTCTTGTTTAAAACTCGCGGTGAAAATAACTTTAAAAATGTGAACATTTCCTTAAATAATAGTCTCCTAGGCATACAAAAAGACAGTAATTTTTTGGGAGTTACCTTATATGAAAAACTGGATTGAACATATTGATCAACTCTGGGCCAAATTAAGTTAATCATGTTTTGCGATCACTATGCTAAAAAACAGTTTAGATCGTGCCCCTTTGATAAACGTTTATACTCTCTTTTATTCTAAAGCTTTTATAACAGCAAGGGGTAAATGTGTTGATCTACAGAGGATATTTGTCATACAGAAAAGAGTGTTGAGAGTTATATTCAATATGGGACAATGGAATCTTGTCTGATACCTTTATAAATAATAACCTGTGACTGTTACATCTATCTATTTATATAAGTTACTTATATATATATATATATATATATATATATATATATTGTTATGTTAGGAAGGATCAGTAATATATTTTAAAGAAAACGTAAAATTGATAAAAAAAAAAAAATAAATTATTTTAAAAATGATTACAACACATGATTGTTTGAAATACAACAAAAAGTCTAGATTTACAAAATTATTTTGGATTAAATGTGATCAACAAAATTATAAGGTTGAAACATACAGTATATGAAATTGCATCTAACTAAAATAGCCAATGGGAGAACAAGAAACTTCTTGATGACAATAGCCAATCAGGGAACAGAGATGGTTGGATAAAAGATTTGAAATTGTGGAAAAGTAAGAACCCAGAAACGTCAAAAATAATTATGATCAAATATTGTATTTAGTTTATAAGAAATGAGAAATATGTTAGTTGATAAGTTTTCTCAAATAACACCAAATTAGTGAAAGTGCGACAAGAAAGTGCGCGATTTTGAAAATTCAAGTAAAGAGACAAAACAGAAATGGTATCCAGGAAAAGAAAAAACAAAGCGAAGCGAAGATTGAAAAAACATTTAGAAAGAAGCCAGGTACAAAATTTGAGAGAAAAGAAATTGAGGATTTTCACTAATGATAAGGTAGTTTTTCCTACAATAACAAACCAATTCAACCACTGGATAATTTCGACACAAAATAAATAAGGATAAAAGAATGTTACCTTTTTCGTCCTCCACATGAAAACGGGTCCAAGCTGATTTCGAGGATTTTGGATGGTTCCTTTGCAATGGAGAGTTCCTGAGAGGAGTGGATGAAACAAGAATTCAGATTATGGCCAGGTAATGAATCAGCTACATTCCAGCTCCAGGTATAAACTCTTTTAGTGCACATCACAAACTGAATCACTTTACAAAGTAACTCGTATATCTGAAGAACTTTATATAATTTGGCATTGAACTATAAAATAATTCTTCCAACTCAAAAGAAAAAAGTGAGGTTATATTTACAATATCCATCACTGTTTTTCATTATTTTATGAAAATTTGTCAATTGCTCATAGTTATGAGTTATCTATCGCAGGCCAGGTTAATATACGTTTTCCTGAATAAAGGAAATAATTGTTTTTGAAAATTTCTGGTTTACTTTCCACAATGATATGCTAATATCTCACCGATAAACACTGAACTGAAATAGTTCGAATGACATCAAGACAGGCAGTGGCTCTATTGCCAGTACCGACTCCTGAGGCGAAGGTGTTCCAACTGAGTTTAGTCGTGGTAAGAAAAGGAAGAACAAAGAGTGATAATAATAAAAATTTCACATATATTCAATGAAATTGTTATGGTATTGGGGGGAAGAAATAATTTTACAAAACATATAAATATAAATAGAAATTATTATATTCCACCCAATCATAATAAATTGACATCCAAAGTAAGGGCAAAATAACAATCATTATTTCATTACAATTTGACAACCAACATATGGGCAAATAAGGTAATAACAATTGGCAGCAACGTGGCAAGAAAACATTAACGTTAGCTGGCAATTATTATTTCATAACAATTTGGCAAAATTACTAATTGATATAACATAACAATTGTCTCCCAACGAAAGGCAAAATTAACAATTAGCTATTATCATATCAGAACAATTGGTACCCAACATAAAGGCAAAGAAGCTAGAGAAAATATTTGTGGGTAAAATTAACAACAATTGTTATATCTTAAAAATTGGCTTCCCAAAGCAGTGCGAAAATATTTGTAATCATAATAATAATAAATAATTAACAAAACAACCCATCATTACAATTGGCTTCCAACGCGGAGCGAAAATAATTATCATATCAAATCATAACAACAATAAATCATCTTACAAATCCATTACAATATATATATATATATATATATATATATATATATATATATATATATATATTGTTATGTTGGAAATGTTTAAAATAATTAAATTTATAATAATAATTATTATTATTAGGTAATTCAGTTATCGTGGTTAGTGCTATGTTTCTTTTGCAATTTTTCTTCACCTTTTACTATTCTGGAATCTTATACTCTCTAGTCGATGCATATGTAGTCAAAAGTATGTGACCAACAATAAATCCAAGGAAAATGTACAATTAAATGATTTGAAAAGCGAAATTTATGAAAAACATTGTGTTACAAGTAGATCAATTGATATTATATATTTTATTATGAAAAAAAAAATATTACATTTGTACATAGTATATAAGGTTTAGGATTAGAGTTCAATAATGAAATCATTAAAATTGATTAGAATGACAAATAATGATGTAGAAAGTAGCAAGAAATTCTAAAATCTGTGAAAAAGATAAAATATGTGTTACCATAGGGAGAAATAACAAGTTTGAGGAGAGATAAAAATTTGAGAAAAATAAATCACGTATGAAATTTTGGAAAAGTATAGTAAATTGTAAAAAAAAAACAAGCAAAACCCTCCAAAAATGGGATAATTAAGTCAAACAAGTGGAGAATCAACGCAAAAGAAAATTCCACTCACCTTAGTAACAGAACAAGAAATCCTGTCAATGCCAATTCTCAGGAACTAAAGTTGATTTGATGCAAGAAAGCTGTATTTTCCAGTAGCACGAATACTTCAAAGAGGCTGCAGAACACCAAACAAGAAGAATAACGAGGTATTTAATACACAGAACTGACTAAAGTGCAACGATCAATTCCAGAACTCGTATTGTTTATTTGTTCACTTGTGTCCTTTTCGTATGAACACTTAATGATTTTCGATGCTAACGGACTTTCAAACATTCATTCAACAAGCATTGGTCAAACGTAACAAATTTCACCATTTCAAAACTCTGTTTCTAGTTCCATAAGGTAGTTTACGCAGAGTAGGTCAGTTTTAAGGTTTTACTTCAATAAAAACAGATATTTGACAATCTTCTGCATTCTTTGTTTATCTGAGAACATTTAACCACATTTCTCCCCACTAAACAGCTTTTTTGACATCAAGCATTGCGCCAAGGTGGCACCACTGACCACAGAACCGACTTCCGAGGACCGAGATGACGCATTGTTCATAGGCGTACCGACTGAGCTGGGATAAGGTAAATAAGAGGTTTGAAAAGGGGTAAGACAACATAGCTGGTGTTTTCATTTTGTTATGATAGGGATTCATTCGTAAAATCGTGGTAAAAATTTAAATATGAAAAATATATAAACTCAAAATCAATCCAATCACAACAATATACATTATATTTAAATATATATGTGGGTAGTATTTGCTGACTAGTTAGTTACAAAACTAGGGATATTGGGGTAAGCAGCAATGAAAAAGTAAACTCTTTAAGGTTTATCCAAGCTCTCGGAAATGTTTATTTCCATCATCAGGGAGACTACAATAGATGAAACAACCAATAGTAATACATATTCAAGTGCGAAAAATTATGCTACTTACAACTTTGTTGGGGTTGGTTTCAATGGATTCATAAATGACAAAAAAAAAACGTAATCAAGGAATAAAACGAAGTTCAAAGTTAATACAACCACATTAGCATTGTTTAAAATTATATAAATATAAATATGTAGGTACTCTATGTGGTGTGACAAGTGAAACTGACAGGTTAGGGATAAATCCCGCAATTATATTTAAGCCAACGACACCTGACAGATGTCACTTGGAAAATGTTACAGTGTTAGATTAGTACCAACTGATGTTACCAGGTGGCGGTAATGTTAAAAAGAATTATTATTTGATATTACATTGTTGTCAATTTTGATTGATATCTGAAGACAATAATAGTAGATCTCACTCAAATGGTTAATATCTGTTTTTTTATTTATAAATAAAAATACTGATGACACTTCTATAGAGCAGCCTTTTGTGGTTTTGGGGTTGACACAACATTATTGATTTTATGAATTCCTTGGTTTATTTCTTTCTTTTTTTGTGCAGTTTAATAAAAGCTTGTTTTTAATTTTTTTTTTCTACTTTTGATTTATATTATTATTAGTTTATTCTTTTGTTGTTTGCATTTTTCTCGGATTCTATATTTTCAGGGAATATTATCAGACCTTTATAAAATGCGTTTTTTGTATTCACCACATTTATTATTTCAGGTGTTATCCACTTAGACTTTGGATAACAGGTACATATTGAATCCAACATAACATGAGGAAAAGCAACGCGACAGAAAATGTATCAACATTCGTATATTATACAACAGTCACATCAAGGCCGTACTAAGGGGGGGTTGACCCCGCCCCACGAAATCGGTAAAATGTATCTGGAATAAGGTTATGTACATCCCATACACTAATTAACTTCTTTCAATTTTGTTTAAATACCCTTGAATTTTCTAAATATACACTATTCGTAATATTTCAACTAATGATCCTGAGAAGTATTTCCAAATAAAAGTGGCTGTTCCGACCTCAGATGACTTAATATGTCAACTAAGAAACATAATTCTTATGTGATGTGATATATATATATATATATATATATATATATATATATATATATATATGTGATGTGATGTGATGTGATGTGATGTGATGTGATGTGATATATATATATATATAGTAATGTTTTGATGAATTGGAAATATTATATATATTTTTTTGTATATTGAAATTGCTAATTATTTTTGGTTATTCTTTGTGAACCAAATTGATATGATATAGATAGATATTTTTGCCCTGTATAATAATTTGTATGTGGTAATAATAATTGCCAACGAACGTCACTGTTCTCTCGTCACGTAGCTGACAATTGTTATTCCTTTTCTCACCACAGCTAGCACAGTTGGTACGCCCTCATCTCAGATAGCCGGTTCAAAGCAATTTAGCCACTACTTGATATGTCAAACTCAAGTTATTCAATGGTCGTAGGTATGTTTGTTGATCATTGTGAAAGAACAAATAACAAAATATCAAAAAACAATTATCTCCTTTATTCAGGAAGACTTAAGTTTACCTGGCCTACGAGAAATAACGTATACTAATGGGAATATACAAATATTCACGGATAATCATAAAATTGAAATCATGGATAGATAAACAGAACCTCACTTTTTCCGTGAGAGTGGAGTTTTCTGTTATTGTTCAAAATAGAGTGACATAAAGTTCTTCGAATGTGAAATTCGTTATTGGTGAAATAGTTCAGGACCGGAAGAGCACTATTAAAGTTTTATACCTGGTTGGAACTGTCGGTGTTTCAAGATATGCCCTGAAACTGGATACCTTGTCACTACAAGCGCTATCAGGAACTCCAATACCATAAATCAGGAACCATACAGATGCGGAAATCAGCTTTGGAGACGTGGAAATGATATATAATTAAGGTAATACTGGTTTTGCTCTTCAAATGTTGGAATTCTTTCAATTTTTGTTCTCTCAAAATGTTGCGTCCATTCCCTTCTAATTTTATTTTCAATCTCCTCGTTGGCTTTGTTTTTTGTTGCCTCGATACAAGTTTCCCTTCCTGTTTTCCCATTTGAATTTTTGAATTCGCGCACTAAATTGTCACATTTTACTGTTTAGGTTTATCTTACTCAATTTATATATCCAACTATTTTTCCATACTTATTACTATTAAATTTATTTATTTCTATGCTATTCCTTCACAATTTCCAATTTTTACCTATGACCATCTATTCTCTGATTGGCTATTATCATGAAGACGTTTGCTGTTCTACCATTGGTTACTTTTAGTTATCTCCAATTTCATATACTGTATGTTTCAAATTTACAAATGTGTTGATCACCTTTTATTCATGAAAATTTTGTATTTGATTTTTTTTTTTTTGATTTTTATATCTTAGATAATTGTTTTTTTGTTACAAAGGCTTATAAATAAATAGAAAAAATTTTAAAAAAAAATTTTTTTTTCCTTTTAAACCTTTAACTGGCATAACATAACATAACAATATATTCTTATGTGATATCAATTGGCAAATATTTTCTAGCGACCAAACTGATCCAAATTACTTAGCAAATTTTTTAGTTAACAATTATAACACTCTCACATTAAAACTTTTTCCTATGAAAAAATGTAAACAAAAAGCGAACAAATCACTGGTTCAATGGTTCTCAGATGATCTGAGATTGTTAAGGAATAATATGCACAGCATCAAACAAATAGCAGACAAAACCAAGGATGCAAATGGTTTCATAGCGTACAAACAGGTCAAAAAAGAATATGGTAACAAACTGATATCTGCAAAAAAAAATGGCGTATGATGACTACATTTCTTCGTCCAATAATAAATCTAAAGCTTGCTGGAAAATAATAAATTCCGAGAGAAATAAACTCGATTTAAACCCAACAATTGAATTATCATCTGATGAGATGAACAACTTTTTCAGTAACATAGCTGATAATATCATTAATTCTCTCCCATATATTGCAAACGAGGATCTTTTAAGTTTTAAAAAATTTCCTGCTCCGTGCAATTCATTTTTCTTCCGACCCGTTCTAGAGATAGGAGTTTAAGAAGCAATTAATTCACTGAAGGACTCCAAATGTTCGGATAACCATAAACTCAATAGTCGAATACTAAAGGAAACCTCGTCTATAATAATCCAACCATTTACTATACTGATCAATTTAATCTTATGTACTGGTATCTTTCCAGACATCTTCAAGTTTTCAAAAGTACTGCCCCTTTTTAAAAAAGGTGATGCTAAAGCCATCGATAATTACAGACCAATGAGTATTATTTCAATATTCAGTAAAGTGGTTGAAATTATAATTAAGATTCAGCTCTATGCCTAGTTTGAGAATAATAATTTTTTCAGCAACTCCCAATATGGATTCAGAAAGTCGCGCTCAACAATAAATGCAGTGTTTGACATCGTGTCTGGCGTGGTTGAGGAGGCAATCACACTGCGTTGATGCTTTGTGACCTATCGAAAGCGTTCGACTGCGTCTCACATGAAATTTTGTTGGAAAAATTAAATTATTACGGGTTCAGAGGTATTCCGCTTCATTTAATAAGAACCTATCCTACTATTCGTCAACAAGCAGTGATGCTCAACGGTACCTGATCAAACTTTCAAACTATTAAGCATGGCGTTCCGCAAGGAAGGCGTTTTGGGCCCACTCTTATTTGTCATTTATGTAAATAACCTGTGCAATGATATGATGCCGATCAAATCGGTCCTCTTTGCGGACGACACCACTTTCATTCTGTCGGATAAAAATAATTATATGTTACAGTCTCATCTCGACGTGGTAACTAATAGTGCTAATCAGTGGTTTTCATCTAATAAGCTGAAATTGAATGGTCAGAAGACACAATATATCCAGATTTCTGCTAATAATCAAATCATCTCTAATTGTGAAACTAATAAAGTTAAATTACTGGGCATTACATTAGATAATAGACTCAACTGGTCTGCACATATTTCCCAACTGAAGAGAAAACTCTCGGGTTCTCTATTTGTTCTCCGCCAATTGAAGAACATCACTAGTGCAGATATATTAAAAACCTCATATTTTTCACTGTTTCACTCCCATATTAGTTATGGTGTACAACTTCGGGGAAATTCATGTAATTCCATTCGAGTATTTAGGATGCAAAAGAAGGCATTGAGAATACTGGCTAATATTGGATACAGGGACCACTGTCAAGAAAATTTCAAAAAACTCAGGATTATGCCATTGCCAACTTTATTCCTATATTATGTTTTGATTGAAATACATAAGAAGAAATCATCCTTGACAGGCAAAAACCAACCTTGGGAAAATCCAGAGGCTTGCCTGTCTCTGTATCACGGGTGCAATGAATAGCACTTCAACAGCTGCAATGGAAATCATCCTAAACCTCGAACCCCTTGACTTACATGTCATTGGAGAGGCCAGGATGAGTGCATACAGACTGAAACAAACAAAAAACTGGAGAATCCGAACAACTGGACATACCAGAATCACTCATGTAATCAACATCGAAGAACTCGAAATGATTTCAGACTACATGCAGCCCCTATACTCATTCGAAAAACCATTCGAAACACGAATTGATGGATCTGGATGGGCCCCGAGTATATAATCACAATCAACTGCGGACATAGTCTGGTATACAGACGGTTCAAAGACAGTTGAAGGAACGGGAGCAGGAATACATGGGGTAAGGCCAAGAAGGGATTACATAATACCACTTGGCAAATGCTCCACGATATTCCAAGCTGAAACACATGCTATCATGGTATGCATTCAGAAGAATCTAGAAAGTGGTTATAGGAAAAAACACATCTACATTCTATCTGACTGTCAAAGTGCTATCAAAGCACTCAACTCCATACAGATAAAGTCCAAACTGGTCTGGGACTGCCTCCAGAACCTCATCGAGCTGGCAAAACACAACAAGGTCACCTTGATGTGGGTGCCAGGTCATAGAGGCATTGAAGGCAACGTCAAAGCAGACCAGCTAGCTAGACAAGCATCTGAAACGCTATTCACAGGGTCAGAACCTGCACATGGGATTAGCAGAAACCGTTGCAGGACCCTGATCGACGAGTGGATAAAAAGAAGACACCAACAATATTGGGATCAAACTGTCGGGCAAATACACAGCAAAGTCATGGTAGGGCATCCAAACCGGACCCTGACGGCTGACCTTCTGAACCTGAACAGAATGAAGGCTCGTATAATAATAGGTCTGTTGACTGGACACTGCGGCCTAAGAAAACACCTAAACACCATGGGAGTATGCAGGGAAACCGTGGAGTGTAGGTTATGTGATGGAGAGGAGGAAACAACCTCTCATATTATCTTCGACTGTGACGCCCTAAGTAGTAGGCGACACAGAACCTTTGGAGAGATCAGCCCGGAAACAGGCATGAATCCGAAGAACCTTATCAACAGGCTTCTAAACCTAATTAAAGGCACAAACCTGTTTGAATGAGGAACCACTGACGACAGAGTGATACAATAGACCCCAGCTGGTCGCAGTGTCAAGGGAAGCTAAGTGCCAACCCTGTCTCTTGGCTCGTCAGCTTTCAACCAACCAACCAACCATCCTTGACGAAACAATGTCATATTCACGAACATTAGATTAAACCGATTTCGTCTTCACCTATCGCAAAAAATTCCATAGATTACTCTCTGTACAATATCTTGCCTCAAGATTTCAAAGAGCTCGTCTGTATACTTCCAAGAGGAAATTGAAAAATTATTTGTTGAGGCATTGCTTCTATTCTGTCGATGACTTCAGAACACATTTTTGTGGTACAACTCATGTCACTACTTCTCTTTGATTTTCAAAATTTTTATATTTGTGATCGATGTTATTTGCTTGCTAGTTTTAACACTTTTTGTACATTTCATACATTTTTATGTGATTTTTAGACGAAAGCCAAACATGACTTGCTACAAACATGTTGTATTATGTAACGTAGTGAAATAAAAATATTCTAAAAAATATTCTATTCTATTCTATTTTGCGACCATAAAGTGTCCACAGTGTACAATCTGATTCCATCTGTCTGTTTAATGATTTGTAATAAAATTTGGTAAAATGTACATTGCATTATTTACTTTGGGACCAAACCTCCCCCCCCACCCAGAAATTTTTCTCTGGGTACGGCCTTGTGTCACATCCAAATACACGTATATTCACGGGAACCAATCGATGAAAAAGAGAAAACTCGAGAGCAGAAACATACGAAATAAAGGACACAGTGATATACACCAGTTTCCTCTTTCCTTCTGAATAAACTCCAACAAGTATCATATATCACCTGCCATACGTTGGGCCAATTTCTATTTTCTCCCATTCCCCATGTATTTTCTTTCGATATAAGCTGTTTGGAAGTCATGGAAGGCGCTGAAATCGAATTAGGCGGTTTTTTGCGAACAATTGAGGAATCGCTCAGGCGGGCAAATTCGGACCTTCTCGTGGTCGATCCGATGGGGAAATCTAATTGCATTAGACCCTGTTGATCTACTGCGGAGATAAACTGGGGCCGAACTATAGGGAGAGAAAAACGAAAGTGTTTGGCTCCCAATCAGGTGAATCATTGGGAATATTGTAATTTACAGGGTTATTTGTATGGCGGCAATCCAATACAATATTTTGCTATTCCAAAAACATTATTCATACCAACATGAAATTAATTACGGAATAAAACTTTTTAACGAAAAATTAAACCGACGAAATACGGAACTGAAAAGTAAAAAATAAAATAAACCTTCTTAGGCCCGGTTGTTCAATCGAGGATGACCAAGTGATTTGGCTTAAACCAGGATTACCAATTTTGTTTCGGTTGTTCAATACGGGTTTATGAGATAAACCTAGTTTAACAATGGTTTAAGTTAATCTCTATGAATTCGGGGGTTTAAGGAGATAATTTGCCGCTTCTAACCTATTTGATTGTTTCATATTTCAATAGACATGGGCTATTCTGAAAATTATTATTGTGTTGAATATTTTTGTTTTATACCCGACTGCAAAGATGTTCGTAGATATAACAGACAGACGATTTTTTTGAAATTTTTGATATTATTGCGCCAAGAAGAAAGATACCCGTATTTAGACAACGTACCGTAATTTTGGGTGACTAACCCAGCTGGGTGACTTTGGCTCATTTTCAGAAATAGACATTATTAATTATAAAAAATGTAAGCCTGTTTTTTATCGGATTGATTTTTCGTGATTCTATTGTATATATACCTGCAACACTGTATTCCATTCAGGAGTCATCTGCAACCAAATTCAACTTGCATAAAATTTGTCTGCAACTAGCAATATGTTTTTTTACTCATTTATGATGATTAAAAATGTAATGACGTTTTTATGGGCAAATTTATTTTGCTTATTTTATCCGTCGGATTACTTTTAAATCACCCAAAATTTAAGCCATGGGTCAAAGTCAGCCCTCAATATGCGGGTGACTTTGCATACCATGTTCTTTTATATATCCACATACAAAGTCTTAATCACAATTTGAAATAGCTAATTTGAAAGAGTGGTCAAAGATCAATATTTTGGTATATAATAATACAATGATAATACCAATTTAATTTTACAAATTCATCGTAGACATTCTTTGAATTCAAGTAAGCCAAAGTCACCCGAAATTACGGTACCTAGAAACCATTTGGAAGAATGTACAGAAAAATAATTTTTGAATAAATTTCGCTTGCCTAAAGAAATCGTCTTCAACTAACAGAAATAGAAAAAATCACCCCTCACTACAAAGGCAAAATCGTAACAAAAAATAAACTTCCAAATAAAAATCATATCTTGATTTTTCATACCAAAAACGTGACATAAAAAACTAAAATTAAATCATCACAAATGCAAAATGAAAAACATGATCTGTTCTCAGGAATCTCAAGCAAATGTTGATTTTTGATGAGTTATGTGTCAAAGATAATGTTTCTTTATATATCTCAATCATATGGGTTTTCTCTAGATTCTACTCCTCCTTTTTTAGTTCCAAGGAAAGTTGGTGTTTTTCTTTCATGTGTATTGATTTCAACTTGTGTTCTTCGGATGATCGTTTTTGTAAATCTACAAAATATGCTTTGGACAGAGCCCAAGTAGAACCTTTGCTTTTATTGTTAAGATGCTATTCCTTTTTTTTTGGGACCTCCGCAGATGGTATTGTATTCATTACTTATTATAGCCCAAACTTCAATTTTTGCGAATTAGTAACTGCGTCTGTTTTTTACATTCTACAATATCTTGGAATTTTTTTACGAGTGAAATTATGAGTAATTTTTTTCTCAAGAGACGCCTAACAATTTATTAAATACACTCGTCTGTTTTCGGTTTTCGATCAATTTTTCTGTGTACTTTTGACAAAACTACGAATTCTTAGGTTAAGTTTGATTCAATGTCTGAACGGTCCGAATGAAGGTACAAGTGGAAAAATGTGTTGCCAACATATGAAAACAATGAGTTAAGGAATCCAGGATTATTTTTCCATTGAAAAATGCATAACGTTCTAATCTATAGTTAATTAATAATCCGAGTTAAGATAATCAACGGTCAACTCGCATTGAACAACCGGGCCTTATTCTCAATAACTAAGCTACTAAACTAATGTAAGTAACTAATTTTGAGTCGGCGCCAAACAAACAAGCAAATGAATTAGGTAAGGCGTAAAATGATGGCATCGAGTTGCGCGGTGACATTCTGATAATTTTTTGAAGCAATTTAATGATCTTCGCTGATTGTTCGTTTGGCGCCGACTCAAAATTAGTTACTTACATTAGTTTAGGAGCTTAGTTATTGAGACTAAGAAGGTTTATTTTATTTTTTACTTTTCAGTTCAGTATTTCGTCGGTTTGATTTTTTATTAAAACGTTTTTATTATTAAATTTTTTGTGGCTGAAATCTACTAATTACTAACTGCTTGTTTTTTATTACTTCCAAAATACTTACTTACCCACCTTACTTCAACTATTACCAGTTAAATCATATGATTATCTACTTTTACTATTTGTTGTAATATAAATTATTTTTGTTGTTCTGGTTAGTTTATTTCATTACTTTGTATAACATTCCATCCTCTCATAGAATATAATGATTGTGACGGATGTGGGAGAACAAAAATAATGACAAAATCGATCTGTCATTGTCAGCTACATATGTGTGCCAATGTTCACAAGTGAAAAAATCAATTATCCCCTATTTTTCTACCTGTAAGGGTGGGGTAATTCCATTTGAAATCCAAATATGATCAACAGTGAGGTATACCCTATCTAATAAAAAAAAAACATTCAAATCGAAGAACCCAGTATAAAGTTATGCCTGATAGAATCGGTTAACGGACCAGAATTCAGAGGGTGAGTGATCAATATCCTTCATTTTGCTACCCTTAGGGGTCAATTTCATCTTTCGAATCCAGATGAGACCAATTTCGAAGTACACCCTATCCATTGAAAAAAGAATTATCGGAATCGGACGTCTCAGTAAAAAATTATGCGTGGTCATACATAAAAAAAAATATACGTGTCGACTAGAGAAAACCTCCTTCTTTTTGGTTATGTCGATTAAAATAGCTTCATTTCTTAATAAACAAGATCTTAATATTGCATATAGAATGAATAATACCTTGGGTAGATTCATCAAAAATAATAAAGACAGAATTTTGAAAAATAAAAACAAGAGTATGCCTGACTAGCAAATCGTGAAAAGTACTTTTCACGATTTGCTAGTCAGGCTTGCCACTCCTACTGAGAAGGAATCTTTTATTTAGAATCCTATCGAGGTGGGAGATGTATAGAGTGTTTCTTTCTGTCACTAGGTACCGCCAGTTAAAAGTTATCTTTTCCGGCGTACCTATAGATGTTATGAGCTCGATGATGATTTGTTTACGTTGTCTCGCTTCGGCCAGAGCTCTTCGGATCTTTGGCTGGTTGACTACTCCGTACTGATGAGGGCCAAAAAAGCCTGAAACCGGTAAGCGGATTGTTAGGCGAACACGACATAAATTGAACATAATCGAGCTTATCAGAAAGAAACATTTGCAATCAATTTCCATTTATATGGAATTTTGCATGGATTTTCAGGTGAATATCATTCAACGTTCTGCGTGGTATTAACTAGGCAAGTAGTTGTTTTTCCCCTGTGATCTACCATTTTGTGGTTCAATTTATATTGAATCCTTGTGTGAAAATAGACTGTGTACTTCGATTTTTCGATTTTTCAATTTCATTCCACTTTTCACATTTTTCTGAATTAATTGTTGTTCGTACAGAAAATCAAAGTCCTTTCAGAAAAGGTGTCACATGATCACAACAAAAAAGTTCTACGACGAACTTCCTCGACATAGCTGATTAAATTCGACTAAAATGATAAATGGATATCCCAACTTCCGCAACTCCAGTTTTCGAGTAGAAAAAAGATCTCGTTTAAGTGAATCGCACTGCCCGGCTGGAAAGATGGCGTCATCAATTCCGATAAAACGGACATCAGCTAATAATTCTGGAAAATCTGGAAAGCAGCATGCACGCTCTCCAGCAGCGCCAACATAAATCACCGGAAAATTACCTCTATACCTGAACATTACTTCCGGAAAATCTCAAGTCACACCTCTTTTCCTACGGATGGCGTCAGGGTGGTAACAAATGGCTTAATTTAGCGTGCTCAAGTCGAAATCCAAGATATATATTAAGGGTGGCTCGCAAATTAACCAACGTTCGGCTAATTAGTGTTTAAAAAACACGCAAACCGCAACGTCTTAAATCTGTCTTGTTGAGAACCGGAAAGCCGATTCTACGAGCTGTGGATATTATCTCGATAACGTGTGAATATCCCAGGATTATTCCATTCTCACATGGCTCCACCTATAAAAAGTCATGAATTTAGTCACATGATATGCAATATGATCGACTATTCAGGTAAATAAAGAAATATAAGCGGCTATTTTTTTCGATTTTTCAAGAGTGCTATGGCGAATGTCAAAATTTGACATTCACCCAAAATTGAAAATGTCTCGTTTTGGTTTATGTTCCACTACGGAAATTAGTGAACATATGAGCAAATCCATCCCAGAAAATACCAAAAAAAGTGAAGTATCTGTCTGGAGACATGGTTCTCGTTGTTTATGAGTAATTCATGGTTGTAAAAGGTAAGTTGAATAGAGCACTGTCACAGAGCCGGATTAAGAGGGGGGGCAAACGGGGCTGCAGCCCCGGGCCTCCACAAGAGAGGGGCCTCCACAATATAAATTTTTAGGTAACATATCCTAACAAATACCGAAGGATATGCAAAATTATATATAAAAAATCTGACAACGGAAGAGCAGTTCTCCCACTTTTTCCTCTAATTTTTCGTTTTAAACATTCAAAAATGTGTATATGCGAGAAACAATCACCAAGTAAAACATCATACTATTATACAAAATATTATATCGTATCGAAATTAGCTGTAAAAACAAGAACAATTGAATTTAAAAAAATATATAAATTTTTTTTATTAAATGAAGGATTTTCTGTCGATGTATTCTTCGAATGACACAAGCGATCTAGATACACAATGAAATTCAATAATCATAAGCAAAAGAAAATAATATTTCAATTTATGAATATGATTGCATCAAATTATTTATAAGAGCCCTGTGCGCATTCCATAATAGAACAAAAGTTCAAATTCTGTTGACTATTTTTCTGCGGATTCTACAAACACTTTGCCCGTCTATACCGGTTTTTCCTATTTATTGGCGTTGACAAGTGTCCGCTGAGTGGCGCGCTTGTAACAGAGAATCCCGAAATCTGAAAGTGTGAGTCTAGAGAAGGATGACATTCCGCAACAAATGTAAATCCTTCTGAAAAAGGACTATCAAAAAGACCAATCTAAGATGTTCTACTATCAAGTTGAAAAGGGAAACATTCTCAATCGAATATTGATAGAAAGATTTTTCTGTGAATTGAAAAATCCACGATTAAAATGAAGTTATTTTTTGTGAATGTCTAACAGAAAACAACTACTTCCCCGGCTAAAGCCACGCTGGACATTGAACTACATCTGATAGATATTCTGAAAAAGCCCTAACTCAAAAGAAAAATCTGAAATTGAAAATTTGCATTTTCATTCAGATAGTTATTTGATTTTCTATTCCAGTCTTAATTAAGAACTCATAAGATGAATGAGGCAAAGAAGAATGTTTTCCGAAAGAGAGTATTCACCAGAAATCATTCGTAACATTGACGCAGGAGAGACATCGCATTCACTAGGTCTTCAATACATTTTTGTCGACGAAAATCTATTTCACGCTTCCACGATCATCAGGGAGACCGGAAGAAATGGAAAACACATTTTCAAGAAGCAATCTCACTTTGCAAAGATGGAAAAAGTTAGAATCATTTCTTTTGGAGAGACACTTTGAAATTAGTGTTTTCTGACATTAAAACCTGTCATGGGGTATGATAGATTGATTTGTTGAAAATATAAACAGGATGTTCATAAAATCGGATGTGGAATCATCTGCGACTGAAAGATAAACTTTAGTCACTATCTTCCATCGTCAAGATAACCTCTTGTGGGGTATTCATGTTGAAAAGGGAAACATTCTCAATCGAATATTGATAGAAAGATTTTTCTGTGAATTGAAAAATCCACGATTAAAATGAAGTTATTTTTTGTGAATGTCTAACAGAAAACAACTACTTCCACATCCGATTTTATGAACATCCTGTTTATATTTTCAACAAATCAATCTATCATACCCCATGACAGGTTTTAATGTCAGAAAACACTAATTTCAAAGTGTCTCTCCAAAAGAAATGATTCTAACTTTTTCCATCTTTGCAAAGTGAGATTGCTTCTTGAAAATGTGTTTTCCATTTCTTCCGGTCTTCCTGATGATCGTGAAGCGTGAAATAGATTTTCGTCGACAAAATGTATTGAAGACCTAGTGAATGCGATGTCTCTCCTGCGTCAATGTTACGAATGATTTCTGGTGAGTACTCTCTTTGGAAAACATTCTTCTTTGTCTCATTCATCTTATGAGTTCTTAATTAAGACTGAATAGAAAATCAAATAACTATCTGAATGAAAATGCAAATTTTCAATTTCAGACTTTTCTTTGAGTTAGGGCTTTCAGAATATCTATCGATGTAGTTCAATGTCACGTGGCTTAGCGAAAGTTGTTTTCTGTTAGACATTCACAAGAGGTTATCTTGACGATGGAAGATAGTGACTAAAGTTTTTTATCTTTCAGTCGCAGATGATTCCACATCCGATTTTATGAACATCCTGTTTATATTTTCAACAAATCATTCTACTATCAAATTCTTGAAAACCAAAATTTCAGAGCTACATTCCCAAACATTGAAATTACGGTGATTATTTTTTGACATTGCTAGAAACCAATGGAAACGTTCAATTCAAATAATTCATATACGTTTTGTCCAATCAATAGTGGGAATAATCTACCTAGAAAATTGTCGCGGGAATAATTTGAGGTATTTTGTTTTTATTGTCTGACAACCTATATTTTTAATTTGACGTCATCAATTCGCATGAAAAGTGTGAAATGAATCAAAACCGGTTTGGTACATTATATAATTTTGCAAGGAAATGTGTTTATGATCGTAACATCAAAAAATAATCTAAAGAATACCGCACGAGAGTTCGATATAGTAGAAAATAATTATCTAGATTTCTTTCTCAAACTTGTTGGCAATAGGCACTCCAGCCAGTTGGTCTCTCTTGTCTATTGTCTGGCAACAAGTTTTCGAAAATCTGTCGAATTATGTTCACTCTCTTGTGATATTACAACTGAGAATGTACTTGGTTTTGATGGTGTCAAATTGCACTGGAAAGCGCTCATTTTCCAAAATGAAAAATGTAAAAAATAGGCGAATTACGATGAGACAAAGCCGCCTATCAAAGTTATCGCTTCTTAGCATTGATAATGATTTTCTCCGGATGCTGGATTTGACCGAAATCATCAATGATTTTTCATCGAAAAAAGCTCGCAAGAGTCCATTCGTTTACGCTGTAATTTAATTTATTTCTTGTATTTTATTATACCTACATATGCTCGTGTCAAAATAATTTGATTTGTTCCGCAATAAATAAAAAAAAAACTTGTTTGAAAAATTATTAGGGGCCTCCACTCCTTTGTTGCCCCAGGGCCTCCACACCTTTTAATCCGGCCCTGTACTGTCAACTGACGTCACAACATGGCGGTCATCAGGTGATCGGGAGCAACAAAGCATTTGAGTGTGTGTGAGGAGATCATTGTTTTTTGTGTTTGTTAAGGATTTGTTGTGATTTTTATAAACTTTGTACACATTAAGAGGACATATTATGTGTTAATATAGTGTAAGATTCCTTTTTCTATTGAAAAATCCAATAATTTTGCTAATTATGCCTCTGGAAGGAAATCGGATAAATCTCACGTGCTCGTCCTGACTGGATCGGTTACAACCCATAACAGCACAAAATTTCATGATGAACTTCATCAAATCTAAAAAACAAACTATTTTGGTGTGTTATTATGATGACAACGTATTTTAAACTGAAAATCCATGTTTATCACCTCTATGACTTGCACTTATTTCATTATTCAGTATGTACTAAGGATCACCAAATGTCAAGAATATTTTCTAGGACATTGTTTTTCGGAGAAAATTCACAAGAAAGACACAAGAACTCGAAGGAAAAAAGCTTTGCTTGCCCCCTCATCAGCTGTTTGACAACTGTCAGATTACTCACTGACAGTGTTCTATTGAATGTTTATAAACGTATATGAATGATTGGCTTATTTTCACAAATTGACAAATATTACCGGAATCTTACCGAATGAGTTTGTGGTGTTCACGAAATGATATTCCTGAATATCACTCGACTATGACAAAAAGATAGTATTATTCTATTTAATTTAACTCGAGCAACTTGTATTTCGAAACAATTCAATTCGACCTTATGAACATTAATAATCAAAGAATAACTCCCTCGAGTAAAGCTCTCGGGTTATTCAGATTATTAATGTTCATATGGTCTCCATCAAATTGTCTCGAAAAACAAGGTACTCTCGATAAATTATGACAAAAATAATAGTCGGTTTTTGTCATAGTCTTGGGATATTATTTGCGAATATACACCATGTTACTAGTATATCCGCGAATATATACGCTACCTTCTATAAAACAAGTAGGCATTTAACATTGTTTATACCAAACCTATCAAAATGATTCAGTCACTGTCAGATGACTTCCAAGTCACTCGACCAAATTTGGTCTCGTGAATTTCTGCAATAATATTGACACAAAAATATCAAAGTATACTCACCAAAATATCCATCACTTGATCTAACTACTGAAAACAACACGCGATGTATGAGAATAAATCAATGATTTCTGATTTTACAGCATCTTCTATCCACGGAGGGTTGTAACATTTTTCATCCCTCAGAGAACGTTGTCTGATCATTTCCTCCCCATAAAAAATATACTAAAGTGGGAAACATTTTTTCTCTCCACAAAATTTCGTCTCTTTCTCAACGAATAGAAATATTTAAGTCGTTCACAATGAACTGTAAAAAATGCCACAGTTATTGGAAACTGCTTTTTTATGAAATTTGAGCAAAGTTTTGTTGATATTTTGTTTTTAATTTTATCTCAAAAATTATGAGCAGCAACTGCCAACTCTGGTATCTTGTGTTGTAAGAATTCCACCGGTGAATTATGGCATCCAAAGATTATTCATTGATTTATTAAAAATCGTTTCATTCATTTATTCAAACAAACTAATAATAATAAAAATAATAAATATATTTTATTGTCCAAAGATAAAATCTTGTTGACAAAGCTTCAAATACATGTATAAATAAAATATTATACGAAAATACACAGAAATGGACGTTTACAAAATAACTAAGTAAGTAAAACAATCAAAACAATTATTCTATTGTCAGATTATCGTCAAAAAATCTTGTAAAATATAATACGGTCTTGTACTTGTAGTCTTTTTATATTTTTCCTAAAACTCTCTATTTCTACAATAGAATCTGTGACCTTCGAGTGGCAATGATTATAACTCCGTTATAAATGAATGAACCTTTGATTAGACAGGACGAAGGTGGGGGTGATTTCGAATTGTTTCTAGAGCTCTATCGTGTGGAATAATGAGAAGAGATGATTTCAAATTTCAGGATATGTTTCTTTACAAGACAAACGGTTTCCAAGATGAAAAGAGCAACGACGGTCAGTATCTTCTTATCTATGAAATCACGTGGTCCAATTTTACAAATATTTCTAATTGCTCTTTTTTGTATTTTGAGGACCGAGTCAAGTAAATTTGAGCTACACACTCCCCAGAAGGATATACCATACCTCAAATTAGATTCAATCAAAGCATAATATGCAGTTTTAGCAGTAGATACTCCAAGCTCTCTAGAAATTACTCTAACTCTAATTTTTTTCTCAATTGTTTTATGTGTATATCGAACTTCAATTTTTTATCTATATTCAAACCCAGAAATCTGATACAATCCGTATTCTCAATGATATCATTTTCTAAGGTTACATCTAGAAGAGTACATCTAAAGGAGATTATATTCGTTTTTGTGATATTAAATAATAAAAGGTTTGAATCACGCCAGGACTTGACAATTTTTAAATCTCGAGATATTTTTTCGTTTAGATCTTCAACGGTCTTACCCCTTCACAAAATAGTAGTATCGTCTGCAAATAATGTTAGCTCACCAAAAATGTTAGGAGTGGATAGATCATTAACGTATAATAAAAACAGAATTGGTCCTTGAACCGATCCTTGTGGCACTCCCGAATCTATCTCAGTGGTCCTAGAAATTTCATTAGTTTTTACTATTTGACTACGCCCTGTGAGATATGACTCGAACCAATTCAAAGGTACTCCTCTACATCCATAATGGCGAAGCTTCCGTAGAAGTACTCCGTGATCCACGCAGTAGAAAGCTTTCGTTAGGTCACAGAACACTGCCGCGGCAATATCTCCGTCATTTATATCAGAGTAAAGCTCACGCAGAAAGGAAAAAATTGCATCATGTGTGTTCTTTCTATTTTGAAATCCAAATTGATTTGCGTGAATGATTTGTGTGTGCTAAGGAACTCATTGAGTCTTTTTTTGACGAGTTTTTCAATTATTTTTGCAAGGGTCGGAATGAGGGATATTGGTCTAAAATTTGAGGGATCGTCTAGATTACTGCCTTTGTGCAATGGGATTACTATGGTCATTTTAAGAAAAGACGGAAATATACCATCACGAAACGATATATTTATTAATGAGACTAATGTATTGAGCGCAACTCTTGGGAGGTTTTCGAAAATTTTCATGGAAATGCCATCAAAGCCAGCTGCTTTTTTTTTCATTTCTTTTAGTACCTCCAACAATTCGTCAATATTTGTATCATATAATATCAAATAATTTTCATTTTCAAAATCTTCAAGATGTATTAACGGGTCATATGGTACTGAAGTATTTTTGTTGAGCTTTTTGGCAATAGAACAGTAGGAATCATTAATTTCATTTGTACTTATTGGTATTTCTGAATCGATTATTTTTAAGGTTTATCCCTCAAGTCATTTATTATGGACCATGTTTCTTTCATTTTGTTATTTCATGTATCTATTCTATTTTTGAAGTGGTTTTCTTTTGAGTACTGTTCTATAGATTTTGCGGTAGTTATTAAAGTATTCATGAAAATATACTTTTTTCTGTTAAGTCATTAAGAGGCACAAAAGTCGCAATCAAAATACATATGAACCTGGGATTCAAAACTAATATATGCCCGGTTGACAATGCTAGATTTTCAAAACATAACAAAAGTCAAAATCTAATAACGATTCTTCTGCCGCTTGCGCTGGAATAATATATTCTGCCGTAAAATCCGTAACGAGAATTTCCTTATGTCACCTACACAGGACAACCCAACTGGCGCGTTACCAAGCCCGCCAATATAATTACGAGTCTCTAGGTTCAAATTTTTCAACCTTTGTTGGACCTCATAATAATGGATATAACAATGTTGGATTTTATTTTCGAAGATGTTATTTCGGAATGACTATTTCACGATTCATTTCTTCATTAATTTCCAAACCAAATGATAATTGATACTTCCAGACATGGAGCACGTAACTTTATCGGAAACAGTCCCGCCGGCCAGTTCTCCGGCTATTGTCTCTTAGTAGAAATTAGTTTCGACTATAATTACTCATTTGCACGGTTGGAGACAAAATATTCACTATAATGCATGGTGGCTCCTCTATCGGATTAGTTTTACAAGCCATATTTGTCCCAACCTCAACTCGGCTGATTTCCCGGCATCAACACCAACTTTTACCGAGTGAAAAATGGATCAAAAAGAGAGTACAGGCAGATGTGAGAGCACCACAAAGTATAGATTTTGGATATGTCATTACTAGATAATCTGATTGATTTTATATGATTATGATTTCGTGTTCCTCCTCAATCGACTAATTTTCGATACACACTTTTATTTACCCGGCAATTCGTGATTTTCCCATTTCGAAACACCATGGTTACCGGAGTTACAGCGAGAGAGGATATTAAACGTCCAAATAAAATATTGACAATAGCACCTCAGGCGATACCATATATGAAATGGCTTTCCTTCAGACATGATCGCATTCAATATTTTCCATCGACATTGGTATTTTCAGAACATTATATCAATAACGTTCGTGGACCCTAACAATTCATCACCGAATCAACAAAACACTGTCTCATTTCAAAAATGAGTTTTCGATAGTGAGCATTGCATTTGTTGATTGAGAGTTCAATAAGATCAGTTGATGCAATTAAAATCCATATTTCTTGAAGCGAGTAGTTTTCTCTGATGAAGCCACCTTCTATTCAAGTGGCACTGTGAATAGACAAAATTGTCGATATTGGGCCTCTGAAAATCCACATTGGAAAATGGTGGCACATACCCAGTTTCAACAAAAAGTCAACGTGTGGGCTGGAATAGTATTGGAGAAAACTGTTGAGAATTATGAGCAGATTTTAAAAATGGAATAATATACTGGGTGTTCTATTTAAAAAAATTATTGGAGAGAGCGCTCAGCCGCCATTTTGGAACTTTTAGCTGTGATTTTTTCATGAAAAAGTAGTTTTTTATCTCTTATTCAAGCCCTCCAAATTTCGTTTGGATATAAAAGGTGGTTCAAAAATTAGTAGGGGGAGAACGGACTTTAGACGAGCACTGTATGTACCGGATAAGTGACCAGTGCGTGATTATTTGGACGAAATACAGATGGTTTGGTAGACGCGGAATAATATAATGATAATAATAATAATAATAATAATAATAAATATACTTTATTGTCCAAAGATGATAATATTGTTGACAAAGCTTCAAATACAGGTATACAAAACAATATATTGGACGTAACACAGTGTTTTCTAAAATTTGAGGGATCATCTAGGTTCCCGCCCTTATGTAATGGTATTACTATTGTCATTTTTAGAAAAGATGGAAATGTGTCATCACGGAACGATAGATTTATTAGTGAGACTAAAGTATTGAGAGCAACTCTTGGAAGGTTGCTTTTCTGTTTTTTATTTCTTTCATTACTTCCAACAATTCGTCAATATTTGTATCGTATAGTATTAAATGATCATCATTTCCGTTCTCTTCCAGATGTACTAGTGGGTCATGTGGAGCTATAGTGTTCTCGTTAAGTTTTTTGGCAATTGAGCAGTAGAATTCATTCATTTCATTTGCACTAATTGGAATTTCTGAATCATTTATTTTTTAATGGCCAGCTAGATCTCCGGACGATACCCTGTTAGATTTTTGTATGAGGTTAGCTTAAATCCAAAGTTCATTTCATAAGACCGACCAATGTGAAGAATTGAAGGACAGAATTAGTGACGAAATAAGAAGAATTCGATACAAACCTGATACAAACGTCTAGCCTCCGTTAGCAAGTCCGTATGTAAAAGTTATATCAGCATACTCTGCATTGGTAAAGTTTGACATTTTTTAACAAATAATCACCATAATAATAAATAAAACTTATGCGTCAAGATATTATTTTTGACATGACAGCACACAAAAAACATTGGAATAAACTTACTAGCCTACTTGATACTTTTATTTTCGAAGAGTTTGCGAATCAATGAGAAGAAGATTGGATGCATCGATTAATTTAAATCTAAATATCTCAAAAACGGCTGCTTGTAGCGACTTTTGAAAAGCATACCTTTTTCCCATAAAAATGATTTTTCTTCTAGAAAATGTGATACATACATTCACGACAAAGTTGTTGACTCCCCAACAAAAGAGACAAAGACCTGTAGGTGGCGCCCCATACAATTAAGGGCCAAACTAAGATCAAATTTCAATTTCTCACATTGAAAACTCCCCAAATACCAAGTTTCGTCCAAATATCGACATTATTTTAAAAATTATTTACGAAAAATAAAAAAATAAATAAATTTTTAACACCCTCTATATCAAAAATGAAGGCTTTGCGGACCCATGCTTATACAATTTTTTCACCTTATAAATAACTGAGGAATCGTCCTGTAAAATATCGGACTCTTATTACATAACACCCTGTATATCAAGAGTATAATCATTTTGAGCTTTCAACTTCCAACACGGAAATCATAGCACTCAGGCTCCTCTCAATGAAAAAGAAAAATGCACTTTTCAAAATAAAATAAAAAATACGATATAGCCCTGTGGTCTTCAGTTTGTGATTTATTTCTAGGATCAAGTAAGATTCATTGAATAGTCGATGTTATTCCAAAAGCTAACTGCCCTGACGGATATGGCAAATATATCTGTGGCAAATATTGTACGTGGCGAAAAAAATGCCAATAAAGTCATTTTTTGGAGTTTATGAAATTCAAGTATTTGCCGTTACTCGTAACCTCTTGGAATAACTCTGGGATTACCACCATTAATCCCAATTGGGAACTCAAAATTAGATGCCAGCGCCAGAGTGACGAAAATTCAAACCAGAGATACGTACATTGTCTGTTTTCTCAGAGGTTATACACTTGTGTTTGGAGTTTTTCTCAAAATATTTCCATTTGGTATTATTTTTGAGAGGTGTTTCTCATTTAAACAAATATGTTTTAAACTTAAAATTTAAATTTAAAAATTAATTTAAAAAAAATTTTTGACAGCTTAGTGAAGTCATCGGGAATTATTGTAATGAATTATTTTGAAGAAATGTTACACATTATTTGTGAATGTTCGAATTGAAAATAAAACTTACAAAAACAGTTTTTTTTAATTTCATCTAAAACAAACAAGATGGTGTGAAAATGTGTCCTTATCACCTAGATATACATATATAGTCACTCTTTTTCCATACTGTATGAATAATCTTCGGTATCTTGATAATATCTCTTTTTTCTTTTAACTCTATATTTTTGTCTTCTCAACTCTCTTAGAAGGTTCTCTTTTTCACTTTTTTCTTGGCCACACATGATACAGGAACATTTTGGAAAGGAACTGTATTCTTCTTCAAGATCCCAAGAGCCCGTCGTCTTTCTATAGACTCACTCAATCCTAGATTAGTCTGCACCAGTACATTCATTTTCTCACGGAAAATGATAAAAACGTATTCCAGTACAACGGGATCGTTTTGCCCAAGAGTCACATTGAGGTACACAACTATAATGATTTGAACTAGAATCACAAATTTTTTCACTCGAGGACGTAGGTACAATTGTCAACAGAATATTCACCAGGTAAACCAGAATTTCATTGAAATCAACAATCACAAGAGTTTCGACAAGTTTTGAGTGTACAATGGCTAAAATCATATAAACATTAATGTTTCTGAAAGTAAACAATGTGTCACAAACAATCACCTAGATTTACATATATAGCCACAATTTTTCCATACTGTATGAATAATTATCGGTATGTTGAATAATATCTCTGTTTTCTCTTTTTAACTCTCTTTTCTTTCCTCTCAACTCTGTTTGAAGGTTCTCTTTTTAACCTTTTTTCTTGTCCACAACGATGCAGGAAGATTTTGGGAAGGGACTGTATTCTTCTTCAAGAGCCCATCGTCTGTCTATAGACTCGCTCAATCCTAGATTAGTCTGCACCAGAACGTTACGTTCATTTTCTTACGGAAAATGATGATAACTTATTCCAGTACTACTGTATCGTTTTGTACGATGGCGTATTGGCGCTATCCTACCAGTTTTTTTTTATTGAAATCTAAAAATTTTGACTTTTTTTCTCAAAAGTTGGAGATTTTTTCTCGAAATTTTGTTTTTTTTTCCAAACTTTTAACTTTTTTATTCTCAAAATTCTGACTTTTTTTCTCAAAATTTTCAGATTTTTTCTCAAAATTTCGACTTTTCTCAAAATTTTAAGATTTTTTCTCAAAATGTTGACTTTTTTTTTCTCAAAATATTAACTTTTACGACGAAACCAAAAAGGAGGAGGATTTTATGTTTTTCCATCATATTTTTTTAAGTATGATCACGCATAACTTTTTACTGAGGCGTCCGATTCCGATAATTCTTTTTTCAGTGGATAGGGCGTACTTCGAATTTGGTCCCATTTGAATTTAAAAAATTGAAATCCACCCCTAAGGGTAGCGAAATGAAGGATATTGATCACTCACCCTCTGAATTCTGGTCCGTTAACCGATTCTATCAGGCATAACTTTGTACTGGGTTCTTCGATTTGGATGATTCTTTTTTTAATAGATAGGGTATACCTTATATTTGGATTTCGGAAGGAATTAGCCACCCTTACGGGTAGAAAAATAGGGGATAATTGATTTTTCACTAGTGAACATTGGGACACACATACGTAGTTGATCGCTACTGACATTATTCTTGTTTCGTCAAAATCAGTATATTTTATGAGAGGATGGAATGATATACAAAGTAATGAAATAAACTAACCAGAACAACGAAAATAATTTATATTACAACAAATAGTAAAAGTAGATAATCATATTATTTAACTGGTAATAGTAAGGTGGGTAAGTATTTTGGAAGTAATCAAAAAACAAGTAGGTAGTAATTGGTAGATTTTAGCCACAAAAATTGAAAAATAAAAACTTATTAACAAAAAATTAAACCGACGAAATACGGAACTGAAAAGTAAAAAATAAAAACTTTTTAACAAAAAATTAAACCGACGAAAAAATCAACTGAAAAGCATAAACTAAAATAAACCTTCTTAGTCTAAATGATAATTGAGCTCCTGAACTAATGTAAGTAACTGATTTTGAGTTGGCGCCAAACAAACAATTATCGAAGATCATTATCTATGAAAGAAGTCATCAAAACGCAGCCGTGCATCTCGCTGCCATCATTTTACGCTTCACCTAATCCAATTGCTAGTTTGTTTGGCGCCGACTCAAAATCAGTTACTTACATTAGTTTAGGAGCTCAATTATCATTTAGACTAAAAAGGTTTATTTTATTTTTTGCTTTTCAGTTGATTTTTTCGTCGGTTTAATTTTTTGTTAAAAAGTTTTTATTTTTTCTCAAAATGTTGAGATTTTTTCTCAAAATGTTGACTTTTTTTCTCAAAATTTCAAATTTTTTATTCTAAAAATTTTGGGTTTTTTTCCCAAAATGTTGATATTTTTTCTCAAAATTATGACTTTTATTCACAAAATTTTGAGATTTTTCTCAAAATATAGTTTTAGGTAGACAATGGCTAAAATCATATTAAAATTAATGTTTGGAAAAGTAAACAATGTTCGTATGTATAGTTTCAAAAATCGACAACAGAGGGAGTATCCTTTATTTTGAATTCCCAATACTGACTTCATCTCTTGAAATAACCAGGATTACCCCCATCCCCCATGAATCATAATACTGACTTCACCGTAAAGCACGATCACTGACCGAACTCATAGGCACTTCTGCTACCAAACCAATCCATATGAGACCATGAAATAACTCCCACATAAAAACACATTCCATCATAAAGCAGATACAGAGCACCCCTCCACATTCCGCGAAAATTATTCCCATTCTCCTTTTCTCGCTAAAGTATTTACCGGCCGTACGGAATACGACCCAAGAAAGTCATAAAGTAGTGAAATAAAGCACTCCTGCCTGAATATTTTATCAAAAAGATATATACAGTGAAACATAAGGATCTGCGCTTTTTCATCTAAAGATCTTGTGTGCCGCGTGCATATCTGAGTGCTGTTTCTCGCACTTACTTCTGCTCCCACTTTCCTGAAATACGACCTCCGTAACGCGTACGTTATACTTTCCGGGACAATGTGCCGAACAAAATAGGGATACGGTTTCACGTATTCTTCTTGGGATGGTGATTTTGTCGTCAAAATATAGCGTGTCTCACTTCTCTTCCGTAATAGGCAAGATCACAAACTCACACATTTGCTTCATATGTGCTTGAAGTTGAAATATATGTATTATACAGAGTGCAAAATAGTTACATTGGCAACTCAGGAAAATGCCAAACGAATAGATAGATAGATATCTAGATCTTTATTTTCCAGTAGACAACAGGACATTGTAGATAGGAATAGTCAAAATACACTTAAATCTAGGTGAATACAAAATTTAAAATCTAAAATCCAGAACAATATATTTAAAATACAAACTAGAATTTAAAAGCGAAAGAACTCAAATTTAAAATTCAGAGTCTGAACCAATGTTCCTAAAATTATTTTAAAATATACATGTCAACATCTCAAAATAAAAATTTACAGTACAGTTTCAGGACATAAACTCTTCAACACTATACACACATTTTACCAGTAAATATTCTCGTATTTGCTTTTTGAATATGTTTGTACTTTTACTTTCCTCAATATAGTTTGGCAGTTTATTGAATACCCTGGCCGCCATAGAGAGAGGAGAGTTGAAAGATACTCTATATTTATTAAAAGGTATACCAAGGTCATTTTTAGTTCTGGTATTGAGTTGATGTCTAGCTTCATTGGTACTGAGTATCTTTATTCTCAAATGACTATACGGAAAGTTCAAAAATGACTAACGAAGGAACTGTTAAAATTCTATAGTTTTGAAAAACAGTTCTACAATTCTACAACTTGTTCGGGCCGATATATTGACGAGAGAGCGCAAAATTCGCTTTTGAGCAATGAATACATCATGTGAGAATACAGTGAAACCCCATAGACATATACCATATGGTAATCTACTGTCAACTTGTGAATAATACAATGCAACAAGTTGATTCATTTCTAATACCTTCCTAGTGGTTCTGAATTGATATGATAATGAATTCAGTTTGGATATCAGTGACTGACAATGATTTTTCCAGTCCATGCATGAATCAATTTTGAAACCAAGGAATGTTAAACAGTCACTCTCACTGGAGACATATGGTGTCGAAGAGCCATCTGAGCCGAATGTAATTTCTTCACATGATTTTTGACGGTTATGAAACCTCATCGATTTTGTTTTTTCCACATTGAGCAACAAGCGATTTGCAGAGTACCATTCCTGTAATCTATGAAAAACGATATTACATTTATCTTTCAGGTCTACATCGGATTTATCTGATATAATAACAGACGTATCATCTGCGTATAGAGTGATGCCGGTATCGATGAATTACCCAAATCATTTATGTATAGGATAAACAATACTGGGCCTAAAACTGAGCCCTGCGGTGCACCAAGATCAATGTCTTTCATTTCAGAATTATGATTTTTAACGATAACATATTGTTTTCTGTAACTCAAATAGTTTGATATCCAATCCAGTGATATCCCTCTGATACCATATTTGTCCAACTTCGCAAGTAAAAGAGAATGATTGACACAATCGAACGCCCTACTAAGATCACAAAAGATCCCCACGAATGAACGTATGGCGTCAAAAGACGCGGCAATAACGCTGTGTTTGAATGTCTCACTGAATTTGAGGGTCTCAGAGCAGCCTTTATCCGAATATTACACAATATATTCTAGGAAAAACGATGCATATACAAGGTGTTAGTGAATAAGTGCGACAAACTTCAGGGGGGTGATTCTACATGAAAAAATAATGTCAGTTTGCTATATAACTTTTGTCCGCAAATGCTTCGCTTTCCGAGATACGGGGTGTTAAAGTTTTTCTTAAAAACTGACTATTTATTTATTGCTCTGAAACCGGGCGAGATATGCAAATGAAATTTGGTGAGTTTTAAGAGGTAGTTACTGCGCATTTTTTGACATGCAATTGAGAATTTTATGTTCATCATTGGCGCGCATACGGGTAATGATCTCAATTTTTTTAAATAAAAAAAAGTTGAGAGGTGTCAAGGGACACCCGGATGGAACGAAGTTCCTTTCGATTAATTAGTGAAGGAATTGTTATAATTTTTTTTTAAGTTATAATGATATTTTTTTCATTATTAACAAATATAATGTAATATAAACTCAATCAGTAGGCTCAATTTTAGTACATACGCATTGATATTGTAATATTAAAATATAATTTGCTTTAAAATTTATTAAAGTTATGACGTACACTTGCTAAACACACAATAATGGAGAGATTATAACGCGTATGACTTGGTTAGCACAATAGTAAAGAGAGGTTATATTGCGTACTTGCTAAAAATACATAAGCATTTATTATTGTCTGTATTAAATCTCTACTTACCTAACTCCATCAGCAATATCCGGAACTTGTGCAAAAACACTGTCAGGATTCATTATTGTTATTATTTTTTATTATTTATTATGTACAAAAAACCTGTATATACTCAACAAAAATAATCGTCGCGACACCACACTGTTCAATGCGAAATAGAAAGACGAAACGAAAATAACTGGCTTGCTTTCTATGAGAGAGAGAGAGAGACAGACAGAGAAACACGCGCACGCCGCATGGCTTACAACTACAGCAAAAAGTGTCGTTACAACTTTTGGTCTTGATTTATTCCGTCTAGCCCCCTTTCGCAACGCGCGATAAGGAACTTCGTTCCAAAAATTATACGCCATTGAGATATTTCAATTTGTGACAAGAAATCTCTCTTTCCTTTTTTCGTATGAGGCGCCGTTTTTATGCAAAAAAATTAAACATCTCAACGCGTATTTCTCATTTCTTCAATACATTATCAAGAACTATCTAATACCATAACGTTAAACCAGAACAATAACAGAAAATAACATCAATAAATAAATAGACGCAAAGCTACAACAAATGTTCATAAAAACTTTTTAACAAAAAATTAAACCGACGAAAAAATCAACTGAAAAGCAAAAAATAAAATAAGCCTTCTTAGTCTAAATGATAATTGAGCTCCTAAACTAATGTAAGTAACTGATTTTGAGTCGGCGCCAAACAAACTAGCAATTGAATTAGGTGAAGCGTAAAATGATGGCAGCGAGATGCACGGCTGCGTTTTGATGACTTCTTTCATAGATAATGATCTTCGATAATTGTTTGTTTGGCGCCGACTCAAAATCAGTTACTTACATTAGTTTAGGAGCTCAATTATCATTTAGACTAAGAAGGTTTATTTTATTTTTTGCTTTTCAGTTGATTTTTTCGTCGGTTTAATTTTTTGTTAAAAGTTTTATTTTTACTTTTCAGTTCCGTATTTCGTCGGTTTAATTTTTTGTTAAAAAGTTTTATTTTTCAATTTTTGTGGCTAAAATCTACCAATTACTACCTACTTGTTTTTTATTACTTCCAAAATACTTACTCACCCACCTTACTCCAACTATTACAAGTTAAATAATATGATTATCTACTTTTACTATTTGTTGTAATATAAATTATTTTCGTTGTACTGGTTAGTTTATTTCATTACTTTGTATATCATTCCATCCTCTCATAAAATATACTGACATTGACGGAACAAGAATAATGTCAGTAGCGATATGTCATTGTCAACACGTATGTGTGTGCTAATGTTCACTAGTAAAAAATCAATTATCCCCTATTTTTCTACCCGTAAGGGTGGCTAATTTCTTTCGAAATCCAAATATAAGGTATACCCTATCTATTTAAAAAAGAATCATCCAAATCGAAGAACCCAGTACAAAGTTATGCCTGATAGAATCATGATTCAGAGGGTGAGTGATCAATATCCTTCATTTCGCTAGCCTTAGGGGTGGATTTCATCTTTCAAATTCAAATGGGACCAAATTCGAAGTACACCCTATCCACTGAAAAAAGAATTATCGGAATGGGACGCCTCAGTAAAAAGTTATGCGTGATCATACATAAAAAAATATGATGGAAAAACATAAAATATACGGGTCGAATAGAGAACCTCCTCCTTTTTGGTTTCGTCGGTTAAAAATTATCTCCCTCAGACGTGATACAAGATTCAACTCTTCGCCTCATTGATTGTCGTATTCGCATAAATATTCCTGGTGTATTTCTTATTGTCTCACAGCCGGATTCCTCAGGTCTTCAACATTTTCGACGGGAGTGGAATAAACTAATGACATAAAAAAAACCCAAATGCAAAAATCTAGAGGATTTAAATCCGGAGATAGAGCAGGCCAATGTTCCGTATCTCCCCTACCTATCCAACGATTTGGATATACTCTATGTACGTGATTACGTAGAATAATGCTAAAATGGACTGGTGCACCATCGTGCATGAACCAGAAGTGTTGTCTCAGCTATAGAGGAATTTATTCAAGAAGAACAGTTAACTCTTCCTGTAGGAAATTAAGGTAAGAGTACTCCAAGCCATACATTTACTGAACATGAGCTTCAAAGATTCCATGTGGATTTTCCTCAGCCCAGAGGTGATTGTTATGGAAATTTCGTATACACTGTCGTCCAAAATTAGCCTCGTCAGTAAACAAAACGCCATTTAAAAAATTAGGAATTTGAGCGATTTGATGGAGAATCCAATGGCAAAAAACTAGTCGCGGAAAAAAGTCTCTAGGTAGTAGAGCTTGCACATGTTGAATATGAACGGATACAATTGTTGTTCTTTAAGAATTTTAAATACAGTGAAGTTGCTTACATTCAGTATGTTTTTCGAGTACTTGTTTCAGGTGACTCCGCAATTAACTCGGGAACTGCTTCTTCTAGTTGCACAGTTCGTTCTTCTCGAGGGCGCCCGCAGTCAGCCGTTTGTTTCTTAAATGTACCATTTTCGCGCAAACGTTGGTGGAGACTAGCAAATATTGTGTGATGGGGTACCCTACGTCCTGGATACAACTCAGCATACAATCGTCGAGCTTGCCGACCATTTCCATTACTTCGACCATAGACAAAATGCATGTCTCACAATTCTGCATTTGTATAATTTTCTATTCTTTTCGATTACTTATTAACATCAATGTAATACCAAACTACAGTGGTAGTCTAGAATACGTTCATTTGCAGGTGCATCAGGAATAATACTAAAGGATATCCACAGTTGATACTTTATAGCATTTCTAAATCTGGACCCTATGCGGCAGCGTAATAGTCCAGGTTCAGGATTACGCATATCAATTTCAATAAAATACCCTAGTCATAAACTATTGAGAAATGTTTTAGATTGCGCAAATAGACCAATCAATAACAATATTAATAATTTTATTTGAATTTGGGTTTTGGTTATTATTTGTTTTTTGAGAGTTCCATTATGTGAATTGTAGATTATGTGGTTTATAACTTATTAGTTTCAATTTCGATTTGTTATATTATATAATATTAATTGACTTTTTATGTTAGAAGTCGTTATTTATAATTCGATTTTTTTTTAGTCTATACTGTTGAGTTTCAAATTTTTGTTGAGCGTGGTTTGTGTTGTTTATAGTATCAAATAGTGGATTCCGAAAAGTTTTATAATAGAATTGAATGTGTCGAAAGTTTCCATATAATTTTGTTAAATCGATAGGTTACCCCATATATCGTTATACCGTAAACTTCAAAAATGCATATCTTAGAAACGCAACATACAAAGTTGATAAAACTATCGTATATGATAGTCAATTTTTCCAAATATGGTCAGTAAAATATGGTCCAAATCAACGAAACAGTTTTTTAGATATTCAATAAAAACATTGAAAATGACCTAAAAAAAAATGTAACGCACCTTTATCTAAATGAAAGGTAATATTGAACAATTGAGTTCATCAGAATGTTACCCTATATATATATATATATATATGAAGAAACTAAACTTCCTAATGTAAGAAGTCTATACTCACTACAATGTTTAATGTGGATATTCCATAGAAAGAACAGATATGATGGGGAAAAAAAGTAAATACTAGATTTGCAGAAAACTTAGGTTTAAATCTACCGTTATATAAAAAACACCACACCCAAAGATATGCCTTCTTTTTCGGGCCAAAGCTCTTCAATATGATACCTCCTCACCTAAAAATTATTAGTAAGAAAATAAATATAAGTCAAGCATGAAATATTTTATAATCCAAAATCAAAATCTCATTTTGAGTATTTACTAAAAAATAAAAATAAAATTTTTGTTGCATTTTCCTTCTGGGTTTTCTAGAATCGCTTACAATTGAATTACCATAACGCTCACTACAGTCTCGGCAGTATTATAACATAGTTAGTACTATTCATTATAGCCTCTATCAGGGAGAGAGACATGTCACAAAACAAGCATTTTACATGCTTAGGTGCTATCTCTTGCCTCCATCTATGGCATACACCATTCACAATTTATTGTAAAAATATTTGTACGATACTTATACTGAACTGAATAAACTGAAACTGATATTTTATTCAATGGGCAGTAGCCATTAATTCCTTTTTTGGTAATCAAAAGCGATTTGTTTTCAGTATAGTGGTATACTCGAAAATTAAAAAAAACATATATTTCAAACAGAGAGGGAGAGTCATCAAGAAACAAAACCTACAATAGACTGAAACTATGATATCCTAACTAAATATAACTTGTTGGTTTTGAAATAGTGCTGGAAAAAAAATTCGGAAAAAGATTTTTCTGACTATGCCCTGTATACACCCTAATGTACTATCATCAATAAGATTATAATTGAACATGTTTATGAGTTCCGATCAATACATTTTCATCCTTACTTTGCCTTATTTCGACTGAAAAAACAGTTTTTTCTTTGTCAATCCTTCCCCAATACGACGTTTTTACGAACTTTGGCCGCTTATATCTCAGAAAATAAACATACAAATTCATTTGAACTCTCACTTTTTTCTAATGACCCATCCTACTATAACATAATAAAATTTCAGCCAATTCGACCGTGAGCCAATTTCCCATATGTTATCGTGCGGGGTTCTTTAAGGTAATCGGAACCAAAAATTACAAGTACAAAGCAAAGAGAGAGAGAGAGAAATATACAACACAAAGTTATGTTGTAGTTACCCAAGTTCTCAAAAGAGATGGAACTCAATATATTTACATTTTTAGGGATCGTCAGTTTTTAAAAGTTTTTATTCGTAACTAATTTAAAGAAATTAATTTCCTTATAAATTGTTTTGCTAGCTGTACAGGGTGATATGTCTTATATCGACTAAAAATAAGTTTTTTCTTTGTCAATCCTTTCCCAATACGACGTTTTTACGAACTTTGGCCGCTTATATCTCAGAAATTAAACATGCAAAATCATTTGAACTATCACTGTTTCCTAATTACCCATCCTACTATAACATAATAAAATTTCAGCTAATTCGACCGTGAGCCAATTTCCCATATGTTTTCGTGCGGGGTACTTTAGAATTTTGACAACTCAAATGCAAGTTTTCCGCAATGCACCAATTTTTATCAAGAATTAAATTATCTGACAATGTATAAACCTGGGAACATGATTGTCGAGGATATTATGGAATTCTTTCTATTGTTTTCTATGGAATCTAGCTAAAAAGCCGATTTCAACCATATGGTGTTACATTCGACAATCCACTCTATTAACACACTCTGATGCACGACATATCGGACATAAAACACGGCTAATGTGCATATTGCGTGCCAAAGTTGAACTTCGTTGTGATGGCTGTGATTGATTAATTGAATTATTTAGACCGTAATGGCGGTTCTTATTGTGTCACTATAGTTCAGTTTACAGAATGACTTTTTCAGACATAACTGAAAAACTGACAAATTAAAAAGTTCATGGACAGTTTCGAAAACTCTTGTTTTTTCATCTATACCGGGTGATTCTCTAAGGTGGCTCAATCCTATAACTTTTTTATTATTGAAGATAGAAAAACGAAATTTGGGGGGTTGTGTATTATAGTTCAATTTACATTTTTTTACATATTTACTTGCTTTGCCGTACTTCCGGTTTGACCGGAAATGCCCCAATTTCGATTTTTAAATTGGACATCATATATTTTTTTACTTATTTCGATCGAGAATGGTTTTCTAAATCCAACAACACCTCACTTGTCAATATTTGACAAATAAAGTCATTTTTATTCCATATTTTATTTTTCGATCTAGATTGCCATGGATCGTGTGAATCGCTTCATTCTTGATCAAGTAACATGGGAAAAATACGACTTTGAGGCTTATGACTTCACAGTCGCTTTAAGAATTATTTAGAAGTCGCAAATATGAATTTTTCCAGTTAACTTGATTTTTTCAAATGGAAAGGGGGATGCTCGTCGGCTTTTTGTGAAAGATCATTTTCTTACGAATAATTTGATACCACACACTTTTACTTTATTTTCACTATTTTTCTGAATAATTGCAAGAAGCGATCATACCTAATAACGAATAATACGTTTTTTTTTTTTTTTTTGTCAATCGAAAGTTTTGGAAAGTGATTAAATTTTGTTTATGCCGGGGAACACCTCCCTAGGCAATGAGTTCCAAAGCCTCGCTGTTCGTTGGATGAACGAGTCTTTGGAAAGTGATGTTCTGCAGGTCTCCAAAGTGACCACGAAGGGGTGTGATGACTGAACTTTGACGGGTTAATCTCGAAGAGACTGCCAAAGCAGGAACGATTGTTGATATTTCAGAAGAGCATCGCCCATGAAAATATCTATAAAATAGAGACAAATCGCCAACTTTTCTACGGTGTTCCAGACGAGTGAGCGAGTTTGTAAGCGAGGCATCACCGACGAGACGAATTGCCCTTTTTTGGACAGAATCCAATAGCCTCAGGATATGTTTAGGTGCCGCACTCCAAATATGGGAACAGTATTCCAGGACAGGTCGGATCTGTGCCTTATAGATCATAAGCAGCTGACTGGGGGTGAAATAGCTCTTGGCACGAAACAGAAAACCAAGTTTTTGGGATGCACTTTTGGCAATGGACCTCACGTGATTTTCCCAGGAAAGGTTATTGCTGATAGTAATACCAAGCATCGATATGGATGGCTTCAGTGGTATGGTTACTCCTGACAAAGTTATGTTAGGCACAGTGAGATCGGCTTTTCTAGAGAAAAGACATGCTTGTGTTTTGTTTGCATTGAATTCTACCAAGTTATTAGATCCCCATTCGAGAATTGTTGCTAAGTCCATATTTATATTATTAACATTTGTTCCTCGTTCATTTCTGGTTTCACGGGCTGATATAGGGGCCCTGGAAGAGAAAGCGTACTCGATATACTTATGCAAGTCCGGTTATTCTAGTTATCAGTGACAAACAATTGAAGCTGTTGCTAGGACTACCTAAACAAATAGGCTTATGAATATGCTTTCACTTTTAAAAATTTATTTGTTGCGTAGTTTATAATTTGATATGGAAAATTATATACTAGAAACGAGAAAATTGACATGTTGCTAATTACGGAGAAGCAAGAAAGAGTGCAACTGATGCAGCTCCAATTTATTCTCAGAGATTCCCTAATCGTCGCCATCCCACTTGGCATTATTTTCCAAAACGGGAAAGGAAAATGCGAAATGAACCAGAAGAAAATGCCAATAACTTCATCGTCAGTGAAGAAAAAGAAGTAGACGTGTTGGCATATGTATACGGGGTCAATTCGTCAAATTGTTTCTGAGTGTGATATAAGTATCGATCATTCAAGTACCAACATCTTTACGATAACGACCACAACCGAAGATTAACTCATTGCAACTGGTTTTTGACTAAATACAGAGAAGATGTACGTTTTCCATTTAAAATTATTTATTCAGATGAAACTCAATTCACCAACTTGGGTCTGGTCAATCGGAATAATAAAAGGTACTGGTCTCAAACAAATTTACATCTGATGCAAGAAGGAAATTTTCAAGAGCGATTTGGTTTCAATTTCTGGATGGGTATTATCGGAGGAAAACTTTTGGGGCCAATAATTTTCGACGGATAACTTACTGCGGAAAGATATCTACAGTTCCTTAGAAATCAAATTAATGATTTCATCGAAGATTTGCCACTGGCTAACCAAGTTGATATCTATCTTCAACAAGATGGAGTGCCACCTCACAATCCTCAAGTCGTAAGAGAACATCTGAATAACCGATTCAGTGGCCTGCGAGGTACATTCTTAAGTCATATTTTTTCATAATGTATTATTTCTTTTTCATACTCTAGATCACCAGATCTTACTCCGCTAGATTTTTTCTCTGGGGAACAATTAAAAATCAGGTGTATAAAACAGCATCAGCTACTCGTGAAGAACTGGAGTAGAAAGTAAGGGTGGCATTCCAGAATATCACTGCGGAACAGCTAATCAATGTGGTGCACAACAATTGAAAAAGTTGAACTTCGCCGTGATCAAGGAGGAGGTCATTTCGAAAATTTAGAACCTTAATGGACTAATTTGCGACTTTTAAATAATTCCTAAAACGACTGTGAAGTCATAAGCCTCAAAGTCGTATTTTTCCCATGTTACTTGATCAAGAATGAAGCGATTTACACGATCCATGGCATTCTAGATAAAAAATGATATTGACAAGTGAGGTGTGGTTGGATTTAGAATTTCATTCTCGATCGAAATAAGTAAAAATATATATATATAGGATGTTCCATTTACAAATCGAAAGTTGAGGTTATTTCTCAACTTAAAACAACTGTGAAGTCATAAGCTTCAAAGTCGCATTTTTCCCATGTTACTTAATTCGATTTAATGAATTCTAATGAAACTTTCATTTGTTTTTCTACAATTTTCGATGATCATTTATAATCGGTAAATTCGTAAATTTTCAGTTATATTAAGTCAAATATATACAGTGTGACCCATTTAAAATGGAATCACCCCTGTAGAATATGCATTTTTCAATGAGTCTCAAAAACTTTTTTTTAAATATTAAGCATCGAAAACTGTATCTTGACACAAATTTTCATAACTTCAGTTTTATTTCCAAGGCACACTATGGTTTTTTTTCTTTGTCAAAAACGGCAAAAGTTCATTAGGCAATTTTTGTTTCAAGTTTGACTACACCACTGAGTTTGTAGTCGTTATAAATAAAAACCATCAAAATTTCATTGAAAAATATTGGTTAACAACGAAGTTACAACAACTTAAATTTTGGAAACAAAGTATTTGATTATAATTTTTATTTAGATTATAGACATATTTAAAATCTGGCAACACCGTCGATACAAAGTAGAACACCAGTGAACTTGTACACTGAAAATCCGAAGTCAATAGCTCATTCCGTTCTACAGTTATAAGAATGGTAATGTGAGCGATTTGTGGTGGAAGCGATTTTGTAATAAAAATCTGACTAGGCCACTGGATTTGTAAATTGTATTCCCTTAAAATCATTTATTTAAGTGTAGGTTATAAGTGTATTCGTAAAGAACAGAAAATTTGCAATTCATTTTCAAGTTATACAGTAGTACATTCTTCCATAGCCGATAAAAACGAAATGAACAGAAACAAGTTAAAGTATGTATTCAACAATAAAACGTCATTAAGCAAAAACTAAAACTAAAATAAACATTACTGTAAAATTAAATATTTGAATTTTTGTGGCTTCTACCAAACCTCCATTTAGTTTGACACATTTAATGTATCTCTTCCGAATATTTTTTACACTATTTCTTATTTGTTGAGGTGTAATTTCGCCACAACTCCAGTGGCGTAGTACAGATTTTTATTACAAAATCGCTTCAACCTCAAATCGCTCACATTACCATACTTTCAGAAATTATAACTGTAGAACGGAATGAGCTATTGACTTCGGATTCACACTGTACAAGATCACTGGTGATCTACTTTGTATCGGCAGTGTTGCCAGATTTTTAATATGTCTATAATCTAAATAAAAATTATAATCAAATACTTTGTTTTGAAATTAAAGTTGTTATAACTTCGTTGTTAACTAATATTTTTCCATGAAATTCCGATGGTTTCTATTTATAGCGACTACAAATTCAGTGGTGTAGTCAAATTTGAAAACAAAAATTGCCTAATAAACTTTTGCCGTTTTTGACAAAGAAAAAAAACCATAGAGTGCCTTGGAAATAAAACTAAAGTTATGAAAATTTGTGTCAAAATATTTTTGATGCTTAATATAATTTTTTTTAGATTGATTGAAAAATGCGTATTCTACAGGGGTGGTTCCATTTTAAATGGGTCACAATGTATAATACACAAATAAGTTTTTGCACCACAGAACACGAATAGATCGACGTTGCCAAGTTACTCATTCGCTATTGAAAACGAATCGCTAACAGCACACGAAGGCCGTCAAAAATACAGAAAATGAAGTATTCGTTATTGAGCCGTCGATAATAGCGAATTCGTTAAATAGCAGTAACGTCAAAAACGGGCTCCAGTGTATCACTGTTCATTTGATATGTATTACGAAAGCAATGAGATATTGTCACTAATACAATAACATCAAGAAAAGTTTCAAGGTATTAGTTATTCTAGCAGGTTCATCGATAGTTTCGATGATTAGGGAAGCTGCAGCTCAAAAACTCCTCAGCAAATCAAGAGCCCTCCCGATAAAGCTCACAGAAATATGATTCATCCAAGCCCGTCCTGAAACCCACTATATTTATTTTGTGTGCGTGCTTCCTCTATCGTTCACACCATTTCTCTACCAATCGCACATAAATCCACTCACACGGCTCAATACACTCCCCTAACAAACCCTCAAGTTAAAAACGAACTGTGCAATGTCAGTGGCGTTCATTAACCCAATCAATCACTGCGCTAATTGCAATCAATACTTCCCGACTCCGCTGGCCATCAGAATGGCGTTTCATTATGGTGTACGATATGCACATTGACAGTGTTTGGTGTCCAATCATGCACCGTATCACATAAATAGTAGAGCATTGTCGAATCTGAGCCACAATGGACTGCTAATCACTGCGAGATCTGCAGAGAAATGGGCCGAGAGTCAGATATATGCGGCTTTGTGTGGCTGCCCGGGTTCAGTGGCTGTAATTGAATGAAGGCCCAGATAGCTAATCAAAATCCACACAAATCACAATTACACCTCCCTGAAAAATGTGAACGTCACAAACATTTGCGTTTTCCAGGAAATTATGAGCTGATCAAACAATTTATAGAACGACAATAACAGACTCAGTGCGTCCCACAATAAAATGAAAGAGTCCTGGTCAATTATAAATGACTCAAAAACGAAAATATAACATTACTCTAAGCCCTGATACTTTAAATGACTTTTACTGCTGTATTGCACAAAATATGAGCAAAAATATTGCTGGCCCTTATGACACGTTAGTGCATCTAGAAAATTTGGATGTGGAAGAGAACCTGTTTCTCTATGAGACCAAAATTAATGAATTGATTTAAATCTTGAAGGATATTAAAAACAAAAATACTACAGGCTACGATGAAATATCGAGCAAATTAATACAAAACCTTCCTCTTAGTGCCCTAAATGTATTGGTTTCACTGATAAATGTATCCTTCCAAACAGGCATATTCCCCTCTTTTCTAAAAACCTCTGTGGTCATTCCTCTGCACAAAGCAGGAGATTCTGATAATTCCTCTAATTTCCGTCCTATATCTCTCATTCCAACCATCGCAAAAATCATAGAAAAATTATTAAAAAAACGACTACTTGAATTCATAAATAAGCATAATATCATCAGTGAAAACCAGTTCGGCTTCCAGAATAATAAAAATACGCACGATGCTATATTCTCATTTCTGAATAAAGTCTATTCCGAAATAAATGCCGGTGAAGAGACTGCTGCAGTGTTTTGTGACCTGTCAAAGGCATTTGACTGAGTTCACAAAATACTGCTGAGAAAGCTACAACGATATGGATGACGTAAAAGTTTTCTGAATCCAAAAACGTGACGATCTCGTCGATCGAATCGCAGCTAAGGAAGCTATGATGTCGCAAAGTGTCGAAACGTCGGTGCGATGACGGAAAAGTAGTAAGAGTTTCGCCATTCCGTCACTTTTTTTCAATTCGGCGGAATTTTTTATGTAAGAAAAAGTTACTTTCAGAAAGCGTTTGTGTGGATTTTTTCCTTGACACATGTCAAAGATAACGGGTACGCCATCTATGATTTATCTCGTCATTATCTCGTTTTTATTAGAATTCACGGTGAATCCGTAGGATTGAGATACCACATTTTCGGAATCTACGCGACATTTCCAACATTTTGGTCCAAACCGGAGATCGATAGGACTACTTTGGTTTTTTGAAGATATTTAGGGGTCATTGGCCTTGTTCGGAAATTTGACTTTTCAAATTTTTCCCTCGTATCGGAACGAAATTCCGTTTCGCTCTATCTTTTACCGTTCCCGAGTTAGAAAAAAAAATCCCCACTTCCAGAAAGAAGCCCGGATATAATTTTATTTCCGGAAAAATCACCCCGAATCGTTTTTTTCCATAGTTTTTTCCATAGTATTTTGCAGAATCTTACACCGATCGATCTGCTTCTGACCTTTGTACGATTCTTCTAACAGAAGTCTGCACCGGTGCCTCCGCCAAAAAGATAACGTGTTTTGTTATCATTGTCCGACTCCATTCAAAATTGGTAGCTTGACAGGAAAAAGAATTTATTTACTTGTTTGACCTAGGTTATTATGTGAGTAACAGATTCAAAAGCTTGCTGCGAGTATAAAATAGGTAATAGCCGAGATTTTGAATCTGTCATTCACATAATAATCTAGGTCAAACAATTAAAGAAATTATTTTTTACTTTTTTGTATAAAAGCTTGTCTTTATTTTTTTTTCAATCGTTTTTATTTAATTCTTTTTAGTATTTCTTGACATGATTTTTGGGTAACCTTCCACAGTCTGAAAATGAAAATATAATCAGGAAAAGTGTAGAAAGGGCAAACAACCAATTAACACAACCAACAGGAGGACTCCCACCACCTACACATTTCACAACCAACATAATACCTTATGTCCCCGGATTATCTGAAAAGATCAAACGAATTGGACATAGGTATGATGTGAGAACATCATTTAGATCAACAAACACACTGAGATCTATACTAACACAAACAAAACCAAAAAACGCAGAAGAAAGTACCAAAAATTGTGTTTACAACATACCTTGTTCTTGTGGTGATAGTTATATAGGTGAAACATCAAGACCATTGGAAGTGCGCCAAAGTGAACATCAGAGTTACATCAGAAATCGACAAGTAACTGGATCAAAAATTGCAGAACATATCCTCACATCCAATGGCGATCATACGATTGAATGGAATAGGACAAAAATCTTGATGAAAGAACCACATCAAGAGAGGAGAAAATTGAAAGAAACGGCCTGTATTCTTCTTTCCAATAACAACTGCTTTTCAACAAATTCTGTTGAAATGGATCATACATGGTTACCTCTACTCAGAGAGGAAGTGAGATATGGTAGAATGCTAATAAACTGATCCGAACAACACCCCATATATGAAATGAGCAATACGTCAATCTCAAACTTTTTTGGCAGATCTCAATTGACATCCGTCAGTTGAAAAAGCAAAAAAGACTCTGCGAGCAAAAATCCAAATTATAAAACAATTAAAGGAGATTTAGAAGATTTTGAGAACGGGGGCAGATATAGTCCCCGAAACGTCAAAGCAAAAACTATATAGAGAAGTATCTTTTGAATTTTTTAAAAATTTTTTTGATAGGCAAATCCAGAAAACGGCAAGTTATTGACAAATTGAATCATTTTCCATAGGAAATATAATTTGGTGAACGCAATAACTTATCGGGGTGAACTAATCAGTTTGCCCTTTCTACACTTGTATAGATTTTCCTGATTATATTTTCATTTTCAGACTGTGGAAGGTTACCCAAAAATCATGTCAAGAAACGTTGTTCCTCCACAAAAAACCACATTCATTCAATTCTTTTTAGTAATTCATGAAATCCGTCATTATATGGAATTCTGACAAAAATTCATTATAATCAACGACCCCAAAAAACCCGCATACCAATTTTGAATCGAATTGGGCCATAATAACAAAACACATCGCCTTCCTGAAACCGCCATCTTCAATTAATAAATTTTACTAAAAATCATGATGTCCGACTCCAAAAACCCCCACACACTAATTTTCAATGAAATCGTACTCTAATCACGAAAGTCGTCCCCAAAAATCCCCACATACAGATTTCTATTGGAATTATTTCACCGGAATAATGAACACCTGCCAAATTTCACGTTAATCGGACAACTGGAAGTGGGTCAAAATTCACTTGCAAGATTTGAACTGAACATACATACATATGTGAAATTAAATAAAATCTTATAAAAATATTTCATTTTGTTACTGGATCGGCCAGGTTGTGTTGGGACGAATATTCGCCCCAACAAATAATTTTTCAATTTCGAAGGAAAACATTTAAAAAAAAAGCTGCCATAGCTGGGGTTTGAACCCACTCTCACTTTCGTGAACCAGTTTTTATCTGGCGTCTTAGGCTACGGTCATAGTGGATGCGGTTTCGGACGAACTCTCGTTCTGACGAACACATCAAAATTGTTGTTCAGATGTTGGTGGTTATAGTGTATGCGAAATCTGTTTTGTCAAGAGCTTAGCATATGGGTGCCAATTTTTGGAAAGCCCTTCAGAAATCTAAGGATAACTTCACACCTCGTAAAATTAGAACACCAAGATGTGCGTTCACGAAACTCACACCAGTTATAGGGAATTTTATGTTGATTATCGTAGTGGAATAACTTTTTTTTGTCACCCATATAGTTTCCTAGAAAAGGATTTTTATCGTGCTAAGTCAATTGTTTACACTTCTCGTAAAATCGGAACCCCAAGATGTGCATACATAAAAATCAACCAATTATGGAGAATTTCATGTTATTACCGTAATGGAATTTTTTACTTGTCACCATACAGTTTTCGAAAAAAATATTTTAGGGCAACGTCAATTCTTTACACCGCTCGTAAAATCAGAACCCTCAGATGTGCGCTCATGAAAATCATACCAAATATAGGAGATTTTATGTTGATTACCACAGTGGAATCGTTTCTCTTGTCACCAATACAGTTTTCGAAAAAAATATTTTTATAGGGCAACGTCAATTCTTTACACCGCTCGTAAAATCAGAACCCCAAGATGTGGGTTCATGAAATCACACGTTATAGAGAATTTCATGTTGATTGCCGTAGTGGAATCATTTTTCTTGACACCCATACAGTTTTTGAGAAAATCATTTTTTATCGGTTAACGTCAATTCTTTACATCCCTCGTAAAATTAGAACCCCAAAATGTGCGTCCATGAAAATCACACCAATTTCGGAGAATTTGATGTTGATTGCCGCAGTGGAATCGTTTTTCTTGTCACCCATACAATTTTTGAGAAAATGATCTCATCGGTTAACGTCAATTCTTTACACCCCTCGTAAAATCTGAACCCCAAGATGTGCGTACATAAAAATCACACCAATTATCGAGAATTTCATGTTGATAACGTAGTGAAATGTTTTTCTTGTCATCCATACAGCTTGCGAAAAAAATGTTTTTTTATTGAGCAACGTCAATTCTTTACGCCCTCGTAAAATCGAACCCCAAGATGTGCGTTCATAGAATCATAATTGCCCACTACGGAAATCAGAAATTCTCTATAATTTGTATGCTTTCATGAACGGATATCTTGAGGCTCTGATTTTACGAGAGGAGTACAGAATTGACGTTGCCGGATAAAAAATCATTTTCTCGAAAACAAACAAAAACCATTCCATACGGTAATCAACGTGCAATTCTCTATAATTGGTATTATTTTCATAACTTGGGGGTTGTGATTTCACGAGAGGTGTAAAGAATTAACGTGCCCGTTAAAAAATCATTTTTTCAAAAACTGTAGCGAGGAAAAAAATATTTCAGTAGAAAAATGGCGTTATCTTATGATGTCCCTTTCATAATATGAATTGACATGTTTCCAGGTTTAATATCCACTGATATGACGATGATATCAAAAGCTCCAAATCCCCTGTGTATGTTGAATATTTCCAGCCACGGATTTTTAGTCCGGATGCTAATAAATATGTATCCCCGCCATAGATTTTAATTTTCCACCATGTCAGCATGTATGGCTGGAAATCTGTGGATAACTTCATTCCAACTTCCACTGCGGTAATCAACATGATATTTCCTATAATTGGTATGATTTTCATGAACGCACATCTTGGGGGTTCTGATTTTACTAGGGATGTAAAGAATTAACGTTGCCCGATAAAAAATCATTTTCTCAAAAATTGTATGGGTGACAAAAAAAGTTATTCAACTACGATAATCAACTTGAAATTCCCTATAAGTGAAATGATCTTCATGAACGCACATCTCGGGGTTCTAATTTTACGAGGGGTGTAAGGAATTGACGTTGCCCGATAAACTTTTTTTTGTTTTTTTGAAAACTATATGGGTGACAAAAAAAACCGATTCCACGATGGTTATCAACATGAAATTCTTCATAATTGGTTTGATTTTTATAAACGCACATCTGGGGGTTCTGACATTACGAGGGTAAAATTCAGATGAAAGTAATTGAGAAAAAGATCCAACACTAATAAGAAATTCCAACGAAAAAGTCGTTTTATCGAAAATCTAAGTGTGGCAAGAAAAACGATTTCACTGCAGTAATCAACATGAAATTCTCTATAATTTTTATGATTTTCATGAATACACATCTTGGGGTTCTGATTTTACTAGGGATGTGAAGAATTAACGTAGCCCGATAAAAAATCATTTTCTCAAAAATTGTATGGGTGACAAAAAAATTATTCCATGATAAACAACATAAAATTCTTCATAATTGGTTTGATTTTCATAAACGCACATCTTGGGGTTCTGATTTAACACGGAGTGTATAGAATTGACGATGCCAAATGAAAATTTTTCGAAAACTGTATGGGTGACAAGAAAAACGATTCCATGATTATTATCAACATGAAATTCTTCATAATTGGTTTGATTTTCATAAACGCACATCTTGGGGTTCTGATTTAACACGGAGTGTATAGAATTGACGATGCCAAATGAAAAAAATTTTTTTTCAAAAACTGTATGGGTGACAAACATTTCCATAGAAAAGTGACGTCATCTTAAAATGTCCCTTTCATAATATGAATTGACCTGATTCCAGGTTTCATATCGACTAATATCACGATTATATCGAAAGATGTTGAATTCCAAATCCCATGTATATGGTGCATATTTCCAGCCACCGATTTTTAGTCCGGATGCTAATAAATATGTATCCCCGCCAATTTTAATTTTCCACCATGTAGCATGTTTGGCTGGAAATCTGTGGATAACTTCATTCCAACTTCCACTGCGATAATCAACATGAAATTTCCCATAATTGGTATGATTTTCATGAACGCACATCTTGGGGGTTCTGATTTTACTAGGGATGTAAGGAATTAACGTTGCCCGGTAAAAATTCATTTTCAAAAAAATTGTATGGGTGACAAAAAAAATTATTCCACTTCGATAATCAACTTGAAATTCCCTATAACTGGAATGATCTTCATGAACGCACATCTTGGGGTTCTAATTTTACGAGGGGTGTAAAGAATTGACGTTGCCCGATAAAAGTCATTTTATCGAAAACTGTAAGTGTGACAAGAAAAACGATTTCACTACAGTAATCAACATGAAATTCTCTATAATTTTTATGATTTCCATGAATGCACATCTTGGGGTTCTGATTTAACAAGGAGTGTATAGAATTGACGATGCCCAATGAAAAAATATTTTTTTCAAAAACTTTATGGTTGACATAAACATTTCCATAGAAAAGTGACGTCATCTCAAAATGTCCCTTTCATTGATTTGTTGAAAATATAAACAGGATGTTCATAAAATCAGACGTGGAATCATCTGCGACTGAAAGATGAACTTTAGTCACTATCTTCCATCGTCAAGATAACCTCTTGTGGGGTATTCATGTTGAAAAGGGAAACATTCTCAATTGGATATTGATAGAAAGATTTTTCTATGAATTGAAAAATCCACGATTAAAATGAAGTTATTTTTTGTGAATGTCTAACAGAAAACAACTACTTCAATATCCAATTGAGAATGTTTCCCTTTTCAACATGAATGTCCCTTTCATGATATGAATTGACCTGATTCCAGGTTTCATATCGACTGATATCACGATGATATCGAAATATGTTGTATTCCAAATCCCATGTGTATGTTGAATATTTCCAGCCACAGATTTTTAGTCCAGGTGCTGAAAAATATGTAACCCAGCCATAGATTCAAATTTTCCACTATGTCAGCATATGTGGCTGGAAATCTATGGATAACCAATATCTGTTTCCACATTGGCATGGTTGCTTTTTCCGAAAAAAGGCCATGCACAGGCAGTCAATGATTTTTCTTATGTTTGTTGTGAGTACTCTAACATTTTAAGACATTTCATTCTATTACTCGATTAGCCAGGTTTTCTGCAGCCCGCTCTTAGCCTATAACTTACTTGAGATCTATAAATATTCTTCTGAAGAAACCGGATGCTCTGAATAATAAATAAAGACCCTCATGATATATTGTTACGATCGAAATGATATCTGAGATCGATACAGAGCACTGAGGGGGTCATTGTCATGGAATAAGGGAATAATTTAATAATTATCTCCCTTACCATTCACTAGGAAGCAGGGCCGTGTGAAATTCGAAATGTTCATGTGATAATGATTTACATCATTCTGGACTCTAGGTTATTTTCATTCGAAAACAAATTGTACGTTTATATATTCCAGACTAGCTCATTAGGGAATTAAATATTCAACACCTCGAGTGACAGCATAATGTATTTGACCTCGCGAGTTTGTGAATCATACGGAATGGAACATTTGAAGGGGGCAATTACGGCACTTTGAATACTATACGTTATGCAATTTAGTACATTGTGTTACTGGTAGAAAGTCGTCTGGTTGAAGAATGGTGCCTTTTTACACGCTTTTATTAGCTTTACTTGTAACTAACAAACAATGTAATCAAATCGTCTCAAATAACTCAAAATGGGTATGAAGTGTGATACATGAATTTGAATCGAGAGAGGAATCCGGAATTGTATAAGTCATATTGAAATTGATTTGTTGAAAATATGAACAGGATGTCCATAAAATCAGAGGTTATCTTGACGATGGAAGTTTATCGTTCAGTCGCAGATGATTCCACATCTGATTTTATGGACATCCTGTTCATATTTTCAACAAATCAATTTATCTTACCCCATGACAGGTTTTAATGTCAAAAAACACTAATTTCTAATGCAAATTTTGAATTTCAGATTTTTTCTTTTTATTTAGGGTCTTTTTAGAATATCTAGCAGATGTAGTTCAATGTCCAGCGTGGGTTTAGCCGGAGAAGCAGTTGTTTTCTGTTAGACATTCACAAAAAATAACTTCATTTTTATCATGGATTTTTTTAATTCACAGAAAAATCTTTCTATTCAATATTTAATTGAGAATGTTTCCCTTTCCTATTAAAAATAACAAAGATGTCAGAGAAACCGTAAGTGTACACCACGCTAATAACTTTAAGGCCCGGTATTTTCACCTTCGGTTATACTAGGGATAAATTAACCAACGGTTAGAATATGCTTTCATTTAACGTTTATTGATTTTTTTTTTTTATGTTCTGGTTCCCACGAAAAGGGATATCCTGTAATGTTCAGAGAACATCGTGGGAACCTAGGGAAAGAAGGTAGGAGTTGGTGTTCTTCTTAAATTTCTGAAGGTTGTATGCCTCGGGGAACACCTCCCTAGGCAATGAGTTCCAAAGCCTCGCTGTTCGTTGGATGAACGAGTCTTTGGAAAGTGATGTTCTGCAGGTTTCCAAAGTGACCACGAAGGGGTGTGATGACTGAACTTGACGGGTTAATCTGCCAAAGCAGGAACGATTGTTGATATTTCAGAAGAGCATCGCCCATGAAAATATCTATAAAATAGAGACAAATCGCCAACTTTTCTACGGTGTTCCAGACAAGTGAGCGAGTTTGTAAGCGAGGCATCACCGACGAGACGAATTGCTCTTTTTTGGACAGAATCCAATAGCCTCAGGATATGTTTAGGTGCCGCACTCCAAATATGGGAACAGTATTCCAGGACAGGTCGGATCTGTGCCTTATAGATCATAAGCAGCTGACTGGGGGTGAAATAGCTCTTGGCACGAAACAGAAACCAAGTTTTGGGATGCACTTTTGGCAATGGACCTCACGTGATTTTCCCAGGAAAGGTTATTGCTGATAGTAATACCAAGCATCGATATGGATGGCTTCAGTGGTATGGTTACTCCTGACAAAGTTATGTTAGGCACAGTGAGATCGACTTTTCTAGAGAAAACACATGCTTGTGTTTTGTTTGCATTGAATTCTACCAAGTTATTAGATCCCCATTCGAGAATTGTTGCCAAGTCCATATTTATATTATTAACATTTCTTCCTCGTTCATTTCTGGTTTCACGGGCTGATATAGGGGCCCTGGAAGAGAAAGCGGTATGGAGGGTACTATCATCGGCAAAGCTGTGTACTGGACATGAAGTTGCTTTCAACAGGTCGTTGATGTGAAGTAGAAATAGTGTTGGTGCGAGAATGGATCCTTGCGGAACACCAGCATTTATGAGTAGAGTGTCAGATGAAACTCCATCGACCACTACATGGAGAGACCTGTTTGAGAGAAAACTAGCAAGCAGAGAACACAGCTGAGGGGCAAGCCATAAGACGGAAGCTTGGCGAGGAGTCCCTGGTGCCAAACTCGATCGAACGCCTTGGAGATATCTAATGCCACAGCTAAAGTTTCTCCATGCTTTTCAATAGATAGCTGCCATATATGTGAGACGTAAGCGAGCAGGTCACCAGTTGATCTCTGATGGCGGAAGCCATATTGCCTATCGTTGACAATTCCTGAGTCTTCCAGATATTTCATGAGCTCGATGTTGATGGCTTTTTCCATGACCTTTGAAATAATAGATAGCAGTGCGATAGGTCTGTAGTTGCTAGGTAGGGCCTTTTTGCCTTTTTTAGGGACTGGCTGTACTCTTGCAATTTTCCAATTGGACGGAAATACCCCAAATTGTAAGAGTGGTTGAACAACTTGCAAAGAACAGGTGTTAGTTCGGGGCACATTTCTTGAGAACAATCGGCGGATTCCGTCAGATCCACAGGCTTTGTTGGTGTTGAGACCCAGCAAAATCTTTCTGATAGTACGTTGGCGAAAGGTGATCTCGGCATGTGACTGTCAATAGGTGTAATGTTCGGGGTTGTTTTCCCGATGAATCCAGAGTGGAATTTCCAGCAAATAGGTGCGCAAAGATATTGGCTTTTTCCTGGGCAGTCGTTGCTAGTGTTCCATCTTCTTTGGTTAGGGAGGAAATGAGCTGGAAGTGAAATTTCTTCCCACAGCTTAGCGAAAGACCAAAATGAACGGGATCCGTTAGGACATTCAGCAAGTTTTGATCTTATTTTGGCTTTGTGGGCATCTTTTGAGCATTCTATTGTCTCTTTACATATGCCTCTAGCCTCGACATATGCTGCTCTGGTCTCAGGGCCCGGATTTTTTAGCCATCGATGGTATGCTGCCTGTTTGGAAGCCACAGCTCTAGAGCAGTTTCTGTTAAACCAGGTCTTATCGGATGATGTTCTTCTTTCGGTATGTAAGTTTGCATCCCCAACATGATGATTTCAGAAATTGTCTCAGCACATCGTGTTGGATCTACTGAAGAGAAACAAACTCTCTTCCATGGAAACGCTGAGAAAAACATACGAAGTCGGCCGAATTGTAATGCCACATGAGACGGGGTGGTATTGTGCAGCTCGATGGTAAATGGAAAGAGCATGTTGTGGAGATGAGGGTGTGGTCAGAGTTTCCAAGTGGGGCACAAACTTCTATTCTATACGGGTCAGGATTGGTGGTGAGGAAAAGATCTAGTGTATTGGCAGACTGGTTGTTGACATCAGGGATGCGGGTTGGTAGCTCGACCAGTTGTTCTAGACCATGAGTGATGGCGAAGGACTCGGCTTGACGACCAGCATCATCTGTTTTGTTAGAGAATTTGAGCCAGGCAGCGTTATGTACATTAAAATGCAAAGCAAAAGCACATTCTAACCAGTGAATAATTTATGCCTAGTATAACCGGAGGTGAACATACCGGGCTTAAGAGTTAATGCGCTGTTTTCTGTAAATAAAAAATAAAATAAATTGTATTCTCATGAGGAGTGGAGTAGAATATAAAATATGAGTGAACCATTTCCCTGGTTTGGCTGCCATCAACATATCAAATCATAATCGGGCCCAAATACGCACCTCATCCATGTTGAACAATTCCAGTAATTTCTAGTGGTGAATAATGAATGTCATCGAAAATAGACCTTTCACAATGAAGTGATCGGAAACGAACAATTCATTCTCTGGTTCACGTCACGGAATTCGTTATTTTTACATAACAATAACAATGAATAATTTAGGCTAATAAATTCGAAGCCATCGGGGCACATATTGCGTGGATGTTTAATAGTTGGAAATAAATAATCACATTACCTGATATTGTGGCAATAATAGCAGTATACATTTGAATTTTGATTTATCGTGTTTTTCGAATGTTTGTTGTGAATATTTCCATTCAACGGGGGTTGTTCATTCGTGGCAGGGAATCGAATTTGTTTGGAATCATGCATGAATTATGATTTGTTATCTGTTTGAACGGGAATTCGTGGTTTTATGACAGGAGTATTTATATTTCCTAGTATATTTAAACAATATCTGAACAATCCAGCAGAACATTATTGATTTGACCCAATTTTGTGATACAATCTATTGTATAATATCATGAAACCTCTGAAACGAAGATTCTTGCAACTGATGCTGCATAAAGGATTCAACGAAGCTCATAGATAGATAGATAGATAGATTTTATTGACAACGTTACACATCTTTACAAGTGTTTGCAGCAGGTCAGATAATTGTCAAAATTATAGAAATTATAAAACACCATGATATACAATAATAAAACATTGTTACTGACACAGAGGTACTTAGATTCACTAAATCAAGGACACACACAAGTTAGAACATTAAAACAATCATAAATTAAATCATTAAAACAATCACTCAAGTGAAAGAGAACATAATAAAATCATATAGCTAAGTGTGGCGAGAAAAGACATGGGGGAGGCAAATGGAGTTTCCAAATATTCCTCTATAGAGTGAAAGCAGTGGTATAATAGGTATTTTTGTACTGTGGATTTGAATGTGTGAGACTGGAGGGTTTTCCAATTTTCAGGTAGGATGTTATAGAGTCTAATATCCAGAGAGTTTTTGAACGATTTTGTCAAATGAAATCTGGGTGTTCTTATCAGGTTAGCAGGATCTTGTCGAGTAATTTTGGTCATCAGATTGCATTGTGAATTTTTTATATTTCCATGGATTTCAAGTAGGGTACTATATATGTATAAGCAGGGCAGAGGCATAATTCCAAAACTATGATCCTGATTACCTTTTTTTGTTTCTTGAAAATATTAGCTGCACCAGATGAATTTCCCCATAATATTACTCCATAACTGAGTTGTGAGTGGAAAAGTGAAAAGTAAACAGTCTTCAGTGTGGTGATGCTGGCTATATGTTTTGATTGACGAATGAGGAATATTGTACCGGCCAATTTTCTATTGAGGAGGTCAGTATGGTAATGCCATGTTAGTTTATCGTCTAAATTGATGCCTGATAAAGTGGCAGTTTGTCCTGCTTGATAATTTGCATTAGTTGAAAAGGTTATTCTTTGCGATTTTGTTTGATTGAGTTTAAGTTTGTTAGAGGAGAGCCAGCTATTAGTGTCTCTTTCAATGTTGGCTGATGATAGAATTAGATTATCATAGTTTCCATCTGAACATATAAGTGATGTGTCATCGGCAAATAAAATGCATCTCTATTGGGATGTAGGAATGAACATATATATATATATATAACAAAAAGTAACGGTCCCAAAACAGAGCCCTGGGGAACACCATGTCTTATAGGTTAAAAGTCCGAATGAGAGTTTTCGAGTGTTACACATTGGAATCTGTTTTCAAGATATGACTTCATGAGTGATAGGGGTACACCTCTTATTCCATAGTAATCCAGTTTTGCTATGAGGATATCATGTGATACACTAATCGAAGGCCTTGGAAAGGTCACATAGCGTCAAAGTTGTATGTTTTCCTTGTTCTAGGCCGTCGATTATGTCTCCTAGAACTTTCAATAATGCCATAATTGTTGATCGTTTTTTTCTAAAGCCATACTGTGAATCCTTCAAGAAGTTGTTATTTTCAAAGTATTTGGAGAGTCTGTTCTAGATGATTATTTCAATAATTTTGGAAAATATTGTGATCAGAGATATAGGACGATAATTCTCTGGAGCAGATTTGTCTCCTTTCTTGAAAACTGGAATTACTCTGGAAAACTTGAATATTCCAGGAAAGGTACCAGTTGAGAAAATTAAGTCGATCAGGGAAGTTAGCGGTTCTAAAATGATATCTGATGTAGATTTGATTACGTCACTGTTGAGGTCATAGACATCAAAACAGTTGGAATTTTTTAAGGTATTTATGGCATCCCGAACCTCGTGAATAGTGACTGGTTCTAAGAAAAAAAACTGCAGGGAACAGGGAAGTTTTTGTAAGGGAGTAGATTATCCTCACTTGCAGTTGGTAGAGATCTTAAAATATCTTCTGCAACCCGATTGGAGTAGACATTGAAGTCTTGTTCAGTTATTTTATTGCAGATCTGAGTTTTGAGTTTACGATTTCCTTCGTAGTTAATTAATTTCCAGGTATCTTTGGATTTATTATTTGATGCAACGAGGAATTCATCGTATGAATATCTTTCCGCATTCTTCAATTGAATATTATACGATTTCTTGAGAGTTTTATAGGCTAGGATATCAACTGGGTCGTTACTAGAGTCTGCAATTATTTCGACACTGGATAATGTTTTTCTTATGTTGTGTAGAGAAGGACTAAACCATGAAACAGGTGGCTTATCAATGTTTTTGAATGTCCGAAGAGGAAATAATTCACTGATCAGATTCTGAAAGGTTTCTGTGATGAAATCAGATAGCAAGTTGACATCACCCTCAGGATCCATGAATATACTCCAATCAATTTTGAGAAGTGAGGCTCTCAATCTCTCTATTTCATTTTTGGTGATATGTCTGCGAGTGATATAGTCTCTCGCTTCAACTTTGCCATTTATAAACATACAGTATCGCAAAGTATTTATCTTGGGTATGGTGGTTTCATGAGAGCGTAAAGAATAGCTTGCTAGATGTTGAGAGAGCATTACAGTTTCTCCTCGACTCGCTCGAGGAAGGGATATTCACGTCACGACACAGAGATAGGAGAATCAGGACGGTCAGCTCAGGGCGTCAGTATCATACCAGCAGCAGTCGGGAGAATGTGTGCGCTGCAATGAAGAAGAATTATTGACGATAATTTCACTTCAGATAATTTGATCAAATTAAACTGAATCATTGATTCAATTCAATCTGTCGGACGACAGGTAGATCAAAATATCTTTGGTGCCGTGGTGGCCGCGAAAACAAAAGAAAATTCTCAAATATAAACAAAAGCAAACGATATTTCTGTAAGACAATAAAAACAAAAAACTTATTTCTAACAGAAAAACAATTATTTCTTGAATGGAGAGAATGAAAATATTTACAAGAAAAGATAAACCAAATTGAATATTTTGTATACGGAATTATTTTATTAAATGTTCGAACAAACCACCATTTTGGGCCAAACAATAGCCGAATCTATTGTACTTTCTCTGCGGTTGTGTAAATAGGCGGCATGTTTCAAAAGGTAATAATTGTCACGGTCTTTTGTTTTCGTAACCACGGCTCGGCAAGAATGAGTCGAGCTGTGCACTGTGTCGCATTGCCACGTGGTCAGTTAATGCGTCGGGTGGGGTAACAGGAGGGGCGCACAGCAGTGCGTCTCTCTTGTTTATGTGGTATTATCATATCATTGCGTTCCTTGTTGCTCGTGTAGATTTCTGTCTATACCCCAGATAAATTGTTTTCGATACTGTATATTGACCAAAGTGGTCAGAGAGGCATGGTTCTATTACCCCTGTACTAAACCTTTCCCCATCTAGATTCGTGATGATATTGTCTATACAAGAGGCAGAGTTTCCTGATACTCTGGTAAAATCTCTTATAGTAGGAACTATGTTGTATGAATCAAAAATGCGCATTAAGTCTGTCGAGAAATCAATGTTGAAATCACCTAGAAGAATAACCCTTTCAAAGCGATTTGCATGCTTGTTTAATAAATTATCTATGTTCTCTCATATGTTCTCCAAGGCAGGATCTGTAGAGAGTAATGATTAAAAGTTTAGTGGAAGTGAGTTTTATTCCACAGAATTCAGAATGGTTTTCAGTGTTGGACTCTATGAGATTAAGCTGCTCAAATTTGAGAGTATCTTTCGTGGAGATTGCTACACCCCTGTGGAGATTGTGCTCCCTGCAGTAGAATTATGGTAAATTATATCCGGAAATATTTTTATATCCGGAAATATTCTGAAGTGATTGCGCTTGGCTTGTATTTGAATGTACTCTGGAATAGATTGAATAAATATAATAATAAAGCAGCTTTATTCATCATTTCAATATATTTAGATAGAAAAACAGAGCAAAAGCTTGACGCGAATATAAAATAGGTATTACATCTGAAATGATCGACAGGAGCCCAAAAACCAAATTCAAGCCTGGTAAGTTGAAGAATTATTATTACCCTAACCCTAACAAGGTGCTTGAAAAACGATGTTACGCTAATAGCCACCCTCCCAGAACTTCACATTACCGCTGGAGTAACACGGAGTTCAGGGCTGATTTCGATCGAAAACATCAAAATACATAATTCATGCGAAAACCGCCAAATGAATTCATTCCTTATGATAATTCCAGTTCGACATAAACGCCTCCAAACACTAACTGTGAGTCGATTTGCCGGTCCGCTATTTCTGGATATATAATTTTCATCGCTTGAACTATAATGATAATAAATAGGAAAATAACTTTATTTGGCGTTGAATAATTTATTGCCTGCGGCAGATCGATACGCCCATGCAAATGGTCTGGAACCTGTCAAGCAAAAAGAACAATAGACAATTGCAAGTGCAAACTGTTTATTTCATTTATTTAGTTGAGTAATAGCGTTTGAAAGGCGACTTCAAACGTGACTTGAAATGCACGATAGTTATTTTTGAATTACCAGTTTTATGAGTGGCTTGTACAAAAAGGAAATTAGAAGCAAAAAGAATAATTTTTTGTACAACTGTCCAAAAAACTTGACATTATGTGTAACGTTTTCTTTTTTTCACCGTGAAAATAGTATATTGTTTTACGAATGACGAAAGTAACATTTTTTGAAGCGAGAGAACAATTTTAATGTTCACGAGCTTCAAAAAATGTTTTCGACGAGTGAAACACTATACTTTTTTTTATTGGTGCCCCTTTTTACCCATTTAAAGCACGCCTCAGCGTGTTTAAATCGAACTTTAAAAAACGCGCGTTTTTTAAAGGTAACCATGACAACATCAACAAATCGAGAAACGTGAAGTCTAAATGACAAATTTTTGATTATTGATCTGACAGGAGTACCTTGTAACGTCAAATAAAATATTACTCACAATTCGTTCATTTATATGTGCTCCTCCATCCATTTGATGAACTTTTCATATTTTTTTTATATATATCACTGGATTTTCGCAGTATTAACCGCGATTCTGCCTCACTATTCAAAAAATCGATATTAGAATCATTCATTTTTGAGCTCTGGTGACAACAAATATTGATCTTTGGTAACAAATTGCAAATGAATGTTTTTCTCATTTCCATGACAACGAAAGGTATACTGATGTCACGTCACGAATTCAACCTACTTGCATTATTAGTTCTTATTTCTATTTTTTGTAGTAATAATACCAGTATATATGATTTCAAAGTGCACCAATAAAAAAAAATTACGTAAAGTATTCGTGGATAACTGGGCTTAAAAACACTTGCTCTATTTCGAGCACTCCGGCTGCGCCGTCGTGCTCGAAAAATCGCGCGTGTTTTAAAGCCCTTTTTATCCACTTATACTTTAATATACTATTTTCTACAACCCTGTTCATATCATAATAATATGCTAAAAAAGAACGATGAACAAATATTTTTAACCGACGAAACCAAAAAGGAAGAGGTTCTCTAGTCGACGCGTATTTTTTTTTCAGTGTCCCATTCGAATTTCAAAGATGAAATCCACCCTTAAGGGTAGCAAAATGAAGGATATTGAAAAGTATGGAGAAACTTTAGCTGTGGCATTAGATATCTCCAAGGCGTTCGATCGAGTTTGGCACCAGGGACTCCTCGCCAAGCTTCCGTCTTATGGCTTGCCCCCTCAGCTGTGTTCTCTGCTTGCTAGTTTTCTCTCAAACAGGTCTCTCCATGTAGTGGTCGATGGAGTTTCATCTGACACTCTACTCATAAATGCTGGTGTTCCGCAAGGATCTATTCTCGCACCAACACTATTTCTACTTCACATCAACGACCTGTTGAAAGCAACTTCATGTCCAGTACACAGCTTTGCTGATGATAGTACCCTCCATACCGCTTTCTCTTCCAGGGCCCCTATATCAGCCCGTGAAACCAGAAATGAACGAGGAAGAAATGTTAATAATATAAATATGGATTTAGCAACAATTCTCGAGTGGGGATCTAATAACTTGGTAGAATTCAATGCAAACAAAACACAAGCATGTCTTTTCTCTAGAAAAGCCGATCTCACTGTGCCTAACATAACTTTGTCAGGAGTAACCATACCACTGAAGTCATCCATATCGATGCTTGGTATTACTATCAGCAATAACCTCTCCTGGGAAAATCACGTGAGGTCCATTGCCAAAAGTGCATCTCAAAAACTTGGTTTTTTGTTTCGTGCCAAGAGCTATTTCACCCCCACTCAGCTGCTTATGATCTATAAGGCACAGATCCGACCTGTCCGGGAATACTGTTCCCATATTTGGAGCGCGGCACCTAAACATATCCTGAGGCTATTGGATTCTGTCCAAAAAAGGGCAATTCGTCTCGTCGGTGATGCCTCGCTTACAAACTCGCTCACTTGTCTGGAACACCGTAGAAAAGTTGTCGATTTGTCTCTATTTTATAGATATTTTCATGGGCGATGCTCTTCTGAAATATCAACAATCGTTCCTGCTTTGGCAGTCTCTTCGAGACTAACCCGTCAAGTTCAGTCATCACACCCCTTCGTGGTCACTTTGGAGACCTGCAGAACATCACTTTCCAAAGACTCGTTCATCCAACGAACAGCGAGGCTTTGGAACTCATTGCCTAGGGAGGTGTTCCCCGAGGCATACAACCTCCAGAAATTTGAGAAGAACACCAACTCCTACCTTCTTTCCCTTGGTTCCCACGATGTTCTCTGAACATTACAGGATATCCCTTTTCGCGGGAACCAGAACATAAAAAAAAAACTCACTCTCTGAATTCTGGTCCGTTAACCGATTCTATCGGGCATATCTTTGTACTGGGTTCTCCGATTTGGATGATTCTTTTTTCATTAGATAGGGTATACCTCATAGTTGATCATATTTCGAATGGAATTATAGGGGATAATTGATTTTTCACTTGTGAACATTGGCACACATATGTAGTTGACAATGACATATCGCTATTGTCATTATTTTTGTTCTCCTCCAATTATTCTATGGAGGAGGAATGATATAAAAGAAATAACCAGAACAACAAAAATAATTTATATTACAACAAATAGTAAAAGTAATAATCAATTATTGATCTGGAAAAGTTGAAGTAAGGTGGGTAAGTAATTATTTTGGAAGTAATCAAAAAACAAGAAGGTAGTAATCAGTAGATTTCAGCCACAAAAAATTTAAAAATGAAATTTTTTTAACAAAATATTAAACCGACGAAATACGGAACTGAAAAGTAAAAAAAAAATAAACCTTCTTAATCTCAATAACTAAGCTCCTAAACTAATGTGAGTAACTAATTTTGAGTCGGCGCCAAACGAACAATCAACGAAGATCATTAAATTACTTCAAAAAAATTATCAGAATGTCACCGCGCAACTCGATGCCATCATTTTACGCCTTACCTAATTCATTTGCTTGTTTGTTTGGCGCCGACGAAGAATTAGTTACTTACATTAGTTTAGGAGCTTAGTTATTGAGACTAAGAAGTTTTTTTCATTCTTTACTTTTCAGTTCCGTATTTCGTCGGTTTAATTTTTTGTTATTAACCGACGAAATCAAAAAGGAAGAAGTTCTCTAGTCGAGCGTATATTTTTTTGATGTATGACGACGCATAACTTTTTATAGAGTAGTTCGATTCCAATGATTCTTTTTTTATTCGATAGGGTATAGATAGATAGATAGATTTTTATTAACTACGGTATATAAGTCAGTAGTACAGATTGATAATAAAAACAGCAGATCTGCGCAAAGATCCTTAAGAACATTAGAAATAAAAAAGAAAAAAATATATATATATATATACATATATAAACAGTTGATGTACAACATTGAGTAAAATACATCTGATATATAAACACACAAACGTACATACATACAGACTTGATAATAGGTACATATTAGAAATGTTATAGAAATTCAAGCACTGAGGTTATGGCAACATATTCCTCTGTACTATAAAAACATTTTTTAATTAGATATTCCATGATTTGTTTTTTGAACATTGGCAAGGGTAAATTCCTGGTAGTGAACGCTAAGACATTGTAAAAGTTGACATCGAGTGAGTTCTTTGAGGATTTCTGTAAGTTAAACCGGTAAGGTCTCAATAGGCTAGCCCCATGTGTGTTATACTCGTGAAAATGGGAGTTGCGGTAGGAAAGCCATCTTTATGTTTATGTATTTCCAAGAGAGTATGGTATATGAAAATAGATGGTAATGGCGTGATGCCCAAATTAATGAAAAGGGGCCTACATGAATCTCGGTAACCTGCATTTGAAATTGTTCTAATTGCGCGTTTTTGGAGCATGAAAACTTTTGTAGCATTGGAGGAGTTGCCCCAGAGCAGAGTTCCGTAGCTAGCATGGGAATGAAAAAATACTTCGAAGTTGGTCCCATTTGAAAAGAAAAATCCTTCCCTGAGGGTAGCAAAATGAAGGATATTGATCGTTCACCCTCTGAATTTTGGTTCGTTAACCGATTCTATCAGGCATAACTTTCTACTGGGTTGTCCGATTTGGATTATTCTTCATTTATTGGATAGTGTACACCTCCTAGTTGATCACTAGGGAAAACATATTCCACCCCCATGGGTAGCGAAATAGGGGATGATTGATTTTTCACTTGTGAACATTGGTACACATATGTAGTTGACAATGACAGATTGATATTGTCATTATTTTTGTTTCCTACATCCGTCATAATAATTACATTTTATGAAAGGATGAAACTATATACAAAGTGATGAAATAAACTAACCAGAACTATCAAAAATAATTTATATTATACAGTGTCCGTCATAAAGTTGGCTACATATGGAAAAAAATTGTTATTGAAATTTCTGAAAAATCCGTTGCGACTTATATCACGTGACCTTAGATTTGGCGGGATTTTAAAAAAAGTTGTCTGTGGTGCCCAAAAATGGGTAAAATTGACAAGGTATCGAAAAAATGTTGGAATCCAGCGAGGACCCCATGTACCAATTTTGAACCATATTGAGAAAAAAGTACCATTTTATTCCACTACCCCTACTAAGAAACATTATACATTCTTGTTTTATCTGGAAACAGCTTTAATAACCTAAATCACATAAGTTTGAGTCAAAACTAATAAAATATTTGTGGAATAGACATTTTGCAGCAGATTAATTATGAAAACACGATTTAGTCTTTTCACAAGCTGTAGTCATGCCCTGTATATTGATGCACATGAGCTTATTCAATATTCTCAACCCGTAAATAAAATTAAAACCAACTAATATTTGTAATTAAAACTTATTAACACATTATTTATCCTTGTTAAATTTAATATTGGTTAGTAAATATGAACTTCAATGACTTAGATATATTTTTGAATTCTATAAGGCGGCTTTGAAAACAGATCTACTTTTGTTGTAACAATAACAAATGTCACAAAAACTTGTTGACAATTTTGTTGAAGTTGTCGTTCTTTATCAGTTTTTGTATTTTTCAATCTATCAATAGAAATGGCTCCAAAACTGAGTATACAAGAAAAAAAAAGAAATAGTATTGCTATATGGCGAAAATTATCATAGCACAAGAGAAGTAGCTGAAATTTTTAATAGAAGGCATCCAGACCAAAATTTGCATTTTACTACGGTGGCAAAGATATTGCAAAAAATTGAGGAAACTGGTTCGGATGAAAACAAATATAAAAGTGTTCACGTTAAGCCTGTTGTAAATAATGAAAATAATGTGAACAATGTTTTACTGACACTCACTGAGAAACCAAGAGTTTCGACGAAAATTATGGCAGGAAAGGCAGAAAAGGCAGAAATATCTCAAACCTCTGTTAGACGAATTTCAAAGCAAAATCACCTTCACCCATACAAACCAAAATTTGTGAAAGTACTGCGAGACAGGGATTATGACGCTCGATTTTATTTTTGTGCATGGTTCCAGGGAATGTTAGAAGAATTCCAGGGAATGTTAGAAGACAACTATATTGGTACAAGTTCAAGAACTTTAAATAATCGTATTATCTCTCACAGAAGTGATATAAGACTCAACAAGAAATCATGTGCATTAGCTCAACATGTTTTACATTCAGAAAAAAACTTCTCTAAAAGATTATTTCTTGAAATGATTGAAATTGATAAATCCAATCAAAATATGAACAAAAAAACAGATATCGAAAATCTTAGCAAAATCTACAGTTATCTTTTACAAATGGATTAAAACTGATGATTCTCAAAGAATATAATAGAAAAATTAACACACCCACTACATATTTTATATTTTTCTGACGATTAATCATAGGTTGTTATTTCAAATCCTTCAATGTCACTCGAAACGTCAAAGATATAACACCATTCCGACAAATATTTACATATTTTACGTTTTTTTCAAAGTTAATGTTCATTAATCAACCACTCAGATTACTGTAAGTACTTCCTTCATTTTAAGTATTTTTTTTCTCAATAATGTAATTTACATATTTTAGGACCCTGAAGAAGTTTCAAAATTGAAACGAAAGCTCGGTCCAACGTATTAAAGAGTTTTTCATAGTTCAACACTTGTGCTGACTGAATCCCTTTTTCTTTTATAGAATATATATATATATATATTTCATCTATACTTCACTATTTTAATATGTCTGTATTTTTGTTTGTTTGTTTATATTTTCTCGTCAAATAATGATTTGCATTTTCTTTAGCATTTTATAAATGTATAGATGTTCGTTTTATGTTAACTAAACACCATGACTTTGACGCTGGTTCACCTAATTATATTTGTGTATTTGCATGATGCATAAGTACAATTCTTTGAATAAAGTTATCTATCTATCTATCTATATTCTAAGGGCGGATTCTGTTATGGTTATTTTTGAGATTGTTAACTCCTTGATGGTCAAAATACAAAAAAACGAGTCTGCTTTAGACCACACGACTGAAGTAAAACTTCTTTAGCTCCATCTATATGTATGTATATATATATATATATATATATATATATATATGTATATATATATATATATATATATATATGTTTATATATGAATGTATGTATAATATATATATATATATATATATATATATATTTAGAAGAGGGTAGTCTCTTGACTGGACTAGTTGAAAAAAACTGAGTTTAGGAAACACAAAAAACCAATTTTATGTTTTCCTTTGAGGTTGCAGTCAATAGGAAATGTCCATGTAAAGAAGACTCTTTGTTAATTTGTCGAGCTTTCGAAATACTTTATTTCATTATCAAGACATCTGAAAAGAACAAAATTCACATTGTAACAATGCTCTTTTTTATGAACTATAAAAAACTTACTAACTCGAGGTTGCTAACAGGAGAATATCGGTGCACATCACAAATAAAATCTTTAAAAATCAGTTTCTAAAAAACATCTTCGACTACTTGAAAATCTCATGTTGAATATGCAAATTCATGTCGAATTTGATTGAAATACACACGTGGTGATCCCTGCAGTGGATTGTCGAGAAAGGACCGTGATTGCGGTCAGAATAATTGATATGATGTTAGAACCAATGAGGGAAGAGCACGTGTTTATCCCACTCTTCGACGATCATCTATGGCGGGCCATTCAAAAGTTGTACAGAGACACTTTCGCCTTTCGTGTCAAAATTCAGTAGATAGTTATATATTACGCTGAGATTTGCAATATCGGAACGTTTATTCATACAATTAGGTTGATTGTTAATATGTATCATTTCTAGAAAGTTTCTTTTATACAAGTTGTTTTCCTTTGCCAAAATACTAGGATTATTGAAATTGCTAAAATGGTTGAGTTTAATCGAATGCCCTGCAAGTGCACAGCTGTTTTTGTTTAAATTACAATCACTTTTATGAGATGTAATGCGGCCTGATAAATTTCTTTTGGTTTGTCCGATATAGACTTTCTCACAATTCAGACAAGGAATACTATATATGACATAAGAACATTCTAAAATTGTTAATGGAACTTTTGTTTTAGTAAATAAGGCCGAAATCGTTTTTAAGTTTTTTTTGGCAAACCGGAGACCTTCAGACTTGAAAATGTTTATGAGTTTTGGCGTTAGTTCTTCAATGTATGGTAAAGTTCTATATGTTAATAATGTTGGGTGAGTAGAGGACTCTTCATTGTTTGTGGCAATGTTGGTGGCTATGTTGTTGACATTAGGGTTTCTATCTATTTGTGTTGATATATTAACATTTTGTTGTTCAGAATTAAATGAAATATTGTTTATTAATTTTACACTATATGAATTTTCCTTTAGGATTTTTCTCAATTCCCTTAGACACTCAAGTCGGTGGGACGGATGTGACAGCCTGGTAACTCTGTATTTTAAAGCGGTGATTAAGTTTATTTTCATGTTTGCAGGATGGTATGAATGGTAGCTTATGAACCTATTGCTACAGATTGGTTTTCTATACCATTTGGTGCGGAGAATATTATCATTCTCTCTGCAAACCCTCATGTCGAGGAAAGGAATACTATGTAATTCTTCCTTTTCAGCAGTGAACTGTAAGTTTATGTCGTAACTGTTAAAATAGAAAAGCGCTTCATCCACTCTGTCTGCTGGTACAGCAAGAATCAGATCGTCAACATACCGTTTCACGAATGGAATGTCAAAGGGGATTAAAGTCAGAACATCTTTTATAAGATCATCAAGTACAAAATTAACCAGTATAGGTGACAGAGTTGATCCCATAGGGGTGCCAAAAATCTGTTTGTAATAATTGTTGTCAAAAATAAGAAAATTGGAATCGAAAATAAGTACCACCACTTCCATTTGATTATCATCATGTTCAATCACGATGTCACCAATTATTTGTAATGGTGAACCTCTACAATTAATAAGTATTTTATTATTTACGTATTAGTTGAATTTTATGTTATCCTATTTTAAAAATTTGCTAAAGAAAATTGTAGAAACGCGAGGCCGAAATACGGAAGAGTAACAAGGAGAAAGAGAGAGAGAGAGAGAGAGAGAGAGAGGACAAGAAAAGGACAGAGAATCAAACGCGCCCCAATGTCGAGAGTAGAATGCCGCGTATTAGTAGAGGGAGAAAATAGACAAGGAAAAAGGAACGCTGCATATGACGCTACGACGCCAGCAACTAGTATGAGATACGCACTCACCTTTGTCGAGACCGTTCGCCTCGCCAGATCACACTTTTCGTAACGCTCTCGTCACGAATTCACCAGCTTACTCCCCAAGTCAAGCGTGCGTAAAGAAGTTTTACTTAAAAAAATTACCTACATCAGTAATAGATTTGAAATATTGATGTGTTACAATTGTTCCAGGGGCTGTCGACACACACACAAATTTCGAAACAAAAATACCCACCAGAATACGAAGGCGTATAAGGGCCAACAACAAAATATTTTTTTAAATAATAGGAATTGTCACTTCAAAGTGACAATTGTCACTTCGAACTGACAATTGTCACTTTGAAGTGACAATTGTCACTTTGAACTGACAATTGTCACTTCGAAGTGACAATTGTCACTTCGAAGTGACAATTTGTCACTTCTAGTAACAATTTTCACTTCGGTATGAGGATTGCAATACTCTGGACGGGGTTGTTTTGATGGCGTTTTCTCAGAATGAGTTTCTGAAGTGTTATTTACATGGTTCTATTAATAAAATTGCGAAAAAAATTAAATAGTTCATCTATTGGTATTAAAATACTTACTCTATTTAATTTAAGTTATTTGAAAGAAAAATAGGATATTTATAAATTGATCAGAGAATATAGAAAAAAAAGGTGATTTTAGATATTTTCGAATAAATGCTTGGAACTACACCTAAGCCATAGTATTGCATTCTAACTGATTTCGAAATTCTGCCATCTTCATAGTTTTTTTTAACTTGTTGCCTTACTGGCCATCATGTAAAATTTGACTTTCATATACCTATGTTGAAAATTGACTAAATATTCAACCTGTTTCATTTTTGATGGCATCCTATGAACATTTCATTTTGTATACAGAGTAGTTCCTTTCGAAAAATGAATGGAGTTTTTTCTCAAATGTCTCGGACGGACACAGTGCTCTTTTTTTTAAACAAAATAGGAGATTTTCCACGAGAATTCAATTGGTTTTTCTGAAATAGTTTTTTTATCGAAAAGAAGTTATTTTCTTTCAAGAATAAAATAATTTTTTTATTATAACAAATTGATTTCACAAGAAAATTCCAGTTTAATTTGGCCAAAATACAATTATTTTACTTTTTATAAATCAATTATTTTGTACACCTTTTTTGGGTAATAAATAGATACCTTTTTTTGTATTAACTGAAGAGAATTTGTTATTTTTCAACTTGAATAAAGTTTTGAAGTGGTATAAGTGAAATGATAGAATGCACAATTATTGAATATTTGTACTTTTGTTTCCATAAAATCTCAATTATTGTACACCTTTTTTGGATAATAAATAGATACCTTTTTTTGTATTATCTGAAGAGAATTTGTTATTTTTCAACTTGAATAAAGTTTTCAAGCGGTATAAGTGAAATGATAGAATGCACAATTATTGAATATTTGTACTTTTGTTTCCATGAAATCTCAATTATCTTGTACACCTTTTTTGGGTAATAAATAGATAACTTTTTTTGTATTAACTGAAGGGAATTTGTTATTTTTCAACATGAATAAAGTTTTCAAGTGGTATAAGTGAAATGATAGAATGCCCATATATTGACTGAAAAACAATATTATTTTAGCAGTTGGCATCAAATGTCCTTTTTGAGTGACAATTGTCACTTCAAAGTGACAATTGTCAGTTCGAAGTGACAATTGTCACTTCAAAGTGACAATTGTCAGTTCGAAGTGACAATTGTCAGTTCGAAGTGACAATTGTCACTTCAAAGTGACAATTGTCAGTTCGAAGTGACAATTGTCACTTCAAAGTGACAATTGTCAGTTCGAAGTGACAATTGTCACTTCAAAGTGACAATTGTCAGTTCGAAGTGACAATTGTCACTTCAAAGTGACAATTGTCAGTTCGAAATGACAATTGTCACTTCAAAGTGACAATTGTCACTTCAAAGTGACAATTGTCAGTTCAAAGTGACAATTGTCACTTTGAAGTGACAATTCCTAATATTTTAAAAAATATTTTGTTGTTGGCCCTTATACGCCTTCGTACCAGAATGATCCGAAAACAAACTAAAAATTAACAGAACTCTAATATTTCCATGCATTTTACTGCAGCTCTCCGACCGGGGAAAATTTCCGGGAAACCGGATATGAGATAGGGTATATAGTGAATCGATCTCTATAATATCGAGATCCTCACAAAGTCTTACAATTCAATCAGGAGAAGCGGACGAATATCGCGGCTTACCCAAATCCTTCTCGACTCGATCCATCTTTCCGCAACAAATTATTCAAATCCGAGTAATTTTCGTGTTCATTATCATTACATCCGTCGCAGAATTTATACGCCCGCAGGCATTCGAACCTATCGAAGTGGAGTTATCGTGGGCTATGAATGAATAAGTACGGAGTACGGCCTAGAGGTAGCGGAATCCGACGAAGTTTTGTTGATGCAGTGAAATCTCAGCACCAGCACTCGCCTCAGGGCACCTTGTGCTGTGTGTGTGTGGGAGTAGTCCTGTTTATGTTAAGGTCGAAAGCTACATGCAAAATTAAGTGATTCAACACAAGGGTGAGTTGTTTAACTGATTATATTCACTGAGAATGTTAAAAAATATAAGTATTAGGATGAGTGTGAATTTGAGGTTATGTAAATGTAGACGCACTGCAAAAAGATCAACTTTACAGGCTTCTCAAAAGTCCCCTCTCCCCCTCTTATTGTTGGAACGATTATACATAAACAAGTGAAATTTGGAAACGGAATATTAAATGTTGTAAACTTCCCTACTAGTGATGATAGATGACGAAATCGTCAAAGATGACGTCACAAGGCCATTGTGACTAATAATTTTGAATGGAACCCTACGGCAAGCGACACCTCTTTCAAAAGGTATCGAAAAAACCTATTCAATGATACTAATTTTGTTTGTGTTTATGGCAGTTTTCGCAACTCGCTTTTAAAAAACGCAAAGCTGTGATGAATTAAATCAGTTGATACTAAAATTCCAAATTAAAGCTCCGCCTCTGGGTAGTTGTCAAATAAGCTGACGTTTCTGTTAGTCTCCCTAATTCGACGTTTTTGTAATTGTCCAAGTTTTTGTACATTTGATAATTTGTGTATTGTTGATCGAACGTTCAACTGTTTTAGCAGCTTTTGGTACCTTCAATATTTTTGTACATTTTAATAATTTGTTAAACTGTTGTGAGCCGAACGTTCAAGTGCTTCAAGAAGCGAAATGGTACGTGCTTTAGGTGATAAAGTAGCAGCGACAAAATATTCATGCAGCAGAACGCATTTTTAATGAGAGGTTTCCCGATCGCCCCGTTTCGAGGACTTATTTAAGGGAGCTCCTTCGTAAGTTTGAAACAACGGGTAGTATTAATGATGCGAAATGATCTAGCAGACCTGAAATTTCTGATGAGAAAAAAAATTATATACTGGCAGAAGTAATAGTTAATCCTACTTCTTCAACAACTCACGTTGCATCTACCTGTGAAGTCAGTCGAACGAAGTACAGTACACAGGGTGTTGAAAAAAAACAAATTTCATCCATACAAATTAAAAATGGTTCATCAACTCTCAGACGACGACCCAGACCGAAGAGTAGAATTTTGTGAAAATATGGAAACTAAAATTAACCAACAGCCAGACTATGTCAAAACAATTTGTTTTAGTGACGAAAGTACTTTCTATCTAAATGGAAATGTAAATACACAGAATGTGAGGTATTGGAGTGATGCAAATCCTCACCTGTCTCGTGAAACACATACCCAATTTCCCCAGAAGGTGAATGTTTGGGCAGGTATCCTGGGAAACAACATCGTTGGGCCTCTTTTTTCAAATCCGAGTAATTTTCGTGTTCATTATCATTACATCCGTCGCAGAATTTATACGCCCGCAGGCATTCGAACCTATCGAAGTGGAGTTATCGTGGGCTATGAATGAATAAGTACGGAGTACGGCCTAGAGGTAGCGGAATCCGCCGAAGTTTTGTTGATGCAGTGAAATCTCAGCACCAGCACTCGCCTCAGGGCACCTTGTGCTGTGTGTGTGTGTGGGAGTAGTCCTGTTTATGTTAAGGTCGAAAGCTACATGCAAAATTAAGTGATTCAACACAAGGGTGAGTTGTTTAACTGATTATATTCACTGAGAATGTTAAAAAATATAAGTATTAGGATGAGTGTGAATTTGAGGTTATGTAAATGTAGACGCACTGCAAAAAGATCAACTATACAGCGCTTCTCAAAAGTCCCCTCCCCCCCTCTTATTTTTTGAACGATTATACATAAACAAGTGAAATTTGGAAACTGAATATAGTGATGATAGATGACGAAATCGTCAGAGATGACGTCACAAGGCCATTGTGACCAATAATTTTAAATGGAACCCTACGGCAAGCGACACCTCTTTTAAAAGGTATCGAAAAAACCTATTCAATGATACTAATTTTGTTTGTGTTTATGGCAGTTTTGGCAACTCGCTTTTAAAAAACGCAAAGCTGTGATGAATTAAATCAGTTGATACTAAAATTCCAAATTCAAGCTCCGCCTCTGGGTAGTTGTCAAATAAGCTGACGTTTTTGTTAGTCTCCCTAATTCGACGTTTTTGTAATTGTCCATGTTTTTGTACATTTAATAATTTGTGTATTGTTGATCGAATGTTCAACTGTTTTAGCAGCTTTTGGTACCTTTAATATTTTTTTACATTTTAATAATTTGTTAAACTGTTGTGAGCCGAACGTTTAAGTGCTTCAAGGAGCGAAATGGTACGTGCTTTAGGTGATAAAGTAGCAGCGATCCTAATTCTTGGTGAAACTGGACAAAATATTCATGCAGCAGACCGCATTTTTAATGAGAGGCTTTCCGATCGCCCCGTTTCGGAGACTTATTTGAGGGAGCTTCTTCGTAAGTTTGAAACAACGGGTAGTATTAATGATGCGAAACGATCTGGCAGACCAGAAATTTCTGATGAGAAAAAAAATTATATACTGGCAGAAGTAATAGTTAATCCTACTTCTTCAACAACTCACGTTGCATCTACCTGTGAAGTCAGTCGAAGTACAGTATACAGGGTGTTGAAAAAAAAACAAATTTCATCCATACAAATTAAAAATGGTTCATCAACTCTCAGACGACGACCCAGACCGAAGACTAGAATTTTGTGAAAATATGGAAACTAAAATTAACCAACAGCCAGACTATGTCAAAACAATTTGTTTTAGTGACGAAAGTACTTTCTATCTAAATGGAAATGTAAATACACAGAATGTGAGGTATTGGAGTGATGCAAATCCTCACCTGTCTCGTGAAACACATACCCAATTTCCCCAGAAGGTGAATGTTTGGGCAGGTATCCTGGGAAACCACATCGTTGGGCCTCTTTTTTCAAATACTAATTCAACTGGTGAGGTTTATCTGGAGCTGTTGCAAAACGCAATAGAACGTTAATCCTTGAAATTTTGGAAGATAATCCAGATAAATTCGGCAATTTGGAAATAACATTCCAACAGGATGGTGCTCCTCCACACTATTACGGTGCAGTAAGACGGTATTTGGATGAGGAGTATCGTGGTAGATGGATTGGACGACGAGGTTCAACGGAATGGCCAGCTCGATCACCGGACCTCACACCTTTGGATGTTGTCCTGTCTTAAATCGAAGGTTTACGCCACTGAACCTGACAATATTAACGTTTTAAAACAACGTATTGTTGTAGAATGTGAGGCTGTTTCCGCAGACACATTTGCAAAAGTACGAGAAGAGTTTAAAAATAGGATATTTCACTGTCACTTCGAGCAATTTCTTTAAGTAGATACTGATTCTTAAATCTGTAATTAATATCATATTGAATGGAATTTAAATTTTAATGTTTACTAATGAGCCATTAAAACTGCCATAAACACAAACAAAATTAGTACCATTGAATAGGTTTTTTCGATACCTTTTAAAAGAGGTGTCGCTTGCCGTAGGGTTCCGTTTAAAATTATCGGTCACAATGGCCTTATGACGTCATCTTTGACGATTTCGTCATCTATCATCACTAGTAGGGAAGTTTACAACCTTTAATGTTCAGTTTCCAAATTTCACTTGTTTATGTATAATCGTTCCAAAAATAAGAGAGGGGGAGGGGACTTTTGAGAAGCACTGTAGAATTTATGTACTCTTGTTTATAAATGAACGTAAACGCATGACATAACGTAAGTGAAACGGACTGGAAGGGAAGAGTTGGCCAACTTTCATCTTTTACACTACGTTTCTTGCGTCTGGCCAATCAAAATTAAGAATTATGTGTGATGTTTTTAACAAGACCAAATAATTCATTGAATACTGGAACAGTCATTCGCGTATACTTAAAAATTGATCTGGATCAGCAGTCATCATCTTTAAAAAATAATTATAGGCATTCTCTACTTTAGAGTAAACTAAAAACACTTCAATACGATTTTCACAAAATTGGTTTACGAAACCCACGACACGTGTTTCGCTATTCTATAGCCTTTTCAAGTGTAAACCAATTTTGTAAAAATCGCAGTGAAGTGTTTTTAGTTTACTCTAATTATGGATTTTCATCTATCGGCCGCGTCTATTCAAAATTCTCTACTTTTCTGTTACGGTTTATGGGTCTTGTTTTATAACGCCTTGGTCACCCAATTATTGTTCTTCGAGTTGGTCGACACTTTTCCAATGCTACTGCACACAACAACAGTATTTCATAATCCATTGTGACAAGGAAAACGAAGCCTTTGGAATATAATACAAATCCAAACCAATACAGGTTGTTTATGATTCGTATAATTTGTAGGATATGTTGAATGTCACCCCAAGTAGCACATAGAGGTCATAATTCGGTTGTACGGACGTCTACTAGACCTTTCGCAAAAGTCCATGACTTATGTCTTGTAATATGCTAAGACGTCGCTATGTATGCCAATACGACAAAAAGGCACACTCTTGCGACGTCACATCGACGTTATAAAGTAGTGGTAATGACTTGCCAATATAGACTTATAAAAGGGTCGTTCTGTGGTCTTAGTGTAGTCATTATATCATTATGCATGAAGGTCATAATCTTTCTAATATATTATTACAATATGTATACTATATCAAAAGATTTTATATACCTAATATCAATATAATATATAAGTCAGCTTTCCTTTACATGTTCATGATACTCTGTGACCGTGATAGTTATCGAGATAAAAAAGATTTTCATCTATTGTCTTTAAGAATTTTTCTGAAACTCTAGTGACCAAGCAAATCCATTTTTACGATCAAAATCCAATTCTACTCACTTAAACTTCATGCGCCTCGAAAATGAAGAGAGATAAATATTTATTTCATTTCATCAATTTTTCTCATTAATCGTTGAAATATGTAGACCATATTACGAAAGATACTTGATTAGCACATCTCCAATGATTTTTAAATTGATATAACACCCAGGGTCCCATATTTTTTAATTTAAATATTTTTGTTCCAATATGGCTACCAGAATGATGTTATCAATCAATCAAGAAACATGGATGCCGTCGTTCTATTGTCGAAAAGTTGTAATTACTCCGGTATGTACTATCATAGAATAGTTTACGAGTGTCCCAAAGACATCGCAATATCTTACATAAAAAATTTGTAATGTAGTCGTGTGACCACAAGTAGCAAGTTTTGTTGTACTAACGTCGTAATAACGCTATCAAAACAGAAAAAGATATACACTGAGTTCATAAGCATTCCGCTAGTTCCGCCTAATGGAAAACGCTAAAAATAACTGACATTTTCAATAGAGGTTATGTTGATGTTAGACAGTTATATTTGAATATTTTTTATTTATCACTCACATACATATTATTTATGTCTTTCCTTGTTGTGAAAACAATTGAAGGAACTGGATGAAATTAATTTTTTTGCAGTGGCCCGATAGACTGATTAATTATTTCAGATGTTAATTTTGGGGTAGGCACTCATCCTTCCTCTTTATATTTTTCTATACGCTCCAGTTCTCTTGTAAGGCAGATTGGATTTTTGTTTTTGCATTTTTATCATTCATACGGAACTGAATATTCTACATACATAACACAATATACCCATCCAACAAAAATAACATAACCAACAAAAATAATCTAACCTAGATACATAATGTAATCATTACGACCAAAGTTCATCAGTTGATAAAACTACATTACATGAGTACAATATGTAGTCGTAGAAACGTTTCAAAAATCTATTCATTAGAACCACATATGTTCATTGTCATAATAACCTCACAGCAACTGCTCTTAAGTTCTACTTAACGACACATACAATTTATTTACATACAAACCACAGTACAACTTCATCTCGAGAATTCTTTATTGTACTCTCGTTATATCTACTACACGACGTCATAGCAACGCCTGAAGGTTATAGAACGCACATTGAGTTTTGGTTTCAAAACATACAAATAAGTGGTCTTCAAGACGGTATAAGAAGTCATTATGTTAATTTTATGACTCTGTGCTACTTGAGACTCATCACCTCTACCCATGCGCAAAAATTCCGTTCCGTCGATTTATAAATTTAATAATATTTTACAGTCCGTTTGTTACGTATACAGTGCGTCTACGTTTACAGTCCGTCTAACTATAAATCCAGTCTTTACTGTCCTGCCGTCCACCTAAAACCCTCATTACACTATGCCTTTTTCGTGCCTATTTGTCTGCCTGACTGACTATTTTGTTGATTGTTTCAGGTGTGAAAATAAATAGGACTGAGGTGCTATTTTCAAACCCATGAGAGTGAATTCCGCATGCGGATATGTCATATTTGCGAGTGAAATTTCAATTGTTGTATTTTGAAATAGGTGAACACTGTTCGATTGAAATGCATCGCATGGTCACATCCATGCGGTACGAAATAGTCGCTTACGAAATGACAGGAAAAGGTTGGGAGGGGAAGAGAAAGGCTATATTTAGGTTAGAATATATTTGGTGGAGTTTGTAAAATGGATCATTTCAACCAAATTATAAATGTAGCTGCCTTGGAAGAGGCCGAAATTCGGGCTCAAGGGCGCAGAAGACGACATGAAGGTAAAATATAAAGTTACTCTACACATGCACTCTGAATATAGGAAAAAAACTTTTCTTATGTGTTTTTTCCTCCTGAACACGAATCCGGAAGGAAAATGGCGGCGGTCTCATATCGTTCCAGAGTTAGAGAACTTTAATTTAACCTCATTTTCTCGCACCGTTTTCTCGCACAAAAATCACTCAAAATGCCTCCTTATTTTTACCAGCATAAACAATACACCCTAAATCACTTATTTTCGGCACAACTTTGCACAAAATATCGTCGTTTTTAAAGAAAAAAATCCTTCTTCTTACACAGTTCCAAATAAACACATTTTACACTTTGAATGATGGAATTTAGTAACTTTGCCTTATTTTTCATGTTGGTAATATTTAAATCACCGCCCACAACAATTGCACATATAAATGAAGGGGAAACTATTGCTCACATTTGAATTCGAAAAGTTGGCGGTGATTCATTTATCACCAACATGAAAAATAAGGCAAAGTTACTAAATTCCATCTGTCAAAGTATGATTTTTCTTTATTTGGAACTGTGTAAGAAGAAGGATTTTTTCGATAAAAACAACGATATTTTGTGCAAAGTTGTGCCGAAAATAAGTGATTTGGGGTGTATTGTTTATGCTGGTAAAAAAAGGAGGCATTTTGAGTGATTTTTGTACGAGAAAACGATGCTTGAAAATGACAGCTGTAACTAGGGAACGGTATGAGACCGCCCCATTTTTATTCAGGAGGCAAAACACGCTAGAAAAGTATTTTCCCCCCATTCAGACTGCATGTGTAGTGTAACTTCATATTTACCTGATCGAATAAAAATCAATGGATACAACACAACTCACCTTCCGCCACCAAAGAATTCAGAGTGTTGGACACTTTCATCCACATTCCTTGTGCCTTTTCAAATGTAAAATCATTCGAGAATTTTCCTTTCTGCAAAGCAGGATTTCTTTTCAGAAACTCTAACAAATCTGTTTTTTGATCACTGGACAAATTTCCGGTTCGCTTATTCATATTTAACATTCATCACAACTGCTTTATGCTTTACACCTACACCCCACTTTTTTCAATCCAAGAAGTGGAAACCATAGAACACCTGAATAATTCAATGTTGCCACTTCTTTATGTGCGAACGTCATGTTAAGCGGAAAATGTATTCGATTACGGTTTGAAAATCGTAGCAGTACGAAGGTGACCGGGATTCGACCTCTGACCATGGTAAGGTTAACATGTGGCGTTAACTGGTTGGAGGTCAAGTAAATGTATATTGTGAATGTCTGCAGTTTTATAACGTGCAATACAAAAATAAACTAAAAATTGTGAAAGTTGAAAAAAGTTTTGTGTATGAAATAGTCCCTTTCTTCTCTACGCCAGTAACCAGGCTGGATGACAGCGGAATTGTCGGAAGAAGGGGCGCTCTGGCACTCGTGGTATCACTTCGAGTGAGACTTCCAGGGTGCCATACGAAGGGGGGCAAGTGAGGTATTACCGCACGAGGCCCTCGGATATGTGTAGATGGTTATAACCATCTACACATATTATATATAACCGAGCACAAAAAAATTAACTAGAAGAAGAAGAAGAAGACGACAGGAAATATTCCGCATACGATAACTTTTTCCGAAAAAAGAGATTTTTTTTAAAAAAATTTGAGAAAAAAGATATTGGAAACCTTTTTTTTGGGGAATGATTTCACCAGTGACGTGAAAAATAAGGGAGAAAAGGGACGAACGACATTTGAGAAAAAAGATATTAGGAAAGTCCTATTTATTTTTCGAGGGGAATCTTCCGTTTCAATTTGGCACCATACTTTCGGGACACCCTGTATATATTATTTTTATTGGTGAATAAAGTCGGTTATTGTTATTATTATAAGTTTCAACAGAATCGATTCACAGGTGAAAAATTAATCATCCCCTATTTTTGTACCCTTGGGAGTGTAGTTGATACCAACTGCGAGGTAAAAGTACCCTATTCAATAAAAAAATAATAATCTATATCGGATAACCCAGTACAAAGTTATGCGTGGGAGCATCGGTTAACAGGTAAAAATTCAGTGGGTGAACCATCAATCCCTATTTTCGTACCCTTAGGGGTGGATTTTCCAAATGTAACTGGAGCAAGAACCAAATGTATACCCAATGCAATAAAATAAAATCATCGAAAACGAACTACTCTGTAATAGTCAGGTGGCTTAGAGCTGCATTTTAAGATTACCGTTACCTGGCGGATAAAAGCACCAAATTTGGTATGAAGGTACCTTAGGGTATACTTACTAATTTCAGCCTAGGAGCCCTCTGAAATTTCGAAAAATTATGTGTTTTTTGATTTTTTTTTATATTTCGCAACCCACGAAGACAGATTCAGAAGTGGCATCCTATGGTAAGTCCGAATCTTACCTAAAGGCAGCACACTTAACTCGAACTAGACATGCTCATCAAATCACCCTAATGGCACTGCACAATCTCCAACATGAAGCTTTTCTACTCAGTTCAGTCATCGTCCATTGCCTGCCCACTACAAGTTTGGATACCTTCAATCAATATGCTGATAAGATATTTCCACCTTACCTTTATAAGCAGCTGGAAAATTCCCAAAGGTTAGATGTTGTTTGGGACACCTACATTCCAGACAGTTTAAAGGAGTCTACCCGGGAAAAAAGAGGTGAAGGGATTAGAAGGAAAGTGTCTGGCAACACCAAATTGCCACAAATTGGATGGACTTTCTCCGTGACTCAATGAACAAGACGGAATTATTCAACTTTCAAGATTGTAGAGTTCAGATGGACACCAGGCAAAGATATATATGTCACATCAGGGAAATCAGTTGCACAAATTGGTTCAAACATACCAATGGCAAACTGCAATCATGAAGAACTATACCACTGAAGTCATCCATATCGATGCTTGGTATTACTATCAGCAATAACCTTTCCTGGGAAAATCACGTGAGGTCCATTGCCAAAAGTGCATCCCAAAAACTTGGTTTTATGTTTCGTGCCAAGAGCTATTTCACCCCCACCCAGCTGCTTATGATCTATAAGGCACAGATCCGACCTGTCCTGGAATACTGTTCCCATATTTGGAGCGCGACACCCAAACATATCCTGAGGCTATTGGATTCTGTCCAAAAAAGGGCAATTCGTCTCGTCGGTGATGCCTCGCTTACAAACTCGCTCACTTGTCTGGAACACCGTAGAAAAGTTGGCGATTTGTCTCTATTTTATAGATATTTTCATGGGCGATGCTCTTCTGAAATATCAACAATCGTTCCTGCTTTGGCAGTCTCTTCGAGACTAACCCGTCAAGTTCAGTCATCACACCCCTTCGTGGTCACTTTGGAGACCTGCAGAACATCACTTTCCAAAGACTCGTTCATCCAACGAACAGCGAGGCTTTGGAACTCATTGCCTAGGGAGGTGTTCCCCGAGGCATACAACCTCCAGAAATTTAAGAAGAACACTAACTCCTACCTTCTTCCCCTTGGTTCCCACGATGTTCTCTGAACATTACAGGATATCCCTTTTCGTGGGAACCAGAACATAAAAAAAAGGCAGATACAAGGATTGTGGTTCATGTACTACATTCACTAGGGGCAAAGAGTATTCTTGTGCGTACTGTAGACACAGATGTGATTGTCATCCTTATGGGCACATTCTATAAACTAATAGTGACTCAACCTTTGGCCGATATATGGGTGGCCTTTGGCATGGGCAAGCATTACAGGTTTTTCTACATCAACGCGATCTGTATTATCCTGGGGGAGTCAAAATCACGAGCACTACCTGTGTTTCACTCATTCTCTGGTTGTGACACAACCTCCGCCTTCAAAGGTAAGAGTAAGAAGTTTATTTGGGAAGCATGGCAAGCATTTCAAGACGTCACTGTTACATTTGTGTATTTAGCTACTCATCCATTCCAACTGCTGAAAGCTGACTCCGAACACTTTAAGAAGCTGGAGCGACTGACTGCTGTTCTGTATGATAAAACCACTCCTTTCAGCAGTATCAACCAGATAAGAAAGGAGCTCTTCTGTCAGAAGAATCGAGCAATGGACAAACTTCCACCGACTGAGGATGCTCTTCTACAACATATCCGTAGGGCAGTTTATCAAGCCGGTAATTGGACGACTAGCACACAAACACAGCAAGTGATTCCTTCACCGCACGATTTTGCTTGGAATAAGGTTTTAGAGTCCAGGTACAATTCCAGAGGTTTCCCGGTCATGCCGGGAATTGATTAAATGTTCCTGCAAAGGAGACTGCAGCAACTGCAAATTTGTGAAAACCAATCTGGACTGCTCACCACTATGCAAGTGCAAGTGTAATTTACAATGACTGTTGCATACTAAATTCCATGGAATGAATAGCTATAACTTTTTTTTTTGAACTCTTATTAGCGTTACATTTATACTTATAAATTACTGTAATTAATGATAGGGATATATTTTATTGTATATTATTTAATATGTAGACTACCCTAAGTTTGTACTATACTTAGCTGGCTTGACGCTGTTATTAAAAATTTATATTAAAATAGCTTGTGTTAAACGTGATATTTTGACGTATTTATCGGCCATTTTGGATTTTAGAGCCGTACATAATTTTTTTTAGAAATTCCAGAGGGCTCCTAGGCTGACATTTATAAGTATACCCTAAGGTACCTTCATACCAAATTTGGTGCTTTTATCCACCAGGTAACGGTAATTTCGTTAAGCCACCTCACTGTAAAAAGTTATACGTAGTTATACATAAAAAAATGTATACGCGTCGATTAGAGAACCTCTCCTTTTTTTATCACAAGCTTTTATTTAGTTTCACCTGTCCCGATGTGATCAAATCTTGCAAGTTAAATTTAACTCACTTCTAGTTGCCCAATTAACTTGAAGTTTGGTAGGTGTTCATAGTTTCCGTGACAATGTATTATGGAATTTTTGTTGGAAAAAAAAACAGAATGGCGGCTCCAAGATGGCCGACGATCTTTGTGATTATGGTCCGATTCTATTCAAAATTTGTATGTGGAGGTTTTCGGGGTAGGAGATTATGAATTTCATGATGGTGGACAAGCTTTTGAATCTATAACCTACGTCACACATCCAAAGCAATTATTTTTTACTTTTCAGCGCATTTGCATAGAAGCTTGTCTTTGAAAAGGTTTTTTTGTCGGTTTGGTGTCAGTTTGGTACAATTGCTAGTGATATTATTGAATGAGCGATCTGATTCTGCGCTGCTAGTGATTGAGACCATATTGTCGAAAGTGTACATCTCACCAACAACGGGCCTGTGGACTACTATAAATGGCCAGCTTTCTAATAATAGTTCAGCTACCATGTTTTACACTTAAAAGCTTCGGGAAACAGAAACAAATAATTGAAAATGCACCCTTTATTAGTGAATGGTTCCTGAAAAATATTTTAGTATTGCACATATCATCTATATTATCCTCGTATAAAGTCCGTAACCAACACTTTTGGAATCTTACAGCTACGAATATTTGTTGAACAATTACATATAAAAACAATAGTTTGCAGATGGGTTCTATATATCGATATGTCAGTTTTCTCTGAAGCTCGAACAACAATCAATCACCCGAAGTCTCAAATCATATTGATATCGAGTGTGATTCAAGATATTTCGCCATTCAGGCGGACTGAAGAGGTATAAAACCAATTCTTATTCTCATTTGTGAAGGATTGTAGTAATAGTAGGAATTGTACATTTTTTGGGGTAAAGCTGACACCATTATTGATCCTTTGTCGACGTTCTTTTCGTATATGTATCTCATTTTATTCACCATTTTGAACTATAACATTTTATTTTACATCTTTTATATTCCCATTTTAGTGCCATGAAGATGACTTAGTAAAAGTCGAAACGTCGGCGAAGAATCAATAGTGGTTTCAATCATTGGAACTCACCCCAAAATTTAGTGTAATCAAATCACAAAACTTGCAGAAAAAACGTGGGGAAGTTGGGATCTTATTTCTTCGATATTTTTAATAAAATGCAAATATTACAAAGTGTGGATTTTGTTCGAAAAATTGCGCTACAATTTTAACTATCGGTCTCAATAAATAATATCCTTCCAGAGTATATCAAAATGATTTCATAGAAACAGTTAATAATGGCCTGTTTTCTTGAAAGTTATTCTTAGTGAATCAATATACCGTGTGACACATACTGATGGTACACCCTCCTTTTCTCCTTTGTTTCCCTAGCTATATTTCTGAAATTTGGAACATTTAATATGCTCACTAGACGGAACTATTTGACACATTTGAAAAAAAAACAACTTTCGGTTTTTTCGGAAATGGCATCAACTTTCGATTTTCTAATCCCTGCATATTATTACATTTTGGATATCTTCATCCAATGATACCTTATAGTTGATATTTCCTCTTGCCAGAACAACCATTTTATTTGTCGATCTAGAGAGCCATGAAATTATTCCAAATAATCAAAATAATATATTCTCCGATGAGTCAAGATTCACCAATCTTGGTTTATTTAACAAGCAAAATACTCGATAGTGGACGCAAATCAGCATTCATTTAGGAAGGGGAATTTCCAAGAACGTTTTGGGTTTAATGTATGGCTAGGAATATTTGGAGATCGAATAATTGGTCTCATAATATTTGATGGACCTTTGAATGGTGGTAGATACCTAAGTTCCCTCAGAAATGAAATTGAGGATTATTTAGAAGATTTACCGCTGAATCTGGAAAAGCGACTGTTTTTTTCAGCAGGATGGTGCACCTTCGAACAATAGTATGATAGTGACGGATTACCTTCGTTACCTATTTGGGGAAATGTGGATCGGAACACATGGTCCTGTTAGGTGGCCTGCAAGATCACCTGACTTAACCCCTTTAGATTTTTTATGTGGGGTCACTTGAAAAACATCGTTTACAAAACATACCCAACGACCCGCGATGAACTAGAATTATAATTAGACAAGCCATTCAAAGCCTCAACAATCGAACAATGCTATTCGAAATACCGCGAAACGGGCTCGAAAATGTTTGGATGTTGGTGGTGGATATTTCAAACAGCTATTATAAGATATTCCATCTAGATTATGCTTTTGACTCCTTCCGCTTCCTGTTGTCCCGTTATCTCGTTTTCCCCTTATCCCGTTATCCCATTATCCCGTTATCCCATTTTTTCTCTATCCTGTTATCCCGTTTTCCCCTTATCTCCTTATCCTGTCATCCCGTTTTTTCGTTATCCCGTTATTCCCGTCATACCGTTTTCCTGTTATCCCGTTTTTTATTTATCCCGTTTTCCCCTTATCCTGTCATCCCGTTTTCCCGTTTTTTTGTTATCCCGTTATTCCCGCTATCCCGTTTTCCTTTTATCCCGTTTTCTCTATAAAATGAAAAAAATAAAAATAGGGGTTGATCGTAGAAGGGTGGAAATGAAGAGTAATATAATTTTTTTTATTCTAAGTATGACAAAATAAAAAAAAAATATATAAAGATAATATATTTTTTTTTTTTCCTTTCTTGGACATAAGGTTCATTTAAAAAAGCAGAGGTTGTTATTTCATGTTATTTTCATGTTATTTTGAAAAGCAATCAAAACATTCAAGATATGTGGTAGTCTTTCACTCAGTTGTAAATCTGTTTTGTGCCCGTATGGTAAATATTTTCATTAATTTGTACTTTAACATGACGATTGTGCTGATGTCTGACCCATTGAGAAAGGCCAAAACCCTGGCTGAAACGTCTGGAATTAATCAATAAATAACATGAAATAACAACCTCAGCTTTTTTGAATGAACCTTATGTCCAAGAAAGGAAAAAAATATATATATATATATATATATATATATATATATATATGAACTATTCATGTATATGTACAAGAACGGACAGAATTTTGCTGCAACCCATCATCAATATCAGACCCGCTGCAAAAATGTATTAACTACTATATGCCATAAAAGCCATCTTTTCCTAGGCCCAAAACTGTACAATAAGCTTGATGAATCGATAAAAAATTCGGCAAATGACAATATTTCCAAATCCAGACTGAAAGCTGCTCTCATAGAAAAGATTTGCTACACCCTCCAGGAATTTTTAGGTTAAGTGTTTTCTCCTCCCTTTTGTGCCACACTCTGTTTACTAGAATTTTTCAATTTCAACCTGACCATGAATTTTCAATTTTTACTGTGAAATCTAATTTTAATTGTTAAGTGTATGTGCTATTATTTCATGGATTTGAAGTGTTTTGTTGCCTATTGACTAGCATCGTTACATGTTTTCAACTTTTCAATTCAAATCCTACGAAATATATAGGTAAACTAGCGGACCCGACAGACGTTGTCCTGTCCAAATTTCTATGTTCCCTAAAATGTTTTTCCCGAAAACTCTCGTCCGCGTAGAATTTATCTTTTTCTATGTTTTCCTTTATGTTGTTCCATCTAGGTTATGCTTTTGACTCCTTCCGCTTCCTGTTGTCCCGTTATCTCGTTCTCCCGTTATCCCGTTATCACATTTTTCTGTTACTCCTTTTTTTCTTCATCCTGTTATCCCGTTTTCCCGTTATCCCCTCATCCTTACGTTTTCCGTTTCCGTTATCCCTTATTTCCGTTATCCGTTATCCCTTTTCCCGTTATCCAATTATCCCGTTATCCCGTTTTCCTGTTATCCCATTTTTTCTTCATCCCGTTATCCCCTTATCCTGTCAACAGTTATTCCGTTTTCCCGTTATTCCCTTATCCTGTCATCCCGTTTTTTCGTTATCCCGTTATCCCGTTATCCAGTTATCCCGTCTTCCCGTTTTCCTGTTATCCCATTTTTTCTTCATCCCTATATCCCGTTTTCCCCTTATCCCCTTATCATGTCATCCCGTTATCCCGTTTTTTCGTTATCCCGTTATTCCCGTTATCCCGTTTTCCTGTTATCCCGTTTTTTCTATGAAATAAAAAAAAATAAAAAATCATGAGTAATACGAATTTTTTTATTCTGACAAAATAAAAATAAAAATCTTGCCAAAAAAATTGGGGTTGATCGTAGAAGGGTGAAAATTCAGGGTTGTGTGTATTTTTGAATGCTGTATCATAAAAAAATGAAAATAATTTTTTTTTTCAAAAAAAAAAAAATTAATGGGTGGACCACCCTTAACATTTAGGGGGATGATTTGTGAATCTAAGCCATCCAGGGCGCCACCCAAACGCATACAAAAAAAATCATTCAAATCGGTCCAGCCGTTTAGGAGGAGTTCAGTGCCACACACGTACAGTAGAATTATATATACAGTGCGCGGCTAAATTATGGAACAAATTCGATATTTCGCAAGCAATGTACTTTTGACAGGAATCCTGAAAGAGGTCGATTTTTGTTTTTGAATGCCGATTTTTTTATGTATATTCTAAAGGGGTTATGTCACTGGTTTTGACGTGGTGACGTAATCGGTAATTTTTTAAATTGAAATAGATGTCTTGTAATACTTATCTGAAAGGTCTTTCAATACTGCATTCAATGATAATAAATAATTGATTTGTTTATACAGGGTGACAAAAAATTAAGATTTTATTTGAATGTTGTATTTTGTTGGATATAAAGTTATTCTTACTGAAATGAAATATTAATTTTTGTTCATCCTGTACAAACAAATCAAATTATTTATTATTATTGAATGCAGTATTGAAAGACCTGTCAGATGAAGTATCACAAAACTATTTCAATTTAAAAAAATTACCGATTACGTAACCACGTCAAAACCAGTGACATACTTAACCTCTTTAGAATATACATTCAAAAATCGGTATTTAAAAACAAAAATCGACCTCTTTCAGGATTTTTGTCAAAAGTACATTGCTTGCGAAATATCGAATTTGTTCCATAATTCAGCCGCGCACTGTATATAAATATGTGTCTGAATCAATTAGTATATATGAATAAGAAAAATGTTGTATGTAGACAACTTCACATGACGTTTTCCTTGCTACTGTACTGATGGAATCATCCGATGTCATGTACTTTTTAACGAGTGAAATAAACAAATTATTATTAATATTATTGATAATATTATCAATCCGATCTATTCAATAATGTATTCAGTGACTAACTGATAATTACAGATCATCGAAACGTCGAAATGTGATTTGTGTTCCATAGCCACCTTGATAAATTATTGTTGTTGAACCGAGAAGATACTTGAACTTTTTTCAACTACATTATTGTGTTCGTATTGGTTATTCACAAAAAGAGTCAATATGGATGGATACCCAATCGATGGTACTTTCGAATTACGTCAGAGTACCATTCGAAAAAATTGAGTTTTGTTTTACTTTTTTGGTACGTATTTCGAACCACAATACTATTTTAATTATTTTGATTATTTGGAATAATTTTAGGTAGTTCATGGCTCTCTAGATCGAAAAATAAAATGGGTTGATTTGTTGAAAATATGAACAGGATGTTCATAACATCAGATGTGGAATCATCTGCGACTGAAAGATAAACTTTAGTCACTATTTTCCATCGTCAAGATAACCTCTTGTGGGGTATTCATGTTGAAAAGGGAAACGTTCTCAATTGAATATTGATAGAAATATTTTTCTGAGAATTGAAAAATCACCGATAAAAATGAAGTTATTTTTTGTGAATGTCTAACAGAAAACAATTACTTCATTTTTATCGGTAATTTTTCAATTCGCAGAAAAATCTTTCTATCAATATTCAATTGAGAATGTTTCCCTTTTCAACATAAAATGGGTGTTCTGAAAAATGAAATATCAACTTCGAGGTATCATAGGATTCAGATAATTACGAAGATTTCGAAAATGTAATAATATACAGGGTATCGCATTTGAAAATCGAAAGTTGATGTCATTTCCGAAAAACCCCGAAGTTGTTTTTTTCCCAAATATGTCAAAAAGTGCCGTCTAGTGAGCATATTCAATGTTTCAAATTTCAGAAATATAGCTAGAGAAACAAAGGAGGAAAGGGGGTGCAACATGAGTCTGTGTCACACGGCATGTATTAGATCCATTCTTTTTGGAGATTCGAAATTCTGAACGGATTGGAACTCAAACAATCTTCAACTAGTATATAATTAGAAAATGACATATCTTTTCCATAATTCCATAAATTTCCCTGTTGTCGGAACATAGTTTCATTGCTAAAATAAACAAATATATTTCACATTACATACGATGAATTGGGGAAAAGGCCGATAGATGAACTTTTTTTTTCACAAATCTATACATATCAATCCAAATTATGCTTCCATTCGGTTTTTAACATAAACAAATCGATAGGAATCCAGATACAGTACGAAAAAAAGATACCAAAAAGCACACTGAAGCATCTAGACCAGGGCTGAAGCCTTTAAAAACGGTAAAAACTGAAAAAAATAATAGTAGGATGAAACCCATTGGAGGAGGAGGAGAATATAACAAAAATGAAAGGAAAAATAATTTACGGGCGATCTGAGGTCGGGAAGTGGAAGGGGGTGAGTTTTTAGGGGTGAAAAACGGTTTATCTCGATTTCCGGCAAAACTACAAGTCCTATGGAAAAAAGTTAAGAAGCAAAGTTGTAGGTAATAATGAGATCTACAATTTTTGTATCCACACTTTTTTCACATCACCTCAAAATTTATGTGAAAAATTCAAATAACCAAGTTTTTGGTTTTTTATTTTTATTTTTTACAAAAAAAAATTTCCCGAAATTTGGTAAAACTTACCTTTTTGTGTCCCAAACACAGTGTAATTTTTTCAATTTAAAATATTTATTTTTTCACTCTATTTTTACTTAATATCGAAAAGGCACCCTAATTTTCAATCGAAAATTGTCCCGTCAAAATATCAGCTTTTTTCAAAAAGTCGGTGGGCTTTTTGTTTTAAACTACTTTTTGATGGTGTAAAAAAATATACATTACTGTGGTAAATGCTCTCAGAAAATGCAAAGAAACGAAAAAAACTCGAATCCGAAAATATATTTTTTAATAATTATGTACCATTTTGAGCTATTTATTAAAATTTACACTTCAATTACTCGACCTTTTGATGGGCTAAAATTTTCCGAGGTCACTCAGGTATATAAGTTATCTTAAAATAGCAATGAATAGGCATCTACGCATATAATTTTAAGAAGATTCTACAACTTTCTCAAAATATTGTAGATGTCTTATTAAATATTAACTTTATTTACTTATTTGGTTGTTAATTATAGTAGTATATTTCGATTTGCAATTTTTTTGTTTATCAATGTAATATGGAATCTCACGTTTTTCGAGTAATTAAAGTGTAAATTTTAATGAATAGCTCAAAATTGTACATAATGATTAAAAAAAAAATTTCGGATTCGATTTTTTTCTTTTCTTTGCATTTTCTGAGAACATTCACCAAAGTAATGTATATTTTTTTCACACCATCAGAAAGAAGAGATTTCAACGAACAAAAAACCCACCGACTTTTTGAAAAAAGCTGATCTTTTGACGGGAGAATTTTTATTGAAAATTAGGGTGCTTTTTCACTATTAAGTCTAAATAAGGTGAAAAAATAAATATTTTAAATCAAATAAATTACAGTGTATTCGGACATGAAAAGGTAAAATTTCACCAAATTTCGTGATGAAATTTTTTTTTTGTGAAATATAAAAATTATAAAACCAAAAACTTGGTTATTTGGGTTTTTCGCATAAATTTTGAGGTTATGTGAAAAAAGTGTGGTGACAAATGTTCTAGATCTTTTCATAACCTACAACTTTGCCATCTGATTTTTTTCCATAGGACTTGCAGTTTTGGCGGAAATCGAGATAAACCGTTTTATACCCTTAAAAACTCATCCCCTTCCACTTCCCCACCTCAAATCGCCCGTAAATTATTTTTTCTTTCATTTTTGTTATATTCTCTTCCTTTTCCAATGGGTTTCATCCCACTATTATTTTTATTGGTTTCAAAAATTATCGACCCTGGTCTAATCATGAAATTTCCATCATTAACGAAGCCTGTGAAAAATGTGATATTTCGAAAGTCCACTGTTTCACTCATTTTTATGAATCCACTATCGTCATCCAAATACACTAACTAGATCAGTACCCAACGTTGTTCGAAGTGTTTTATCACAGTTACATTATATACACTCACACTTTTTGTCTTCCATTCATAGTTGAGCACTACGATACAACACGAGCGTCCCTTATGTTGTTAGTAGAAACGAGAACAAGGCCCCAATCACCCATACCAGAGGAGTGGAGCTGCTTTTCGATGAACTTCTCACTGAAAAAGAAAAAACATCATAGTCTGCGAGAATGATAAATTCAGCCTGTTGCCTTTGCAAAAGACCTTTTGTTTGAAAACTTTAAAATATGCGAATTATAGTGGAATTTCACGATTGGTTAAAAAATACGTAGAATATTATACAGAGTGGTCCAACGAAAAGTATGCACCTAGCTTTTCTCCTTTGTTTAGAATTGAAAGCAAAAATGCTCGGACACGTGGAGTTTGCTTTTGAGGGGGACACATCTTAGACATATTTTTCAACCTGTTCCTTTAACGCCCTAGCGAGGGGGCGTCACAACCCTAAAATTTTAAATGGAAAGTGGGGTCGAGTGATATATCATTTGAACGGGCACAAAATTATCTTTCTAATGATACCCTATTTATTGAAATTTATTCGAACAGTTAATGCGAAAACGGCTTTAAGAACATTTACCCGATAATTTAGATATTAATGAAACATACAAATAAGTTTTGGTTATTAGGAATCAGAATAACTACAATCATTTCTGAATTACTTCATTTTACCGAAAGCAACATTTCAATGTAATTTTTTTTCATCACAAAAAATCCCCATTTAACGTTTGCGTTTTTTTGTCGAAAAAAACTGCAAATAAGTGTAGGAAAAGAATTTAGGCAAACTTTTTTTTTAGTCCCTTCATTGATTCAGTCTGGTCGCTTTTGAAGTTATTTTAATTTCACTGTACAAAATGGTTTATTCCATTCCAGAACGAGTTGAAATTGTTAAACTTTATTTTCAAAATAATAGTTGTGCTAGACTAACTGCTCGCTTGTTTAAGGACAGTCATCCCGATAAAAATGTTAATGATTCGTATGTTGCCAAGTTAGTTAGAAAGTTTGTCGATACCGGATCTGTTTGTAATGTGAAACACCAGCCGCAGAACCCCATCAGAAATGAAGCTGTGGAAGTCGCTGTTTTGGAGCATGTTCAATTGGATCATACTCAAAGTACCCGTCAACTAGCTGAAGCCTCAGGAGTCTCCCGTTCATCCATAATACGGATTTTAAAAGCGTACAAATTTCATCCGTACAAAATTAAATTAGTAGAGGAACTAAATGAGGATGATCCTGATCGAAGGCTGCAATTTTGTGAACAAATGAGCCAGCGTTTAATTGAAGATCCGCACTTATTGTTTAACATTTGTTTTACCGATGAGTGTACATTTTATTTGAATGGAGCTGTGAATAGGCATAATTGCCGTTACTGGGATGACAGTAACCCACATTTATTCCGTGAGGTTCATACCCAATACCCTCAAAAAATAAACGTCTGGTGTGGCATATTAGGAAGTCATATCATAGGACCACTTTTCATTCCTGGAAATTTAACTGGTGAAGTCTACCTAAACATGCTTGACGATGCAATTGATCCTTTCATAACACAGATAATAGAAGACGACCAAAATCATGATGCCGATCGGCTTCATTTCCAGCAAGATGGAGCACCTCCGCACTATGCTGCTCCTGTAAGAGAATTTTTAGATAACCGGTTCCCCGGACAGTGGATTGGAAGGAGAGGCCCAATTGAATGGCATGCCAGGTCACCTGATTTATCGCCTTTGGACTTTTTTCTATGGGGACACTTGAAAAATAAATGTTTTGCTACGAAGCCCGAGTCCATAGAAGATCTTCGCCAACGGATTACAGCACAATGCAGAAGCATAACACCTGATATGCTACAAAATGTTAGAAATAGATTTGAACAAAATCTGTATTATTGTATGGAAGCAAGTGGGTCACATTTTCAACACTTGTTGAAGTAACGTTTTAATAAATCAATTTAACAGCTTGTTTACTTTTTTACAAAGCACTGTTACAAGTAACAAACATTGAAACGTAAGTACTACTAATTGTAAATGTTTTGATTCTTAATAACCAAAACTTATTTGTATTTTTCATTAATACCAAAATTATCGGGTAACTGTTCTTAAAGCCGTTTTCGCATTAACTGTTCGAATAAATTTCAATAAATAGGGTATCATTAGAAAGATAATTTTGTGCCCGTTCAAATAATATATCACTCGACCCCACTTTCCATTTGAAATTTTAGGGTTGTGACGCCCCCTCGCTAGGGCGTTAAAGGCACAGGTTGAAAAATATGTCTAAAATGTGTCCCCCTCAAAAGCAAACTCCACGTGTCCGAGCATTTTTGCTTTCAATTCTAAACAAAGGAGAAAAGCTAGGTGCATACTTTTCGTTGGACCACTCTGTATACTATGACCAATGGAGAAGATTAAGTGGAATAGTCATTCAGGGAGTTTCACAAGGTTCGATTCTTGGCCCAGTTTCATTTCCCATGCATATACATTTCCAATCCAAATTCAGACTATTTGGTAAATTGAAATTTTTCGAAGATGATTCGTATATTTTGGGAACTATTCTTCTGATCCCTTTAATTCTATGAAAGACTTGGACGATATTCCATGTTGGTTAAAACGAAATAATTTATCATTGATGATAGCGTATATATCAATCAATCAGTCAATCAATTCTTTATTGGTGCTAATACACGAATGTTTACACAAGTCAAATATCTACATAAATACATATAGTGCTCGCCTACAGTCCGTTCGCCCCTACTAATTTTTGAACCACCTGGTATATCGCAACGAAATTTGGAGGGCTTAAATAGGAGATGAAAAACTACTTTTTCATGGAAAAATCACACATAAAAGTTTCAAAATGGCGGCTGAGCGCCATCTTCAATAATTTTTTTAAATAGAACACCCCGTATATTCTCCTATCTGCTCATAATTCTCAACAATTCTTAACGTTTGAAAAGTGACATTCCGGTTTAAAATGAAATATGGATTTTGGTCCCTTTCGGTAAAACATTTTGCTTCCTAAACATTGTTATTGATTTGTAGTTAAATATCTTAATGAATTCGACTAATAAGAGGCGTAAAGAGAGTTTATTGAGGATAAACAGTACCGTTTACCGGAAAATCTCGAAGCCTACGAATGTGTTCTGTAAATTCACAATCAAAACAAATTAGTAAGCTAAAAAAATATAATGTATTTTTGAATAATACTTTTATTTAACCCCAACAATTATTTCATCAAATGTTCAATGTGGCCCCCTCCTAAATCTTAACAATAAAGTGCCCTATTATAAATAGCTTCTCTCACGTTGATGAACGTCTATTCATCTATTTATTCACATGTATCTATTATTCTGCGTTCCAACTCTTCTATTGTTTGGCATTCAGTGGCGTAGATTTTTGACTTCAGATATCCCCAAAGGAAAATATCTAGAGGTGTAAGTAAGATACGGAGATCTTAGTGGCTATTCTGTACTTCCCCTGCGACCTATCCATCGCCCAGGAAAGTTTGTATCGAGGAACTCTCTAGCCATGCGATTGAAATGGGGAGGTGCCCCATACTGCTGAGATATGATTTCACGATTTTCAAACTCTTCCTGATTGTTTAATACAATTTGTCTTATTCGAGGTTCAATTTCAGTTTCTAAAAGATTTCTGTAAGATTACCTCTGATAAAAATCGGTCCAACAACGCAATTGCCCAAAATCCCCGCCCAAACATTCACCTTTTTAGGAAACTGGGTATGTTCCTCTCTAAAAATATGCGGATTAGTATCGCTCCAGTATCGTACATTCTGTTTGTTGACTTTTCCATTGAAAAAAAACGTGCATTCGTCTGCGAAACATACTTACACGTTTTAGGAAGCCCCGTTCTCTTTCGATTGTTTTTGTTAACCACTCACAAAATTCAACCCTCCGGTCTGGATCATCCTCCATGAGAGCATGCAGGATTTTCATTTTATAGGGATGAAACTTTTCTTTTTTTAGGACACTTTGGACACTTTTTGAACTTACTCCACAGGATTCAGCAACTGCAGACGTCGACTGAGTCGGATTGATTACCTTCAGCAACAATTTCTACCTTTTTTTCTTCCGAAAGAGGCGGTCTTCCTGATCTTGGAGCATCTCTCAGCATACCAGTTTTTTGCAGCTTATTTAAAAGTTTGCGCAAATATGACCTCGAAATAGGATTCTCGGGAAATCTATCATTAAATATACGGACTGCTAGATGATAATTTCTTCCAGCTTCTCCAAATATCAAAACTGCTTCAAATTTATCGTCTAAACTACGAGCCATGATCACACTTTTCATAAAAGGATGTAGGCGCTCAACGGACTATTTGACAGTTATCAGTTCAGTTTGACAGTAAACAACACAACGATTTTTTCCAATGCAAACTTTATATGTAGAAAGCAACATTAGTGTTTTTGGTTGGGTTTGAAATGACCAAAATGTCACTTTTCAAACGTTAATATTTAGAAAACAATTGAATTTAGGAGTAAAGTGTATTAGAGAATTATGAGCAGATTTCGAAAATAGAATAATATACAGGGTGTTCTATTTAAATTTTTTATTGAAGATGGCGCTCAGCCCCCATTTTAAAACTTTTAGGTGTGATTTTTTCCATGAGAAAGTAGGTTTTTATTTCCTATTTAAGCCCTCCAAATTTCGTTGGGTTATACCAGGTTGTTCAAAAATTAGTAGGGGGAAAACGGACTTCAGGCGAGCACTGTATAAATAATATACATAGACTTACAAATTTAAACACAAGAATAATTAAAATGATTAAATGTCAGTTAGTTAAAATTTATACTACAAAAGTCAAGAGTTAAAAATTCATTAAACGAGTAAAATGCAAGTTCGGTTAAAAACCTTTTGATAAACTTCCAAAAATGATTTTGTTCCAGTGCTCGGATCTCTGCAGGAAGTACGTTATAGAATAGAAGGGCATAGTAAAGCGGAGTTACGGGTTCATGACCAGCCTCAGGTAGTTTGACTGGAGATTTTGACGATTTCTCGTTAGGTAGTGGTGAGAATGGCTTCTATATTTATGTTCATTTTCTTTGATATAAAAGGGTGTTAGTGAATAAGTGCGACAAACTTCAGGGGGTGATTCTGCATGAAAAAATAATGACAGTTTGCTATATAACTTTTGTCCGCAAATGCTTCGTTTTCCGAGATACGGAGTGTTAAAGTTTTTCTTAAAAACTGACTATTTATTTATTGCTCTGAAACCGGTCAAGATATGCAAATGAAATTCGGTGAGTTTCAAGAGGAATATATTGCGCATTTTTTGACATACAATTGAGAATTTTATGTTCATCATTGGCGCGCAAACGGGTAATGATCTCAATTTTTTTAAAGGAAAAAACTGTACGCCACTGAGATATTCTGAATTCCTCGTTCAATTTGTGACAAAAAATCTCTTCTGCCTTTTTTTTGTATGGGGCGCCGTTTTTATGCAAAAAAATAAAACATCTTAAAGCGTATTTTTCATTTCAAGAACTATCTAATACAATAACGTTAAACCAGAGCAATAACAGAAAATAACACTAATGAATAAATGGGCGCAAAGCTACAACAAATGTTCAAAATGACCTCCCTCAGACGTGATACAAGATTCAACTCTTCGCCTCATTGATTGTCGTATTCGCGCAAACATTCCTGGTGTATTTCTTATTGTCTCACAGCCGGCTATAATTCGATTCCTCAGGTCTTCAACATTTCCGACGGGAGTGGAATGAACTAATGACTTGAGAAAACCCCAATGCAAAAATCTAGAGGATTTGAATCCGGAGATCGAGCAGGCCAATGTACCGTACCTCCCCTACCTATCCAACGATTTGGATATACTGTATCTAAGTGATTACGTACAATAATGCTAAAATGGACTGGTGCACCATCATTTATGAACCAGAAGTGTTGTTTCAGCTGTAGAGGAATTTTTCCAAGAAGAACAGGTAACTCTGTAGGAAATTAAGATAAGAGTCGCCTGTTAGTCGTTGTGGGAGGAAATATGGATCGATTAAATGTTCATCAAGTACCCCAAGCCATACATTTACTGAAAACTGATGCTGAAAATGAGCTTCAAAGATTCCATGTGGATTTTCCTCAGCCCAGAGGTGATTGTTATAAAAATTTCGTATACACTGTCGCCCAAAATCAACCTCGTCAGTAAACAAAACGCTATTTAAAAAATGAGGAATTTGAGCGATTTGATGAAGATTCCAATGGCAAAAAACTAGGCGCGGAAAATAGTCTCTAGGTAGTAGAGCTTGCACACGGATACAATTGCTGTTCTTTAAGAATTTTAAATACATTCAATATGTTGGCAATTTTTCGAGTACTTGTTTCAGGTGACTCCGCAATTGACTCGAGAACTGCTTCTTCTAGTTGCACAGTTAGTACTTCTCGAGGGCACCCGCAGTCAGCCGTGTGTTTCTTAAATGTACCATTTTTGCTCAAACGTTGGTGAAGACGAGCAAATATTGTGTGATGGGGTACCCTACGTCCTGGATACAACTCGGCATACAATCATCGAGCTTGCCGACCATTTCCATTACTTCGACCATAGACAAAATGCATGTCTGACAATTCCGCATTTGTATAATTTTCTATTCTTTTCGATAAAAGAAAAATTAATTACTCAATATCATTAATGTTATACCAAACTAAAAGCTTAAAAATGAAGAAACGCTAATTTGACATTTCGTTGAAATATTCGTATTCAACAGAATGTTGACAGTAGCCTACTAGCATCGCTACTAGATGATGTAATGTAAGTAATGAAAGTGGTTATAGGAAAAAACACATCTACATTCTATCTGACTGTCAAAGTGCTATCAAAGCACTATACTCTATACAGATTAAGTCTAAACTGGTCTGGGACTGCCTCCAGAACCTCATCGAGCTGGCAAAACACAACAAGGTCACCTTGATGTGGGTGCCAGGTCATAGAGGCATTGAAGGCAACGTAAAAGCGGACCAGCTAGCTAGACAAGCATCTGAAACGCTATTCACAGGGCCAGAACCTGTGCATGGGATTAGCAAAAACCGATGCAGGACCCTGATCGACGAGTGGATAAAAAGAAGACGCCAACAATATTGGGATCAAACTGTCGGGCAAATACACAGCAAAGTCATGGTAGGGCCACCCTAACCGGACCCTGACGGCTGACCTTCTGAACCTGAACAGAACGAAGGCACGTATAATAGTAGGTCTGTTGACTGGACACTGCAGCCTAAGAAAACACCTAAACACCATGGGAGTACGCAGGTAACCGTGGAGTGTAGGCTGTGTGATGAAGAGGAGGAAACAGCCTCTCACATTATCTTCGACTGTGACGCCCTAAGTAGAAAGCGACACAGAACCTTTGGAGAGATCAGCCTGGAAACAGGCATGAATCCGAAGAACCTTATCAACAGGTTACTAAACCTAATTAAAGGCACAAACCTGTTTGAATGAGGAACCACTGACGACAGAGTGATACAATAGACCCCAGCTGGTCGCAGTGTCAAGGGAAGCTAAGTGCCAACCCTGTCTCTGGCTCGTCAGCTTTCAACCAACCAACCAAGTAATGACAAATACGCGTTAAGATGTTTCATTTTCTTGCATAAAAACGGCGCACCATACGAAAAAAAGACAGATTTTTTTTTGTCACAAATTGAACGAGGAATTAAAAAATGTATATCATTACCCGTATGCGCGCCAAAGATGAACATAAAATTCCTAATTGCATGTCATAGAATGCGCAATAATTACCTCTTGAAACTCACCAAATTCCATTTGCATATCTCGACCAGTTTCAGAGCAATAAAAAAAAGTCAGTTTTTAAGAAAAATGTCCACACCCCGGAAAACGGAAAACGAAGCATTTGCGGAGAAAAGTTATATAGCAAACTGTCATTATATTTTCATGCAGAATCACCCCCTGAAGTTTGTCGCACTTATTCACTAACACCCTGTATATACAAGGTAGTGTCATTATTTTCAATTCTTTGAAGACGTTAACTTACAGTCATCTCTATGTCGCAGGACTGATATGATCTGTAAAGCCTTTTCTTTGAATGCCAAAAATGTCCGAACAATGGGAGGAATGTCCCCATGTGAGAATCGCGTATGAAATATTAACATGTGTGAGTCCATAATAGGCCGTTATGACTAACATTGTGGAATAGATTTCTAAGTAGGAATAAGAAGCTGGACGTCTTTTCGCATAGGAGTTCGCTGTGATGTTGCCATTAAAGTTTTTTATCTAAATAAACTCCAAGAAATGTTGCTCAGGTAGTTGAGGTACGAGTTGTGAGGTCTGAGAGAAAATATGATACTTTCTGTCTTGGATGCGTTTATTTTCAATTTATTCACCAGAAACCATTGCGACAGTTGTTTCTGCTGAATTTCGATGCTAGAAGCTAACGAGATCGCGTCACTATTTGACTGAACTGTGGTGGTATCATCTGCATATAGTATGAGAACCGATTGGGGTGAAGCATTGGGCAAGTCATCGATATAAAGAAGGGAAAGTATGGGTCCTAAAATAGATCCTTGGGGAATAATATTCAAAATATTATATGTATTCTTTTGGTCTTATTAGAAATAAAAAAAACAGATAGTGTTACTATATGGGACATCAGAGAAAGATAGTGTTAGTAAGTATGAATAATTTATTTTTATTTAAAGTACGGTACCTATATTATTGACTACTTTTACACTGGTGACAAGTGGCGGGATTGAAAAAGTATAGTATACATTTTTCTGAGTAATATAAGAAAGAGGTGTTCAGCAAGGAGACCCTTTGGGCCCAGCACTCTTCTGTTTATGCATTGATAATTTAACCAAATCAATCAAGGCTGATTTCAACTGTTGGTATCTTGATGACGGCTCCATAGGTGGTAAATCTGATGTAATTTTAGAACAGTTCAAGAAAATAATTTCAACATCAGAAAAAATTGGTCTTAAATTAAATTTTGAAAAATGCGAACTATATTTCTTGGACGACCTGAAATATGACATACCAGAAATTGTTTATAGTTTTGCTCCTGGTATGAAACTTATGAATAAAATCAACTGGACCCTCCTTGGTGCACCCATGTCAGAAGAATCTTTGGCACAATCCCTGAACCAAAAGACTGAATCTTTGAATTTGATGGCATCCCGCATGGATTCCATTCCAAAGCATATTGGGTATTTTCTTCTGAAGAACTGTCTAGCTATACCCAAATTGATATATACATTGAGATGTTGCCCGACTTGGCGCTGTCAAAATGAACTTGATCTCTTCGACTCAACACTCCGTATGATTTTGGAGCAGATTACTAATAATAATTTCAGCCTTTCCACGTGGCTTCAAGCAACACTTCCCGTAAATAAGGGTGGTCTGGGTATACGACAAGCATCTTCACTTGCTTTACCAGCTTTTCTTGCTTCGTTGAAAAGCATTCAACATCTGGTTGATCAAATTTTACCTGATTATTTTTCCAGTGTGCCCGATGTTTACTATATAGAGTGTGAATCTGTATGGTGTTCTAAAACTGGAACCTCTGCACCTGATAATAAAATTTCCCAAAAATCCTGGGATCTTCCTCTCATCGAATTGTCATCTAAACAACTCCTTGACTCGGCTGTTAATTCTCCTCTTGAAAAGGCTCGACTGAAGGCAGTTAGTACGAAAGAATCTGGAGCTTGGCTCAACGCTCTTCCAGTTGCATTCCTTGGAACTTTATTAGATGATGAATCTTTCAGGATTTCTGTGGGTTTACGTTTGGGCTGTTCTATTTGTGTAAGTCATAAATGCAGATGTGGATTTATCGTCAACGAAAAAGGGACGCATGGATTGAGTTGTAGATTCAGTTCCGGGCGTTCGTCTCGTCATTCAACTGTAAATGACTTAATCAAGCGAGCTTTATCAACTGCTGATATTCCTGCTGTCTTAGAACCTTTGGGAATCATTCGTGATGATGGTAAGCGTCCAGATGGGATGTCTCTCATCCCATGGAGTCATGGAAAACCTTTAGTCTGGGACTTCACCTGCGTAGATACCGTTGCAGCATCACATATAGATTCAACATCCAGAAATGCTGGTGGGGCTGCAGATTCTGCTGAAAAGTCCAAATTGAAAAAATATTCTACTTTAAAAGATCAATACATTTTTTATCCGGTAGCAATTGAAACCTTTGGTTCATTTGGTAGTTATGCCAACGAATTAATCAATCATATTGGACAAAAATTGATCAATAAAACAGATGATCGAAGAGCAAGGACTTTTTTGATACAACATATCAGTATCGCCATCCAAAGAGGAAACGCAACGTCAATTCTGGGTTCTATTCCTGCTACTCAACGTTTGGATGATATATTTATTCGTCCACAAAGAATAAATATGTCAAGGAGTATCCATAAGTATATTACTCGGAGTCAAATACCTGAAAAGTATAATTTGGATTCAACCACTTCCAAAAAAACAACGCGATCTACCATATCTTTATCCAACTCGATTTCAAGCAGCCTCCAATCGAGTTCCTTATTGCGGCGATCCAATGATAGAGAAAATCATTGCATAAGAGACTATTCCTTTGAAGATAGCAGTAGCAGTGAGCGCATCTCCCTCAATTCTGATTCCATCAAACCACTTGTGCTTGGGAGCTCCAAAACTCTTGGTCTTAATGGTTTGAAAAACATTGGCAATACCTGCTTTATGAATAGTGCAATACAATGTTTATCGAATACCAGATGGTTGCTTGAGTATCTGAGAAAAGAGGAACATTTGAAGGATATCAACACAAGCATATCAAGTATGAAGGGTGCTTTGATAAAAGCATTTGAAGAAGTGGTAAAAGAACTTTGGTCAGAAGATTCGTCTAATGTGGTGGTTAACACTGTTTCTTTGAAAAGCCAGATACAAAGATTTGCACCTCGTTTTATGGGTAACGCTCAACAGGATGCCAAGGAATTCTTCAGATATTTATTGGAAGGTCTTCATGAAGATGTAAACAGAGTAAGAGAAAGGCCTAAGCCTATGTTCATAGAAATCGATGAAAATTTGAGCGATAATGAAAAGGCAAAAGAGTCTTGGTCAAGATATCTTAGAATGAACAACTCGAAAATTGTCGATAACTTGGTTGGTCAACTGAAATCATCGTTGAAATGTACTTTCTGTGGCCATTGTTCCGTCACTTTTGACCCATTCTGGGACCTTTCACTCCCTATTCCAAAGAGTACTGGCAAACTCAGACTGTCGCAATGTTTAGACTTGTTTACTAGGGAAGAAATATTGGATGATGACGAAAAACCCACTTGTTCTAAATGCAAGGAAAGGAGAAAATGCACGAAGTCATTATCTATACATAAATTCCCCAAAATTTTAGTAATTCACTTGAAAAGATTTTCGCAGATGGAGAGATTCAGAGGAAAACTAAATGTCTTCATTGACTTTCCTCTCGATGGATTAGATATGAATATTTATGCAGTAGATAACGCAGCTCCGTGTCGCTACAACTTGTATGCTGTATCCAACCATAGCGGAACAACTTTTAACGGGCACTACACGGCTTACTGTAGGCACCCTTATGCAGGCACATGGCTCGAGTACAATGACTCGAGAATATCACCGCTATTACCAAAATCTATCGTGAGTGGAGAAGCATACGTCCTCTTCTATGATCAAGAGGACACCAAATCACAGTTTTGAATAGAACATTTTACTTATTTACATTTTATATTTTATATTCATCTTTACCTTATTAAATATTTTATTTGTGAAAAAAAAAAAAAAAGAATTTAATTATATATTTTTTTCGATAATTTTTTAAGAAATTCAAAAGTATGGTCTAACAACCTACTACTATACATATGCTTCCCCAACAATATGTTGTGTATTATTTCAGTTACACAAAAAGACAAAAATTCAGTCAGTTTTTCTATTCAAAATAGAAGTCTAGCTATCATAAAACTGTATTTTACGAAGCGTATTTGCATATCGCTAATATTTCCAGCAACACTTGAGGTATTTATTCCCAAAAATGTCCCTAAGTTTGATGAATTGTTATCAGTCGCGAACTTTCGAGTAATTTGCATCTCAAACACTGCAGTTCTGAAATTTATAGCTATCTGACAGCGCAAGGTGAAAAATATATTATACCACTGCAGACTCAGACTATTTCTAAAAGTTTCACGATGCTCTTGGGACAGGAGTACCTATAGTTCTTCCCGGAGGTAACACTTTCCGCGAATAGAGAAATAGGAAGAGGGTATATAATGCTTGCTTAGGGTTGCCATAAACTAAAATCTTATTTTCTACAGAACCACTCTTGAAACAGTGAGAGGGACGATGAATTAGTTGGTAAAAATTCGAAGCTCTCGTCATCTGAATCTGGTAGTTTTTTCGCCTCATTGGCACATCCAGATATTTCAAAAACAATTATTTACAAAAAAAATTCCAGAAAAAACCCAATCTTCCATAAAATTATTTTATGAATTAATATTGTCGATTTCTCCGGAAATTCTATCACTGGCAAAAGTAGATGATTAAATTGAATTCGGATATCTATTCCCTCTAATCATTTTTCAATAATATGTTTCTCATTTACTCATCCAGAATGTTTGCTTGGGTAGCAAAACATGAACAGGGTGATTCAAAAGTACTTTGACAAATTGATTTGTTGAAAATATAAACAGGATGTGCATAAAATCAGATGTGGAATCATCTGCGACTGAAAGATAAACCTTAGTCACTATCTTCCATCGTCAAGATAACCTCTTGTGGGGTATTCATGTTGAAAAAGGAAACATTCTCAATTGAATATTGATAGAAAGATTTTTCTGTAATTGAAAAATCCACGATTAAAATGAAGTTATTTTTTGTGAATGTCTAACAGAAAACAACTACTTAGCCGGGGAAGTAGTTGATGATTTTATGTTTTTAAGGTAAGATATTAGACTATTGTATATAGTTCTTTCTATTGTTTTACTTATAATGCTGGGTACTGTTATTTGCCAATAGTTGTCCATTGAGAGAGGATCGTCCTTTTTATAAATTGGCTTCACCATGCCAAGCTTTATTCCTTCAGGAAGCCCGACTCGATAGATTAATTTATTATATTTGTGAGCGGTTCAGCAATTTGGAAAGCTATGCTTTTCACTAATCTTGTTGAAATGCAGTCAACTCCTACTGAATTTGAATTGTTCAAATTTTTTATAATTTGTAAAATTTCTTGATTACAGACCAGGTTGAAGTGAAAGGAATTACTGATATTCAGATTGCGCTTTGTACATGGTTCAGCATGGTCAATGCCAAAACTATATTCCATTACAAATTTTCGTTTAATGAAGGTTATTTGAAAAAAACGAAAATAAAAATAAAACTTCAACACCCTGTATCTTGGAAACGAAGCGTTTCCGGACATATATTTATTTGGACAATTCATATTAGAATATTGTGAGGAATCAGCTCCTGAAGTTTGTCGAAGTACTTTTGAAACACCCTGTATTTACACAGAAACGTAAAACGTGTTGTGGTAAACATGAAGTGTTCTTGTATTCCAGAGAAAATTCAATCATCCTAAAAAGTTATTTTATTATTTGATATTGTCAATTTCTCAGAAAATTGTATACCTGTTAATATTTGCCAAGGAGATGCTTGCATTTTAACATGTTGGCTATGACAACCTCATTTTTTTCGGAAAAAAAGCCATCCATATTAATTGAAAAATGATCCTGCTTCATAGTTTCCGATGTAAGCTTTTGTGAAAAACACACTCAAACCGTGCAGTGGATGATATATAAGAATGAAATCTGCCTACCATCGGCTCTCTTTACGTAGATGGACCACTCACCGAGTAGGAGGGCCTCCCTGATGGGCACGCTCTGGGTCTGTACGACGCTCTCTTTATCGCTCTGGTACAATATCGGAGCTATGGATGCCACGCACTTGACCCTCATGGAACCACCACGGAAATGGTGATTGCTGAGTCTGAACGTCAGGCCCAAGGATGAAGTAACCAAGTCCTTGGGGTGGTGGGTGGTCGGGTAGGGGATGAGGGCCTCTTTTGTTTGGATCTGTAACAGGAACATTGCTTTATATTGAGAAAAACCTTGAGGTGAAAACTGATAAGGGAATTCATAGTTTATTGTTCACAGCTCGGGCAGATATCTTGACATTTACAATGCCATCTCTGGGTATCTGACTTTTCTACATTGTCTCAATTTCTTCTTCTTTCATGGGGTTGATAGTTTGTTCACACACTTTCATAGGGATGAATCAGGTACCAAGAGATGGCAAGTAAATATCGAGATGTCCACCCGAGCAATATGTCATATGTGCTTAAATCGAATTATTCAGTAGTTTATTACAGATTTTTATATTGTTTTTGGTTGATACGGATGACTGATCGTTAAGGCGTTTAGATTAATGGGTAATAGACTGTGCAGATTTCATACTTGGCTTTACTGGGCAAACCAGCATTTCATTCTGAAATAGATTTCTCTATAAGAATAAAAGATCTCAACCTTTTATAGGAGTAAGGATGTATCAGATTGGAAAGATATATCAGATGCTTCAATGAAGCTGACTCCTATTTAAGCACTGAGAGAGATCAATCAGCAATATTATTTCACCCAATCTTCTTATAAGCAACTTAATGCTTTAATATAGCCAGTCAGTTACGTTTGTACACTGAGAGAGAGAGAGAGACACACCACATTTTTCTTGATTTTATCGAACCTTCATAACCCTCTGCATATTCGGTTCATCAACAATTACTACATCAACAATAGGGGACACGCCTTTTTCCGAAAGATTTTGTTTTGCACATACAGATGACCATCTGGAAAGCTTAGCAATAAACTTAGGAATTGAAAAAATCTTCAATGTTTTTCATAATTCAAAATTGAAAGCGCCAATTTTTTCATCATATTCAAAAACGTACTCCTAGCGCCTCTGATGGACGTATGCTTCGTTACACAGTTCAAACATTTACCGCTAGTTGCTTCGAACTGTCATTTGAAATTTCATCTATCTCGTTTATATGTTGTACTTTGACAAACTTCAGGAGCGGATTCCTCACAATATTCTGATATGAATTGTCCAAATAAATATGTGATTCCAAGATACAGGGTGTTAAAGTTTTATTTTAGTTTTTTTTAAATAACTTTCGAAATACTGACCTTAATTAAACGAAAATTGGTATCGAGAGGTTTTTTGAGGTGTCAAATCGAACCTGCTGTTATTAATGCTCTTACTCGTAGGGGGCGCCACCTACACGTCTTTTTATTTTTTGAAGATTCATAACTTTTTTGAGCGTACTTCTAGCCCATTTTTCAGTAAAAAAAGCAATGTCTCTATCATATCTAGGTAAAAAAGCTACCCATATTACAAGTCGCTGTAAGCAACCGTTTTCTAGATATTTTGACTTGAAAATTTCAAGTCGATTATTTGATAATCGATGCGTGTTGAAGTTATTACCATTATTTTGCATTTTTCGCAAGAATGCTTAGGAAATGAATTGACGTTTGAATAAGTAGTTTTGGTAATTACATATTATGTGAGAGTTTTGTTGTTTTGTTGAAGTTTCTGTAAGTCTTAAAACACTAATTTTGAAAAAAATGGATTATTTAAACAATAATGCTCATTTAGCCGATATGAATTTCGTTTATGGCCTTGCGGATGACAATGCGCGCGAAGCAAGACGTATTTATCAGGAGCGATTTCCTAATCGAGTACTGCCTTCAGCTCCAACATTTACCAGTCCCCACAGTCGTTTGGCAGAAACAGGTAGCTTTATGAGGGCAGCTGATATTATTAGAAGACCACGAGCACTCCGAACCCCAGAATTGGAAGAAGCTGTTTTGAACACTCTCGAGGAGAATCCAGAAACAAGTACAAGAATAATTACTAAAGCTCTCAATTCTACTTAGTCCACAGTTTGGAAAATTATCCACGATCAACAATTTTATCCATACCATATTCAAATAAGGGTTCAAGCTCTTTTGCCATGAGACTTTCCCCAACGCATTACTATGTGTCAGTGGTTTTTGAGAAAATTGGCTGGAAATCCTCAATTTTTGAGATATGTACTCTTCACGGACGAGGCAAACTTCTCCCGAAATGCTATTACAAACTTTCATAACAACCATGGGCTATGGAAAGTCTGCACGCAGTTAGTGAAAGACATTATCACTATCAATTTTCTGTAAATGTATGGGCGGCAATAATTGATAATTACTTGATAGGTCCTTTCTTTCTTCCGTTCCGACTGAATGACGCAACTTACAGAGACATTTTAGGAAATGAATTGCCGGGACTACTTCAGAATATACCATTAGAAATTCGTATCAGCATGTGGTTTATGCATAATGGGGCTCCGGCCCATTTTAGCGTTGTAGCCAGGGAATTCTTTAACACTGTCTATCCAAATCGATGGATCGGTAGGGGTGTAGAAGAACCTAACCAGGCGTGGCACCAAGGTCCCCAGATCTAAACCCGCTGATTTTTTTTTTGGGGACATTTGAAGTCACTAGTTTATAAAATCCAGTAAGCGAACGAGGAAAAAAAAAGACGCCTGTGAAACAATAAGAAACACACCAATAATTTTTGAGCGGGTACGAGATTCAATGACTAGAAGACTGAATGCCTGTATCTTCGCTGAAGGTGGACACTTTGAACAATTTATTTGAATACAATTTAGTTTCCTTTATTTTATTTTATTGTACATATTCAAAATTTCTTGGAATAATATGTTGATTTTTCCTTCAAATTTCATTAAAACAAATACAGATTTTGCACCCTTGATTCAAAAATAACTATTTCAAACGAGTAAAAATAAATAGAATAGGTGGCGCCCCCTACAAAAAACCAAAACTACTTACTTAAACTTCAAATTCATTTCTAAAGCATTCTTGTGAAAAATGCAAAATAATGGTAATAACTTCAACACGCATCGATTATCAAATAATCGACTTGAAATTTTCAAGTCCAAATATCTAGAAAACGGTTGCTTATAGCGACTTGTAACAGGGGTAGCTTTTTTACGTAGATATGATATAGAAATTGATTTTTTACTGAAAAATGTGCTAGAAGTACGCTCAAAAAAGTTATGAATCTTCAAAAAAGAGAAAGTTGTATAGGTGGCGCCCCCTACGAGTAAGAGCAATAATAATATCAGGTTCGAATTTGACACCTCAAAAAACCCCTCAATACCAATTTTCGTTCAATTAAGGTCAGTATTTCGAAAGTTATTCAAAAAAAATGAAAATAAAAACTTTAACACCCTGTATCTTGGAAACGAAGCGTTTCCGGACATATATTTATCAGAACAATTCATATTAGAATATTGTGAGGAATCACCTCCTGAAGTTTGTCAAAGTACTTTTGAATCACCCTGTATATCTCAATCATATGGGTTTTCTCTAGATTCTACTCCTTCCTCTGTAGTTCCAAGAAAAGTTGGTGTTTTACTCTCATGTGTATTAATTTCAACTTGTGTCCTTCGAATTATCGTTTTTGTAAATCTACAAGTCTGCTTCAGACAGAGCCCAAGTAGAGATTTTGTCTTTTATTGATAAGGTGATATTTCTTTTTTTTGAGACGTCCGCAGATGGTATTGTATTCATAACACAACACCTTCAATTTTTGCGAATTAGTAACTACGTCCGTTGTTTTTACATTCTACAATATCTTAATATTTTTTTACCGATGAAATGAGAATGTTTTTCTCACATTCATTGAAATTATGAGTCATTTTTTTTAACAGACGTCTAACAATTTATAAAATGCACTTGGCTTTTTTTCGATAAATTTTTCTGTATACTTTTGACAAAACCATGAATTCTTAGGTTAAGTTTGATTCAATGTTGATGTTTCTGAACTGTCTGAATGATGGTACAAGCGAGAAAATGTGTTGCCAACCTATGAAAACAACGAATTAAGGAATCCAATAAGTTTTTCATTGAAAAATGCATAACGTCCTAATTCATAGTAAATTAATAATCGGAGTTTAGATAATCAACGGTATAAACTCGCATTGAACAACCGGCCCTAAAGCTATCCTCGAGAAATTCCGTATGCGCTAAGAGTATCTAGAACTGGCAACGCTGCCAATGACCGGGGAATCACGCGATTTGTACGTTGAATATCTGTCGGCTCACGACTCGCGATCGATGCTCATAACGCGTTTCTTTGTTCCTGTTTCACAAGCGACGCGGTAGAATTCGATATATCGACAAAGTTCTAGTGTTTGTCTATGACTGTGACTGTATAAATGAAAAATGAGTTTCGACGATGTGTTGTACGATCTCCGAAGATTCACGTTGCATGATGATGGTGATGAAACACGATCTATTCAAGCTCCTATCAAAATTGAATCAAACCAGGAACTGGTGGATGAGATTTGTCTCGGCGAATATCCACTTGATTTTGATGATACAATTTACCAATCGACTACGCTAGCTCAACACACCCCAAAATTCATAGAAGCGAAAAATAATTTCAATCGTACACTATCCGGGAGACCTGTGAAGATGATCGAAATGATCGCAAATCCTTTCCTCTATGCACAGTACCGGCTCAAAAAAGTTCACAAAAAAAAGTTGTACAGTCACGTCATCGAGCATACGTTGTTCCACGGCACCAAAGATTGCAATGTCGACTCCATTTGCAAAAATAACTTCGATTGGCGTAGAATGGGTGCCAATGGATACCGATTCAGCAAATTCGGTAAAGGAGTATCATTCTCACCCAGTGCCAAATATGCCTCCGGTTACCCAAGAAGACACAGCGATATGTGGAGAGTGATGTTTGTTGTGAAGGTTCTGGAAGTTTTCAGGTGTACGGGATTCCCCGATTTGGTCATACCTCCGAAGCCGTGTGACGTTTCGGCTAAGAGTGGAGATGGCGCTGTCGTCGTCAAGTATTTTGATAACGAATTTTATCCGGAATATATTATTCGCTATGAATGAAGGCGTCGATTCTCTGCCTGGGGTTAGATATTTTGGAACTCTGCTTGACAATGTTGAATTTCATTTATAAAACCTATTATACTATGTATATCTTTTATGTTAGAATGGTTGGAAATTATTTGTCATATTTTGATAGTATTTCACATTTTATGAGTATTCATACTTATCACTTTATTTTGGTGGTATATAACATAGATTTCATATTTTTCAGAATGAAATAGTGGTCATTCTGTTATAATTCAGTATTTTTATTTATTAAGAATCATTATTTACGTTAGATTTTTTATGTAGTTTATGTATGTTCAATAAATCGAAGTTCATTGTGCTCTTGCTTTTCCAGAAAAATAACTTTAATTTTAATTCCAGTATGTATTTATACATTTTTTAAATAAAAAAAAGATAGTACCTAAATATCTACAAATAAATAATAATTTAAAAAAACGAAAAAACACGCTTTAATAGAAAACCAGACTAAGAAAATAGAAAATAAGAAAGTATTTATTTTATTAAAAAAAAGCGTGGGGTGCATGGTATCGCCTCGGTGTGTAATGTACTATATAATTATTGATACCATACACCCCACGCTTTTTTTAAAATAAAATACATATTTTTCTTATTTTCTATTTTTTTAGTCTGGTTTTCTACAAAAGCGTGGTTTTTAGTTTTTTTAAACTATTATTTATTCCCTACTTTTCAGTGTGGTTTATTTATAAAAGCGTGTTTTTTTAGTTTAACTATTATTTTTATTAATTTTTTGCAAATTGAAAAATGGAATAATCTTATCGAATTAGATAATCATAATCTCCGACCCCAAAAACCCCCACATACCAATTTTGAATAGAATCAGACCATAATCACAAAACTCGGCCGCCATTTTAAAGCCGCCATCTTGAATTTTCCAATTTTCACAAAAGAATCATAATATTCGACCCCAAAAACCCCTACATACCAATTTTGAATAGAATCAGACCATAATCACAAAACCGGCCGCCATTTTAAGCCGCCATCTTGAATTTTCAATTTTTACAAAAGAATCATAATATTCGACCCCAAAAACCCCCACATACCAATTTTGATAGAATCAGACCATAATCACAAAACTCGGCCGCCATTTTAAGCCGCCATCTTGAATTTTTCAATTTTACAAAAGAATCATAATATTCGACCCCAAAAACCCCCACATACCAATTTTGAATAGAATCAGACCATAATCACAAAACTCGGCCGCCATTTTAAAGCCGCCATCTTGAATTTTCCAATTTTTACAAAAAAAATATAATATTCGACCCCAAAAACCCCCACATACCAATTTTGAATAGAATCAGACCATAATCACAAAACTCGTACGCCATATTGGAGCCGCCATTTTGTTTTTTCTTCACACAAAAATTTCTTAATGCATTGTCACCGGAATTATGTACACCTGCCAAATTTCAAATCATTCGGACGTCTGGAAGTGGGTCAAAATCGCGCCCAAAGGAGTCGGTTACAAACAAACAAACATTCAAGTGAAGCTAATATAAAGCGTGTAAAAAAAAGAATCCCTCGATGTAGGCTATCAGTTTGTGTATCCTCAGACGTACTTCTTTTCTACTCGTTTCAAAATCTATCTAAATGAAATTTGTATGCGATTTTGAAAAATGCAAAACTGTTAAGCTAATATCAGAATTGGAATATTTTTCAAATGAGTTTTCATTTGATTTGCGCTTTCTTTAAAAATAAAAATCGACTTGTCCTAAGATTTTTAGAAATTGTTCCTTCAATTTACGAGATATCTGACTTTGCAATTTCGAAAACAAATGAACCGATTTTGGAAAATAAAAACTGCTATGATAAGAATTAAAACATCTTTCAGGAAGTTATCATTTAATTTACGGTTTCTTTGAAAATAAAAATCGACCTGTCCTACTAAAACCTTTCATCAATTTTCGAGATGTTTGATTTTGAAAAACTTTTGAAAACTTCAAAGTTACACATCGTAAAAACTAATAAACCAATTTTGGAAAATTAATGTTATACTTGTATCAGGATATTTGAAAATTGTTTCATTGATTTTCGACTTCAAAGTAAAAGTTATTTCAGAAGCAAATGAACCGATTTTAGAAACTAAAAAACTGTTTTAAAATTGGAATTTTTTTTTTTTTTTGGCCAAATAAAAATCGACATATCATAGAATTTTTAAAATTTGTTCAATCAATTTTAGAAATATCCGAACGTGAAAAACTTTGAAAAATTGAAAGTTAAATATCTCAAAAACTAATGAGCCTATTTTAAATCCAGTATATGATTATAAATTTTTGTAATAAAAAAAGGTACTAAATACCTGCGAAAAAAAAATTAGGACCTCAATGCAGGCTATTAATTTGTGTGTCCTCAGATGTACTTCTTTTCTACCCTTTTTATAATCTATCTAAATGAAATTTGCTAGGCGATTTAAAAAAATGCAAAATTGTTGAAATCAAAATTGTAACATTTTACAAGTGAGTTATCATTACGCTTTCTTTTAAAATAAAAATTGACCTGTCCTAAAATGGTTCCATCAATTTACGAGATATTAGACTTTGCAACTTCAAAATTAAGTACTTCGAAAACAAATGAACCGATTTTGGAAAATAAAAACTGCTATGATAAGAGTTAAAACATCTTTCAGGTTCAGTTAACTTGAAATTTTAAAAATGTCATCATTTGCGAGTATTTGACTTAAAATAGTTTTACAGTTAAATATCTAAAAATTAATTAACCGATTTTAGAAAATGAAAAACAGTTAAAATCAGAATTGAAACATCTTGCAGATAGATTATCAGTTGATCTACGGTTCCTATGAAAATAATAATTGACCTGTCTGAAAACAAAATAAACTTTCGTTTTCAAAATAACGATTGAACACCTGTATTTTTCATAACATAATACTCGAGGCCAACATTCCGATAAAAACCGTAAACATTTAGGATCACGATAAATATGTTTTTTTTGGCATATGATCAATAAATCTAGTTGAAAATAATTGTGTTACATGCTCTTCCAAAATAAAAATGATTAGAGAAAGACAAGCTTTTATACAAATGCACTAAAATGGAAAACATTATTTCTTCAATCGTTTGACCTAGTTTATTTTGTGAGAGATTCAAAATCTTGCAGCGCAAAAATACCTATTTTATATTCGCGGCAACTTTTGAATCTGCTACTCACAGAATAACCTAGGTCCAACAATTAAACAATATATTTCTTCCTTTTTAGTGAATTTGTAAAAAAGCTTGTCCTAATTTTTTTACATTTTCATTCAATTCTCTTCAGTTTATCATGAAATCCGTCATCTTAGTGAATGTTGACAAAAATTGAATATCCCACATACCAACTTTGAATGGAATCGGGCCATAATAACAAAACACGTCGCCATCTTGGAGCCGCTAACTTGAATTCATGAATTTTGACAAAAACCTCATGATGTCCGTCCCCAAAAACCCCCACACACCAATTTTGAATGGAATCGGGCTATAATCACAAATCTCGTCGCCATTTGAGCCCCATCTTGAATTTGCGGATTTTGACAAACAAATCACGATCTCCGACCCCAAAAACCCACACATACCAATTTTTATGGGAATCGGGCTATAACCACAAAAATCGTCACCATTTTGGAGCCTCCATCTTGAATTTATAAATTGTGACAAAATAATCGTGATCTCTGTCGCCGAAAACTCCCACATATCGATTTTTAAAAGAATCGAACCATAATCACAAAACTCATCCGTCATTTTGTTTTTTCTCTAGCAGAAATTCCATAATGCATTGTCACCGGAATTATGAACATATGACAAATTTTACGTTAATCGCACAACGAGAAGTGAGTTAAAATTTAGTTGCAAGATTTGAAATAAAAGCTTGTAAAAAATAATTTCATTGAAGCCTTGTGTTTAAGGTATTAGGCAGTGAGTTGAATCAGTTTTTACAGAGTTTAAATCCAGTATGTAGTTGAACATTTTTCAAATAAAAAAGAAAAGTAAAGTAAATATCTGCAAAACAAAAAACAAAAAACCTCAATTCATGCTCAATATGAACTGTGTATACTGGTCGTCCATAGATGTACTTCTTTTCTACCCTTTTAAAAATCCATCCAAATGAAATCTAGAAATCTGATTAAGAATATTGAGGATAATCCATTAGGCAATTAATAGGACGGGAATCATATCTACAATACAATACAATACAATAGTTTATTCATCCTGTAAGATCACATGTGATATAGGACAAGTCAATAAAAGCAGTGAAAAGTCAATAAAAGCAGTAAAAACTAACCTAACCTAACACTTACAAATATTATAAGTCATAGAAACATACAAACATGCGAATAAAACTCTATATGATAATCTGTTAAATGTTGTATAACTAAATTAAAGCTAAATTGCTACTGAATTCTTGTGTTGTATAAGGACATAGATCAACAAGAACATTTTTTAGTTTTCGTTTAAAAATATGTGTTGATAAACTCTTCAACTTCTGTGGAAGTAAATTGTACAAGTACAAACCAAAAGAATTCGGTGATTTTTTGGATAGTTCCAGGTGCCTGAAAGGTACCTGAAAGTTCTCTTTTTTCCTAGTATCGTGAGTATGCTTGTCACAGTTCCTTTTGTAGGTATTTTGATTGCAATGTACATATGTCAACAGTTCAAGAATGAATATGCTACTGACTGTTAATATTTTATGTTCTTTAAAAATGTTTCGACATGAGTGGTCAGGTGGACAGCCTACAAGACATCTTAAGATACGCTTCTGACATAGGAAGACACTATGTGCAGCTGGAGTGTTTCCCCATAGAATAATTCCATAAGAAATTCTGGAGTGAATTTCAGCGTGGTAGAATTTTAGGAGATGGTCCAAACTTAATGTACTTTTTAGGTTTCTCAATTGATAACATTTAGAATTCAGAACTTTACATAGTTTATTACAGTGAGTTCTAAAGGACAGGGTGGAATCAAAGAATACTCCTAGAAATTTGACATCTGTTAATAAATCAATGGTAGTATTATTTAATTTGACGTTTAGTATCGGTATGTTTGAGTTTTGATGAGTATGAAATGTTGTATAGTTGGTTTTACCAGAGTTAAGTAACAACGATCTGTCAGAGGACCAAGCAGATAATTTGTTGACTGAGCTCGTAATTTTTGTTTGTAATGAGTCAAATTTTTTATCTTTAATTAGTAAAGTGGAGTCATCTGCATATAAAGCGGTAAAAGTATCTGATAAAATCAAGGGCAAGTCATTTATATATAAGATAAACAGTACAGGGCCCAATATAGATCCTTGTGGAACCCCTAGTGCATTAATGTCCATTGATGAGAAAACAGATTTTCCAGATTCGGATATTTTTACTTGTTGACCTCTATCTTTTAAGTACGAGTTAAACCAGTCATAAATATTACCTCTGATTCCGTATCTGTATAACATATTTAGTAGTGTGCCATGGTGAACGCAGTCAAAAGCACGACTGAAGTCACAAAAGATTCCCGTCGGGCTCTCACCGTTTTCAATGGCTTCAATAATTTCTTCATAGAACGATGTTATTGCAGACATTGTAGAGTGTTTCGTGCGAAAGCCATGTTGATTATCACTAATTATTTGGTACTTGTTTAAAAAGTTCGTAAGCTGATCAATCATGGCATATTCAATTATTTTTGATAAAACCGAGGGTACTGATAGTGGTCTATAGTTTTCGATGTTTTCTGAGCATCCTCTCTTCAAAATAGGCGTAATTATGGAAGTTTTCAACTTAGAGGGAAATTTCCCTTCTGCAAAAGATGAATTTATAATATGCATTAAAGGTGCAAGTATGTGGGGTCCTATCTTTTTGATGACAGTTCCAGAGATTCCATCAAAGCCATAGGATGGTTTATTTTTTATTTTTTTTTAATTATTTCAAGAACATCATTTTCCTTACATGGGCAATAAACATGCTATTAGTTTGAAAGTCATTATTAGGGTATTGAATAACAATATCTGGATTATATATGTTGTTTATGGTGTCTTTTGGGATTTTTATAAAAAAGTCATTGAACTTATTTGCTATTTTTGAGGGTTCATCTAGTATTTCATTGCCGTCTTTTATTTTCATGTGTGTCATAGTTTTTGTTTTACCATTTAGTTCATTTATAACTTGCCATGTTGTTTTATTTTTGTTTGTGGAGTTATTTATTTTATTGAAATAAAATTGACTTTTTGTACTTTTAACAAGTGCTCTATGTTGTATTCTAGCTTCTCTATAAAGATTTTCTGACTGGGGGTAGGATTTTTTAACACATATAATTTTTTTAGGTTTTTTGATGATTCTTTCACATCGTTAGTGATCCATAGTTTGTTAGTTTTGTTTCGAACTTTTTCGTTTTTGATCGAACAGATTACGTTAAAATAGTGCATCAATGTATCGTAAAATTTGATCTAGTATCTGTTTAATCTTCAGTAGAACAATCTTTGAATTTCACACGTGCGAATAAATAAATTCTGAAATCTAACTTTTCGACTGGCCGCACAATCTGGTTCATTATATTATATATCATATTTTTATTAGTATTTTTGGAGTGATATAATGGTCAAATACTTTTTACTCTACATTTCGATGAAAATTAAGGAATCATTGTTTCTTATTTCCATTAGATTTTTTCATGTACCTAGTTTGTATAGAAGTTTTATTATCTTTATTGGGTTTTTCGCATTCCCAAAAAATGTATTCCATCTGCGCCTTGTGATTTATACGAAAGGATAGTTAAACATTGAATGGTTGAAATATTGAATTATTATGGACATTGCCTAGTGTGGCTTCAGCCGGGAAACTAGTTGTTTTTTGTTAGATATTCACAATAATTTTCAGTTCACAGAAAAATCTTTCTATTCAATATTCATACGCCAGTCAAAATAGACCGCTAATTCACAATAATTACAAACATTTCTTTAACACTGTCGGATGTTAATTTTTTCGTCCTTTTAAGCGAATTGTCAAGTTATATCGTCATTTTCATGATACCCGATAGTGAAATTAGACGATTCCACCGAATGGTTATATCAGATGATAACACTGTATAGGTCCAACACATAGTTTTACTTAATAATTTTCAATAAAACAATAGAGTTTACATTTATTCCATAATTCTCTGAAAAACAGATAATAGGCGAGATCATAAACCCACAAATTTGCTTCATATGTGCTTGAAGTTGAAATATAGTGATATAAATAATAGTTCGAAAAAACTAAAAAACACGCTTTTATAGAGAACCAGACTAAAAAAATAGAAAATAAGGAAAAAAAATATTTTATTTAAAAAAAAGCGTGGTGTGCATGGTATCGCCTCGGTGTGTAATGTACTATATAATTATTGATACCATGCACCCCACGCTTTTTTTTAAATAAAATAATTTTTTTTCTTATTTTCTATTTTTTTAGTCTGGTTCTCTATAAAAGCGTGTTTTTTAGTTTTTTCGAACTATTATTTATTTCCTACTTTTTAGTGTGGTTTATTTATGAAAGCGTGATTTTTTTGTTTTTTTAACTATTATTTTTATTATTTTTTTGCAAATTGAAAAATGGTATTCATAATCTCCGACCCCAAAAACCCCCGCATACCAATTTTGAATAGAATCAGACCATAATCACAAAACTCGGCCGCCATTTTGAAGCCGCCATCTTGAATTCTTCAATTTTTACAAAAGAATCATAATATTCGACCCCAAAAACCCCCACATACCAATTTTGAATAGAATCAGACCATAATCACAAAACTCGACCGCCATTTCAAAGCCGCCATCTTGAATTTTCCAATTTTCATCAAAAACTCATAATATTCGACCCCAAAAACCCCCACATACCAATTTTGTTTAGAATCAGACCATAATCACAAAACTCGGCCGCCATTTTGAAGCCGCCATTTCGATTTTTCAATTTTTACAAAAAATTATAATATTCGACCTCAAAAACCCCCATACCAATTTTGAATAGAATCAGACCATAATCACAATCCCCATTTTGGAGCCGCCATCTTGAATTTTCAATTTTGACAAAGAATCATTATCTCCGACCACAAAAACTTCGGATACCAATTTTGAAGCGAATCGGACCATAATCACAAAACTCGTACGCCATATTGAAGCCGCCATTTTGTTTTTTCTTCACACAAAAATTTCTTAATGCATTGTCACCGGAATGATGTACACCTGCCAAATTTCAAATCATTCGGACGTCTGGAAGTGGGTCAAAATCGCGCCCAAAGGAGTCGGTTACAAACAAACAAACAAACAGACATACAAGTGAAGCCAATATAAAGCGTGTAAAAATATGATGTATGCATAGTTTTTCCTAGAGAAATATTCTATTGCCGGTCTTTTTCGACATTTTATAGGGTTGCAAATTTATACGTAGACTTGTCTGCCATAGCAGAACTTTAAGAAAAAAATGCACAAAGTTTGGAATTTTGGGGCATTTGCGAAAATTGCTTCCAACAATAATGTTCATTTCTGCCATCTGCCGGGATACTGAAAGAGGTGCAAACTCAATTGGCGACTCAAAATTATGCCACCAAAGTTTGCCAAGCACGAAAACATTGTTTCCAATTTCGTGACCCCTAAAACTTTGCCCCTGAGACTGTTTTTAGCGTTATCCATAATTTTTTGATGTTCCGTACACATTTTTTTTTTTTTTTTTATATGTTCTGGTTCCCACGAAAAGGGATATCCTGTAATGTTCAGAGAACATCGTGGGAACCAAGGGAAATAAGGTAGGAGTTGGTGTTCTTCTTAAATTTCTGGAGGTTGTATGCCTCGGGGAACACCTCCCTAGGCAATGAGTTCCAAAGCCTCGCAGTTCGTTGGATGAATGAGTCTTTGGAAAGTGATGTTCTGCAGGTCTCCAAAGTGACCACGAAGGGGTGTGAAGACTGAACTTGACGTGTTAATCTCGAAGAGACTGCCAAAGGAGGAACGATTGTTGATATTTCAGAAGAGCATCGCCCATGAAAATATCTATAAAATAGAGACAAATCGCCAACTTTTCTACGGTGTTCCAGACAAGTGAGCGAGTTTGTAAGCGAGGCATCACCGACGAGACGAATTGCCCTTTTTTGGACAGAATCCAATAGCTTCAGGATATGTTTAGGTGCCGCACTCCAAATATGGGAACAGTATTCCAGGACAGGTCGGATCTGTGCCTTATAGATCATAAGCAGCTGACTGGAGGTGAAATAGCTCTTGGCACGAAACAAAAAACCAAGTTTTTGGGATGCACTTTTGGCAATGGACCTCACGTGATTTTCCCAGGAAAGGTTATTGCTGATAGTAATACCAAGCATCGATATGGATGACTTCAGTGGTATGGTTACTCCTGACAAAGTTATGTTAGGCACAGTGAGATCGGCTTTTCTAGAGAAAAGACATGCTTGTGTTTTGTTTGCATTGAATTCTACCAAGTTATTGGATCCCCATTCGAGAATTGTTGCTAAGTCCATATTTATATTGTTAACATTTCTTCCTCGTTCATTTCTGGTTTCACGAGCTGATATAGGGGCCCTGGAAGAGAAAGCGGTATGGAGGGTACTATCATCAGCAAAGCAGTGTAAGGGACATGAAGTTGCTTTCAACACGTCGTTGATGTGAAGTAAAATAGTGTTGGTGCTAGAATGGATCCTTGCGGAACACCAGCATTTATGAGTAGAGTGTCAGATGAAACTCCATCGACCACTACATGGAGAGACCTGTTTGAGAGAAAACTAGCAAGCAGAGAACACAGCTGAGGGGGCAAGCCATAAGATGGAAGCTTGGCGAGGAGTCCCTGGTGCCAAACTCGATCGAACGCCTTGGAGATATCTAATGCCACAGCTAAAGTTTCTCCATACTTTTCAATAGATAGCTGCCATATATGTGAGACGTATGCGAGCAGGTCACCAGTTGATCTCTGATGGCGGAAGCCATATTGCCTATCATTGATAATTCCTGAGTCTTCCAGATATTTCATGAGCTCGATGTTGATGGCTTTTTCCATGACCTTCGAAATAATAGATAGCAGTGCGATAGGTCTGTAGTTGCTAGGTAGGGTCTTTTTGCCCTTTTAGGGACTGGTTGTACTCTTGCAATTTTCCAATTGGACGGAAATACTCCCAAATTGTAAGAGTGGTTGAACAACTTGCAAAGAACAGGTGTTAGTTCGGGGGCACATTTCTTGAGAACAATCGGCGGGATTCCGTCAGATCCACAGGCTTTGTTGGTGTTGAGACCCAGCAAAATCTTTCTGATAGTACGTTGGCGAAAGGTGATCTCGGGCATGTGACTGTCAATAGGTGTAATGTTCGGGGGTTGTTTTCCCGAAGAATCCAGAGTGGAATTTCCAGCAAATAGGTGCGCAAAGATATTGGCTTTTTCCTGGGCAGTCGTTGCTAGTGTTCCATCTTCTTTGGTTAGGGGAGGAAAAGAGCTGGAAGTGAAGTTTCTTCCCACAGCTTTGGCGAAAGACCAAAATGAACGGGATCCGTTGGGACATTCAACAAGTTTTGATCTTATTTTGGCATTATGAGCATCTTTTGAACATTCTATTGTCTCTTTGCATATGCCTCTAGCCTCAACGTATGCTGCTCTGGTCTCAGGTCCCGGATTTTTTTGCCATCGATGGTATGCTGCCTGTTTGGAAGCCACAGCTCTAGAGCAGTTTCTGTTAAACCAGGTCTTATCGGATGATGTTCTTCCTTCGGTATTCGGTATGTAAGTTTGCATCCCCAACATGATGATTTCCGAAATTGTCTCAGCACATCGTGTTGGATCTACTGAAGAGAAACAAACTCTCTTCCATGGAAACGCTGAGAAAAACATACGAAGACCTTCCCAGTCGGCCGAATTGTAATGCCACATGAGACGGGGTGGTATTGTGCAGCTCGATGGTAAATGGAAAGAGCATGTTGTGGAGATGAGGGTGTGATCAGAGTTTCCAAGTGGGGCACAAACTTCTATTCTATACGGGTCAGGATTGGTGGTGAGGAAAAGATCTAGTGTATTGGCAGACTGGTTGTTGACATCAGGGATGCGAGTTGGTAGCTCGACCAGTTGTTCTAGACCATGAGTGATGGCGAAGGCCTCGGTTTGACGACCTGCATCATCTGTTTTGTTAGAGAATTTGAGCCAGGCAGCATTATGTACATTAAAGTCCCCCATGATTATGGTTTCAGCTGTTGGATGGTTTTCCTGAATGTAGTCCAGTTTGAGTGATAAAAACTCAAAGAGGTTGTTATATGAAGGTTCATTAGGTGATAGGTAAAGGCAGCAGAGGAACTTAGTCACTTTGGTATCAGATAGCTTAAACCACATCACATCAAAGTCTTTCGGTTCCAAACTCTCTTCACGCTGGCATGAAAGTTTGCGAATTTAAAGCATTCTAGGTGTGACGGAACCATGATTTTGCACAAATTTGCACAATGTTTGCAATTTTGTAACCAGAATTAGCTCTAATTACAACGTAATCAAGGATTATTCGTATTTCCGGTGAAAATTGTGAAATTCTACAAGGGATGTAGAAAAGAAGTTAGGGAATATACCTGCAATTTGCACAATGTTTGCAATTTTGTCCAAGAAGATATTGCAAATTAACGTTTTACGCGAATTTGAGTAATTTCCGGTCACCGGATGAGTGTGCAAGTTTTTATATCAAGTCTCTACTGGATGCCTTAACATACGGCAGTGCTAAAGAAATGTTTGTAATTAATCTGAATTGACGGTCTATTTTGACTGGCCTATCAGTTGAGAATGTTCCCTTTTCAACATGAATTCTCTACAAGAGATTATCTTGAACGATGGAAGATAGTGTCTAAAGTGTATCTTCTGATTTTATGGACACCCTGTTCATATTTTCAACAAAATCAATTTATTGCTGGTAGGCTGTTTTACGATAAACAGTGCAGAATAAAGCGCAGGCTGAAAAAAATCGTCTGGGGTGCGTTCGAATATGTGAATTTTTTATGAATGATCTTACCCGTTGTTCGTTTATGTACCAGTGAAGAATAGATGCAGGATGGCTTTTTCCTGAGGTGCAGTTCAGGTTAATCTCGTCGCCAATTTGGTACTCCATTTCCACACCTGTGATGATCGGGTCTTCTTCAGGTAGGGCTGAAAATAAAACATATAGAGTTAACCTTTTTATCTCAAAGCAGTTCCCTTATAATTATAGAATAACCATTCCCAGTTGAATAAATTCTTTTCCTACCCAAAATATAGGGTTCGTTCAAAATCGTACATATTAGAATGTTGAATTAGGAAGAAAAACGGAAAGAAATTTGATCCCCCGTATGAAGAATACAGTAAAAACCAGTTGATAGGGGACTATAAAAAGCCGCACTGTATAATCAGTAGAACAGAAGGTATTCGGTTTGAGGCTGGAAACTTTCTAAATATATACAAATACAATTCCGGTTTTATCGTACACATTACGATAATGACCTCATTCATTTGTGGATTATGGCAGGGGGAGCGGGATAACACTTCTCAGTTCATTTCCAACTTTTCAAATAAAACGCGAGGAATCGTGATACACTTTTGCAGTATCCTGCGAACTCGCACCATTTATTCAACTCAGAAACTTTTCCAACAGTCATAAATTCCTGTCCATATTCGTGTAATTAGGGAATTATTTTCTCTACAGAAATCTCGCAGAGATTACTAAGCAGTTACTTTGGATAATTTGTAAGGTACAAGAATTACACAAATTCACGCACTGAAATTGATTATATACAGGGTCCTGCAACAGTGGCGCGGTGTTCCATATCTCTATTTAGGAAACAGATAAGAATCTATATTTCTATAATAATAACTTATTATAATAATAATAATAATAATAATAATAAATCGCCTTTATTCATATTTTAGGTAATATGAAATGGTGAAGTGTCAGCTGAGAGCTGTTTTTCAACTTTACCAATTTGTTTAACAAACAATTTGAAGAAAAAAATAATAAAATAAACAAGAATCAATCGATCAAATATACAAATGCAAACAGAATATAATAGTGGCAGAGATTAATATTTCATAGATATAACAAACAATAAATATACATCAATGCAATTAATACAATAAATATACCCACACACATAAATTTACATACATATTCACATTAAACACATATATACGCATATAAATAACTACTGAATAATAATACTAACTATTAAATAAATGACTCAGGTTAGGTTTACATGGCAAGGTTCGTGAGACGTTGGGAGACTAAGATTCCAAAGAAAAAAAAGAAAGTTTGAGTCTTCTTTTGAAATTAATTGTTGAATAATCCCTAAAAGGAGTCGGAAGATCATTATAAAGCTTGGAAGCAGTGTAAATGAAGCTTCGTTTATAGAGTGAGGTGCGATGCTTGGGAATCTGTAAAGTCTGTTTTTTCCTAGTGTTAACATTATTATGCTTTAGGAATCTGAGTTTACCATATATATATATATGGGGGCTTCTCCGTTTTTATAATTTTATGCGTAAGAGTGAGAGTATGAAGTTTGAACATTTTATCTATTTTCAACCAACCCAATTCTGTAATTTTATTAGATATTCGATCGTATTTTCTGAGACCACTGCAAAAACGAGCACAAGAGTTTTGGATTAATTGTAACCTGTTCAGATTAGAGTTCATTATTGCAGACCCGTAAAGCTGGTCACAATAAGACAACTTTGAAAATATTAAGCTTTCACATAGTTTAACCTTAATTTGTTGAGGAAGGAAGTGCCTGTGAGGAAATAGTTGTTTCAGTGTGCCAAAAGAGGTACTACATAGCATTTGGATATGTTTGGAGAATTTGAGCTCAGAATCAAACCAAACACCCAAGTTTTTGCATTCCGCGGTTGAAGGTATAATGTCGCGATCAATTGATGTGCCGAAGTTTTGCTCAACCAAGGCCCTTTTAATTCGATTGCCGAATAACGTCACCAATGATTTGGCGGCATTCAATTTCGAATTGTGTGCGGAGGATATCTTAAAAAGATTTTCCAAATCTTTGTTGATTTGTGTAGTGCAAATATCCGAGTCCTCATACTCAAAGTCGATATATATTTGGGTATCATCAGCGTAGTGGTAGATTTTGCAAGATGTTATGAATTCATGGAAATCTGATATATATATATATAGAGAGAATAACAATGGCCCTAGTACCGAGCCTTGTGGCACACCGAAATTAACTGGTAAGGCATTCGACATCTTATTATCTAATTTAACTCGATGAGTCCGTTGTGAGAGATAGTTCTTGATTAATTGTACAGCATTTTCGTCAAATCCAAAAAAATGAAGTTTTTTGCAAAGTAATTCATGATTCAAGGTGTCGAAGGCCTTACTGTAATCCAGCAAAGTTAAGCAGCCCAATCGACCATTATCCAAAGATTTGAAAATTTCATCGCCCAAGTTGAGTAACGTTGTGGTTGTACTGTAGTGTTCTCTGAAGCCCGATTGAATATCAGGGATTATACCTCTGCTAAAAACGTATTCAGAGATCTGCTGTTTCATTATTGCTAGAACTCGACAAAATTAAAAATTGTCGGCCACACAGGGTGTTCAATTTTTTCTGGGCGGATCCTAACTGCGTTCTTTTAAATGGCAACCTATATTTTTTATCGCTATTTCGGTTTCTACATAGAAAATAAAAGATACTTTATGTATATCTTCACTTCGAAAATATTGACCGTTTTCGAGATTTCTAGCATGACAGGTTTTTTTTCCAATATTCGTCACTCAGAATATTTGAAATTATAAAGTTGTGCCAAGTCCAATTGAAATTTTTTTCGGTCAGATATTCTACATTGGTAACTACCTCAAATGATATATCTGAAATCGACCTGTGATACACAGGATATGAAAAACAGCTTGCGACATATTGTAAATACAAATTTGCAGAATCTTCCTTATTTTAAATGGAACACCCTCTATATTATCGATCCATAAGAAGCACCAACGAGGGCTCTACAAATGTCATCGAATATTCCCTATGGTTAAGTTGACTAGTTTTTCTTAAAACAGCTCTTTTTTTTCGAAAAATGGCAAGTATTCATATTTCTTCGCTATAATCTGAATGAACGACTTAAAAAAAATCATGAACATTACAAGAAAGGCCAAACCAATTTTTTTTATAAAATAAATAATTATCACATTTTTCTAACTGTTTTTTTTTTCATTGGATGCAGAATTTTACACATAAATCGTGCAATATCAAACCAAACACGATTAAATGAAAAAACATTATGAATATTACTAATAATTTTTTTTTCATGTTATGGTGTATATTCATGAATTAAAGTCAGAGCTTAAGTTCTAGATATTTAAATTGTCAACTGGCAAACTACAAAAGGGAAAGTTTAATGAAGGTTGATAATGAAACTTTTATAAAATATGTTCAACATGTCTTCCATTTTCTTGAATGCAGAGCTGAAGTCTATGTTTGAAGACTGTTCTACCCTGCGCAAGACAGCTGGTGTAATGCTGCGAAAAGCATTCGTTATTCTAAGTCGCATATTTTCGGAAGAAGTTGATGGCTTGACGAAAAGCATATTTTTTATGTATCCCCATAAAAAAAATCCAATTTTGTTAAATCTGGTGATCTAGCGGGCCACCTGACAGGCTCATTCCGTCCTATCCATTTATTGGGAAATACTTCATTTAAATGATCTCTCACTTCTGCCGAATAGTGAGCATCATGTTGTGAGCATCATGTTGTAACCACATTCTATTGCGAAGGTCAAGAGAAATATCTTCTAACAAACCTGGTAAATCGTTTCGTAAGAAATTGAGATACATTGTTCCATTCAGATGTCCCTCAAAAAAGTATGGACCAATTACATATTCTCCAATGATGCCTCCCCAGACATTTATCGACCCCCTATGTTGATAATCCATCTGTCTCAATAAGAGGGGATTTTCTGTCGGATAATAATGGTAATTATGTCGATTCACAAATCAATTTTTATGGAATGTCGATTCATCTGACCATAAAATGTTATTGAAAAAATATTCGTTACGACGAATTTCTCCCATAGCCCAATTGCAAAATCTCATTCTTTTCTCAAAATCGGCATACAGTAGTTCTTGATGTAATTGAACGAGGTATGGATGAAAGCGATGTTTCTTCAAAATTCGTTGCACTGATCTCTCACTTATATCCACTATTTCACCAATTTGTCGTTGACTCCTACAAGGATCTTCTTCAACAGCAAGAAGAACTTGCAATTCATTATCTTCATTAGTAGCTGGCTTGATGCGCTCATGTTTAGAATAATTTATACTTCCAGTTTCAACAGTGTTTCATCTGGATGCCTTCTATCTGGATACCGTTGAGAATAAATTCTACTTGCCAATCAACAATTCCTGTCTGATTCACCTAATATGAAAATCATATCAATCAAATCACTTTTTGAAAACAACATTCTGATGAAATTATATCGAAAGTTCAACTTCACTAAAGATTTCAATACTTATTTGCAGGTAAATATGTTGATCTGTCATTTGCCAGACTACTTGATTTCCAATAAATATTTTATTCGCTAAAATGTTTCTTCTGACCAAAATAATATGGCTCAAATTTCGAGATTATTGAAATTATTGTAAATATTCAAGAACGTACAATTTGTGGTGTAATTCACAACTTGTTTATCTAGCAACAGGTAATAAATGTGTTACAAACATAACATTATCTCGATCACAGCAGTCAAATATGGATTTCACAGTAAAAAAATCATTGATATTATGGCGATGATATAGAAATAATTGTCAATTTTCATTAAAACAAATTTTTAAGAAAAACTATAGGACATCCTATAATGTACATAATTGAAACAAGATATCTTTTGTATATTCTATCAGTCGTCAAATGGATTTTGCTTTGAAAAAAGTCGTTCATTGAGATTATAGCGAAGAAATATGAATACTCGCTATTTTTCGAAAAAAATTGCTGTTTTAAGAAAAACTAGTAAACTTAACCATAGGGAATACTCGATGACATTTGTTGGCGCTTCTTATGGATCGGTAATATACTGGTGTTCCAGTTAAAATAAGGAAGATTCTGCAAATTTTTATTTACAATATGTGGCAAGCAGTTTTTCATACCCTGTATATCACAGGTCGATTTCAGATATATCGTTTGAGAGAGTTACCAATGTAGAATATTTGACCAAAAACAAATTTCAATTGGACCTGGCACAACTTTATAATTTCAAATATGAGTGACGAATATTGGAAAAAACCTGTCATGATAGAAATCTCGGAAACCGTCAATATTTTCGAAGTGAAGATATACATAAAGTATCTTCTATTTTCTATGTAGTAACCGAAAAAGCGATAAAAAATATAGGTTGCCATTTAAAAAAAAACACAATTGGGATCCACCCAGAAAAAATTGAACACCCTGTGTGACCGACAATTTTTTATTTTGTCGAGCTCGAGCAATATTATAGAAATATAGATTCCTATCTGTTTCCTAAATAGAGATATGGAAAACCGCACCACTGTTGCAGGACCCTGTATGTAGTAGCAATTTGAAACAAGAAAATGTGTTATGCGCCGTAACATCAACAAACATGTCTGACCGCGAAATGAAGTTCACCTCAACATCCAGCAACGGTAACAAATTCAAATGCGGAAGACTTTTCAGTAAAACGAATTATTAAACCTCTTATAATATTTGCACTCAGAAGGATTGGAACTCCTGCTTTAGAACTGATGACCCCTTCCCCTCTTACTATAACCTCTTGATCGATTGTTTCAATCATACTTTTCCCTTTCAAAGAATCAAACTGAAAAGCAGGAATAAAAAATTGTGGCTAACAAAAGGGAACCGAACATTCTCTAAAAATTTAGGATGTCTACACCTAATAAAGAAATACACCAATGACATGTTCTTTCTACAATACTATAGCACCTATAAAAAAAATTACAAGAAAACAATTGAAATAGCAAAGAAAAAACACTTCCACAATAGAATTTCTCAAAGCAATAACGCAAGCAGAGAGTCTTAATGATATTAGTGATAAAAACATGTTCAAGGCTAATGGAGTAAACCTAGACCCAAATCTGCTTAATGATTACTATTGTTCAATAGCGGAAAAGCTGTCAAATAATATTCCAGACGCACCTGATCCACTAGAATTTATGCAAAATATAAATATCCCACAAAATTTCAATCTGACTGAGACTGACTTAAGTGAAGTGTTAAAAACTATTAAAAATATGAAAAACCAAAACTCCTGTGGAATTGATAACATCTCAACAAAAATTCTTGAAAATATTCCAATTTCAATACTGAAAATACTTGTTCGATTAATTAACGATTCTTTTGCTACATGGATCTTTCCAGATTTTCTGAAAACATCCGTTATTCCTATACATAAAGGGGGTGATGATGACGATCCATCAAATTACAGACCCATCTCTCTTTTATCAGTTCTTGGTAAAATCATAGAGAAATTAGTAAAGGTGAGACTAATGAACTTCATGAAACTCAATAATATTTTGAACAACAATTTGGGTTCCAACAACACAAAAGCACAGGCGATGCTATTTTTTACATTCCTCAATAAACTTTACAGGAAATGAACCGCAGCAAAGCTTGCGCAGCAATATTTTGCGATTTGTCAAAAGCATTTGACTGCGTAAATCATAAAATTTTGCTGCGTAAACTACAACTTTATGGAATTACGAACCAGAGCTTCAAGTGGGTTGAATCTGACTTGAGCCTCAGAACTCTAAATCGTTCAAACACACGGAGTATCATAAACTCGTGCCATTCTCTGTGGAGTCCCTCAAGGCTCTGTTCTTGGTCCAATTTTGTTTCTCCTGTATCTCAATGACCTAGCTACAATCGCAACTGACGGATTATTCACAATGATGATGATGATGACACTACAATTCTATGGAATGCTGAAAACGCTGATGATCTCTTCTCTAAAATGGTACGTGACATATCTAAGATTAAATAATGGTGTGATGCCAATCTACTATCTTTCAAAATCAATAAAACTAGCTGCTTATCCTACCAGTATGCAATTCCTGAAATCCTTCTAGGACAAGATCTGATAACCAATCAAAATATGATTGAATTTCTGTGTGTCCCCATTGACAAACAACTGAACTTTCAACATAATGTCAAGCAGGGTAATAAACTAGCTTCCGGTTGTTATGCAATGCGCAAATTGGACGCAGCAACAGCCAACATGGTTTACCACGCTCTAATAGAGTCACATATTCGATATGGCATAGCATTCTTGGGAACTTGCAACAAAGAAAGCCTAAATGCAATCGTTGGCTTGCAAAAACGGGCCATCCGATACTTATTTAAAAAAGATACGAGAGTATCATGTGAGCCTCTGTTCAAGAAAAATAAACTTCATTGTTCATTCTGGAAACAGCTTGGTTTTTAAAAACAAATCATCGTATCATGCCAATGAGGGAATCTCCCGCCAAAGAAACCCCCATTCCCTCAACTAATTCAATCAAAAACTCTCTAATTTATAAAGCTGCAAAGATTTACAATAATCTCTCTTCAAATATTAGATAAATGGAAGATTATAACCTGTTCAGATCTTCTGTTAAAAAAATTCTCTTAGATTTAGCTATTTATGAAATAGAGGAGTTCTTTCATAATACCCTTACTAACACATAGTTGCAAAGCAACATCTAAGATGTCTAAAAACCCTGGTGAATGAACTGATTCGATATTGTTTAGATTTTCGAGGGGACACCACCTGTTACTTCAACAGAGCTTCTCTCTCTGTGGTAGATGGCGCCGTCCAAAAATGTTTGTCTATATTCTCGCTTAATGTCAGAACTTAATTTCTGACATCTGCAGCATCTTATATGAAATATTTCAGTGTTTTGTCGGTATCTATGCGTTTTCCATCTCTTCGATTTGAAATCTTGCTAGCTTATTCCTGAGTTTGATCTTTAAAAAAGCACTCGTTCATCAGTTCATTAGTACTTTCAGGTAGTGTAGTGTGTAAGGATACTTTTTGTATAATGGGCCACATTTGTATTTTGTGTGGACAGTATAAAGCAGCAGCTTCGAATTTTCACCTGTATTCAGTACCAAAAGCAAGTACAAATCATGACGAATTGACTAATAATGATATTTCCATAGTTCATCATATTGTATGCATTGAATTTTATATTTTCTGAAATTTAATGACAATTTCATTTCCAATTCTCCGTCTGTCAAAATGCAGTTAACCTCAAATTCAAATGGTACAAATCGAAAAACAACACGACAGTGCTTTCTTTATGCAATGTTCGGAGGCTTCTAATTCTAGCTTTGGTATTGGTGAAGTTTGACAGATGTCTCTTTTTAACCAATAACAAAGCTAGGATAAGAACCCGCGAACAGTTCGCCTCAAGAAGAAATCTGAGGAAATAAATATACCGTTACTGAATTGAAACTGAAACGAAATTGGCGCCATCTGACACGCTAGTAATCTCTATTATCAAGTAGGCCAAGTGTCGCCAAGTTGATCCCAAACTTCTACAAGTATAAGTGCAAGCACCAGGGTTTTTATACATCTTAGCAACATCATTAGTTTTTAACCGACGAAACCAAAAAGGAGGAGGTTCTCTAGTCAACGCGTATTTTTTTTATGTATGTTCACGCATAACTTTCTACTGAGACGTCCGATTCCGATAATTATTTTTTCAGTGGATAGGGTGTACTTCGAAGTTGGTCCCATTTGAATTTAAAAGATGAAATCACCCCTGAGGGTAGCAAAATGAAGGATATTGATCACTCACCCTCTGTTCTGGTCCGTTAACCGATTCTATCAGGCATAACTTTGTACTGGGTCCTTCGATTTCGATGATACTTTTTTTATTAGTTAGGGTATACCTCATAGTTGATCATATTTGGATTTCTAATGGAATTATACACCCTTTCGGGTAGAAAAATAGGGAATAATTGATTTTTCACTTGTGAACATTGGCACACATATGTAGTTGACAATGACAGATCGCTGTCATTATTTTTGTTCTCCTACATCCGTCACAATCATTCTATTCTATGAGAGGATGGAATGATATACAAAGTGATGGAATAAACTAACCAGAACAACAAAAATAATCTGTATTACAACAAATAGTAAAAGTAGATAATCATATTATTTAACTGGTAATAGTTGAAGTAAGGTGGGTAATTAAGTATTTTGGAAGTAATCAAAGAACAAATAGCTAGTGATTAGTAGATTTCAGCCACAAAAAAATGAAAAATAAAAACTTTTTAACAAAAAATTCGACCGACGAAATACGGAACTGAAAAGTAAAAAATAAAATGAACCTTAGTCTCAATAACTAAGCTCCTTAACTAATGTAAGTAACTAATTTTGAGTCGGCGCCAAACGAACAATCAACGAAGATCATTAAATTACTCTAAAAAAATTATCAGAATATTACCGCGCAACTCGATGCCATCATTTTACGCCTTATCTAATTCAGTTGCTTGTTTGTTTGGCGCCGACTCAAAATAAGTTACATACATTAGTTTAGGAGCTTAGTTATTGAGACTAAGAAGCTTCATTTTATTTTTTACTTTTCAGTTCCGTATTTCGTCGGTTTAATTTTTTGTTAAAAAGTTTTTATATAGTTTTAATTCGGTTTTGGTAAAATTTTGTTTTTATTCATTGCATTAATATGCAGGTTTTGAATTTATTTTTTCAGGTGCCATACAAGAATTTTGTTCATTATTCTTTCTTATATATATATATATATATATATATATATATATATATATATATATATATATATATATATATATATTGTTAGGTAATGTTGATAGCTAATTATTTTCGCTCCGCGTTGGGAGCCTAATTGTTATGATAGGTAAGAATTTTATTATTATTCTTTATATTTATTATTATTATTATTATGCTCATAATTATTTTCGCACCTCGTTGGGAGCCAAATTGTTATGAAATAATGATTGTTATTGCCCCACAAGTATTTTCTCCCTGTATAATTATTTTGATTTCGATTTTGATATACCTCTAATACTAATGTAGGCAATTCAGCTCCACGATGGGAAGCCAATTGTTATATTGTGATATGATAATAGCTAATTGTTATGAAATAATAATTGCCAGCTAACATTTATGTTTTCTCGCCACGTTGTTGCCAATTATTTTACTTTTCTTACCACGACTAATCTCAGTTGGTACGCCTTCGCCTCAGGAGTCGGTACTGGCAATAGAGCCACTGCCTGTCTAAATGTCACTCGAACTATTTCAGTTCAGTGTTTATAACTGAGATTTTAGCATATCATTGTGGAAAATAAACCAGAAATTACAAAAAACAATTATTTCCTTATTCGGAAAACTTATATTAACCTGGCCTGCGATAGATAACTTATAACTATGAGCAATTGACAAATTTTCATAAAATAATGAAAACAGTGATGATATGTGAATATAACCTCACTTTTTTCATTCGAGTTGGAAGAATTCTTTTATAGTTCAATACCAAATCATAGAGTTCTTCAGATATACGAGTTATTTTGTGAAGTGATTCAGTTTGTGATGTGCACTAAAAGAGTTTATACCTGGAACTGGAATGTCGCTGATGCAATACCTGGCATAATATGAATTCCTGTTTCATCCACCCCTCTCAGGAACTTATCATTTCAAAAGGAACCATCCAAAATCCACGAAATCAGCTTGGACAAGTTTTCATGTGGAGAACCAAAAAGGTAATCTTCTTTTATCCTTGTTTATTTTGTGTCGAGATCATTCAGGAGTTTTTATCGGTTTTTTTATTTTCGAAAAACTACCTTCTCATTGATAAAATCCTAAATTTCTTTCTTTCAAATTTTGTACCTGGCTTCTCTCAAAATTTTTTTTTCAATCGCCTCTCGCTTTGTTTTTTCATTCTCTGGATACATTTCTGTTTTGTCCATTTCATTTGAATTTTCAAACTCGCGCACTTCCTTGTCGCACTTTCATTAATTTGGTGTTATTTGAGAAAACTTATGAACTAATATATTTTACATATCTATAAACTAAATACAATATTTGATAATGATTATCTTTGACGTTTCTCAGTTCTTATTTTTCCACAATTTCAAATCTTTCATCTCACCATCTCTGTTCCCTGATTGGCTATTGTCATCAAGAAGTTTCTTGTTCTCCCATTGGCTATTTTTAGTTAGATACAATTTCATATACTGTATGTTTCAAGCTTATAATTTTGTTGATCACATTAATTCAGAATGATTTTGTAAATCTAGACTTTTTTGTTGTATTTTAAACAATTATAGGTTGTAATCATTTTAACAATGTATGAAAATGATTGCATTATAGTATTTGCATATTTTTACCTATCAATATTATACAGAGGCTTCATAAAGGAAATAGAATCTCAAAAAAAAATGTAAAACAATTTCTCATGAACTACTAACTATTAAGTATTTATTATTTTTGTGTTTTTTTTATGAACATATTTCTTTTTCATCTTTAAAATATATAACTGGTCCTTCCTAACATAACAATATATATATATATATATATATATATAGTGCCTTTCAATATATTTACTTTTAAAAGAATGTTGATATTTTGTAGAAAAATACAAATTCTATGACTATACGTTTGTTTGAAGGTTTTTTTCTAAATCTGTGGCTAGTTTGCTGACAATGTTTGAATTCACCAAATTTATATTTTGGATTTTAAAGCTCTGAGACGCTGCTCATAAAAAAATCACAGGCGTTAGCTAGTACTCTTACAAACTTAGAGCATTTATCTTGAGTACGACTGATGAAACCCTAGTTTGAACGAAACGGTTTTAGTTCAAAAGTCATCGCTCTCCTGGAATTTTCCATCAATTAACTTGTCGCAACTCACTCTTTCGATGATAAACGATCAACGAGTTTATTTTTCCATTCAAATGACTCCTTAGCATTCATCAAATTCGAAAAATATCACCCCGTATTTTATTCACCCGTTCCATGATAAATGATCCACGAGTTCCCGACCCTAGCCATTCAACCATGAATAATGAATAGCCTACATTTTCAGAATATACTTCTGTACGTGTCTTGACTACAATACCACCTGTAAATTGCAACAGAAATCACTTATTGATTTGTAAAATAGAAGGGAGTTCTGCTTGCCGATCGTTTTCGATATTTCAACACGCACGTGATACGCATAATACGAACTGTATAGCGCGGCTGTCAAAAAAAGTTGTGCGGCATTTTCGGCGGAACTTAGCAAGGAGTCCCGAGAAAATTGAGTTGGATTAGGTCGCGCGAGGGTATTTTGCGAAAAGAAATCAGTTTCCAGGTTCGGTCGGGAGTATCGAGATGATTGACATATAGTTTTGAACAAAATGGTAGAAATACCGTGAGTTAGAATGTCTCCTCTTGTGTTTTATTTTCCACTTCTCTTAAAGGAAATATCTATTGGTGCCGTAACGGAAACATTTCAAAAGCACGTAAAGATTAATTCGGTATTAGCATCATTGTAGCGTATAATTTCGATTTCATGGAACTGTCATCAATACTGACATCAATACACCAATACATGTGTACTGATGACAGTTCTGGCAGCGTTGCAAGGGTGAAAGTGGGATCCCATATTCAACCAAAATTGCGAATCTCATTCCTTTTTTTATTATTATATTATTAGTATTCCATTTAATAGTTTTGCGTTGAATCTGTTGTTATTTAGTGGTTTCCCGTCAGGTTAAAGCTAGCCAGTGTTATATGGGTACTTTTTTTAATTTGGTAAACAACTTGGCGCCCTCACTTTTTCATGTTCTTAAGAGCTTATGAACCTGCGACCTTGATAAACTAACTAGCAAGCACATTACTGGCCGTACCTAAAAGTACACAGAAGTAGCATTACTACTTTATGATATTCAAAATATCTATAACTTGGCATACATAACCTCCAAATGCGGTGAACTATCGTATCAATACACATATTTTTTATCATCCACTTACTTTCTTCTTTGACAGAAAAAACTTCGATTCATCTGGAACTAGTAGTGAGCACAAAATTGTTTCATCGTGGTAGATTATTTACAAATTGTGGAAAAATTAATATTGTTACACAGTGAGTATTGGAAATAATTAAAAGACATCAATTGACTATTGACAACTTTTTTATTTTATTTTTTTCAAGAAAAAAATTAATTCTATTTTGCCGATGTCACCAGTTATACAAGTAGTATTGTTAGAACATATTCTTTGTTTTTATAAAAAAAAATTATCAGAGAAAGATATATAATTAAAATATTATATTACTCAGAAAAATGTATACTATACTTTTTCAATCCCGCCACTGGTCACCGGTGTAAAAGTAGTCAATAACATACCGTACTTTTGAACAAAAATAAATTATTCATACTTACTAACACTATCTTTCTCTGATGTCCCATATAGTCACTTTTTTTTCTAATAAGACCAAGAGAATACATATAATATTATGAATATTATAAGGGCAGCTGTCACCAGCGGAATGGACAAAATTAGATTTTTCGACCCATTCCACAAATTTTGAAAATAATTTAATTCACCAGATTTTTGAAAAATTCTTGTAAGGCACTGATTAATTTTAGTCACCTGTCCTTCAGGACAATAAATTCGGCATCGGTTCAACATGCGAGGTCTCCTTCTGAATAACTTTTCTTTTCCAATGAATCAACTAGTAATTTTTTCCTCAAATAAATTTTTTCTAAATATGAAAAAATATATAACTTTTCTTCTCAAATAAAATGACTTTTACATTGAATTCAATTTATCTTTGCTCTACTCTATTTTCAAATAATACACGAAATAACTTTAATACTTCTATTGAATAAAAGCATAAAAAAATATAACATCGTAAAAAAACATCAAAAAAAATAACAATATAATAGAATGAAATCATATATAGCTTAACCAAATATTGAAACCTAAATTTGAAACATCGATCAACACCAATTTATTTCAATAAAAGAGCTCATACTTGTATTTTTAAAACAAATTAAATCCATATTTCCCGTAAACCCTCATATTTTATGTTTACCGATAATTCCCTGATTTTAATAAAACTTTTTGTGCATTGGCGTCAACACCAGAACAGGTAATACACCTGCATAAATACGAACGATTCTTGTACATGTGGTTCACCCCAACAATAAAATTAAAGCAAGCGTTAAACTACTTTTTCCCTAAAAGCATTGCACTTACCCTGTCGAACAATTGTTGCCTCCAATAACAAATTTTTCCAAATAGTTGTCTCAGTTTTCTACATTCATAGACACTCGTATACCGGGTGGTTCACTACGACTATCCACCCTCAATAACTCCCAGAAAAATTATTTTACAAAAAATCGCCGAGACATCTCGATCTTTGTTTGGAGGGGGACACTATTTGATGAGAAGAAGATATGTTATACTTCAACCCCCCTACTCCCCAGAGCAACCCCCTCTATAATTTTAATGGGTAATGAGGGTCGGGTCATACATCATTGTGAAGGTAATTCAATTCTGATACTAGCAATGCAAAATTTTCTGAATTTGAATGAGGCGTTCTCGAGATATTCGAGTTCAAATGTTCAAAATGATCTCCATTATTGTCTCCCAGACAGTAGTACAGTTCAGTCGTAATTATCCACCGATTGTCTTATTTGCTCACCGAGTACACTTTTCAGTTTTTTGTTGTTAACATGATTGTCAAAGAAGAAATACTAATCTCTGATAACCATTTTTTTGTGAAATGGTGATAGTGTAGAATCGAAAAGTGACCACGCATTTTAACAATTTTACTTGTATCGCGATGGTTTACACAAGAGACGAGAAAGTTGAAGAAATTATTTTTATTTTTGCTTCCAGGGTGTTACAATAAACCAGGAAAACTTCAGCTAGTGAGTCACTAGAGGGCATTACCAGCGAATTCGTCAGGTCTGGGGCTAACCTAACTATCTAAAGAGGAAAATTATAATTTCCAGACATAAGAAAAACATATGAACGTAGTGCACAAAATGCCTGGTATGCCAGTTTTTGAAGCTTGAAAAATTGTCAGCTCAGTTACCAAATACAGCATATTACTCTGAACTTTTCCCCGTTATTGCATGGAACAATTCATATTGTTTTATTGTTGGAGTTCTCTGTTGACACGGCCCTACAGTTCTGTTGGAAACAGACATTTCAGGCATAGTTTCACCTGCCTCACCTGTGGTTCATTACCATAAAATGAACCTCTCAATATCCCAGAACAGTGTACGTGAAAACGTCCAACTCCAACTGACTTCAGCGTTATTTCAATTTATATAATTTATTATGCCAGTTCCAACTTGAAGCCGCAGAGACACAGGGAGACATGTATAATTCAGGAGTTCGGATGAAAGTAAAGAGAAACCGTCGACAACTTGAATAGTTCCGGCCGTTTCGACGATTTCTCCTCAATTATGTAAGTGCCCTATGTGACCTCACACGTATCTTCGATGAAATAAAAATGGGACGTTTTTTTCTTCTTTACGTCCAAGTATTTTCGATCTGAATATCGAGTTCAGGAAAATAGTCTCGTAGAAGTTGTCATGTTGTAAAGAAAATTTCACTCATGTGTTAAAATGTCCATAAGATGTGTGGAATTATCGCTGTAATTCAGCGGGCTAGGTGACAATTCAACTGCAGTGACGCGATTCAAAGATCGGGAGTGTATGTTTCGCGTTTTTGCCATGGAAGTAACAGAGAGGCTAAGATGTCTAAAAACCATGGTGTATTCACTTATACCTGTAAAATATTGGGACAAACTGGGGGACACCAGCCCACTTGATAAAGGGAGTTATCTAGAGTTTCAGATGGCGCCGACGTCGTTTCTTGTCATAATTTAGTAAACTGCAATTACAGACCACACAGGGTGTTTTTGTGATTTGTGTCTCTGATCCGTTCTGTGATTGTGCTTTTGTCGCCTTTAAGGTAACATATTTTAGAAGAACAAACTATTCCACGTACTTATGTCTGAGTTATATAGAACTTTCGAGAGGTGTTCCGAAATAATTCTAATTATGAACCGTACCAATTTATTTTGTATGGTGAATTTTCTATTGATACGGCTCCACCGAGTTGGTACTTATGTATTTCTGTCCCTGTTTGCTCATGATAAAAATCTTATGATGGAGCGGATAATGAATTTCTGAAGTGCTGTAAATTAACATACGATTACTTAATTTAGCTTTCAAACCAATAAAAGTACAGGAGATGCAATCTCTTTCGCTTTCTGAAAAATCTATATTTTAGTCTGAAGTAAGTGTTTTGCGACATATCTGAAGCTTTTGACTGTTACATAAGCTTCTTCTCTACAGCTTCAGAGGAAGAAGCTTCAATTGGTTCGAATCCTATCTGAGTGAAAGAACCTCCCAGGTTTTGGACAAATTAAGAGGCGTTCACTATTTTGGCAGACAACACGAACTCAAATTATCTGCATATAGCGGAGTAAAAATAGCTTAAAATAATGCATTATTTTGGAATCCTGGAGGATTCCATGGATTTTCCTAAAACCTTCTGATATTACTTAGAAATTGCTTGCAGAAAAAAGTTATAAACTTATATTTGTGTGCTGCTTGTTCATTAATTGTTTGAACAATGAAAAACAATTTTGTTAGACAAATTTTACCCAAATTGATGCTATAGGGGTTTCTGAGGTCGCTGAACCAGAATATGACATTGAAAAAACGATGGCGTGGCCAGTCGTAAAAGTTTATTTCATAAATGATAATTTACAGCTACCTATTTTTTATTTATGTGTACAGCTCGGAGAAAAAAAATTTCGGGTAAAAATTGTGGAGCTAATGAAGCTCTATCAAATGACTTATAGTTTGCCGATATTGGGTATGAAAATGAAATATTGCGAATTTTTTAAATCTTTCAACAGCTGCCATTTTGAGACTATTGGACCATTTTCGAAATTAGCCGAGGTATTCATGAGAAGTATTTTTGTTTCATTCAGTTGAAAAATGTGGCCTCCACTCAAAAAATTTCGTTATATCCCATATATAAGTTTCAATATCACATTTTAAACTAGAGTTTTTGAAGCATAGCCTAAAAATTCTGTAGCTTAGTTTTTATTTTGAAGAAAAATTTTATTTACCTTATTGATGTAAAATTTTCCATTTTTGCGAGTGGCACCATTATTTATTCATGTTTTTTTAATACAAAATATACAATGTAATTTGGCAACTTATTTGTTAAATAATTAATCAAGCACACACTTTACGGTTGTAACTTTTTATATGTTGTTCCTAACATCATCACAATGTACAGTAGGAAGTTCCCACAGTCCCCTAACTTTCTGAAGCTAAAATCGAATATTACTCCACTACTAGTAAAATGACTCGTATATGTATAAATTGATTTGAATCTTCTCTGAACTACCTTTGCCCATTGCAATAATTTTTTTCAACTTGTGATTGTAATGTATCTAGTAACTAGCAAGTCAAATAATTTTATTATTACTTTTATATTAATTTTTTATTATATATTTTATATATATATATATTCTGTATAAATTTTTCCCATCTTCTGACTAAAAGTATTGGAAGATTCTAAATATAGTGGAATTTTTTTTCTAAAGAACCATGGAACCCTCTGTGATGTTTCGGAATTCACTAGCCAAAATCAAGATATCTTCATAGAATGAAAAGTCCACGCTTACTTGTGGAATTCATGCGTTTATTAAAAAGTTATAATTATCCTAATCATAGTCATTAGCCTTATCGATCTCGGGAGTGGGCCTTGTTCTTCCGAACAACTGCTTGGTTTAGATCGCCCTCCTTATCCGAATATCTCATGTGGGGTGTTACTGAAAATTAAAAGATAAGTATTTAGATTATTGTTTTCTCTCCTCACCTTTGTTAGTAGGGCTCACCTTTTCCGGAGAAGTCATTCTAAGATAGCTGGAAGCAGCCTAGACTGTCGCACACCAGGATTAATCGATTTCTCAACTTCATCGACAGATTTTATATCTACATTGAACTCTCTGATTTTGTTTATATCAGAAGGTTGTTAGAGAGGTAATAGTCCGGCAGAGATGGGCAGTGAATGGCTTGGTAATAGTTTGCATCGGAAATTTAATGGAACAATGTCATCGGGGACATTTTCCAATCCCCTCAATTTTCAAGTTAATTCATCATCTAGAGACATCAGTCCACTCTCCCACCTTTTCTCATTACTTCGTGGAAGTTTCCATGACCCCAAAAAGGCCATTTGAGAAGAAATCACTTTGAAAAAATCGCCAAGTAGTCTTCAAGAAAAATCTTATTTTTGACAGACAGATGTAAACATTGTAGTAAGTTTCGAGGATTTCATCTCATTTACGCGCCAACTGTTCTGAGAGGGATCTTGTTCGTAGAACTATAATCTTTATAAACGATCAATTAACAATTTTTGGCATGAAGTAATGTTGACAGAAAAAGAAAATTTCATAGGTTTGAAGTTTGACATTTTGCGTGACACAAACAACAAACATTCCTTAACCGCGCCATCTACTAATGAAGTTCTAAGCAGAATTAAACGTTTTTCATTTGTTGTTCCCCAAAAATTCTAAACAAAATCGAATCAGTGAATACACCAGGGTTTTTAGGCATCTTAAGGGAGGCTTACGACCATAGCAACGCGTACCTGAAGTAAACAGATACTATAATTTGATCAGTTTTCATAAAATGAACCGCTTCGGGACTTTCAAAGAAGAGGAAATCGACACGCAAATCGAAAAAACGACTCCAGCGAATACAAAGAAAAACAAGAAGTTTGTCTGGAATCAGTTCTTTTTTTTTTTTTTATATGTTCTGGTTCCCACGAAAAGGGATATCCTGTAATGTTCAGAGAACATCGTGGGAACCAAGGGAAAGAAGGTAGGAGTTGGTGTTCTTCTTAAATTTCTGGAGGTTGTATGCCTCGGGGAACACCTCCCTAGGCAATGAGTTCCAAAGCCTCGCAGTTCGTTGGATGAATGAGTCTTTGGAAAGTGTTGTTCTGCAGGTCTCCAAAGTGACCACGAATGGGTGTGAAGACTGAACTTGACGGGTTAATCTCGAAGAGACTGCCAAAGGAGGAACGATTGTTGATATTTCAGAAGAGCATCGCCCATGAAAATATCTATAAAATAGAGACAAATCGCCAACTTTTCTACGGTGTTCCAGACAAGTGAGCGAGTTTGTAAGCGAGGCATCACCGACGAGACGAATTGCCCTTTTTTGGACAGAATCCAATAGCTTCAGGATATGTTTAGGTGCCGCACTCCAAATATGGGAACAGTATTCCAGGACAAGTCGGATCTGTGCCTTATAGATCATAAGCAGCTGACTGGAGGTGGAATAGCTCTTGGCACGAAACAAAAAACCAAGTTTTTGGGATGCACTTTTGGCAATGGACCTCACGTGATTTTCCCAGGAAAGGTTATTGCTGATAGTAATACCAAGCATCGATATAGATGACTTCAGTGGTATGGTTACTCCTGACAAAGTTATGTTAGGCACAGTGAGATCGGCTTTTCTAGAGAAAAGACATGCTTGTGTTTTGTTTGCATTGAATTCTACCAAGTTATTGGATCCCCATTCGAGAATTGTTGCTAAGTCCATATTTATATTGTTAACATTTCTTCCTCGTTCATTTCTGGTTTCACGGGCTGATATAGGGGCCCTGGAAGAGAAAGCGGTATGGAGGGTACTATCATCGGCAAAGCTGTGTACAGGACATGAAGTTGCTTTCAACAGGTCGTTGATGTGAAGTAAAAATAGTGTTGGTGCTAGAATGGATCCTTGCGGAACACCAGCATTTATGAGTAGAGTGTCAGATGAAACTCCATCGACCACTACATGGAGAGACCTGTTTGAGAGAGAACTAGCAAGCAGAGAACACAGCTGAGGGGGCAAGCCATAAGATGGAAGCTTGGCGAGGAGTCCCTGGTGCCAAACTCGATCGAACGCCTTGGAGATATCTAATGCCACAGCTAAAGTTTCTCCATACTTTTCAATAGATAGCTGCCATATATGTGAGACGTATGCGAGCAGATCACCAGTTGATCTCTGATGGCGGAAGCCATATTGCCTATCATTGATAATTCCTGAGTCTTCCAGATATTTCATGAGCTCGATGTTGATGGCTTTTTCCATGACCTTTGAAATAATAGATAGCAGTGCGATAGGTCTGAAGTTGCTAGGTAGGGTCTTTTTTCCTTTTTTAGGGACTGGCTGTACTCTTGCAATTTTCCAATTGGACGGAAATACTCCCAAATTGTAAGAGTGGTTGAACAACTTGCAAAGAACAGGTGTTAGTTCAGGGGCACATTTCTTGAGAACAATCGGCGGGATTCCGTCAGATCCACAGGCTTTGTTGGTGTTGAGACCCAGCAAAATCTTTCTGATAGTACGTTGGCGAAAGGTGATCTCGGGCATGTGACTGTCAATAGGTGTAATGTTCGGGGGTTGTTTTCCCGAAGAATCCATAGTGGAATTTCCAGCAAATAGGTGCGCAAAGATATTGGCTTTTTCCTGGGCAGTCGTTGCTAGTGTTCCATCTTCTTTGGTTAGGGGAGGAAAAGAGCTGGAAGTGAAGTTTGTGCAACAAGAGGATATACATTGGAACGAGAAACGCCAGTATGCGAAATTGCGAAAATCTTGAAGGACTGTAAGTAACGGTGAGGAGTACAAAGAAAGCACCGTGAAAACTATTTGGAATGTCACCGCCAAAATGATTATAGAAGAATACTTCCAGAAATATGGTATAAAAATTGACCCATTCCCGTTTAAATCTGCACGGGGCGCAAAAAATGCAAAGAGAAGAGACCTACAGACTCAAGATAGTAGAAAAGTGAGCTCAACTGCTCTGAAATTCGAAGAACTGGAAAAACTAGTGAACAGTTGTGACGAAGGAACCCCAGAGGGACTACAAAAGAAATTGTTCTTTGTTTTGTCGTATGAATTGGCGTGGAGAGGAGGCGAAGGATGCAGAGCATGCTTTGAAGCAACGGAAAAAATAAACTCGTGCAGTTTTAAAAAAACACGTTTTTTTTCAGAATTATCGGTAATTTTTGAAGCACTTATGGTATTATCTCCGACAATTCCACTCACGTATGATAATTCCCATTTGTGAGTACAAATATCGTAGTTTATTATCGACTAAAAAGGAAGGAACAGAAATGCAAGTGGATAAAAAAATCGGATAAATTACGTTACCGTAGCAACGCTAGTATTTATTGTTCGTTTATCAAGCGTTGCGCGTCTCATCAGTTTGACAATTGTAAATGTCGAAAACAGAATTAAACAGCAAATAATATTCCAGTAAGTATGTCGAGATCTGGGAACATTTGCGAGGCAGAAATAATAGGGGAAATTGAAAAATCAACTCCAGAAAATATAAAAAAAGGCATTCCTCCAACTTCAATTTGGAAACCGAACAGTCAGTGGAAAATGTGGCAGGAATTGATGGACTGGGGCTTTAATATGAAGAAACAGAATGGGGAAGATTATAAAGGATATGTGGTGAAAACAATGTGGAACACAACAGCGAAAATGTTACAAAGCATGTATTTCTAAAAATATAATGTTACTTTCAACTCTTTCACTGAAGCGAAAGAACTTATAAGGTAATTAATAATGGCATTAACTAAAAGTGAAATTTTGGAAATGGCATCAATATGCGATGAAAATAATCCCATAGGTCTTTTAAAAATATTTTTTCATATCGCTGCATATGAATTAGCTTGGCGGGGAGGTGAAGCTGCAAATTGTAAAGTACATTATTTTAAAGAAGAAAAATCACATAATGGTGATTTAACTGGTCGCATTGAATATAATACAGTTCTTTCCAAAACATGTCAAGGTGGCTCAAACAAGTGCTGCGATAGTAAATTGCTAATAAAAAACATAGAAAACTCTAGCATTTGCCCAGTAACATTGTTTTATAAAATATTATCACATAGACCGAACCATATTACAACTGATGGATTATTTATGACTCCCAATCCGTTTTATAAAAATAATTCATCAAAAGGTTGATACAAAAATGTTCCTATAGGAGTCAACGAAATTCTTGAGTTGACGAAAATTTCAGCTGAAAAAATTGGCTGGATAAAAAGAATGAAATTTTGTTTAATCATTCTTATCGCTCAAGCGCCGTGTCAACTTTAGCTAAAGTAGGTATTAATGAACAAGAATTAATTAAAATAACTGGACCTTCCTCTTCCAAGTCTATAAAGCCTTTTTTACAACTTGATAATGAGCATCATTCGCATTTTGTAACAAATCTCTGAAATAAAGGTTCGGATAATGAATTAGCCACAGTGTCAACAACATCCATGTCAACGTCAACAACAAAATCTACATCAGTAAAGGAGCAAATGTCTACTGGACCAATTGTATACAGTGCTTCTCAAAAGTCCGCTCCCCCCCTCTTATTTTTGGAACGATTATACATAAACAAGGGAAATTTGGAAACTGAATATTAAAGGTTGTAAACTTCCCTACTAGTGATGATAGATGACGAAATCGTCAGGGATGACGTCACAAGGCCATTGTGACTAATAATTTTAAATGGTGCCCTACGGCAAGCGACACCTCTTTTAAAAGGTATCGAAAAAACCTATTCAATGATAGTAATTTTGTTTGTGTTTATGGCAGTTTTAATGACTCATTAGTAAACATTAAAATTTAAATTCCATTCAATATATCAATTACAGATTTAGGAATCAGTATCTACTTAAAGAAATTGCTCGAAGTGACCCCCATTTACTTCCTGACAGCGAAATATCCTATTTTTAAACTCTTCTCGTACTTTTGCAAATGTGTCTTGCGGAAACAGCCTCACATTCTGCAACAATACGTTGTTTTAAAACGTCAATATTGTCAGGTTCAGTGGCGTAAACCTTCGATTTAAGGTACCCCCACCGAAAAAAATCCAAAGGTGTGAGGTCCGGTGATCGAGCTGGCCATGCCGTTGAACCTCGTCGTCCAATCCATCTAGCACGATACTCCTCATCCAAATACCGTCTTACTGCACCGTAATAGTGTGGAGGAGCACCATCCTGTTGGAATGTTATTTCCAAATTGCCGAATTCATCTGGATTATCCTCCAAAATTTCAAGGATTAACTGTTCTATTGCGTTTTGCAACAGCTCCAGATAAACCTCACCTGTTAAATTAATATTTAAAAAAAGAGGCCCAACGATGTGGTTTCCCAGGATACCTGCCCAAACATTCACCTTCTGGGGAAATTGGGTATGTGTTTCACGAAACAGGTGAAGATTGGCGTCACTCCAATACCTCAAATTCTGTGTATTTACATTTCCATTTAGAAAGAAAGTACTTTCGTCACTAAAACAAATTGTTTTGACATAGTCTGGCTGTTGGTTAATTTTAGTTTCCATATTCTCACAAAATTCTAGTCTTCAGTCTGGGTCGTCGTCAGAGAGTTGAGAACCATTTTTAATTTGTATGGATGAAATTTGTTTATTTTCAACACCCTGTGTACTGTACTTCGACTGACTTCACAGGTAGATGCAACGTGAGTTGTTGAAGAAGTAGGATCAACTATTACTTCTGCCAGTATATCAATTTTTTTCTCATCATAAATTTGTGGTCTGCCAGATCGTTTCGCATCATTAATACTACCCGTTCGTTGTTTCAAACTTACGAAGAAGCTCCCTTAAATAAGTCCTCGAAACGGGGCGATCGGGAAACCTCTCATCAAAAATGCGTTCTGCTGCATGAATATTCCGTCCAGTTTCACCAAGAATTAGGATCGCTGGTACTTTTATCACCTAAAGCACGTACCATTTCGCTTCTTGAAGCACTTAAACGTTCGGCTCACAACAGTTCAACAAATTATTAAAATGTACAAAAATATTAAAAGTACCAAAAGCTGCTAAAACAGTTGAACGTTTGATCAACAGTACACAAATTATTAAATGTACACAAACTTGGACAATTACAAAAACGTCGAATTAGGGAGACAAACAAAAATGTCAGCTCATTTGACAACTATCCAGAGGCGGAGCATCCAGAGGCGGAGCTTGAATTTGGAATTATAGTATTAACTGATTTAATTATTCACAGCTTTGCGTTTTTTAAAAGCGAGTTGACAAAACTGCCATAAACACAAAATTAGTATCATTGAATAGGTTTTTTCGATACCTTTTAAAAGAGGTGTCGCTTGCCGTAGGGTTCCATTTAAAATTATTGGTCACAATGGCCTTGTGACGTCATCTTTGACGATTTCGTCATCTATCATCACTAGTAGGGAAGTTTACAACCTTTAATATTCAGTTTCCAAATTTCACTTGTTTATGTATAATCGTTCCAAAAATAAGAGGGGGGGGAGGGGACTTTTGAGAAGCACTGTATAATAATTGTATTTTTAACAATTGTTCTTTCTAAACATTATTCTTCTACTTATTGTTTTTTCAGTTTGTTAAATAAAGTTTAATTGAATTGAGTTTTCTATTCATGGAATTGTCTTACCAAATACCACGCGAGCTCAGATCTAGCAGGATATTTTTTACGATGGTTTTCTCATACGTACTTTCATATATGTAATTCAACTCATCTGTTCTGACAAAATCACTTGTGCTACGCTCTCGTGATTTTGTCAGAACAGCTCTCGTTAAATTGCCAATAAAAGTAAGTATTCGAAAACAACCGCAAAAAATATCCGGCTTAATCTGAGCTCTTGTGGTATCACCCCCGATAACATAGTGAAATTATTTACGTTGCTAGTATGCTATTGTGAAGGAGTCTGTAATATAATCTATCGATTATGTGGATTGGGTAGCCGTTGTCATAATCAATTTGTTTGATGATGTTAAGTTCTGTTGAGAAATTGGAATCATTGTGAGGTATATTAAAGAGGCGGTGAAAAAGTGAATGAAAATTTGAAAATTTCTGATTGTATGGATGGCTAGAGTGAAAAGGTATGATATGATCAGTGTTGATAGATTTTCTATATATGTAGAACGCAAGGGTGTCTGATTTGTGAATCATTAGGTCAAGAAAAGGTAATTTATTATTAGATTCGATTTCCATGGTAAACTGTATTCTTGGGTTAAAAAAATGTAGAAAAATAAAAAAATGGTTCAGGTCATCCAAAGTGCCTTTGAAAAGTGCTTAAATGTCATCGACATATCGATGCCAGAATACAATTTTAGAGAAACTAAGGTGTTTAGAAATGCTAGATTCAAAATTTGACATGAATACTCCAGCTTGAAGAGGACTAAGATTAGATCCCATTGCTAAACCTGATTTTTGATAATAAAAGGAATTATTGAATTGAAAAAAGTTTTGTTTTAGAATTAGATCCAGTAGAGAGCATAGGTTCAATATATGATGAGTGGGTAAATTAGAATTGGAAAAAAATTATTGTCTAACTAACATAGGACAATATTCAGGGTCTGTACTAAGGAAAAGGTTGGAAACATCAGAAGAAACTAAGATGCAATTGGGGAGCATATTAAGCGGTGAAATTTTGTTCGTAAGCTCTAGAGAACTGAGGACTGGAAAAATCCATAAGTAAAGGAAGTATGGAAATCAACCAACTAGCTAATTTGGAGGCGGGAGAGTTAGTGTACGAAATTACAGGCCTGAAGGGAATATTTTCTTTGTGAATTTTAGGTAATCCGTATAATCTTGGGGTGGAGGAATTCATCGAAGAGAGAAAACATTTGTTGGAATCTTAAAAGGTTATCGTGTCATGTAATTCATTGACAGTTTTTTTACATAAAGTATGAAATTTAGAGGTGGGGTTGACTATTAATAGCGTCGCGCATGCGGTGTGCAGTATATGAATTTTAGACTAAACTATTATCTTTTATAACACAAGATCGAATAATTTACTCTCTTGTACCAAAATAGTATATTGTTTAACAAGCACGGAATGATACTCATTTCCCACGAGTATGATGTTTGCTGCATGAGCCGTAGGCGAGTGCTGCAAATCATACGAGGGGGAAATTAACAATCCGTGTGAGTTATACACTATACTTTTCCTACGGCTTCAACATAAAATAGCGAAATTAATTTACAACAGACACTTGAACTTACATTTTAATTATATAGAACATTCCATTTACAACTGACAAATTGGTAACATATTGAATATCTGAACAATATTCTGATAATTTTTTTTGTAAATTCACTCTTTTGCAATATTTACAGTTTTATTGTTACAATGATTAAATATGATATGTGAAGCATTTGGGCATTGCAATAGCACATTTGATATTTCTTCATTTTCAAAATTATATGACATTGAAGTAGATGGTAGCTTTTCAGATTTATTATTCGAACTCACAATTTTATTTATTTTTCATTGACTCGTCAATATAACTCTCCGCAACTGTGGTTGATTTTCAACCTCCATGTCGCTTGAGTGAGGTGATATCATCGCCAGCCTCTATTATGATTGTTGCTGATGATCTCCTGAAGCAAAGACCAGTGTATAGTTCAGGATTTGGAAGTTTCAAGTATTCAGCTATTCGTTTTCCCGTATAACCAATTTTATTAATAACAACTCTTTGTACTGAGCATTTTCCTTTTTGATAATTTAGACAAAGATAATATTGTTCAACGTGTACAGGACGAAGCTTCCTGTACTTCTTATAAATATCATAAAAAAACACTTATTAATGTGAATTTTCTTGGAACTCTGGTTTTCGTATTTGGTATTTGTACAAGAATCTCTACAATCTGTTGTTTTCAACTTCGAGTCAACGATTGGAATTTGGAAAAATGCGCGAGCATTGTATCGCTGACCTACTTTGCATAGTGTCATCGATGGTGCAGACATGATATAAGAAATGTGATCTTTTTCAAGCTGAGCAAATTCCCTCAAAAAGATAATAACTTACCTTATCAAGTAAATGAATGTCATCAGGAGCGTTTTTTATAAACTTATCGATTTCATCGGTGGAGAAAATTTTGGATTTCTTCGGCCTGTATCCGTTTGATTTTCTGTTTAGGAATGCTCAAAGTTTTGAATAGTTGCCAATGTCTACAGTTCTGTTGATATTTATCATGGTCCTTAACATGGAATATTACAATTCATCAAGGTATGCAAGTAATACATTTTCTGAAGTTGACGCGGTGACCTTTTCCTTTTGCCAATATGTGAAGGATTTGTAGGCTTTTTCATATTTCTCTTTCGATACTTCCGGAATCAAGTTTATACATGCCTGATTTACGGCTGCAATTATGTCTGGAGGAGTTAGTTCGTCAATTTCACTGCTCATCATACCTTTAAACTTTGACAAGTTTTGATGAAACTGAATTGACAGATGTCTTCAGTTTTCCTTGCTTTCCATGGGAGACGTGATTTAATCACCAACAATAACACAATGACTTCATTGTGTTACCACATAAGGAAATGAAATTGAAAACATACAATGAACTTCATTGTTTAATCAAAAACAGTTTGAAAAATGCAGTTTTGTATTATAGCCGTAGAAAAAATGTTTTTCATAACCATATCGAATGGCAAGGCGTTTAGCGACTGTTTCGCAATTTCTAGACCACAGGTTCAAATCACAGACTAAACAATTCTTGTTTTGTCTTAAGCCAAGTGATTTATTATTTCTCGTTGGGATATTCGATAAATGGTCGAGAATCGCAATTTGTGTAACATAAAAAGCGTGTTATCTACGTTTGCGTCAGAATCTGCTTGAGATAGGGACGCCCCTGTCTTGCTTCCATGTCTGCCCATGCTGAAAGTAATAAAAACGCGATTGTAACTTTTTTTATAATGCACCAATGCAAATTAGCGGCCACAATTATTGTTGCACACGGTAAGTACGAGTACGCGTTGTTTTATGGGGTGAAATAGGAGTTTTTATGGAAGCATTACAGTTCAGAATTAGTTGGTAGTCGTATACAAATTGGGCTTATCTCATATTCTAGTGGTGGATGTTATTGGTGGAAGGGTAATCAGGAAAAGGTTTTCGATGTCTTCCCAGGGTAACGATATATTTTTTATGGCTTTCGTAGTGATGCAGATTGGGATTTCGGAATTACATGCAGAGGTGGAATGTACGAAGGCGTAGAAGGGCCAAAAACACAATAATTGTCACTTTGAAGTGACAATTGTCACTTTGAACTGACAATTGTCACTTTGAACTGACAATTGTCACTTCGAAGTGACAATTGTCACATACAAAATCATTTTGAATTGCCACTTTGAACTGACAATTGTCCACTTTGAAGTGACAATTGTCAGTTCGAAGTGACAATTGTCAGTTCAAAGTGACAATTGTCACTTCAAATTGACAATTGCCACTTCAAAATGGCAATTCCAGATGTTTTTGTCACTTCGAAGTGACAATTGTCACTTCAGAGTGACAATTGTCAGTTCAAAGTGACAATTGTCAGTTCAAAGTGGCAATTGTCAGTTCAAAATGGCAATTCCAAATATTTGAAAAAAAAATTGTTGTTGGCCCTTCTACGCCTTCGTAGTAATGAAAGTCATGGACCAGATCTGGAGATAACAAGACCGGAATAAATTTTTATATAGCTTTATCAATGCTATATATAAATGAGGAGGATAGGGACAGACTTGAGAAAAAAACAAAGACATATTTGAATTCGGTAGATATACTGGGTGACAATGGGACTAGCGCCATGCCAATATCTCGTTAACTTATCAACCGATTTGGATGAAATTTTGTACATATATATGAGACACAATTTCGAATCGACAAACATATTGAAACGAATTAGCCGACTTCCGGTTTCACCAGAATAGCCACCAACTTTGATTTTTCAGATGGAACACCCTGTATGTTTGATGTTTTTCGGATCCTACGGCTCAAATTACATACGACAGTGTTGCTAAATTTTTATTTTACAAGTGAAAAAAAATAATTTTTAATTTTATTTTGGCCTAGGAGGCCTTGATCAGGTTAAAATCTATATTAATTAGAAGTAGAAGTATTTATTTCTCTACAAAATACATAAGTAATAGTAGAACGTCAGAACAGAACAGAAGGGATATATATATATATATATATATATTGTTATGTAATGAAATATATAACAAATTATTTTGTTATTATTTCGCCCCACGTTTTGGGTGCCAATTGTAATGTAATGATAATTGTAAAAACAATAGTTGTTATGTTAATAGTTTTTTGTTATGAAATATTGATAGATAAATATTTTCGATCTGTATGATATACTGTGATGTAATAATAATTGCTAGCTAACGTCACTGTTCTCTCGTCACGTTGCTGCCAATTGTTATCATTTTTCTTACCACGACTAAACTCAGTTGGTACTCCTCTCGTCTCAGATAGCCGGTTCAGGCAATTGAGCCCCTAGCATATACTGCTTGATGTCAAATCTCAATCTTTTCAATGTTTATAAGTATGATTGCTGATAATTGTGGAAAACAAACGACAAAGTATCAAAAAGCAATTATTTCCTTTATTCAGGAAAACTTAATTTTACCTGGCCTACGATAGATAACTTATTCCAAGGTGAATCTACAAATATTCATGGATAATCATGAGAAACATGTTATGGATTAATAGACACAACCTCACTTTTACCTTGAAAGTGAAAATTTCTTTAATATTTCAAAATCAAGTGAAATAAAGTCCTTCTGATGGGATATGAGTTATTAGTGAAATTGTTCAGTTCGTGACGTGCACTAGGAAAGTTTATACCTGTCGCTGGAACTGTCGCTGTTCAATATACACCCAGAATTTGGATTCTTTCTCAATCCAATGCTCTCAGGAACTCCAATACCAAAAGAAGGAACCATACAAATTCAGAAATCAGCTTTGGAATATTTGTATATGGTGTACAAGTAAGGTAATGTTGATTTTCTGCTTATAATGTTGAAATTATTGAATTTTTCTTTCTCCCAAATAAAACGTGGCATTCGTTTTTAAATTATTTTCGGTCTCCCAGTGGCTTTGTTTCTTCTTTACTTGGATACCATATTTTCCTCATTCCTTTTGATTTGAATTTTTGAATTCGCGCACTATGTTCTCACAATTTCTCTGTTTGGGGTTATTTGTCAAAACTTATAAATGAATCTATTTTTCCTTTCTTACAGACTATTTACAATATTCAATCATAATTGTCTCTGACACTTTTCCGTTCTTCTTTTCTCACAATTTCAAATCTTACATTTGACCATACTGTTCCCTGATTGGCTATTGTCATCAAGAAGTTTGTTGTTCTCCCATTGGCTATTTTTAGTTACATACAATTTCATATACTGTATGTTTCAAGCTTATAATTTTGTTTATCACATTTTATTCAGGATGATTTTGTAAATCTAGACCTTTCTTGTTGTCTTGAATAATTATGGGTTGTAATCATTATGACAGTGTATGAAATTGATTGTATTATAGTATTTGAATATTTTCATCTATTAATATTATACAGAGGCTTAATAAAGGAAACAGAATTTCAAAATATGTAAAAACAATCTCTTGAAACTAATAGCTATTAATTCTTTTTGTGGGTTTTTTCCTTTTAATATATATAACTGGTTTTTCATAACATAACAATATATATATATATATATATATATATAAAATGTAAATATACACAGAGTAAAGAACATAAATATAACATAAATTATCTGGATAAAAACATTCAGGTGAGGAGTGTCCATCATATACATTCAAATTCATTTTTATTTAAATCAAGATACTCATTGACACTATAAAGACAATGTTCCAATAGAAAAGTCTTGATTTGCACCTTGAATTGAAAGAAACCTAGACTCCGTACCTTAGAAGGTAATCTGTTGTACAAATGAAGGTTCAGAGAGTTATTTTGTGACATTTGAAGCCTGAACCGAGGAGTAGAAATTAGATCAGCATGGCGAGTGGTGTAGCCATGGACATCGGATTGAGTCGAGAATTTATGTTTAGTTTCATGAATTTCAAGTAAACATGAGTAAATAAATAGAGTAGGAAGTGGCATTATTTGATAACTGATGAAGAGAGGACGACAATGTTCACGATAGTGAGCTCCCGCCACTACTCTGATCACTCTCTTTTGAAGAATGAATATGCCTTAAGAGAGTGGCACGATTCACCCCATAGAAGAATACCATAGGACAGATGACTATGGAACAAACCAAAATAACATGATTTGAGTACGTTAATACTGACGATATTTTTCAAACGTCGAATCAGAAAGGTAATACTAGACAGTTTCTTCGCTAATGCTGCGATATGAGGGCCCCAGTTGAGTCTATCGTCAAGTTGCATGCCAAGTAATTTCACACAGCTACCTCGAGTGAGATTTGATTTGGACGATATAAGAATGGATTGATTATTTTCCAAATTGAGTTTATCACTAGTAAACCAGGTTTTGGCTAGATCCATTATATTATTTACATCAGTAACTCATAGTAATAGTCATTTCATCGATAAGATCAATAACAAATCCTACAGCAGGAATTGAAATTTTCTGGACGCATTTTTAACGAAAAAATCGTTCCTACCGAGGGCCATCTTGCCATTTGATAGAGAATTCAATTACCCAATTCAACGATATACATTATGTACAACTTTCTTTTTGCTCAACACTAAAAACGATCAATTATTAAATTTGTACAATATTTTATACGATGCCTACAAATTCCAATGAGTTATCCGTTTAGGTTTGATGAAATGAAAGGAAGTCGTGGAATCATGGAAAACAGTAGGTGATTAATGTCATGTCAAACGTGAAATACCAATATTACTCGTTTCTTTGTAAACAGTTTTTTTGAAATGGAAAATATTAATCGATATTCTCGAAACGAACGAATCGATATAATATTGATATACGGAGAATGTCAGAAGAACGCTGTCAATGCTAGTATGCTATACGGTGTTCGTTATCCGTTAAGACGGCACCCATCGAGGACCTATTTCAGGAAATTGTAAATTATGCTATGGAAAGAACCAGCTGATCAAAACCACATCCACTTCATCGTCAGTGGAGAAGCGAAAACTAATGTTAATTTTTCTCCATCTGCCTCAGTGCGAGAATTGGAAATTGAATGTGGGATCAGCAGGGAAAGTGCCAGAAAAGTATTGAAAAAACATAAATATCGCTCCTATAAATACAGTTTGCATCAGCATCTATATGAAAATGGCCCAGAACGGAGACTGAGTTATTGTAATTGGCTTTTGCGTCATCATGATTTGAATAATGGTTTTGTCTCGAAGATACTGTTTACAGATGAGTCTAGGTTTACGAATAATGGTATGTTCAATAGGAATAATACAAGGTATTGGTCTCAAAAAATCATAGGTTGCTGAGAGAAGGTAATTTTCAAGAAAGATTTGGATTCAACGTCTGGGTAGGCATCATAGGGACAACAATAATTGGACCAATGCTTTTCGACGGGCCTTTGACGGGCTTAAGATATCTACAATTCTTAGAGAACGATTTACCTGAGAACATCAGGGAAAATATGTTTTTTCAGCAGGATGGTGCTGGACCACATAATGCTAATATTGTTCGGCAATATCTCAGTGACACCTATGGGCAGAGATGGATTGGAATAAATGGTCCAATCAGATGGCCAACCAGATTGCACGATTTAACCCCTATTGATTTGTATTTATGTGGTCACATCAGATCTAAAGTATACTCGAGACCAGCTTCTTTGGAGGACTTGAGAGATAGAGTTGAGCGCGCATTTCAGGAAATGAAAAGCAGCTTATATTTTACCTTGTAAAAGAATATTTCCAGGAATTTCCCCGTCAATTCGATTAATAAAACATTCCATTTTCGACGTTGGGTTCCATAGACAAATTAAAAATAAAGAAACTGTTTGAAACATTGGCGATCTTGACCACCAAGTTTTTGGTACGGCCAGCGCGCATGGGGGCGCTGCCCGCAATCGACAGACGACTGGTGACATGATAATTTTCCAATTTCGACAATTGTCAGAAAATAGAAGTTTATTGTTTACACATTTTATATTATGAAAAACCACGCAATAATTTCAGAATAATTCATCCACTGTTATTGTCACCGAAAAATTAATGACAGAAATTATACTATGGACTTGAATTAGAAACCCAACGTCGAAAATAGAATGTTTTGTTATTCGAGTTGACGCTGAAATTTCTAGAAATATTCTTCTATAAGGTAAAATATAAGCTGCTTTTCACAAACTGATACTTATTTCCATCCATCAGTTGCAGAAATGTTTTCACAAACTGATACTTATTTCCATCCATCAGTTTCCATTTCCTATCACCATTTGAGGAAGTACGAAGATTATCATCAAACTGGAGTATTTGTTATACCTTCTCCTTTGGTCTAATAAATGAACAAAATTATTGAAGGTTTGTTGTAAATGTAATTTGTTTTTATTTCGGTTGATTTGATGATAAGACTGAAGAATATTTTTAATTTTGTTGTTTTTCAGAGTTTTATTATTGTTTTGTCTGTAGTTGTACCTTGTCCTAAAATGTGTTTTTTATAGTGTTCAACTTATTATTCTTGTTTTATAAGAACTTTAATTTTGTTCTTGATATCACGAAACAAAGATTTATTTTGTAACTTTATTTTAACCACGAACGAACTAACAGATTCTACGAATCGATTACTGTATATATTTTATTAGTGATCGATTTGCCATTCCTGTATTTCATATGATTTTTTTTTATGTTCTGGTTCCCACGAAAAGGGATATCCTGTAATGTTCAGAGAACATCGTGGGAACCTAGGGAAAGAAGGTAGGAGTTGGTGTTCTTCTTAAATTTCTGAAGGTTGTATGCCTCGGGGAACACCTCCCTAGGCAATGAGTTCCAAAGCCTCGCTGTTCGTTGGATGAACGAGTCTTTGGAAAGTGATGTTCTGCAGGTCTCCAAAGTGACCACGAAAGGGTGTGATGATTGAACTTGACGGGTTAATCTCGAAGAGACTGCCAAAGCAGGAACGATTGTTGATATTTCAGAAGAGCATCGCCCATGAAAATATCTATAAAATAGAGACAAATCGCCAACTTTTCTACGGTGTTCCAGACAAGTGAGCGAGTTTGTAAGCGAGGCATCACCGACGAGACGAATTGCCCTTTTTTGGACAGAATCCAATAGCCTCAGGATATGTTTAGGTGCCGCACTCCAAATATGGGAACAGTATTCCAGGACAGGTCGGATCTGTGCCTTATAGATCATAAGCAGCTGACTGGGGTGAAATAGCTCTTGGCACGAAACAGAAACCAAGTTTTTGGGATGCACTTTTGGCAATGGACCTCACGTGATTTTCCCAGGAAAGGTTATTGCTGATAGTAATACCAAGCATCGATATGGATGGCTTCAGTGGTATGGTTACTCCTGACAAAGTTATGTTAGGCAATAGTGAGATCGGCTTTTCTAGAGAAAAGACATGCTTGTGTTTTGTTTGCATTGAATTCTACCAAGTTATTAGATCCCCATTCGAGAATTGTTGCTAAGTCCATATTTATATTATTAACATTTCTTCCTCGTTCATTTCTGGTTTCACGGGCTGATATAGGGGCCCTGGAAGAAAGCGGTATGGAGGGTACTATCATCGGCAAAGCTGTGTACTGACATGAAGTTGCTTTAACAGGTCGTTGATGTGAAGTAGAAATAGTGTTGGTGCGAGAATAGATCCTTGCGGAACACCAGCATTTATGAGTAGAGTGTCAGATGAAACTCCATCGACCACTACATGGGAGACCTGTTTGAGAGAAAACTAGCAAGCAGAGAACACAGCTGAGGGCAAGCCATAAGACGGAAGCTTGGCGAGGAGTCCCTGGTGCCAAACTCGATCGAACGCCTTGGAAATATCCAATGCCACAGCTAAAGTTTCTCCATACTTTCAATAGATAGCTGCCATATGTGAGACGTAAGCGAGCAGGTCACCAGTTGATCTCTGATGGCGGAAGCCATATTGCCTATCGTTGACAATTCCTGGAGTCTTCCAGATATTTCATGAGCTCGATGTTGATGGCTTTCTCCATGACCTTTGAAATAATAGATAGCAGTGCGATAGGTCTGTAGTTGCTAGGTAGGGCCTTTTGCCCTTTTAGGATCTGTACTCTTGCAATTTTCCAATTGGACGGAAATACCCAAATTGTAAGAGTGGTTGAACAACTTGCAAAGAATAGGTGTTAGTTCGGGGCACATTTCTTGAGAACAATCGGCGGATTCCGTCAGATCCACAGGCTTTGTTGGTGTTGAGACCCAGCAAAATCTTTCTGATAGTACGTTGGCAAAAGGTGATCTCGGCATGTGACTGTCAATAGGTGTAATGTTCCGGGGGTTGTTTTCCCGGATGAATCCAGAGTGGAATTTCCAGCAAATAGGTGCGCAAAGATATTGGCTTTTCCTGGGCAGTCGTTGCTAGTGTTCCATCTTCTTTGGTTAGAGGAGGAAATGAGCTGGAAGTGAAGTTTCTTCCCACAGCTTTGGCGAAAGACCAAAATGAACGGGATCCGTTAAGACATTCAGCAAGTTTAGAGCTTATTTTGGCATTGTGGGCATCTTTTGAGCATTCTATTGTCTCTTTGCATATGCCTCTAGCCTCGAACATATGCTGCTCTGGTCTCAGGGCCCGGATTTTTTAGCCATCGATGGTATGCTGCCTGTTTGGAAGCCACAGCTCTAGAACAGTTTCTGTTAAACCAGGTATTATCGGATGATGTTCTTCTTTCGGTATTCGGTATGTAAGTTTGCATCCCCAACATGATGATTTCAGAAATTGTCTCAGCACATCGTGTTGGATCTACTGAAGAGAACAAACTCTTCCATGGAAACGCTGAGAAAAAAAACGAAGACCTTCCCAGTCGCCGAATTGTAATGCCACATGAGATGGGATGATATTGTGCAGTTCGATGGTGAATGGAAAGAGCATGTTGTGGAGATGAGGGTGTGATCAGAGTTTCCAAGTGGGGCACAAACCTCTATTCTATACGGGTCAGGATTGGTGGTGAGGAAAAGATCTAGTGTATTGGCAGACTGGTTGTTGACATCAGGGATGCGGGTTGGTAGCTCGACCAGTTGTTCTAGACCATGAGTGATGGCGAAGGCCTCGGCTTGACGACCTGCATCATCTGTTTTGTTAGAGAATTTGAGCCAGGCAGCGTTATGTACAACCATTCATATAAAATACAGGAATAGCAAATCGATCACTTATAAATTATATACCATATCAATCATATGAAAGTAACGCATTTAAAAAATCCGCCTTATCTCAATCGGTAACTGAAGATAAATCTGTTTTACCAACTGTACTAACTTAGTTCGGCCAGTTGCGAGATATGTCGCCACTGTCCAAACGAGGTGCCAACTTTTACTGCAGGTTTGACAACTCTCTTTAGTTTTAGTTTCTCTATGGCTCCAAGCAAAATTCTCCAAGCCAAGTTCGCTAAGTCTCGCGCCATGAGACACCGGCTTTAGCAAAAATCCGAGACAAAAGTTGAGGGGAATAAATCCACCTAATCTTTGTCCAGGCTGGGCTCGACTCTGGTAATGCAATAAAATATTCTGCTTTATTGTGGTCATTTGATAAAAGCGATAAGTATGACAAGCACGCGACAATGTAAAATACACATCGTCGTGTCTCTCTTTCTCTCTGTCTCCCTCCAGGATTATTCAGTGGTGTGTGTGTGTGATACTTCATCACCATTCTGAAAGAGTCGAATATATTTTTTATTAAAATTTTTGGCTTCGTCTAGGTTATTTACTATGAATTACCCTCCCCTTAACATCGTTATTATTGCCGATAGACAAAAAAGTTTTGTGAATTTTGATAAAATACTATTAAAAATACAGTAGCGTGCAGATTTCAGGGGATATTTTTTTTAATGGGATACCCTGTATACAGGATGTTATGTAAGAACGTGGCCAAACTCGAAGGGGTGATTCTTTGTGTGTTTCTAAGACGAAAAGTTTCTATAACCAAAGGTCCGGTAACGCTTTGTTTTCAAGATACAAGGTGTTAACATTTTTAAAAGAAATCGTTTTTCACTAAATATCTTAATACTCATTCAGCCGATTTTGCAGTGCTATTTGGGGTAGTGAGGGGCTGAATTATTCCTAACTAGATTAAAATCATCATGTCCAGTGGCGTTCCGGAAGGCACCTTATTCAATATTTTTGACCAAAAAAATGTGCGCCACTAATTTTTTGCTTTTTTTGTATTTTTTTTCGCATTAAGCAACTGAAACTACAACTTTTTTATTTCCAGCATTTTTTTCGTATTTTGCTTTGTTTTTGAGAAAAAACATAAAAAATTTATTCATGCCCTGGGAAAAAAAAATTTAAAAACCAAAGTACTTGTTATTTTTTCCATATCAATAGTGTATTCTAGTCTTAGAAATTGTTATCAAAAGTGATGTAAGCAAAAAAAAAAATATTAATTATAAATTTTTTTTTTATTGTTGTCCATGGATATGCAATAACGAGATTTTCATTTATGATTAAACAATTAAAATTACACGAAAGTCATCTTTTTAATTTGTAGATTAACTGTTTTCGATGAAACAAAGAACGTTAATTATTACTGCAGTGTTTTGAAAGTAAAGTTAGAGTGCCATGGAAGGAAAAACAATTCTTCAAACAAATTTGACTTTGACATAACTTGAAACAGTGCATACGTAATTATTTGATAGTAATTATTTGAAGTGTTTTAAGAGTTTTAGGCTATAAAATTCCAGAGCGGCTAGACGCATTTATCAAGAAAGATATCCTCATCGCATTGTACCAAATAGACAAACATTTGTAAGGATACACGAAAGGCTGTGCGAATCAGGCACCTTCCAAAGGTCGGCTGCTCTTATTGGGAGACCTGCAACGGTAAGAACAGTGGAGCTGGAGGAAGCAGTTTTACGTGAAGTTGAGCATAGAGCCCTGATACAAGTACACGCAAAATTGCACAACAATCAAAAATTTCCCACTTTACTGTATGGAAGATTTTAAGGGACTATCAACTGTATCCTTACCACATACAGCGTGTGCAAGCGTTATTACCTGCGGATTTTCCCAAGCGAGTTGTTTATTCTACTTGGCTTTTGCAACAACAGGCAGCATCTCCGACATTTCTATCCCGTATATTGTTTACCGATGAAGCGTGTTTTTCCCGAAATTCAAATTATGAACTTTCATAACAATCATATCTGGGCTGAAGAAAATCCCCCTGCGGTTATAGAACATCATTATCAACAACAGTTTTCCGTGAATGTTTGGGTTGGTATTGTGGGTGATTATCTCATTGGACCTCATCTTTCATCCCCGAGATTTAATGGTCAAGAGTCATTTTTTTGAATTTGTGTTACTTTTACTATTAGAAAATGTCCCACTGGCAGTAAGAGGAGCAATGTGGTTCATGCACGATGGGGCTCCACCTCACTTGCACGTCAATTTCTGGATGCAACTTATGGAGAAAACTGGATCGGTCGCGCAGGTCCACAGTCATGGCCACCCAGGTCACCGGATTTAAATCGCTTGCATTGAAGTTGAAGGAGGACATTTTGAGCAACCATTTTAAGTTTTGTGTTACTTATTGTTAAATGTTTTCTTACTGAAAAAATAGCGTACCATTTAAGTGTGGTTTTAATAAAGGGTTCTTCTTGTTTCATGTTTTTTTTAATTTCCGGCGTTACCACAACAATTAAGTAATTTTTATTTTTTTTCTCAAAAACAAAGTAAGGTACGCAAAAATGCTAGGAATTGAAAAGTTATAGTTTTAGTAGCTCAATGTGAAAACAGTAGAAAAATTGCAAAACAAATTAGTGGCGCACATTTTTTTTGTCAAACATATTGGTTGAGGTGCCTTCCGGGACGCCACTGGACATGATGGTTTCAATCTAGTTAGGGCTAAATTAGCCCCATGCTACCCCAAATAAAACTGCCAAATTTTAAAAAAATCGGCTGAAGGATTATTAAGATATTTTGGAAAAAATTAATTCTTTTAAAAATGTTGACACCCAACGAATTTATGTTTGTTAAGTGACATTTCTTCAATGGAATAATCGAAATGGTTTACAGTGATGAAGAAAACGTTCAAATATTTATACCAAAATCCGGAACTGAAAAGAAAAAATTAAATGAACCTTCTTAGTCTCAATAACTAAGCTCCTAAACTAATGTATGTAACTAATTTTGAGTCGGCGCCAAACAAACAAGCAAATGAATTAGGTAAGGCGTAAAATGATGGCATCGAGTTGCGCGGTGACATTCCGATAATTTTTTTGAAGTAATTTAATGATTGATTTGTTGAAAATATGAACAGGATGTTCATAAAATCAGATGTGGAATCATCTGCGACTGAAAGATAAACTTTAGTCACTATCTTCCATCGTCAAGATAACCTCTTGTGGGGTATTCATGTTGAAAAGGGAAACATTCTCAATTGGATATTGATAAAAAGATTTTTCTGTGAATTGAAAAATCCACGATAAAAATGAAGTTATTTTTTGTGAATTTCTAATAGAAAACAACTACTTCCCCGGCTAAAGCCACGCTGGACATTGTACTACATCTGATAGATATTCTGAAAAGACCCTAACTCAAAAGAAAAATCTTTTTATCAATATCCAATTGAGAATGTTTCCCTTTTTAATTTAATGATCTTCGTTTATTGTTCGTTTTTTCGCCGACTCAAAATTAGTTAAAGTGAGTTTATACAGCACGTAAAATAAAATAAGAAATAAAATAAAGTAAAATAAGAAATAATAATTTTCAAAGTGTTTATAGAGCTGAGTACAATTAATGTAAAAAGTAAGAAGCTGTCAATCGAAATTTGGGATTTTATGTTGAGGTTACCTCAATTTCAATAATGTATACTTGTAAAATTGGTCCCTGTGATTGTTTATTAAATAAAAAATAAGCTACTGTTGGCAACACTAACAATATTATAAAATTTTCGTCATCTAACGATATTATTGTCCAAAAACGAAATTTTGAAAAATGGCACTGAACATACCATTTTCCAGTTATGAAAACAAAAACATATACTAGGACTGAATAGCTATTATATCATGTCCATCTATCATCAACTTTCGTCAATTTGTCTAAATTATTCAGTATGTACATGTGCCTAACAACTAGTCAAAGTAAAATAAAGTAAAAGATAAAAGTTAACCATTTTTTATTTTACTCCTTATTTTATATTACTTCTTATTTAATTTTTTTTCTGTATAAACTTGTTATGGTTGTTGTGTGGTTTTAATTTTTTTAATTACTTCGTTTTATTTTTTATTTTATTTTACTTGCTGTATAAACTCACTATTACTTACAATAGTTTAGGAGCTTAGTTATTGAGACTAAGAAGTTTTATTTTATTTTTTACTTTTCAGTTACGGATTTCGTCGGTTTAATATTTTGTTAAAAAGTTTTTATTTCTTAATTTTTTGTGGCAGAAATCTACTAATTACTACCTACTTGCTTTTTGATTACTTCAAAAATACTTACTTACCCACCTTACTTCAACTATTACCAGTTAAATAATATGATTATCCACTTCTACTATTTGCTGTAATATAAATTATTTTTGTTGTTCTGGTTAGTTTATTTCATTACTTTGTATATCATTCCATCCTCTCATAGAATATAATGATTGTGACGGATGTAGAAGAATTAAAATAATGGCAATGGCGATCTGGCATTGTCAACTACATATGTGTACCAATGTTCACAAGTGAAAAATCAATTATCCCCTATTTTTCTACCCGTAAGAGTGGATAATTCCATTCGAAATCCAAGTATAATCAACTATGAGGTATACCCTATCTAATAAAAAAAAACATCCAAATCGAAGAACCCAGTACAAAGTTATGCCTGATAGAATCGGTTAACGGACCAGAATTCAGAGGATGAATGAATGGGAAACAACTTCGAAGTACACCCTATCCACTGAAGAAAGAATTATCGGAATCGGACGTCTCAGTAAAAACACACACACATAAATATATATATATATATATATATATATATATATATATATATATATATATATATATATATATATATATATATATATATATATATATATATATATATATATATATATATACCGGGTGTCCCAGAGCTTTTAGGCCAGCAGATATTTCAGTTATTTGCAGAAAATAAAATTGAAAAAAAATACGTGTCGTAGGAGACCATAAGCTCGTTCATGCAGCATAGCGAAATCCACCCCCTGGCAAACAACCCCCGAGAAACCACCCCAAACTTTTGTTTTTCAAATTGCACCCCCATGTTTGTTGCTGTTCAACTTACAGCCCGTTTCATTCCTTATTCATCGATATATCATAATATGTAGTTGTGAAGATAGTAAGTCGATAAAATTTAATTCGTTAGTGGGTACTATTAATTTGACGGAATGAATGGTTCCACATTGTAGAGACAAGAAAAAGTGGATGTTAAAGAAAAAGAGTCAATAAAATGTTAGAACTTTTTGTGCTTTGTTTTATTCCTACGGTATCTGGCTTACAAATTGCGATCAGTCGTGATATTGTTGTTGAATATCAAAATGCCTTTTACCTTCACTCCCAACGAATACGTTGATATGCTTCTAATTTTGGTGAATGCCAAAAGAATAAACGTGCTGCGGAGGCTGTATGAGCAGCGCTTTCCTGATCGTCGACAACCAGGTCGCAATACGTTTCCGTATTTAGAAAATACAATGCGAACGGGATCATTTCCAGGGAAAACACATCAAGCACATCCTACTCCTGTACGAACTGAGGAACATTGCTTTCTACGCCTTCAAATAAATGTGTTGGCCACGCCGAAGCACATCCTCATATTTCGGTTCGTGCATTGGCGGTGGAGATTGGGATCAGTAAGTCGTCTGTGCACATAATTTTCAAACAGTACAGGTATCATCCCTTCAAAATACATTTACACCAAGGACTCAGACCTACAGATTTCGAAAGACGAATGGCATTCATTGCTCACATTCAAGTTTTAGTCCATGACAATCCCAACTTCCTCGATCAAATCTTATGGAGTGACGAATCCCGCTTCCATAATAATGGCACTGTTAACCGACATAACATGCACTATTGGTCACAGGACAACCCTCACTGGATACGAGAAACCAATTTCCAAACAATGTGGGTGTGAACGTGTGGTGTGGTTTTACATAATGGACGTCTCATCGGCCCTCATTTTTCCAAGACACTTTGACGGGCCACCGATATCTACATTCCTTGGAAAATTGCATTCCTGCATCACTAGAAGATATTCCAATTAAAGAACGACAACAAATGTGGTGGCAACAAGATGGTGCTCCTGCACATAACCATAATATAGTTACTACATTCCTCAATAATATCTTTCAAGACCGTTGGATTGGAAATAGTGGACCTGTTCGATGGCCTGCACGTTCTCCAGATCTCACGCCACTGGACTTTTTCCTATGGGGATATTTGAAACGAGTTGTCTTCGAAACTCAACCAATAAATATTGAAGATTTAACACAGAAAATTTCAGAGGCTTGTAACACCGTAACTCCGGAAATGATTAGAGCTTCCTGTACTCGCGCGCTGATTCGGCGACTTAATGCATGTGTGGCAAGTGCTGGCCAACATTTTGAACAATTTCTGTAGTATAATATTTTTTTCAAAATACAGATGAGCTTATAAATTATTATTTCATTTGTATTTTCATTTGCCATAATTCTGCATGCCATTCTAGCTACCATGGTACATTATTGAATGAGAAATGAAAAAGACTGTAAGTTGAACAGCAACAAACATGGGGGTGCAATTTGAAAAACAAAAGTTTGGGGTGGTTTCTCGGGGGTTGTTTGCCAGGGGGTGGATTTTGCTATGCTACATGAACGAGCTTATGGTCTCCTACGACACGTATTTTTTTTCAATTTTATTTTCTGCAAATAACTGAGATATCTGCTGGCCTAAAAGCTCTGGGACACCCGGTATATATTGTTATGTTATGTTATGCCAGTTGTAAATTTTAAAAGACTAAAAATCCACAAAAAGAATAATTACTAGATGGTTAATGGTTTCAAGAGTTTGTTTGTGAATAACTTTTGAAATTCTATGTATATTGTGAGCCTAGGTAGAATATGGATAGATAAAAATGTCAAATACTATAAAACAAACAATTTCATACACTGTCAAAATTATTATAACCCATAATTGCTCAAAAGACAACAAAAAGTCTAAATTTACAAAATTTACATGAATAAAAAGGAATCAACACATTTATAAATTTGAAACATACAGTATATGAAATTGTAGCTAACTAAAAGTAGCCAATGATAGAACAGCAAACGTCTTTATGAAAATAGCCAATCAGGGAATAGATGGTCAGGTGGAAAATTGGAAATTGTGGGAGAATAGCAATGAGATGGTATCAGAAGCAATATTTTTTGAAATTTGTGAATAATGATAAGAGTGGAAAAATAATTGTATATATAAATTATGCAATATGAATATAAACAGTGGAAAGTGACAATTTAGTGCACCAATTCAAAAATTCAAATGAAAAAACAAGGAGAAAAAGAGGTATCTAGGCGATAGAAAAACAAAGCTTCGAGGAGATCAAAAATAAATTTCCAAGCGGATGCCACGCAAAAATTTTACTGAAAGAAAATTGGAATAATCCCATCATTTGGTAAACAAAACCAATATTACCTTAATGATAATATATCCACGGATCTAAATGCTGATTTCCGCATCTATATAGTTCCTGATTCATGATATCACAGTCCTGACAGCGATTGGAGAGAGGAGACATCCTGATTCATGGTATAATTAGAACACCAACAGTTCCAACCAGGTATAAAACTTTAATAGTGCTTTTCCGGTCCTGAACTATTTCACCAATAACATATTTCACATTCGTAGAACTTTATGTCACCCTATTTTGAACAATAACAGAAAACGTCACTCTCACGGAAAAAGTGAGGTTCTGTTTATTTATCCATGATCTGATTTATTATTTTATTCGTGAATATTTGTTTGATTCACCCTAGTATAAGTTATTTCTCGTAGGCCAGGTATTTTAAGTCTTCCTGAATAAAGGAGATAATTGCTTTATGATATTTTGTTGTTTGTTTTCTCACAATGATCAATAACCTACCAAATACCATTCAATAAAGTGAAGTTAGCCAGCAGTGGCAAGTGGCTCTATTGCTTTGAACTGGCCACCTTGAGATAAGGGCGTACCAACTGTAGTTTAGCCGTGGTGAGGAAAATAATAATTGTTGGTAGCGTGACGAGAGAACAGTGACGCTCGCTGGCAATTATTATTACAGCATACAATACAGGGGCAGAAATATCTATTTATATCATATCAAATTGGCTCATAAAGAATAACCAAAAATAATTAGCAATTTCAATATATAAAAACAATATATATATAATATTTCCAATTCATCAAAACATAACAATTGGCGCCCAACGCGGTGCAAAAATATATTAATAATAACAATAATAACTAAATTCTTTATTTTCAAAATTATTATTACATTACAATATATATATATATATATATATATATATATATATATATATATATATATATATATATATATATACGCGTCGACTAGAGAACCTTCTTCTTTTTGGTTTCGTCGGTTAAAAATAGATAACAAAGATTTATTTAGTAAATTTAAATAACATGATAACTCATAAAAGATGTTCAATGTGTCCACCATTATTGTCAATGCATAAGGGCATCTTCTGGCATGGGTTGCAGTTTTTATCAGTTCGTTTACGGCTCCTCTCATTTCATTGCTTAGACGTTTGTAGTAATTTTTTATTGGAAATGTTCCTATACCGCCAAGTTTTCAGAAACTGTGTGGACTATTTGGGGGGGTCACGACCCCTGCGACCCCCCTCCCCCTCACGGTCCGCGCCTGCAATCACAGAAGTTCAACATTTTCGATCTTACAAAACCATTCCGAATTTTTTAACCAACCTTTAATACATGTCATTGGGTACCTACGCCTAGCTCTTTCCCATTTTCTTGTTGTTTGAATATAAAAAATTACTAGAACATAATGGCGCATGTAAATTTCCAACTTTATGGTAATTGTAACGAATTACGAAAACGATCCGGTAAACGGGCGCCACTGTTCCGGTGCAGTAAACACCGAAAACAAATAAACGTCCGCTGTTCGTGTATTGTGTTTCGTTCAAAGCGACAATCATTAATCTTAAGAATGACCGATCATTTTATTTTGTGTCTTATAACTGGAAGCACGCGAACATGGCGAACCTTTCTCTCACTTGTTTCACTAAATAACATACACGATAATTGGAACACTTCTCAAGAGTAATGGTTGATCTTCAGAAAATAAAGAGGTATCATCAGCGAAACGACAGTTATAGATTGTTACTTTATATTGTAGATTCTTTTTTATTTTTATATCACCTCGAATCCACGCGGGCGAAAACGCTTGTGTTAGAAATATTCGAAAATTTATATAGAGATTGCATTTTTTATTCGAACACCCTATAGATGAAAACAAAATTTATTCCGAAAAGTCAAATTGTACAAAAATATTGTCAAATAGGAACTATTTCTATTATAGGAAATACCATTAATTCAAGAGATTTGCTTAAAAACTAAAGAGGCAATCGTAAGTTATTGAAGTTTTGTTAATTATTGTGTTGTAATTTCATATATTTTCAGGAATTTGAGTATTTCAATAAACTACCAATTAAATACTAGTCAAACTAGTGAAACACAAGGTTTATTATTGCATACTACAAGTTGGTCTCTGAAACTGTATTTAGGCATCACATAATCTCAACAGCTTGTATATGAATTTATAATCATTTTTTCGCCTACCGTATGTGAAAATGAATCATAAAAATATGACCGAACATTTTATACCAGTCATTTTCAACCAATCAGATGCTTTATTTCGACATTGTTCTATGGTAACCAGCAAATTTTCTGAAAATTTTTCATCCACATTAGCATGTAGACGTAAAATTAATAAGTGGAAATTTCCCGGCACATGACAGCTATCATATAATTAGACAAAAATAGTATCGAAATAATATTGACAATATTTTTTATTTACTTACTTTATAAGTTGGAAATATTACAGCAATTTATTAAGGTGTACATTCTATAATATCATTAATTAATTTTAAAATCTTAAAAAATTCCACTTCTACCTCCTCTTTCCTAAGTGGTGAATAAAACACAGAACCTGTGTTTTTTTAACAATATGCCTGTGTTTCATAAAATAAAAATAATACTGAGACATCTGTTTATTTCTTTGAGTATTAGATTTGTGTCCAAAAGAAGGCACAATATCACGCAGAATGTTGCCAATCTCTTCAAATAAGTTTTCTTGCTCAGGATTTAATCCAGATTCTTCCACTAGGTATGTGAGATATTTTACATTTTTATGGTACATTTTAATGTGCTGTGATTCTTTGTAAAAGGAACACAATTCATACGATTGAATGTTCATTTTATTATCACTTTCTTACTAACTTATGATTGTATACAATTGCTAAGTTTACAAAATATTTTTTTAACCAGCAACATAAGCCAACAACATTCTATTTAGAATGAAGAATAAAATTTCCCGATTTCCTGAATTATTTGAAAAACAAATTATTACTGCTAATATTAATTTTTCTTAGAATTAAACCTAAAAGAATATGAAAAATATTTAAGTATATATGTATAGATATAGTTATATATTTTTTGCTGTATATCACCTTTCTTTGTAGTCAATATTGACATTTTCCTGAAACCTAGTACAAAAATTATATGAAATCAATTATTTTTATAAAATAATGTATCTGATATTATAAATTTTATTTCACTAGGGCACCAGAAAAATAAAATAAAATATCCCGCAAAATCCCTTTCATTTTTAATCAATATTGAATTTCCCTGAAACCCACTGAGAAAATTGTATGAAAACAATCAATTTTATATAAAAATTTATCTATTATATATTTTATTTTACTAGGGCACGGGGAAAATAAAAAAATATCTCCCGCAATACAAAAGAGTGATTTGTTATCTTTTTGTCCTTTACATTCAAGCCAATTGCCTCAGCAGCAGATTTAGTCCATTCATTTATTGTATTTCTTCCAACAGGTACATTATTGTACCATTTGTCAGTTTCATTTTTCCAGTGTCGATTTGGTTTCAAGAACAGTCGTGGTGAGGTAATATTGTCGCCTCGTTTTGATATCAGTTTATGAAAAAGACGTACAGGGCAGCTTTGTCTTTCACTATTGGAAACCAACCATTTACTACTTGTACAGCTTTCAGAACCACCTTGGCACGTTTTACTGAACACCGGATTGTATTCTATGCGATTTTTTGCAGAGTCATCGTTATTTTTCTCGATTTGAAAAAAAAAACACCAGACAAGCAACTGCCTCTCCTCCTCGCCACGCTAATTCTACAGCAGCAATATGGTAAAATTTACGCATAAGACCTTCAGGAGTGATTTGTTGAAAATATAAACAGGATGTTCATAAAATCAGATGTGGAATCATCTGCGACTGAAAGATAAACTTTAGCCACTATCTTCCATCGTCAAGATAACCTCTTGCGGGGTATTCATGTTGAAAAGGGAAACATTCTCAATTGAATATTGATAAGATTTTTCTGTGAATTGAAAAATCCACGATTAAAATGAAGTTATTTTTTGTGAATGTCTAACAGAAAACAACTACTTCCCCGGCTAAAGCCACGCTGGACATTGAACTACATCTGATAGATATTCTAAAAAGGCCCTAACTCAAAAGAAGAAATCTGGAATTGAAAATTTGCATTTTCATTCAGATAGTTATTTGATTTTCTATTCCAGTCTTGATTGAGAACTCATAAAGATGAATGAGGCAAAGAAGAATGTTTTCCAAAAGAGAGTACTCACCAGAAATCATTCGTAACATTGACGCAGGAGAGACATCGCATTCACTAGGTCTTCAATACATTTTTGTCGACGAAAATCTATTTCACGCTTCCACGATCATCAGGAAGACCGGAAGAAATGGGAAAAAAATTTTCAAGAAGCAATCTCACTTTGCAAAGATGGAAAAAGTTAGAATCATTTCTTTTGGAGAGACACTTTGAAATTAGTGTTTTCTGACATTAAAACCTGTCATGGGGTATGATAGATTGATTTGTTGAAAATATAAACAGGATGTTCATAAAATCAGATGTGGAATCATCTGCGACTGAAAGATAAACTTTAGTCACTATCTTCCATCGTCAAGATAACCTCTTGCGGGGTATTCATGTTGAAAAGGGAAACATTCTCAATTGAATATTGATAAGATTTTTCTGTGAATTGAAAAATCCACGATTAAAATGAAGTTATTTTTTGTGAATGTCTAACAGAAAACAACTACTTCCCCGGCTAAAGCCACGCTGGACATTGAACTACATCTGATAGATATTCTAAAAAGGCCCTAACTCAAAAGAAGAAATCTGGAATTGAAAATTTGCATTTTCATTCAGATAGTTATTTGATTTTCTATTCCAGTCTTGATTGAGAACTCATAAAGATGAATGAGGCAAAGAAGAATGTTTTCCAAAGAGAGTACTCACCAGAAATCATTCGTAACATTGACGCAGGAGAGACATCGCATTCACTAGGTCTTCAATACATTTTTGTCGACGAAAATCTATTTCACGCTTCCACGATCATCAGGAAGACCGGAAGAAATGGGAAAAAAATTTTCAAGAAGCAATCTCACTTTGCAAAGATGGAAAAAGTTAGAATCATTTCTTTTGGAGAGACACTTTGAAATTAGTGTTTTCTGACATTAAAACCTGTCATGGGGTATGATAGATTGATTTGTTGAAAATATAAACAGGATGTTCATAAAATCAGATGTGGAATCATCTGCGACTGAAAGATAAACTTTAGTCACTATCTTCCATCGTCAAGATAACCTCTTGCGGGGTATTCATGTTGAAAAGGGAAACATTCTCAATTGAATATTGATAAGATTTTTCTGTGAATTGAAAAATCCACGATTAAAATGAAGTTATTTTTTGTGAATGTCTAACAGAAAACAACTACTTCCCCGGCTAAAGCCACGCTGGACATTGAACTACATCTGATAGATATTCTAAAAAGGCCCTAACTCAAAAGAAGAAATCTGGAATTGAAAATTTGCATTTTCATTCAGATAGTTATTTGATTTTCTGTTCCAGTCTTGATTGAGAACTCATAAAGATGAATGAGGCAAAGAAGAATGTTTTCCAAAAGAGAGTACTCACCAGAAATCATTCGAAACATTGACGCAGGAGAGACATCGCATTCACTAGGTCTTCAATACATTTTTGTCGACGAAAATCTATTTCACGCTTCCACGATCATCAGGAAGACCGGAAGAAATGGGAAAAAAATTTTCAAGAAGCAATCTCACTTTGCAAAGATGGAAAAAGTTAGAATCATTTCTTTTGGAGAGACACTTTGAAATTAGTGTTTTCTGACATTGAGAATGTTTCCCTTTTCAACCTTCAGGAGTATTTTCATCCCATAGCAATATTATTTTGTTAACTTCAGACAAATTTAACGAAACTGAACTGACTTACGTTTACATGGATCTGCTTGTAAATTCTTCCTGATTGCATCGCGGGCATCTCGGGCTGGTTTGAATACTATATTGTTAAACGGGTCAATTATAATATTATAGTCATTATAGTACTTTTCTTGCAAAAGTTTGCACGGAAACGATTCACATTGTCTTCACCGTTGCTTCTTTAAATTCGGTCCCGTCTTTCTTTCTCATATTGACCGCCCAATCTTTTAGTATCAACGCCAATTCTTCTAAGCTTCTATGTTCATTTAATCCATATTCTCGTTCGCAGCAAAATTCCATAAATATTCCCCAAATATATTTATGACTGTAGGTTGTATTTCTGGGAATTTTTTCTTTGATTAGCGCATTTATACTTTGAACATTGGTATTGCCAAAACGTGACATTTTGAAATTTATTTGGAATGAAGTTGTCAAACTCAATCGTGTAATGTTGATATGATTGGGTGGAATTGTTTCATATGACACAAAATGACAAAATTTGAATGGTTGTTAGAACTGTAAAAAAAATTTCACTTATAATCTCCCTAAAGCATGAATTATTGCCGGAAATTTTTTGAGTACATGAATTTTTTGAAAATTATCACGAGTCGCGAAGCGACCAGGGATAATTTTCTTTAAAAATTCATGTACGAGACAAATTTCCCGCAATTAATTCAAGCACGTGGGGGATTCGGTAAGAAAATTTTATACCGGAATTATATTTAAATAGAAAACATTAAGTAAATATTTATTTTGACTGTGTGTAATGGGAGTTTTGGGGAAGATTTTTTCTGATTTTTCCCGTTCCCTAGTAAAATAAAATATACAGTGCTAGTCAAAAGTCCCCTCCCCCCCTCGTATCTTTTGAACGGGTATACTTATAATAATGAAATTTGGAGGGTGGAAATAAACGGATGTAGGCTTCTCAACTGGTCATAACAGGTGACGCAATAGTCATAAATGTTGTCACAAGGCCACTGTGACCAATAATTTTAAATGGAACCCTATGGCAAGTGACAGCTCGTTTGAAAGGTATTGAAAATACCTATTCAGTCATACCAATTTTGTTTGGGTTTTGGCTGATTTTGATTGATAAATTGAAGAAATACGAAAATTATAGTTTCGCATTTAATTAATAAAGATTTAAGAACCAGTTCTTATAATAAGTGTTCAAAATGTGCTCCATCTACTTCCTGGCAGTAATGCATCCTATTGCTAAACTCTTGTCGTACTCGTCCCAGTGTGTCAGCGGAAATTGCCCTACATTCTTCAACAATTCGTTGTTTCAGAATGGCAATACTGTCAGGTGCTGTAGCGTAAACCTTAGATTTCAAGTACCCCCATAGAAAAAATCTAATGGTGTAAGGTCCGGTGACCGAGCTGGCCATTCGATCGAACCTCGTCGTCCAATCCATCTACCACGATATTCTTCATCTAGGTAACGTCTTACTGCACCGTAATAGTGTGCAGGAGCACCATCTTGTTGAAACGTTATTTCCAAGTTGTCGAATTCATCTGGATTATCTTCTAGAATTTCAAGAATTAACGCCTCAATATCATTTTGTAACATCTCCAGATACAATTCACCGGTTAAGTTAGCATTGAGAAAAAGAGGCCCAACTATGTGGTTTCCCAAAATACCTGCCCAAACATTTACTTTTTCTGGAAATTGAGTATGTTTTCACGAAAGATGTGAGGATTTGTGTCACTCCAATACCTCACATTTTGAGTGTTAACATTCCATTGAGAAAGAAAGTACTTTCGTCACTAAAACAAATTGTCTGTATGTAGCCTGGTTGTTGGTTCATTTTATTGGACATAGTTTCACAGAATTCTAGTCTTCGGTCGGGGTCATCATCTGAAAGTTGGTGCACCATTTTTAATTTGTATGGATGAAATTTGTTTTTAGCCAACACCCTATGTACTGTCCTTTGACTGACTTCACAGATAGACGCAACTTGGGCTGTGGAAGAAGTAGGGTTTACTACCATTTCTCCAATTATGCCAATTTTTTTGTCATCACTAATTGTTGGTCGACCAGATCGTTTGGCATCTTGAACACTACCTGATGCTTCAAACTTCCGAAGAAGCTCCCTCAAATAAACCCTCGATATAGGGCGATCGGGGTACCTCTCATTGAACAGTCGTTCCGCTGCATAGAAATTGTTTCTACATTCACCAATTATTAAGATAGCTGCTACTTTGTCGGCTACAGTACGTACCATTTTGCCTATGTAAACACTTAAACGTCTCGTTAAACAATAGCTTAGGTAAATTTTCAAGGTATAAACACTTTTGACAAGTAGAGAATTCAAAAACGTCAACCTTTTTGACAATTAACCAGAGGCGTACTTTAAAATCTTTATTAATTAAATGCGAAACTATAATTTTCGTATTTCTTCAATTTATCAATCAAAATCAGCCGAAACCCAAACAAAATTGGTATGACTGAATAGGTATTGTCAATACCTTTCAAACGAGCTGTCACTTGCCATAGGGTCCCATTTAAAATTATTGGTCACAGTGGCCTTGTGCCTTCATTTATGACTATTGCGTCACCTGTTATGACCAGTTGAGAAGCCTACATCCGTTTATTTCCACCCTCCAAATTTCATTATTATAAGTATACCCGTTCAAAAGATACGAGGGGGGGAGGGGACTTTTGACTAGCACTGTATAATATCAGATAAACTGTTATGTGAAATTAATTGATTTCATACAATTTTCTTACTAGGTGTCAATATTGACTAAAAATGAAAGTAGATGTTATTCCAATATTATGATTGTCTAATTATATGATAGCTGTCATGTGCCGGGAAATTTCTACTTATTAATTTTACGTCTGCATGCTAATGTGGATGAAAAATTTTCAGAAAATTTGCTGGTTACCATAGTAACAATGTCGAAATAAAGCATCTGATTGATTGAAAATTACTGGTATAAAATTTTCACTTATAATCTCCCTAGAGCATGAATTATGCCGGAAATTTTTTGAGTACATGAATTTTTGAAAATGACTGGTATAAAATTTTCAAATAAATTAAAACGCCTAGCAATTATTCAAATACGACTTTAACGAACAAGCGGCGAACAAAACAACATCGGTCCAAAACTTTTGGTGGGTATATTTAAAAAACTTGACGTGATAAAAATACGTTTAATATATTTTTGTTATGATGGGATAGACATAAAGCGAATTCGCTATAATTTATCTTTGGGTAAAAACAATATATTTTTTTTTGTAAACTAGAGATTATCAGATTGGCTATGTGTTCTTCCTCGAAATTGAATTAGTACTTTCCGGCAAAGAAAACATTTGTGAAATATAGATGACGAAGTGAAGCTCAAAATCGTTTAGTGCGCTTTTGTTTTGAGACGTCTTATGCAGAGAAGCAACAGCTCATACATCTTAAAATTTTGAGCTTCTGTAGTCTATAATATAGATAGGGTTTGTTCGAGTTGGTTTTGGTGCAGGGTATCGATTTTTAGAGCAAATGACACCTCTTGTCGCTACCCCACCTTCTCTCACTCGTTTTCCACTCCACTCTCCCCCGATCAACGCTCGAAAGAAATTATCCACTCTTCCATATTATCGAAGTGGATCGACTTCTCGATTTTTCGAGTCCACTCGATATTTCTGCCGGCTATTTTTAAACTCAGTCAGTTATTTTCCAGGAGTTCTTTGTGCAGCTTCCGAGTCGTCCGTCAAGCGATTTTCCTGCCTTTCTCAAGATTCACTCGATAGCTCTCAGTTTCATTGCTTCCTCTCCGAAAAGACTTCCGATGATTCTTTCTTATAACGATTTCGCGTTCGTAATTAAAACTTGTCAGAGGCTGACCAACCAATAACTATTTATACAGGGTGATTCAAAAGTACTTTGACAAACTTCAGGAGGTGATTCCTCACAATATTCTAATATGAATTGTCCAAATAATATATGTTTCCAAGATACAGGTGTTGAAGTTTTATTTTTATTTTCGTTATTTTCAAATAACTTTCGAAATAATGACCTTAATCAAACGAAAATTGATGTTGAGGGGTTTTTCGAGGTGTCAAATTCGAAACTGATGTAATTATTGCACTTACTCGTAGGGGGCGCCACCTTATTTTTTGAAGATTCATAACTTTTTGAGCGTACTTCTAGCACATTTTTCAGTAAAAAAATCGATTTCTCTATCATATCTACGTGAAAAAGCTACCCCTGTTACAAGTCGCTATAAGTAACGTTTTCTAGATATTTGGAGTTGAAAATTTCAAGTCGATTATTTGATAATCGATGCGTGTTGAAGTTATTACCATTATTTTGCATTTTTCACAAGAATGCTTAGGAAATGAATTTGACGTTTAAGTAAGTAGTTTCGGTTTTTTGTAGGGGGCGCCACCTATTTTATTTATTTTTACTCGTTTGAAATAGTTATTTTTGTATCAAGGGTGCAAAATCTGTATTTGTTTTAATAAAATTTGCAAGAAATATCAACATTTTATTTCAAGAAATTTTGAATATGTAGAATAAAATAAAATGAAGGAAACTAAATTGTATTCAAATAAATTGTTCAAAGTGTCCACCTTCAGCGAAGATTTAGGCATTCAGTCTTCTAGTCATTGAATCTCGTACCCGCTCTTATTTGTTATTTGTAACTAACTGTACATTATATTGCATCTATCTCTAATGAGTTTCTAAAAAAAAAAACTTCAGAAAACTTTATATATTTATGTATTATCAAATTATGAATTGTATGTTTTTTTATGTATGTTGTATGTTTTTTGTTTTTCGAATTCAGATGACGAACCTACATGTAACATGGCAGAAAGGTAATAAAATAATCTAATCTAATCTATTGTTTCACAGGCGTCTACTTTTCGGTTTCTTAGATCTTCCTCGTTCGCTACTGGAGTTTTATAAATTAGTGTCTTCAAATGTCCCCAATAATAAAAATCTAGCGGGTTTAGATCTGGGGACCTTGGTGCCCACGCCTGGTTAGGTTCTTCTAGACCCCTACCGATCCATCGATTTGGATAGACAGTGTTGAGGAATTCCCTGGCTACAACGCTAAAAGGGGCCGGAGCCCCATCATGCATAAACCACATGCGGATACGAATTTCTAATGGTACATTCTGAAGTAGTCCCGGCAATTCATTTTCTGAAAAGACCTCTGTAAGTTGCGCCATTCAGAAAGAAAGGACCTATCAAGTAATTATCAATTATTGCCGCCCATCATTTACAGAAAATTGATACTGATAATGTCTTTCACTAACTGCGTGCGGATTTTCCAGAGCCCAAACATGGTTGTTATGGAAGTTTGTGATAGCATTTTGGGAAAAGTTTGCCTCGTCCGTGAAGAGTATCTACATATCTTAAAAATTTGGGATTTCCGGCCAAATTTCTCAAAAACCACTGACACATAGTAATGCGTTGTGGAAAGTCTCGTGGCAAAAGAGCTTGTACCCTTTGAATATGGTATGGATTAAATTGTTGATCGTGGATAATTCTCCAAACTGTGGACTGAGTAGAATTGAGAGCTTCGGCAATTATTCTTGTACTTGTTTCTGGATTCTCCTCGAGGGCGTTCAAAACAGCTTCTTCCAATTCTGGGGTTCGGACTGCTCGTGGTCTTCCAATAATATCAGCTTCCCTCTTAAAGTTACCTGTTTCTGCCAAACAACGGTGGAGTCTGGTAAATGTTGGAGCTGAAGGCAGTACTCGATTAGGAAATCGCTCCTGTAAATACGTCTTCGCGCGCAATGCCATCCGCAAGGCCATAAAACCCTTATTACACTATGCCTTTTTCGTGCCTATTTTTGTGCTTATTTTCATGGCTATTTGTTGGCTAAATTTCCCCCAATAACTGGCACTATTACACCATGCCTTTTTGGTGATTGTTTCAGGCGCTAATTTCAGAGCTGCAAACCTAAGGAAAATTGACATTTACCTTAAATGATTGAGTAATTTAGTAAACCTGGACTATTTGTTTCAACTTTTTCCTTACCTGGTACAAGATTTTTTCTTCTTTTCTGTCATACTGAACAAAAGGAAAACTATGCGATTAATTTCATTTGTTTGTTGGTTATGTCAAGTCCAATAGATAATTATTGTTTTGGCAAACCTGACATTTCCACAAACGTCCTTGAAATCCCCTCGATTCAGGCGGAAAAAATAGAACCATTCCTATTTATTTTCACGCCTGAAACAATCAACAAAATAGCCACGCGCGCATGCGTATTTGTTTAAAATTTCAGCCACCGGCAGTCAGGCAGACAAATAGGCACGAAAAAGGCATAGTTAAGGGTTTAAACGAAATGCATATCGGCTAAATGAGCATTATTGTTTGAATAACCCATTTTTTCAAAATAAGTGTTTTAAAACTTACCGAAAATTCAACAAAACAACAAAACATTTAACTGTCACATAATATGTAATTACCAAAACTACTTAATTAAACGTTAAATTCATTTCCTAAGCATTCTTGTGAAAAATGCAAAATAATGATAATAACTTCAACACGCATCGATTATCAAATAATCGACTTGAAATTTTCAAGTCCAAATATCTAGAAAACGGTTGCTTATAGCGACTTGTGACAAGGGTAGCTTTTATACGTAGATATCATAGAGATATTGTTTTTTTTATACCAAAAAATGTGATAGAAGTACGCTTAAAAAAGTTATAAATCTTCAAAAATAAAAAGACTTAGGTGGCGCCCTTCGAGTAAGAGCAATAATAACATCAGGTTCGAATTCGAAACCTCAAAAAACTTCTCAATACCACTTTTCGTTTAAATAAGGTCAGTATTTCGGAAGTTATTTAAAAAAAACGAAAATAAAAATAAAACCTCAACGCCCTCTGTATCTTGAAAATGAAGCGTTTCCGGACATATATTTATTTGGACAATTCATATTAGAATATTGTGAGGCTGAAGTTTGTCAAAGTACTTTTGAATCCCCTGTATAATTTAAAAATTTCTGATTCAAAAACGAAAATACGAAGAACATTTGTAGTTCCAAATAACAATGAACACAAATTTAATCCTGCTGAAATTTAACGTAAGTGCATGTCACTGCGTCCTAAGATAGCAGAAAACCCTAGATTTTTTCTTCAGTATAGGAATGAAAAATGTACAATTCAAGTAGTCGGAATAAATACTCTTGCAAAAATTCCGAGTCTAGTTGCAAAATATACTGGCCATAGTTTAAGGTCCTCTGCGTCGCTTTTAGTTGGCTCATGGGCTGATATTTTGAGACTAAGAGCGTTTTCACACACACCGGCAAAACCGGTGCCAGTGACGGTGCCGGCACCGAATGCAATGTAATCAAATCATAATTTTCACACATAGCACGGTCCGAACTATTTGCCGGTACGGCCGCCGATTCTGATTTATGCAGCCGGCGGGGATCTCGACAATCGGAAGACGGATCGGTCTCTGATTTGTCGGTTGCTGTGATTTCTTATGTACGTTTGTCCACACACACCTGTTCTGACATGTCGGTAACGGAGAGTATTTTGATGCGTATTTTGTTTATATCGCTTAGTATCGTTGTTGTCTCCATAGCGACAGAGTATTTTATATTTGATCGTACATTTGTACGGAGGAATACATGCTCTCATTGGAGTATCCTGATGCTTAATGTTATTGTCTAGTCTTTCCACCAGAAAATCAAATGTATCTGTACTCATTCTGAAGTAATTGAAGAATTTGAAGTTATCCCCCCTTAGTTTTTCATAGAGCGTGTAGAAAGAACCTTCTAAGTATCTCACAGTCAACAGGGGATGTACCCAGTGTTGTCTTTTATATTTGCTTTTTCGGAATTTTCTCCTAAGATACAATAAGCCTAGAAGATAACGTCTGTTGAGAGCAGTAACAGCACACATCTTTATTCCTGCACTGTTCAACGTATAACTAACACAGATAACGGCACCGATATGCCGGGCTGTGTGAAATACGCTGTTGTCCGGTCCGGAACCGGTACCAGCACCGGCACGGCACCGGCACCGGTTTTGCCGGTGTGTGTGAAAACGCTCTAAACATCATGGTGGATGACGATCGTCGACCGTTGCAGAAGGCTATGTGGAGCAGTCCGTGAAAGAAAAAAGTTAAAATTGGAAACGGTATTTTCAGTGGTGATATCAAGAAAAGTGGAAATGTCGAAGTCAAGAACAGTAATACTTGCAATATTGTACAAGAAAAGCCATTTGATTCAGTATTACCAAAACATACAGAATAACAGCAATTGTACTAACTATTAATATATATCTTGTAAAAAATTAGTATGGATGGAATATGATTGTAATATCTTTAATAAAAAACTATTGAAATGAGAATGATAGGTATTGTGTATTACCTGTAGTTAAATAACGTAGGTCTGTACTTTTTTGTACTTTGTTCAAAAATAGCCTATTTCTGACATTTAAAAGTAATCAAAAATGACACATTTTTGACGTAAGTATTGGGAAAAAAAAATTGTATTTCTGCTCGTTAATATGTGCAGATTTTTCTGTTAATAAATTTTCAGTATCCTTTTGAGCACTGGTCCGGATGAATTTGAATCCATATGGGTTATGAGATACAAACAGATAAACTGCAAAAAAAATTGTATTTAAAATGATTAAGTATAGAAACATTAATAACGAAAACTTTTCATATAGTAAAATTAAATCGGTTTGATAATATTCTAAACTTCAGAAATTAATCTATAACATATACTTTTCCTATGTGTTCTGTGACACCTATAAAATTTTTGAGATTGATAGTTTTTCTTATCCAGACAGCCACGGCCTACTCACTTTTACCAAAATCGACACCCATAAAAACAAATTAAATCGATGACATTTATGGTCGAAATAAAAAACTGTTGATAATTTGTTGCACACTAAATATAATCAAAAAGTTACTTGACTTAGAAAAAATAGCATAAATGGTAATTTAAAATAAACATTTTATTTTGTTGCTATGTACAATTTTTGACATATTTACTTCACGCACTAGTGCGTAAAAAGTTTTACTTTACGCACTAGTGAAAAAAAGTTAAATTTCACGCCTTTCGTATCGTGCGTAAAGTACGTACTTTACGTACGGTAGTGGAAAAAGACATTTATTTTTATTGGAGGAATAGAAATAACTTGTCATCATCAGGCACTCACAAAACTTTTTTTCTACTCGACTATCATTCTTTCCGCTAAATCTAGAACCAACTCCACCTAGATATGGACTAGTTTCTAAATATTTCAATAATAGTTCCTTTACTTTTCGCGCCAATTAAAAATAGTTTTTCAAACCACGAAAAACTAATGAAATAACTCTAGAGCACTAGTGCGCTGAAATGGATTTTTTCTACAATCCTTTACGAAAAGACGTCATTTTGTAATAGAATACCTTCAGCGAAAACGTGATTTCCGTCGCAAGTGAGATACATTCTCATAACGTTAACTTTCGTTTCTAGTGACGAAAGTTAAATTTATATTTTCAATCATTTACCGCCCTCGTATATAATGTTTTGATGACTTTAAATTATTAATAAACGAAGAGAGGAATCATTTCTATAATTAGAATGTATTTTTTTACTTTTGTTTAATTAAAAAGCAAAATAGAATCGTAAAAATACCGTGGGATTTAAAAACAATTTATATCTAGTTGCCAAGTTTCATTAGTTTGACGTTCCTCGTTAATTTTTTAGACTTCTCAGTTTGCACTGAAATCATTGTTAGTTTTTTAAGTTATCATGATTTCTGATTCGGAAAGTGATTTAGATTTTCCAAGTACACCACCAGAAATAGCAAATCAAGCTGAGGATTTATTACCAGTAAAATCTAAAAAGAGATATGAAGAAATATTCGCAAAATTCATGGATTGGAGAGTTGATAATTACGTAAATTCATTTTCGGAAACTGGGCTGCTTGCGTATTTTGAATGGTTGTCAAAAAAATGTAAGTCATCGACGCTATGGTCTATGTATTTGATGATGAGAACCACTTTATCGATTAAAAATAATATCGATATCATTAAATATCCCAAGTTAAGTTCTTTTTTTAAACGAAAATCTGATGGTTTTAAAAGTCAAAAGCCTAAAAAAAATTCTTCCGATGAGATACACACTTTCTTAAAGAATGCACCCGACTCCAAATGATTAATGACTAATTTACTAAATTACTTCATCATTACGACGAATTCTTATTGATATTAATATTAAAGTTTGTAGGTAGCCTTAGTTTAAGATAAGATATATCTTAATTTTCCAGTAGACAACATAACATCGCATAGGAAGAGTCATACACTTAAATCTAGGTAAATATAAAAACATAGAAACACACAACAATTTCAAAATTTAGAATTTCAATTTTCAGATTAAATCAAAAAGCTGAAACCACAGGTTTGAAGTAAAAATTATCAACCTCAATTAAAATTGTCCTAAGAACATTCTAAAAGAAACATGATGACATCTCAGAATAAAAGCATATAAACAAAACATTACGGTTCTACGACATAAACTCTTCAACTCTATACAGACACTTTTCAAGTAGAAATTCTCGCAATTGTATTTTGAATATTTTAATACATTTACTTCCTTATTTTGGCAGTTTATTAAATACCCTGGGCGCCATAGAGGGAGGAGAGTTGAATGAAACGCTAAATTTATTAAAAGGTACGTGAAGGTAATTTTTTGTTCGGGTATCAAATTGATGTCTGACTTTATTGGTACTGAATAAAGTACCTCTATTCTCAAATGAGTAAACAGATAGTTCAGAAATAAATAATGAAGGAAGTGTTGAAACTGTATGGTACTTGAAGACATCCCTGCAACTTGTACGGCCCGATATACCAACGAGAGAACGCAAAACTCGCTTTTGGGCAATGAAAACATCGTGTGAGGATACAGATAAACCCCATAGGCATATACCATATCGCAATCTACTTTCAGCTTGTGCATAGTGGAGTGAAAGCAGCTGATTTATTTTCAACACTTTCTTAGTGGTTCTGAATTGATATGATAGTGAATTCATTTTTGATATCAGTGATTGACAGTGACTTTTCCAGTTTATACATGAATCAATTTGAAAACCTAAAAACGTTATAACGTTACTATTACTAGAGACATACTGCACATTTGACACAATTTTTGACGGTTATGAAACCTTATGGATTGTGTTTTTCCAACATTTAGAAACAGCTGATTTGCAGAATACAATTCGTGCAATCTGGAGAAAACTGTGTTGCATTTATATGTCAAGGCTAGATCGGTTTCATCTGATATGATCACAGATGTATCATCTGCATATAAAGTCAATGATGCCGGTACTGATAAAATACTCGAACCATTAATAAAAAGGATAAACAGTACTGGGCCCAAAACTGAGCCCTGAGGCACACCAAGATCAATGTCCTTCATTTCAGAATTTTTGTTGTTCACAGTGCATACTGTTTTCTATACCTCAAATAATCTGATATCCATTGCAGAGGTAGCCCTCTGATACCATATTTATCCAATTTTTCGAGTAATATAGAATGATTGACGCAGTCGAATGCCCTGCTAAGATCACAAAAGATTCCCAACAGGGCACTCGCCTGCCTCAATGAATTCGATTATTCTATCAGAGTATGAATGAACTGCGGTTGTGGTTGATCTCTTACTAAGAATCCATGTTGGCTTCTAAGAAAATATTGAATTTATGACAAAAAGGAAGAAGCCTGTTCAAGAACGCGTATTCAAAAACCTTTGAGAAACTTGATGGAACTGTTATTGGTCTATATTTTCTACTGAATGTTTGTCCTTCTTTTTGAATACTGGTGAAATTCTTTCAATTTTTAACATATTTGGAAAATTGCCAGTGAAAAATGATAGATTCACCAAATGTAAAAGTGGAGTGGATAGGATATGGAGTGTTTTTCTCAAGAGAAACGTGGGTACTTCATCGTGACCTGAAGAAAACTTATTTTTCAATTTTATTCGTAGTAGGTCATATAGCTCAGTCTGATCATACGGGGTAAGGAAAAAGGAGCCACATGATGTTGCGATCTTTTGAATGAAGAAATCTGAATCGGGACCTTTACAGTCGATTTGGTTGACGATGTTTCGGAATTGTTAAATGAGTTTGCTACAGTCGCTGGTTCCTTCACAAAAGAATCCCCCACTTTTATTTCAATTTCTTCTCGAACAATTTTTGTTTTATTTGATAGTTCAGCAACTATTTGCCATGCCGATTTTGTTGGGTTGTCAGATTTATTGATTTTATTTTGAAAACACTCTTTTTTGTTGTTGTAATCAAATTATCATGATTTTGTTTTTCTGTTCTATACATATCTGTTAACTCCGGAAACTTCATTTTCAACATATGCAGGTCTTTTAGATTTTGGCTGGACAATTTAACTTCATCATTTATCCATATGTTTTTCAGAGAATCGATTTTATGACACTTTTTAGGAAAATGGATGTCGAAATGAAATAAAAACATTCCAAAAAAGAACTCAACAGCTTGATCTACTTCATTTATGTCAGAAAGTCCTGTCCATTTCTCACTTTCGATATCAGTGACAAATTTTTGAATCGCGTCATTACTATATATACGTTTAGGTACAGCTATCCGGTTGGAATTTTCTATCGCTCCGATATAGAACAAAACTGATTTGTGATCAGAAATCGTATTATCCACAACACAACATGTTCCGTGGTTTATGAAATTACTAAATATTTGATCGAGAGTTGTGAGCGTGTTTTGCGTTACTCTCGTGCTCGTGAACTGTTCTCTCGCTTAAAAAAATGTTACTTTCGTCACTCGTAGAACAATATACTATTTCTACAATAATACCCTGTATTAATTGATCAGTGTAATGTGAGAACTCTCTGACAGACACTGAACTGGTATGATTAACATTGTAAAATCAGGACATTGAAAGCATCACCACAGTTTAAAGCAAAAACAAAATTTTCACTTCCCGTTTCTATTGAAGAGGACAAAATGAAATTAACTCTCGTAATTCCAATGACACTGTTGACAGAAACAACAGTATCCGATAGCATGGTGTTGGGTTAACGATTAAATAACCACTACACTCGAATTCCTATTGACAAGGGTAAACCCTTTTCGTTTCATACTTCCTTTGGCTCCATTATGAATGCCATATAAACGATTTGACGTCAAGAACTGCCATACAGGATGATCATACGGAAGGTTCTGCTGGAATATTTCAAAAACCGATACTGGTAGGAAATGACGGAAAATATTCCAAAACAGTCAAACATCGTCTGGATTCCGTCACAGACAGGTATCGTCAAACTTTTCAGCAGCTCAATTTTGATTTTTGTTCGGAGGATATTTCACGACAATGCGTTTATATCAGGGTATATGACCCCAAAAATTATTAAATTAAACAAAAACAAATAAAATGAAGTTTTTTTGGGTACGTTCGTAAACATGACGTCCTGTGAAATATTCTGCAACTGGATGGAAAAAATGTGCAGGTGAAAATTTGCCTATTCTCTTGAATAGTTGTTCAATTCTTCAATTCGGTGTCGACTGATAATCTGATCATCTATATGAGTTCTGGATCAACTTTGTCAAATGCTATGTAGCTGAGATTTATTTATTATTTTCATTATGGCTTCCGGGGTTTGGCCCTGGAATGGTTCAGATCATACCTTACAGACCGAAAACAAAAAATATCATCAGGTCCTAATAGCTCTGAGAAGAAAACAATGGTATGTGGAGTCCCCCAAGGGTCTGTCTTGGGTCCTATCCTCTTTTTGCTGCATGAAAACGATTCGGCTATACTGGATATATCTGGGAGGTTTAGACTGTTTGCAGATGGCACTCCTGTTTCTTGGCACAATGAAGATCGTGCTGCCTTGGTCCAATCCATTCCAATAAATAAAAAAAAACTCTACGATGAATCACAAAACCTTCGCGTGACAAGCTTTTTGAAACCGAATAATTCAACAAAAAATAATAAATCAGCGATTACTCAAACTTATTTTATACGTTTCAGAACACGACTTGAATGAAAGCTTGTCTTTAAAACGGTTTTTCTTATTAGTTATTTTATACAATTTAGTTCCTTCTTATAACGCGCTATATTTTTGACAACATTTCATGATTTGTCTTCAGCTACGTGATGTTATTCCTTTACAGCATTCACAAATAACGATGACATCGTTGCTTGGTACAATTTTTTTAAAATCTTATTTCGGTATTGTATTCGTTTTTTTCGCACAATGGTTGTTTGCAGAAAGTAGTACCTGTCGTTTTACTTCTGCCTGATTTCATTACTACACCTTGGGTGTAAGCACGAATACATTACTTTTAGGCCAGTCAAAATAGACCGTCAATTCACATTAATTACGAACATTTCTTTAGCATTGCCTTATGTTGAGGCATCCAGTAAAGACTAAATATAAAAATTTGCACACTCATCCGGTGACCGGAAATCACTCAAATTCGCGTTAAAAGTTCATTTGCAATATCTCCTTGGACAAAATTGCGAACATTGTAGAAATTGCAGGTATATTCCCTAACTTCTTTTCTACATCCCTTGTAAAATTTGCACACGCAATTTTCAACCGGAAATACGAAAAACCCTTGATTACGTTGTAATTAGCGCTAATTCTGGTTACAAAATTGCAAATTTGTGGTAAAATCATGGTTTCGTCACCCATAAAATGCTTTAAATTTGCAAACTTGTCATGGGTACGGAACATCAAAAAATTATGGATAACGCTAAAAACAGTCTCAGGGGCAAAGTTTTAGGGGTCACGAAATTGCAAACAATGTTCTCGTGCTTTGCAAACTTTGGTGGCATATTTTAAGTCGCCAATTGAGTTTGCACGTTTTTCAGTATCCCGGAAGATAGCGGAAATGTACATTATTGTTAGAAGCAATTTTCGCAAATGCCACAAAATTCCGAACTTTGTGTAATTTTTTCTTGAAGTTCTTATATGGCAGACAAGTCTACGTATAAATTTGCAATCCTATAAAACGTCGGGAAAGACGGGCAATAGAATATTTCTCTAGGAAAAACTATGCATACATAATATTTTATCACTATATTTCAACTTCAAGCACATATGAAGCAAATTTGTGAGTTTGTGATCTCGCCTATTATTTGTTTTTCAGAGAATTATGGAATAAATCTCGTAAAATGTAAAAGAATTCGAAGTACACTCTATTGTTTTAATGTAAACTCTATTGTTTTATTGAAAATTATCAAGTAAAACTATGTGTTGGAACTATACAGTCTTATCATCTGATATAACCTTTTCGGTGGAATCGTCTAATTTCACTATCGGGTATCATGAAAATGACGATATAACTTGACAATTCGCTTAAAAGGACGAAAAAATTACCGGCTTCGGTAATTTGGTCCTTGAATAATTATCCTCTGATAATAAAAGCCGATTCCACCAGATCGGGTTCAATTATTGAGCGAAAATTGCAAAAAGATTAACATTTCGCGAAAATCGCCTTAATTGATAATATTCCATTGCCTGCTTTGCCGACGTTTTATGGGTTTGCAAATTCATACGTCAACTTGTTCGCCTCTCCAGAACTTTGAGAAAAAAATGCACAAAGTTTGGAATTTTGTGTCATCCGCGGAAATCGACTCAATTGACAATATTCCATTGCACTGCTTTCTCGACGGTTTATAGGGTTGCAAATTTATAGGTAGACTTGTTTGCCATTCCAAAAGTTGGAGAAAAATTGGCACAAAGTTTGGAATTTTGTGTCATCCGCGAAAATCGTCTCAATTGATAATATTCTATTGCCCTGTTTTCCCGACGTTTTATAGGGTTGCAAATTTATAGATAGACTTGATTGCAATTTCAGAACTTTGAGGAAAAATTGCACAAAGTTTGTAATTTTGTGTCATCCGCGAAAATCGACTTATTTGATAATATTCTATTGCCCTGTTTTCCCGACGTTTTATAGGGTTGCAAATTTATACGTTGACACTTGTTTGCCATAGCAGAACTTCAAGAAGAAAATGCATTTGCGAAAATTGCTTCTAACAATAATGTTCATTTCTGCCATCTTCCTCGATACTGAAAAAGGTACAAACACAATTGGCGACTTAAAATTATGCCTCCAAAGTTTGCTAAGCACGAAAATATTGTTTGCCCCTGAGTTTTACAAGAGATGTAGAAAAGAAGTTAGGCAATATACCTGCATTTGCCCAATGTTTGCAATTTTGTCCAAGGAGATATGGCAAATTAACGTTTTATGCGAATTTGAGTAATTTCCGGTCACCGGATGAGTGTGCAAATTTGTATATTTAGTCTTTACTGGATGCCTCAATATCCGGCAGTGTTAAAGAAATGTTTGTAATTATTGTGAATTGGCGGTATATTTTGACTGGCGTATTTGATGAAATTCGAGATATTGACGCGATACTTGATACGTGATACTGTAACGAAGTTACTATTTTCCCGCTATATTATCAGCAAAAAGCTCCCTGTAAGGAATTAAAATCTTCTTGACAGTAATAATAGGTCTAGAAATACCATTCGTGTTCGTGATAAATCCGTGGATTACATCTATCCTAATAAACAGACTGAACGCCTTCCGGAAATCACGCGAATAACGCGGCGTAGCTAAAATAGCACGCACGAGTATAACCTGCGCCGGCTATCGACTCTCGAGAAAACATTTTCATCAAACAAGCTGGGCATGTCCAAACGCCGACGAGAGAATTCAGTCATCCGATAGAAGCCCCAGCCAGCAGTCCAGTCGAGCCAAAAGCACACGCTACCGAGCTGACGTCACATCACGAAGATTCCCACTTAAGAGAATTCCACAAGCAGTGAGCGGAACACATTCAGTCATCCGATAGAAGCCACCAAGTACAGTTGAGTCGAGACAGAGACGCACGCACCGAGCTGACGTCACAGCACGAAGGATTTTACGAGCTGGATAATTATTCTGTGAAAGTATAATTTGTATCGCAATCGACAGAGTCCACAAAACGGCTTGCGCATATAAGTTGGTCGAGAGGTATTCGGAAAAGAAGGGGAAGCCGGCTGTAGGTCCGTTTCGACATATTTCAAAGTTTTAGTGGCTTGCCGAGCCTAGTAGAAGCAGTCACGCGTCCGACCAGTATCCAGAGTGTGAGCCAAAGACCGAAGCAGTCCACGACCGTCCCGGGCCTTGCCGAAGCAGTGAGATCGGAGTTTGGGTAAATATGTTGTATCAGGTAAGAGACATCAGGAAATGTTTGTAAGTACCACAGATGCAATGTGCGTATGATCGTAAGAGGTACATATTCATTTCAATGCTGTGCTGGTAATTTCCGCATACGAGTCCGTACGATACCCCGCCCCCACCGCAAGAGCTTTTGGTTGCTAAGTTTACCCCGCTTGCTTGAAAACACCCTCCCCGTTTTCTCTGTATATAGTGCTTGCCATGTGTTTATTTGTTGTGATAACTTGAGGCCGCCGTCAGCCGCCCTTCCTGTATTTCTTTATTTTTAATATACCTGTTTATCCTGTTTTTAGTATTCTTTCATTTACAATCTTGAGTAGAATTTAAAAATCTAGTGCGCAGTCGCCACCCAGGTCCGAAACCCAGTTAAAGGCAATTAAAGCCTGCCTTGCTGGCCCTGTTACAGTGTCACGACTATATTGACCCCTGGAGTGTCTTTCTTCACTGAGACTGCCCGGAGCAAAAGTGGCCTTTTCCACTATGAACAAAAAAGGTGGCGCCCGAGGAAAACCGAGAATAGTGAAAAGCGCCAAAGTTTGATAATAGGGGGAGTGTGCTGTTTGTTACTATGAACAATAGTCGAATCAATAAAATAACTCTTAACTTGAAAATCATTTATTGAATACTCCCCGATACAGGCCGGTACGCTCGATATCGACCGCTACATAAAAACAAGGTTTTTTATGTTGGGCACTCTCACAAGTGTGTGTATACAGAGTGGATATAAATAAATGCTAATATATAACATATATATAATATAATATATAAACCCCTTTACAATACTCTATGTATGTGTTTACGGTTTGGCAATCTCACACTATATTTTCAGTGGCCCTAGTACACTACCTTGGAGTACGCACTAATTTATTGATCTGTTTGATAAAGCCGGGCTGATTTGTGGTCTGAAAGTGATTCCGACCCGCATAATCCCTCCAAACACCCCACTGCTTGGTACACAATCTTTCGCTCTCTATTCGAATTGAGCGCTTCGTGAATTTAACACAGCCACCTGCTTCTCCTGCTGCATTATTTGTTCAGTCTCGATTAATGTGTGTTTGCGGATGTATAGGTAGGGGCATAATGTTCCGTAACATATTTTACGAGGTAGTAAATGTTGGGACGGTATGGATTCGTTTTATTTTTATGACTATTTTACGATAGACTGTGCAGCATGTGCGCGTTATTTTGTTATCCGGTCGAATTGCACCTAGACGATTCCATTAACGGGAATTTTATCTCATTTCCACGTGAGTTGGAAGCAACCGAAGTGAAGCACCTGATGAGCCGCGGTCTAAATTTTCAATACGGTCATCGGAAAATCTACAGATGTGTGGCAGTAATATTTATTGTTGTTGATCGATCTATTTGACTCGTTACTGATTTGAATATAAACATTTTTTGGTTGCGTCATTTATAAAATTTTACATTTTCAATTTGATGACATAATTTTTTTGAAAATAATTCAAATTCAAATTTTTTATTAAAATTATTTTTTGAAAATATTTTTTTTTAATCTGGCCCAGCTCCCGCCGTTGGGATTTTATGATATCATTTTTGAAAGTTTACTTTTTCATTTTTTTTAACTAATTCAAATGCAAATTGTTTTTTGAAAATCTGGGTAGGACCCGCGGGTTTCATATTACTTGAATGTTTCACAATAATATTAGATATCTCCGTGAGAAACAACCATGAGATAGGTATATAATAACTGCAAGGCATCCGCTATGTTATAGTATACCGGGTGATTCTCCAAGGTGGCTCGCCCCTATAACTTTTTTATCATTGAAGATAGAAAAACGAAATTTGGGAGTTGTCTATTATAGTTCAATTTAAATTTTTTGACATATTTACTTGCTTTGCCCATTGGACTAGGGCACGCCCCAAACTTCGAAAAGCTAACTGATATTTTGACTAAAATCAAAGTTCTTATCTCTCGCAGATCACTATTCTCTCACAGTCTGGATAACCCAATTGAAAATAAATGTGCCATGAAAGCTTCAAAGGCATGATTATGGTGCAATTGTTGAAACCCGCGCATGAAGCACTTCAGGCAATATCTTGGTGGAAAGATAAAGATTCCACTTCAGGTGCGTTTGTTTTGCTAAGTGCTCTGGCCCAGTCACAGTTCATCATTTCATTGTTCTCAGCAGAGAAGCTTCTCGGATAAGTCCTCCTTAAGCTAAAATCATTCAACTTGATAACTCAGATCTTGCATTTGCGATGGATAAAGCCGGAGAAACAATATCCACTATCAAATACGTGCGAGAAAATGCTGAAACGCAGTTCAAAAATGTTTTCGATGAAGCCAAACAGATCGCTGATATGTTTTACATTGAAATCAAAATCCCAAGATTGGCCTCAAAGCAAACAAATCGAGCTAACGTACCCGCTGAAAGTGCTATGGATTATTATCGAAAATCAGTTTTTTTTTTTTTATTTCAACAAAAATGACCCCGCATCAACTGCTAAGAGTTATTAGCAGGGAGAAACAAACACAGGTTGATTAGAAATCAGATTTTACAATATATATTGATGTCTTTTAGAAACTTCAGCACTTTCTGTAGATCGTTGTTGAGGATAGAGTTGATGTTGACTCCTAGGTTGTTTGAACTTCTTTCTCCGTTGTATAATGGGCATTCTACCAGGATGTGTTTAACTGTGATTTGTGTGGCACAGTTGTGACAGATGGGGCATGGATCCTTATTCATTATATGTTGGTGGGTTAGGAGCGTATGCCCTAACCGGAGACGGTTAATAACGACTTGGTCTCTCCTTCTCGTGGGTAATGATAACTTTTTGTTGACTATTGGTTTCTCGGAGTTTGGATGTTGCATGAGTCCAAGTGGATTGCCAGATGCTGAGTATGAAGTTTTGGATCGAGTGTTTGTGATCCGAGGACGGGAGCTCATTTTGAAGAATTGTATTCCCTTCAGATGCTGTTTTATAGGCTAGGGCATCAGCTTCTTCGTTACCCTTGATCCCTACGTGAGAGGGTACCCTGAGATATTTTTTGCTTCGATTTGTAGTTGGTAAAGTTCTTCTTTGATTGATATGAGATTTGGATGATACGGATATAACTGTTTCAATCCGTGAATTGCACTTAGAGAGTCTGTAATGATAATGAAGTTTTTTCTGGGGTCTTCTCTACACATTCTGAGTGATGCCATTATGGCTGTCGTTTCACCTGTAAAGATGCTGCATTTTTGAGGTAGACGTATGGAGAATTTACTGTCGCCGCATATGTAAGCTGCTGCATGTCCTTGTGTGGTCTTGGATGCGTCAGTGAATATTTGATGGAAATTAGGGTATTTGGAGATGGATTCTTGGAAAGCACTTTTTATGATGTAAGGGTTTGGAAAATCAGTTTTCATACCATGGGTTGATTCATTTTCATCTGGTTTAGAAGATCGATTCGCCAAACATAAGTCAATTCTTAAAAAATTCATGGTATTACTACCAACAGAAAATTTTCCATCTGTATAAAAAAATTAGGACTTTTTGGGCCTTGCTGAGTTTTATAGTCATGATATCCAGGATTTCAGAAGGAGTATTTTGGAGGCAGAACTGTGTCTGTGGTACCAAAAATTCAGCAAAACAAGTCATCTACAAAGACCAAAAAATGCACTTGATGCATTGAATCTATGTAATCCAGATATATATATCCCAATGTTTTCATAATACTTGAAATATTCGCGACTCTGTCGATATCGACTAGTTCACCGGAAAGGTCATTCTCGACATTACGTCGACTGAAGTCCTATTTGAGAAATACAACCAGTGAAAATAGGCTAAATGGACTGGCACATTTGAATATTCATAGGGAAATCCACGTTGACCCGAAGGATGTGATGGCAGTTCTAAAAGATAATGGACCGAGAAGGCTTGATTTTCTTTTATGAATATTGAAATATATTTTTATATTTGACTCATTTTTACTCATCTCTCGTCCATCATCCTTCCTGTCATTAAAATGCGTTTTCCATTGTTGAAAAAAAATCCATCGTCAAGACACTTCAAGTTTGCTATTGTTATAGCATTCTATCGTAATTCTAAAGTTCCCATGACCTTGACCTTAAAAAAACGCCTGCGGTGCTAATTTTCGCATGCAGGCAGCTATGTGTGCCCCCCCCCCATAAGATCATTCTGGGTGCGCCCCTGGCTTTGTCGTGCTTCCGGTTTGACGGGAAATGACCCCAACTTTCGATTTTTAAATGGGACATCCTATTAATTTTTGCTTATTTCGATCGAGAATGACATTCTTAATTCAACAACACCTCACTTGTCAATATTTGACAAATAAAGTCATTTTTATTCCAAGTTTTATTTTTCGATCTAGCATGCCACGGATCGTGTACATCGCTTCATTCTTGATGGGAAACATGGGAAAAATATGACTTTGAGGCTTATGACTTCACAGTCGTTTAAAGAATTATTTAAAAGTCGCAAATTAGTCCATTATGGTTCTAGATTTTCAAAATAACCTCCTCCTTGATCACGGCAAAGTTCAACTTTTTCAATTGTTGCGCGCACCACATTGATTAGCTGTTCCGCAGTGATGTTCTGGAATGCCACCCTTACTTTATACTCCAGTTCTTCACGAGTAGTTGTTGCTGTGTATACACATGATTTTTAATTGTTCCCCAGAGAAAAAAATCTTGCGGAGTAAGATCTGGTGATCTAGAATATGAAAAAGAAATAATACATTATGAAAAAATATGACAACTTAAGAATGTACCTCGCATGCCATTGAATAGGTCCATAAGTTCGTTATCTTACGACTTGAGAATTGTGAGGTGGCGCTCCATCTTGTTGAAAATAGATATCAACTTGATTAGCCAGTGGCAAATCTTCAATGAAATCATTAATTTGATTTCTAAGGATCTGTAGATATCTTTCCGAAGTAAGTTGTCCGTCGAATATTATTGGCCCCAAAAGTTTTCCTCCGATAATACCCATCCAGTAATTGAAACCAAATCGCTCTTGAAAATTTCCTTCTTGCATCAGATGTCAATTTATTTGAGACCAGTACCTTTTATTATTCGATTGAACAGACTCAAGTTGGTGAAATAAATTAATTTCAATAAGGAAAATGGAAAACGTACATCTTCTCTGGATTTAGTCAAAAACCAGTTGCAATAAGTTAATCGTCGGGTATGGTCGTTATCGTTAAGATGTTGGTGTAGTTGGTACTTGAATGATCGATAATTATATTTGTGAAGAATTCTCCAAACGGACGAATAACTTATATCACACGAGAAACAATTTGGCGAATTGACGCCGGACAATTCACTTCAACATAGGCCAACACGTCTACTTCTTTTTCTTCACTGACGATGAAGTTATTGGCAGTTTCTACTAGTTCATTTCGCATTTTCCTTTCCAGTTTTGGAAAACAATGCCGAGTGGGATGGCGACGATTAGGGAATCTCTGAGCATTAATTCGAACTGCATCAGCTGCATCTTTTTTTCTAGTTTCTAGTATAATTTTCCATATCAAATTATAAACTACGCAACAAATAAATTTTTAAAAGTGACAGCATATTCATTAGCCTATTTGTTCAGGTAGTCCTAGCAACAGCTTCAATTGTTCGTCACGGATAACTAGAATAACAGGACTTAGTGCATAAGTATACCGAATGCGTATTATTTGTTATTAGGTATGATCGCTTCTTGCAATTATTCAGAAAAATAGTTAAAATAAAGTGAGAGTGTGTGGTATCAAATTATTCGTAAGAAAATATTATTTCACAAAAAGCCGACGAGCCACCCCTTTTCCATTTGAAAAAATCAAGTTAACTGGAAAAATTCATATCATCAGTATGAAGCGATTTACACGATCCATGGCATTCTGGATCGAAAAATAAAAATTGGAATAAAAATGACTTTGTTTGTCAAATATTGACGAGTGAGAAGTTGTTGGATTTAGAATGTCATTCTCGATCGAAATAAGTAAAAATATATAGGATGTCCCATTTAAAAATCGAAAGGGGGTTTTCAAACCGGAAGTACGGCAAAGCAAGTGAATATGTCAAATAATATAAATTGAACTATGATACACAACCCCCAAATTTCGTTTTTCTATCTTCAATAATAAAAGTTATAGGTTGAAGAATCCCCGTATAAGTAGGCTTTTTTGACACATCAATACTATGAAATTTTTTGCCGTGCGGCAAAAAAGTTGAATCAGGTGATTTTATTAAAATAAACTGAGCAGGTGAATTATGAACAACTTTTTTATTTATTTATTTATATTTATATATCGAGCTAGCAAAGGGATAATGTTTTTGGGATGCGCGTGAAGATAATCTTCGTTGATTATCTTCAGAAAGAAAAACAATCAACGTCGATTACATATTATGCGAACTTATTGCAGCACATGATTGATGAAATCAAGAAATAGCTGAAATATAAAAACCCGACTGCGTTAAAAGTGAACTTTAAAAAAGATGAAAACAAGATAACCAGAAAATATTGTCAGAAAATTTATATTTTAAGAGGTTAACTATTAAACTTAATACTGTAAACAATCTCACGTAGTCGGAGGCAATAATATATCTTCGTTAAATTAAAGAGAATGCTTCCGTCTGCCTGAGATCGTTTACAGTATTAAGTTCAATAGCTAACCTCTTGAAACATAATTTTCTAACAATATTTTCTGGTCATCTTGTTTCAATCTTTTTTAAAGTTCACTTTCTACGCAGTCGGATGTTTTTTTTTCACTTTTCAGTTGGGATTGTAAGAAGGCAATAATCTAAAGTCATTAAGCCGTTCATTATAGCCGAGTTTGACTGTACTCAATTAAGTCTCTATTAAAATATTTATGTGATAGTGTATTAAAAATGTAACGAAAACGAAATAGTAACTGAAACCAAAATAAACCAACTAACGAGCAAATTAACCAATTACTGATGTATCAAGCTATACGCTGTCATAACATTTCATAATATGGCGTTTGGTTGTCGCCATATTGAATTTTGTCAAAATATGTGTCTGAAACATTTCCGAAACAACTAATTTTTCATTTGAAATGTTTCTTCTTTTCACTCAGATACATTTGTGAAACATACCAGACACCAGAAATGACCTACGTATGAAACGTTTCACTGAAACGTTTCAATAAAAATGTTCCTGGAAATATTTTAACCGTGTTTGAATACCTTCAGATTTATTTCACAGGCAATGTTTCAGAAGGAACACATATAAAACATAAAATAACTGCTCAAGAATTCATTTTGAAATATTTCACGTGCAATGTTCCAAGAAAAACACATAAGGAACATATTATATAACTGTATAGTATGTTAGTAAACATTCATGAAACATTTCACATAATTCATGAAAAGTAGGTAGGTTAAGCCAGGATTTACATAGATGATTTTAATGTAATAGTTGGTCTTTGAAATAGATATTGGCTTTTCCTGTTTGTTACAATAACACTTACTGATAACTATACTATTTGGGGGTTTCAATGTTTTCAGAATTCATTTTTGCATCAGAGATAATTATGTTAATTGACATTGTTCCTGAAAATGAATAAAACAAGGTCTAAACAAATTATTTTTATTCTAGCCACTAATATATATATATATATTGTTATGTTATGGAAGACCAGAAATTTATTTTAAAATGAAAAAAGAAATAATTTCAATAAAAAACCCACAAAAATAATCATTACTTACTAGTTAGTAGTTTAAGAGATATTGTTTTTACCTCTGTATGATATTGATAGATAAAAAATATACAAATACTATAATGCAATCATTTTCATACATTGTCAAGATCATTACAACCTATAATTGTTCAAAAGATAACAAAAAAGTCTAGATTCACAAAATCATCCTGAATAAAATCAACAAAATTATAAGCTTGAAACATACAGTATATGAAATTGTACCTAACTAAAAATAGCCAATGGGAGAACAACAAACTTCTTGATGACAATAGCCAATCAGGGAACAGTATGGTGAGATGTAAGATTTGAAATTGAGAGAAAATAAGAACGGAAAAGTGTCAGAGACAATTATCAATAAATATTGTACATAGTTTGTAAGAAAAGAAAAATATTTTAGTTTATAAGTTTTGACAAATAACCTCGAAGAGTGATAATGTGACAACAAAGTGCGCGAATTTGAAAATTCAAATGATATGAAAAAAGGAGAAATGGTATCCAGGAGACAGAAAACAAAGCCACGAGGAGATTGAATTTTTTTTAAAAAAGAACGCCACGTTTGGTTTTGAGGAAAAGAAAAATTCAATAACTTCATCAATATAAGCAAAAAAACAACATTACCTTTTATATTCTCGATATAAAAATATTCCAAAGCTGATTTCTGGATTTGTATGGTTCCTTTCTGGTTTCGGAAACCCTGAGAGCAGTGGATTGAAGGGGGATTCAAATCCTTGGTGTGTATTGAAACAGCGACAGTTCCAGCGTCAGGTATAAACTTTCCTAGTGCACATCACGAAGTGAATAACCTCACTAATAACTCATATCACATCAGAAGAACTTTGATTTGATTGATTGATTGATTTGATTTTGAACTATTAAAGAAATGTTCAATCTTCAAGGTAAAAGTGAGGTTGTGTATACTTATCCTTGACCGTTTCTCATGATTGTCCATGAAAATTTGTAGAATGACCATAGAATAAGTTATCTATCGTAGGCCAGGTTAATTTAAGTTTTCTTGAATAAAGGAAGTAATTGCTTTTTGATACTTTGTCGTTTTGTTTGCCACAATTATCAGCAATCGTATTTATAAACATTGAATAGATTGAGATTTGACATCAAGCAGTGGCTCAATTGCCTGAACCGGCTATCTGAGACAAGAGGCGTACCAACTGAGTTTAGCTGTGGTAAGGAAAGTGATAACAATTGGCAGCAACGTGACGAGAGAACAGTGATATTAGCTAGCAATTATTATTACATCACAGTATATCATACTGGGTGAAAATAATTATCTATCAATATTTCATAACAAAAAGCTAAATTCACTACAATTATTGTTTTTACAATTATTATTACATTACAATATATATATATATATATATATATATATATATGTATATAGCGTATACTTATACAAAATATACTTAACATTATAGGGCTGGAGGTGGATTGTTATCTACAGTTTCCCTTTTGAACCTTAGAGTTGCCAATCGAAACCAGGTTTTTCGAATTCCGTGTCAGACATACTAGGAAATCCCTATCTGCAGCATCTGAAAAAATATTTCAAGTGAACACCATTTCGAATTAATTAATATAAATATTATTTTTGCAAAAAAACTATATCTCTTGACATCGAAAAAAGGCAACATTAAAATGAATACTTCCATCTGATTATTCGGAAGCTTCCATATTTTGTATTTATTGAAGAACCATGCACCTTTCAGAGTTGATATACCTAACTATCAAATTATGAATTATTTTTTCATAACACAAACACTTTCTGGATAGTTTGTTGGAAAACATTCTCATTAGGCATCTTCTGATCAGGTCATTGGAGAAAATACAGTCTTATAATTTTCCTCATATGTCTCTTTGTTTTGAAAATTATTTCCCTATCCATATTTATTGTAATAATAACCAGTACATACATAAAGCTGAAAAGCAATGTTTTAATTAATACATAAAAAATTATTTGAAATGTCAGCGTTGCAGTCCTTCTGATTTGTCTGTTTTCCATTGAATTCAGCATTTTCTATGAAACAATGTTGAAGACAATTAGCAAATCAACAATTCACCAATGAAAATGATTAATTTGTTGAAAATATAAACAGGATGTTCATAAAATCAGATGTGGAATCATCTGCGACTGAAAGATTCAATTGAGAATGTTTTCCTTTTCGAAAATGATTATTTCATGAATTGAGGATTCCATCGTTTAGTTCCGATAGACAAGATCTGTTTTCGAAAGTTATTATGTTTGAACCAGACAGATGAGAAAAACTCTTAAAGAAACAACCAAAATAGTAAAGAACTTCCAAAATGAGTTGCCTAAAATAAACAGTTTTACGTACCTGACATTGGCGATTCATTGTAATTGTAATTATGACACATTTAACTCTCCCTTGAAAAAGCGTATATCCGTCGACGATGGCAAAGAAATATTTGAAGATGATCCACAGCATAACAACAAATACCAAATATCAGTGTGATGTGATCTGTGATCATCATTATGGATGGTCGCCCGCAAAACATCAGCGCATGCGCGTTTAATGAGTAAATTGCATTTATCATTCATAACTTGAAGGTTATGTTGGTAGGTTTTATCTGTACATTTGAAACATTTTCTTGTGAATTTGAAATGTTAGACGTTTATGATATATTTCTGAAACGTGCGTTCAGAATGTTTCAAATGATTCGATTTAAGTCGTCATATTGACTTTTGATTATTACTGTCATGTCTTTATTCAGTGTAGCCAATCTCAGAGATCATGTTCCTTCTTATCAATATGAAATTGTAGCTTCAACTGAGACATGACTGGAACCAGAGGTTTCAAATACCTCAGTGGATATTAGGGGTTATTGGTGATAATGGATCGATATAGTCAGAGAAAAGTGTAACGAGCTAAAAGTAGACGATGTAGGGAATTAAAGAATATTTTTACCCAAATTACACAATGAAAACAAAATAATTTGAATTCCAAAAATAAAAATCACTGATAAGCGTGTCAGTGCTGTTAGTTACCTGTGAATAATGATTTGGATCATATCCATTCGGATCCAAGGGTGTATGGAGTATAAAAATAAAGTGTATTATCGAGAGAAGACAACACAAGAGAACGCCCTCTCTTGTCGTGAAAAACGGGTTTCTTGTCTTCTCTCGATGAACAATTTCTTTTGATTGAATCGAGACAAATATCAATCATATCAATATCATCTGTGTAATATAGAGGAAAGTGACCAAATATGGAATAGTATCCATAATATGGAATACCCCCATTTTTCTCAAATGCAAACTCACACACGCAATAAACAGTGATTTTCTGTCTCTTTCTACTCCCATTTACGCGTACAAGTTGTAGCATGTCAGTCGAGCCAGCCCTTTCGTCGTAGTGACAGTGTTTTGTTTTATCGCTGCCGCATAACTTTCTAAGGTACGTAAAAAATAATTATTTTTCGTACAGAAAGTGCACACAGTATTGTTTTTATAACTTTTAGAGACCCTTTAGATGTTCTTCAGTATGTTTTAGCGGTATTAGATAGTATTACTTTCTAAAATATGAATATGTGAATATCAGTTTGAAATAGTTGGAAAATCCAAATATGGACGGATCACAGTGTCCAATTATGGACTATTCCATAATTGGACACTGTGACGCATCAGCTGACTTAATGACTTTGTTAATTATATTTTTTTTCGGATTTTATCAGAATGGCGGGCGTCAATTGGAAAACGAAGCGAAAAGAATGCAGAGCATATGGCAGAAGCTATAAAATTAGTACGAGAAAAAAAATGGGTTATTTGAAAGCTGCAAAACACTTCGATGTGCCAAGATCTACCTTGTTTCGTTTATGTCAGAAAAACGAATTTTCTCCAGAAGAAGCCGCAGCTACTACACTCGGAAGGAAAACTGTCTTAGGGACAACCCTTGAAAATCTTTTGGTAGACTACATTTTGACGATGGAGAGCAAATTTCATGGCTTGACGAGAAATGATGTTCGAAGAATGGCGTACATGTTAGCAAGTCGTAATCAGTTGAAAAATCCATTTGGTGCGACTGGCATGGCTGGAAAAAAATGGCTTAAATTATTTCTGAAACGCCATAAGGACAAGCTATCACTGAGAAGACCAACTGGCACGTCTTTTGCTAGAGCCTTTGGATTTAGCAAAGAAAAAGTAGACTCATTCTTTGATCTCCTCGAAGACGTCTATGCTCAAGGAAACTATGGTCCAAGTCGCATATACAACGTGGATGAATCAGGGCTTACCGTAGTACAGAGCAAGATACCCCAAGTGATTGGACATAAAGGAAAACGGCAGATAGCTTCTCTCACCTCAGCGGAAAGGGGTTCATTAACTATCTCGCAGTGATTTAGGATTAGTGTCTCCGTATGACATCAGTCCCGTACCAAACAAGAAAAGGAAACCTTCTAATAGAGGAAGAAAAGCATCTGTTGCAGCAGTCATCACGTCGTCACCGTATAAGAATGACCTTATAGACAAAAACAGGAAAAAAGAAGAAAAAGAAAATGAATTAGCAAAAAACAAGAATAAAAAACAGAATGAGAAGAAATCAAAAGGAAAAAAACCAAAAGAAAAGACTAAGCCTATGTCTGATTCAGATGATGAGGAGGTGATGCTGTTTGATACAGACAGCGAACCCGATGCCTTGATAGGATGTACAGCTCCAGACTCTGAAGATTCGGAGTGTATTTTCTGTGGGGAAACATGGATCAAGTGCCTCATGTGTGGGCTCTGGGCACATAATGATTGCGCTGGGCCAGAGTTTGATACCTGGATTTGCGATTTTTGTAAATAATTTGTGTTCATTTCTTTATTATACCAAAGTTTTCAAAGAGTCTCTTATAAGTTAAGGTTAATTTTTCATAGTGATTATAGTATTCCATATTTGGGGTACCTATTCCATATATAGGTACCTTTATCGTTATTTAGTTTTTGAAAATTTTTCTTACCTCAAACTGAACAAAATAATCTAAAATTGTTACAAACTTAAGTGCAAATATATGATTGTTAATAATTACCACAAAAAGTATTTTATTTATAAAATTTGTGGAAGTTATGCCTGAAAATCAAAACGGTATTCCATATTTGGTCACTCTCCTCTAATAATATGAGTCAATCAGTGTTCTTGAATTGTGAGTTATTCGTGTAGGTTGCGACACAATTTGCTATATTCATCTGCCTAAAAATGTTGTCAACATGTGAGTACATGGATGATTCTCATTCAGTAAATCCATATTTTGGTCATTACCGAAAGAAAACATATCAAATTCTGTGAGAAAATGAGTGAGTGGGTTTTCAAGAAATCCAATGAATACACGTTTGAGCCATTTTTTGTCGGAATTGTTTCCCCTACAGTTTTCAGTTATTTTATGTCCGAATTCCTTCCACTTCATTTTCCTACATAAAATAATGTGTAGAAATTACAAACTTTCCTGCTAATTCAACCGAACCCCACGAGCACTATATTTCACCCATCCCTGGTAAATCCGAGATGCCAATAAAATTGAACTACGACTATCCCGGCTTCACGAATGGAAGGACGCTTTAAAAATTTGGCTCTCGAGATTCCAGCAATTTAGAATAAAACCCCGTTCAGATAGACTGAATCTCTGACAGGAGATAAGCGTTGAAAATATTTGGAATCCAAAATCTCCTTTTCTTTTGATAGGTTGAGATCGGTCGGGATTTATGTGTGGGGCTACAGAGGGCGGTTTAAATATGTTGGGAGCAATCATGGGGGTACATGTTAGATGAGGTCTATCAAATTCAGACTGCGGTTTTATGATTAGACGTCAAGGGATGGTGCTTATTTTCGTTTGATGATTAGTCTGCTTTTGTGACGGTATGTTGTCAGTTTTTTGATGGAGGAGATGTTTTCCACAAAAGTTTCAGGGGTTCATGAGAGCTACATTTTGGTATAATTTCCAAATATACAGGATGTTTCGTGTAGGTGTTAGAGACCAAAATATTATCTCACATATTCAGTTTAACGATGATTTTTGATATAATTTCATCCCACTAAAGGTGGAGAAATGTACTCTTTTTATAAGTAATTGAATTTTAGATTCTACATCATGTAACTATGTATATTACGATAAAGAAAGCAAATTAGAAACATTAAAAAAATAGTTATTATGATCATAAACTCTCATTTTCTAAACTTTTCATTATACTGAAGATGGTAGAAATGTATATTAGTAAATAATTCACATTATCTATAATTAATTGATGCCCAAATTATCGCGTTAAATAAAATACAAAACTACTAACTTTAGTTACGAAAAACAGTTACAAAATTGGTTGCTGGTTATTCTTCTTTTATTTTTTAACAATTTTGTACTACTAAAGGTGGTAGAAATATATTTTTTTCTGATTCAATTTATAACTTTCGCATAGCACAGGCGAGTATTATGTTTGGACATGATAGGAGGCCATGCTTGCCGCTGTAGTCAAGAAAAATTAACAAATGATTATTTGATGTGTCAAAAAGTTTTTGAAACAGCTATTTGTATTTAATAAATTGATTGTAATAATTTTCTGATAATGGAAAGTTTTGAAAAGTATAACTTATGTAATTGTAAGGAATTGTGCCATGTCCAAGTACGCCATTCCAGTTTAATATACTTAACTGCGCTAATTGAAAACTGCGACCAACATCTGTCGAATTCAACAACATTCGGAGGAGTCTACTACAAATGTCGACCTAATAATAATAATATTCCCAGAAAAAGAATGAATAAAATTGTTTCAAAATATCACATACAGTGCTTCTCAAAAGTTCCCTCCCCCCCTCTTATTTTTGGAACGATTATACATAAACAAGTGAAATTTGGAAACTGAATATTAAAGGTTGTAAACTTCCCTACTAGTGATGATAGATGACGAAATCGTCAAAGATGACGTCACACGGCCATTGTGACCAATAATTTTAAATGGAACCCTACGGCAAGCGACACCTCTTTCAAAAGGTATCGAAAAAACCTATTCAATGATACCAATTTTGTTTGTGTTTATGGCAGTTTTGGCAACTCGCTTTTAAAAAACGCAAAGCTGTGATGAATTAAATCAGTTAATACTAAAATTTCAAATTCAAGTTCCGCCTCTGGATAGTTGTCAACTAAGCTGACGTTTTTGTTAATCTCCCTAATTCGACGTTTTTGTAATTGTCCAAGTTTTTGTACATTTAATAATTTGTGTATTTTTGATCGAACGTTTAACTGTTTTAGCAGCTTTTGGTACTTTTAATATTTTTGTACATTTTAATAATTTGTTAAACTGTTGTGAGCCAAACGTTTAAGTGCTTCAAGAAGCGAAATGGTACGTGCTTTAGGTGATAAAGTAGCAGCGATCCTAATTCTTGGTGAAACTGGACAAAATATTCATGCAGCAGAACGCATTTTTAATGAGAGGTTTCCCGATTGCCCCGTTTCGAGGAGCTTCTTCGTAAGTTTGAAACAACGAACGGGTAGTAATAATGATGCGAAACGATCTGGCAGACCACAAATTTCTGATGAGAAAAAAATTGATATATATAGAAGTAATAGTTAATCCTACTTCTACAACAACTCACGTTGCATCTACCTGTGAAGTCAGTCGAAGTACAGTTCACAGGGTGTTGAAAAAAACCAAATTTCATCCATACAAATCAAAAATGGTTCATCAACTCTCAGACGACGACCCAGACCGAAGACTAGAATTTTGTGAAAATATGGAAACTAAAATTAACCAACAGCCAGACTATGCAAAACAATTTGTTTTAGTGACGAAAGTACTTTCTATCTAAATGGAAATATAAATACACAGAATGTGAGGTATTGGAGTGACGCAAATCCTCACCTGTTTCGTGAAACACATACCCAATTTACCCAGAAGGTGAATGTTTGGGCAGGTATCCACCACATCGTTGGGCCTCTTCTTTTAAATACCAATTTAACTGGTGAGGTTTATCTGGAGCTGTTGCAAAACGCAATAGAACCGTTAATCCTTGGAATTTTGGAAGATAATCCAGATGAATTCTGCAATTTGGAAATAACATTCCAACAGGATGGTGCTACCCCACACTATTACGGTGCAGGAAGACGGTATTTGGATGAGGAGTATCGTGGTAGATGGATAGGACGACGAGGTTCAACGGAATGGCCAGCTCGATCACCGGACCTCACACCTTTGGATTTTTTTTCTGTGGGGGTACCTTAAATCGAAGGATTACGCCACTGAACCTGCTAATATTGACGTTTTAAAACAACGTATTGTTGCAGAATGTGAGGCTGTTTCCGCAGACACATTTGCAGAAGTACGAGAAGAGTTTAAAAATAGGATATTTCACTGTCAGGAAGTAAATGGAGGTCATTTCGAGCAATTTCATTAAGTAGATACTGATTCTTAAATCTGTAATTAATATCATACTGAATGGAATTTAAATTTCAATGTTTACCAATGAGCCATTAAAACTGTCATAATCACAAACAAAATTAGTATCATTGAATAGGTTTTTTCGATACTTTTTAAAAGAGGTGTCGCTTGCCGTAGGGTTCCATTTAAAATTATTGGTCACAATGGCCTTGTGACGTCATCTTTGATGGTTTCGTCATCTATCATCACTAGTAGGGAAGTTTACAACCTTTAATATTCAGTTTCCAAATTTCACTTGTTCATGTATAATCGTTCCAAAAATAAGAGGGGGGGAGGGGACTTTTGAGAAGCACTGTATATGTTTTCAAACACAGACATTTAATACCGAGTAATAATTCGCCTGGTTTTTCACCACTAAAGAGGGAAGAAGTATTCGAAGAATTCCAAAAACATTTAGATATTGATACACATAGATTCAAATCATAAAGTGACACAATAATATGTAAATAACTAATTAAATAGGTATTAAAGTAATTTTTTATTGTTTTTTTTTCAATAACACCCATGTGTACCGCAAAGTAATGCTCGCACGTTTTAAAATCTGAACTGTCAAATTTGAGGTTATTAATAATCATTAATTTTTACCAAATATTTTTGTAAAATCTGCGGTTGTAGAAAAAATCTTGTGTGTAATTCGAGCGCAAAAACTTTTTTCCCAAGCGGCAAAGTATTACTTTGCGCTCTCAATACACAAATAGCTATTTTAATATTTATCCCATCAATTGACCAAACGTGGAAAACCTCAGCACTCCGCACATTCCTGTTAATTTATTTTTCATCATAGTTACTCAATATAAATCATTGTATGGAAATAATTACAGGATGAACTATAATTTCAACAATATTACATAGCAAACTGATTCCTCCATTCTTTTACACTTGAATAGATTTCCTGATTAATTTCTTCAGATGGTGAGAGGTTGTTAAAATGTCAAAAATGGGTATTATTCAACAATTATTAATTTTCCAACAATATATCGACAATTTTCGACAATTTTTCTTTATTGGCAAAGAGAATAATACAATCTCACCCACAAAATTTTTTATATAATATAATTGGAACTGTATATGGAACGGAATATGATTCGACTTCTATAGATTCCCCGATCCTTTTCTTTGATATATTGGAAATGTCAAGTACTAATTCACTCTTTTTTGGAATGAAAACGTTAATGTCCTGTAATGGACGAACAAAAAAAACTACTCATATAAAATATATACCGAAATGTTTTCTACTGTGGCAATAACGACAGTCAATCGACGATTCGTTTGAAATCATAAATAATTGATTTGTGACTTGTGAGCCCATCACTTTATTGTATATGGCAAGACATTTGAAGCTTGAAACAAATAAGATTGATTGTATATTTTTCGAATTTTTACTATTCTATTGTCATTTCTTGTTTCTTTCTTATTTTAGATATTGATAAATATGGGGCGATTATTTGAACGATAAAAGAAGGCCAAGCAGCATTTTCACATGCCTATTCCCACCTGAGCAGCATTTCACAGCAGCTGAGAGCTCCTCAACTTAATGAGAAACAAATTTGCCAATTTTGAAATTATCAATTTTTCCCCATCCATATTGAGTTCGTAATCGCAAACAAGATAGGGCATAAAATATTTTTCAACGATGCGCTGTTCGAATGAATTCCGAGGACATACACTTTGTCAATTATCAATGTAACTTGCTTATTGTGTATCAAACCAGTGACTTCACAGCTTCTATTTGGTTTGTTTTGTTTCATTCAAAAATAAAAATATTGATTTTGTTTCCATTGGGGTTGAACGTTTATATGGATAAGAAATAGTAGAGTGCCTGAGACAATACCTTGTGTTACACTAATGATAACTGGAAAAAAAATACTGAATCTTTCATTGTAAAATACACACCGTATTCTGACAGAGAGGTATGAAGATAGCAGTGTTAATGTTCTACCTCTCGGATCATAGTCAACGATTTTCTATCGTATACTGTTTTCGAAACGTTCTTTGATCTGGGAAACTAGTTTTAGTAATGCCTTCGAGGTGCCCTGTATGGTGTAATTGTAATTTTTTTATTATAGCAGTTTGGTCCCAGAGTACGATCCGTTTGTTTTTTTATTGAATTTGGGGAAAATAATTGAAGAGCGTAACATAAAATACCTTTGGAATTACTGGAGGAGGGAAGATGTAGACGGCTATGGAAAGAAAATTGTTCACACTTGGTGAGTTGCGATGCTTTTAGTATTTCATGAAAATAATCTTTCAGCGGGTGAACATCGGAACATTTGTATATTCGAACATGGGAACATTTCAACGAGTCCTAAGAAGAGGTAGCTTCTTTAAGCCACAATAAAGGGCAATTTCTATGAGAGACAAATTTTACAGCGCGTGACGAAACTAATTTTGGCAGATTGGGGTATATGGACCCTCTTATCAAAGCATTTTGATTAGATCATTATCTTGGAGTAGTTGGTATTGTTTTATCTGATTGTAGATTTGATTTATTTCCTATATTGCACCTTATTTAATTTTTTTGATAAACTTTTGAACTTTTTGAAGTCAATTATTTTTTGTGTATTATTTAAGGGGATTATGAGTCCAGTTCAGGTTAAATGAAATAATCTGAAAGATGATAGTAATGGGAAAAGAATTTGAAGAACATAAAGTCTAGTTCATATTTTTTATAAGAACACAAAAATCTTATCAAGGAACAAAATAGGATTGAGGAAAATTGTATCTAGAGAAAAGTTATTCAATTTTTGTGATTGGAGTAATAGTGGTGTCTTGTAGTATTATCGTAGAGGTTACAAAATAACAAAGTTTTTGGAATATGTTTTACTCTAGCTTCAGTAGTAGAAATGTGTATTATTATTTGTTATTTTTTTCCTTCTTAATTATGAATAGTGATTTGAATAAAAATGTAAAAAGAAATATTTCAATAGATTTTTGTCTGTGGATTTACATTTTTCACGATTGCAGAAATATAACGATACAAAAATATAATAGTCATCAATATCACTTGATATAATCTCTAGGTGAATGGACTATTTTTTTCTGAAGGACTGCATTGTAGCTTGTCCACCTCGAACACGGCAGTGAAATCTGGGCACAATTCAACATGTTTCGTTGTATCAACAAGCTAGTCGGTCGACTCCCAGGACTTCAATATTGGGAATTGGATCTCCTAAATAAACAATTATATCAATGTTAATTCCCTTGGGTAATTCACCGATCGGATCAATCGAATTATATATTATTACAGAGATGCCATATTGGTAATTAGATAGATTTTCACGAAACAAAGAAAGAGGACGGATGCGAGTTAAATGTACTTGCGTGGAGTTGGGGTTCATGATTTGGAGCATTTCTCAATTTTCTTACCCTGAAAACTGCATTGAGAATTGTTACTTTGAAATAAACACTTCAAGATATAAATATATTTATATACAGTGTCACCGTTACAGTCCGCATCATATTCCAAAATAATTAATAATATAATAATTAATTCTTTCTTCGTATAGCAATATCATACATGATAGTTTACTCAGATCAAGACTAAACTCAGCAGTTCCCATGAAGTTTTCCTTGTTATGGGAGTACCCAGTTCACTTATAAATCTTGAGGTTTTCAAGTGCGTAGGTATTTCAGATTTTTTTTTGTGATGTAGTATTGTTTATACGTCAACAGGATTCCCGTGGTTCATTGATTTCTTATATTTTTTATGTCTAAAGGGACCATCTGAGACCACCTTCCAAAATAATTTTCATTCATACAGGGTGCATCATTGATGCGTGGCTAACCAAAGTTGTTCTTTTTCAAATGAAACACCCGGTATATTTTCATATATTCCATCGGCTGTTCATTGGCTGCTCAACGATTTTTTCAATTTTGAATTCCGTTGCAGCGTTGCCGAGTTATTAAAAAGAAATCAATTTGTAGACTTCTCTTAGAAAAATTACCTATTTCGAAATATTTAGTAAAGATAATTGGGGAATCGTTGGTCGATATCATGATGTTCATTGAGAATACCAAGAATTTGGAATGAATTGTACAGGATATTCGATACAACAACACAACGATATTTTTTTCAAAAAGAACACCCTGTATATTTTCATTTGAATCAACTCCTTTCTAATGACTCTATACTTTTCATTCTCGACGTCATGTACTTTAAACAACCTGTTTCCGAGATATTCTGGTTTAAAGGAATTGTTCAATATCAAATAAACAATTCTATAGATTTTTTTATCTACATGTTTGTTCATAGAAAATACTGATACTGATTGATGTTTCAATGATTTTTTTCCATCTTCAAAAGCATTCTTGGCAACTCATGAATAACTAGCAAAGCAAAAGAAATTTTCAAATGTAACTATTTTTCTAGTTTAGTTATCCATGACTACCGCTGAAAAAATGATTATCGGAATTTGTAGATAGAGGTAACTGTCAGACTACAATCCAGTTGTGTTGAAAATTATTGTGGCATTATGAATTATCGTTTAGAGGAAATTGTTAAAATGGTGTATGCTTTGGGGGAAAGAGATGCAATTGCTTACTGGCATCTAGATTATACGAACAAAAGTTTCCTGAGAGAAGACATCCAGACCAGCGAGCATTTCGAGACCTCAAAACAAGATTTGAGGAAACCGGAAAAGTATCTTACAAAAAGTTTGAACGTGCTTGTCCTGTAACGAATGATGAAAATACTCTTGATATTGCATTGCATATTACCGAGAACCCTATGTGAGTACACGTATTTTGAGAAGGGAGTTGGGAATATCTCAAAGTAGTGTTTCTCGGATGGTGAGAAAATGCAATTACCATCCATATCATATGCAGTTAATGCAGGAGCTGATTGGAAGAGATTTTCCAAAGCGAATGCGGTTTTGCAAATGGGGTGTAGATAAAATCAACCAAGAAACTGATTTTTTTGAGTATGTTCTATTTTCGGACGAAGCCATAAGGCAATAAGGCAGAGAATGTGGCTATAACAAGATGGCGCGCCTGCACATTACCACACTGATGTGCGGGAATACATTGATAATGAATTCCGTGAAAAATGGATAGGTAGAGGAGGGCCAGTTCAGTGGCCTCCAAGGTCACGAAACCTTACAAAATTTTTTTTTTTTCTATGGGGATACATCAAATGGGTTGTATATCAAACTCCGCCTACAACTCCTGAAAATATGAAAGCAAGAATTCGTACATGCTGGCACATGTGGATACTAATTTCCGAAACAGATTGAGAGTGTGTATTGGTGAAAATGGCAGGCACATTGAACATTTGTTGCAGTAGTTATTGTTATTTTCTGTTAGATTCGAATAAATATGGTTTTTATGCAAAGTTCAATTCCAAATATGATACCAAAGGCGAACATTGTCAATATTTTCTGTGGAAAAATATCCATCTTTTGGATGTAGAATATCTCGGAAACGAGTTGTTTTAGGTACATGACATGGGGAATGAAAAGTGTAGAGTTATTAAAAAGGAATTGATTTGAATGAAAATATACAGGGTGTTCCAATTGAAAAAATCAAAATACCGATGTTTGAAAATGGCTAAGTTTGTGTGGTGTGGTGGTGTGTTTGTGTATCGAACATCCTGTACAATTTATTCCAAATTATTGGTATTCTCAATGAACATCATCATATCGACCAATTATCTTTACTAAATATTTCGAAATGTGAAATAGGTAATTTTCCGAAAAGAAGTCTACAAATAGATTTCTTTTGAATAACTCGGAATTCAAAATTGAAAAAATCGTTGAGCAGCCAATGGAACAGCCGATCGGAATATATGAAGATATACCGGGTGTTTCATTTGAAAAAAAACAAATTTTGGTTAGCCACGCATCAATGATGCTCCCAGTATGAATGAAAATTATTTTAGAAAGTGGTCTTAGATGGTCCCTCGACAAAAAAAAATATAAGAAATTGAACTAGTGATACATTAAGGAACAATGAAACACGGGAATCCTGTTGACTCATCCTGTATATAATTATAACACATGCAGATTCAGACATGTATATATAGAAAAAAAGATAAATAAAGAAGACCTAGATACAAAAACTTGTATAAATATTAGTATTTTTTTTCCTAGAGCTAGATATTTATATTCATTTGAATATTTACCACAGATAGGCCTCTCAAAGTTCTTTATTATTTTTTTTAGAGTCATTATTTATAGTTATTATGCTTTGAGATGCTCGAGTATATATTTGAGGAGCTGAGAAAATTTATTTTAATTACTTGAAAGATTTTTGACCAAGTTCGGAACAAAGATACCCGCGACAAAAATATCTTACGAAACAGGAGTATGAGTGATGGATTTTTGGAAATTCCGATGTGACGATTTTATCCACGACGAGATAAAACGTCGTTCGGTTGGGCAAATACGGGCAAGTTTAGGTTCCAAATCTGAGGTAATGAATTTAAGAAATAATTTGGGAAGTAAATTGAAAACTGGGCGCCACTTAACTAATGGAAATTTAAGCTGAAAGCAAAGTCAAGAATACCAGATAAAATTCAAGATAAAAAATAGGTTTTAACAATTTGCAAAATGCAAAATGAAGTTTTACTGGTGTACCTCAAAGACAAAAACGTGATTCTTAACTTCTCCAACACACATTTTCCATTAAATGAAAGATTTCTATTTTTCTCAAACAATCAGTAGGTACAAAAATCCACATATGCCAATATTTATTGCATGCGCCAAATGCCAGTGTTTTTTTACAGATTAGGCAGGTTGGGCGAACAGTGGTTTCCAAAATATGGTTGAATTTGCCAAACATGTTTTAATTCTTTTTTTAATTTTCAACCATTGAAATTTATACGTAGAAAGATGCCATTACAGAATATATAATTAATCTAGGAATATTTTCAAAAATATGCACAGTAGTTGAGATACTGAATTTATTATTCATGACTATTTTGAGCATCATTTCATCGCTCTTCTGTGATCATCTATTGTCGTACCGTATATCTGCAAGATATCAAGAGTTCATTCTAACATCCGCCCATTTGCAAGCCACTGCTTCAGAAACGTCCATCGATCTGATTTCCAAAGACGATAGTGCACCAGCAAATGGATCTAACCACCCGATTTATTTACATTAGACCGTTTAATAGGTTCAGTCTGGATACGAACAACATTGAAGAGCTCGAATAGAGAGTTATAGCCAGAAGCGGCCAATTTTCTCGATTGTTTTACTCGTGTACACGCGATTCAATGAATGCATGTGATTCAGTTATACCCCTCAACATAGTGTTTTAGCTTGTTATTGTGGGTTGAACAGTTTTAGATTCAAGATAAATACAATTATCGAAGAAATTGCATTTTACCCGTAGCTGCTTTACTAGTTTTTACACGCTTTATATTAGCTTCACTTGTATGTTTGTTTGTTTGTTTGTTTGTTTGTTTGTTTATTGGTTTGTTTTTATCCGACTCCTTTGGGCGCGATTTTGACCCACTTCCAGACGTCCGAATGATTTGAAATTTGGCAGGTGTACATAATTCCGGTGACAATGTATTAAGAAGTTTTTGTATGGGAAAAACAAAATGGCGGCTCCAATATGGCGTACGAGTTTTGTGATTATGGTCCGATTTACTTCAAAATTGGTATCTGAGGGTTTTCGTGGTCGGAGATTATGATTATTTTGTCAAAATTGGAAAATTCAAGATGGCGGCTCCAAAATTGTGAACGAGTTTTGTGATTCTGGTCTGATTCTATTCAAAATTGGTATGTAGGGGTTTTTGGGGTCGACTATTATGATTCTTTTGTGAAAACTGAAAAATTCAAGATGGCGGCCTTAAAATGGCTGCCGAGTTTTGTGATTATGGTCTGATTCTATTCATAATTGATATGTGAGGGTTTTTGGGGTCGGAGATTATGATTACCCAATTTGATAAAATTATTCCATTTTTTAATTTGCAAAAAAATAATAGTTTGAAAAAACCTAAAAAAACACGCTTTTATAAATAAACCACATTGAAAAGTAGGAAATAAATAATAGTTTAAAAAACACGCTTCTATAGAAAACCAGAGTGAAAAAATTGAAAATAAGAAAAAAAATTATTTTCTTTCAAAAAAAGCGTGGGGTGCATGGTATCAATATTTTTATAGTACATTACACACCTAGGGCAGTAAAGTAAGAAATGTCTCAGATCACAGGTAATTATTTTTAAAATAAAATACATTTTTTCTTATTTTCATTTTTTTCAGTCTGATTTTCTATAGAAGCGTGTTTTTTAGTTTCTTAAACTATTATTTATTTTTATTTCACGCACTTCGAGATATATATTGAATGTCTCAGACAGAGAAAAGTAATTAACATGTACTCAGCCATAAACTACCAGGAGACCTCAGTTTGGCATTTCTTTGGACAAATAAGGCATAAGAGAACTTTTTCGTTTAAGTTCTTTCTCTTGCTTTCTCTTTCATTTCTTGAAAGTTGAATACGTTTTTTAACACGCTTCTATTATCTTCACTTCACAATGTACTAATCCGCATATTTTTAGAGAGGGACATACCCAGTTTCCTAAAAAGGTGAATGTTTGGGCGGTGATTTTGGGCAATCGCGTTGTTGGACCGATTTTCATCAGAGGCAATCTTACAGCAGTTCTTTACAGACACCTTTTAGAAACCGAAATTGAACCTCGAATAAGACAAATTGTATTAAACAATCAGGAAGAGTTTGAAAATTGTGAAATCATATTTCAGCAGGATGGGGCACCTCCCCATTTCGATCGCATGGCTAGAGAGTTCCTCGACAAACTTTCCTGGGCGATGGATAGATCGCAGGGGAAGTACAGAATGGCCACCAAGATCTCCGGATCTTACACCTCTAGATTTTTTTCTTTGAGGGTATCTGAGATCAAAAATCTACGACACTGGAGGCCAAACAGTAGAAGAGTTGGAACACAGAATAATGGACACATGTGAGGAAATAGATGAACAGACTTTCATCAACGTGAGAGGAGTCATTTATAATAGGGCACTTTATTGTCAAGATTTAGGAGGGGGCCACATTAAACACTTGATGAAATAATTGTTGGGGTTAAATACAAGTGTTATTCAAAAAACAATTATAATGTTTAAGCTAACTAATTTGTTTTGATTGTGAATTTACAGAACACATTCGAAGGCTTCTAGATTTTCCGGTAAGCGGTACTGTTCATCCTTAATAAACTCTCTTTACGCCTCTTATTAGTCGAATTCATTAAGAACATTAATAACAACGTTTAGTTAGCAAAATGTTTTACCGGAAGTGACCAAAATCCATATTTCATTTTAAACCGTCACTTTTCAAACGTTAATATTTCGAAAACAACTGAATTTAGGAATAAAGTATTGTAACGTAAATAAACTTAACTTGGTTCTACTAATTTATTTCACACTTAATCTACAACTTAATTTATATTACTACGCCACTGTATAGCTCGATGGTATGGGCTCGTTCAGACTGTTCTACTCCACTTGAGGTTTGCCTATTTATCTCCGATACAGCATTCTCGATGTTTCGAATTCGGACGGTTGGCGACGGCATGTTCCAATTGTTTCCAATATTGACCGTTGTTTTCCGCGGAAGAGCGCACTGGATGGTTCTCGAATATCTCCGGTGATGATCTCATCGCTGTCGATGGCAACATGTGAGGCGACAGGTCCGGCCTAGGTTCGTTACAGTATATTAGAGAAAACTGTCAAGAATTATGAGCAAATTTCAAAACTAGAATAATATACGGGGTTCTGAAAAGGGAAACATTCTCAATTGAATATTGATAGAAAGATTTTTCTGTGAATTGAAAAATCCACGATTAAAATGAAGTTATTTTTTGTGAATGTCTAACAGAAAACAACTACTTCCCCGGCTAAAGCCACGCTGGACATTGAACTACATCTGATAGATATTCTGAAAAGGCCCTAACTCAAAAGAAAAAATCTGAAATTGAAAATTTGCATTTCCATTCAGATAGTTATTTGATTTTCTATTCCAGTCTTAATTAAGAACTCATAAAGATGAATGAGGAAAAAAGAATGTTTTCCAAAAGAGAGTACTCACCAGAAATCATTCGTAACATTGACGCAGGAGAGACATCGCATTCACTAGGTCTTCAATACATTTTTGTCGACGAAAATCTATTTCACGCTTCCACGATCATCAGGAAGACCGGAAGAAATGGGAAACACATTTTCAAGAAGCAATCTCACTTTGCAAAGATGGAAAAAGTTGGAATCATTTCTTTTGGAGAGACACTTTAAAACTTTTAGCTGTGATTTTTTCATGAAAAAGTAGGTTTTCATCTCCTATTCAAGCCCTCCAAATTTCGTTGCGATATACCAGGTGGTTCAAAAATTAGTAGGGGGGGGGCGGACTTTAGACGAGCACTGTATATTTGCCAATAACTTGAGATTGAGAAATATAATTACAAACATATCCATAACAAAAATTCAAAACATCGTTAAAAGTTTGTTATAGCTACAAAAGAAAAAACGTGAAAAGTCAATCAAGGTATGTAGTTCAATCAAGGTATGTAGTTTTTATTTCATGTTTGGTCGATAAGTTAAATTGGTCGATTATTTACTCAGTTATCAATAGTTATATTCTGTGCTGTTATTAGAATGAACGTGCGTACATTTTCAATTTTCGTTAGACTTACAAAAAATGCCCCACGCCTCATCGCTCTGAAAAAATATCTAATGGCTAGCCTGAAGTCTCTATAAAAACATATCCAAAATTTGCTTGCTCATACTTGCACTTTTTTTTATGTTTAATTAATTGTGAGCCTCTGCGAAAGTGTATCAAAAACGCATCAAATATGTTTTTACCCACAATGAATTAGCACCTCGTTATTCTGTGAAAAAAATCGACTTTTTTGCTAGATGTGACTGTTTATATTATAAACAATATTTCAAGAAGATTTTCGGTTCTAATTTTGTTAATTAAAGTTAAACATTCAAAAAGTCATCATTCGAAACATTTTATCTAATACCAAAGTTACCCTTTTTAAAACCAACCCCTTTGCGACAAATTTTCCTATGTTCCTCGTGAGCTTCGAAAACAATTCAGCCAAAAGAAGGCTTCAATCTGATTTTATTGTTCAACCACCCCTTCTAAATACCATCACTTTGTGACACTTTTTAAAAATATTTTTCCCATTATTCTCGTCAGCCTTAGTAGCAATTGCGCGCGAAAAAAGGATCGAATCTGATTTTTTTTTTCGAACCACCCCTTCTAAAAAACACTCTTTTGTGACAAGATTTTAAAATATTTTTCCCATGGTTCTCGTCAGTCTTAGAAGCAATTCCGCGAAAAAAAGGCGAATCTGTTTTTCCCCTTTTGAAAACCACCCCTTTGTGACAAGTTTTTTTTATTTCTACCATGTTTCTCGTCAGCCTTCAGAGCAATCCCGCGGGAAAAAAGGTCAATACTGTTTTTTCAAACACCCCTCCTAAAAACTACCCCTCCTAAAAACTACCCCTTTGTGATTTTTTTTTCATATTTTTTCCATGACTTTTGACAGCCAAAGAGGCGATTGACCACTGTGCATTGTCGTCGATCGGTAAACTCTCTTTACTTTTTAACCGACGAAACCAAAAAGGACTATTCGACCCGTATATTTTATGTGTTTCCATCATATTTTTTTATGCATGATCACGCATAACTTTTTACTGAGGCGTCCGATCCCGATAACTCTTTTTTCAGTGGATAGGGTGTACTTCGACTTTGGTCCCATTTGAATTTAAAAGATGAAATCCACCCCTAAGGGTAGCGAAATGAAGGATATTGATCACTCACCCCCTGAATTCTGGTCCGTTAACCGATTCTATCAGGCATAACTTTGTACTGGGTTCTTCGATTTGGATGATTCTTTTTTTAATAGATAGGGTATACCTTATATTTGGATTTCGAAAGGAATCAGCCACCCTTGCGGGTATAAAAATAGGGGATAATTGATTTTTCACTAGTGAACATTAGCACACACATACGTAGTTGACAATAACAGATCGCTACTGACATTATTCTTGTTCCGTCAAAATCAGTATATTTTATGAGAGGATGGAATGATATACTAAGTAATGAAATAAACTGACCAGAACAACGAAAATTATTTATATTACAACAAATAGTAAAAGTAGATAATCATATTATTTAACATGGTAATAGTTGAAGTAAGGTGGGTAAGTAAGTATTTTGGAAGTAATCAAAAAACAAGTAGGTAGTAATTGGTAGATTTTAGCCACAAAAAATTGAAAAATAAAAACTTTTTAACAAAAAATTAAACCGACGAAATACGGAACTGAAAAGTAAAAACTTTTTAACAAATTTAACCGACGAAAATCAATGAAAGCAAAATAAAATAAACCTTCTTAGTCTAAATGATAATTGAGCTCCTCAACGATGTAAGTAACTGATTTTGAGTCGGCCAAACATTGAATTAGGTGAAGCGTAAAATGATGGCAGCGAGATGCACGGCTGCGTTTTGATGACTTCTTTCATAGATAATGATCTTCGATAATTGTTTGTTTGGCGCCGACTCAAAATCAGTTACTTACATTAGTTTAGGAGCTCAATTATCATTTAGACTGAGAAGGTTTATTTTATTTTTTGCTTTTCAGTTGATTTTTTCGTCGGTTTAATTTTTTGTTAAAAAGTTTTTTCTTGATACTTGATATACTAGCTTTCAGAGTTATAATTGAATACGATGTTCAAAAACCGTGAAGATATTATAATCTTCGAAACACGAATGTCCATGTCGAAATAGTCAAATGTCAGTTTGCTGAAGTTTGTTCTTATTACCAAACATCAAACTGTTCCGTGCGTATTTGGAAATTTAAATATTTTTAAATTCCTTATCTGGAAAATTCAAAGGAATGAGGAGATTTTTTCAGCATTTCGAAGTCTTTATTTCATAAGAATATCTTGAATCGTGAGTGATAGAGACAACATTTCGAGAAATTAGCGCTTGCTGTTGCCATTCCCTGAATGTTTTTTCCGGTTGTATCTTTCAGTGACGTTGTTTGTTGAATGTTATATATCCACAAGTTTTCTACAGCTTCAGTTTCGGGAAATATGTTATTCACGGGTAAATGATTTTCAGGCAATATGAGGAAACTTCAATATCCTTAGAATTATTGAAGTAGCGCTAATCAACATCAAACTCGCAACTTCCCCGAACTTCTTAATCCACATAGAGTTTGTTCGTGTATCGACATGATTTAAAATGATGAATGTCGTTGAACTAGACTGAAACACATTAAAACTTCTTCTCATTGAAAATTGGGAGATATTACTTTCATTATGCACTTGGAGTGCCTTTCCTTCTCATATAAAATCACTGCTTCACTGAGTAAATGACATGCAAAAACATAATATCAAAGAAACATACGTCGGGAGTAGATTTATTGCCCCTCTCCCCTCCACACCTCATCTGCTTGGAAATTGTGTGCCATAGCAAAAAATTACATTCAACATATTTTTTACACAGCCAAAATCAATATTTCACAAATGGAAGACTAAATATGGGGGAGTACTCTAAGCCCATTCTAGTCACCCATTTTATATGAAAGGTTTGAAATTTGTTAACTCAAAAACAAACTGATTAACTTAATTTTGACATACAGGGTGAGTCAGAACTACTTTGACAGACTTCAGGAGGTGATTCCTCACAATATTCTAATATGAATTGTCCAAATAAATATTTTCGTTTTTTTCAAATAACTTTCGAAATATTGACCTTAATTGAACAAAAATTGGTATTGAGAGATTTTTTGAAGTGTCGAATTCGAACCTGATGTTATTATTGCTCTTACTCGTAGGGGGGCGCCACCTACACGTCTTTTTCGTTTTTGAAGATTCATAACTATTTTGAGCTTCCTTCTAGCACATTTTTCAGTGGAAAAATCGATTCCCCTATCATATCTACGTAAAAAAGCTACTCTTGTTACAAGTCGCTATGAGCAACCGTTTTCTAGATATTTGGACTTGAACAATTCAAGTCGATTATTTGATAATCGATGCGTGTTGAAGTTATTACCATTATTTTGCATTTTTCACAAGAATGCTTAGGAAATTAATTTGACGTTTGAGTAAGTAGTTTTGGTAATTACATATTATGTGACAGTTAAACGTTTTGTTGTTTTGTTAAAGTTTCTGTGAGTTTTAAAACACTTATTTTGAAAAAATGGATTAATTAAACAATAATGCTCATTTAGCCGATATGCATTTCGTTTATGACCTTGCGGATGGCAATGCGCGCGTAGCAAGACGTATTTACCAAGAGCGATTTCCTAATCGAGTACTGCCTTCAGCAGTGTTACCAACCCTACTGTTTTAACAGTAGATTTGCTGTTTTCACATTGATGTCCCTGTTTTCTGTTTCATTCCTAATTTTTACTGTTTTTCAACTAGCGTTATTTTCTGCTATAAATATTATGAAAACCAAATTACCCAACAGAACATCGACTACAACTATTTAAGGAGTATTACACACTAAATCCGAAATAACCGATTGCTATTCATTTGAAGCCACAGAAAGGCACCTGAAGAAATTCAACAAAAATATGTATGATTTTAAAAATAATAATGAGTGTGAAAATACTGAAGATGAGGCAATTGAGGAAACTGAAAAATAATTTTACTTTGATTTTTGTTTGTTGTTGTTGCGATTATTGATATAACAATGTATGTGAGTTCTGATATGTAACTAAGAAAATTGTTTATTGTTTAATTATATGACAAAAGTATGAAATCTGCCTTTTTTACTTTACCTACTGTTTCCTACTGTTTTTTTTTTGCTAGTTGTTGTTTTTTAGATTTTTGGGGTTGGCAACACTGGCCTTCAGCTCCAACATTTATCAGTCTCCACCGTCGTTCGGCAGAAACAGGTAGGTTTGAGAGGGCAGCTGATATTATTGGAAGACCACGAGCAGTCCGAACAACAGAATTGGAAGAAGCTGTTTTGAACGCTCTCGGGGAGAATCCAGAAACAAGTACAAGAATAATTGCTGAAACTCTCAATTCTACTCAGTCTACAGTTTGAAGAATTATCCACGATCAACAATTTTATCCATACCATATTCAAAGGGTAGGTACAAGCTCTTTTGCCACGAGACTTTCCCCAACGCATTACTATATGTCAGTGGTTTTTGAGAAAATTGGCTGGAAATCCTCAATTTTTAAGATATGTACTCTTCATTGACGAGGCAAACTTCTCCCGAAATGCTATAACAAACTTTCATAACAACCATGTTCGGGCTCTGGAAAATCCGCACGCAGTTAGTGAAAGACATTATCAGTATCAATTTTCTGTAAATGTATGGGTGGCAATAATTGTTAATTACTTGATAGATCCTTTCTTTTTTCCGTTCCGACTGAATGGCGCAACTTACAGATAATTTTTAGAGAATGAATTGCCGGGACTACTTCGGAATGTACCATTAGAAATTTGTATCCGCATGTGGTTTATGCATGATGGGGCTCCGGCCCATTTTACCGTTGTAGCCAGGGAATTCCTTAACACTGTCTATCCAAATCGATGGATCGGTAAGGGTGTAGAAGAACCTAACCAGACGTGGGCACCAAGGTCCCCAGATCTAAACCGGCTAGAATTTCATTTTTGGGGACATTAGAAGTCACTTGTTTATAAAACTCCAGTAGCGAACGAGGAAGATCTAAGAAACCGATTAGTAGACGCCTGTGAAACACACCAATAATTTTTGAGCGGGTACGAGATTCAACGACTAAAAGACTGAATGCCTGTATCTTCGCTGAAGGTGGACACGTTGAAAATTTCTTTGAATTCAATTTAGTTTCCTTTATTTTATTTTATTCTACATATTCAAAATTTCTTGCAAATTTTATTAAAACAAATACGGATTTTGCACCCTCGATCCAAAAATAACTATTTCAACGGATAAAAATAACAAATACAAAAAACCAAAACTACTTCCTAAGCAATGTTGTGAAAAATGCAAAATAATGGTAAGAACTTCAACACGCATCGATTATCAAATAATCGACTTGAAATTTTCAAGTCCAAATATCAGGTTGCATATAGCGACTTGTAACAAGGATATATTTTTCACGTAGATATGATGAAGGAGTTGATTTTTCTATTGAAAAATGTGGTAGAAGTACGCTTAAAAAAGTTATGAATCTTCAAAAAAGAAAAAGACGTGTAGGTGGCGCCCCCTACGAGTTAGAGCAATAATAACATCAGGTTCGAATTCGACACTTCAAAAAACCTCTTAATACCAATTTTCGTTTAATTAAGGTCAGTATTTCGAAAGTTATTTGAAAAAAACGAAAATAAAAATGAAACTTCAACACCCTGTATCTTGGAAACGAAGCGTTTCCGGACATATATTTATTCGGACAATTCATATTAGAATATTGTGAGGAATCACCACCTGAAGTTTGTTAAAGTACTTCTGACTCACCCTGTATACAAATTCACTAAAAAGGAGGAAATAATTTCTTTAATTGTTTGACCTACGTTATTCTGTGAGTAGCAGATTCAAAATCTTGCCGCGCAAGAATACAGGTCAAACAATTAAAGAAATATTTTTTTTTCCTTTTTAGTGTATTTGTATGAAAGCTTCTCTTAATTTTGTTTAATCATTCTTATACAATTCTTTTTAGTCGTTTATGAAATCCGTCATCTTATTGAATTCTGACAAAAACTGATAATCTCCGACCCCAAAAAACCCCACATACCAATCGGGCCGTAATAACAAAACTCGTCGCCATCTTGGAGCTGCCATCTTGAATTTATGAAACACTCACACACCAATTTTGAATGAAATCGGGCTTTAATCACAAAACTCGATTCTCATAATCTCCGACCCCCAAAATCCTCACAAACCAATTTTTATTGGAATCGGGCTATAACTGAAGAATTAGTCGCCATATTGGTGCCTCCATCTTTAGTTTATGAATTTTGACAAAAAAAAACCGTGATCTCTGACCCCGAAAACCCCCACATACCAATTTCAACTTGTACATGGAGCTAGGTGGATCTGTTAAAATGACATATTTCTCTCCACCCTTGCACTGTTATAGATCAGCGCACGGTAAATGCAAAGTTCTGCATTGAATATGCTGGTCGTTGATGGAAGCTTATCCGCTGTGTGCATTAGGCTGGAGGGGATAGATGAAACTATGACAGCGCCCATGGTGGCAGAAGTAGGTAATGATCCTGGTAATCACTGATCACAAGCACAAGCTGAAAACTTTCAATTTCTGAGGTCTCCCCGTTTATTCACAAATCCCTTAAAAATATTGTACCATACTTCAGATAAATGAACATTATTATTATCGTAGTGGCAACGGTCACGATTGGGTAGTATAACAACAATCATACATATAATAACAATGAGTCCTCGCTATTGCTGTGTAGTCGATTGCAAGAATAGTACGTGTAAATTTTATACATTTCCAACTGCAACACAAAAACTGCAGCGAAGAGATAGGTGTTCTGTTATTCCACGATATTTCAATCTCTATCTAATTCAGGGACGTGAGGTTTTCATTCGATAAATATTTGAGATGTTTTCCGTTTTCTATCTGATCGTCTAGAAGTGGATAGTAAAAGTATTAACCAAGTTCCGTGGGACGGTGTTAGCCGGGGATGGAAAGCAAATAGCTTTACTAAACTCCGTTCTCACTAGACTCAGATTTTAATCTTGATAAACCTCGATCCAGTTTCACCGACACAACTTGATAAAAGTGACAATATCTTCTACAATGAATTTCAAGTTGGAATGTGAAAATATAATTCATCAAATAAATTCCTTCTTTGGACTTCATTCGGCACCCAGCTTATTGAATAAATTGGTACAACATATTTCCTTTACCAGAGTGAAAATGTCTGGAACAAACTCTACCATATTTCGTTAACTTATCAGACCAGTCCTTTCGTTTGATGGCATGTATCTAGGCTGCTTGCCTTCTCTGGGAGATTTCACAATGTTTTCTATTTCTTACAACAGCAAATGGAATTTTGATAACAGGGTCAAAAATACAAACATTTACCTATTTTAAAAAGAATTCAGTAGTTGGATTACATGTGTTATTGTTTAATTCGTAGATGATCATGCCTTCATATTGTTCAGTTGTGAAATGCTATAAAAATGCATCAAAAGACGGCCGAATACGATTTTTCAGGTAAATTGTACATGTTTGAATTTTTGACCCTGTTATCAGAATTCCATCTGCTGTTGTAAGAAATAGAAAACATTGTGAAATCTCCCAGAGAAGGCAAGCAGCCTAGATACATGCCATCAAACGAAAAGATTGGTTTGATAAGTTAACAAAATATGGTAGTTTGTTCCAGACATTTTCACTCTGGTAAAGGAAATATGTTGTACCAATTTATTCAATAAGCTGGGTGCCGAATGAAGTCCAAAGAAGGAATTTATTTGATGAATTATATTTTCACATTCATTGTAGAAGATATTGTCACTTTTATCAAGTTTCTTCAAAAACCGAACACCCACAAAAATATCACAAAACATGAGCCAATGACGAAAGTTATCGGTTTTCAATTTTTAGGTTATATTGTCACTTGGCTTTGGCTCCTCTACAAAACAACGAAATCTATGCAAGAATGACAGAAACGTACATATTTTACTATGTTGCCAGTTTTTGACTGTCCTTAAACTAAGTTTCAATAAACTCGGTTTAGCTTTCGTCTGTTTGTGTCGGTGAAACTGGATCGAGGTTTATCAAGATTAAAATCTGAGTTTAGTGAGAAAGGAGTTTAGTAAAACGCCGTTTATCTGTCTTGTGGTGAAATCGGGCCTTAAACTGCGAGTTAGGGAACGTCTGGACGGTGTTGTAAACTGATCAATCAGCCTTATGATCGGAGGACAGAGATACTTTTGATGTCTTTCCAAGTTGTCTATCGAACACCGCATTCTATCAGGACAAAGTACCTCGCAGAGGATTATCAATTTGTGTTTTAATTTTCACGAACTGGTTTCGGTTACAAAAGAAATTGGCCTTACATGTGAACTAGTGTTAAATGTAATGCAGTTCAAGTACTAAGAGTAAACATCGTTACTTGTATTGTATAAGCAATACCCAATATTATGTGGACAATTATTCGTGTTAGAGAGTGTTGAACGTGTTTGTATTATTTAGGTACAATTGTAAACCTCATTCCTTTTCTGAATATTATATTATTTGAGAATTTCATTAAATAGTTTTGCGTTGAATCTGATGTTATTTAGTGCTTTCCCATCAGGTTAAAGCTAGCCAGTGTTATATGGGTCCTTTTTTTAATTTGTTTAACTACTCCCTCACTTTTTTATGTTCTCAAGAGTTTATGAACCTGCGACCTTAATAAACTAACAACTAGCAAGCACATTTCTTGCCGTACCTGAAAGTACACAGAAGTAGCATTACTTTATGATATTCAAAATATCATAACTTTACATGGATAACCTCCAAATGCGGTGAACTATCGTATCAATACACATATTTTTATCATTTACTTACTTTTTTCTTTGACAGAAAAAAACTTCGATTCATCTGGAACTAGCAGTGAGCACAAAATTGTTACATCGTGGTAAATTATTTAGAAATTGTTAAAAAAATTAAATTGTTACATAGTGAGTATTGGAAATAAAACAGGAAAACTTCAGCTATCGAGTCACTAGAGGGCATTACCAGTCTTGCACACAGCGAATAGGAGATGGATTCCGATGTTGTAAATAGGTATTCTTGGGCGGCAAGATTTTGAATATGCTACTCACAGAATAACTTATTGAAGAAATTATGTTTTTCTTTTTAGTGAATTTGTAAAAGCCTGTTTTTTCAACCATTTTTATTATGAATCTGTAGTCACTTCTACCCCGCCTCAATCGAAGTAAAAAACGTACTTACTTATGACGACATGACTCACTTCAGCTTTAATTCGATGGCTACAGGTGATCAATTTTTCAGTGCATCATGATCCGTTTGGCTCGAGCTGTCCGTCCCCTATTATAAGGGGATTTTTGCATAATGGAACTAATTAATAATCAATCATGGCAAATGCGTGCCTGGCAAAAGTTTATCCAGGGCTTTTGGGACCGTCAAATCACGTGTACAGACATTTGGCCTCATATTCGCGATTATATGGATATATCCATGTTGAAAGATTGTTCAGTTTTGTTGTCGTGACTATTATTTTGGGTGATTTGTAGTTCTTTGACTGTTTGGTGGATTTTATTGAAAAGCTTGTCAATATTAGACCAGGGTCGATAATTTTTGAAAAATAATAATAGTAGGATGAAACCCATTGGAAAAGGAAAAGAATATAACAAAAATGAAAGGAAAAATAATTAACGGGCGATCTGAGGTCGGAAAGTGGAAGGGGGTGAGTTTTTGAGGGTAAAAAACGGTTTATCTCGGTTTCCGGCAAAACTACAAGTCCTATAGAAAAAAATTGGCAAAGTTGTAGGTAATAAGAAGATCTACAACTTTGGTATCCACACTTTTTTCACATAATACCAAAATGTATCTGAAAAATTCAAATAACCAAGTTTTTGGATTTCTATTTTTATCTTTTACAAAAAAAAATTCACAAAATTTGGTGTAAACTTACTTTTTATGTCCCAAACACATTGTAATTTTTTTTATTTAAAATATTTATTTTTCCACCTTATTTTGACTTAATATCGAAAAAGCATCCTAATTTTCAATCAAAAATTCTCCCGTCAAAATATCAGATTTTAAAAAAAAGTCGTTGGGCTTTTTGTTCGTTGAAATCTCTACTTTCTGATGGTGTAAACAAAATATACATTACTATGGTAAATGTTCTCAGAAAATGCAAAGAAATAACAGGTAGTAAGGCCCAGACCCTCCAAGCCCCTTCCCCACTTCTCTATGAAATACCTTTTGATGGGCTAAAATTTTCCGTAGGTCACTCAGGTATATGAGTTAGTTTAAAATAGCAATACATAGGCATCTACGCATATAATTTAAAGAAGATTCTACAACTCTCTCAAAATATTGTAGATGTCTTATTAAATTCGGATTCGAGTTTTTTTCGTTTCTTTGCATTTTCTGCAATAGTAATGTACTTTTTTTTATACCATCAGAAAGTAGAGATTTCAACGAACAAAAAGCACAGCGACTTTTTTTAAAAAGCTGATATTTTGACGGGAGAATTTTCGATTGAAAATTAGGGTGCTTTTTCGGAATTAAGTCAAAATAAGGTGAAAAAATAAATATTTTAAATCAAAAAAATTACTGTGTGTTTGGAACATAAAAAAAGGTTCTCATCAAATTTCGTGAAAAAAAATTTTCGTAGAAGATAAAAATAAAAAACCAAAAACTTGGTTATTTGAATTTTTCACATAAATTTTGAGGTTATGTGAAAAAAGTGTATACACAAAAGTTGTAGATCTTTTCATTACCTACAACTTTGCCATTAATCTTTTTTCCATAGGACTCGTAGTTTTGCCGAAAATCGAGATAAGCCGTTTTTTACCCTTAAAAACTCACATTTTTCCTTTCATTTTTGTTATATTCTCTTCCTTTTTCAATGGGTTTCATCCTACTATTATTTTTTTTCACTTTTTACCATTTTCAAAGGCTCCAGTCCTGGTCTATATCACGAGCAAACTGTATTTTCCAGAATATTAAGATCAAGATTTTTGTAGAAATCGAAGAGTAATAGTTTTCGTCCAAAATTATCGACGGATTTCGAATGGAAAAAAAAATTATAGACGCAGCCAGATGGAAAGGTAGATTTCATAATTTATTTATAGACCAGTCAACTGGATCATGTGACCTATTTCCATTAAAAAATACAAAAGCATTTCTATTTTTGTGAAAATATCAAACTCTACGGTCAAAATTTGTAGTTTCCAAATCTTCTGAGCACTACTCAATATTTCTATGTATTCTGACTCTAATCAGAAGAAAAGAGTCAAATCAAACTAGTTTTCCTTCGGTTTGACATTACTCTAAAACAATTGCTCACTGATATATGGCGTTTTGAAGTGACATAAATAGTACCTCAACATGCGAAAAATTTGAAGGGGGGCTGCCCCCAACTAAATTAATAGAATGAAAATTAAACACTATATTCAGAAATCAAACTAGTTTGAGGGAACACGAAGGACTAGTAACATATTTTTTTCTGTGGCGGGAAAAATGTTTGACTCCGTTGACAAGAAACAAAATATCACTTTTTATGAAATAACTTTTTTCCCTGGGAAAAAAGTGAGTACTTTTTTCCCGGATATATATATATATATATACACATAAGTAAAGATAGATATGTATTTAATTTCAGAATATTTTATTATACAAAAGTTGCATTTCATTTATATCAAAAGTACAATTATTGAATGTGCATTGCATGAATGACATGTTCCTTGAACTATTCGGTACAACAATCGTATTTTCTTGTATTGAAATTATATTTTTTTCTGCCATGGACACAACTGCCGTTGATGTACCTGGTCGCAAATCGGGTGTTATTTCAGCACTGCCACACGTTCTAAACACTTTATTAGCTATTTCTTTCCTGTGTGCTACCGATTCATCAACATACCCTTCAGCGACCGTTGATGACTTCCAACCGCCATGTTTCTTTAGTATCATCAAGTGTCCCCCAGATTGAACTAAAAGTGTAGCAGACGATCTTCGAAATGAATGACTTGTATATGAGTTAGCATTTTCAAGTTGAAGAAAACTGTTTCAGGTACCTTATAAAACTGATTTTTACCCACAACCTAATTGATTTCATTGCGATATGCATAAAACAGGCGGCGTTCCTTTGCTGCTGCTGGACATTTGGTAAAATTTAATATATTCTTCAGTAACTACAAATCTCCTGTTTACATCATTCTTTGTTTGCTTGAGTTTCACAATTAATAACGTTCCCGAATCTCCCAATATCATCTAATATTACCTGGCTGATTCCACAAATTCGACAAGCTCCTGCAATCCTAAATACAACAACCTTGGCCATTAAATAAACTTCATCGGGAGCATTATTTAAAAAATCACTAATTTGTGTACTCGTAAAAATCGCAGCTTTCTTGGGCGTGTAACCTTTCCCATTTTGTTTCGGAAATATAATTAGTTTGAAATATATTGAGAAGTCTACATTATTATTGGATTGTAACATACTTTTAATCATTGAATAATTCGACTACAGTGTTGATGGCTTTTGTTGTTGTGCCAGTTCCGAAAAATAAGCCAATAACACCGTCTCCGAGAAAGAACTGCATGTCTTTTCCATCTTCCATAATAATTTTTGTAACGCTACTCTGGTGGAGTCAGAGAAAACTCGGCAACAGACATTTTTTAACTTTATATTATTCAAAATACCTACTAAACAACCACTAAGTTCGCAATTTTTAAATCAAATCACAGAATTAATATATTTTTTTTCTTTTGAGTTAGGGGACTTTTCAGAATATCTTTCAGATGTAGTTCAATGTCCAGCGTGGCTTTAGCCGGGGAAGTAGTTGTTTTCTGTTGGACATTTACCAAAAAAAAACTTCATTTTTATCGTGGATTTTCTCAATTCACAGAAAAATCTTTCTATTCAATATTCAATTGAGAATGTTTCCCTTTCCAACATGAATACCTCACAAGAGGTTATCTTGACGATGGAAGATAGTGACTAAAGTTTATCTTTCAGTCGCAGATGATTCCACATCTGATTTTTGAACTCCTGTTCATATTTTCAACAAATAAATTGACAGCTATTTGATTACTCCAAAGGTTTCCTTAGCAACGCAGGTCTAATTGTCACTATAAGTACAGTTTAAAAATTCAAATAGGGTTACCTTCGAAATGGAGCAGTATATCTAACTGTTCTTCCTGGTTTTTTTGAACTACACGCTTTTTTCTACTGAAACTGAAGTTATGATTCACCTTTTGGTAAATATTTTTGAATGTATTTTCTGACAGTGTTGGATGATGTGGATACAACGCCTCATATGCACCCAGAGCCGGATTAAGAGGAGGGCAAACGGGGCTGCAGCCCCGGGGCCTCCACAAGAGAGGGGCCTCCACAATATACATTCTTGGGTAAAAATTTCCTAACAAATACCGAAGGATATGCAGAATTATATATAAAAAAGAGCAGTTATCCCACTTTTTCCTCTCATTTTTCGTTTTAAACATTCAAAAACATGTTTCGTATTCTTGTCAAAATCCATGGTTAATATTAATCTTCGATCTGATGAATCATGTGTATATGCGAGAAACAATCACCAAGTAAAAGATCATACTATTATACAAAATATATCGTATCGAAATTAGCTGTGAAAACAAGAACAATTGAATTTAAAAAAATATATACATTTTTTTTATTAAATGAATGATTTTCTGTCGATGTATTCTTCGAATGACACAAGCGATCTAGATACACAATGAAATTCAATAATCATAAGCAAAAGAAAATAATATTTCAATTTATGAATATGATTGCATCAAATTATTTGTAAGAGCCCTGTGCGCATTCCATAATAGAACAAAAGTTCAAATTCTGTTGACTATTTTTCTGCCGATTCTACAAACACTTTGCCCGTCTATACCTGTTTCTCCTATTTATTGGCGTTGACAAGTGTCCGCTGAGTGGCGCGCTTGTAACAGAGAAATCTCCGAAATCTGAAAGTGTGAGTCTAAGAGCAAGATGACATTCCGCAACAAATGTAAATCCTTCTGAAAAGGACTATCGATCTATCTATCTGAGATGTTCTACTATCAAATTCTTGAAAACCAAAATTTCAGAGCTACATTCTCAAACATTGAAATTACAGTGATTATTTTTTGACATTGCTAGAAACCAATGGAAACGTTCAATTCAAATAATTCATATACGTTTTGGCCAATCAATAGTGGGAATATTCTACCTAGAAAATTGTCGCGGGAATAATTCGAGGTATTTTGTTTTTATTTTCTGACAACCTATATTTATAATTTGACGTCTGTCATCAATTCGCATGAAAAGTGTGAAATGAATCAAATCCGGTTTAGTACATTATATAATTTTGCAAGGAAATGTGTTTATGATCGTAACATCAAAAAATAATCTAAAGAATACCACACGAGAGTTCGATATAGTAGAAAATAATTATCTAGATTTCTTTCTCAAACTTGTTGGCAATAGCCACTCGAGCCAGTTGGCCTCTCTTGTCTATTGCCTGGCAACAAGTTTTCGAAAATCTGTCGAATTATTTTCACTCTCTTGTGATATTACAACTGAAAATGTGATGATGTCAAATTGCACTGAAAAGCGCTCATTTTCCAAAATGAAAAAATAGGCGAATTACGATGAGACAAAGCCGCCTATCAAAGTTATCGCTTCTTAGCATTGAGAATGATTTTCTCCGGATGCTGGATTTGACCGAAATCATCAATAATTTTTCGTCGAAAAAAGCTCGCAAGAATCCCTTTGTTTACGCTGTAATTTAATTTATTTCTTGTATTTTATTATACCTACATATGCTCGTGTCGAAATAATTTGATTTGTTCCGCAATAAATAAAAAAAAAACTTGTTTGAAAAATAATTAGGGGCATCCACGCCTTTGTTGCCCCAGGGCCTCCACACCTTTTAATCCGGCCCTGTATGCACCTTTTGCTGCACGTTTATTTTTGTTGTTTTGTATATAACAAGTATATATTTGAACTTTCCCCTCCTCATGAACCATTTTGAATATTCCATTGAAGAAATGTCACTAAATAAACATAATATAGTCGTCATTTTCATAGCTTACTTTAAAAATGTTAACTTTCATAGGATAGGTATTCATACACAACTTGTCTAAGTTATTCGACGTTTAATAACTCAAAAACGGTATAATATGGGGGTAACATATGGTATAATTTTGAAATCAAGAAAAGAAGATCATTCCAAAAATTCAAAAATCATCTCAAAACTATGTGATCGTACTCATAATCCTCCCTAGAATCCAATAAAGTAAAAATATACAAGGGTGTTCCACTTTAGGAAGCCTTTCTAAAAGTATATTTTTCCATGTAACCTGGATGTAATAATAACTAATATATAGAGATGCGGTAGGATTTGCATGGACAAAACTCAGCCTGCATATATAAGAACTCATTTGTTGAATACACTGTAATTCTAATTTCCAGCATGCATTCAAAACTCCGGTCACGCATATTTGCAAATTCCGGCATTCTCGTACCTCTCATTTGGTTCATTTACAACGCCGACGTTGTCGCGAAAACTTCTGTATCCCGAAATAAGTTGTATAAAATACATCTGGTACAGAAGTGCAAGATTGTTTCTATAGCTGTGGAGCATGAATAATTTACATCATGTTCAGTTTCCGTAGGTAATCATGAGATACTCCTACGTCTCGTGAATAGTGATTTGCATGAATATTGTTTGGGAGTTGACGAAACAACTGCAAATCCAGTTACAGATACAGAACGATGATTGACGAATATCGCAGAAGTTCTGATTCAATTCTCGTCATGTCATGCGGATTCATTCATATTATGCGGATTCGTTCTGGGGGATGCATTGGTCTGCAACTTCCTAATAGGCGAGAACTAGACTACGAGAGTAGTGCATTCGAATATACAAAGGCCTCATTTTTAATTCAGAACACATAAATTACTGACGTTATATGAAGTTTTCATTTTAGAGACAGCTTGCTTGATACACAAATACAAGGAAAAATTTACTAACTCCAACTCTAACCGATATACACGTCAGGAAAAAAACTTGCTCTACCACTTCCCACTTCACTCTTTGATTTACAGAAGCAAGCAGATTTATAATCATTTACCGAATCAAATCAGAGAAATTAACGATATGAAAGGTTTCCGAAAGTCACTTAAAACACTTCTCATGGAGAAATAAGTAAGTAAGTAAGTAATTTATTCATTCAGATAAACAAAAAAAGTTTACAGGTCGTCCTCAGCAACGAGGTACAAATTAGGTGTATTTCTGTTGAGTCTAATGCGATTGACGCTACCTAAGCAAGCTTGTATTGTAGCGAGCAACCAAATAGACACAACAGAACAGATAACATATATTTATATTTACATTACATTTAGTCAACATAAACGTAACTTTAGCACAAGCATTGTCATAAACATAAGCGTAAAAATATTTATGTATAAAACCTATTTTATACAAGTTTTAGTGTTTCCGATCAACATTTCAAATTTATGAGAATGTCCAAAGAGATGTACGATCATTTACTCCAATTGGAACATGTATTCGTATTCTGTATTTTTAGCATAATTGTAAGATTCTTAAAGTTGGGATTTTCAGGGTTACATGTTTTTAGCATAAACTTAATATTGTTGTATAAATAGTGCCATTTGATATAACAGGTTCAACTTTCGACTTTAACATATATTTAAGCACAATTTAAAAGTGATGTTGACTAAATGCACCTTAGATCCTTAAAGAAGGGAGAGAAGAGTATAAAGATGAAAATAGAGAGGAAGATAGAAGAGAAAGATAGATAGAAAGAAATGTAGATACGGACAACGCATGTAGCAGTGGTTTATAATAAGTTCCAGCCCATACCTTGTATGGATTATCTATCGAGTATATTTTCAAACCTTTTATAATTATTTTTTATGAATGTCTTCAATTCTCTTTTCTGTTTAAATTTACTGTGGATTTGTTTTAATTGTAAAGGTAATGCATTATATAGTTTGGGTCCTAAATATGATACAAATTTATGGTTTTGGGTGAGTCTACATCTTGGCACATGTAAAGTCAGATCTTTACATATCCGAGTATTATAGGGATGCTGAATAGTTGTACTTGGAGAGCTGCTTCTACAATTTGAAGGAATATCTTGCATACGCATTCTAGTCATTCTATATTCTATGATATACCTTACATTTTACTTTGTTTATGTGTTCTTTGCAATTTTACAATTTGCTATTGGAATTAGTGTTTTTATCTACATGTGAGCGTTTTCTCGTAATGTATTAAAATATCTACAGTGCTTCTCAAAAGTCCCCTCCCCCCTCTTATTTTTGGAACGATTATACATAAACAAGTGAAATTTGGAAACTGAATATTAAGGGGTTGTAAACTCCCTACTAGTGACGATAGATGACGAAATCGTCAAAGATGACGTCACAAGGCCATTGTGACCAATAATTTTAAATGGAACCCTACGGCAAGCGACACCTCTTTTAAAAGGTATCGAAAAAACCTATTCAATGATACTAGTTTTGTTTGTGTTTATGGCAGTTTCAATGGCTCATAAGTAAACATTAAAATTTAAATTCCATTCAGTATGATATTAATTACAGATTTAAGAATCAGTATCTACTCAAAGAAATTGCTCGAAGTGACCTCCATTCACTTCCTGACAGTGAAATATCCAATTTTTAAACTCTTCTCGTACTTTTGCAAATGTGTCTGCGGAAACAGCCTCACATTCTGCAACAATACGTTGTTTTAAAACGTCAATATTGTCAGGTTCAGTGGCGTAAACCTTCGATTTAAGGTACCCTCACAGAAAAAAATCCAAAAGTGTGAGGTCTGGTGATCGAGCTGGCCATTCCGTTGAACCTCGTCGTCCAATCCATCTACTACGATACTCCTCATCCAAATACCGTGTCACTGCACCGTTATAGTGTGGAGGAGCAACATCCTGTTGGAATGTTATTTCCAAATTGCCGAATTCATCTTGATTATCTTCCAAAATTTCAAGGATTAACGGTTCTATCGCGTTTTGCAACAGCTCCAGATAAACCTCACCAGTTAAATGAGTATTCAAAAAAAGAGGCCCAACGATGTGGTTTCCCAGGATACCTGCCCAAACATTCACCTTCTGGGGAAATTGGGTATGTGTTTCACGAAACAGGTGAGGATTTGCGTCACTCCAATACCCCACATTCTGTGTATTTACATTTCCATTTAGATAGAAAGTATTTTCGGCACTAAAACAAATTGTTTTGACATAGTCTGACTGTTGGTTAATTTTAGTTTCCATATTTTCACAAAATTCTAGTCTCCGGTCTGGGTCGTCGTCTGAGAGTTGATGAACCATTTTTAATTTGTATGGGTGAAATTTGTTTTTTTTCAACACCCTGTGTACTGTACTTCGACTGACTTCACAGGTAGATGCAACGTGAGTTGTTGAAGAAGTAGGATTAACTATTACTTCTGCCAGTATATCAATTTTTTTCTCATCAGAAATTTGTGGTCTGCCAGATCGTTTCGCATCATTAATACTACCCGTTATTTCAAACTTACGAAGAAGCTCCCTTAAATAAGTCCTCGAAACGGGGCGATCGGGAAACCTTCCATTAAAAATGCGTTCTGCTGCATGAATATTTTGTCCAGTTTCACCAAGAATTAGGATCGCTGCTACTTTATCACCTAAAACACGTACCATTTCGCTTCTTGAAGCACTTAAACGTTCGGCTCACAACAGTTTAACAAATTATTAAAATGTACAAAAATATTAAAAGTACCAAAAGCTGCTAAAACACTTAAACGTTCGATCAACAATACACAAATTATTAAATGTATAAAAACTTGGACAATTACAAAAACGTCGAATTAGGGAGACTAACAAAAACGTCAGCTTATTCGACATTTATCCAGAGGCGGAGCTTGAATTTGGAATTTTAGTATTAACTAATTTAATTCATCACAACTTTGCGTTTTTTCAAAGCGAGTTGCCAAAACTGCCATAAACACAAACAAAATTAGTATCATTGAATAGGTTTTTTCGATACCTTTTACAAGAGGTGTCGCTTGCCGTAGGGTTCCATTTAAAATTATTGGTCACAATGGCCTTGTGACGTCATCTTTGACGATTTCGTCATCTATCATCGCTAGTAGGGAAGTTTACAACCTTTAATATTCAGTTTCCAAATTTCACTTGTTTATGTATAATCGTTCCAAAAATAAGAGGGGGGAGGGGACTTTTGAGAAGCACTGTATGTACATTTTATATTAATTATCATTAGAACAGATTGTGATAATTTTGACTTTGTCGACAAATGGTTTTCATTTACACAATAAAGCTTATCTATCTATCTATCTATCATACAGGGTGGGGCACCCCATACGACACGGTCCCTGTAAACCAAACCATTAATTTTTTCAGGGAATTTCTCCATTTTATTATATGTATATTGATTATGGCTGCAAAAGGAAATCATTTGGGAGTCTACAGGGTGGCTCAAAAAACTGTGACATATCAAAGTTGTGTTTTTTTAAATAAAACACCCTGTATTTCGTTACACTTTTGAATAGGTCAGGAAAAAATAGTATGATTACATGAAAGGTACTATGTACGTAACTATAACCGTTCTCGAGTTAGTGATTTTTTTATGAAAATGCTAGGTACAATTGGAAACTAAATAACATCGAAATGTATAGAAATCATCCCTTCGAATTCTGACCAAGCATAAAAGAGGTTTTGGGCTATTGATTTCTATAAAATCCGTTTTTCAATATTATACAGAATGTTCAAAAATCATTGTCACTTCTTTATAATTTCGGACAAAGATAACTTTGTTATTTCAAATAGAACGCCCTGTATTTTTTTGGTTTTTATGAAACAACAACACATGGTTTCATCGAGCAAATCTTTCAAATTATGTTAAATGAATATGTATAACCTAAGCACATGAACAAATTCATGCTTTAATTAGTCTATTAATTCATAATCATAGTCTGTCTGTGTTGTTTTTTCTCCAATGTTTCTTAATGTATCCAACATTCCAGTGCCAAAAAAAGAACCCGCTTTTTATTAGTTTTTTTCCTATGATGTTTAAGGACGTGCACCAGTTATTTTCTGATACAAACCTCACATTAGGAAGTCTATTATATTATATTTTCTGTATTATTTTAACACCATTAATGTTTTCAAATGTCTTGAAGAAGAAAATAAATTTTTTTGAAAGCTCGACAAGTTAAACAAGAGGCCAATATATTTATGACTGCAACCCCAAGGATAATTTTCAATTACTGAAAACTTCAAAATTTACAGTTTTATATTTATATATATATATATATATATATATATATATATATATATATATAGAAGTTGTGAAGGTTAGACGACTGTCTAAGTTAAAGAAGAATCCTTTTTAAATTCGGGTATGCAGTCAACAAGGGGATGGAAAAAAAGTGCACTATTTTTTCTATTCAAGCTTTCGAGTCATTTATTGTCTCTTCATCAGGAACTCTACAATGAATTAAAATTGAACATTATTAGATATGAAAAACAATTCGGCATGTGTGTACTTACGAAAGTGAGGTTAAAAATCCCTTTCACTCGCAGCAATTTATAAAATAACATGTCTGTTGTGTATATATATATATATTTTCTTTTGTTTCTTGACCACATATATATTTTCTTCAATTTCTCGGAATAAAGGTCTGATTCAGTCAATTCATATAATTTTTTTTAACGACGTTTCGACATGGTATTTGTCATCATCAGGTTAAAACACAGAAATAAGAAATATGGAATTGGAGATTAAAATGTATGCACTAAAATAATTCTTTGAAAATATATGGTTCGAAATATAACACGTTATTTAACACAAAATAAAAATATCTGTAATATATATGAGTATTCACTTACAAATTATTTTGTTTGAATTTCTGCGTTCGCATTGTATGAACGTTATTGTAGGTGTATGACTTCGAAGTCGAAGTTATCGGGAATGGTTTATTTATCTTTCATGCATTTTTACCCTCTTCATAAGTACACGGGAGTGTTTATATTGAGTTCTAGTATATGAGCCGGACTGTATTTTTTTTGGCAGCATGTAAAGATCAGTTTTCATTATTATTACTATAAACGAAGTTAAAAAAGGTTATTATAAATCTGGCATGAGTTTTTGATTCATTTCTATTGTTAATGCTATTGGGGTCTTTTTTAATATGTATCATTTCCAGAAATGTTCTTACTCTTGGATTCCTTTCTTTGGTCAAAATTTCAACGTTGATAGTGTCAAACTTATGTTGATTTTCTTTTTCGTGTTTGGATAAGGTTGTAATGTCGGTTTTTGAGTACTTGTGGTTTTGTACTCGTTTCTGCAAATATTGTTTTATTTGTCCTATATAGGTACTTTAACAGTATTTACGCGGTATTCTATATACTGTATGAGTTTGTTTGTTTTTTGGTATTTCTGGTTTTAATTTTGAATAAATGGTTTTGTTCGTATTTTGTAGTCGGTTTGATATAGTTATGTTGTGTTTTTTCATTGTTTCATTAATTTTATTCGATAGTTGTTCTTTTCTTTTCTTTATTATAATTTTTATTGTAGATCGCATATATTCGTTTTTTTGTTGTTTTTTCTGCAAAGTGGCTGGGGTAATTATTTTCTTTCAAAATATTCTTATTATTTCTATATTACTTTTTCGAAATTTTGGGTGAGCAAGCTTTATATCAGTTAAATTTTAAATTATTTTTTTTGTAACTAAGGGGTGCGTTTGACAAATAGTTTGTGTAACGATTTGATGCATTTGGTTTAATAAACCAGTTTGTGAAATTTTTTCCAGTATTGTCGTTTATCATTGTTGTGTCGAGAAAATTTATTTGTTTTTCTATTTTTTTTTTCTAATGTAAATTTCAATCTAGGATATTTATTAAAAAAAATCTAGAATTTCATCAACTTTGTCAGTAGGAATACAGGTCAAGCAATCGTCTACATGTCGTTTGAAGAATATTGGTTTGAAAGTTAGTGATTTGATGATCTTTTCTTCAACATACTCCATAACCAGATTTGCTACTGTTGAAGCAATTGGAGATCCCATTGCAATTCCGAATATTTGTGAGTAGTATTTATTTCCATATTGAAACGTCGTTGAAATAAATTATATGAATTGATCGAGAAAAAATATATATATATTATGTAGTTAAATTCTGCATTGATGTTTTTCTGCTGCCTGTTGGGGTGAAAAAGACAGGTGATTTCAGTAATGATATTTCGCAGGTGAAAGAAGTACAGAAGACCCATTGATGATCTGAATGTCTGACGAGATATTTTTGTTCAACGAAGTATCACTTTTCTGTCTCGTTACTCGCTTTATTGTAATACAGCACACCTCTCTAGTCGAGCGTGCACTTTTTAATGAGGTGAAATATGAGGTCGGCTTTTTCCTACGAGCTGAAACTATAATTTTGCGGGTTATAAGGAAGTATTACATGCGGCAGCGTAGTCTCTAATAAAAATTTTATTGACCGTTTTCCTCACCCGATGTGAAATTTGAAAATACTAGTATTATTTACGAGCAATGACAAGGAAGTTAACGATGACACTTATCGCACATTTTTATGGACGTAATAGGATATGAAGTTTATTGGAAGTTTCAGCATGTCGGTGAAATGGGGGAAAGTATTTTTGCGGAGAGATCTAACATAACAAAACTCGAAACATATCTCATCAATCATGCGGAGTGTACATAAAGTAGCGTATTGATTGATTATTTCGGTCCAAGGGAATATTTATCAAAATTACTCGGACAAGACCGACCCAAGTGGGGCTGGAAATATTTGAGGTAAAACTGATATGATCGATCATGCAAGTAGAAAAATATCTTATGCATGACCTTCGTAAATCAACCTGTATAGTAATATCCGCCATATATCTGTGGATCTTATGCTGGTATTAACACGTTCAAAATGGTTTCCTATTTAACGTCAGGATAGTTTTCTTTGGCAACTTAACAGAACCAGGTAACCTGTGTCTATCACTTTAACAGATCATCATGAGAACTTCCATTTTTCCAGATATCGATGAAAGCATTGTTATAAATCACAAATGCACACATGTACAATGACCAAATCCACGGATACAATACAAGATTCAGAACTGACTTCCATATTCAACAAGTCACATTAACACATGCCCAAATTCTGTTTTTTTTCAAGAGACTTGATAGCTATAATAATCTGCCAGAAGAGATCAAACGTTTAACATCTTCAACATCCTTCAAGACAAAATTAAGATCATATTTTCTTAATCAATAAAAACCCAGTAGCCACTTCCTCATTTTGTTTTTTTCGATTTAATATTTAGTTAGGACAGGTATACAAATGTTTTAGTATGTTTAAAGTATTTTGTGTATTTATTAAATATTTTTTAGAATTTGTATGAGCGTATAGATGTATGGTGTGCCAATAGGTGTAGTAGTTATGTATATGTATGTGTATATGTGTTGTTATATACATTTTTATTTTTTAAACTCAGTCTATTTTAATCTGAAAGCATGCTATATATCGTTGCAATGACTTGAAAATGTAAATTAGTAAATGGACTAAATAAAAGATTTATACATGCCATGAAAATACAAGATTTCAATAAATCACGTCGTTTTTCTGTAACGTTTGCTTTTCTCAAAACGTTCAATTTTATTAGTTTGCACACAGTAGTATGGAATACAACAGGAATAGTTTTCATAACCTCAATAGATTGCGTTCAAATCTGGTAAGATGTGCTTGCTTGTTTGTTTTTTATGGCCTATCTATTACAAGATAATATGACAGTAATCGGGGAATATAGCCACAACTTGACTCACTCGAAATGATACCACGAATGCCCAAAACTTTCACAACAATAAAATGACTTTGCGATGCACGTGGAACGGCTGGCTGTACAATAACTCATTGATCTGACTTCCTGACCGCGTGGGTCGACGTCCGTCTTCCACGACAGCCGGAAGTGGAATTCTCTGGTAAGAGGATCCTCTGATTCCCCACCTCAGGATATTATTTGAATATATTTCGATATTTGAGCACATTCAGAATAGGTAAAATAATTGACTGACGAAAAATTTGAAAATCGGGTGAAAGAAAATTCTCAATAGAATTGAGAATGTTTCTTAACATGAATTCAAGAGGTCTTGACGATGAAATATGACTAAGTTTATCTTTCAGTCGCAGATGATTCCACATCTGATTTTATGAACATCCTGTTTATATTTTCAACAAATCAATTCGAGGTTATTGTAATATTCATAATCATTTATGTTACTTACTACGAATATTGATAACTGGCCATGAGAGCAATGCAATGAAAAAGAAGTATTCCCTTGTCATATTGGCAGCGCGCAGTTAGAGCAGCCGAACATCGACCAATACATGTCACGCCTTCATTTTCGAGCCTGCGCATCAATTGAACGTTGCCAATGAGAGAGACTGAGCTTCGTTCGTTTTGGCTTCACATTTGCAGTCTTTATTATCAATATTGGTAATTAATACATATATGTTCATAATAACTCAGTGCACTTCTTATTTACAAGCTTTTATTTAGTTTCACCTGTCCTGATGTATATGGTCTGTCTGTCAGTAATCAAATCTTGAAAGTTAAATTTGACCCGTTTCTAATCGTCCGATTGATTTGAAATTTGGCAGGTCTACATGATTCCGGTGAAAATGCATTATGAAATTTTTGTTAGGAAAAAAACAAAATGGCGGCTTCAATATGGCGGACAATTTTTGTGATTATAGTCCGATTCTATTCAAAATTGGTATCTAGGGGTTTTTGGAATTGGAAATTATAATTTTGTGTCGATGTTTGAAAATTTAACATTTAACACGGCTTCAAAATGGTGGACGAGTTTTGTTATTATGGTCCGATTCTATTCAAAATTGGTATGTGGGGGTTTTTGGGGTCGAAGATTTTTTTACGAATTTGTTTTTTTCAGTTTTACCTGTCCTGGTATCTGTCTGTGGGTCTGTCTGTAATAAAATATTGCAAGTTAAATTTGACCCACTTTTAATCGTCCCATTGATTTGAAATTTGGCAGTTATACATAATTCCAGTCCCAATGCATTATGGAATTTTCGTTAGGAAAAAAAACAAAATGGCGGTTTCAATATGGCGAACAATTTTGTGATTATAGTCCGATTCTATTCAAAATTGGTATCTAGGGGTTTTCGGATTCGGAGATTATGATTCAAGAATAAATTAGATATAAATTACTAAACTAGTTATTCAACATCATAAATACTAAAAAATAAATAAACGAAAAAAAAAAACAAAAACAAGTTTTTATTAGTTGTTAATAAACACAGAACTGAAAAGTTAAGAATGAAAATTATAAAAATTTAAAGATAAGCTATTATACAAATGCACTAAGAGGAAAAAAATGATTTATTTCATTGTTTGATCTAGGTTATTCTGTGAGTAACAGATTCAATAGCTTGACGCGTATACAAAATAGGTTATCTTGCGCGAGAAGATTTTGAATCTGTTACTCACAACCTAGATCAAACAATGAAATAAAAATTGTTGTGCCTTTTTAGTGCATTTGTATAAAAGCTTATTTAAATTATATAATTTTCATCATATAATCTAGTCGCACTGCCAGACTACAGAATAGGGAAACAGAAGTGACACCAGCAAAGATTTGGAACACAGCGTTAAATATTAACAGGAAGTTATAAAAAATTTGAAGTGTATTTTTATTGGGGAGGAAGGAAGTTGGAATCCGTCCATTTCTTTTCCTGGCTTCACTGAATAAACTCGTGAGTGGTGATAGATAATTGTCCTATACCATCTCGAAACAAAGAAGGAGAGCAGCTGGGCTAAGAGGTGAATATAAATTCAAACGATCTAGAAGAATACATGAAAATTATATTTTGGTAACTTTTGAGCCGTAAGGAGCTATTTTTTAAAAGAACATTGGGATGGATATAAATATATGACATGAATATATAAAGTGAATGTATTGATTCCTCCATCACTAACATAAAATTCAACAAAATACAGCAAATAATAATACAAAGCTTAGAGTCACTCCCCCATTATCGTGTAAGATCTCCCCAACGAGGGAGTGTGCAATTCCCCACATTTTCAGAAACTACTGAGAATTTCCTCTCATTCTCATTCTTTAATCACTGCAAATGCTAGTCCCAGATAATCTGGATTACACCGCACCATTTTCTTTCCCTAGTTGAAAAAATAGAAGAAATAGAACGGGAAATTCGCCTTCGTTTACTTGAAAGAGAGTCTCGCTGAATTGTGGACCGCGCTCCAAACAGCGTCGGTTCTAGGGGAGGGTGGAAACGTGTGAAATCGCTGACATGATCCAGAAATACCCATTGATCTTGTGAGAAGCACGTATTCCAGTTGAAAAACACTGATGATAAAGCAATCAAATAATCTGGTGGGTCGTAGTCTGCACACAACCTGTCGTGGGTCTAGTTCGTTTGATTATCTGCTCGGCCAACTTGTACACCTACCCCTTAGTTATAATAATAATAAAATGATAATAATAATAAAGTTTATTGAATCTTTCAAGATCATAAAAATGTAACTTGTAACTTCCTTTATTTATTTAGAAAGTGGTATTCTCAACTTATTCCATATTGTAATATTTATTATACTAGGTGCACTCGTTCATTTCTACAAAAATCGTATTCCTTCTATAATCACCAATATTGTGGATCCAGCCAACATTTCCAACATCACCAAAATATTTCATGTGACTCTACTGTCGTGTTATTGTTTTTTTTTTTTTTTCTTTTCCTTATATATAATTTTCCTTCTCTTGGGCAATTGCCCTCTGGTGGCTCACTGTTATATTAATTTATTTGAATAGCTTTAAGCTAGACTTCGCCATCAGTTTCATTATATTGTAATGTTTTTTTTTTCTATTGACAATAAAGACGTTTATTATTATTATTATTATTATTATATAGGATACGACAGATAACAATTAATTCACAGAGAGTCAACATCTATACATAAAAATATAACAATTTCACGTGTTGGATGGAGATACATATTATTGATTAAAATACTCATCAGTACTATAAAAGCAACTATTAATCAAGTATTCTTTGAGTTTCGCTTTGAAATGATTTTCCCTATTTAGGTTTTTTATTTGGTCAGGTAAGTGATTATAAAATTTTGCCCGCTTGTAAAACGCACAATTTTCTGGTAGGTTATGCGTGAAAAATAACGGTTTCGATTGTAATTATGTATCTGTTTTTGGAATAACACAGTAAATTTGTAAATATAAATGCACTCGTCTGATATGCCACAATCTTTCTTTTCGTGTATTTTCCACACGTAATATATATATATATATATATATATATATATATATATATATATATATATATATATATATATATATATATGAAAGAGAGTAATATCGAGGGGACTGTTAAAAACAAATTGGAAGGAATTTAATGGACATAGCCCTCAGAGAAAAGTGCTAACCGTAGACACGTGTTTCGGGCTCTCGGCCCTCATTAGTACGGTGGAGAAGTGCAAGGATGAACAACACTTGGTAGAAAACGACAAATCAACAACAGAAGCCAGCCGCTCATTTGTGATTTCCCTGAATTCCAGGGCAACAACCAACGTCACCACTCGGATGTCATGCAGGTAGCTATAGCTGCCTCCGTGGCAATTTTTGTTTTTTGTTTTGTGTTTTTTTATTTCCGACGTTTTGATGGGGAATCCCTCATCTTATTCATGGAAAACATTATATGGTGCATGAAAAATTACATTGGAGCTGAAACATGAGTTCGGCAGAGCTTTTGTTTTTGGTTATCGTGTGGCCATAGTGTGGCAGGCTTTTTCTTACGGTCATTTGTCTTTATTTTGAACTCGAAGAGCAACGAGTTGTGCAAGGTTCTGCCCTTGATTGTATTTCGGTTTAATTTTCGCATTCGAAATATTTTTTTGTGAACGTGCGATACGGATGGAGGCGTGTTTTCTTTTTGTAAATATATATATATATATATATATTTTCAGTGTGACCCATTTGAAATGGAACCACCCCTGTAAAATACGCATTTTTCAGTTTTTCAATTTTCATAACTTTAGTTCCATTTCCAAGGCACTCCATGGTTTTTTTTCTTCGTTAAAAACGGAAAAAGTTTATTAGGCAATTTTTGTTTTGAAATTTGACTACACCACTGGATTCGTAGACGTCATAAATGGAAACCATGGAAATTTCATAGGAAAATGTTGGTTAACAACGAAGTTACAACAACTTCAATTTTGGAAACAAAGTATTTGATATTAATTTTCATTTAGATTATAGACATATGTAAAATCTGGCAACACTGCCGATACAAAATAGAACACCAGTGAATTCGTACAGCGAAAATCCGAAGTCAATAGCTCATTCCGTTCTACAGTTATAACTCCTGAAATTATGGTAATGTGAGCGATTTCTGGTGGAAGCGATTTTGTAATAAAAATCTAACTACGCCACTGGATTTGTGAATTATGTTCCCTTAAAATCATTTATTTAAGTTAAGGTTATAAGTGTATTCGAAAATAACAGAAAATTAAAAATTTATTTTCAAGTTATGCAGTTTTCAATAGCCGATAAAAACGAAATGAACCGAATCAAGTTTTAAAGTATCAAAATTATTTATTCAATAATAAAACAGAAAGCAGGACAAAAAAATGTTCTTTTTTAATTCTGAAAAACTCAACTGAAACAAGCTTTTAGAGAGAGTATCAATAATTTGAGGAAAGCTGAACTAATACATTGGGCATAGGTATTGTACTAAATCAATAGTAGGCTGTGATTTAGTACACCACAAATCGCTCACATTACCATACTTTCAGTAGTTATAACTGTTGAACGGAATGAGCTATTGACTTCGGATTTTCGCTGTACAAATTCACTTGTGCTCTACTTTGTATCAGCAGTGTTGCCAGATTTCAAATATGTCTGCAATCTAAATAAAAATTATAATCAAATACTTTGTTTCCAAAATTAAAGTTGTTGTAACTTCGTTGTTAACCAATATTTTTTTATGAAATTTTGATGGTTCTCATTTATAACGACTACAAATCCAGTGGTGTAGTCAAATTTGGAAAAAAAAATTGCCTAATAAACTTTTTTTCATAGAGTGCCTTGGAAATGAAAATAAAGTTATGAAAATTTGTGTCAAGATACAGTTTTTGATGCTCAATATAAGAAAAAAATATTTTTGAGATTGACTGAAAAATGCGTATTCTACAGGGGTGGTTCCATTTTAAATGGGTCACACTGTATATATATCATTATAAATTGAGGAGCCCACCACATAAACACCAGTCGAGTTCGAAATAATCGAATTTCTAGACATCACCAAACTGATTTAAAATTTTCCGAGTTATGGCACTTAACATGTAGCAATATAGAACACCTACATGAGTAATTTTTGAAATCCCCAATTTGTTCTCCAGTTGCCTGTTAAGTCTGTATGGTGGTAAGTCCAGGATGATTTCCTCAGCAGCAGCGATTGGTGGGCTCTTGAGAGCACTAGTAATGCACAGACAGGCAAGCCTCTGAATGTTTCCAAGATTGTTTTTACTGGTTTCTGTTTTGTTTTGGCCATCACACAAGTGAGCCATTTGTGATTGTTGGTCTTGCGATCGCCATGTCTTTCCAAAAGCTGTTCTACATGTCATGCAGGTCGATATGCTTTTGTTTATTACATGTTGCAGATGTAGGTTCCAGGTTACCTTCATATCTAAGAACAGCCCCAAGTATTTGAAGTAATCGGATTTTAGTATTTTGCTGCAAAAGTGGGTGCAGTTTTGTTTGGGTTTAACCTCGGATTTTTCTTCTATCATCATTCCTCTACTGTGCTCAGTGGATTTTGCCAACATTAAAACAAAATGAAATTTTTGCTCAATGATTTTTTTTCTACGAATATCATATTTTTAAGTAATCTTCCAAATAACTCACGATTGTTATTTCTCTCGATCAGATCAGCACATCTTCAGACGCCGCTGGTTATTCCCTCAGCAGCGCCTCTGATAGCTACGTGTTTGTTAAGTCTGCCTCTGGTTTCCGGATAATGGGAATTAAAGTTAATGGCTCGGTACTTTTCGCGGCTATTACGTGATTATCGATCAAATAAACGAGCCGGAATCGGACTCGGGTTGTTCACAATTGAAAGGAGTTGGTGGAGGAGACGGGGGTGGATTTGTTGTTCTACTGGGTAAGTCTCGCTCGTATGAATTCTTTGTCAATTTTGAAACATCGAGAAGTGATTTTGAAATATATATATATAATTATTCAGAAAAATAGGGAAATAAAGTGAAAGTGTGTGGTATCAAATTATTCATAAGAAAATGATCTTTCACAAAAAGCCGACGATCCGCCCCCTTTCCATTTGAAAAAATCAAATTAACTGGAAAAACTTTAAATAATTCTTAAAACGACTGTGAAGTCATAAGCCTCGAAGTCGTATTTTTCCCATGTTACTTTATCAAGATAGAAGCGATTTACACGATCCATGGCATTCTAGATCAAAAAATAAAAATTGGATTAAAAATGACTTTATTTGTCCAATATTGACAAGTGAGGTGTTGTTGGATTTAGATTATCATTCTCGATCGAAATAAGTAAAAATATATAGGATAACCCATTTAAAAATCGTAACTTGATTACTATCGTTTCGGACGTCCATCGTCTTAATGTATTTAAAAGGTTTTCACGACGTTTCGAATGCTTGTATCTGCAATCGTCTTCAGGTGAATACTGACAAGTTTATATGAGTTCTGTAGGCAGCACTGCAGTAATTCCAATATTGCGTGGGTAGGAAGATCAGTTCTCTCGTGCAGCTGGTCATCCTCTTCGAGTTTCCTTTTGATGATACTGAGAGATTCCTCTATAGAGACATTGGTGTGAAGGCTCTCCACGTCGAAGCTGATGAAACGATCCAATTTCAACATCTGTGATGGTGTAAACGAAGTGCTTGGAATTCTTGACGTATGAACTGCTATTTCCTTGTAAGGGTTGTAGTATCGGTAGGAGGTATTTCGATAACTTGTAGGTTGGTGAGTTCCGTGGGCTAGTGATCGGTCTCAGTGGCATGTCTGGTTTGTGGATTTTCGGAAGCCCGTAGAGATGCGGTGGTTTGCTGTAGTGTGGCGTTAGATGTGATCGTTCGTTGTCTGGAATGAAGTGTTTGAATTTCCTCAGAGTGTTGTAGATCTTCCTTCCTATAGTGGGTGTCGGATCCTTCTTCAAGAGTTTATAGTTCCCTGTGTGGAGTAACGACTCTATCTTGTCATCATATGTTGTGGTGTCCATGATGTTGTGAATCGCCACGGTTTTAATTGATAGTTTTTATAGAAAACAACTATGAAATTACTCGTTACCTACTAAAACTTTGACAGAAACGATCTGCTGACATTTCATCAATTTGTCGCTGGACGTCATAATTTGACAAGCCGTAGTCGTCGTGATTTTAGAGTGAACCTAGACCTAACACGAAATATTCCATTTCGCATTTGTTGCTTAGCAACTTGCCTAGCAACCGATGCAAAAATGAAATTCTGTACAAAATGTGCTTGTTTATGATTGAAGTTACGGTTATAAAATGAACATTTATCGAGGTTGTCGTAGAAAATAGTATATTAAAGTATAAGTGGATAAAGGGCTTTCAAAACACGCGCGATTTTCGGCACGACGGCGCAGCCGGAGTGCTCGAAATAGAGCAAGTGTTTTAAGACCAGTTATCCACGAATACTTTACGTTATTTTTTATTGGTGCACTTTGAAATCATATATACTGGTATTATTACTACAAAAAATAGAAATAAGAACTAATAATGCAAGAAGGTTGAATTCGTGATGTGACATCAGTATAACTTTCGTTGTCATGGAAATGAGAAAAACATTCATTTGCAATTTGTTACCAAAGATCAATATTTGTTGTCACCAGAGCTCAAAAATGAATGATTCTAATATCGATTTTTTGAATAGTGAGGCAGAATTGCGGTTAATACCGCGAAAATCCAGTGATATATATAAAAAAGAATATGAAAAGTTCATCAAATGGATGGAGGAGCACATATAAATGAACGAATTGTGAGTAATATATTATTTGACGTTACAAGGTACTCCTGTCAGATCAATAATCAAAAATTTGTCATTTAGACTTCACGTTTCTCGATTTGTTGATGTTGTCATGGTTACCTTTAAAAAACGCGCGTTTTCTTAAGTTCGATTTAAACACGCTGAGGCGTGCTTTAAATGGGTAAAAAGGGGCACCAATAAAAAAAATATTATTCATCACTGTTTGACTTATTTCAAGTAGAGATTCAAATATAATACTCATTTGGATTGAGGGAAAAGGTGAGTAAAATATATTCAACAGCTGCTTGACGAAAATTTCATTGTTTTGTGGTTCATGAAATTTGGCATACCTCGGGGATCGATTGCAAGGCCACTATTGAAAACTTCCTACTGATTTTTATTTCGACTCAGTTTTCCAATTTATGTAATGAAAAAAATATTTCCAACTTTCTATAGCTGAAACTTTGTGTATGGAGAGTGGTGCTAGTTTGGAAAGGAGAGGATCCATGTTTTTGGCCATTCTTTGGATGAAGTTGATGATGCCAGTTCATCTAGAGTTTATCGTTGAAGTAAAATATGCTATAGAGTTCATAATTTGGATTTTTTAGACGTTAATTTGATCTATCCATGTAATATAACGAATAGAACACATCTTAGATGTTCGTAAACGAGTGAGAGGATCAGTTTGGTTGACCTGATTGCAATTTGTTTCAAAAACAAAATCACAACACCAAAAGAGACTCTCATGCTACTGTATTTTCTGTCCCTCAAGTTTAGAGGCCAACGAGCTGAACTATTCAGCTGGGAATTTTGCTACATATTAGTCTCATATTTACGTAACAGTTTAACAGCACACATAATACTAGTGCATGAACGTTCACCGCCGTCGATTTAAGTAGTAACGGAACTATTTGCAGTGCAGAGAGGGAGGAATTATTTGAGCTGGGCTTATTTGAACGAGTTATTTGCTAACTGCGTATTCCACGGGTATGCACTGTGTATCAGAAATTATTCGTGAAACAGAAAATGTTATTGGAACTAATATTATATGTGAGAAATTCGAGGCAATAAAGATGTTTATTCAATGTTTACCAACCAGGTAAGACTGGCAACATCGAAAAAATAAAAATCACTTTATAGAAGTAGAAATTATGTACGTTATTAACATTTTGAAAAATGTAGGAACCTTGGACATCGGCGGTATTTATACTGGGTGTCAACGAATCTATTAGACAATTCATAACTTCTAGAACAATAGGTGTACCAAAATGAGATTTGGTATAGGTAAATGGTATGTGAAGAGGAGAGTTTCCGTATTTTTTTCAATTTTCCGGTCACTTCCGATTTCACCGGAAATGGCTCCGGTTTTGATTTTTTTAAATGGAACACCCTGTATATTGTTAAATTTTTTCATTTCTGAGACAATTCTGGATCAGAATGTGACATGTTAGAAAGTGTTCACAGCTTCTTAATTTTTTAGAGTCACTTTTAATATTGCATCTAGGTGGCCATGATCGGACGTGAACTAATCTGAGGACCTCAGGTGATGTTAGGGAATTTCAGTCGCAAAGTTTTAGTGACTAGTATGATAGATAGGAATAAGACAATTCGGCAAAATTATTTTTCAAATGGCGACAACCACCTTCCGAAAAAAGGATTTTTTGACGAATCTAACGATACTAATTTATTTGCGATTGGATTGAAAATAAGAACATATATTGAATATTACTAAGGAAAATATTGCATAATAATTTATTCACGCCGTAAAACTGCTAAAGGTATATTATTAAGATGATCCTCGATTTTATTTTGAAGAAAACCTAAGTACCTAACCACTGTTAACTGACCTTGAAACAATATTGGCCCAATTATTCTGTGTTCATCGATATCAGCCCAATTATTATGTTTTCATCGATATCAGCCCAGACATTGACGTCAAACATTTCTTGAAAATTGCCCCCTCTATTGCATGTTGATTTTGTTGGGCCCAGCACCGAGTATTTTGCTTATTGAACATACCATTATTTTTAAATCCTGATTCGTCAGAAAATAGAATAAAGTTGATGAAATTGGGGTAACCTCTATGATTTTGAAGCAGCCAATCACAAAACACTACCTGTCTATCGCCATCGTCAGCATACAAATGTGGATGTAACTGATATATCGAGCATTTAAATATCCGTGCTTTTTCAGTATTTTTCTTGCTAATTCGTGATTTATCTGCATTTCTTGACTAATTTATCTTGAAGAAACCGTTTTATCAACCTCAACCATAGCAAGAACGTTAATCTCAGTCTCTTCATTTGTGATAAAATTCTGTTCCGCCTCTCGATTTCCTTCTTGCCTAAAACGATTCTCAACATACGGAAAATACTGATGGGCTGGATGTTGCCGATTGGGATATCTCTGAGAATACAACTCAGCAGCATTCCTTGAATTTCTATGACATTCTCAGAATATTAATAACATATCCACTTTTTCACTTTGAGTATACATTATTTTGAGAAAAATAAACTGAAATTTAACGAAAATCAAGAAACTGTTACTGTCTGCTCATAAAGCTATTGTCACTGTAATTACTTAAGTGAGTGTTTTGTTTTCCAAAGAAGACTTGATGAAAATAACAGCAAAATATTATGCATCGTGGCTATACATGGCACACTTGACAAAAGTAAATAATTCATTATCCAGTATTTTTCTTAGTAATAAATAATTTATGTTATTATTATTAATCCAATCGCAAATAAATTAGTATCGATAGATTCGTCAAAAACTCTTTTTTTCGGAAAATGCTTGTCAAAAAATAGTCGCTGTTTGAAAAATAATAGTTTGACACAAAAATGTGATTTTGCCAACTTGTCTTATTCCTAGCTATCATACTAGTCACTAAAACTTTGCGATTGTTATTTTCTGACATCACCTGAGGTCCTCAGATTAGTTTAAGTCTGATCATGGCCAACTAGATGCAATATTGAAAGTGACTCTAAAAAAATTAAGTAGGAGTAAAAACTTTTTGAAATGTCACATTTCGATCCACAATTGTCTCAGAAACCTAAAAATGTTACAATATACAGTGTGTTCCGGTGAAACCGGAAGTGACCGGAAAGTGAAAAATATGCAAACACTCTCCTCTTTACAAGCCATTTACCTATACCAAATCTCATTTTGATACATCGAATATTCTAGGAGTTATGACTTGTCTAATAGATTTATTGACACCCGGTATACAGCATGTCCCAAAATAAGATTTCTGTTTTTTAAATAGCCCATTCTTGTTACATTTTGGATTCGTCAGTAAATGGTCGATATAACGCATTCGAATTTCTTAAGACTTATCTGCAATAGTTGTTGACTTATGTATCAAAATAGCGTCGTACGTATATATATATATATATATATATATATATATATATATATATAACTAGTCGACGCGTATATTTTTTTTTATGTATGATCACGCATAACTTTTATTGCGGCGTCCGATTCCGATAATTCTTTTTTCAGTGGATAGGGTGTACTTCGACGGTGGTCCCATCTGGATTTAAAAGATGAAATCCACCCGTAAGGGTAGCAGAATGAAGGATATTGATCACTCACCCTCTGAATTCTGGTCCGTTGACCGATTCTATCAGGCATAACTTTGTACTGGGTTCTTCGATTTGATGATTATTTTTTCAATAGATAGGGTATACCTTATATTTGGATTTCGAATGAAATCATCCACCCTTACGGGTAGAAAAATAGGGGATAATTTGTTTTTCACTTGTGAACATTGGCACACACATACGTAGTTGACAATGACAGATCGCTACTGACATTATTTTTGTTCCACATCCGTCAAAACCATTATACTCTATGAGAGGATGGAATGATTCACAAAGTAATGAAATAAACTAACCAGAACAACAAAAATAATTTATATTACAACAAATAGTGAAAGTAGATAATCATATTATTTAACTGGTAATAGTTGAAGTAAGGTGGGTAAGTATTTTGGAAGTAATCAAAAAACAAGTAGGTAGTATTTAGTAGATTTTAGCCACAAAAAATTGAAAAATAAAAACTTTTTAACAAAAAATTAAACCGACGAAATACGGAACTGAAAAGTAAAAAAATAAAATAAACCTTCTTAGTCTTTAACAAGCTCCCTAAATTGTGAACAATTTTGAGTCGGCGCCAAACGAACAATCAACGGATCTTAAATTACTTCAAATAATTATCAGAATGTCGAATTTAAAGGTTTTTCATAAAGGTTCAATATAAAATTGAACCAGAGAAGGTAATCTCAGGGAAAAAATTTCTGGAAATAAACGCAGAAGTTGGTATTACCCTAAAATACTTCTTTAAAATTCAATGGACGAAAAATGCTTTTGATAAGCTCGTTATGTTTAATTTTGTCTTTCACCTAACAATCCGCATACCGGTTTGGCTTTTTGGGCCCCCTCATCAGTGGGGGGGAGTCAACCAGCCAAAGGTCCAAAGAACTCTGGCTGAAGTGAGACCAACAAACAAACCATATCGATCTTGAACACCTATGGTACGCCGGAAAAAGATAAACTTTAACTGGCGGTACCTAGTGACAAAGAAACATTTGCATTCAATGTCCATTGATATTATAAAGATGCATGGTTTTCGTTGAATTCATTCAACGTTCTGCTTTTCAGAAAGAGTTTTTTTTCACCGAATCTATTTTTCAATTTTTATATTGAATCCTTTATGTGAAAAAACCGTTTAAATCGACTATTCATTCCCTTACATGGCACTTATCTCTCAATTATCAGAATGTCACCGCGCAACTGATGCCATCATTTTACGCCTTACCAATTATTTGTTGTTTGTTTGGCGCCGACTCAAAATTAATTACTTACATTAGTTTAGGGCTTAGTTCTGGGACAAGAATGTCCTTTTTATTTTTTACTTTTTTCATTCCGTATTTCTGGTTTTTTTTGTTAAAATTTTATGTATTTGTGCTTGAATAAATTTGTATTGTGTTTTGAATTTAATTTATATTCCACAATCCGATTATCATAAAATGTATATCTCTTATAATCCGATTATCATAAAATTTATCTTAGAGCTACCAACCCCCTTTAAGGTCTTAGGCCAGTTGTGACATATTGTGGAGATCAACCATCTCACTAACATTTATGACATATGGTATAATTCGTGATGTAGATTCAGATTTTTCTGTGGGTCTATGCACAACGCTATTTTGACAAATTAATTCACAAAAGTCAAAAACTATTGCAGATAAGTCCAACGCATTTGGTAAACATCGTTGTTTCAACGTGAATTTCGTGTCAATTAATCAACATAATTTCAATTCTCTTCCTACAACTCACGATTTCTTCATGTCTGAGTCTCTTCCACCTATCGGAGTTATTCTCAAAAGATATCCTTGCAGATGCAGTAATTCGTAGAATTTTTTTAAATGACCGCACAACGTTATCATTCGTTCGTATCAACGTCATATCGTTTGTCCAAGGCTTTCGACTGTGTCTCTCACGACCTACTTTTCGAAAAGTTATCATATTACGGGGTTAGAGGAACACCACTCAAACTGATGTCATCGTACTCAACAAACAGACAACAACTGGTTAAAATTCAAAATACAACATCTGAACTCAGGATATTGAAACATGGAGTTCCTCAGGCTCTGTCCTGGACCCTTACTCTTTTATTATTTATATAAACGACATCTGTCAGCACATGCTAGGACACTACCACCATTCTTTTTTGCTGACGATACATCACTTATCAATACTTCTCCAGATTTTATAGCCTCAAAATTTAGCTGACAATTGATTGACTTTGCTAGAAATTGGTTCTCTGCTAATTTCCACAACTCAATGGTGATAAAACGCGCAGCTGGTTATTTCCGTAACAATAAATTACACCTCAGGAGCACACTGCAAGCTTCTTGGAAAAATAACAATCGATGACACTCTCAGCTGGTACTATCATACTGAAAAACTTGAACAGCGAGCTTTCTAGTGCATTATTCCTCATAAGAAGATTGAGATATGTTGTAGGTTCTGAATTATTGAGGCAAATATATTTTGGTCTGTTTCATTCTCGAATTAGTTATGGAACCATTTTATGGGGAAATTCCAGCAATGCGGTAATTATCTTCAGATCCCAGAAGAAGGCTATTCGCCTTCTAGCTGGTGTTGGATTCCGTGATCACTGTCGCCCCCTGTTCATTGACATGAAAATAATGACACTGCCATGCATTTATATTTATCAAACCCTCTGTGAAATACACTCAAACAAAGGGTATACTCTTTCGTCTGATATTCACAAATAGCGAAACCAGATCGGCAAACCAAATAGCTCTTCAACGCTTCCAGGCTCACTAAGTCGAAATCTAATTCTCTGAATTTGAAACTATATAACAAGTTGAGCTTAGAAGTTCGCACCTTGAATGAAAATTGTTTTAAGATTAACGTGAAAAGTTACCTCATAAATAAATGTTTTTATAGTGCAGAAGAATTTCTGAATGCATGAAAAAATTTTACATGACTTTTACCATTTATATATTTATTTGTTTTTTTTTACAACAAAATATTTGTAAATGTTATTTTTAAACACATGTATATGTCGATAAAATGAATGTTTTTACATCTTATATATTTTACATATTATCTTCCATAGATAATATTTCTGTACAAACTGACGTGCTATAAACCGATGTGTAAACTAGCCAAATAAAGTCTATCTATCTATCATTCCTTACTAGATCTTTATGAAAGAATAGTGTTATTTTCAGTGCCAAAGATCTTCTACAAGCATGAACGGAGCTGACTAGAATTGGATGTGACTTACATATTTTTCCATTTTGGCCTCACTCTGAGCTGAAGCAAAAGATGGCGCCTCTGCCGACACTTCGCATCTGAATAAGCCGCTGGTTTTCCAACTAACTGGGTGCAGGACTACTCGTTTGCTGTCCGATTTTGACATCTGCAATCAAAACATCCATACATGTAAGTATAACTTTGTTGGTCGGGGATGCAAGCATTCAATCAATGATATCTCGGTTACTGAAACTTCAGCGGGGGTAATTTTTAGTAAAATCACTTATTTTGACGAATTTTACATGCTCTCAAAAAAGATGCTCCACCTTTGAGAACACCATGTATATGACTTGTTATAATGAGAGAATCACAGAAAGACTGTTTCATTGGTAAGCTTTGTTAAAGTTAATCAAGAAAAGCGTCAGTATATCCAATTTCCATACACATGATGCGGAGGCTTTATAGTCTGGTTCACAAGAGCCATTTTCCGAAAACAGAGTTAAGACCAACCGAAAATTATGATCGATTTGTTATTCGATTCGTAATTGCATTCAGAAAATCTCAGTTTGGAACCAATATCTGGAGAAACAAATTGCAAAACTCATCAACAATTAACTGAACAAAAAAAAAAAGTTTGTGAGGTTTTTTGCAAATATCTCAAAAACTATTTAATATCCGAATTTTAACCTCCCGGAACTGGCCGGCAATATTTATAATTTTAATTTAGATGCGTAAAAAAAGCCAGAAAACGCGCGGCTTAGCTCCCGTGCACGCCGACCGAATAGGACACTTGAAAAAAAAATTACCGAGTAAACATTAATATTAAGGAATACAAAAATTTAGGTATTATCTAGACATATCCATAAACAATAATCCGTCGGCAAAAAATGTTTACCTCTATTTTCCAATCAATTTTGATTTTTTACTTTTTTATTAACAATCAAAGGCATAACAAAAATAAAAACATAAATAAAACAATAATTAATTTTTTTGCAATTTTCCCTATCAATTTGTTTTCTTATTGCTGAAAACAATATTATTTTTTATTTTAACGCATATTGTTTAAAAAATTGTTATAAACAAATGCATTGTTTATGAGATTTTCAAAATATTTGTTTTGGCAATCCAATCCATAAAGAAAATAATGTTTTTTTAGAAAAAAATCGTTTAAAAAAAATATTGGTAAAAAACGCCTTTGTTAATTAACAAAAAAAAATTGTTGTTTTTTTTAATCATTATTTATATTGCATTTTTTTTACTTTTTATTTGTTCATTGAATAAACAATTTGTTATAAACAAATGCATTTTTCGATTATATTGTTTTTTAAATACTTCCAAAAATACTGAAATCAACCATGTATCGTTTGTTATAAAAAAATGTTGTTTTTCTTTTTTATATAACTTTAAATATTTTCGTGCACTTTGACTTGTCGTATTCTTTGAGTTTTTCGTCATTGTTATTAAAAGAACTTATAAACTATTGACGATACGGCAAGAACACTTCCAGTCTTTTTTATTCTTCGTTCAGCAATTAACAAAGAGGGCTGTAAACCAAAGCTCTAACTCTATTATTTATTACCTTTTTTTTAAATTATTTATAAAGATTTCTCCGAAAAAAAATGTTTACTGCTTTTTAACTTAAATATCTTAGTCACTATTAAAAATGCGACTAAAACCTTTCGAGTCTTTTTATTCTCCGTTAATCAACGAACAAATTGAGCTCAAAACAGGAGCTTTCACTCTATTATTTCATAACAAACGATACATGGTTGATTTCAGTATTTTTGGAACTATTTAAGAAACATTTAATTTGTTTATAACAAATTGTTTATTTAATAAACAAATAAAAAGTAAAAAAATAAAAATTTCTTCCATAGTATTAGAGAGTAATATAAATAACGATAAAAAAACGGGTCCTTAATATTAATATTTAGCACCAAAAAAAATTGTTAATTAACAAAGGCGTTTTCAACCAATAATTTTTTTTAAAGAAAGATTGAAAAAAATAATTATTTTCTTCATAGGATTAGATTTCCAAAACAATTTTTTGAAAATCTTATAAACAATTCATTTGTTTTTAACAAATTTTTAAACAATATGCGTTAAAATTGAAAAACAAATTGTTTTTAGCAATAAGAAAACAAATTAATAGAGATAAGTGCAAAAAATCATTTCTTCAATTGTTTTATTTACGTTTTTATTTTTTTATACCTTTGATTGTTAATAAAAAAGTGAAAAATCAAAAATTTTTTATTTTTCCAACGGGGATCTTTTTCAAAGACTTCAAGGAACAACTCCATGGAGTAGAAAAAATTCCAGGTTTCTAGTTCAACAATTATCAGGGTTTTTATAATAACTATCAACAAGTAAAATTTTCTTATTAACAAAGGCATAATTGATTGAAAAATAGGAGGTAGAAATTTTTTGCCGACGGATTATTGTTTATTGTTATGTCTAGATGATACCTGAATTTTTTTATTCCTTAATATTAATATTTTTTTTTGTCAGATATGTCTCCTTTTTTTTCGCCGCTAAATTAAAATTATAAATATTGCCGGCACAGTTCCGGGAGTACGGACTTTTTTTTAGGAAATTTTCTGCTCTTCAAGGACCTTTTTTCAAATTTTGGATATCTCAAATCGTTTTTGAAATATTTGAAAAAAAACTCACAATTTTTTTTTATTTAGTTAATTTTTCATAACTTTTGCAATTTGTTTCTCCAGATATTGGTTCCGAACTGAGATTTTCTTAATGCAATTACGAATCGAATGACACCTCGATCACAATTTCCGGTTGGTCTTAACTCTAATTTCGGAAAATGGCTCTTATGAACCAGACTATTAAAGATATCTCCCAATCTTCCCTCTCGAACGAAAGTATTATTATGTAGCACCAAAAAACAAACTCATCCCTCCAACGACTCTATTTATCAACGTTATGTGACGACAAGAGACATGCCGAACAATTTCCAACATAATCGAGTCTATTCCTCACAACGTATCGAAATGTCCTGTTTATGTGGTCTAATAAACGAAACGACAGTTACGGAGACGAAATAACGGAGGTTCTCGAATTGAATGAGCTCCATCTCGACTGAAGCGAGCAGTAGCGTTACCAGTTGGGGATTCAGTGGGTGGGATCCTATATCGTTTTTATTCCATGCTTCGAAGTTTGTGCTACAAGGTTTCTAATTAATTTTCTTTGATGTTCCCATCTACGGGGTGAGTCAATCTGAACGCCTCGGGCTCTCGTGGCCAAATGGTTTTTTTTTTCAGTAAACGGTCTGGGGAAGTATATGTATGTCGATCTGAACCAAATTTTAAAAATAATGATTTTTATACAAGGTATTTGAAAAAAGCGTGGCATATCAAAGTTATATTTTTTTAAATGGAACTCCCTCTATTTTCTTGCATTTTTGAATTATTTGGGAAAAAACAAGCTGACTTTGCTATATCCCTATACCTAACTCTCTCCGTTTGGGAGATATTCAACTTTTTCACAAAATGTGACGTTGTCAAAGAAATGCAATATCATTGGAATTAGCCACGGCAGGTGTACGTAATTTTGACCGATCACTCAAATCCCTTTCAGCTAGTTACTGTGGCTCGAGTAGACGATCAATAATATACAGTGTGTTTTATATTATCAGGAACACTTACCGCATATTTGAACCCCAATAACTTTGTTATTTCAAATAGAACACCCTATATTTTTCCACGAGACAAGATTCACCTTTTCATTTCCTTTCGAATCATATAATATTTCCCTATACCTGAATGTGGTGCTTCAGGAGTTGTCGAAGCCTTTTCGAAATCCGATGAATTTTTTGAATTAACATTATTTCATCTAGTAGTCTGATGTCGAATACTGAAGAATATTGAAAAGGTAAACATTCTCAATTGAATATTGATAGAAAGATTTTTCTGTGAATTGAAAAATCCACGATTAAAATGAAGTTTTTTTTTGTGAATGTCTAACAGAAAACAACTACTTCCCAGGCTAAAGCCACGCTGGACATTGAACTACATCTGATTTTATGAACATCCTGTTTATATTTTCAACAAATCACTGAAGAATAGTTCTTCAATATTATTAGCAAATTGAATTTGAACACTCTCAACTTACAGTTGATTTTCTTTAGAGCATTGTTATATCGGTCCACATGTATTTACTATTTTTGAGGTTACTGGTTTTTATTAAAAAAAACGATATTAAAAGATTAAAGTTTAAGGAAAAATTAAAAAAAAATTATAATACATGTTCGACATGACCACCACTATCTACTTCAATACAGCATCTTATTCTTTTTCCAAATGAGCTTCTGACATTTTTCAACATATTTGGAGTTACTGTTTGGAAGGCATTTCTAATCCTCACTTTCATATCATCAGGAGTAGTGGGTGGTGAACTGTATACAATATCCTTGATATATTTCCATAAAAAAGTCCAAGGGTGTAAGATCAGGCGATCTCGCTGGCCAGTTATAAGGACCACCTCTCCCTATCCATTCATCTGTAAATGTTCTGTCCAGATAGTTCCTGACAACACGTTTGAAATGTGCCGGAGCACCATCTAATTGTAGCCACATTCACATTCAAAGAAATTTCCAGAAAATTCCAAAAATATGTTTTCATGAATCTGAAAAGGACCAATTATGATGTCTCCTATGATTCCACCGAATGAGTTAACACTCCACCGGTTCTGGTGATCGACGGTTCGAAATAAATGTCTGTTTTCGGTGTCATAATAATGAAAGTTATGTCGATTCACCAGACCAGTGTTATGGAAGGTTGATTCGTCTGTGAATAAAATATGTTCATAAAAGTGCATGTCTTCACCAACTCGTTCAAGATACCATAAACAGACACCTAGCCTGCGTTCAAAGTCCCTTCCATAAAGATGTTGATGCAGCTGAATGTGGTATGGATGATAATTGTGTTTCCTAATAATTCTGCTTACACTCGATTGACTTATACCTGTTGCATTAGCAATGGCTCTAGTACTGGTATTGGGATTTTCAATCACATATTGCAAAACTTCGAAATTGAGTTCCTCATTCCCAGTCACTGGTTTCGATATCTCCCGAACAGTGTACTGTTCCTCGAAATCTGGTTAATAATCTCTCAAATACATTTTCAGGATGCTCTTGATCTGGGTACTATTGTGCATAAACCTTCGACGCTAATAAGCAATTTTCGTAACACTCTCCAATGGTTAAGATCATGTTGATTCTTTCTTCAAGTGTAAAACTTTTCATAATACTTCTCAAATCTGAGAAACGAGAGCAAGACGAATTCAACACAAACTTATGACAAAATATTACGCTATTTGACAGGAGTCTGCTTGGAACTACAATTGAACAGGGTTGAACGTATTACTCAAGTATATGACATCAGACTACTAGATGAAATAATGTTGATTACAAAAATTCATCGGATTTCGAAAAGGCTTCGATAACTCCTGAAGCACAACATTCAGGTATAGGAAAACATTATATGGTTCGAAAGGAAATTAAAAGGTGAATCTTGTCATGTGGAAAAATATAGGGTGTTCCATTTGAAATAACAAAGTTATTGGTGTTCAAATATGCAGTAAGTGTTCCTGATAATATAAAACACACTGTATACTATTGATCGTCTACTCAAGCCACAGTAACTAGCTGAAAGGGAGTTGAGTGACCGGTCAAAATTTCGTACACCTGCCGTGGCTAATTCCAATGATATTGAGTTTCTTTGACGTTACATTTTGTAAAAAAGTTGAATATCTCACAAACGGAGAGAGTTAGGTAAAGGGATACTTTAGCAAAGTCAGCTCTTTTTTTCTCAAATAATTGAAAAATGCAAGAAAATACAGGGTGTCCATTAAAAAAATATAACTTTGATATGTCACGCTTTTCAATACCTTGTATAAAATCATTATTTTTAAAATGTAGTTCAGATCGACATACATATACTTCCCCAGACCGTTTACTGAAAAAAATAATACCATTAGGCCACTAGCTTGACACACCCTGGTTATTCTAGAGAAAGTTCCCAGATAATAAATTCAACATCTTCAAACCAAAGAACAACATAATTCTTTGGGTATGGCTCTTTCTATGTAGTGGAGTTTGAAGTAGAGTATTTTCACTGGATCTGATAATCTTAGCTTTTTGGACGCTGAATTTATCATTCTTTATGAAAAGGTTAATTTCTCCTTGTCAGGTAAAGTTGAAGGTATTATCATTTTAAACCGACGAAACCAAAAAGGGGGAGGTTCTCTATTCGAAGCGTATTTTTTTTTTATGTATGATCACGCACAACTTTTCACAGAGCGGTTCGATTCCGATGATTCTTTTTCATTCGATAGGGTGTACTTCGAAGTTGGTCTCACTCCAATTTGAACAACAAAATCCATCCCTAAGGGTAGCAAAATGAAGGATATTGATCGTTCACCCTCTGAAGGTCCGTTAACCGATTCTATCAGGCATAACTTTGTAGTGGGTTTTCCGATTTGGATTATTCTTTTTTTATTAGAAACCGTATACCTCAAAGTTGATCATAGTCCAATTTAGAATGGGTTGAAAAATAGGGGATGATTGATTTTTCACTTGTGAACTTTGGCACACATCTGTAGTTGACATTGACAGACCCTCCTACATCCGTCAAAATTATTACATTCTATGAAAGGATGGAATTATAAACAAAGTGATGAAATCAACTAACCAGAACTTTCAAAATTAATTTATATTATATAACAATAGATAGTTAAAATGGAAAATCATATTATTTGATAGTTAATAGTTGAAGTAAGCTAGGTAAGTATTTTGGAAGTAATCAAAATTTAAGTAGGTAGTAATTAGTAGATTTCAGCAATAAAAAATTGAAAAATAAAAACTTTTTAACAAAAAATTAAACCGACGAAAAAATCAACTGAGAAGCAAAAAATAAAATAAACCTTCTGAGTCTAAATGATAAATTGAGTAACTGATTTTGAGTCGGCGCCAAACAAACTAGCAATGGAATTAGGTAAAGCGTGAAATGATAACAGCGAGATGCACGGCTGCGTTTTGATTACTTCTTTCATAGATAATGATCTTCGATAATTGTTTGTTTGGCGCCGACTCAAAATCAGTTACTTACTTGTTTAGGAGCTCAATTATCATTTAGACTAAGAAGGTTCATTTTATTTTTTGCTTTTCAGTTGATTTTTTCGTCGGTTTAATTTTTGTCAAAAAGTTTTTATTGTTTCTATATAAAACGAAGAAATGCTCCCAAATACCATTTATCCCTGTTACAGTCGGTCGAGTGTAAATCTTTCTCGTAAAACCAAAAAATCCCGACATGAAAGTGCAAGTCGCGAAACTCAGTCTCCGGCATCGCGACAGAAACGATTGCAACACGTTAGAGATCAAATTCGTCTTAATTATAATAGCCAATCACCCACAAAAATGTCACCGTCTTATAATCCCAACTAAAAAGTGTAAAATAAAAAAAAAGTTAATTTAAAGAAATAAAAAAACCTGATTGCGCAAAAAGTGTACTTTAAAAAAGATGGAAACAAGATGACCAGAAAATATTGTCAGAAAATTAGGTTTCAAGAGGTTAACTATTAAACTTTATACTTTAACCTGACTGTAACCTGGCCAACATAAACTCAACTCAACTCAAGTCAATGAACGGTCAGGTGAGCGTTGTTTCATTATGATTAACCTAAACAATAATTTTTTGCAAGTGTCGGAACGGTTACGGCCAGGGCACGGTCAGGTCTGGTGAGCTTAATTTGACACTTTCAATTTCAGGCAAAGGGTTGCCCGTGGAAATAATCAGGTTCTGGGATTTATCATTGTTAATCTAGAGTTTATTGACACCTACAGCAGAATTTAGCTTTATCTTGTACCTTTTCAGTCTGATTATTAAGAGAAGAGTAACTATCATCAAATATGAATCGTCGGCAAATGAAACACTATGACGTGGTTTCACATGGTTGTGAAGATCATGGATATAAGTAACGAATATGAGTGGACCCGTAACCGATCCCTGCGGTACACCTAGGTTGATGGGTCTCAGCTCAGAGAAATCATTGTTTTAAAATAGTCTTTGAAAACGATTATTCAAATTAGTTTCAATTCAATTTAAAGAAGTGCCTCAATATACCGGGTGATTCTCCGAGGTGGCTCAGCCCCATAACTTTTTTATTATTGAAGATAGAAAAACAAAATTTGGGGGTTGTGTATTATGGTTCAATTTACATTTATTGAACTATCTACTCGCTTTGCCGTACTTCCGGTTTGACCGGAAATAACCCCAACTTTAAATTTTTAAATGGGATATCCTATATACATGATATTCTAAATCCAACAACATCTCACTTGTCAATGTTTGTCAAATAAAGTCATTCTTGATCAATACATGAATACTTTTGAGGCTATGACTTCCATGTCATTGTCTAGAATTATTTCAACTCGAAATTATGGTTCTAAATTCAAATAACTCTCCATCCGGCAAAGTTAACTTTTCAATTTTACGACATTGATTAGTGTTCGCAGTGATACACCTTACACAGTCGTTTGCAAAGAAGTTAGCTCAAACTGCAAATTGCATGTCCAATGGTACATCCTCGAAAATTCAGATGCAAAGACTGAACGCATCCTCCTTCGATCATCGGAAAATGTTAGTACTTATAACAAGTAATCGCGTAGCGCAGGAAAACAGATTGCGAGTGTACAACGGAACATAAAGATCAATCCGACGCCAAGTGAGCAATGTCACTACCCCTTACTTATACTCCAGTTCTTCACGAGTAGCTGATGCTGTTATACACCTGATTTTAATTGTTCCCCAGAGTCAAAAATCTAGCGGAGTAAGATCTGGTGATCTAGAATATGAAAAAGAAATAATACATTATGAAGAAATATGACGACTTAAGAATGTACCTCGCAGACTACTGAATAGGTCCATAAGTGCCAATCCACTTTTCTGGGAAGGTGTCATTCAGATGTTCTCTTTCGACTTGAGAATTGTGTGCTGGCGCTCCATCTTGTTGAAAATATATATATCAACATGGTTAGCCAGTGGCAAATCTTCAATAATAATAATAAGTTTTTTTTTTTATTCGCATTAAAAATGTTTACAATAGTAGCATAAGACTCTGGGTGTCATTTGTATATAAACAGAGAAAAAACCCATTTAGGACCAAATGGTTGCGCATGGGTCATTATTTCTCGTCTGTTGTACAGAATGTTTCCCAAAGAATAATTACATTTATCATTTAAGTAATACAGTAATTTAAAGATTTAAAATAATTACAAAATTTAGAAATATTTTTACAAACACTTACATAGTAACACATATATTTACAGAAATATAGAAAAAAAAAGTAGTAAAAACAGAATAAACATAGAAAAAACTAGACAAAAATTGATGAAATAGACAAAAATAGACAGCAGTATTCAATTTTCGACAAGTGAATGAAATCAATAATTCGAATTCTGAGGACCTCTAGATATCTTTAAGCAGTAAGTTGTCCGTTGAAAATTATTGGCCCCAAAAGTTTTCCTTCAATAATACCCATCCAGAAATTGGAACCAAATCGCTCTTGAACATTTTTCTCTTACATCAGATGTAAATTTATTTGAGACCAGTACCTTTTATTATTCCGTTTGAACAGACCCAAGTTGGTGAATCTAGTTTCATCTGAATAAATAATTTCAAATGGAAAACGTACATCTTCTCTGTATTTAGCCAAAAACCAGTTGCAATAAGTTAATCTTCGGTTGTGGTCGTTATCGTAAAGATGTTGGTGTAGTTGGTACTTGAATGATCGATAAATTCTCCAAACGGACGAATAACCTATATCACACTCAGAAACAATTTTGCGAATTGAGCCGTACAATTCACTTCAACATAGGCCAACACGTCTAATTCTTCTTTTTTTTTCACTGACGATGAAGTTATTGGCATTTTCTTCTGGTGCATTTCGCATTTCCTTTCCAGTTTTGGAAAAAAAATGCCGAGTGTGATGTCGATGATTAGGGAATCTCTGAGCATAAATTCGAGCTGCATCAGTTGCATTCTTTTTTGCTTTTCCGTAAATTAGCAACATGTCAATTTTCCCGTTTATAGTATAATTTTCCATATCAAATTATAAACTACGCAACAAATACATTTTTAAAAGTGACAGCATATTCATCAGCCTATTTGTTTAGGTAGTCCTGGCAACAGCTTCAATTGTTTGTCACGGAAAACTAGAATAACAGGACAGTGCATAAGTATACCGAATACGTAATATTTTTTATTAGGTATGATCGCTTCTTGCAATTATTCAGAAAAATAGTGAAAGTGTGTGGTATCAAATTATTCGTAAGAAACTTATCTTTCACAAAAAGCCTACGAGCCCACCCCCTTTCCATTTGAAAAAATCAAGTTAACTGCAAAAATTCATATTTGCGACTTTTAAATAATTCTCAAAACGACTGTGAAGACATAAGCCTCGGAGTCGTATTTTTCCCATGTTACTTGATCAAGATAGAAGCGATTTACATGATCCATGGCATTCTAGATCGTAAATAAAAATTGGAATAAAAATTACTTTATTTGTCAAATATTGACAAGTGAGCTGTTGTTGGATATAGATTATCATTCTGGATCGAAATAAGTAACAATATATAGGATGTCCCATTCTAAAATCGAAAGTTGAGGTCATTTCCGGTCAAACCGAAAGTACGGCAAAGCAAGTAAATATGTAAAAAAACGTAAATTGAACTATAATTAACAACCCCCAAATTTCGTTTTTCTATCTTCAATAATAAAAAAGTTATAGGGGTGAGTCACCTTAGAGAGTCACTCGGTATATAAAACTAGAATAATAGTTCTGGTTTATAAGAAGTTTCCTAACAACGTTAAATTCAGGGAGTTGTTTTCCTAGCCCCCTCGTGACGCCAATGGAACTGTATTTCCTGCGGTGACCGCAATCGGTATAATCTAACGGGTAGCGGAACTCTTTCTGGAAGAAGTTTATACAAGTTTGTTCGTCCCGACTTGTTGAGTTGGCGAAGGCTTTGGAGTTCTCTCTACTTTCACCTGTTTGGCCACTCACGTATGAAATGAAGTTGGCATGGAAATAACAAAATATTGGATTTGGACGCTATACAAGTTACGTACTCGATTCCACGGGCGGATACTTGAAACTATGTTTCCTTTTCCAATAAGAGCAAGCCTCACTGATATCGTCGAGAGTATCGGAATATCGTATCGTTGTGTATAGTGTCTCGTGGGATTTATTCTTTCGGGAGCAGCAAAGATCGAGATATCACACGGCATGAGTTCGGAAGAGCAAAACCAAACTGACTTTCTTGATTATTCTATGGTTTACTGAAACTATGTAGTGGTTCAAATTCCGGAGTTGTATTTTAATTTTTCTTTTGCTCTAGATGTCCACAATTGTACAGGGTGATTCAAAAGTACTTTGACAAACTTCAGGAGGTGATTCCTCACAATATTCTAATATGAATTGTCCAAATAAATATATGTCCGGGAACGCTTCGTTTCCAATATACAGGGTGTTGGAATTTTATTTTTATTTTCCTTTTTTTTGATAACTTTCGAAATACTAACCTTAATAAACGAAAATTGGTATTGAGAGGTTTTTTGAGGTGTCGAATTCGAACCTGATGTTATTATTACTCTTACTCGTAGGGGTCGCCACCTACACGTCTTTCTCTTTTTTGAAAATCTATAACATTTTTGAGCGTACCTCTAGCACATTTTTCAGTAAAAAAATCGATTTTTCTATCATATCTACGTAAAAAAGCTACCCTTATTACAAATCGCTATAAACAACCGTTTCCTAGATATTTGGACTTAAAAATTTAAAGTCGATTATTTGATAATCGATGCGTGATGAAGTTATTACCATTATTTTGCATTTTTCACAAGAATGCTTGAGAAATGAATTTGACGTTTAAGTAAGTAGTTTTGGTATTTACATATTATGTGACAGTTAAACGTTTTGTTGTTTTGTTGAAGTTTCTGTAAGTTTTAAAACACTAACTTTGAAAAAATGAATTATTTAAACAATAATGCTCAATTAGCCGATATGCATTTCGTTTATGGCCTTGCGGATGGCAATGCGCGCGAAGAACGTATTTACCAGGAGCGATTTCCTAATCGAGTACTGCCTTCAGCTCCAACATTTACCAGTCTCCACCGTCGTTCGGCAGAAATGGGTAGCTTTAAGAGGGCAGCTGATATTATTGGAAGACCACGAGCAGTCCGAACCCCAGAATTGGAATAAGCTGTTTTGAACGCTCTCGAGGAGAATCCAGAAACAATACAAGAATAATTGCTGAAGCTCTCAATTCAACTTTCCCCAACGCATCACTATGTGTCAGTGGTTTTTGAGAAAATTGGCTGGAAATCCTCAATTTTTAAGATATGTACTCTTCACGGACGAGGCAAACTTCTCAACACAACCACGTTTGAAAAATCCGCACGCAGTTAGTGAAAGACATTATCAGTATCAATTTTCTGTAAATATATGGGCGGCAATAATTGATAATTCCTTGATAGGTCCTTTCTTTCTTCCCTTCCGACTGAATGGCGCAACTTACAGAGACTTTTCAGAAAATGAATTGCCGGGACTACTAGTTCAGAATGTACCATTAGAAATTCGTATCCGCATGTGGTTTATGCATGATGGGGCTCCGGCCCATTTTAGTGTTGTAGCCAGGGAATTCCTTAACACTATCTATCCAAATCTATGGATCGGTAGGGGTGTAGAAGAAACTAACCAGGCGTGGGCACAAGGTCCCCAGATCTGAACCCGCTAGATTTTTATTTTTGGGGACATTTGAAGTCATTAGTTTATAAAACTCCAGTAGCGAACGAGGAAGATCTAAGATACCGAATAGTAGACGCATGTGAAACAATAAGAAACACACCAATAATCTTTGAGCGGGTACGAGATGCAATGACTGAATGCCTGCCTTCGCTGAAGGTGGACACTTTGAACAATTTATTTGGATACAATTCAGTTTCCTCTATTTCATTTTATTCTACATATTCAAAATTTCTTGAAATAAAATGTTGATATTTCTTGGAAACTCCATTGAGACAAATACAGATTTTGCACCGTTGATACAAAAATAACTATTTCAAACGAGTAAAAATAAATAGAATAGGTGGCGCCCCCTACGAAAAACCAAAATCACTAACTTAAACGTCAAATTCATTTCCTAAGCATTCTTGTGAAAAATGCAAAATAATGGGAATAACTTCAAACGCATCGATTATCAAATAATCGACTTGAAATTTTAAGTCCAAATATCTAGAAAACGGTTGCTTATAGTGACTTGTAACAAGAGTAGCTTTTTCACGTAAATATGATAGTGAAATTGATTTTCTCACTGACAAATGTGCTACAAGTACGCTCGAAAAAGTTATGAATCTTCAAAAAAGAGAAAGACGTGTAGGTGGCGCCCCCTACGAGTAAAAGCAATGATAACATCAGGTTCGAATTTGACACCCCAAAAAACCTTCCAATACCAATTTTCGTTCAATTCAGGTCAGTATTTCGAAAGTTATTAAAAAAAAACGAAAATAAAAATAAAACTTTAACACCCTGTATCTTGGAAACGAAGCGTTTCCGAGCATATATTTAGTGGAACAATTAATATTAGAATGTTGTGAGGAATCACCTCTTGGAATTTGTCAAAGTACTTTTGAATCACCCTGTTTATTTATATTTGGAGTTACCCAGAATTTTTGTAATTACCCTAGGGAAGCCCGCAGCATACTAATCTCCATAGATATACATTTTACTGAGCACAATATCGCTTTCAAACGTTCGTTATACTGAAAACTAGACAGATTTCAGCCTAGTACACCCCTGCTCCCCATACCAACCCTTCCATGAACTATACATAATATCCTAATGCCGCCGACTCATGAATATAACATGATGACTTCAAAGACAGAGGTGATGGAAGGCCAACATTAAAGAATGACTCGATTCGTGAATTACTTATACGCGAATGCTCTTACCGTCTTCGTGTCTCCCATTATCGAGTGCTGTTTATAATAATAAAAAATCCCTAGTCGTTCAAGTCCCGAGATGAATTTGAATTGGAGAGGGGCTTTGGCAAATGGATTGTTCCATTCGGAGAAAATATATCGGAAGGGGAGCCCTGATAGGCCAGTTGCCATGTTCCGATTTATCACGACAATACTGAAAATAAATTTCTGAAAACGACTTTAATGTATTTTTCTGCACAACCGCTGAGGAAACCATCAAATCTCTTCCGAAGCTGGACTCTCCTAGCATATACAGGGGGTTTCTTAATAACACGCTAATATTTAAGGTTATTCTTGGGTCCATTTTGAGAAAAAAAACATATGTCCTGAAGGTCCTTAGCTTTTGAACTTGTCAGAAAAACTTTCAAACATAAGAAACAACAAGTTATTAATAAATATGAACTCTATGGCCAGAAAACATAACTCACTGGAAATGAAAATAAATTTTGAAATCAAATACTCGACCAAACTGATGAACAAGGCACGTTAAAAATATCTAAACACCTGCAAGCCCGGGAATGCATATAAAAAAGTCACCCTTTTACCAACGGAGCTATTAACAACTCATCACCCTCCGAGCTACGCATATGGGGTCGGCTTTAGAATAGCCCCATGGTAAATCCTGCCTGTCGTAAGAGGCGACTAAAAGGATAACCGTAGGTGGAAGATGGTCTCATCGCCTGGTGAAATACCACCATATCGACTTTGTGTGCTGTGAAATGGATCATTCCATGTTTCAGTGTTCGGTCGATACTTTCCGGTCTCCCTCTTTCCTTTTCCCCAATTCCTCCTTTATTTTCAGGTGCATCCTAATGGTAATAATGATGAAGTCTCCTAGAGTAAAACACTCCGGAAGCAAAATACCTCTCCATTCGGATTTCCGGGCGAGAGGTACTCGAGGGGACTGAACATTAAAGATTAATTTTTGCTACATCCGCGGACTCAACAAGAACATCAATGACGTCCACCATCACCTACAGACGAAAAAACCGGATATTCTGGCTCTAACAGAAACACAAGTAAACTCGTCCACCAACAAGGTCCATATGCTCTGTCCTGGTTACGAACTCCATTCTCGATTTAGGTTCAAAGGTGGAGTCTGCCTTTACGCTAAGGCTAACCTTTCATGCCGGCGTGAAGAGAGTTTGGAACCGAAAGACTTTGATGTGATGTGGTTCAAGCTATCTGATACCAAACTGACTAAGTTCCTCTGCTGCCTTTACCTATCACCTAATGAACCTTCATATAATGACCTCTTTGAGTTTTTATCACTCAAACTGGACTACATTCAGGAGAACCATCCAACAGCTGAAACCATAATCATGGGAGACTTTAATGTACATAACGCTGCCTGGCTCAAATTCTCTAACAAAACAGATGATGCGGGTCGTCAAGCCGAGGCCTTCGCCATCACTCATGGTCTAGAACAACTGGTCGAGCTACCAACCCGCATCCCTGATGTCAACAACCAGTCTGCCAATACACTAGATCTTTTCCTCACCACCAATCCTGACCCGTATAGAATGGAAGTTTGTGCCCCACTTGGAAACTCTGATCACACCCTCATCTCCACAACATGCTCTTTCCATTTACCATCGAGCTGCACAATACCACCCCGTCTCATGTGGCATTACAATTCGGCCGACTGGGAAGGTCTTCGTAGGTTTTTCTCAGCGTTTCCATGGAAGAGAGTTTGTTTCTCTTCAGTAGATCCAACACGATGTACTGAGACAATTTCTGAAATCATCATGTTGGGGATGCAAACCTACATACCGAATACCGAAAGAAGAACATCATCCGATAAGACCTGGTTTAACAGAAACTGCTCTAGAGCTGTGGCTTCCAAACAGGCAGCATACCATCGATGGCTAAAAAATCCGGGCACTGAGACCAGTGCAGCATATGTCGAGGCTAGAGGCATATGCAAAGAGACAATAGAATGCTCAAAAGATGCCCACAATGCCAAAATAAGATCAAAACTTGCTGAATGTCCTAACGGATCCCGTTCATTTTGGTCTGTCGCCAAAGCTGTGGGAAGAAACTTCACTTCCAGCTCATTTCCTCCTCTAATCAAAGAAGATGGAACACTAGCAACGACTGCCCAGGAAAAAGCCAATATCTTTGCGCACCTATTTGCTGGAAATTCCACTCTGGATTCATCGGGAAAACAACCCCCGAACATTACACCTATTGACAGTCACATGCCCGAGATCACCTTTCGCGAACGTACTATCAGAAATATTTTGCTGGGGTCTCAACGTCAACAAAGCCTGTGGATCTGACGGAATCCCGCCGATTGTTCTCAAGAAATGTGCCCCCGAACTAACACCTGTTCTTTGCAAGTTGTTCAACCACTCTTACAATTTGGGGGTATTTCCGTCCAATTGGAAAATTGCAAGAGTACAGCCAGTCCCTAAAAAAGGCAAAAAGGCCCTACCTAGCAACTACAGACCTATCGCACTGCTATCTATTATTTCAAAGGTCATGGAAAAAGCCATCAACATCGAGCTCATGAAATATCTGGAAGACTCAGGAATTGTCAACGATAGGCAATATGGCTTCCGCCATCAGAGATCAACTGGTGACCTGCTCGGTTACGTCTCACATATATGGCAGCTATCTATTGAGAAGTATGGAGAAACTTTAGCTGTGGCTTTAGATATCTCCAAGGCGTTCGATAGAGTTTGGCACCAGGGACTCCTCGCCAAGCTTCCGTCTTATGGCTTGCCCCCTCAGCTGTGTTCTCTGCTTGCTAGTTTTCTCTCAAACAGGTCTCTCCATGTAGTGGTCGATGGAGTTTCATCTGACACTCTACTCATAAATGCTGGTGTTCCGCAAGGATCTATTCTCGCACCAACACTATTTCTACTTCACATCAACGACCTGTTGAAAGCAACTTCATGTCAGTACACAGCTTTGCCGATGATAGTACCCTCCATACCGCTTTCTCTTCCAGGGCCCCTATATCAGCCCGTGAAACCAGAAATGAACGAGGAAGAAATGTTAATAATATAAATATGGACTTAGCAACAATTCTCGAGTGGGGATCTAATAACTTGGTAGAATTCAATGCAAACAAAACACAAGCATGTCTTTTCTCTAAAAAAGCCGATCTCACTGTGCCTAACATAACTTTGTCAGGAGTAACCACACCACTGAAGTCATCCATATCGATGCTTGGTATTACTATCAGCAATAACCTTTTCTGGGAAAATCACGTGAGGTCCATTGCCAAAAGTGCATCCCAAAAACTTGGTTTTTTGTTTCGTGCCAAGAGCTATTTCACCCCCACTCAGCTGCTTATGATCTATAGGCACAGATCCGACCTGTCCTGGAATACTGTTCCCATATTTGGAGCGCGGCACCTAAACATATCCTGAGGCTATTGGATTCTGTCCAAAAAAGGGCAATTCATCTCGTCGGTGATGCCTCGCTTACAAACTCGCTCACTTGTCTGGAACACCGTAGAAAAGTTGGCGATTTGTCTCTATTTTATAGATATTTTCATGGGCGATGCTCTTCTGAAATATCAACAATCGTTCCTGCTTTGGCAGTCTCTTCGAGACTAACCCGTCAAGTTCAGTCATCACACCCCTTCGTGGTCACTTTGGAGACCTGCAGAACATCACTTTCCAAAGACTCGTTCATCCAACGAACAGCGAGGCTTTGGAACTCATTGCCTAGGGAGGTGTTCCCCGAGGCATACGACCTCCAGAAATTTAAGAAGAACACCAACTCCTACCTTCTTTCCCTTGGTTCCCACGATGTTCTCTGAACATTACAGGATATCCCTTTTCGTGGGAACCAGAACATAAAAAAAAAATCTAAGGAATTTCATAGGTAAACATAGAAACTATAAATTATAGGTTTTGACAATTCATTAGTGCGATACGACCACGAAATAGTTAAATCAATCATTTTTCACATTCCTTCGGCTACAGTAACGAGCCATTAATTACTAAGACGGTGATGCATTATAACAGGTAGAAGATAACTAATGTTAGAAATGTGACCCCGCGACACAACAAAGAACGAAACATGGAAGGGGGAGATCATATAAAACCCGACCACGCGAACAAACAAGGATGATTCGGTAAACAGAAGTCGTTCAAGTAACATGTCCCCGCAGAGGTGTTTGAACTTTCTTCCGAATAACATGTAGTGCAGAAAGAGGAGAAGTGCTCAAATAGTAATCATATAACAATAAAACATATAGAAGTGCGGTAGCTATCAACCAAGTAACAGCTCTTGACTAGACAGTCATCAGTCATTGAGTTAGTAATCATCTTGCAGTGAAATTGCGAAATTATTAAAAGAGAATTCCAATCAAGTCAAACAGGAAATGCACTGAGTGATGACTTCACAAAGTTAAACAGTTAAAAATTTACCATTAATAAATATTATGTTATCAATGCTTCAAGAACAAGATAAGACACCGAAAACCTCTTCATGCTCTCATAGAAAAACATTGCCAATACAACTATAGTCTAACATACAGTGTGTTGTCGAAGGAGCCTTCGACAACACCTCCTTCGAAAGTATGGTCTCTGCGGCCACTCGAAGAGGCATTGACGAAACCACCTGCAGGTGGATACACTCAATGCTTCACAATGGACTGGTCCAAGCCAACATGTTCCAGGAAACAGAGCAGGTTGGAATTTCCAGAGGATCCCCACAGGGGGGCATACTCTCCCCCCTTCTGTGGGACATGGTTATAGATGAACTGCTCATTTCTCTGAATAACCAAGGGTATTACTCTCAAGGGTATGCAGATGACTTGGTCATCCTCATCAAAGGAAAGAATACTCGAACAACCTCAGAGCTAATGCAAAATGCACTGAGGACAGTAGAGGAATGGTGTAACAGAGAGAGCCTAAGGGCAAATCCGAACAAAACAACACTAATTCCCTTCACCCGGAGAAAAAACATGGGAGATCTCATACCTCCCAGACTATTCGGTGAAACATTACGAGTAGTAGAACAGGTGAAATATCTAGGGCTGATTCTTGACAAGAAACTAACCTGGAACCCGCATCTTCAACATGTAACCAATAAAAGCAAGATAACCTTCATGATGTGCAGGAGAGCTTTTGGAAAAACCTGGGGCTCAAACCGAAAGCCATGCACTGGCTTTACACGGCGGTAATAAGACCAAGAGTTCACTCTATGGTGGCCAAAAACAACCTTGGGAAAATCCAGAGGCTTGCCTGTCCCTGTATCACGGGTGCAATGAATAGCACTTCAACAGCTGCAATGGAAATCATCCTAAACCACGAACCCCTTGACTTACATGTCATTGGAGAGGCCAGGATGAGTGGATACAGACTGAAACAAACAAAAAACTGGAGAATCCGAACAACTGGACATACCAGAATCACTCTTGTAATCAACATCGAAGAACTCGAAATGATTTCAGACTACATGCGACCCCTATACTCATTCGAAAAACCATTCGAAACCCGAATTGACGGATCTGGATGGGCCCCGAGTATAGAATCACAATCAACTGCGGACATAGTCTAGTATACAGACGGTTCAAAGACAGTTGAAGGAACGGGAGCAGGAATACATGGGGTAAGGCCAAGAAGGGATTACATAATACCACTTGGCAAATGCTCCACGATATTCCAAGCTGAAACACATGCTATTATGGTATGCATTCAGAAGAATCTAGAAAGTGGTTATAGGAAAAAACACATCTACATTCTATCTGACTGTCAAAGTGCTATCAAAGCACTCAACTCTATACAGATAAAGTCTAAACTGGTCTGGGACTGCCTCCAGAACCTCATCGAGCTGGCAAAACACAACAAGGTCACCTTGATGTGAGTGCCAGGTCACACAGGCATTGAAGGCAACGTAAAAGCGGACCAGCTATCTAGACAAGCATCTGAAACGCTATTCACAGGGCCAGAAGCTGTACACGGGATTAGCAAGAACCGATGCAGGACCCTGATCGACGAGTGGATAAAAAGAAGACACCAATAATATTGGGATCAAACTGTCGGGCAAATACACAGCAAAGTCATGGTGGGGCATCCAAACCGGACCCTGACGGCTGACCTTCTGAACCTGAACAGAACGAAGGCACGTATAATAATAGTTCTGACTGGACACTGCGGCCTAAGAAAATACCTAAACAGCATGGGAGTACGCAGGGAAACCATGGAGTTGAGGCTATGTGATGAAGAGGAGGAAACAGCCTCTCATATTATCTTCGACCGTGACGCCCTAAGTAGTAGGCGACACAGAACCTTTGGAGAGATCAGCCCGGAAACAGGCATGAATCCGAAGAACCTCATCAACAGGCTACTGAACCTAATTAAAGGCACAAACCTATTTGAATGAGGAACCACTGACGACAGAATGATACAATAGACCCCAGCTGGTCGCAGTGTCAAGGGAAGCTAAGTGCCAACCCTGTCTCTGGCTCGTCAGCTTTCAACCAACCAACATACAGTGCGATGTAGAAGTAAAGTATATAAACAACTTCCGCGGAATTAAATGAAATAGTACTACAACCAAACTAATGTCGTGTAAAACAAATATCGAGTGAATAAGTGTTGAAACCTGATGGTCTGGAGTAAGTTCATATATTTTTCTGGATTTATGTTTGGGCAATTTGAAGCAATTATAATTTTTATATGTTTTTAAATGTATCCCCATATTTTATGTTCCCATATTTTTCAAATAATATTTATCAACAGTCGTTTTAACAATTGATGGCATTTTTACTTATATTCAGTCCACTTGACTTTGAGAATGCCAAAAACTGACCTAATATAAAATCTCCACTGTTCTTTGACTAGAGTATCATTTTCAACAGTATATAGAACTGATGGAACTGCTATGTAACTATTATAAAATATATGTATATTCTAATGCTTTTCCAAGTGCATGATTTCACAATCTTTCTGAGATCGGTACGTGCTTCTATCTAAACGCCCCACATTCCCTACATTAAGAGAAAGGGATTTTTTTCGAAGCCGCTCTCGAAAAATAATCTCGGTTCGACCATCCTTAGACAGTCGATGCTCTTATTCCTCAAATTATCAACCTAACAACAAAGGAGTGATCAAGTGATTAATTCATAATATCTGAAAATTCTTTAGCGTTTATTGGTCTTTCTTTGAAGGTGTGATCCCTCTATAAAAGGCCAGTAACAAACTATAGGGTGTCAACATTTTGAGAAATAATTCTATTTTTTATGATAACTCTGGTATGACCGTAGATATTTTTGTGAAACGTAGTACACATCTTCTATGCGTCAAAAGGCATTTTCTATATAATTTTCAATTCTTTCCAGTGGCGTTCGAGCGGGATTTGCACTAAATCATTTTGAAAAGTGAGAATTATTTTTGAAATTATCATTCTTCTTTGAGCAAATCTAGTCTCCTGATTTTTTTTTCGTTTGACGGTTTTCGCATAAAAGTGTATTACCCATCAAGTGATGTAAAAAGCATATTACGCACGAATGGAAAAATTCCCATGAGTACGTAATTGCTTTACAACACGCATTACGTACTATACTTCACCTACGGCGATATACAGTGTGCCAAAAAAGTCTGGACTACTTTTCATTATTATTAGGTATTGTAGATGATGCTTAAACACGTCGATTTTCATTTTAATTGTCGTTTTTTGTTGTTCTTTCATGTATACAGAGATATCTGAAAACTAGTTATGACAGGGAACTTCATTTCTTCAAATGGGATACCCTGTATATTATTGCATCTTTAGATTTTTTAAACAATTTTATTTCGAACGATTTTACAAAATTATAGAGGATATATGTTTCACAATTTTGATGATCAAATAGGATATAATTCGTTCTATTTACTACTACGTTGGTTTCATTAACATTAGGAACATTATAATTAGTTATGGTTACTGTACAATTATTAAATATATTAGAAGTATTTCGATGTGTCGAATCATATGACATCAAGGCCGTACCCAGGGGGTGGGGTCATAGGGGTTAAAACCTCTCCCCCAAAATCTGTAAAATATATCTGGAATAAGGTGAAAATCATACATACACTAATTCACATCTTTCAATATTGTTTAAATACCCTTAGTTTTTCTAAATATAAACTTTTCGTAATATTCCAACTGTGCTTCTGAATAAAAGTTGCTGTTCCGACCTCAGATGACTTAATAAGTCAACTAAGTAACAGATTTCGCGACCATAAAGTGGTACTTTCCACACTGTACAATCTGATTCCATTTGTCTGTCTAATGATGTGTAATAAAATTTGGTAAAATGTACATTGCATTATTTACTTTAGAACCAAACCCCCCCCAAAAATTTTCACTGGGTACGGCCTTGTATGACATTGTAATATTTTCATTTGTTGAGGTTGTATTACTATTATGTAAAATAACGGAAGATATTATCGATTAGGTGAGTTCTTTGTTTTTTAAGGGATTGTCAACATAACCTTCTGCTACTGAGGACGATTGCCAGCCACCATGTCTCTTCAAATCCCATAGATCCCTGCCAGCATCGACTGACATAGTTGCCGAAGATCTGCGAATACAGTGTCCTGTGTAGCGATTAGGATTTTCTAGTTTGATAAATTTTGCAATATCTTTTGGTATACTGCCTAATTTGGTGCATTTTCCATTTATATATTCAAAAAAAAGGTAAATTTTCAATTGGTATTGTCTTGCGTATAGCGTAATATTTTTTATTGTAGAATAAAAATGGTCAGAGATCACAAAAGAACGTTGAATTTTGGTTTTTGTATTTGGAATTTTCATGTGTCCTCAACATCTTCAATTTTCATTTCTCTCAGTTCCTGCACTACTTACACCAATTATAAGAACAGTATAAAAATAAAAATTACTGTAAGTGTGGAAAATAGACATAATTTACCTTCATAAACAAGTACTGATTGTCAGGAGCCGTTTCGAAAAAAACTTGAATTTTAGATTTTGTTCTTCTAAAGCCATCCCATTTCCTTTTTAATAGCTCTATTAACTTGGAATATGCTTCTATATGTATGTTGTTTTTTATGTTTAGAGTCGATCTAAGCATTGAGTAAAAGGCCCATAGAGAGCTAGGTTTCATTTTTTCCGATAGATGTTGAAAATATGCCACCAAAAAATGTTCGGAGAAAGAATATCCACCTTATTTTTTAGTCTCTAGTCCATGAATCTACTGTAACAATTCTCGTAGCGTTCGCGGGATTTACTTGGCAGTAAATCATTCGTTGCCATTTTTGCCATTGCCATGACGTTGGATGGAGTTAAATTTTCGTTCTCACTATTACTTGAAATATTGAAAATGTAGCTATTCTTTTTCAAACACATACTGTACTTCACCAAAGTAATCATAAAAAAATATGTTTTTCTTAAAACTTTTACACCCTGTAGTTCAAAAGTTGAGACCTATGTTCTTATGAAGTTTTTTTCTCAAAATTGACCCAAGAATAAACTCCTTAACTATTAGCATGTTATTAAGAAACACCCTGTATAACTCTAAATAACTGTAGGAATGTAACATTTAATATTATGAATAATAAATAAACTAATGTTGAATAGTTACATATGATTTGAAATGTTTAATCGATGTTCAAATTTCATGATAACTTCATCATAGAAGGAAAAAATCGTCAGATTTTGTTACAATGCTACTGATTATGAGGGGCTTGTGAATAGTGTGATATCGCTATGGTCGTAGGAAAAGTATAGTGTACAACGAGCCCGGATTGTCCATTTCTCACAATATTCATACTCGTGAGAAATGGACATCATTCCATGCTCGTTGTACAATATTATATTTCTAACCTAGGAAATTTCGATAAGATATAGATACAAATTGGTTTTCGGCAAACATCCTAAAACTCAATGCTTATAATATTATTCAGGTACACACTGCAAACTTCTTGGAATAACAATCTATCATCTGGTACTATTTCTCATACATGTACAGTATTCGATTCATTTCACCCTTGAAGTGTTGAATATAAAAAAAATTGTCAGGTAAATTGTGAACAACTCAATACTCCACCATATATTATATTAAATAAAGGTGAAAGATTTGGTAGTTATATAAACATAATATATTTGGTATAGAAAATGGTGAATGATTCGGTTAGCCACCAAATTCTACAGGGGTTCTCAAAGGTGAGGCATCTTTTTTAACAGGATGTTCAACTCGTCAAAATAGTAGATCATTCTATGAGCACTCATATAAAAGTTGAACAATAGCGAATGAAAAAAACTCATGGAAGTGGTTCTAATGGTCCTGGTATATCATATCATAGATCGTTTGTTGAGCTAAGGATTAAACAATAATAGGGTATTCCGAGTCGTTGTCCAAATGAATTCTTGGACTTGTGATTTGTTTTACTTTGAATTTGTTGTTTCGAATTATGAGTATTGAAAATGGGTAGTTCGTATAATTATATCTTATAGAAAATACTTGTGTTATAAATAAGGATATATATAGATTAGTATTTTGAAATACAATTAAGAATCAAAACTGATTGTTCAGGATGTCCTTTTGTTTGTATCATCAACTGTGAATGTCGAAAACAACGCAGCAATCAGATTTTTTCAGAATTTGTGGTGAGATACATATCAGGCAAAAATAGAATTTTAATGCATTGCCTGTGACTATATGAGAGAAACGAATCAAATCATTTGATAGACAGGATTTACTCAAAACCAAACTCGAATAACAAGACCAAATCTTTTACAAGGATTTTAAAGAATTATTTTGATTCTTATGAATTATTTTGAGGAAATGTTACACATTATTATTTGTGAATGTTCGAATTGAAAATAAAACTAACAAAAACAGGTTTTTTATTTCATCTAAAACATACAAGATGGTGTGAAAATGTGTCCTTATCACCTAGATATATAGTAACTTTTTTTCCATACTGTATGAATAATCTTCGGTATGTTGAATAATATCTCTTTTTTCTCTTCTTAACTCTCTTTTTTCCTTCTCTACTCTCTTTGAAGAAGGTTCACTTTTTCACTTTTTTTCTTGGTCACACACGATACAGGAACATTTTGGGAAGGTACTGTATTCTTCTTCAAGATCCCAAGAGCCGTCGTCTGTATCTATAGACTCACTCAATCCTAGATTAGTCTGCACCAGTATGTTACATTCATTTTTTCGCGGAAAATGATAAAAACTTATTTCAGTACAACGGGATCGTTTTGCCTAAGAGTCACATTGAGGTACACAACAATAATGATTTGACCTAGAATCACTACTCATTTTTTCACTCGAGGACATACAATAGTCAACAGAATATTCACCAGGTAAACCAGAATTTCATTAAATGCCAACAAATCACAAGAGATTCGACAAGTTCCAAGTGTACAATGGCTAAAATCATATAAACATTAATGTTTCGAAAAGTAAACAATGTGTACTTATCACCTTGTATGAATATCATTCAATGTTCTGCGTGGTGTTTGCTAGGAAAGTAGTTGTTTTCCGCCTGTCGGTCTACCAATTGTGTTTCAATTTATATTGAACCTTTTGTGAAGACGACTTTGTGTGCTTTATGCATTTCATTTCTTATTCTCTCTCCCTTCATATGGATTTTTCTTTCATTGAGCCACAGACGATTCAGGAAGATTTTGTATTCTTCTTCAAGAGCCCATCGTTTGTCTATAGTCTGGCTCAATCCTAATTAGTCTGAACCAGAACGTTACGTTCATTTTCTCACGGAAAATGATGCAAACTTATTCCAATACAAAGGTATGTTTTGCCAAGAGTCACATTGAGGTACACAATGAAGATTTGAACTTGAATCACAAATTTTTAACCGACGAAACCAAAAAGGAGGAGGTTCTCTAGTCGACGCGTATATATATATATATATATATATATATATATATATATATATATATATTTTATGTATGATCACGCATAACTTTTTACTGAGGCGTCCGGTTCCGATAATTGTCAGTGGATAGCGTGTACTTCGAAGTTGGTCCCATTTGAATTTGAAAGATGAAATCCAGCCCTAAGGGTAGCAATATGAAGGATATTGATCACTCAACCTCTGAATTCTGGTCCATTAACCGATTCTATAAGGCATAACTTTATACTGGGATTTTCGATTTGGATGATTCTTCTTTCATCAGATAGGGTATACCTCATAGTTGATCATATTTGGATTGCGAATGGAATTATCCACCCTTACGGGTAGAAAAATAGGGGATAATTGATTTTTCACTTGTGAACATTGGCACACATATGTAGTTGACAATGACAGATCGCTAGTGTCATTATCACAATCATTATATTCTATGAGAGGATGGAATGATATACAAAGTAATGATATAAACCAACCAGAAAAACAAAAATAATTTATATTACAACAAATAGTAAAAGTAGATAATCATATTATTTAACACTGGTAATAGTTGAAGTAAGGTGGGTAAGTAAGTATTTCGGAAGTAATAAAAAAACAAGCAGTTCGTAATTAGTAGATTTCAGTCACATAAAATTGAAAAAAAAAACTTTTTAACAAAAAATTAAACCGACGAAATACGGAACTGAAAAGTAAAAAATAAAATAAACCTTCTTAGTCTCAATAACTAAGCTCCTAAACTAATGTTAGTAACTAATTTTGAGTCGGCGCCAAACAAACAATCAACGAAGATCATTAAATTACTTCAAAAAAATTATCAGAATGTCACCGCCCAACTCGATGCCATCATTTTACGCCTTACCTAATTCATTTGCGTGTTTGTTTGGCGCCAACTCAAAATTTGTTACTTAAATTAATTTAGGAGCTCAGTTATTGAGACTGAGGAGGTTTATTTTATGTTTTACTTCTCAGTTCCGTATTTCGACGGTTTAATTGTTTGTTAAAAAGTTTTTATTTCACTCGAGGACGTACATTAGTCAACAGAACATTTTACCAGGTAAACAAGAATTTCATTGAATAAGAGCAATTACAAGAGATAGTATATAAGGGCTAAAATCATATATAAGCATTAATGTTTGGAAAAGTAAACAATATACGTATATATTATTTCAAAAATCGACACCAGAGGGAGTATCCGTTATTTTGAATTCCCAATTGGATGGATTCAAATGTATTCAGGTCCATATGGCCTTACTATTTTGAATGGCGTAGCTACTCGGATTACTGTTTCGAAGTTTAGTTGTTTGAATAACATTTTGTCCAATTTGCATTCTAATTCATATAACGCCGGAGTATTCGATCCCCTATTCTCTGACCAGGCAGGTCGATACCTTTTTTCAAAAGATGTTGGGCTATGTTTGAAATACAGGAAAATGAGATAGTAGAAACACCTTTTCCATCATATTCCAGTTTACGTTTTCCAAGAAGGAAACAGATGGATCATAATCCAATATAGAATGAAAACCGCTGTTGGGGAAATCACCCCACTAATTGAATTGATAAAAAGACCGAGTGGCAATACAAACCAATTCGCAGAGGTCAATATTTGTTGTGAGATCCAAACAGGTTATTCCAAAGAATGCTACCGTTAACTTTTATGACTAAATAAAAACGTTATACTTGGAATTGAGAACGGGGGTATTCTACTGCCAATAAAATAAAAAGTCCGAGTTCAATGGAGATTGCCTCATTTTATTGCTATCGACGTTACTTTTACGCCCAGAACGCTCATTCCAATGTGGAAAACTACGAAGTACAAATAAGTTTGAATGGGAAAAAGTAAACAAAAGAATAATAAAAGTAAAAAAAACAATTTTTGAAGATGAAGTCGATATAACATTAACTGGGGCCGTTCTTCTACCCACCCATCCATCGAAATGTTTCTGCGCATTGCGCAGAAGGCTCCAGAATATTATTTGAGACTTTGACAGAATAGGGAGACTTTATGTTCATAGGCATCGGCATGTAATGTTAATGCTGAAAAAGTAATATTTTGTTCTGTAGGGTGATAGTTACTCATCAAACGATCTGGAAAATATTACATTGTAGAATCATATCATAAAATTATTCTATCATTTATACAGTGCTCGTCTAAAGTCCGCCTCCCCTTCTAATTTTTGAACCACCTGGTATATCACAACGAAATTTGGAGGGCTTGAATAGGAGATAAAAACCTACTTTTTCATGAAAAAATCACAGCTAAAAATTCTAAAATGGCGGCTGGGCGCCATCTTCATTAGTTTTTTTGAATAGAACACCCCGTATATTATTCCATTTTCGAAATCTGCTCATAATTTCACAACAGTTTTCTCTGATACACTTTACTCCCAAATTCAATTGTTTTCGAAATATTAACGTTTGAAAAGTGACATTCCGGTTTAAAATTAAGTATGGATTTTGGTCACTTCCGGTAAAACATTTTGCTAACTAAACGTTGTTATCAATTGGTAGTTGAATCTCCTAATGAATTTGACTAATAAGAGGCGTAAAGAGAGTTTATTAAGGATAAACAGTACCGCTTACCGGAAAAACTCGAAGCCTACGGATGTGTTCTGTGAATTCACAATCAAAACAAATTAGTTAGCTAAAAAATTCTAATTTCATCAAGTATTCAATGTGGCCCCCTCCTTAATCTTGACAATAAAGTGCAATATTATAAATAGCTTCTCTCACGTTGATGAAAGTCTGTTCATCTATTTCTTCACATGTATCTATTATTCTGCGTTCCAACTCTTCTATTGTTTGGAATTCAGTGGCGTAGATTTTTGACTTCAGAAACCCCCAAAGGAAAAAATCTAGAGGTGTAAGATCCGGAGATCTTGGTGGCCATTCTGTACTTCCCCTGCGACCTATACATCGCCCAGGAAAGTTTGTATCGAGGAACTCTCTAGCCCTGCGATCGAAATGGGGAGGTGCCCCATCCTGCTAAAATATGATTTCACGATTTTCAATCTCTTCCTGAATATTTAATACAATTTGTCTTATTCGAGGTTCGATTTCAGTTTCTAAAAGATTTCTGTGAAGAACTCCTGTAAGATTGCCTCTGATGAAAATCGGTCCAACAACGCGATTGCCCAAAATCTCCGCCCAAACATTAACCTTTTTGGGATACTGGGTATGTCCCTCTCTAAAAATATGCGGATTAGTATCGCTCCAGTATCGTACATTCTGTTTGTTGACTTTTTCATTAAGAAAAAACGTGCATTCGTCTGCGAAACACACACGTTTTAGAAGGCCCCTTTCTCCTTCTATTGTTCTTGTTAACCACTCACAAAATTCAACCCTCCGGTCTGGATCATCCTCCGTGAGAGCATGCAGGATATTCATTTTATAGGGATGAAACTTTCATTCTTTTAGGACTGTTTGGACACTTTTTGAACTAACTCTACAGGATTCAGCAACTGCAGACGTCGATTAAGTCGGATTGATGATCATTTCAGCAACAATTTGTACCTTTTTTTCTTCTGAAAGAGGCGGTTTTTCTGATCTTGTAGCATCTTTCAGCGTTCTAGTTGCTTGGAGCTCATTTAAAAGTGTGCGCAAATATGACCTCGAAATAGGATTCTCGGAAAATCTATCATTAAACATACGGACTGCTAGATGATAATTTCTTCCAGCTTCTCCAAATATCAAAACTGCTTCAAATTCATCGTCTAAAATACGAGCCAAGCCAACATGTTCGAGGAAACAGAGCAGGTTGAAATTTCCAGAGGTACCCCACAGGGGGGCATACTCTCCCCCCTTCTGTGGGGCATGGTTGTAGATGAACTGCTAATTTCTCTGAATAACCAAGGGTATTACTCTCAAGGGTATGCAGATGACTTAGTCATCCTCATCAAGGGAAAGAATACTCGAACAACCTCAGAGCTAATGCAAAATGCACTGAGGACAGTAGAGGAATGGTGTAACAGAGAGAGCCTAAGTGCAAATCCAAACAAAAAAACACTAATTCCCTTCACCCGGAGAAGAAACATGGCAGATCTTATACCTCCCAGACTATTCAGTGAAACATTACAAGTAGTAGAGCAGGTGAAATATCTAGGGCTGATTCTTGACAAGAAACTAACCTGGAACCCGCATCTTCAACATGTAACCAACAAAAGCAAGAGAGCTTTTGGAAAAACCTGGGGGCATAAACCGAAAGCCATGCACTGGCTTTACACAGCGGTAATAAGACCGAGAATAACTTATGGCTCACTCTTATGGTGGCCAAAAACAAATCAAAGACAGGCAAAAACCAACCTTGGGAAAATCCAGAGGCTTGCCTGTCTCTGTATCACGGGTGCAATGAATAGCACTCCAACAGCTGCAATGGAAATCATCCTGAACCTCGGACCCCTTGACTAACATGTCATTGGAGAGGCCAGGATGAGTGCATACAGACTGAAACAAACAAAAAACTGGAGAATCCGAACAACTGGACATACCAGAATCACTCATGTAATCAACATCGAAGAACTCGAAATGATTTCAGATTACATGCAACCCCTATACTCATTCGAAACACGAATTGATGGATCTGGATGGGCCCCGAGTATAGAATCACAATCAACTGCGGACATAGTCTGGTATACAGACGGTTCAAAGACAGTTGAAGGAACGGGAGCAGGAATACATGGGGTAAGGCCAAGAAGGGATTACATAATACCACTTGGCAAATGCTCCACGATATTCCAAGCTGAAACACATGCTATCATGGTATGCATTCAGAAGAATCTAGAAAGTGGTTATAGGAAAAAACACATCTACATTCTATCTGACTGTCATAGTGCTATCAAAGCACTCAACTCTATACAGATAAAGTCCGAACTGGTCTGGGACTGCCTCCAGAACCTCATCGAGCTGGCAAAACACAACAAGGTCACCTTGATGTGAGTGCCAGGTCACACAGGCATTGAAGGCAACGTAAAAGCGGACCAGCTATCTAGACAAGCATCTGAAACGCTATTCACAGGGCCAGAAGCTGTACACGGGATTAGCAAGAACCGATGCAGGACCCTGATCGACGAGTGGATAAAAAGAAGACACCAATAATATTGGGATCAAACTGTCGGGCAAATACACAGCAAAGTCAGGTGGGGCATCCAAACCGGACCCTGACGGCTGACTTCTGAACCTGAACAGAACGAAGGCACGTATAATAATAGTTCTGACTGGACACTGCGGCCTAAGAAAACACCTAAACACCATGGGAGTACGCAGGGAAACCGTGGAATGTAGGCTGTGTGATGAAGAGGAGGAAACAGCCTCTCATATTATCTTCGACTGTGACGCCCTAAGTAGTGGGCGACACAGAACCTTTCGAGAGATCAGCCCGGAAACAGGCATGAATCCGAAGAACCTTATCAACAGGCTTCTTAACCTAATTAAAGGCACAAACCTGTTTGAATGAGGAACCACTGACGACAGAGTGATACAATAGACCCCAGCTGGTCGCAGTGTCAAGGGAAGCTAAGTGCCAACCCTGTCTCTGGCTCGTCAGCTTCCAACCAACCAACCAACGAGCCATGATCACACTTTTCACTGAAAGGATTTAGGCGCTCAACGGACTATTTGACAGTTAGCAGTTCAGTTCGACAGTAAACAAGATGTTACCGCGACAACGATTTTTTCCAATGCAAACTTGATTGAAAGCAACATTAGTGTTTTTGTTGGGTTTGAAATGGGCAAAATGTCACTTTTCAAACGTTATTATTTCGAAAACAATTGAATTTAGGAGTTAAGTGTTTCGGAGAAAACTGTCGAGAATTATGAGCAGATTTCAAAAATGGAATAATATTTAAAAAAGTTATTGAAGATGGCGCACAGCCGCCATTTTGAAACTTTCAGCTGTGATTTTTCCATGGAAAAGTAGGTTCTTATCTCCTATTCAACCTCTCCAAATTTCATTGCGATATACCAGGTGGTTCAAAAATTAGTAGGGGGGGAACGGACTTTAGACTAGCACTGTATAGTTGACTGAATTTATATACAGAAGGTCACAAATTCTTCGGATTCTCATGCTGGGGCTGTCTATTAAATACATACGCAACTTGTGGGGAGGGCGAGAAAAAGTGTGACAAGGAGGGGGGTCCATGGCAGCGTGAAGTCCAACAACAAACATCCGAAGACTTCAGCGTGACCCTTGAAGTTTTTGAGTAATGCTCTCTTCCACTGGAGTTATGTTTAAAATCCATTGATTTCGTCAAAAATATGTCCTGATGATCAGGGTAGGCGCACTCACATGTCTATTCTATCCATTTTGTTCAAATGTCATTCAACCTCAAATTGTTTGGGTATGGATCACATCGCCAATGTGATATACAGGGTGTTACCAAATAAGTGCGAAAGTTTTCAGGGGATGATTCCTTGTCAAAAATTAAATGGGCTCTTTCATGTAAACAAAAGCTCTTAGGCCTTTCCTTAAAAAGTTACTCGCTTCCAAAAAAATTTTTTCTTGAAATTGCTGGAAGAGTTGAAGAAATGGCATTTTGTGGGCATAATCTACCAATAAAATAGCTACCTTTGAATATTTTTTTGATTTTGTTGTGATCTTTTAAAGGGGTGAAACATGCAACCCCTATTCCATTTTTTACCAGAATTCTTCCGGTCTTCCTGATGATCGTGGAAGCGTGAAATAGATTTTCGTCGACAAAAATGTATTGAAGACCTAGTGAATGCGATGTCTCTCCTGCGTCAATGTTACGAATGATTTCTGGTGAGTACTCTCTTTTGGAAAACATTCTTCTTCGCCTCATTCATCTTTATGAGTTCTTAATTAAGACTGGAATAGAAAATCAAATAACTATCTGAATGAAAATGCAAATTTTCTATTTCATATTTTTTCTTTTGAGTTACGGCCTTTTCAGAATATCTATCAGATGTAGTTCAATGTCCAGCGTGACTTTAGCTGGGGAAGTAGTGTTTTCTGTTAGACATTCACAAGAAATAACTTCATTTCAATCGTGAATTTTTCAATTCACAGAAAAATCTTTCTATCAATATTCAATTGAGAATGTTTCCCTTTTCAACATGAATACCCCACAAGAGGTTATCTTGACGATGGAAGATAGTGACTAAAGTTTATCTTTCAGTCGCAGATGATTCCACATCTGATTTTATGAACATCCTGTTTATATTTTCAACAAATCAATGAATTATTGGTTTCCGTAATATTTGTTTCGCCAAAACATTGGTGTATTGAATGAAATATTGAGCCAAAATGTTGAATTAATTAACATAACGAAATATTTTTTCATATTTTCGTTGGTTATCATGCTCAAACAACATATCAAGTTCCTCCGCAAAAGAGCTGCAATAATTTTTGATATGAGACAAGATCACATGATTTATTTGCAAAATCATTGGTTATCGCGAATCACCCTGTCAGTTCTATGTAAATATAACGTGTTTATGTCCCAAGCGACATTAAAACATAATTCAGGGAATATATCTCCGCTGGTATGAGCAGAATTGTAATCGTGAAATACTCGTTCCGCATTTTGATATTTCATTTTCGAGATTTATTACTGTAAAAAACTATATAAATAATTCACCATCGTTTATGAATAACGTCAGAATTTTCAAGTATTTTATTTCGGCATTATTTTATTTCATGATGCTACTGGATGGATTTAGCATTTAGCACGTATTCCGCATAATTAGTTTCCAAGGTAAAAATCTAACTACACCAGGGCAAGCACTTTGTTGTTTGCCGGATTCGTTTTTTATTTTTCGTGAAACATGGCTTTCAAGAACGTATGTCTCGTTGGTGAAACTAGCTCTTGTCGGTCGTTGTAAGCCCTGAAAACGGGAACGAAGCTGTTAGGAATGAGTGCAAAAAGAGGCTAATTACGGCAGCAATACAAATACGTCTGAGCATAAGCTAGCCGGTCGTGTATTTTATTTATATCTTGGCTCATTAAGCTTGATGAATATTCAGTGAAAAGAACTCTTCAGGCGGTCGTGACCAGATTTTTTGTTATTGGCCCATGTTATTCGATGTAATTCATGTAATGGCTGAAGTAATTCCTTTTATTTATATACAGTGTAACCCATTTAAAATGGAACCACCCCTGTAAAATACGCATTTTTCAATCAATCTAAAAAAAAATGTTTAATATCAAGCATCGGAAAGTGTATCTTGACACAAATTTTCATAACTTCAGTTTTATTTCCAAGGCACACTATGGTTTTTTTCTTTGTCAAAAATGGCAAAAGTTCATTAGGCAATGTTTGTTTTCAAGTTTGACTACACCACTGGATTCGTAGTCGTTATAAATAAAAACTATCAAAATTTCATAAAAAAATTGGTTTACAACGAAGTTACAACAACTTCAATTTTGGAAACAAAGTATTTGATTATAATTTTTATTTAGATTATAGACACATTTAAAATCTGGCAACACCGTCGATACAAAGTAGAACACCAGTGAACTTGTACAGTGAAAATCCGAAGTCAATGGCTCATTCCGTTCTACAGTTATAAGAATGGTAATATGAGCGATTTGTGGTTGAAGCTATTTTGTAATAAAAATCTGACTAGGCCACTGGATTTGTAAATTATATTCCCTTAAAATCATTTATTCAAGTGTAGGTTATAAGTGTATTCGAAAAGAACAGAAAATTTGAAATCCATTTTCAAGTTATACAGCAGTACATTCTTCCATAGCCGTTAAAAACGAAATGAACAGAAACAATTTTTAAAGTATTTATTCAACAATAAAACGTCATTAGGCAAAAACTAAAACTAAAATGAACATTACTGTAAAATTAAATATTTGAATTTTTGTGGCTTCTACCAAACCTCCATTTGGTTCAACACATTTATCGTATCTCTTCCGAATATTTTTTACACTATTTCTTATTTGTTGAGGTGTAAGTTCGGCACAAATCCAGTGGCGTAGTCAGATTTTTATTACAAAATCGCTTCAACCTCAAATCGCTCACATTACCATACTTTCAGGAGTTATAACTGTAGAACGGAATGAGCTATTGACTTCGGATTTTCACTGTACAAGTTCACTGCTGATCTACTTTGTATCGGCAGTGTTGCCAGATTTTTAATATGTCTATAATCTAAATAAAAATTATAATAAAATACTTTGTTTCCAAAATTAAAGTTGTTGTAACTTCGTTGTTAACAATATTTTTTCATGAAATTTTGATGGTTTTCATTTATAGTGACTACAAATCCAGTGGTATAGTCAAATTTGAAAACAAAAATTGCCTAATAAACTTTTGCCGTTTTTGACAAAGAGAAAGAAACCATAGAGTGCCTTGGAAATGAAACTAAAGTTATGAAAATTTGTGTCAAAATACAGTTTTTGATGCTTAATATGAAAAAAAATATTTTTGAGATTGATTGAAAAATGCGTATTCTACAGGGGTGGTTCCATTTTAAATGGGTCACACTGTTTATATATTTATATATATATATATATATATATATATATATATATATATATATATATATATATATATATATATATATATATATATATATATATATATATATATATATATATATATATATATATATATATATATATATATTATATATATATTCAGTTTGGAGGTTCTTGTGGTTTGGATTCATGAATTGAAATCAGGGAATTATTTAGACGTTTCGCCCCTGGCCAGGGGCTTCTTCAGTATTTTTTTCGTTATTTTCATTGTTTATAGATACATTGGGGAAAGTATAATGTTTGGTGCTGAAAAAGCATTATACTTTCCCCAATGTATCTATAAACAATGGAAATAAAGAGAAAGTACTGAAGGAGAAATAGGAATACTTGCCACTTTTCCAAAAAAATTGCTGTTTTAAGAAAAACTAGTGAACTTAACCATAGGGAATACCTGATGACATTTGTAGAGCCTTTGTTGGCGCTTCTTATGGATCTATAATATAGAGGGCGTTTCATTTAAAACAAGGAAGATTCTGCAAATTTTTATTTCCAATATGTGGCAAGCTGTTTTTCATACCCTGTATATCACAGGTCGATTTCAGATATATCGTTTGAAAGAGTTACCAATGTGGAATATTTGACCAAAAATATACGGTGGACTGAAAAAACGAGTTTTGAAAATTGACTTACATCCACGTGAACTCCCTCCACTTCATACCAGTTGGCTTGTGGTCTGGCTTTTGGGACGAACCTGTAGAATTCTTCGTGTTCTTTGTACCATTTGACGGCATACAGGGTGTCGTTTCCCAGGTCGTAGTCACACTGGAGCATCGCAGTCTCGCCCGGCATTCGATACTGTGGTACGTTCACTCTGACCCACTTCTGGCCGATATTAGCGGGGGATGCTGAAAAAAAAATATTAATAGAGTCTAGAAAGTTCCGCAACTGCATTACTGGTGGAAACATAGAACGCACTTCTAACGATTGTGATTCATACATTTACGATAGTGGAAGCAGGGTTGAAAAAAAAACGTGATTTTTTTGAAAAACATAAAAAATCACGATTTTTTTTTAATTCAAGATTTTTTTTTATTTATTTTAATTGATATTTTCTTATAAGTAAGACAAGTTACTATTTTCAAAAAGTTTTGATTTTTCTTCAAATTTTAATGAAGATAGTTCCTGTCGAAAAACACTCAGTCCTGCAAATCCCAATCAGAACAAGTTAGGAAACCCTTCACTGTTTATAAAAAGATGCGTCTGCCCTAACTCGCATTATTCGATAATTGGCCGACTAATAAGCAGCGCGACGCGTGATTTCTGCTTTAAATTTCTACAGGTTACCTAAAAATCTGCAAATAGTGTAACAATGTCAACTCTTCATAGAAGTGGAAGGAAAATAACTTTTAAAAAAACTTTTTAGAAACAAGTTTTTATTTAAGCCGTGTATTAACGTATAAAATAAATTTGTCATCGCTGACAATGATTTAATTATTTTTTGTTGAATTATTTGGTTTCAAAAAGCTCGTCATGCGAAGTGTTCATAAAAGTAGGTACCAATTAATTTGATTGGACAGTGAATGGTTAGTGAGTAACAACTTGTCGAAGTATTAATTTTATTACAATTCGTGCGACAAGCTTTTTGAAACCAAATAATTTAACGAAAAAGAAATGAAATCATTGTCAGCGATGACTTATTTTATACGTTTTTGTACACGGCTTAAATAAAAGCTTGTTTTTAAAAAGTTTTTTTAATAGTTATTTTATTTTTCACTTTTTAGTTAGTTCGCCTCAATCTGTTCATTTCCAATAGAGCATCGTTATTATAAGTTCTCTTCCCTGTAAGTTTTGAGCTGAAAGAAATTATGATCTCCAACCCCAAAAACACCCACATACCAATTTTGAATGACATATGACCATAATCAGAAATCTTGTCCTCCATCTTGTGGCCGCCATCTTGAATTTATGAGTTTTGACTAAAATATCATAATCTGCGACCCCGAAAACCCCCATATGCCAATTTTGAATCGAATTGGACCATTATCACAAAACTTGCCCTCCATCTTGGGGCCGCCATCCCAAATTCATGAATTTTGACAAACATTTCATAATCTCCGACCCCGAAAACCCCCACATTCCAATTTTGAATCGAATCGGACCATAATCACAAAACTCGTCCACCATCTTGGAGCTGCCATATTGAATTCATGAATTTTGACGAAAATTTCATAATTTCCGACCCCGAAAACCCCCACATACCAATTTTGAATCGAATCGGACCATAATCACAAAACTCGTCCACCATCTTGAATTTATGAATTTTGACAAGAAATTCATAATTTCCTACCCCGAAAACTTCCACATACCAATTTTGAATCAAATCGGACCATAATTACAAATCTCGTCCGCCATCTTGGAGCCGCCATTTTTTTTTTCCTCTAACAAAAACTCTATAATGCATTGTTACCGGAATTATGAACATCTGCCAAATTTCATACCAATCGGACGACTAGAAGTTTGTCAAAATTCTCTTGCAAGATTTGACCCTAAGGAACTATCAAACGAAGTGAAACTAAAAAAAGCTTATAAAAAACTTTTTAACAAAAATTAAACCGACGAAAAAATCAACTGAAAAGCAAAAAATAAAATAAACCTTCTTAGTCTGAATGATAATTGAGCTCCTAAACTAATGTGAGTAACTAATTTTGAGTCGGCGCCAAACAAACAATTATCGAAGATCATTATATTACTTGAAAGAAGTTATCAAAACGCAGCCGTGCATCTCGCTGCCATCATTTTACGCTTCACCTAATTCAATTGCTAGTTTGTTTGGCGCCGACTCAAAATCAGTTACTCACATTAGTTTAGGAGCTCAATTATCACTTAGACTAAGGTTTATTTCATTTTTTGCTTTTCAGTTGATTTTTTCGTCGGTTTAATTTTTTGTTAAAAAGTTTTTATTTTTCAATTTTTCCTTGCTAATTACTACCTACTTAATTTTTTATTACTTCCAAAATACTAACCTAGCCTACTTCAACTATTAACTATTAAATAATATGATTTTCTATTTCAACTATTTATTGTTATAAAATATAAATTAATTTTGAAAGTTCTGGTTAGTTGATTTCATCACTTTGTATATAATTCCATCCTTTCATAGAATGTAATCGTTTTGACGGATGTAGGAGGGTCTGTCAATGTCAACTACAAAGGTGTGCCAAAGTTCACATCCCCTATTTTTCTAGCCATAGGGGTGGATCATTTCATTCCAAATTGGAATATGATCAACTATGAGGTATACCCTTTCTAATGAAAGAAGAATCATCCAAATCGGAAAACCCACTACAAAGTTATGCCTGATAGAATCGGTTAACGGACCAAAATTCAGAGGGTGAACGATCAATATCCTTCATTTTGCTACCCTTAGGGATGGATTTTGTTGTTCAAATCAAAATGGGACCAACTTCGAAGTACACCCTATCCAATGAAAAATGAATCATCGGAATCGAAGCGCTCTGTTAAAAGTTGGGCGTGATCATAAATAAAAAATAAAATAAAAAAATATACGCGTCGGATAGAGAACCTCCTCCTTTTTGGTTTCGTCGGTTAAAAAAGACCCTAAGAATGTGGGCCAGAAATTTATTCACCGAATTTGTTTGGGATTATCAAACATAATTTGCTTCTGGTGTGTAAAAAATATGGAGCTCTTCGTGGATTACAGCAGAATAAGATTGTTTCAAAGTACTACATATATTTTATGAAACATAGACAATTCATACATTTTAGTGAATGTTCGCTTTTATATTCTCCATTAAAGAAAGAAGTTAAGGCATTTCAACAACATTTAGATGCTGTAGTTAAAAATGGTTGTTTGTGTTAAAATATAAAAACTAACGTAGTAACAACGTGTGTTTTTGTAAATTTTGAATTTTCAATTACATATTATATGGTAAACTGTTAATAAATGATTTTTACTTATTAACTTATAGAATTCATTCGATATAATCTGAAGTTAAATGTAAATGTCATTTTACCTATAAACGTCAAAAAATGTCCAGTGTAATTTCATGCTCCTCACCCCAAGGAGGAGAAAAATTTCCGGAAATTTTTTTAGTTGCTATGGTATGATACAAAATAGGTTAGGTGTGGAATTTTCTTTCTAACTCAATCGTTCAATGTGAAAATTACACAGGCTTGTAATATCGCTATTGCGGCAAGTGGACAACATTTTGAACCATTATCTAAATTGCAGATCAGCTCATAAATTATTATTTCATTTGTCCCTTAATTTGCCATATTTCTGGATTTCCATTGCTTCGAATAGCTACTATGATACATCATTGAATGAGAAATAATAAGTGATGTGAGTTCAACAGAAACACACGTCGAGTGCAATTTCAAAAACCAAAGGTAGAGTATTGTTTGACAGAAGATTGATTCTTACGCTTTTTTCGAAGTGCTGGTGATCCCCTTCAAACCCTATTTTTGTGGAGGATCGCGAAAAACAGCAGGAATGGCCATATTCTGTACATCACTCCTTCAGCAAAAGATCTCCTTCGGGACTTATAACATGAAAACTGTAGTTCTGGAGAAACCACTCAGGGAATTGGCAAATAATTCCTAGAGCATTATTACTGACAAAGTTCTCAATACTCCTCACCACGAGTTTCTTTCAACAACCTGTGATATTGAAAAATAAATATCCTCATAAAATCGTTATTGAGGAAGTAATATTCTTTATGGGGCCAGAGCGGAAACCGCTTGGTTAATGAAAAGGAGGGAAAAGTTGCCATTGAACGGTTAATGGAAAAGGAATATTTTATTCGTTTTCAATCGATGAATAACATTTCGAGTCATTAAAAGAAGGAAAGATGTTCTTTCCCACGAATTTCTGCATTGAATGATTCTTTGTCATTATACCGTTCGAATTATTTAATTCGGGAAACTAAATATACAGGGTGTGTCAAAAAATAGGGCACCACACTGCGAAGCATATAGACAGACATAGAGTTAAAAATCCTCCGTTATATATCCATAGTTTCGAAGATAGCTTTCCATATCATTTCCAATAAGGGCTTTTGTAAATGTGAACAGTTTGAAATGAGATTTTGTTTATAAAACAATTATTCAGACATATTGCTCGTTGATAGTTTGTAAACTCCTTACAAATAAAACAACAAATAAAAAAACTTTTTGAAGACAAACTTTCATGTGCCGTGTACTAAAAGGTATTAAATAAGTTTAAGTGATCGCTGACAATGATTTAATTATATTTTGTTGAATTATTCGGTTTCAAAAAGCTTGCCGCGCGAAGTGTACCAATTAATTTGATTGGGCAGTGATTGGTTGGAAAGAAAGAACTTGTCAAAGTATTTAATGTTTACGAAGTATTCATAAAAGTAGGTGCCAATTGATTTCATTGGACTATGATTGGTTGGTAAGTAACAACTTGTCGAAGTATATTAATTTTATTACAATTCGCGTGACAAGCTTTTTGAAACCAAATAATTAAACAAAAAATAATTAATTTATTCTCAGCGATGACTCAAACTTATTTTATACGTTTTGGTACAAAGCTTAGATAAAAGGTTGTCTTTAAAAAAGTTTTTTTTTCCTTTGCTTTTTATCGTTATTACAAGGTCTCTTCCCTGAAGTTTTGAGCTGAAAGAAATCATGATCTCCGATTCCATAAACTCCCACACAATAATTTTGAATAGAATCTGACCATAGTCACAAAACTCGTCCGCCATCCTGAAGTCGCCATCTTGAATTTATAGATTTTGAATGAAATATGACCATAATCAGAAAACTCGTCCTCCATCTTTGGGCCGCCATCTTAAATTTATAAATTTTGACAAAAAATTTAAAATATGCGAAAACCGCCGCATAACAATTTTGAATCAAATCGGACCATAATCACAAAACTCGTCCTCCATCTTGGGGCCGCCATCTTGAATTTATTAATTTCGACAAAATTTTCATAATCCCCGACCACGAAAACCCCCACCTATCAATTTTGAATCGAATCAAACCATAATCACAAAACTCGACCGCCATCTTGGAGTCGCCATCTTGAATTGATAATTTTTGTCGAAAAATTCCTAATTTCCGACCAAAAAACCCCCACATAACAATTTTAAATCAAATCGGACCATAATTACAAATCTCGTCTGCCATCTTGGAGCCGCCATTTTGTTTTTTTCTCTAACAAAAATTTCATAATGCATTGTCATCGGAGTTGTGGATATCTGCCAAATTTCAAACTAATCGGACGAACAGAAGTCGGTCAAAATTCACTTGCAAGATTTGACCCTAACTAACTTTGACTTTTTTCTTTTAATCCTAATTGGATGTCAGATAGAAGCTCATATTTTCGTAAGTACCTTACTCATAAGTTTCATCTACATAATTATTTCAGAGATTTTACTTTCATTAGTAAACAGAGAGATCGGTCTGTAACTATTCACTTCTCTCTTGTCGATATTCTTGCATGTAAGATTATTATCTTGCATATAAGATAATGTCCTGATTTCATTGATGAATCATTGGCTAAGAGATGACTGCAGAAAACCTGAAAAACAGAATGAAATGTTTTTAAAATGTTAGGTTAGTATTTCTAATCCCAATTGGACCGACATAAAAAGTTTCGTGAAGGATTTCTCTTTCCAATTGCCGCCTTGGCATAGGCGTCGGTATATTATTTTCCAGTGGTATTTTTTCAGTTACTTATTCTTACAATCATAGCAATTGATCACCCCATGTAAAAGTAGACACATGTTATCTCAACTGAATTTTATTATTTGTTTCGAAAGTTCTCCAGAAAGCCATATTGATAAAATTCTTTTCAATGGATAATTCCTAACTACACCAACACACGGCACTGATCAAGGAATATTGTGAACTGGGAAAATCATGCGGCTTCAGATAACAGATGTCCAATCCAGCTAGCCGAGCTTTTATTCCTCAAATCTTGTTGATAGCGCCTTTACTAATAATCTGGGCAACTAGGGCCTCACCACTTAACTTTCTTATGATTGTACCAGGAACGCTTTGAAATTAAAAACACTGGTAGTATATAAATTTCCCATTTGCCGGGCAGTGCATATGAACACTCCTCGTAGTGCTCTTATTTTTATTGCCGTTTCAATTGGGATTAGAATAACTATACTCACAGCAAACATAAGAAAAAGCATATGCTGTCTGGACAAAAGTTGTGCATGAGTTCTGTAGGGCCTTTTTTCGGAAAAAGTAACCATACCAATGTAGTAACAGGTTAGAAATACGTTTGCCATCTACTATCACAGCAGTTTAAGGGGTTCGAAGCCCCACACTGACAGTTTTTTTTTTCATTTTTCCCTTTGAAATTGAGAAATGATTTTTTTGGTACCAATGTTCGTCCTTAATCAGATATATAAGTTTTTAATAATTTCATTGTGGTATATATATAGATAAAAATTGTATTGGAAAATATTAAAATAAATTGAAACATTTTTTTTCAATAATTATTATTGTTTATTGGATGATTATTTGTTATACTTCTCTAATAAGATTTATAAGTAATAGCATAAGGTTTTAAGAAATGAAGCTGTTACTCGATAGGTATAGTAATGAACCAATAACAAAAAAAAATAATAAAGTGATGTGCCAGGGCATTAGAACAAGATTTAGCGAGGCACTAAAATATATTATTTTTTACTGTACGAAAAATTTTCTGAAAGAGGGCATACAAAACTTGTGTACAAATTCACAAATTCTGTCCAGGCACCAAATCATTTTTTATGGTCTCTGTAAGTACAATAGTATATTATTCAACGAGCTAGAAATGTGGCCATTACTCGTGAGAATCATTTTTTGTTAATGAAATTAATAGTAAAATTGGAACAGTTGGAAATCATAACTGAAGGTATCGAGAATTCTATATCCAAATTTACATTTCCATTCTTCATTTCCGAAGTGTTCTGTGCAATAGATGTTTGTGAGATGTTGCTGGTTCTGGTAGACGGTTTCATTGAACCCAAGATTTTTTGTACAGTATTCATTTTATTTTTCATCGAATCATCTATGTGTCCTTCCGCCACAGATGTTGACTTCGACCCTCCATGCCTCTTCAAAGAAGTGATGTCTCCACCCGCATCCACTAGCAGGGTGGCAGATGATCTAAGAAAGGTATGCCGAGTATACAGTTCTGGATTTGGAAGTTTCAAAAATTTTGCGATTTGTTTTCCCAAGGCTCCGAATTTATTCATTCCAATTCTTTGATTGGTGCATTTACCTTTCTGATAATTCAAAAAAAATGAATCTGTTAATATATCACTCGGTCGTAGCGTAGCGTAGCGATATATTCAATACAAATATGACGAAAAGGCTCAGTTATGGTGAACTTCCGAACAATTTTCGTTTTGGTGTTTGGTATGGTGACTAATATAGCCGATCCAAGATCTTCCCCTATTTTCCCTATTTTCATAGAGTGCATTTTATTCGCACGACAGGCTTCCATGATTCCCACAGTGCAACCTAAAAAAAAGATACATAAAAAATATTTCCAATTTTCGTTATTTTATTCAATTTCAAACAGTTTGATAATTGTTAAATTAGTGGTTGGAAAAGAAAAAAAACCTCACCGACGTGATTCGAACTCACGATCACTGGATTGAAAGTCCAGAGCTTAAGCTATGTGCTACCGAGGTGCTTGCAAATTAAAGAGATATGAAGCTACTCAAGTTCCTAACTAGGTTCTCTCATTTTGTTAAGTGAACTTTTAAAATAATATCAATTTCTTACCTTTGTCGCAAGATATATTTCGTCAGGTGCTTTGTTTATGAATGAATTTATTCCATCTGGGGTGAATGTTTGAGCCTTTATCGGTATATAACCATCAGATTTGCTTTTCAGAAACGCACGTAATTTTGAATAACGTTCTATGTTGACGTCGTGGTTGATTAGGATGATACTTCTTAATATTGAATATTGCGTCCAAAGCGAGGACGATTTATATTTTTCAGCTAATTGGGAAAAATATGCTAGAAGTACATTTTCTGAAAACGAATTCACATCATTTTTCTTTCGCCAATCCATGAAAATTGCATATATCGTCTCATATTTTTTTCTGGATTTATTTGGTAATAGATTTGAAGATGTTATTTTCGCCGCACTACAAATTTCTGGTGGGGTACACTCGTTGTCACTTTCAGAATCCATCTTTTTCTTCTTGTTTTTCGTTAGAAACTATAATATTTTACAAAACAAACTGCGAATTCGATGATTATGACGTTTGAGAACAAGTTTGAAGTTGAAAAGGGAAACATTCTCAATTGAATATTGATAGAAAGATTTTTCTGTGAATTGAAAAATCCACGATTAAAATGATTTTATGAACATCCTGTTTATATTTTCAACAAATCAAGTTTGAAGTTGTTAAATTCTCAAGGCATTCTTGCGAATGGAAACAATTCAAACACAACTGCACAGTAATGAATATGCTCATCTGTGATTAGATAGATTTTAGATAGATTTTATTCTGATGCTTCAAAGTACACATATAGATTACAATGTTACCTCTTATGGAAAAAAAAAATACAGTATCAAGTAACAACAATAATAAAAATTAATATAATCATAACATTGTATCCCTGGATTGATAGGAAATCATCTAAGCACTACTGTGCTTGTGTTATGTTCTCCAGTATCAATCGAAGGAAAACACATCGAATGTTGAGTTGATTTAATTCGTGTGTCAGCTCAATTTATTGGATCAATAGGTGACATTATAAATTTTTTTCTAAATTGATATTGTTTGCATTTATGAGTTTTTTAATTTCTCTCTTGAAAATAAATTTACTTTTAATATTTTTTACTTCGATTGGCATTAAGTTATACAATTCCAAAGTGTTGAGTAATGAATCTGGTTCAACTGTGATTGGTTCGAATCTGTTGAGTAATGGATCATTACCTACTCGGGCACGAAACTAGAGTCCATTACTTATCAAGAAATGGTCATATAAATGACGCTTTTTTCAATAGTCATAGAAAAACATATTAAAAATATTTCATTCTTACTCGATCGGACTGTTTTTCTGCAGTCAGCTCTTAGACATGAAATATGATTCGTTTTGGGATGAATGTTGGTCCCAAAACAAATCATTTCTCAAGTTCGACGGGAAAATACAAAAGTTATGCACAATATTTGCCCAGGCACTAAATGATTTTTCTCATGTTTGCCGTGAGTACTAACATTTTGAAAACATTTCATTCTGTTACTCGACTGGCCAGGTTTTCTGCAGGCAGCTCTTAGCCTATCAATTATAAGAAAGAGGACTTGCTATTCGATGAGTGATTATTTTCAAGTTTCAGATCGTCATCTCCAGGTTATCTTACAATTTTCCATTTAATGTTTTACTTCACTGTCGGATGTTGGAATAACCCAGTCGTGTCCATATATTCCACCTTCATAATTTGCAACAGGAAATGTAGTTACAAACTCGAGGCAGGCGCACAGATAATTATCCATTGTTCCCCGAGGAACACTTCACTGTGAGACATTAAATGGTGTGTGAATGTTAATACAGCAATTAAGACGAAGACATTTATCTCGCTTCATTAACCTCGAAATATGAGTGGTAGTTTTTTTTTCTGTAGGAGACTGCGCCTGGATATTGCAGGTCTACCCTTTACCCCGAGGGATTTCTCTTTGTTTTGATACGTCTACGTGTTTTCGGTAATTAGAAGTGCGGTAAAGTCACTGATAAATTTCACGGTGAGAATTACGAACCGAGGATGGCCAACGAACAAAAATCCCAACATAATTTATATTCAGTAGTAATACTATAAGTACTTCAACATAAGCAGGTTATACATCGATAACTTGTTGAATAATTACAAAGAGTGACACGATTTGTAATTATGCAGGAAGTTTGCGATGTATAACCGTATTTATTTTGAAGTACGTATTGTATTTGATACGATTATTTTTTGAGAAAATTAAGTAAATATAAACAATTTATTAATTCAAATACAAATTGGTACAATGAAAATTACAATTATAATATACTACGTTTTTTTTAACTTATTTTCTGCGCTGAAAACGTGGCTAATGCTCATTGAAATGCTGGAAATACCGAAGGTGTTATTACTTGAACCTGTAGCGTTTTTAAAATTGGATCTCATCTTATTTATTATGTCTTGGTGATGTTGTTTATCTAACTGTAGGTATCATGATGTGCAGGAGAGCTTTTGGACAAACCTGGGGGCTCAAAGCGAAAGCCGCTCTATACAGCGGTAATAAGACCATGAGTAACTTATGGCACACTCTTATGGTGGCTAAAAACAAATCAAAGACAGACAAAAACCAACCTTGGAAAAATCCAGAGGCTTGCCTGTCTCTGCATCACGGGTGCAATAAGCACTCCAACAGCTGCAATGGAAATCATCCTAAACCTCGAACCCCTCGACCTACATGTCATTGGAGAGGCCAGGATGAGTACATACAGACTGAAACATACAAAAAACTGGAGAATCCGAACAACTGGACACACCAGAATCACGCATGTAATCAATATCGACGAACTCGAAATGATTTCAGACTACATGCAACCCTTATACTCATTCGAAAAACCATTAGAAACACGAATTGACAATCTGGATGGGCCCCGAGTATAGAATCACAATCAACTGCTGACATAGTCTAGTATACAGACAGTTTAAAGACAGTTGAAGGAACGGGAGCAGGAATACATGGGGTAAGGCCAAAAAGGGACTAGATAATACCACTTGGCAAATGCTCCACGATATTCCAAGCTGAAACACATGCTATTATGGTATGCATTCAGAAGAAACTAGACAGTGGTAGGAAAAAACACATCTACATTCTATCTGACAGTCAAAGTGCTATCAATGCCCTCAACTCTATACAGATAAAGTCTAAACAGGTCTGGGACTGCCTCCAGAACCTCATCGAGCTGGCAAAATACAACAAGGTCACCTTGATGGGGGTGGGGGTGCCAGGTCATAGAGGCATCGAAGGCAACGTGAAAGCGGACCAACTAGCTCGATAAGCATCTGAAACGCTATTCACAGGGTCAGAACCTGTGCATGGGATTAGCAAAAACCGATGCAGGATCCTGATTGATGAGTGGATAAAAAGAAGACACCAACAATGTTGGGATCAAACTGTCGGGCAAATACACAGCAAAGTCGTGGTAGGGCATCCAAACCGGTCCCTGACGGCTGACCTTCTGAACCTGAACAGAACGAAGGCACGTATAATAGTAGGTCTGCTGACTGGACACTGCGGCCTAAGAAAACACCTAAACACCATGGGAGAACGCAGGGCAACCGAGGAGTGTAGGCTATGTGAAAAAGAGGAGGAAACAGCCTCTCATATTATTTTCGACTGGGCGCCCTGAGTAGAAGGCGACACAGAACCTTTGGAGAGATTAGCCCGGAAACAGGCATGAATCCGAAGAACCTTATTAACAGGCTACTAAACCTAACTAAAGGCACAAGCCTGTTTGAATGAGGAACCACTGACGACAGAGTGATACAATAGACCCCAGCTGGTCGCAGTGTCAAGGGAAGCTAAGTGCCAACCCTGTCTCTGGCTCGTCAGTTTTCAACCAACCAACCAACTGTAGGTAGGGTTTGATAGAATTGCTATGACCATGTCCTGTTATTTTAATATGTTTTTGTTTCGATACTCCTGCTTTTGCCAGTTGTGAAACAGCAATGGCTCGGTGAGAATGATTTGAAAATGTTTTGTTTGTCATATTTAAATTTACCAATTCTGCAGACTTTTTGGTCCATTTACTGATTTTTTGCACTCCAATTGGCATATTTTTGTACCAGCCAAGGGTTTTTTGTTTTCTCCAGTTAGGATTTACTGTCAGAAATAACCTATCTGTTTTAATATTGATGTTTTCGCTTCTTTTTATGATTAGTTCATCTAGAAGTCTCACTGGACAACGACTTACTTCATTATGGTTGGGTACAAGCCATTTATTATTAGCACACGGTTCTGCTCCTCCCTGTGTGGTTTTGGTCAAAATAGGATTATATTGTATTCTACCAGTTATCAGTATCATCATTTCCAGTTTCTTTTGAAAATAATGAGTCAAGCATGACGCTCCTTCATTTCCTCTCCACGCAAGTTCTACAAAAGCAATTAAGAACATTTGTATTTGTAATCCTTCCGGTGTATTTCCATCTCACGCTTCTATCATTGCAATGTACTCGGTATCTTTGAATGCTGATGCACCAACCCTTCTCTTGTTCGGTAACATTTGTCTTTTTGAATTTCTTGCGTTTCGTGCGGATAAAAATATGGGACCAGAGAATGGATCAATGACTCTATTAAACTCCTCATATATTTTTCTTGTATTTGTTTTCCGTTACGTTCCACATCGTTTTAACCACATTTTCTTTATAATTTTCTCCATTACCTTTTCGCATATTGAAAGCCCAATCTTTCAAAATGGATGCTATCATTTCAGTGGAAATTGATCCATTTAGTACATAGTTTCTTACACTACAAAACGTAAGAAATTATTTCCATACGCACTTTTTTGTTTTCACTGTATCATGAGGCTCAGTATTTTGTATACTTTCGTCTATTGCATTTAATCATAAATCTCAGAATCGACTCATTTTTGAACAATTATTGATAAACGTCAAAATTTGACGGTCCTGTTAGTTTGTGTATTGTTGTATATTGATGTCGATGTAGTTACTACGGAAATGAAATTATTGTAAAATTTTCGATTGGTGGAGCTACTCTATGTATAATCAGGTATTATCGAAATTATACAAGGTAACTTGACTGAATTGAACAATCTGATTGGTTAAAAATTACACGAAAAACATAATCGGAGACATACCCATAACATAATGGTTTAAAACTGAAAACAAGAGGGAAGCATTGAAAAATGAGTTATTCCTAGATGTGGGTATTTTTTACCACATTCAAATGAATCGACACACACACACACCCACCCACACCCACACACACACACACACTCACACGATATCATAGAAAAATAATACTCAGGCCACTAAGGTCAGACGGTAAATAAATGATATGGACTAATTGAAATACCAGTAACAAAAGTAATAATGAAGTTGTGTTGTGAACTTAGAGCCAAGCCCTCATTAAAACGATATAATCCTGTATAAAAGCAATACTCGGGAACAATCAGACTGAATAGTTGAGACAGTCGCTCTCAGGGAGTCAGTTCCAGATTTTTTTTCAAGTAAATAAAATAATAGTGGTATCTTGGAGCGCAAGTAAAACTATCGATTAATGTTAATTTTCAGAATGCTACATGTGTTTTGGCGAATAATAAAAAAGTAACAAATCATCCACCATTATTAGAATTCATTTTAAAGGAACAAAAACAATCTCACTCAAGTTCCATTGAGACAAAGATAAGTCTGTCTTAATAAAGGTATCGCAGACAACTCCATCAACTCCGGCGATTCTATGTGCTTCCAGTTGTACAACAATTCTCGTATCTAACAATTAACCCTCTTTCCCTTGCATTACAGCCCGTTTATTCTACGAATTTCGTGTAATGTTTTCTTCGTGATGTCTGACATTACAAGATGCTTACTTTGAAGGTTTAAATGGTGAAGCGAGACACGTTAATGTTTTGGATAATAGTCCGGGTGTAAAATATGGGCAGATGTTTCATGGAAAATAATTATTTCTTCCGTTTTTCGTATTGTAAGCCTAACCGACTGACTGATTGATCAACGTACAGAAGAAGCTAAAAAAGATGTAGTATAAATTCAATAACTGGGATGTTTTTCCATAGTATTAAGACGAAAAATTGGTACATTTGCTTTTTCAGAAGCATTTTTATTGTTGCATCTAGAGTGCGTTGGGCCCACTTCAACCAATCTACAATAGTTATTTGTGCAACCAGTTGGGAAAAGCACTATTTATCGTAAGCGAATTTCTGCGGAACGAGCGAAGCGAGTTCCGCAAAAGAGAGCGAGTTACGAGAAAATGGGTTCCCAACGTGTTTCACACAATATTTTTTCTAATTTTGATATGTGATCTTTTTTAATTAAAGTTAAAAATATAGATAAAAAACTTTTAACGTACTAAAAATTTAAAAATTATTTTAATATTCAACGACTATGTCGAAAGGCATGGGGTGCTTTTTGGTTACGTATCTTTGAGAAACATAATACCTACTTTTAGAGTAAGATCCCAGAGCCGGCAAACCACCTCGTTTTAGCGAAGCAGAAATTTTAAGTATGAATAGTGTGATATGTAGTTGAGAACGTATGCGTACTCGCTAGCTTGAAAGCGGGGCCCTTTTACAGGTATCAGGTTCAAAAGTATATAAGTGTTGAAATGGATTCAAGATAAATGCGAGTCATACCGTTTTCATGGATATGTTTATATATGTCACAGTCTTGTCAAACATTTTCAACTGTTAATATTCATTTTATATTTTCACTAATAAATACGTTTGGAATTCACGTTGAATTACATTCGTGGTACAAGTTGTTTGCACAACAAAGTTCTGCCCGACGCTCCGCTCAACAGGTTACGGGCCCAGGATCTGAAATCTGAAAGCATAGAATTCGTGCACCAACTGAAGTTAACCAAGAAGTGTTCCTGTCCAGTAAAAACGTAGTGAAAGACTCTCATAGTGTAAAATATAAGTGATTCTGTGAATATGAATTCGGCGAATATATCCAGAATTGAAACCCTGAACAAAGATAATTATGATACCTGGAAAATGCAAATGGAGGCCTTACTGATCAAGAATGATGCATGGGTATACGTAAATGGTGAATTATCGAAACCATTTCCGATTGAAGGGGACGCAGCTTCTTTGAGCAGTGTACAAAATTGGATAAAGAATGATAAGAAAGCAAAAACCGATATAATTCTGTCAATTAGTCCGTCAGAATTGAAACAAATCAAAAGATGCACAACTTCTCGTCAAGTTTGGCTGAAGTTGGAAAATATTTACCAGTCGAAAGGACCAGCTCGAAAAGCGACACTATTGAAACAGCTCACGTTGCAGCGAATGAATGATGGTGACGATGTTCGTGATCATTTGAACAAATTTTTTGACGCAGTTGACAAATTGAACGAAATGGAAGTTGAAATCAATCCAGACTTACTGTCCATTATGTTATTGTACAGTTTGCCCTCTAGTTTTGAAAACTGCAGATGTGCAATCGAGTCCAGAGATGAATTACCAGTTCCAGATATGCTACGTGTGAAAATCATTGAAGAAAACGATGCACGACAAAATGAAGCTAGGAATTCAATGCAGAATGCAATGTTTGCAAATAAAAAGCATTTTCAAAGCCGATACAACAAAAAGCCTGAAGTCTATGAAAGGTATTCCCATTCGGAAGCTAATACGAAGAACAAAGAATTTAAATTTCGTTGTCACAAATGCCGAAAAGTTGGACATAAAGCATCAGAATGTAAATATAATCGAAAAATCGATGAACCTTCAGCAAAATGTGCCGAAAATGTGTGTCTATGTGCCACCGAAGTTATTCGAAATGGCGATATTAAAACGAAATGGTGCTTAGACAGTGGTGCAACGTCATATTCGTGTAAAGAAACTGAAAATTTCACCGAAATGGTTCACATAAATAACGAATCATTGAAACAATCAAAAGGATATCGAATTTGGCTGAAAGAAGAACGGAAAATTCACATAAGAGATGTGAAATTTTTTGAGAAAAATCAATCAAGTCTTGATGAATATCAAGCTTTTGTTCCGATTGAAAATGAGGTAAATAATTCACCTCGAACAATTGACATTGAAGTTAGAAATATCATGCCTGAAACTGACATGAATCTAACTAGTGAACCAGAACCTGAGGATAATGTTCAAGAGGATGAAGAACCCCAAATATACCATGAACAACACTCTTTACTCAGGAGAGACCTGGCAGACCGAGAATTGAAAGGTCAGGCTCTAGGGGAAGACCTCGGAAGATTTATAGAGCGATGGAAACTCAACATGAAGAAGGAAACATTGCACTTATTTCAGAAATTCCAATGAAACATGCGATGTCTGGACCTGATAACACCGAGTGGTACCATGCTATGGTGGAAGAAATTAGTCCATCATAAAAAATGATACCTGGGAACTCAAGGAACGTCCAAAAGACCGACATATAATTGGAAGTCGTATGGTTTTACGAAATAAGTACAGAGCTGATGGAACACTCGATAAAGGAAAGCACGACTTGTAGCCCAAGGTTTTAGTCAAGAACCAGGTATACATTTCAATCAAACTTTCGCTCCAGTTGCTAGACTAAGTTCGATTCGACTTGTTGCGGCACTGGCAACCAAATTCAAAATGTCACTTCGACAGTTTGATGTAACTTGTGCGTACCTAAATGGCGAAATCGAGGAAGAAATATTCATGGAACCACCGAAAATGTTGAAAGAAATTCTGGAAACGATCGTCAGTGCGGAAAGTTCGAACTCCAATGTTATCACGAGAGCGGCTGATATGTTGGATCAACTTCGTCTAGGAAACCAAGTTTGTTTATTGAAAAAATCACTATACGGTCTTCGTCAAGCCGGAAGAAGTTGGTATAACAAACTGAATAGCGTTTTGATATCATTCGGAGCCAAGCCATCAAATTCCGATCCATGCGTCTATCGCATAAATCAAGGGAAGACTTGGAATGATTGTGATTTATGTTGACGACATCCTAGTAGTTTCGAAAAATCCAAGTACAGCGGATACGATATATCAGAAACTATCGAATCATTTTGATGTGGAGAACTTGGGAGAAGTCGGATATTGCCTTGGAATAGAGTTTTCGAAGAAAGAAAGTGAAATAGCAATGCATCAAAGAGGATACATCAAAGAATTACTGAACCGTTTTGGGATGACAGATTCGAATCCAGTGTCAACTCCATTGGACCCCAATATGAAATTGAAAAAGTCCGAAGGAGCCCCAAACGGAGATCTGCAAAAAATACCGTATCGTGAATTAATTGGTGCTTTGACGTACCTGAGCACTACAACGAGACCGGAAATTAGTTTTGCAGTTAGTTATCTTGGGCAGTACAACAATTGCTACGATAAGCTACATTGGACTGCAGGTAAACGTGTTCTACGCTACCTGGAAGGAACCATTGATTTGGGACTTGTTTATTCACCAGATCAGGAAGTTTTGACAGGTTTTGTGGATGCTGATTGGGGGTCTTGTCTCGATGACAGAAGATCCTATTCAGGATATACTTTTATTTTATCCGGAAGTCCAATTTCATGGGATTCGAAAAAGCAACGCACTGTCGCCCTCTCCTCTACCGAAGCAGAATATAGGGGGATGACTGAGGCTGCAAAAGAAGCGATATATCTCCGGAATTTCATGAAGAATTTGGAACTTGAAGAGTTGACAGACATAATAATTTTCAATGATAATTTCAGCGCACTCAAACTAGCAGAAAATTCAACATTTCATGCTAGAAGTAAACACATCGATCTGAGATATCATTTCATCAGAGATTCGATTAGAAACGAAGAATTCACAGTGAAACATGTGTCAACGAGAAACATGACAGCCGATATTTTCACAAAGGGTTTACCGAAAGCGAAACATGAAGCTTGTGTGGAGATGCTCGGACTGGGTCCTGTTTTTCATTCAAGAAACTGGAATTGCCTCGAGGGGAAGTGTTGAAATGGATTCAAGATAAATGCGAGTCATACCGTTTTCATGGATATGTTTATATATGTCACAGTCTTGTCAAACATTTTCAACTGTTAATATTCATTTTATATTTTCACTAATAAATACGTTTGGAATTCACGTTAAATTACATTCATTGGTACAAGTTGTTTGCACAACAAAGTTCTGCCCGACGCTCTGCTCAACAATAAGAAACTTTCTTCCTTACGTTAAAGTATGGTAATGCGTTTGGCAATTAATATCGTCCAGTTAGCCGACCGGTCTAAGGCGCCAGATCTAAACTCTGGATCTCAAAAGTTTGGGAGAGTCTAAATCCCCACGCCTTACGATTTTTATTTTACACTTTGAAATTGAGAAATGATTTAGTTTTGGGATACATATTCGAATAAAAAAAAACATTTCTCAATTTCGATGGGAAAAATAAAACAAAAATCGTCAGGCGTGGGAATTCGAACCCTCGCAAGTTTTTGGTATCAGAGCTTAGATCCTGCACCTTAGACCGCTTGGCCAACTGGACGATATTAATTGTCATACGCATTACCATACTTCAACGTAAGTGAGAAAGTTTTTTATGTACTTTTTTACTTTCTAGTGCGTTAAAAGCGTGTTCTCATCCTTGGAGAGACTTCCATGGAAAAAACGGAAATTAATGCTACATAGGAAACTACGTGTGCAGCTGGGGTCAATATCACCAATTGAAATTATGTTATTGATATTAATAATTAGTTTTAACCATACATATTATGTATTGAATTCGAATAAAATGTAATCTTCATAATATACCGGGTTAGTGAAATTCGAGTAGATGCATGGGGATCTCGGAAACGGTAAGAGCTACAGAGAGGGTTAAATGTAGGCAAAGTTGCGTATTATGGAGCTCATTACTATGATGTTGGAAAATCTGAGCTAGCCCTCTCACTTTCAGAGATTACAGGAAAAAACGAATACTTTGATTTTTGTTTTCCACTTATATCTGCTTTAATACAATAGATTTCCAGAAACTGTTTGCACTTTGTCATTGCAACTTTCAATGGGCTGTAAAAATATGTAAACGAAAGTGTTCTACAGGGTGTTGTTTTCCTTGGGCCACCCCTAACTATGAAATTTTAAGTACGGACCTGGATTTTTTATCCCTTTTTTTAGGCTTCACAATCATGATAAAATATGACCATTGAAGCCTAACAAAAGTGATAGAAAATCCAGGTCCGTATTAAAATTTCATAGTTAGTAAGAAACAACCCTTAAACCTTCGTTACTATTTACACCCATTAATGCAATGACAAAGTGCAAACATTCTGAAATCATGTAGTTTAACCCTCTCACTTTCAGAGATTACAGGAAAAACGAAAACTTTGATTTTTGTTTTCACTTATATCTGCTTTAATACAATAGATTTCCGAAACTGTTTGCACTTTGTCATTGCAACTTTCAATGGGCTGTAAAATATGTAACGAAAGCGTTCTACAGGTGTTGTTTTCCTTGGGCCACCTCTAACTATGAAATTTTAAATACGGACCTGGATTTTTTATCCCTTCTTTTAGGCTTCACAATCATGATAAAAAATGACCATTGAAGCCTAAAAAAAGTGATAGAAAATCCAGGTCCGTATTAAAAATTTCATAGTTAGGGGTGGCCCAAGGAAAGCAACACCCTGTAGAACACTTTCGTTTACATATTTTCACAGCCCATTGGAAGTGCAATGACAAAGTGCAAACAGTTTCTGGAAATCTATTGTAGTTTAGCCCTCTCACTTTCAGAGATTACAGGAAAAAACGAAAACTTTGATTTTTGTTTTTCACTTATATCTGCTTTAATACAATAGATTTCCAGAAACTGTTTGCACTTTGTCATTGCAACTTTCAATGGGCTGTAAAAATATGTAAACGAAAGTGTTCTACAGGGTGTTGTTTTCCTTGGGCCACCCCTAACTATGAAATTTTAAGTACGGACCTGGATTTTTTATCCCTTTTTTTAGGCTTCACAATCATGATAAAAAATGACCATTGAAGCCTAAAAAAAGTGATAGAAAATCCAGGTCCGTATTAAAATTTCATAGTTAGAAAGCAACACCCTAAACACTTCGTTACTATTTCACACCATTGAAGGCAATGACAAAGTGCAAACATTCTGAAATCTATTAGTTTAATCCTCTCACTTTCAGAGATTACAGGAAAAACGAAAACTTTGATTTTTGTTTTCACTTATATCTGCTTTAATACAATAGATTTCCAGAAACTGTTTGCACTTTGTCATTGCAACTTTCAATGGGCTGTAAAAATATGTAAACGAAAGTGTTCTACAGGGTGTTGTTTTCCTTGGGCCACCCCTAACTATGAAATTTTAAATACGGACCTGGATTTTATCACTTTTTTTTAGGCTTCACAATCATGATAAAATATGACCATTGAAGCCTATGAGAAGTGATAAAAAATCCAGGTCCGTATTTAAAATTTCATAGTTAGGGGTGGCCCGAGGAAAACAACACCCTGTAGAACACTTTCGTTTACATATTTTTACAGCCCATTGGAAGTGGCAATGACAAAGTGCAAACAGTTTCTGGAAATCTATTGTATTAAAGCAGATATAAGTAAAAAACAAAAATCAAACTTTTCGTATTTTCCTGTAATCTCTGAAAGTGAGAGGGCTAGTTCAGATTTTTCAACATCATGGTAAAAGCTCCATAATACGCAACTTTGCCTTCATTTAACCCTCTTTGTATCTCTTACCGTTTCTGAGATCCCCATGCATCTACTCGAATTTCACTCACCCGGTATACAGAGACTAAAATGACAATGAAGAAGTACTTCAAGTAGTTTAGCCTCAAAATTATAACAAATTTTATTCCTGTATTTTTTGCAACTGAATTCAACAGTTTAGATTATATAAGGTGCTAAAGATAACTTTTCCAAAATTTCAAATGGCCATTGTGAAGAGACTTTTTCGATTATATAAACCAAATCGAGTATGCACCGATTGTTCATACGGCCGATTTGAATACACTATAGAGAACAATGATTCCTGCACGTACAGACGATATACAGGGTGAGTCCAAAGATAGCAAGTTTTTCAGTGATTTCCAAAAAATTGAGCGGGGGAATTTCATTCATTTTCAGATATTTCCTAGGATACCAATATCAATTGCGATTGATGATATTAGCATCTCCTGAATTAAACTGACATCTATTATGTATTTCTCATGAAACTGCACCAGTCCTGCTTATTGATATATCCAAATGCCTGAAATTCCGGAAAAGTCGGTTACAAACTCGATCGTTCACGGTGAAAGTTCACTCTGCAGATACATAAAATATACGGGGTGGATCAAAGACAAGTGTCCTGTATTGATAATTTCCTTGAAATAGTTATGATGGATATTGATGTCATTGAAGCATTTTCAGAAATAAATTCTGCCGAAAGATATTAAATGATATCATTAGTAAATAAAACTTTATCTACTACGATTAGAAGAATAACTCGAATGAAGAATCTCGAGAAATATTGCAAATAATTAAAACAGAAACATTGATTTACAACAAAATAGAAAACGAAAATATTCCATTAAAAAGACGTACCTATATGGAATGAATAGGTTGCTCATGAAGAACGACAGGAAATCCAGAATTATTCAAGTTTCAGTGTTCAGATGATATCCTGTTGGAAACCTTGAACTCACCGCCGGACAACTGTCAATTGATTTCGATTGATGATGTATAATATTACCTACTTCAATATCAAAACTGTGGAATTCTTTGAACGGAAAAACAATATGTAACAGGGTACCAATGAACTAAAACGAATGATGACATGAACAACGTATAAAAAAGCATGATAGTGTCAGAATACTATGTTCAGCATCCTCTATATGGATGAAAAGGGCATTTGATGGATACTGTTCATGACGTGCGTAGCCAAGGTACCAGATAACACTGGCCACATGGGCACAACATCCAAGGATCCTGGCTCCAGTTTTACAAGTGTAATAATATCCAAATGTAACATTGTCGAACACTATTGATTTGTCCATTATCCTCTACATATGCTTCGAATGCTATGAATTATTGATATTTGGTGGCATTACGAAATCTTGAATGAACTCTCATTCGTAAAAATCTACGCTCATTCGCATTGGCATCCATTTGAAGTTCATTTTCATCATGATGATATACAGTATCTTGTATATACAATGCTGCCAATTCTACCTGGTATATGCCAACAGTTATATCTCGTACCAATTGTAAATCTAATCTTGGGAATTGATTGAAATGATCCTGTCTGAGTAATGTCCACTGACCACGTCTCATATTTAGATTTGCTGCTTTGAAGATTTGATGATTGAGGATTTGACGATTTGAAAATTAGACGATTTGAAGATTTGACGATTTGACGATTTGTAGATTTGACGATTTGACGATTTGAAGATTTGATGATTTGAAGATTTGATATGACGATTTACGATTGAGGATACGACGATTTGAAGATTTGACGATTTTATGATTTGATGATTTGGCGATTTGACGATCTGATTGATTGACGATTTTACGATTTAAGGATTTGAGTATTTGACGATTTGAAGATTTGACGATTTGATGATTAGACGATCTGACGATTTGACGATTTGACGATTTGAAGATTTGAAGATTTGACAATTTTTTGTTTTTTTTTTATGTTCTGGTTCCCACGAAAAGGGATATCCTGTAATGTTCAGAGAACATCGTGGGAACCAAGGGAAAGAAGGTAAGAGTTGGTGTTCTTCTTAAATTTCTGGAGGTTGTATGCCTCGGGGAACACCTCCCTAGGCAATGAGTTCCAAAGCCTCGCTGTTCGTTGGATGAACGAGTCTTTGGAAAGCGATGTTCTGCAGGTCTCCAAAGTGACCACGAAGGGGTGTGATGACTGAACTTGACGGGTTAGTCTCGAAGAGACTGCCAAAGCAGGAACGATTGTTGATATTTCAGAGGAGCATCGCCCATGAAAATATCTATAAAATAGAGACAAATCGCCAACTTTTCTACGGTGTTCCAGACAAGTGAGCGAGTTTGTAAGCGAGGCATCACCGACGAGACGAATTGCCCTTTTTTGGACAGAATCCAATAGCCTCAGGATATGTTTAGGTGCCGCGCTCCAAATATGGGAACAGTATTCCAGGACAGGTCGGATCTGTGCCTTATAGATCATAAGCAGCTGAGTGGGGGTGAAGTAGCTCTTGGCACGAAACAAAACCAAGTTTTGGGATGCACTTTTGGCAATGGACCTCACGTGATTTTCCCAGGAAGGTTATTGCTGATAGTAATACCAAGCATCGATATGGATGACTTCAGTGGTATTGTTACTCCTGACAAAGTTATGTTAGGCACAGTGAGATCGGCTTTTTTAGAGAAAAGACATGCTTGTGTTTTGTTTGCATTGAATTCTACCAAGTTAATAGATCCCCACTCGAGAAGTGTTGCTAAGTCCATATTTATATTATTAACATTTCTTCCTCGTTCATTTCTGGTTTCACGGGCTGATATAGGGGCCCTGGAAGAGAAAGCGGTATGGTACTATCATCGGCAAAGCTGTGTACTGGACATGAGGTTGCTTTCAACAGGTCGTTGATGTGAAGTAGAAATAGTGTTGGTGCGAGAATAGATCCTTGCGGAACACCAGCATTTATGAGTAGAGTGTCAGATGAAACTCCATCGACCACTACATGGAGAGACCTGTTTGAGAGAAAACTAGCAAGCAGAGAACACAGCTGAGGGGGCAAGCCATAAGACGGAAGCTTGGCGAGGAGCCCCTGGTGCCAAACTCGATCGAACGCCTTGGAGATATCTAATGCCACAGCTAAAGTTTCTCCATACTTTTCAATATATAGCTGCCATATATGTGAGACTTAAGCGAGCAGGTCACCAGTTGATCTCTGATGGCGGAAGCCATATTGCCTATCGTTGACAATTCCTGAGTCTTCCAGATATTTCATGAGCTCGATGTTGATGGCTTTTTCCATGACCTTTGAAATAATAGATAGCAGTGCGATAGGTCTGTAGTTGCTAGGTAGGGCTTTTTTGCCTTTTTTAGGGACTGGCTGTACTCTTGCAATTTTCCAATTGGACGGAAATACCCCCAAATTGTAAGAGTAGTTGAACAACTTGCAAAGAACAGGTGTTAGTTCGGGGGCACATTTCTTGAGAACAATCGGCGGGATTCCGTCAGATCCACAGGCTTTGTTGGTGTTGAGACCCAGCAAAATCTTTCTGATAGTACGTTGGCGAAAGGTGATCTCGGGCATGTGACTGTCAATAGGTGTAATGTTCGGGGGTTGTTTTCCCGATGAATCCAGAGTGGAATTTCCAGCAAATAGGTGCGCAAAGATATTGGCTTTTCCCTGGGCAGTCGTTGCTAGTGTTCCATCTTCTTTGGTTAGAGGAGGAAATGAGCTGGAAGTGAAGTTTCTTCCCACAGCTTTGGCGAAAGACCAAAATGAACGGAATCCGTTAGGACATTCAGCAAGTTTTGATCTTATTTTGGCATTGTGGGCATCTTTTGAGCATTCTATTGTCTCTTTGCATATGCCTCTAGCCTTGACATATGCTGCTCTGGTCTCAGGGCCCAAGCCCAGGGCCCAAGATTTGACGTTTGGACGATTGGACGATTTGACGATTTGATGATTTGACGATTGAGGATTTGACGATTTGATGATTTGATGATTTGACGATTTGATGATTTGACGATTTGAGATTTGACGATTTGATGATTTGACGATTTAATGATTTGATGATTTGACGATTTGATGATTTGACGATTTGACGATTTGACGATTTGACGATTTGACGATTTGACGATTTGACGATTTGACGATTTGACGATTTGAGATTTGACGATTTGACGACTTGATGATTTGACGATTTGATGATTTGACGATTCGACGACTTGATGATTTGACGATTTGATGATTTGACGATTTGAAGATTTGACGATCTGCGTTGACTCTATTAGCCTTTACCAACATTATATTGGCTAATTCTAGGTTGGCATATTCATTTGAATAAGCGGATGGTACTTATTAATTATCGCATCTGTTATTTGTAGGAAACATTTTATATTTTCAATATGATTTGTATCAATTTTGTGGGAAAAAAAATTTGTTTTGAATCCTCCTACCTAATTATTTTTTAGCTTTTAGTACATTAGCTGCATCATTATTATGTTTCTTCACAATAAAACCGTTTAACTTAAAAAAACAATTTTTACTTATTTCATTACCAATGACGATGTTTTACTCTTGAGCGTTTCACCTCCCTCATAGTTTGGAAAGATACAGACACTTTCACAAAGGAAAATACTCCTCGAAAACCCAATAACCTTCTCGATATCATAAATTCTACTCACCCCAAATAAATCCCGCCAGGAAATGGTAACCAATGAGCTGCAGCGACCTGGGCCCCATCGTTACTTTGACACGCTACGCTGGAAGTAATCCAAACTCACTCATATTTTCGCCAAAGCATTTTCCCGCGCCGTCCGAGTTAATTTAAAATCCATCCTGCCGGGATGCACCGGCTCACAAAAAAAAAGCTGTTCTCTTGTTCTTTTGATTTGTTTCGACCTGCTTTCCCTCCTCTCTGTTGCTTCCTCTCAAAGAATAATTATTATTCCCGGCAACAGTAGTATTATGTTCGGATCAAAGGGGCTTTCCGTTGGATTAAAATCAATCCTTTGTGCTGGCGGAATATGCTGCAAGAGAAAAAAATGTGAGGTTTCGGGCTCTGCGTTGATTATCATCAGTCGAAAAATGGTGCAATGTAGGGTTCTCTTGTCATTATTCTAATTGTTATTTTTAGCAGTGCGAGTTTCGTTTTCATTAAGAGTGATTTGATTTGCGGATGAGTTTTGGGGAAGCTTCATTGACGAAAAATCGGCCAAGTGCGAGATTGAGTCATGCATCGAAGTTCTGTACCATGTTCTATTTAATTCGTAAGAGATCGTTTTATAAAGTGAATCGAGGTAAATAGTTTATTTATTTTCCCTAGGAAATAATTTCTACACAGAAAAAAGGAAATATTTATTTATAATACCTGGGAAAACCCCTTTCCTACAATGTACGGGTTATTCAATATAAATTACCCACCCGTTATCATCGTTATTATTGCGTATAGAAAAAAAAAGGTCAATGTGAAAGTTGTGTGGTTATGACTGAATTTTGATAAAATGCTATCAAAAATACAATAGCGTGCAGATTTCGGGAGAATTTTTTTTTAACGGGATACTCTGCATATTATTGAATTTTATCTTATACTGTTTTTCAGTTATCAAACCTCGAGTAACTAAGACTAGTTGTTAGTGTAAATACATATCTACGAAGGCGTAGAAGGGCCACCGAATATAATTTTTTTTATAATTCTGACTTAGTATCTCGGAATTAGCTAATTCCGTCTTAATATCTCAGAATTAGCAAATTTCGACTTACTAAGTCGGAATTAGCTAATTCCGAGATATTAAGTTGGAATTCCGACTTACTAAGTCGGAATTATAAAAAAAAATCAATGGCCCTTCTACGCCTTCATACCTATCCAATGAAAGTTAACATTTTTAAAGTTAATGGAAGCACTTTAAGATTTGGATTCAATAAATATAGAATGTAAAAATACGTATATTTATTGGTTGAGGCGGAGAAGCCTTTGGGCTATAGTGCATAAAAATAAAAATTACTAACTATTCTCGAAGGTTTTCGATAATCAGATCATCATCAGGAGAATTTTGTCAGAATTTTACAGAAAGTAAAGTTTTTCATATCATATATGAGTAACTCTATCATGTAATCTTTATTCACAATCAAAATACAATCGCAGATCACTGGAATCACAAGTATAACAATTAGATTGAGATTGATGGTGTGGAGAAAGCAGCAAAAGCCGATAAGTGTTATAACACTTGTTTCAGCATTGACAAATATTTATAATATAAAAAACTAAACTACTTAGAATACTAATGTATACGTATGTATACGTATATATACATATATATATATATATATACACACACATATATACACATATACATATACACACACATAAACACATATAAATACATAGGTATACATATAAACAAATAATTAAGACAAGGGATGTATGTGGTTATGAAAGATCGTCAATGGGGTGTAACATGAAGATTTAGATATCAGAAGTACAAGGTATATTGTAGTGTAGTGTCAATATTGAGGATCATAAAATCTTTTGTAGTAGTAATAGTAACATTGAGATCGACATAGTGTAACCTGAATAATAATATTTTTGTGAGTAAAAATCGAAGGGAAGATTTTGTCTCTGAATTTAGGGAAAATTAGTGGTCGTTCTACCTAATTCAAGTACGTATCTCTTCAACTGTCTTTTGAAAGAGTGTAAATTTATTGCTGCTTTTATATTGCCAGGAATGGAATTGTAGAATTTCGGTGCGAGATAAGTATATGATCTTTGGGTTGTCGTTTTAGCCATGAATGGAATATATAGTTTTTTTACGAGTTGATTGTGATTTGGTAATTGTTCCTGTGTGAATGGTGTCTAATATCAAGGATTTTCATTTCAGCATATAAGATATCTGTTGGGTATCTGAGGTTTTTATCATGAACAAGTTTCAAAAACCTTCGTTGCATTACTTCTAAGGTATGAAGATGAGTTTTTGGGGCCGCGCCCCATATTAGTATTCCGTATCGGAGGTGGCTTTCTACTAGGGAATAGTGAGAATTGAAAGATAATTTTCAGGTATGAGGTATTTCAATTTTCTAAACTTGTACAATATAGATCTCAGCTTGTTTGAGAGATATGCTATATGCAAATCCCATTTCATATGTGAATCTATAATGACGCCTAAGTATTTTATTTCATGTTCAGGGCGGATTATGAAAGTTTCTGAATCGGATGTGACGGTTAGTTGGTTGTAGGTTGGAGCGGAAGAAGAGTTACAAGAAAAATTTAGATACTGGTTTTTTCTGTGTTCACAGTCAGTAACTTGAAGTCCAGCCATTGTTTTATACGCGAGAAGTTAGCTTCTGCAGTATATTTCAATTCGTTCCATTTATCTGCCTTATAAAATATAGCCGTATCATCAGCAAACCCTATGATATTATCATCTTTTCCCAGAGAAAACAAGTCGTTTATGTATATATTAAATAAAGTGGGGCCAAGCACAGTTCCTTGTGGCACTCCATATTCAATGACTTTTTCGGTACTAAGAGTATTATCGATTCTCACAGCTTGGTATCTATTGGTGAGGTAACTTTCAAAGAATTTCAGGGAGTTATTACGTATACCGACATCTTCCAGGGATTCCAAGAGAAGACGATGACTCACCGTATCGAATGCTTTCGACAGATCTATAAATATGCACATACACGGCTTGCTCTCGTTGAGACATTCGTTGATTTTTGTTGTCAGGGAAATAACAGCGTCTTGTGTGGATATTTTTTCTCTGAACCCGTATTGTTGTTTGGACAAAATTTGATACTTGTTTAGGTAGTTAACAAGTCTCAGTTCTATCGGTCTATAATTATTAATGTTAGTTATGTCGCCATTTTTGAATATGGGTGCAACAATCGATTTTTAAAGAGTTGATGGGTAAATACCTTTTTCTAAACAGTTATTGAAGATAAATGTGAGTGGGTGTATTATGTAAGGACTGATCATTTTTAGGGTTTCGGATTTGATATTGTCGTATCCTACTGCCTTACCATTTTTTAATTCTGTAATAGTCCTCTGTATATCTGTGTAAACTATTCTGAAATGAAACAAACAACAAATCGTGAGCAGCAACTGTTTTATTATTGAAGACAGAAAAACGAAATTTGGGGGTTTGTGTATTATAGTTCAATTAAAAATTTTTGACATATTCACTTGCTCTGCCGTACTTCCGGTTTGACCGGAAATTACCCCAAATTTAAATGGGACATCCTATATATTTTTACATATTTCGATCGAGAATGACATTCTAAATCCAACAACACCTAACTTGTCAATATTTGACAAATAAAGTCATTTTTATTCCAATTTTTATTTTTCGATCTAGAATGCCATGGATCGTGTAAATCGCTTCATTCCTGATCAAGTAACATGGGAAAAATACGACTTTGAGGCTTATGACTTCACAGTCGTTTTAAGAATTATGTAAAAGTCGAAAAATTAGTCCATTAAGGTTCTAAATTTTCAAAATGACCTCTTCCTTGATCACGGCAAAGTTCAACTTTTTCAATTGTTGCGCGCACCACATTGATTAGCTGTTACGCAGTGATGTTCTGGAATGCCACCCTTACTCTAAACTCCAGTACTCCACGAGTAGCTGATGATGTGTTATACACCTAATTTTTAATTGTTCCCCAGAGAAAAAAATCTAGCGGAGTAAGATCTGGTGATCTAGAATATGAAAAAGAAATAATACATTATGAAAAAATATGACAACTTAAGAATGTACCTCGCAGGCCACTGAATAGGTCTATAAGTGCCAATCCACTTTTCTGGGAAGGTGTCATTCAGATGTTCTTTTGCGACTTGAGAATTGTGAGGTGGCGCTCCATCTTGTTGAAAATAGATATCAACTTGGTTAGCCAGTGGCAAATCTTCAATGAAAGCATTAATTTGATTTCTGAGGAACTGTAGATATATTTTCGCAGTAAGTTGTCCATTGAAAATGTTGGCCCCAAAAGTTTTCCTCCGATAATACCCATCCAGCAATTGAAACCAAATCGCTCTTGAAAATTTCCTTCTGGCATCAGATGTAAATTTACCTTTTATTATTCCGATTTTACCTTTTATTATTCCGATTGAACAGACCCAAGTTGGTGAATCGAGTTTCTTCTGATCAAATAATTTTAAATGGAAAACGTACATCTTCTCTGTATTTAGTCAAAAACCATTTACAATAAGTTAATCTTCGGTGGTGGTCGTTATCGTGAAGATGTTGGTGTAGTTGGTACTTGAATGATCGATAATTATATTTGTGAAGAATTCTCCAAACGGACGAATAACTTATATCACACTCAGAAACAATTTGGCGAATTGACGCCGTACCCTTCAACATAGGCCAACACGTCTACTTCTTTTTCTTCACTGACGATGAAGTTATTGGCATTTTCTTCTGGTTCATTTCGCATTTTCCTTTCCAGTTTTGGAAAATAATGCCGAGTGGGATGGCGACGATTAGGGAATCTCTGAGCATAAATTCGAGCTGCATCAGTTGCATTCTTTTTTGCTTCTCCGTAAATTAGCAACATGTCAATTTTCTCGTTTCTAGTATAATTTTCCATATCAAATTATAAACTACGCAACAAATAAAAATTTTAAAGTGACAGCATATGCATTAGCCTATTTGTTCAGGTAGTCCTAGCAACAGCTTCAATTGTTTATCACGGATAACTAGAATAACTTACTGCATAAGTATACCGACTAGTATTATTTGTCATTAGGTATGATCGCTTCTTGCAATTATTCAGAAAAATAGTGAAAATAAAGTGAAAGTGTGTGGTATCAAATTATTCGTAAGAAAATGATATTGGTGTCACAATAGGCTTTTTCATTTAGATGACAAATGACTAACTTTGTTTACCTGTCAGACCCAACGGCATTGACGGCTATTTTTTTTTTAAAGGAAATAAAACATTTCCGAGTTTTTCTATGGATAGTTGACTTGAATTTACATATAGAAGAAAACTCACCATTAGAAAATATTCGTGTACATTATTTTATCTACGAATGAAAAGTTTTTGGCGGTATAAAATAGGTAATAAGTACTTAACCTACAAAGAAAGATACGAACGCCAATGTATGCAGGTGCATTTGTCATGAAGTTGACATAATGTGAAAATACCGGTAATTTTGAACTAAGCCAATCTCAAATTGTTATTCCAAAACTAACAATGGCTATTCACTTTCCCAATAGCCAGACTTTGGGTCTCAAAACGAGCGCATGCGCCTTAAAAAATCATCTAAATGAAAAGGCCTATTGTTAGTTTGAACTCTGAAGGACATATGACTTTTTCAGAGATGTCGTTGATCAAGAGGTATAAAAATAGAGTTTTGTGATTATGGTCAGATTCTATTCAAAATTGGTGTGTGGGAGTTTTTGGGGTCGGAGATCATGATTTCTTTCGGCTCAAAACTTACAGGGAAGAGACCCTGTAATAACGATGTTCTATTAGAAATAAACAGAATAAGCAGGCGAACTAACTAAGAAGCAAAAAATAAAATAACTAATAAAAAACTTTTTAAGGACAAGATTTTGTTCAAGCCGTGTACTAAAACGTATAAAATGAGTTCAAGTGATTTAATGAAGGACATATGCCTTTTTCAAAGATGTCGTTGATCAAGAGGTATAAAAATAGAGTTTTGTGATTATGGTCAGATTCTATTCAAAATTGGTGTGTGGGAGTTTTTGGGGTCGGAGATCATGATTTCTTTCGGCTCAAAACTTACAGGGAAGAGACCCTGTAATAACGATGTTCTATTAGAAATAAACAGAATAAGCAGGCGAACTAACTAAGAAGCAAAAAATAAAATAACTAATAAAAAACTTTTTAAGGACAAGATTTTGTTCAAGCCGTGTACTAAAACGTATAAAATGAGTTCAAGTGATTTAATGAAGGACATATGCCTTTTTCAAAGATGTCGTTGATCAAGAGGTATAAGAATAGAGTTTTGTGATTATGGTCAGCTATTCAAAATTGATGTGTGGGAGTTTTTGGGGTCGGAGATCATGATTTCTTTCGGCTCAAAACTTACAGGGAAGAGACCTTGTAATAACGATGTTCTATTAGAAATAAACAGAATAAGCAGGCAAACTAACTAAGAAGCAAAAAATAAAATAACTAATAAAAAACTTTTTAAGGACAAGATTTTTTTCAAGCCTTGTACTAAAACGTATAAAATGAGTTCAAGTGATTTAATGATTTTTTGTTGAATTATTTGGTTTTAAAAAGCTTGTTGCGCGGATTGTAATAAACGTAATACTTCGACAAGTTCTTACTTACCAACCAATCACTGCCCAATCAAATTAATTGGTACCTACTTTTATGAATTTTTCGCGCGGCAAGCTTTTTGAAACCAAATAATTCAACAAAAATTAATCAAATCATTGTCAGCGATGACTTAAACTTATTTCATACGTTTTAGTACACGACTTAAATAAAAAGTTTTTTTATTAGTTTATTTTTGGTATAAAATGAAGATACCTTCCAAATCGATGATTACGAGCCCCTACTGATGAAGGATCTTAAAAAAACTCGCAAACAATACTATTTTCCAGATGTTCCATCGTTTCTGGCGTGTAGTGTATTTCACTGAGGGTTCAGGAAATTTCAGAATTCTACTCTAATGATTGAGGGGTTGTTAAATTCGAAATAAAACACTGTTGACTAGACAGCTTTATTCAACATCCAGTTAACTTTCTGACTAATATCGACCCAAAACTCTTTCGAACTTCCCTTTATTACTCTTTCATCCGATATTCATAGTTACAATGCCCCGTGGACGGAAGGTCTATTAAAACTTATAATTATAACTTTTCGAGGAATTTATGGTAATTCGAAAATTCGAAACAAAAGGTGGTGATTAACATATACGGGAATGGGGGCTATTCCGGGTGGCAGCTGGGGGTGCCAAACTGAGATCAATGTTATTTGTTCATAGCAAAGGAGAGTGTTTTCGATTTTACTCCGCCTACAACTGATTCATGGTTTTCCAATTGAATCCAAACACTCGGATAATTGGTACCATCCGACAAAGGACAAATATATGAAATACAACAAATCATAGATGGCGACATCTACAGGGTGATTCAAAAGTACTTTGACAAACTTCAGAAGGTGATTCCTCACCTTTGGATCGGTAGGGGTGTAGAAGAACCTAATCAGGCGTGGGCACCAAGGTCCCCAGATCTAAACCGGCTAGCATTTTATTTTTGGGGACATTAGAAGTCACTTGTTTATAAAACTCCAGTAGCGAACGAGGAAGATCTAAGAAACCGAGTAGTAGACGCCTGTGAAACAATAAGAAACACACCAATAATTTTTGAGCCGGTACGAGATTCAATGACTAGAAGACTGAATGCCTGTATCTTCGCTGAAGGTGGGCACTTTGAACAATTTATTCGAATACAATTTAGTTTCCTTTATTTTATTCTACATATTCAAAATTACTTGAAATAAAATGTTGATATTTTATTAAAACAAATACAGATTTTGCCCCCTCAATACAAAAACAACTATTTCAAAGAGTCAAAATAAATAGAATAGGTGGTGCCTCCTACAAAAATCCAAAACTACTTACTCAAACGTCAAATTCATTTCCTAAGCATTCTTGTGAAAAATGCAAAATAATGGTAATAACTTCAACACGCGTCGATTATCAAATAATCGACTTGAAGTCCAAATAGCTAGAAAACGGTTGCTTATAGCGACTTGTAACAAGGGTAGCTTCTTTACGTAGATATGATAGAAAAATTGTTTTTTTCACTGAAAAATGTGCTAGAAATACGCTCAAATAAGTTATGAATCTTCAATGCACCCCCTACAAGTAAGAGCAATCATCAGGTTCGAATTCCACACCTCAAAAAACCTCTCAATACAAATTTCCGTTGAATTAAGGTCAGTATTTCGAAAGTTATTTAAAAAAAACGAAAATAAAAATAAAACTTCACATCTTGGAAACGAAGCCTTTCCGGGCATATATTTATTTGGACAATTCATATTAGATATTGTGAGGAATCACCTCCTGAAGTTTTTCAAAGTACTTTTGAATCACCCTGTATAGACATCTCCTACTACTAAATTTAATATAATAATAATAAGAACGTTTATTCAATAAGCCATTTTTACAGAAAATAAATTATAACAATGATAATAATGGAAATAATAATACAAAATAATAATACATGTTTTTAATAGAAAGCCTACTGAAAAGGACTATATTCACTGCCAGGGATCACAGGGATGCAATGGAAGTGATTTTCAATATGGCCCTATGTTATTAACAATACTAATTTGAGATATTAATAAATTCGCACCTAGTTTTACACCTGTATGTGCAGTTGTTTGTGTATTTTAGTTTCGAAAGATTATATGTGTAGAACTACATTTTGGGTAGGTATCTGTATAGTTAAGTAGTATAAAATTGGCACAGTCTATAGGCTGTGTATATATTTGTCTTGATGTTTGCCTATGTGTTGTCTTGATTTTTTCCTGAATATGCTTTGTTTTTTTATGTTTCTAATATCTTGTGGTAATGTGTTGAATATTTTTGGAGCTGTTGTTGTTATGAATCTTTGGTTGGCGTCTTTTTGATAAAAAGGATTTTTTAGTAAGTTGTTGGTCTTTGCGCGTGTTTCATGGCAGTGTTCAATTCTGTTAATCAAGTGATGATTTTTATGGATGAAAACACAACATGCATGAAAATACAAGGATCTCACACTTAATATATCTTCGTTATATAAAAGCCTTGTGGGGTACAATCTCTTACAATTTCAACTATATTTTTCTAACTGCCTTTCAATTTTGGGCCAAAAATGTGTTCCTATTCATATTGACAATTATAAAAATCGGAGTTCATGTTATGTAATGGTTTCATGCATGAAATGTATCAACCCAGTGATTTTAAACGAAATATGAATCGCTTTAGAACTAGAGATCTTCGTATTTTTGTTTAATTCATTCCATTTTTGAAGGAAAATCTACATTTCCCGTGCATTTGAAGTTCCTTTTGGAAAATCTTGTATAATAATCTCACCACAAATCCTCATTAAGACAAAATCATGATTGTATTAAAAATCTACAGTGCTCGTCTAAAGTCCGTTCCCCCCTACAAATTTTTGGGCGTGAATAGGAGATGAAAACCTACTATTTCATGAATCACAGCTAAAAGTTTTAAAATGGCGGCTGAGCGGCATCTTCAATAAAAAAATTAAATAGAACACCTTGTATATTATTCCATTTTCGAAATCTGCTCATAATTCTCAACAGTTTTCTCTGATACCTTTCACTCCTAAATTCAATTGTGTTCGAAATATTAGCGTTTGAAAAGTGACATTTTGGTCATTTCAAAGCCAACCAAAAACACTAATGTTGCTTTCATTCAAGTTTGCATTGGAAAAAATCGTAACATCTTGTTTACTGTTGAACTGAATTGCTAACTGTCAAATAGTCCGTTGAGCGCCTAAATCCTTTTATGAAAAGTGTGATCATGGCTCGTAGTTTAGACGATAAATTTGAAGTAGTTTTGATTTTTGGAGAAGCTGGAAGAAATTATCATCTAGCAGTCCGTATGTTTGATGATTTCCTGAGAATCCTATTTCGAGGTCATATTTGCGCGAACTTTTGAATAAGCTCCAAGCAACTGGTACGCTGAAAGATGCTCCAAGATCAGGAAGACTGCCTCTTTCAGAAGAAAAAAAGGTAGAAATTGTTGCTGAAATGGTAATTAATCCGACTCAGTCGACGTCTGCAGTTGCTGAATCCTGTGGAGTAAGTTCAAAAAGTGTCCAAAGAGTCCTACAAAAAGAAAATTTTCATCCCTATAAAATGAAAATCTTGCATGCTCTCGCGGAGAATGATCCATACCGGAGGGTTGAATTTTGTGAGTGGTTAACAAGAACAATTGAAGGAGAACGGGGTTTCCTAAAACGTGTATGTTTCGCAGACGAATGCACTTCTTTTCTTAATGGAAAAGTCAACAAACAGAATGTACGATACTGGAGCGATACTAATCCGCATTTCTTTAGAGAGGGACATGCCCAGTTTCCTAAAAAGGTGAATGTTTTGGCGGGGATTTTGGGCAATTGCGTTGTTGGACCCATTTTCATCAGTGGCAATCTTACAGGAGTTCTTTACAGAAATCTTTTAGAAACTGAAATTGAACCTCGAATAAGAAAAATTGTATTAAACAATCAGTTTGAAAATCGTGGAATCATATTTCAGCAGGATGGGGCACCTCCCCATTTCGATCGCATGGCTACAGAATGGCCACCAAAATCTCCGGATCTTACACCTCTAGATTTTTTCCTTTGGAGGTATCTGAAGTCAAAAATCTACACCACTGAATGCTAAACAATAGAAGAGTTGGAACGCAGAATAATAGATACATGTGAAGAAATAGATGAACAGAATTTCATCAACGTGAGAGGGAGGAGGGGGCCACATTGAACACTTGATGAAATAATTGTTGGGGTTAAATAAAAGTGTTATTCGAAAATAAATTATAATTTTTTAGCTAACTAATTTGTTTTGATTGTGAATTTACAGAACACATTCGTAGGCTTCGAGATTTTCCGGTAAGCGGTACTGTTTATCCTTAATAAACTCTATTTACGCCTCTATCAGTCGAATTCATTAAGAGATTTAACTACAAATTAATAACAAGGTTTAGTTAGCAAAATATTTTACCGGAAGTGACCAAAATCCATTCTTCATTTCAAACCGGAATGTCACTTTTCAAACGTTAATATTTCGAAAACAATTGAATTTAGGAGTGAAGTGTATTAGAGAAAACTGTTGAGAATTATGAGCAGATTTCGAATATGGAATAATATACGGGGTGTTCTATTTAAAAAAATTATTGAAGATTGCGCTAAGCCGCCATTTTAAAATTTTTTGCTGTGACTTTTTCATGAAAAAGTAGGTTTTTATCTCCTATTTGAGCCCTCCACATTTCGTTACGATATACCAGGTGGTTCAAAAATTAGTAGGGGGGAACGGACTTTAGACGAGCAGTGTATAATGTTTTCCATATGAACAATAATACATTTCCAACGCAAAATTCTATATTTGTAACTTCACAATCGTAAATATCATTAAATGTTCCACCTGTTTCAACGAACACCCCACCCCGTATCTCGAAGGTATCTCCTTTCGAACGACCCTCACGAAAGTTAAAAGGGAAATGAGATTGCCTATCGACGCAACCGATATGCCACTCTTTTGAACCCACAAGTGTTTTTATCATCCCCTTTTTATCGACGTCACTCGATAGGGGTGCTGCGAAAAAATGGCAGCAATTCCAGCCGGAGACGAATAAAGGTGTAATTTGTTTTTTCTTGTATTACCTTACTGCTTTTCGGAGGTTTGATAAATTGGGTGGTCTGGCACGAGAGATGTTTTAATCTTATCAGGCGTAAAAGAGGGGAATCTACTGAAAAGATAGAGGTGGCTATTTTATTGTGAGGTATCAGGTACTAATACGGAAATACTATATTACTTGTATATAATTAGTTTAGTAACCAGGTTTATAGAACAAACAGTTGTATTCATTTAGGATAGCTAAAACAGGGCTTATACAGGGCTTTTCACGATGAGCGTTAATTAGACGTTTCTGGCAAACCAGACAACGGATCAACCTGAAAATTCCACAGTATGCATAAATCGATATGATCTACACACGCCTTTAGACGATGCGGCGTTGCCGCTTCTCTTATAAAGTAGCGGCTACTTTGATTTTTCAAATGGAACACCCTGGAATCATATTATGATTTCTTATCATTTTGTCAACAACTTCATGTGCTATTTCCCTATACCTATCTGTTACCGTTTAGAAGATATAAATTAATTTCGTTTTTTTTTTACCAAACATGTACTTTATAAACGCTGATAATCTTGAACTCTCTGGTACTAATACGATCAAATTCGAAATAGAGTGGAGTGATACCATGAGGATCTTCACTTCGAGTCATATTTTTATTTGCCTCATACAGGGTCTTTAAAAAATGCAGATACTTTGTTCACATGAAAAAATGAGTGGAAGTCAATTTTTTCAAATGGAACACCCTGTATATTTCCACATTCTACATCCAATTTTTGAATGACTTTGTTCAGATGATCCTTTTTCGATTTCGAACCGTTTTCGAGATAAACTGTTTCAAACAGAAAATGACGTGGTTTCCTTGTATTCATCACTTATTATTGAAATTTAACATCTATTTTATACTACGTAATATTTATTTTCGATTTAGTTTTTCAACAGTCTCAAATCAGTCAATTCGAAATTGATATGTACCTTAGAAAAAGTTACAATTTGTATGCATTGAGGTATTGAGTGTCTCTACCGTACAACATTGCAAATTAATATTTTTTAATAGTGTGCTTTGGAAAAATGAATGATCCAATTTTGAAACGTCAAACTTTCGTTGGTGGTTTTGACTGATTGTGATAACAATTATAATAGAAAAAAGTTCGTCCAAAAATCATTTGTAGAAAGCCTGAAGTGGATGATGATGACAATGGCATAACAGTTTTGGGATTTTTTCATGCATTTCCAAATGCTGAAAGGTAGATAGGTATACCTTACGTGACAATTTATCGCATTCTCAATAAGCACAAATGGCTTCCCTATAAATTCTACTGTGTCCAACATCTGAAAGAGACTGATTTGCCTCGTAGAGTGGAATTCTTTGAATGGTTACTTGTCAAGACTCAAGAGGATGAACATTTCCTTGACAATATCATATGGACAGATGAGGCCAAGTTTACAAAAATGGAGTTTTCAATAGACACAACAGTCATTATCGGGTGCCAGAAAATCCCCATGTCGTTCGCCAAAGGGGTTTCCAAGAAAGATGGCAATTTAATGTATTTTGTGCCATAAAGAATGGGTCAATTTTTTATATCGAGTTTTATGATGATAATTTGAATGCAACAAAATATTAAGATTTACTGACAAATGGAATTCAAATGATTTTAAATAATAGGCCAGAAAGAGAACGTGTATGTTACCAAATGGATGGTGCTCCACCCCATAATTCTCGTTCAGTAAGCGAAGCTTTAACTGAAATTTTCGAAGACAGATGGATTGGTAATATTGGACCTTTTCGTTGGCCTCCTAGAACACCAGATGGCGATCCATTAGATTATTTTGTGTGGTTTCATTAAAAATATGGTTTACTGCAACCCAGTAACAACAATGGAAGATATGAAATCGAGAGTTAGAACTGCTTTCAATAGTTTAAATCCAGACTCAATCAGAAGCGCTACACATGAAAATCTTTTGAAAAGATTACATGTTCGTTTAAGTAGAGGTGGAGATGTGTTCGAACATATTCCGAAATACACTGACAATTGAATTAACTTACTAATTCATGAAATTATTTTCAGTTCGTGTGTCAGCGTTAATAAAACTATTGTTTGAAGAGAAGTTTCATTTGATGGTTGAAGAGTATTTTAATAATTATTTATTCATTGTATTATCTGTAACTGATGGAGGAACATCAAACGGAATCTGTTAAATTTCAAAAATAAGTGATGAATACAAGGAAACCACGTCAGTTTCTGTTTGAAACAGTTTATCTCTAAAACGGTTCGATATCGAAATAGGATTATCTGAACAAAGTCAATCTAAAATTGGATGTAAAAAATGTGGAAATATACAGGGTGTTCCATTTGAAAAAATTGACTTCCTCTCATTTTTTCATGTGAACAAAGTATCTGCATTTTTTTAAGACCCTGTATGAGGCAAATGAGAATATGACTCGAAGTGAAGATCCTCATGGTATCACTCCACTCCATCACGAATTTTATCATCTCAGTACCAGAGAGTTCAAGATTATCAGCGTTTATAAAAGTACATGTTTGGTAAAAAAAAATCGAAATTAATTTATATCTTCTAAACGGTAACAGATAGATATAGGGAAATAGTACATGAAGTTGTTGACAAAATGATAAGAAATCATAATATGATATTATATACAGGGTGTTCCATTTGAAAAATCAAAGTAGCCGCTACTTTATAGTAGAAGCGTCAACGCCGTATCGTCTAGGCGTGTAGATCATATGAATTTATGCATACTGTGAAATTTTCGAGTTGATCCGTTGTCTGGTTTGCCAGAAACGTCTAATTAACGCTCATCGTGAAAAGCCCTGTATAGATATTCAAGAATATTTGGATGACTCTATCAATTAAGTATTTAAAGTTAGATAGGAAGTATACAAAATATTAATCTTTATTAAATTATTTACTCACTGTTTCAGACATGTTATATTTCATTCATCTTATTTGAGTAATAGAATTTTTTAATTTTTTATCAATTTTCAATCATATTCCTACCATTTTTATTATTGTTGCGGTAGCTCCCATCATTTTGTAATAAATTGCAGATTTTTTTCCGTATTGTTGCATGATATTTTGAAAATAGATTATTTATATTTTTATATTTTATATATTATCTTATGACTTTGCGTTTGTCACAAGAGATATCTCTTAGCAACAATAAACATATTTCTCCCTCTCTCTCTCTCTCTCTCTGTCAAAGGCTCCAAGATTCCCAGAATCTACCCGCCTCTGTAGTCTGACATAGTGTCTCTACTCTTTCTACGCCCCTTATCATCTTTTATTAATTGCATAGTTAACCAAACGCTGCAACAGTTTTTATTTCCCCTCTTGATAGCCTTCATAAACAACTTTATATTATCCATTAAGTAGAGAAACACTCAAACATGCAACAGGCACATACACCGAGAATAGAGTTGCATAATTGGCTCGGCACCGTCATATATGAAATATGGAAACTGTTAATTTCAAGTTTTTTGGTGCATGCCGTAAACGGGAGAACAATATACCAACAATGTAATTTCCTCGCAGTGTTTCACATCTGTAATCCGTTTCCGTGAAATAACTCGAACCTTTACCATTGCAGTATTTTCACAAAGTGTTACAATTTTCATGTAGAGGAGTTATCGATCGGCAAGGAACGTTTACAACATGGAACTGCATAAAAAATTGAAAGAAAGGTGTGATATAGTTAGTAACGGAAAAACAATTCAATTTGTTTCCATTTTTGTCGTTGCAAAGTAACAATAAATTTGTTAGTTGTTCTTAGGTACTTCAATTGTTGATTGGAAAATATATCTTGAACTCGGGATACTACATATTGGCGACGAGGATGGCATATGTAAAATTTTTACAACTTAAATATAGAACAAAGTAGAAAACATGTATTGATAAAATGGAATTTATTGGTTCAAAGGATTCTAAGAACATTCGCTATCAAACTCTGCTTACTGTTCCTAAGCACACTGAAGAAATCTATAGACGTTCTCCTACAATGTCGCAATTTGTATCGATAATATTTTTTAAACTAGAGAGTACATTCATGGAATTACCTCGAACATCATTCCGTTTCAAATTTAAACAATATTTATTTGATGCCCAGTGAACTCATATCTGGATTATGCATAATGCTCTTTCTGTTCGTTTTTTTTTCATTTCTCTTCTTTTTTTCTTTCTGCTTCCTATTCTTATGTTATGTTTCAGGGTAATGAAACTATTATCATTATTATTAAAATGAGAAAAATTAATCATCCCAAGAAGCAACCCATGATAATTACATTTCTTTCTGCAAAGAAAGCGAAAGTCACCTGGCAAATCATAAATTTCAAAAGTCACAAAACTAAAAAACATCACCCACACACAATATAATAGCAGATGAATTCAATGATTATAACTTAAATAGGTAATCAAGATTTCCTCAAATCTAAATATTTTCCAGCCCCCTGTAGCTCACTCTTTTTGGAGCCTGTGACAGTCTCTGATGTGAGAAAAGCTATAGCATCGTTGGAAAACTCTAACGCAGCTGACTGATTTGACCTTAGTAGTCGTATAATAAAGGAAACATCTGATATTTTGGAGAAACCATTTACTACTCTAATAAACTTGATATTCTTGACGAGCGTTTTTTCTGATGCGTTTAAATATTCTAAAGTGATCCCCGTTTTCGAAAAGGTAAATCTTCTAGCTTAGATAACTATCGACCCATATCTACAGAGTGTTCCTTAAGTACGTGTAGAAAATTCAGGAGCATGTTGCTGACGTCAAAATAAGAAGAAGAGTTCTCATAAACATATGTCCACAAGTTTTTCGTTTCTGAGATGCAGGGTGTCAAAGTTGAATTATTATTTTTATTATTACAAAATAATTGTGATATTCGAGTAAAGTTTGGTAACTGGGAGTATTTTTCAATGACAAAATCAAATTTGATGAAAATCATTCTGCTTGAATCTGCTACTGAAATGACGATGAAGTTGAGTGACAGGTAATGGATCTCGACGGCCGGTGATAACGTTTGATTTTTGATTCATTTCCAACATGAATATTAAATTATGGAAGGAAAGGATGCACGAGTGTGTGTCGATTCCTATGTCCTCGAATGGCTCAGTTGGTTAGAGCGTATGGCTAGAGATCATAAGGTCGTAGGTTCGACTCCCACTTGAGGATGCTTTTTTCTTTCATTTAATAATTTGTCCACTATGCCACAAAATTCCCTCTTTCGTTTATATTAACATTTCCGGAAGTAACTAATTTTAAAAAATAACTTGAAAAATCGATTTTTTACAATTTCAAAAATTCACCAGACTGATTTGCGACCGGTTATAACCTGCTAAATTGTTTTATAATACTTATAATAGTATAATAACAAAAAATTAAACTGACGAAATACGGAACTGAAAAGTAAAAAATAAAATAAACCTTCTTAGTCTCAATAACTAAGCTCCTAAACTAATGTAAGTAACTAATTTTGAGTCGGCGCCAAACAAACAATCAAATGAATTAGGTAAGGCGTAAAATGATGGCATCGAGTTGGGCGGTGACATTCTGATAATTTTTTTGAAGTAATTTAATGATCTTCGTTGATTGTTTGTTTGGCGCCGACTCAAAATTAGTTACTTACATTAGTTTGGGAGATCAGTTATTGACACTAAGAAGGTTTATTTTATTTTTTACTTTTCAGTTCCGTATTTCGTCGGTTTAATTTTTTGTTGAAAAGTTTTTATTTTTCAATTTTTTGTGGCTGAAATCTACTAATTACTAACTGCTTGTTTTTTTATCACTTCCAAAATACTTACTGACCCACCTTACTTCAACTATTACCAGTTAAATAATATGATTATCTAATTTTACTATTTATTGTAATATAAATTATTTTTGTTGTTTTGGTTAGTTTATTTCATTACATTGTATATCATTCCATCCTTTCATAGAATATAATGATTGTGACGGATGTAGGAGAACAAAAAAAATGACAATAGCGATCTGTCATTGTCAACTACATATGTGTGCTAATGTTCACAAGTGAAAAATCAATTATCCCCTATTTATCTACCCGTAAGGGTGGCTAATTCCAATCGAAATTCAAATATGATCAACTATGAGGTATACCCTATCTGATAAAAGAAGAATCATTCAAATCGAAGATCCCAGTACAAAGTTATGCCTGATAGAATCGGTTAACGGACCAGAATTCAGAGGGTAAGTGATCAATATCCTTCATTTTGCTACCCTTAGGGGTGGATTCCATCTTTTAAATTCAAATGGGACCAACTTCCACCGAAAAAAGAATTATCGGAATCGGACGCCTCAGTAATAAGTTATGCGTGATCAACATGAATAAAAATTATAAAAAAAAATATACGCGTCGACTAGAGAACCTCCTCCTTTTTGGTTTCGTCGGTTAAAAAGATAAAAATGAAGTATTAGCTTTTGAAAAATAACTTCAACATTGTTTACCTTACAAGACGCTGAACGTCGCGACGCCATAGCTACCGCTAAACAGGTGCCAGAATCGCCAATTCATTTCCAGCACAACGTAAACTTACTAATAAATATTATTCCAGGTTTTAAAAATGACTCCCCAAAAATGCATGTGATCTCTAGAATTATATTCGAAAATTTCAGCAAATTCTATCGATGCCTAGGAACCCCCTTATATGCTTAGTCCTTATTCAGTGGACGTGATTATAGTGAGTATGAATCAGAATCATGAGAGGAATCTAAAAAATTCATAAAATACAGGGTGTCCTGTTGAAAATAACAAAGATGACGACCCTCTCGGAGAAAACGGAAGTGTCACAATAACGAAAATATTTTAGTTGGATTTTCATTGCGTCCTTCAACAAATTTTCAGACCCATGCTATTTTTAGTTTATATACAGTGTCCGTCATAAAGTTGGCTACATATGGAAAAAAAACTGTTATTGAAATTTCTGGAAAACTCTAATGGCGGTTCGTTTCTGCATGTCTGACAACTAAAAAATCCGTTGCGACTTATATCACGTGACCTCAGATTTGGCGGGAATTTCAAAAAAAGTTGTCTGTGGTGCCGAAAAATGGGTCAAGTTGACAAGATATCGAAAAACTGTATCGATAAAATGTGTTTTGAATCCAACAAAGTACATGATGTAACAATTTTGAACCATATTGAGAAAAAATATCTTATACCCCTACCCTTACTAAGAAACATTATACATTCTTGTTTTATCTGGAAACTTAATGACCTAAATCACATAAGTTTGGGTCAAAACTAATCGAATATTTGTGGAATAGACATTTTGCGGGAGATTAATTATGAAAACACGATTTAGTCTTGTCACTAGGTGTAGTCATGCCCTGTATATTGATGAACATGAGCTTATTTAATATTCTCAACCCGTAAATGACATTTAAATCAACTAATATTTGTAATCAAAACTTAATAATTTATTATTTATCCTTGCTAAATTTGATATTGGTTAGTAAATTTGAACTTCAATGACTTAGCTATATTTTTGAATTTTATAAGGCAGCTTTGAAAAAAAAACTACTTTTGTTGTAACAATAACAAATGTCACAATAACTCGTAGACAGTTTTGTTGGAGTTGTCGTTCTTTATCAAGTTTTGTGTTTTTCAATCTATCAATAGAAATGGCTCCTAAACTGAGTATACAAGAAAAGGTAGAAATAGTATTGCTATATGGCGAAAATTATCATAGCACAAGAGAAGAAGCTGAAATTTTGAATGGAAGGCATCTAGACCAAAATATGCATTTTACTACGGTGGCAAAGATATCGCAAAAATTTAAGGAAACTGGTTCGGTTGAAAACAAATATGAAAGTGTTCACGTTAAGCCCCCAAGCAGCATTATAGTGACGGAAACTGATACTGCAACTTCGACTCGGTGGTTATCACGTAATCACCACTAAATCTACCACTATACAGTAAGAATAACTAAAATTTTATATTTGTATGGTTGCAGTCACGTAATTCCCATCTATGGTAGCCACTCCACAGTTCTATAACTTATTAGTGTCATTTGAGGTGTCTGAAACATTATGGCCACTGAGCAAATCACTTTAAAGGTTTTCAAACTTAAAAGTGGAAAATAACCGTTGCGGTAACCATCCTGTACCACTTAAATATCACTTAGAAGTCACTGTCACTTTCAAGATAGTATGATAGTTTCGGTGACATTTTGGTAACTTCCATAAAACCTCCAATGTGGCAGGCACTTGATTGTGATATGTGGTGATGGTTGCCACGTTCTCCATAAGTGATTACAACAACCTTCAAAATTCACCATTCCGCGCGATGTCGAAAGCTAACTAAAGTTTTCTCAAATTATTTTATTGTGGCTTGCAAAAAGTTTGTTTAACCTGTTACGTGAAACATGAATGATTTATTCAATATGAATGGGTTATGCGTTTCCAATACAATTTCCCTTGATTTTGAATTCCGATGACGAAAACTAACCTAACTTTTCTAAATTATTTCATTGTGGTTAAAAATTTTCTACCTATTACGTGAAACGTGGATGATATCCATTCGAAATAAAATGGGTTATGTGTTTTCAATAGAAATTTTTTCTTGATTTTGTAAAAAGAGGTTAATTCAAATAGATCAGATCTCTGACTTGTGCTCCTGCTTAATATTTATACTTTAATTGTTTATTCTGTTTGCATAAATGCCATCATTTTCATTACTTGTTAATTGATCATTGTTACTTGATAATTGTTGATTGGAGCAGCACTATACTTGCTACATCCACTATACTTGCTACATGTCCTTTTTCAACAATTAATGAACATGTAATTTCGAGGTTAAAACTTTGAAGTGGCGGGTTATGATAGCCCGACGTGTTCACCCCTTTCAAGGGTATAAGACCTATTGTAATTTTTAGGTTATAACTTTGAGGTGGTGAGTCATGGGCCTGCGACGTGAGTGCCACTTTCCAGTGGTGGAAAAGTTAATAATTTAGTTCCACTGGGCACTTCATGATGGGAGGAGCTTTAGAGTGATATATTTACACTTTCTGTCACTTTAAAGTTATATTCTCCAAAAGCCGCCATATTTACAGGGATATGCTGGGTCGCCATTATTAGAGAAATGATCGAAATATTCAATAAAGATTCATTTGTCATCGGCACGGCATCAAACGTAGTAATTTGTTACGTAAATATTTGTTTCAACTAACCAAGATTGATAAAATGATGTTTGAGGGATTTAAGTACATAATTTCAGAGGCGAGTTATTTCCAAAATTCATAATATTTTCCTTAAATAAAGTGTATTCAGATGGCGTGTGCTCATAATCAAGCTACAACACCCATATTTCACAAAAAACTTTCAATCGTTTTAATTTTATCCCGATCAGAAGTATCCGAATTCAATATACTCACTTAAGCGTTTGTATGTTTATATGCTATATATTTTAAAGTTGATCGAGTGTTAGAAATGAATCAGGCAAAATGGAAGAGTGAGGAACATTTATCACAACAATATGTTGCTGAACAGAGATCGAGCTACATATCATTTACACAAACGCAGTCGGTTGTTCAACGTGTCTAGTGTCGGCCACTACATATCTACGTTTTTGCCAGGTGACCACAACGTGGTTGGAATGTGGCTATCTGAGATCCAGGAACGTAGATCGGAACGTAGCAGCCACCAAAAAAGTGTTCCCCATTTTGGTAGCCGCCGCGTGATAGAACCGTGTATATTACGTGGCAGTGGTTGTGGCCAAACACTTCAAAGTTTTCCAGAATCGTGGCCACTACGTTCAGTCCACTTAAAATGATACTTGGGCCTGTTGTAAATAATGAAAATAATGTAAACAATGTTTTACTGACAGTCACTGAGACACCAAGAGTTTCGACGAAAATTATGACAGAAATGGCAGAAATATCTCAAACCTCTGTTAGACGAATTTTAAAGCAAAATCACTTTCACCCATTCCAACCAAAATTTGTCAAGTACTGCGAGACGGGGATTATGACGCTCGATTTTATTTTTGTGCATGGTTCCAGGGAATGTTAGAAGACAATCGTGATTTCTCCAAAAACGTGCTATTTTCTGACGAAGCAATTTCAGTTCTCAAAATTGTAGATGGTGGGCAGATCATAATCCTAATTTCATTATTGGAGCCAAGGACCAATATAGTTTCAAAGTGAATGTATGGTGTGGAAGTTTAAATGAGCGAATTGTAGGTCCCTTCTTTTTAGACAAAGTTAAAATTTTTACGGACCGAGATATCTACATTTATCGACAACCTACCATTACAAGAGCGGATTCGTTCATTCTTTCAACAAGATGGGGCTTCTATTCATTCTACGAATGAAGTGCGGGAGTGGTTGAACAATGAGTTTGGTGAGCAGTGGATAGGTCGATATTCAGGTAATTCTTGGCTTGCTAGGTCTCCAGACCTAACGCCGTGTGATTTCTTTTTATGGGGTTGCCTGAAAAGCAATGTTCATTTATTTTTATTTTTATTGAGTTTTTTTTATTTCTCCACATCCACCTAAACAATACTGAATTCAATTAGGATAAATAATGTATTATTAAGTTTTAATTACAAATATTAGTTGGTTTGCATTTTATTTACGGGTTGAGAATATTGAATAGGCTCATATGCATCAATATACCTATGACTACACCTAGTGACAAGACTTAATCGTGTTTTCATAATTAATCTCCCGCAAAATGTCCATTCCACAAATATTTGGTTAGTTTTGTTCCAAACTTATGTGATTTAGGTTATGAAAGCTGTTTCCAGATAAAACAAGAATGTATAATGTTTCTTAGTAAAGGTAGAGGAATAAAATGGTATTTTGTTAATATGGTACCTGGGGTCCTCGTTAGATTCCAAACACATTTTCTCAATAAAAAATTTCGATATCTTGTCAATTTGACCCATTTTTCGGCCCCACAGACAACTTTTTTTTAAATTCCCGCCAAATCTGAGGTCACGTGATATAAGTCGCAACGGATTTTTTAGTTGTCAGACATGCAGAAACGAACCGACATTAGAGTTTTTCAGAAATTTTAATAACAGTTTTTTTCTCATATGTAGCCAACTTTATGACGCACACTGTAGTTTGCGTTAACTCAAGATATACCCTGTACAATGTAGTTAAATAAAGTTATATTCTATTCATGTGAAATAAATGTACAGCTCCAGAAAAAAAAAACAAAAGGCAGACCTAGCAATGCATTGCAAAAAGGAGTTAAAAAGCACTAGATAGACCAGGAAAAATGGAGAGAGAGAGGGAATATGGTAAAAAACAGAAAGAAGTGATAAAATATATGGAAAACCTATGCAAGAGAGTCAACCACACTCAGCGCCTTTCTTTGTTTTCACAAATTAATTTCCACATCAACAGTGTGAAAATACAAATGAAAAATAGAAAAACGTCAATAAAATCAAGCAATAGTCGAAAAGAGACAATCTCTGGATGTATATAGGAACATCACATACACATCACAAACAATAATAAGAAATAATATAAAATATAAATATAAAAATATGACAATAGCTAACTCTGAGTGTATATAAAGAAAACGTTCACGTTACAAAACAAGTTACGACAGTGTAGCAGTTTTTTAACAATAAGAGCTGTTTAACTTTTGTCTTGAAAATATGTACATTTCCTGAAGCTTTAATGTCATCGGGAAGTTCGTTGTACAGTTTGCATCCCTGATATTCAAAGCTTTTTTGGTAGAGTGCAGTGCGATGTTGACTGGGTAGGAGTAAGTGGGAATTTCGTGTCAAATGGGTATGTGGTGGTCTGTTAGCAGCGGTATATATATGTGCACGCCTCAAGTATATATAGTCCTGCAACTGTTAATATTTTCAAGTACAGGAATCCCTAAATCCCAACTTAACAATGATCCTTATTGCATATTTCTGTATTATGAACACTAGACCCACAGAGGAACTTGTGCCCCAGTTCAGTATGCTATACCTGAGGTGAGAATTGAAATTCGCATAGTAAAGCGTAAGTAGAATCTCTTGACTGCAGTGATTGGAGAGAAACCTGAGAGAGTAACAGGAATTTCTGAGTTTTTTGCACAAATTATCTACTTGTGGCTTCCATTGTAAATTGTTGTCGAAGACAACTCCTAACATTTTGGTTGTTGTGGAATCCAATGATAATTCAGTATTCTGAAACAGACTCACCTCATGGTGTTGTCGTCCTATCATGAATTGTAGCATATTGGTTTTTGTTTTATTCATTTGTAAATTATTTTTCTCAGACCAAGTGAAAACTTTACTGAAAGGGCTTTCAGGGAGTTTAGGTCATCCTCAATAACTAGTATATTCGTGTCATCAGCATAACATATACAGTGAGTGGAAGAACTTTCATTTAGATACACTAATAAATCATTAGCGAAAACTAAATATAATAGAGGCCCCAAAATGGAGCCCTGAGGCACACCGTCGGCAATATGTTCTTCGGAGCTTGTATTCTCCCCAATTTTTACTATTTGTCTCCTATGTTTTAGGTAGGAGGTCAATAAATTGAGCGGCAATCCTCTAACCCCATATCTCGAGAGTTTTTCCAGCAAAAGACTGTGATTCACGAAATCAAACGCACGTAAAAATCAATAAACAATCCAAGCACACATTTTTTTTGTCCAAGGCCGTTATTCGACGTGAAAATCGCAAAAGCTGTATCAGTGCCTTTATTAGTTGTGAAACCATGTTGTGATGGTGATAATAATTCCATCGCAGTAAAATAAGCATTTAACTGCTCTTTCAAATTCATTTCATATAGTTTCGAAATGCTAGAGAGAATACTAATTGCTCTGTAGTTATTAAGATCATTTTTATCCCCTTTTTTATATATAGGAGATACACTGGCTAATTTCAAATTATTTGGAAAAATCCCCTTTTCTGTTGACAGATTGATTGGGAAGGTAAGTACAGTGCATAATTTAATCAACTTGTTTGATATTTGGTCCGTTCCGCATGAGTTAGTGTTTTTCAGTTTATTTATTAACTGTACCAACTCCCTTTCAGTGATGGGAGACATAAAAAAAGTGGAGGCATTGAGTGGGATGTTACTTTCAAGAAATCGAGTATCTAATGAGAAATTTTCAGACAGAGGCTTTGTAAAGTGAGCATTGAATTTTTCAGCTGATTGGATGGTTGATAGGCTATATGGATCAAGTAAGCAAATAATCTCTATATATATATAAAAATCAATTGCTGTTCGTTAGTCTCGCTTAAACTCAAAAACGGCTTGACCGATTTGAATAATTTCTTTTTTGTTCCGTTTTCTCTAATACAGGGGTGGTTTAAAAAAAATAGGGAAAACCCAAAAGAACACCTGAAAAATAGAAAAACGAACCTATCGTCTAAGTGACGTGCTATACAATACAACATTTTTTCCGTGCGGTTGTAAAATTTATTACATTTCAAATAGTTTTCAAACGTTGTGGATTTTAAGAAAAGTCTTGGTTAAAGTGAATGTATGTACACTTTGCGATGGTTTGTCATTTAATTTGATCTGCCAGCCTCTACAGGATGAGTCAGAATAAGACCGACAAACACCGACTACAGATACCTCACCTAATTTCGAGGTGAAAAGTTGCTATCAAGGTATGTCCTAAAATGCAGCCCCTCTAAGATACAGGGTGTCGAAAGTATGAAAAAAATTAAGATTCAATGGTTTAGATTCACGCATCTTTCCCCTAAATGTTGAGGGTAGTCCACCCCTTAATTTTTTATTTTTTTTATTTCCTAGACGAAATTTTTTGTTTTTATTTTTTTTTATGATACAGCATTCAAAAATACATACAACCATAAATTTTCACCCTTCTACGATCAACCCCTATTTTTTGGCAAGATTTTTATTTTTATGTTGTCTTGACTTAGAATAAAAAAATCCATATTACTCTTAATTTCCACCCTTCTACAATCAACCCCTATTTTTTATTTTTTTTAAACAGGAAAACGGAATAACAGGAACACGGAATAACGGGATAACGGGAATAACGGGATAACGAAAAACCGGGAACACGGGATGACAGGATAAGGGAATAAGGGGAAAACGGGATAAAGTAAAAATGGGATAACAGGAAAACGGGATAACGGTATAACGGGATAAAGGGGTAACGGGATAATGGGATAACGGGAATAACAAGATAACGAAAAACTGCATAACGGGATGACAGGATAAGGGTTTAACGGGATAACGGGGTAAAGACAAAAAACTTTTTAACAAAAAATTAAACCGACGAAAAAATCAACTGAAAAGCAAAAAATAAAATAAACCTTCTTAGTCTAAATGATAATTGAGCTCCTAAACTAATGTAAGTAACTGATTTTGGGTCGGCGCCAAACAAACAATTATCGAAGATCATTATCTATGAAAGAAGTCATCAAAACGCAGCCGTGCATCTCGCTGCCATCATTTTACGCTTCACCTAATTCAATTGCTAGTTTGTTTGGCGCCGACTCAAAATCAGTTACTTACATTAGTTTAGGAGCTCAATTATCATTTAGATTGAGGTTTATTTTATTTTTTGCTTTTCAGTTGATTTTTTCGTCGGTTTAATTTTTTGTTAAAAAGTTTTTATTTTTTACTTTTCAGTTCCGTATTTCGTCGGTTTAATTTTTTGTTAAAAAGTTTTTGTTTTTCAATTTCTTGTGGCTAAAATCTACCAATTACTACCTACTTGTTTTTTGATTACTTCCAAAATACTTACTTACCCACCTTACTTCATCTATTACCAGTTAAATAATATGATTATCTACTTTCACTATTTGTTGTAATATAAATTATTTTCGTTGTTCTGGTTAGTTTATTTCATTACTTTGTATATCATTCCATCCTCTCATAAAATATACTGATTTTGACGGAATAAGAATAATGTCAGTAGCGATCTGTCATTGTCAACTACGTATGTGTGTGCTAATGTTCACTAGTGAAAAATCAATTATCCCCTATTTTTCAACCCGTAAGGGTGGCTAATTCCTTTCGAAATCCAAATATAAGGTATACCCTATCTATTAAAAAAAGAATCATCCAAATCGAAGAACCCAGTACAAAGTTATGCCTGATAGAATCGGTTAACGGACCAGAATTCAGAGGGTGAGTGATCAATATCCTTCATTTCGCTCCCTTGGTTTCTTTTAAATTCAAATGGGACCAAAGTCGAAGTACACCCTATTCACTGAAAAAAGAATTATCGGAATCGGACACCTCAGTAAAAAGTTATGCGTGATCATACATAAATAAATATGATGGAAAAACATAAAATATACGGGTCGAATAGAGAACCTCCTCCTTTCTGGTTTCGTCGGTTAAAAAAGGGGCAACAGGAAAATGGGATAACGGGAAAATTTTCGGGAAAAACATTTTAGGGAACATAGATATTTGGACAGGACAACGTCTGTCGGGTCCGCTAGTTTGGAATATTTTTTGAATGTGTAACTCTTTTAGTTGATTTGTTTATTACCCCAGGCATATTTACTTTTAAAATAACGATATGCTTGTCGCAAATAATTCATGGAAAAAAACTTCTGACACACAAACATCAACATTTCCTCTCTTCAATTCCCAAAACGACCAAATAATCGTGTCCGCAATACTTACAAGAAACACAATTTCTCATACAGTTGCGAGATCTGTAATTATCTACTCATTATCATTAATGAAACACTTCGGGTAATACCCCGGCTAAGCCGTAAAAGTTCATAGAGTCATTAAAACCCGCCGTCCAACTTCACGAGAGTTGTCGCGCTCAAAATACGATTCCGAAACGCTACGTTCGGTAAAGTGCGAAGCTCCGGCCCGACTGCGGAACTCCGGCACAACTCCGGACTCCGGTTTGGAACTCCAGCATACTTGACGAAAAATCGCAGGTAGACTCATGCGCACCCTCAAGGTGCGTGTATATCATCATAAAATATGGTGATTTAAATTTGATGTCCCCTGTGTTGTTTTGTCGTGGGGGGATGGATTATTTCCCCCCATTCGTGCGTGGCTTGCTCGTGGATTTTGTTAGGGTGCGAAGGGTGTTTAGTTGGTAGGTATAATTATTGACACAATCTCTGGTCTTTTGGGTTTACAAAAATACCTAGCGGTTTGTTTGACACTATGCTTGGACATCATTCAAATCACATATGGCTATGATTTCATTTTTTATGAAGTGGCAATGATCATTGCTCTATACTTTGACATGTTAAGTTCTTACTTGAAATTAACAATAAGGTATCGTCGGTAATTAGATTTTGAAATTAAAATATTGTGGCAATCTTTATATAATTGATGTAAGAGAGAAATAAGAGTGGCCGCATCACACTTCCTTGCGGTACACCAGAAATATTAGAGTGGGCTGCTGATAACTCGTTATTATTTTTGTTCGCTGTTCCCTTTATCAAGCATATACTGTATTGGCTGGGGAATGAAATATTTTAAGATCTTAATTAACAACTAATCGGAAAACAGTACGCGATGTGCACGAACATTAATTTGAACAATATTGTCTTTGTCTTTTGAAAAATTTGCCATTCTATCAAAAAATAATTCATATTATTTACATTGACTTCTACTCTTTAAAATACCCACGGAACAGCTCGGTGTTCAGTTTTTTAAGAGCCATCAAAAGACAAAGACAATACTGTTCAAACTGTTTTCTGATTGGTTGCTAATTGGGATCTTTCATTCACCAGCCAATCAGAAAACAGTAGTAGAATACAACAGACTTTCGTTCGTAGACAGCTTTGTAAACCGTGCATGCGAGAATTTTGCTTGGCAACAGTGTTCAGTTCACGTGTTCGGAATGTCTGAATCACTACAATGGTCGTGATATATTTTTCAAAACAATATTCAATTGCGAATGTTTTCCACTGTTTGTGTTGTTTGTTTCTTACAAGTGACTGTGATAATTATGACAAGTGCTTCAAAGCACAGTATGAAATCAACTAGTTCTGACTTTATCGCCAGTTTGGATATAACAAGGATAGTTGTTTTCCTCACTTTGAAATTGAATATCTATCTCAGGCAACCTGCAATATGTACATTTACCATACAATCAGTTCAACATTCTACCTTATTCAAATGTCGAGTTAAATGGTTATTGCATTCGGCAATTACCAAAGTTTTCCTCTGAGTAGGTCAACTGAAACTAGGCGAGTGGCGCTACCAAAATTTTGTCGAATTCTACAAAGAACAAAAAAGGTTTTCAATTTTCAGATTTTTAACCATTGTAATTCGGTATAAAATGGCATTATACACTCTTCATTCACGGGTGTGCAAGGGGTTAGATATATATATATATATATACTAGCTGACACGTCAAACGTTGTCCTCTACAAATTTCTATGTTCTCTAAAATGTTTTTCCCGAAAACTCTCGTCCGCGTAGAATTTCTTTTTTTCTATGTTTTCCTTTATGTTGTTCCATCTAGATTATGCTTTTGACTCCTTCCGCTTCCTGTTGTCCCGTTATCCCGTTTTTCTGTCATCCCGTTTTTTCCTTTTTCCGTTATCCCGTTTTCCCGTTATCCCTTATCCTGTATCCCATTATCCCGTTTTTTTGTTATTCTCGTTATTCCCGTTATCCCATTTTCCTGTTATCCCGTTTTTTCTTCATCCCGTTATCCTGTTATCCCCTTATCCTGTCATCCCGTTTTTTCGTTATCCCGTTATTCCCGTTTTCCTGTTATCCCATTTTTTCATTATCCTGTTATCCCGTTTTCCCCTTATCCCCTTATCCCCTTTCCCGTTTTTTCGTTATCCCGTTATTCCCGTTATCCCGTTATCCCGTTTTCCTGTTATCCCGTTTTTTAGTTATCCCGTTATTCCGTTTTCCCGTTATTCCCTCATCCTGTTATCCCGTTTTTTCGTTATCCCGTTATTCCCGTTATCCCGTTTTTTCTTTATCCCGTTATCCCGTTCTCAATTTATCGTACAATTATTATATTCGATTGCCATTTTGCAACCCTATTGCGGATCTGTGGATAAAATAAAATAAAAATTGCGATGGAAAAATAGGGGTTGATCGTAGAAGGGTGAAAATTTATGATGGTATGTATTTTTGAATGCTGTATCATAAAAAAATAAAAATAACAAATTTTAACTAAAAAATAAAAAAATAAATTATGGGGTGGACCATCCTTAACATTTAGGGGGATGAAAAATAGATGTCCGATTCGCAGACCTAACCGATATGCACACAAAGTTTCATGAGAATCGGTCGAGCCATTTCGGAGGAGTTCAATTACAAACACCGTTTCATTAGATATATATATATATATATATATATATATATATTGTTATGTTGTATATGATTGTTAGTAAGTATTTTTGTGACAGTTACTAATCATCCTATTTTGGTCCTCTATCTCTTCAACTTGTTTAATAAACTCAACGCCAATATTGATTCAAATTTTTCTATCTCTTTCAAAACTTCTAACAACCTGAAATATTTTGTGGTGAACTCTAAAGATAAAATTCCATTGTTGGATAAATCTGGTGTTTATAAATTAAATTGTTCCATCCCTAACTGTAAAACTTGTTATATTGGTCAAACAGGCCGCAATATCAGAACACGACTAGCTGAACACGTTCGCTTGATAGATTTCAATTCTGAAAAAAAACGTATTAACTCTAATCCTGTTTTTTCTAACCATATTATAAACGAAAAGCATAATTTCGATCCCAACTCAGATCTTGAAATTTTACATATTTGCGATAAAGGTAAATAACTCCTTGAAACTCTCGAAATCTCCTTCAAACTCTTGAAATTAACAAGACAATCAAAAGTTCTCATTTACATTGTATCAATGAACAAATTCATTTTGATAGCCTAAAACTTTTTAACTCCTTACTATTTTGATTTCCCATCTCTAGATCGAATTTCATAACACCACACTCAGCTACTTCTTTTTCTCGATTCCAAGTCACAGTCACAAACATTTCTCTGTCACTTTGAAACTTGATGTTCCATAGGTCAAAGTCGTTGTCATATGTCAATCATAACCTATTTTCTATTTCTATCCATGTGTTTTTTATGATGTTTTAAATCCTTTGTAACTTCAAATGTTTGTTAGGACTAACCACTGCCCCTAACACTAGTGAACCCGCACTAGATATAATGTTATTTTAATTAAACAATTTTTTTTTTTTTGTCATATCTTCATAATTTTTCCACCATACAATGAACACCCACTCCAGGAGTGCTCAAACTGAATTTATAAAAGGTATTTCATCAACAAAAACTAAACACAGTGATACGTTTCGGACTCGACACTTTTTATGGTTCTTTTCAATAACACCGATTCACAGTGGTGAACTTTCTTCCATACTCATCATCAGTATAAATATAACCTCTAAATATTTATTTCCAATATTCAATGATTGCGCAAGCATTTGATGTTTTGAATTTGATTGTTTCAATTACCTGAATTATAAGATAGATATCGCAGGAATAGGTATTTGAAATATTTGAAAATGTATTTGAATAAACAAAAAAACAGTCATTCAACTATTTTCTGGACTGTTATTTATCATTTGATCATATTACAAGCAATATTTACATGAAACAGTAAATTGACTTTGAGTCAATCTGCTCTACATAGACGTACCGACTGAGCTGGGGAAAGGTAATAAAAGAAAGGTAAATGGTATATTGAAAGAGGGTAAGAATGTCATAGCCGGAGTTCATTGTTGGGATGAGTATTTGAAAAGCACATAAAAAAATATAATAATTATACATAAAATGATAATACAAATCATCATCATTATAATAATATATATATATATATATATATATATATTATAACGTAAATAAACTTTTTCTCTCTCTCTGGCCAAGTACCTTTGTTTCATCCTTTTCGCATCAAAAGCGTTTCGTTTGATACGTTACATGAAAACTTTGCACTCTCATCGCACCGAAAAAAGTTTCACTTAGAAAATCTGAAAATAATTTGAGCACTAGTTATATTATAAGTAAACATTATGCCATTCTCTCTAGAGAATAAATTCCTTGAATTCCAATTATTTGCAGACCATCATTAGATCCAATGAATCCTCCTCTAACATCATATATTTCACAGTTTTCACCACCGGAACGGATCCCAAATTGCACAGAATCGATTATGTCCATAAATCCGGCGATATATAGTTAAAAGTCAATTACAGCATTGTATAACCCCGGTAATAACAACACGGTTCCCGATTCGAATATAGAATAGTTAATTTAGCAATTGGTAAAAGTGGCAATGGAATCGCCATTGTTTTCGGGAAATTTATTGGACACACTAGATTGCAGCGATAAGTCCCAGGGGATTCACCGAACAACTGATGCTGGGTAATCAACTTCGCGGAACTAATTGATCAGCATAGTTTTTCCAGTGAGTGAAAATAGAATAGTAATGATCTAGACTCGATGTTCGTCCAGCCATTTGCTAACCATACAAATCTATATAATAAAAATCAGCAAATAAGCGCAAAACGTGAGAAAGGCTGGACCGAATTGGCAAACAAAAAAATGTTCGTAATAGCTCGAGGATGGTACGGAAAAAAAATTAGGAAAGTTGCCCGGAAATTGGGAAATTCAAGAAACATAGCCAACAAAAGCAATATCGGCTATCCTCTTAGTATGTGTCCGATTAGCTCAGTAAGCGTCTGCTTCATAACTGGTGAGGATCTTAGACTCTTATCTCCATTAGCGGGATTTTAGAGTAAACATTGAAAACTCAATATCTGGAGTGTATCCGATCGGAGCAGGTGTCCCACAGGGCTCCCGTCTGTAGCCGCATCTGTACTCTCTATTTACGCACGTCTTTCCTATGTTTTCCCAGAAAAAATGTAGCCATTTCGCAGATGAAACTGCCTTTACCATACATAGACAAACTATCGAATAAAATACGAACAAAACCATTTATTCAAAACCAGGAATACCAAAAAACAAACAAACTCATACAGTGTATAGAATACCGTGTAAAGACTGTCAAAGTACCTATATAGGTCAAACAAAACAATATTTGCAGAAACGAGTACAAGCCCACAAATACTCAAAAACCGACATTATAGCCTTATCCGAACAGGAAAAAGAAAAGCAACATAAGTTTGACACTAACAACGTTGTAATTTTGACCAAAGAAAGGAATCCAAGAGTCAAAACATTCCTTGAAATGATACATATTAAAAAAGACCCCAATAGCATTAACAATAGAAATGATATCAAAAACTCAAACCAGATTTATAACAACCTTTTTCAACTTCGTTTACAGTAATAATAATTAAAACTGATCTTTAAATGCTGCCAAAAAAATACAGTCCGGCTCATATACTAGAACTCAATATAAACAATCCGGTGTACTTATGAAGAGGGTAAAGATACATAAAAGATAAACAAACCATTCCCGATAACTTCGACTTCGCAGTCACACACCTACAATAACGTTCTTACGATGCGAACGCAGAAATTCAAATAATTTGTAAGTGAATACTCATATATATTACAGATATTTTTATATTGAGTTAAATAACGTGTTATATTTCGAGCGACATGTTTTTAAAGAATTATTTTAGTGCATACATTTTAATATTGTGTTAAGTTAAATATGTCTCAAACTCCATATTTTTTATTTTTGTGTTTTAACCTAATGATGACAAATACCATGTCGAAACGTCGTTAAGAGAAATTATATGAATTGACTGAATCAGACCTTTATTCCGAGAAATCGAAGAAAAAATATATGTGGTCAAGAAACTAAATAATATATATATATATATATATATATATATATATATATATATATATATATATATATATGTATATTTATATATTGTTTTGTTAATATATTTGTTGTTAGAAAGTTATTCAAATTTTTGTGACATATACTAATCATAACACAAGAAAACTCCGGCTATGATGCTTTAACCCTCTTTCTCTGTACACTTTACCCCTTTTTTTATTTATCTTTTTACCTTTTTGTAGCTCAGCTGGTACGCGTATGGAGACATGATTCTCCCAATCTCAGGAGGATTGCGGCAGCACCATCTACTTCTTTGCTTGATGTCAATATACTGTTTATGTTCGAAATATTGATTGTAATATGGTAAAATAATGAATAATGAGTCCAGAAAAAGTTAGATACTTGTTTTTTATTGAGAATATTGCTTAAAACCAACCTATCTCTGAGATATCTAACTCATTCTAATTATCTTTTCCAACCAATCAAAATTGAAAACATTCAAAAACTTGATCATACGCAATAATGAACATATTCTAAAATAAATATTTATAGGTTATACTCAGTCATTTGTGGTGAACAGAAGAAGAAAATTATGTATTATTGTCAATAAACCAGTGAATATGATATGGTTTCAGCATGATGGAGCACCGCCACATTACCAAATTAATGTCCGGCAGTACCTACACCGAATATTTCCAAATCGGTGGATAGGGAGGCGAGGATGGATTGAATGGTCAACACGATCACCTGATCTTACGCCATTGGACTTCTTCTTATGGGTATATGTGAAAAGTATGGTAAACATTAGATTTAGTTGACTTAAGAAGAAGAATGACGCTTGCGATTAGGTCGGTCACACCACAGATGTTCCATAACGTTAGATTAGGATGTTGCCAAGACGTTCAAGCCGAGCATTTTGAACACTTCCTACGTTGACATTCATGTTATTTTTTGTTTTTTACATCATTAGGAACTAAACTGATGTTTTTTTTCATTAATTTTGAATCAAATTCGAAAAAAATAACATTTTTGAATAGAGAATGAAAAGACTTTTTAAATGATGTATCACATGCCCCTACTTCCCATTTAAAAATTTGGGGGTTGTAACTGTCACTCGAAAGGGATTGAAAAAGTAGGGATGAAATTTTGTCATTGCAGGATGTCATTTCAAAATCTGAAATTGACGGGATTTTTTATAAATATGCACAACAACTGAAATAATGAATTTATTCCATTTGTCTGTTCCACACTGTATTTTCAATTTCAAAGTGAAGAAAACAACTAAGCTTATTATATCCAAACTGGCGATAAAGTCAGAACTAGTTGACTTCTCGCATGCAGGGTTTACAAAGCTGTCTACGAACGAAAGTTTGTTAGATTCTACTAGTGTTTTCTGATTGGCTGGTGATTGAAAGATGTGTAGGAGAATTAATTTGAACATTATTGTCTTTGTCTTTTGCTGGCTCTTAAATCTAAACACCGAGCTGTTCCGTGCGTATTTTGAGGAGTCGTAAATCACTGTGCGGGCGTTTTCGTACTAGATATATTAATATAATATAAATTATTTTTTGATAGAATGACAAATTTATTAAAAGACAATAATATTCAAATTTATTCTCGTGCACATCGCTACTGTTTTCTGATCAGTTGTTAATAGATCTGTCATTCACCAGCCAATCAGAAAACACTAGCAGAATCTAACAAACTTGCGTTCGTAGACAGCTTTGTAAACCGTGCATGGAAAATCTTGCTGGCAACAGTGTTCAGTTCACGAGTTTGGAATGTCTGAATCACTACAATGGTCGTGATATTATTTTTCGAAACAATATTCAATTGCGAATGTTTCCCACTATTTGTATTGTTTGTTTCTCACAAGTGACTGTGATAATTACGATATGTGCCTCAAAGCAGAGTATGAAGTCAAATAGTTCTGACTTAATCACCACTTTGGAAATAACAAGGTCAGTTGTTTTCTTCGCTTTGAAATAATTTATTTCATAATTCATTTTTATTTACCCAAAAAGTAACAAGAAAAAGTTCATTACAAGAATGGAATAAAAAGTACAATATGGTAAATAAATACATACTACTCATCAAGGCAAGCCTTGGTAGCGAGAGTAAAACTAGCCTAATAATAACAAATTTTAGAAATATATAAAATAACACTTACTACAAGTAAATAATCTCATATGAGGATAACAAGAGGAAGATGATGCGAAAACGTCGAAGGTGCGGAACATTTTATTAACTTCTGAGACCTAGTCTTGGTAGGCAAATCACCAAAAGGCGAACCTTGTGGGAAGTGAAAATTGTCTACATTGTCTCAACATCATGATGAATGAATAAGTAAATGTGGAAAAGTTGTGTTGGAAAATATGAAAAGTGCAAGAAGAATTTGTACGGTAATTATTTCTATGTATATGCATCTTTTGTCGACAGTTTGCTATTGTTTCTTTTTTTTTAACTCTGGTATGAATTTTAATAATAATTAAATACTTTAATCAACAATAAGATATCAAAACCATTACAATGATGTCCATAACAAATTGCCGAGAGCGTCAGTAAATGAAAGTATACACAGTAAACATACAAGACAAGAAATATAACATAAATTGTGAATAAAACACGAATACCGACAAACCGCAGATATATAAATGTATACAACTCATATAGTGGTCCTGTCACGCCCTGTAATTACAGAAAAACTTTCTTCCCTACAAAACAACATAATATGCTTGAATAAGAACGTGATAGCTAGAAAAGTTCAATAGGTTTCACATGCTTGACTGAAAACTGATATAATATATGCTCGTAAAAACATATTTCATCCTTGGAAGACAATTAAATGCACTTAAAAATAATTATCAAGAAACAACCCTTGTACACCGGATTCATAAATAACTCATCTAGGATGGTAAACAAGATTATTGATTGCCACTTGTTTACATCACAGCATGATATGAAGTATCATAAAAACGGATTCAATGTAATCGTACCACAGAAAACACTATCAATTCGATAGTTTATGACTGACAAATAAGATTAACTCAATAACAGCATAGGTAACAGTCCGCAATTCATTCATGCGTGCATGAAAAAAACAAAGCCATTACTTTTACGACCATGATTTATTTTGACGAGAAAAACAATTAAACGACAACAAAACAACTCTTTATCTCATTCAACCACCGAATACCGCGGTCTGAAGATCCTATAAAAGCGCGAGTTTTCATATCAAGAGGAGTCATTCAGTCTTAGAACAGTAGCCAAGTATCATATTCGTTACTCCGGTAATATGTTTCTCTCAAAAGTGAGGTTCAGAAGTTCATCGAATCACAGTATCGTACAATAATGATGAGAGTTTCCAATCAATGTAGTGAACGTCAGAAAACATTAAACTTAGCACCTGCAAACCAAATATTGAACGCTCCAAGTGAAAGTACTAGTGAACAGTAGTTTTTTTCCAAAAATTGCCTATTTTTGTCAACGTTTCCAGAACAGAGATAATACAACGGAAGTCCGCAATTCGATAGTTCACGATCTCTTAGAAAAACCATAGCCATATCGCGCTATACTAATATACCGGGCGAATAAAATAAAATAACCAATTGACGCGGAATTAATCGAAATAATAAAAAAATCAAAACTAATTGTCGTTAAAAAATCTACTCCAGTGAATAAGTGTGAAACAGGGTGAGATATGTAAGTTTTTCTATATTTATGTTTATGGCAAACCCAACCTTCTTTTTTATGTGCATGTGTCTGTAAAAGTATCTCCATAGTTTCGAGTTAACAAAGATCAAAAGAGAATTATTTCTAGCCGTTTGTGGCAATTGATTTCAAGATTGTTTTCGGTAAAATTATTTCGATTTTGTAGCCAACTGTAACATTAACTGCCAATAAGTTACACTCGTTTTCGTTGTATGAATATTGTTTCATATTATTCGTCTATAGAACGAATGAAATTATTGTATCAACGTTTACTAAATATATATATGTACATTCTTAACATTTTATGAGTGCATTTTTATTCGGTTGATTATTGTTTTTCGAATCCTTCTGAACGGTAGTACTTCCTGGATAAACAACCCACGTTCCGGTATTGAAAGAAAGAAAATTGGTATATGTCGACTGCTCCATATATCATATCCGGTTCGACTATATTCAGATAGTCGATGCTTTTAATACTGTTTTTTCCAATCTAACGAATAATGTCTGGTATTACAGGTGTGGTGTGTTAAGTCATAACACCCTGTATTCTGGTCTATAACATTGGTTGGTCAGGTGTGTGGTTTTGACACTCCCTGTATATGCCAGCCTTAACAGTCCCAACAACATCTTAGGAAAAGAATTCGTCAAGTGTGTAAAAGTTCTTTTGGGTCAAGAATTTATTATTTAAACCATTTTTTTCAATGTATTTTATTTAATGTTTGTTATATATTTTATAGTATATTTTTCAATTCAATTATTGTTCAATATGTACCACATATCTCTTACTTTAACTTTTTTTAGCTGATTTGTATATTAGGATATCCTATTTAAAATAAAGATCTATCTATCCTTTGAGCCTATTTTTGAAAGTGAGATTATTTGGCGCACTTTGCACTTCTTCAGGTAAGTTATTATAGATTCTGCAGCCATTGTAGTACAAGTTTCTCTGGTAAAACTTGGTTGAGTGCTTTGCCGGAAGTAAATTGTTCTTAAATCTGGTAGAGTAATTATGCTTCGATCTGTTGCAGCTAAACAATGAAAGATTCTTATGAACATAACACCATATTTCGTATATGTAAGTATCAACTACGGTTAAAACTGTATTATTTTAATAAGACTCTCCCTGCATGAGTGTCCCCAGGGAAGATTACAGAGGATTCTCAACGCGGATTTTGGTGAAATTAATATTCTTGAACAATCAGTGCCAGCTCCCCAATTCATTATGCCATATCGAATTTGAGAGTGAAAATTCGCGTAATACAGAGTGAGGAGTATTTTTTGACTGCAGTGCTCCTTTAATGACCTCAAGGCATAGCAAGCAGATCTCAATTTACCACAGAGATTATGTAAGCGAGATTCCCAGTTCAACTTTCAAGATCTTGTCATCGTTTTGAAAACTGAAATTATATGGTATTGTTACATAGCGTTTGATTGTGCCCTCGATGGAAAATAATAGAAACAGTTTTTCCTTATTCAAATTAATGAATTATTTTTTTCTGACCATAATAAACACCGAGTGTATACCTCTTCAGCAATAGCCATTGTCCGATCGATGCTAGTTTCCGTAATTAAGAAATTAGTGACATCAGCATAACAAACCATATTTACATTTGGAATACCTTCGAGGAAAGTTATGAGGTCGTTGTCAAAAATTATATATAAAAGAGGTCCTAAAATAGACCCCTGAGGCACCCCTTGACTAACGCTAACGGTTTGACTGAAACTGTTGTTGATTTGCACTACTTGCTTACGATTTGTTAGGTACGATTCAATGAAATCTAGTGGTATGCCTCGAACGCCATATCGGTTCAGTTTCTCAAGTAAGAGATAATGGTCAACACAATCGAAAGCACGAGTAAAATCAATACATAAACCTAGGGAAATCAACTTTGACTCAATGGCATCAACAATCTGAATATTCAAATCTGTTAAAACTGTATCAACGCCCCTTTTTTTCACGAATCCGTGTTGGTTACTGGAAATTATATTATTTCTCAAACAGAAGTTTGACAGTTGTTCGTTTAAGGCTATTTCAAAAAGCTTTGATATGCTTCACAGCAAAATAATCGCTCTGTTATTGGAGTACTCATTCGTGTCACCTTTTTTGTAAAGTGGCCTAATCACGGAAGATTTCAGTTTGTTAGGGAAAGTACCTTGGGTGAAACTTAAATTTATCAAGAAAGTGAGGACACTGCTGATACCATATTTACACCGCTTCAAAATGTTGTTCGATATATTGTCAAGATTGCTAGAATTAGACGGTTTCAGTATGTTTATGAAATAAATTTCAAGAATTGAATTGTTTTATTTCAGGAGGTCCCAGGTAGGCGTAACTTCTTTGTAAGGTATTTTCTTCGGGTCTTTGTATAACGGAGGAATTATTTTTATGACGTGTGCTGTAATTGTGGTTTATTGCTATTAATGAATTTCTGTGGGCATGTTGCCGCATCAACGCTGATAGAAAATATAATTGTCGGACGTCAAATTTTTTTTTTATGTTCTGGCTCCCACGAAAAGGGATATCCTGTAATGTTCAGAGAACATCGTGGGAACCAAGGGAAAGAAGGTAGGAGTTGGTGTTCTTCTTGGAAATGGAAATATCTATAAAATAGAGACAAATCGCCAACTTTTCTACGGTGTTCCAGACAAGTGAGCGAGTTTGTAAGCGAGGCATCACCGACGAGACGAATTGCCCTTTTTTGGACAGAATCCAATAGCCTCAGGATTTGTTTAGGTGCCGCACTCCAAATATGGGAACAGTATTCCAGGACAGGTCGGATCTGTGCCTTATAGATCATAAGCAGCTGACTGGGGGTGAAATAGCTCTTGGCACGAAACAAAAAACCAAGTTTTTGGGATGCACTTTTGGCAATGGACCTCACGTGATTTTCCCAGGAAAGGTTATTGCTGATAGTAATACCAAGCATCGATATGGATGACTTCAGTGGTATGGTTACTCCTGACAAAGTTATGTTAGGCACAGTGAGATCGGCTTTTCTAGAGAAAAGACATGCTTGTGTTTTGTTTGCATTGAATTCTACCAAGTTATTAGATCCCCATTCGAGAATTGTTGCTAAGTCCATATTTATATTATTAACATTTCTTCCTCGTTCATTTCTGGTTTCACGGGCTGATATAGGGGCCCTGGAAGAGAAAGCGGTATGGAGGGTACTATCATCGGCAAAGCTGTGTACTGGACATGAAGTTGCTTTCAACAGGTCGTTGATGTGAAGTAGAAATAGTGTTGGTGCGAGAATAGATCCTTGCGGAACACCAGCATTTATGAGTAGAGTGTCAGATGAAACTCCATCGACCACTACATGGAGAGACCTGTTTGAGAGAAAACTAGCAAGCAGAGAACACAGCTGAGGGGGCAAGCCATAAGACGGAAGCTTGGCGAGGAGTCCCTGGTGCCAAACTCGATCGAACGCCTTGGAGATATCTAATGCCACAGCTAAAGTTTCTCCATACTTTTCAATAGATAGCTGCCATATATGTGAGACGTGGCGGTGGCGGAAGCCATATTGCCTATCGTTGACAATTCCTGAGTCTTCCAGATATTTCATGAGCTCGATGTTGATGGCTTTTTCCATGACCTTTGAAATAATAGATAGCAGTGCGATAGGTCTGTAGTTGCTAGGTAGGGCCTTTTTGCCTTTTTTAGGGACTGGCTGTACTCTTGCAATTTTCCAATTGGACGGAAATACCCCCAAATTGTAAGAGTGGTTGAACAACTTGCAAAGAACAGGTGTTAGTTCGGGGCACATTTCTTGAGAACAATCGGCGGGATTCCGTCAGATCCACAGGCTTTGTTGGTGTTGAGACCCAGCAAAATCTTTCTGATAGTACGTTGGCGAAAGGTGATCTCGGGCATGTGACTGTCAATAGGTGTAATGTTCGGGGTTGTTTTCCCGATGAATCCAGAGTGGAATTTCCAGCAAATAGGTGCGCAAAGATATTGGCTTTTTCCTGGGCAGTCGTTGCTAGTGTTCCATCTTCTTTGGTTAGAGGAGGAAATGAGCTGGAAGTGAAGTTTCTTCCCACAGCTTTGGTGAAAGACCAAAATGAACGGGATCCGCTACTACATTCAGCAAGTTTTGATCTTATTTTGGCATTGTGGGCATCTTTTGAGCATTCTATTGTCTCTTTGTATATGCCTCTAGCCTCGACATATGCTGCTCTGGTCTCAGGGCCCGGATTTTTTAGCCATCGATGGTATGCTGCCTGTTTGGAAGCCACAGCTCTAGAGCAGTTTCTGTTAAACCAGGTCTTATCGGATGATGTTCTTCTTTCGGTATTCGGTATGTAAGTTTGCATCCCCAACATGATGATTTCAGAAATTGTCTCAGCACATCGTGTTGGATCTACTGAAGAGAAACAAACTCTCTTCCATGGAAACGCTGAGAAAAACATACAAAGACCTTCCCAGTCGGCCGAATTGTAATGCCACATGAGACGGGGTGGTATTGTGCAGCTCGATGGTAAATGGAAAGAGCATGTTGTGGAGATGAGGGTGTGATCAGAGTTTCCAAGTGGGGTAGGTATATGATTTTTCATATATAATCTTAATGATCCACTTTTGTATTTTTTCAAGGTTTTTCGTGTAATTGTTTGTTGCCGCTCCCCAAGCTGAGATTTCTTAGTTCAAGTGAGGTTCAACTAAGGCATAATATAGGGTTGGGAGCTGATCAAATTGAAATAATATCTCAGGCCGCCTGCAATATGTACATTTACAACACAATCAGTTCAACATTCTACCTCACTCAAATTTCCAGTTAAATGTTTATTGCATACGGCCATTGCCGGGTTTCCATCTAAGCAGGTCACTTGGAATTAGGCGGGAGCCGCTACCCAAAATGTTGATAAATTTTACAAAAAACAATACGTTTTCAAAAAAAAATACAATTTTCAACTACTGTAATTTGTTAAAAAAATGGCATTATACACTCGTCATTCACGGGTGTGCAAGGGGTTAGATTACACCCTGTATATGATGTTTTTACTGAAAATACTCAGTAGCATATGAATAGTTCCCGATTTCACATCTGACGACCAACATCCCCTGAATATTCATTTCACTTATATACGTTGAATCATGCCATTAGACGAAATTATTCATCCCCGACTATTTATCGCTCGCGAAAATTCCGTATTAAATATACATTCCACTTCTGTTTGAATTGCTAAACTGTACGCTTCCGTATTTCTGTAATTAATAATTCAGCCAGAGATAAAAATGCAGTCGGAAAATTTAGTACGTTCGTTGTGATATTCAGAAGTATCCACTTGTTTCCAGTTTGAAAATATTTTGTGATGCTCGCCATGGAAATGCGGAAAATTTGTATCTCGTCTGTCGACCTCATTCCAATTGTGAGTTCGAGTGAATTTCCCGAATTTTCCAAGAATTATTGTTGAACATTCATTTTAATTACTGGGAGTCAAGAAGTTACATCAAATTAACATTTTGTATTCGAGGGTAATCGAACAAATATATTTTTTATATTTTTTACAGTAACTAGATTTTGTCCGATGCACTGCCGACGTGGATTTCGGATTTGACCATTACTTCAGTCATTTGGTGCTCATAGAGGTACCTGGAAAGTTTTCCGGAAGCTTTGAAAATTGGTGATTTCCTAGATATCAACATGCTCGTTCCGAATTTCTACTTTGTCACCTTGTATTTTCGCCGCTCGTGCCGCCATATTGGAAAAATGGCACCTAAAAACAGTTTTTTGATAATATCTCCTTTTTTGATTTGTTGAAAATATAAACAGGATGAAAAGGGAAACATTCTCAATTAAATATTGATAGAAAGATTTTTCTGTGAATTGAAATATCCACGATTAAAAGAAGTTATTTTATATTTTCAACAAATCAATAAACAGGATGTTCATAAAATCAGATGTGGAATCATCTGCGACTGAAAGATAAACTTTAGTCACTATCTTCCATCGTCAAGATAACCTCTTGTGGGGTATTCATGTTGAAAAGGGAAACATTCTCAATTGAATATTGATAGAAAGATTTTTCTGTGAATTGAAAAATCCACGATTAAAACGAAGTTATTTTTTGTGAATGTCTAACAGAAAACAACTACTTCCCCGGCTAAAGCCACGCTGGACATTGAACTACATCTGCTAGATATTCTGAAAAGGCCCTAACTCAAAAGAAAAAATCTGAAATTGAAAATTTGCATTTTCATTCAGATAGTTATTTGATTTTCTATTCCAGTCTTAATTAAGAACTCATAAAGATGAATGAGGCGAAGAAGAATGTTTTCCAAAAGAGAGTACTCACCAGAAATCATTCGTAACATTGACGCAGGAGAGACATCGCATTCACTAGGTCTTCAATACATTTTTGTCGACGAAAATCTATTTCACGCTTCCACGATCATCAGGAAGACCGGAAGAAATGGGAAACACATTTTCAAGAAGCAATCTCACTTTGCAAAGATGGAAAAAGTCAGAATCATTTCTTTTGGAGAGACACTTCGAAATTAGTGTTTTCTGACATTAAAACCTGTCATGGGGTATGACAGATTGATTTGTTGAAAATATAAACAGGATGTTCTTAAAATCAGATGTGGAATCATTTGCGACTGAAAGATAAACTTTAGTCACTATCTTCCATCGTCAAGATAACCTCTTGTGGGGTATTCATGTTGAAAAGGGGAACATTCTCAATTGAATATTGATAGAAAGATTTTTCTGTGAATTGAAAAATCCACGATTAAAACGAAGTTATTTTTTGTGAATGTCTAACAGAAAACAACTACTTCCCCGGCTAAAGCCACGCTGGACATTGAACTACATCTGCTAGATATTCTGAAAAGGCCCTAACTCAAAAGAAAAAATCTGAAATTGAAAATTTGCATTTTCATTCAGATAGTTATTTGATTTTCTATTCCAGTCTTAATTAAGAACTCATAAAGATGAATGAGGCGAAGAAGAATGTTTTCCAAAGAGGTACTCACCAGAAATCATTCGTAACATTGACCGGAGAGACATCGCATTCACTAGGTCTTCAATACATTTGTCGACGAAAATCTATTTCACGCTTCCACGATCATCAGGAAGACCGGAAGAAATGGGAAACACATTTTCAAGAAGCAATCTCACTTTGCAAAGATGGAAAAGTCAGAATCATTTCTTTTGGAGAACACTTCGAAATTAGTGTTTTCTGACATTAAAACCTGTCATGGGGTATGACAGATTGATTTGTTGAAAATATAAACAGGATGTTCTTAAAATCAGATGTGGAATCATTTGCGACTGAAAGATAAACTTTAGTCACTATCTTCCATCGTCAAGATAACCTCTTGTGGGGTATTCATGTTGAAAAGGGGAACATTCTCAATTGAATATTGATAGAAAGATTTTTCTGTGAATTGAAAAATCCACGATTAAAACGAAGTTATTTTTTGTGAATGTCTAACAGAAACAACTACTTCCCCGGCTAAAGCCACGCTGGACATTGAACTACATCTGCTAGATATTCTGAAAAGGCCTAACTCAAAGAAAATCTGAAATTGAAAATTTGCATTTTCATTCAGATAGTTATTTGATTTTCTATTCAGTCTTAATTAAGAACTCATAAAGATGAATGAGCGAAGAATGTTTTCCAAAGAGTACTACAGAAATCATTCGTAACATTGACGCAGGAGAGACATCGCATTCACTAGGTCTTCATACATTTTGTCGACGAAAATCTATTTACTTCCACGATCATCAGGAAGACCGGAAGAAATGGGAAACACATTTTCAAGAAGCATCTCACTTTGCAAAGGATGAAAAGTCAGAATCATTTCTTTTGGAGACACTTCGAATTAGTGTTTTCTGACATTAAAACCTGTCATGGGGTATGACAGATTGATTTTTGAAAATATAAACAGGATGTTCTTAAAATCAGATGTGGAATCATTTGCGACTGAAGATAAACTTTAGTCACTATCTTCCATCGTCAAGATAACCTCTTGTGGGGTATTCATGTTGAAAGGAACATTCTCAATTGAATATTGATAGAAAGATTTTCGTGAATTGAAAATCCACGATTAAAACGAAGTTATTTTATGTGAATGTCTAACAAAAACAACTACTTCCCGGCTAAAGCCAGTGGACATTGAACTACATCTGATAGATATTCTGAAGGCCTAACTCAAAGAAAAATCTAAATGAAAATTTGCATTTTCATTCGGATAGTTATTTGATTTTCTATTCCAGTCTTGATTGAGAACTCATAAAGATGAATGAGGCAAAGAAGAATGTTTTCCAAAAGAGAGTACTCACCAGAAATCATTCGTAACATTGAATGATTTCTAAGATACGACAAGAACACTTCAAGTCTTTTTACACGCTTTATATTAGCTTCACTTGTATGTTTGTTTGTTTGTTTGTTTGTTTGTTTGTAACCGACTCCTTTGGGCGCGATTTTGACCCACTTCCAGACGTCCGAATGATCTGAAATTTGGCAGGTGTACATAATTCCGGTGACAATGCATTAAGAAATTTTTTTGTGAAAAAAAACGAAATGGCGGCTCCAATATGGCGTACGAGTTTTGTGATTATGGTCCGATTCGCTTCAAAATTGGTATCTGAGGGTTTTCGTGGTCGGAGATTATGATTCTTTTGTCAAAGTTGGAAAATTCGAGATGGCGGTTCCAAAATGGTGGACGAGTTTTGTGATTATGGTCTGATTCCATTCAAAATTGGTATATGGGATTTCAGAGGTCGAATATTATGATTCTTTTGTAAAAATTGAAAAACCAAAATGGCGGCCGAGTTCTGTGATTATAGTACGATTCCATTCAAAATTGGTATGTGGGGGTTTTTGGGGTCTAATATTATGATTCTTTTGTGAAAATTGAAAAATTCAAGATAGCGGCTTTAAAATGGTGGCCGAGTTTTGTGATTATGGTCTGATTCTATTCAAAATTGGTATGTGGAGGTTTCTGAGGTCGAATATCATGATTATTTTATGAAAATTGAAAAATTCAAAATGGCGGCCGAGTTTTATGATTATGGTCTGATTCTATTCAAAATTGGTATGCGGGGGTTTTTGGGGTCGGAGATTATGATTACCTGATTTGATAAAATCATTCCATTTTTTTATTTGCCAAAAAATATTAAAGATAATTGTTTAAAAAAATAAAAAACACGCTTTTTGAAATAAACCACACTAAAAAGTAGGAAATAAATGATAGTTTGAAAAAACTATAAAACACGCTTCTATAGAAAACCAGACTAAATAAATATAAAATAAGAAAAAAATTTATTTTATTTAAAAAAAAGCGTGGGGTGCATGGTATCAATAATTATATAGTACATTACACACCTAGGGCAGTAAAGTAAGAAATGTCTCAGTTCACAGATAATTGTTGGCCTAGGCGATACCATGCACCCCACGCTTTTTTTTAAATAAAATATTTTTTTTCTTATTTTATATTTTTTTAGTCTGGTTTTCTATAAAAGCGTGTTTTTAAGTTTTTTCAAACTATCATTTATTTATTCTACATTGATCAATGAATAATTTTTACCAAAGCTCTAACTCAATTGTTTATTAACTTTTTTAATATTATTTATATAATTCCCTTGAAATATTTTTTTTTTGACTTATCAGTTCAAATATCCTATAAACTATTAAAAATACGAAAAGAACACTTCAAGTCTTTTTTATTCTTCGATAGTTAATAAACAAATTGAGCTTTCAAACGAAGCTCTAACTCAATTATTTAAAACTTTTCGGCTATATTATTTATAAATAAACATAAAAAAAATTTGTTTCGGCTTGAAATGTATATTGTTTATAATAATATTATTCTTCTGTTCCAACTTCCTTCTTATTTTTCTATGATATGAGAGAACGTGATAAATATTGATTTGAAAAAAATAAAAATGGTTTCAAAAATTCATTTGTTTATAAAAAAATATTTGTTTAAAAAAAATAAAATAAATGAAATTTTTTCCATAATAAACTTGCAATAAAAAAATGTATTTAAGGAATGAGTTTTTCCTTAAAAATCATTATTTTTATCAATGACTAGATTCCCAAAAAAAAATGTTTAAATCTAATAATCAATGCATTTGTTCATAACAATTTTTTGAATAATAAGAGTTAAAAATCTCAAAAATTCATTTTTATATTTATTTACATAAAAAAAAAATTTTAAAAAAAAAAATTTATTGTTTTACATACGTTTTTAATTTTTTTATACCTTTGATTGTTAATAAAATAGTAAAAAATCAAAATTTTTCGATTTTTCCAACGGGGATCTTTTTTAAAGCCTTTGAGTAACAGTTCCAAGAAGTAAAAAAAATCTAGGTTCTTAGCTCAACAATTATCAGGGTTTTTATAATAACTTTCAACAAGTAAAATTTTTTAATTAACAAAGTCATAATTAATTGAAAAATGGAGGAAATTTTTTTTTGCCAACGGATTATTGTTTATTGATATGTCTAGATAGTTTCTGCATTTTTTTATTCTTTAATATTAATATTTAGGTACTCGGTTAAAATATTTTTTTGCGCACGGGAACTAAGCAGCGCGTTATCAGCCTTCTCTTCGCCGCTAAATTAAAATTATAAATATTGCCGGCACAGTTCCGGGAGGTGGGACTTTCTTTTAGGAAATTTCCTGCTCATCAAGGATCTTTTTTCAAATTTCAGATATCTCGAATACTTTTTGAAATATTTTCAAAAAACCGAACCATATATTTGTTTTTTACTTAATTGTTTATAACTTTTGCCGGCCCCAATTTTCCAGCAAAAAATTTTTTTCTGATGCCATTTCAAATCGAATGCGCCCTAAATAATGATTTTCGGTAGTGACCTCCAGGTTTGGAACAAAATGGCACTTGTGAACCAGTCTATATAATAGAATTCGTTCTACCGAATACGTTCGAGAGACAATGTTGAATATTCTTGGGCGCCATTTAGAGGCAATCTTGCGAACAGCCTTTGTGTATCCTTATGTTTGCGCAACTAAGACGGCATTTATCCTTAATAATCGGCTTACATTCAAAGCAAATCCCTACAAAACAGCGCTGCCGATTTGGGCTCCTCCGTTATATTAGTTCCAATTACTGCAGTAATTGTTCTTAGTGGTAGTGGAGATGGTTTTATCGAGAATCGATCCGCTTGGAACTGGGATTAGAGACGTAATCGTATGCAGCTGTTGATTTGTACGCCAGTCAAAATAGACCGCCAATTCACAATAATTATAGTTTTCCCAATATCAATTGCAGAAGCATAAAAAAGTCTTGCGGCGAAATCCTGTGAGCAGCAGTGGCGGAGATAACTAATTTTATTTAGATATTTTAAGATTTTAAAAATACTTCATAAATAATTAAAAATGAAAAAAAATTAAAGACAAGCTTTTATTTATACAAATACATTAAGAAAGAAAAATAATTTCTTTCATTGTTTGATGTAGGTTATTATTATATCCTAAAACGTATTTCGATTGGCACACACCAAGACCATAGACGCTACTGGTTTTTAATCTTTCAGAGCTATTAAAACACAAATATAACGCGTGATTTATGACCTCCCATCGTAGAGACACACCTGCCAGCATTGATGTCCGACTTCATTGGCCCAGACGAATCGTTTGTACAACAGACAGCCGTCACTCGAGTCCACGTTGACTATCGGCTCTTTTGATCTACCGTTTGCCGACGGAAAATGTTTACGAGTAGTACAGATTATTTTTCGTTCCGTTTCTTCGCATATACGCTCGTGTTAGCGAAGTGAGTTTTCATTTGCTCCCTATAGAAACAGCTTCTGCAATTGATATTGGATGGACTATACAAACATTTCTTTAGCACTGCCGTATGTTGGGGCATCCAGTAAGAACTAAATATACAAATTTGCACACTCATCCGGTGACCGGAAATTACTCAAATTCGCATAAAACGTTAATTAGCAATATCTCCTTGGACAAAAATGCAAACATTGTGCAAATTGCAGGTATATATCCCCTAACTTCCTTTCTACATCCCTTGTAAAATTTGCACACGCAATTTTCAACCGGAAATACGAATAATCCTTGATTACCCAGCATTATCCAGCAAAATTAATATACAAAGAGCAAACCAGTAATAATAAACTACCAAATGGAAATTATTTCTTCTACAAAATCCCATACATTTCAGGTCTTTCAGGGAAGATAAAGAAAGTATTTACTGATGTGCCTTTCAATATTGCATTCAAAAATGAAAACACTGTTAAAAAATACTTCACCAAGTTGAAATCTAAAACACCAAAAGAACTTGAAAGTGGCATAATCTACGAATTTCCTTGTGCAGAATGTGACAGAGTATATATTGGGCAGACAGGACGATATCTCAAAACTAGAATAGCTGAACATGAACGGAGCATAACACCTGAAAACCTCATAAGAACAACAAATAAAACAGGTCTTCCCGAATACTCAGAAAAAAATCTTCACAAATTCGATTTTGTAAATACAGAAATTGTTGGAAAGCAAAAAAACTATAGAAAAAGAGGTATACAAGAAATGATAAAAATAAAAAATACAAAAACAATGCTGATAAGAAAACACATACTTAATTTCTACCCAACTCCTATTCATACCTAATAAGTAAATTGAAAACACCACAATAATCACACACCATGAACGCCTATGGTTCCTACACGTACCTTATCAATAAATAACGAAAGAAATCAAGAGGAAAAAACAAAAACTTTTCCAATCTCCACTGGATGCCTTCATTCAGAAGCAAACTCTCCGTCGATTTCGACAAATGTTAACAATTTTCCATTTATATTATAACAAGAGGAATCCAAGTATATGTGAATGTCCTTTTTAATATACATTTTATTACGACAAGGAACCTATTTTTCTTGTAAGTATCCTGTTGTTTTACTACATGATTTGTTTTACAACTTTACAATAATTTTTATTCATGTCAATTTTATATATATAAATATTTTCATAAGATTTGACCTATTTACAGCTTAAGGTGTTTGTACTTTATACCTCTATTGAGGTTTTTATCATGTAATTTATCATGTACTAATCTACTCTACTATTCGCCCTTGTAATATTCACAATCCCTATTGTTTTGCAAATTTGTGGTAAAATCAAGGTCCAGTCACCCCTAAAATGCTTTAAATTTGCAAACTTTTTATGTGTACGGAACATCCAAAAATTATGGATAACGCTAAAAACAGTGTCAGGAGCATAGTTTTAGGGGTCAGGAAATTGTAAACAATGTTTTCGTGCTTTCCAAATTTTGGTGGCATAATTTTAAGTCGCCAATTGAGTTTGCATCTTTTTCAGTATCGCGGAAGATGGCGGAAATGAACATTATTGTTAGAAGCAATTTACGCAAATGCCACAAAATTCCAAACTTTATGCATTTGCAATCAAGTCCCCTGGTATGATGACGAAATCGAAGCAGCGTCCAAAGATAGAGACAGAGCATATAAAGATTTCATTAAATATGATGGTACTTTAAAAGCGGAGCTATGGAATCAATTTAAATTAAAACGGAATAAGGTTGTAAATATGTTAAAAATAAAAAATCGCAATATTTTGAAAACAAAATTGATGCAAACAAGGGCGACGCAAAAGAAATGTGGAAAACTATGGTAATATTAATAAAAGGTGAAGAACAATCTGTGAACTTTGAATGTATAAACTTCATTATTGATAATTCCGTTTCTATAGTAAAAACTGAGATGGAGGCGGCTAAAAACTTCAATTTATATTTTGTTGAAAGCATTGAAGATATTTCTAGATCTATCACTAGTAAAATTGAATGGCCTACTCCAAATAAAAAAATTGAAACTATTATGACACCTGTACTTCACCTTTTTTATCAATGTTCCATTTCTTGTTTTTTTTTGTGATCACTAGGTAGTTGATTATGTTTATGACAGACTAGCCAGTGATATATTAAACAAATTTAATTGGAATTTTTCATCAATGCATCATAACAAAGAGGGGAGTATTGTGACACCTATACTTCACCTTTTTTATCAATGTTCTATTTCTTGTTTTTTTTTCTGGTATTGTGACACCTGTACTTAGCTTTTTATTAATGTTCCATTTCCTTTTTTTTTGTGATCATTTTTATTGATTTGTTTTTGTCTTTTAATCAATGATTATTCAAAGAGGGGAGTACTTTACTTTTTTCATTATTGATTCATTTCTTGTTTTTTTGTGATCACTGGGTAGTTAACTATGTTTATGTCAGATTAGACAGTGATAGATTGAAAAATCAATATTGGAATTTTTCATCAATGTATCATTCCAAAGAGGGGAGTATAATGTTTATGTCAGACTAGACAGTGATGGATTAAAAAAAAATTGTAATTTTTCATCAATGTATCATTCCAAAAAGGGTTCCTTTCTCGTTTTTTTTGTGATCACTGTGTAGTTAACTATGTTAATGTTAGACTAGACAGTGATAGATTGAAAAATCAATATCGGAATTTTTCATCAATGTATCATTCCAAAGAGGGGAGTATTGTGACACCTTACTTTACCTTCTTTTAGCCATGTCCCATTTCTTGTTTTTTTTGTGATCACTGGGTAGTTATTATCTTTATGTCAGACTAGACAATAATAGTTTAAAAAATAGACTTGGAATTTTTCATCAATGTATCATTCCAAAGAGGGGAGTTTTGTGACACCTTTACTTTACCTTTTTTATCAATGTTCCATTCCTTGTTTTTTTGTGATCGCTGGGTAGTTGATTATGTTTATGTCAGACTAGAGAGAGATATATTTTATTATTGTTTCATTTCTTGTTTTTTTTGTGAGCACTGGGTAGTTGATTTTGTTTATGTTATACTAGACAGTGACAATTTTTCATCAATGTATACACCTATACTTCACCTTTTTTATCGATGTTCCGTTTCTTTTTTTTTGTGATCACTGGGTAGTTGATTATGTTAATGTCAGACTAGACAGTGACAGATTAAAAAAATAAAATTGGTATTGGTATTTAACTAATGTACCATTCCAAAGGGGGGAGTATGTCATACGTTAATAAAATGTTTTAGTTACATTTGCTACGGTTTCATTTGTAATACTTTTCGGTAAAATTCAAAATTTAAAAAAATGTAAAAATGGTATGACGAGTTAAGTGCCCAGCTTCCAAAAAGTTAGGATAGGAAAGTGAAATACATTTTGTACCATTTGTTAGGGTTTTCTCACTGAACTGGTGCAAAAGTAGTCAAAATAATAATTTACAGAATGTGTACAGAATTCCAAAACAATAATTTTTGTGATATAACACTATACATCAAACTTGTTTAGATTTTTACGTAGAATCCAAAAATATATAGGGTTCCATTAAAAAAAAAAACTACCAAGTCGCTGCACTTATTTGAGACACCCTGTATGAATGAAGCTCAAGCCATTAAAGAGATCGAATGAAACCCTACAATGTTTTCCTCACTGTATATTATTACAATTATTATTAGTTATTTTCCGTTTTGTCTGATATTTTTCAAGGAGTTTTTGTGAGAAATTTCCATATTTTCAATAAGACATTTATTTATTGAAGAGATTGCCATTCGCTGGATTACCAGAGAGACAAAAGAGACAACAAACTACACTTCCAAGCAATTATGGCAGCCCGGATATTTTTCTGAAGCGATTCATTATTAACGGCCTTTGTTCGAGCGAGAAGTACGTCTACTTATGTGTTAAAGATTGATGCAAGAAACCGGAAAGAACAACAAATCACAGAAAGCTCTTATAAAACTTTTGTTTCTAGCTCTCGAGCACGTCGGAGCGTCGAATTCTATTATTTCCGCAGTCTTGAGCACCAAACTTTCTGGATAAATAAAATATCTTCAGATTTATGAACAGCTTATAAACTCTTGGCTCTCGGTGTTATGAGGGCATGAAACAGATCTTGGCAGTTCACGCGGAGTGAACTTTTTTCTCTGCTATTTCAACGGTTTTCAATAATAGTTTGACAACTTCTGAGCAACCCAAAGTTTGTCAACAACACAGATTTGTAGAGTGAAACATAGGGAATGAATCAAGTCTACCATCATATAACATAAAACCATCTACTCCAAAAAAATAATAGTCCGAGACGAAATTGCTGTCATAAAAGAGTTAATACTCCGATATACCAGAATTAGTTTAGTCACGCGCAGTGAAAGTAAAACTACCCGCAGTGAAGTTAAAACTACCCCTTTCTTATGACTCGTGAAAATGTTTAAATTGTTCAACTATTCCCAAGTTCAAATATAAATGTTCTGTACGTGTGGTTCACCCTCGTAATGTAATTAAAAAAAGCTTTGCTCTGGATCATTTTAAAGTTGCTACAAGCATCGCGACTCACCCAGTGAGTAACAATTTTTCTTCCATATCCACTTTTTTTCTTCGCGCATCTCCAGCTCAAAGAGACGCTAATTTTCAAAGAAATCTGGTCTCGTGAATTTCTACAACAATATTGACACAAAAATGTCAAAGTATACTCACAAAAATATCCATCCCTTGTGATATAACTACTGAAAATCACACGCGTTGTATGAGAATAAATCAATGATTTCTGATTTTACAAAGAAAAATTCAGCAAACCACATATAGGACGTAAACAAATAGCATTTATTTCTTTCTATTTCTGATTCTACAGCATCTTCTATCCACGGAGGGTCGCAACATGTTTCATCCCTTAGAGAACGTTATCTGATTATTTCCTCCAGCACACAATCCATATAAAAAATTTCTAACGTGGGAACCATTTTTTCTCTTTACAAAATTTCGTCTCTTTCTCAACGAATATTAAGGAAGCGAAATATTCAAGTCGTTCAGAATGAACCGTAAAAATGCCACAGATATTGGAAACTGCTTTTTTGTGAAATTTGAGCAAAGTTTTGTTGAGAAAATATTTGTTGAAGTAAAACTTCTTTACGCACGCTTGACTTGTGAAGTAAGCTGTCTCTCTCTCTCTTTATCCTTGTTACTCTTCCGTATTTCGGCCTCGCGTTTCTACAATTTACTTCGGCAAAAATTTTAAAATAGGATAACATAAAATGTAATTAATACGTAAATAATAAAATACTTATTAATTGCAGAGGTTCACCATTACAAATAATTGGTGACATCGTGATTGAACATGACAATAATCAAATGGAAGTTGATGATAAAAATCCCACTATAGATCATGTACAAAAACCGAGGCAAATGATTGGAGTTAGGTAAATTATTTTTTATTTCATTTTTATAATCATTCATGACTCTAATAATAATTTACTAAATTTACCAAACTAAAATGATAAAACTATAGGTTATTAGAAAAATAATATATGTATATGTATATATTATACATATATACATATATAAACATATATATACATATATAAACATATATATACATATATACATACATATAGATGGAGCTAAAGAAGTTTTACTTCAGTCGTGTGGTCTAAAGCACACTCGTTTTTTTTAATTTTTTCTCCAAAATTGTGAGCTGCAACTTCCAACAGTGATATGTTCTGTGGTAAGAATTCAACCAGTGAAGTATGGCATCCAAAGATTATTCATTGATTTCATAAAAATCGGTTCATTCCCAAACACTTATTCAAACAAACTAAAACAAAAGAAAATACATATGAACCTGGGATTCCAAACTAATATATGCCCGGTTGACAATGCGAGATTTCCAAAACATTCACTAAAAGAATATCGTAATTCAAAATATAATAACGATTCCTCTGCCGCTGGAGCTGGAATAATATATTCTGCCGTAAAACCCGTAACGATGATTTACTTATTTCACCTTCACAGGACAACCCAACTGGCATGTTGCCAAGCCCGCCAATATAATTACGAATCTCTATGTTTATTTTTTTAACCTTTGTTGGACCTCTCAATAATGGATATAACAACGTTGAATTTTATTTTCAAACCAAATGATAATTGATACTTCAAGACAGCTAATATTACATGGAGTACGTAACTTTATCGGCTATTGTCTCGCAGGAGAAATTAGTTTCGACTATAATTACTCATTTGCACTATAATGCATGGTAGCGCTCCTCTATCGGATTAGTTTCAGAAGCCATATTTGTCGCCAACCTTAAATAAACGAAATATAAACTCTTTCGTAATTTTTTTCTCATAATTGAAATTCAATTTATAAAACACAAAAGGTAACTTGCCCTGGGGCCAAACTAAAAAAATAAACACTTACACCATCTTGTGACATGTGCGGATGTTGCAAATATAAAAGGTGAACTGAACATAGGTAGGTATTATAATAATTTCTGCAATTCAAATAATGGAAAAGACTATGTAGATAAAAAATAAGAATGAAAGTATGTGGATACAAATAAGGATAAATGAATGAGAATGAAATTATCAGAATTAATATCAACGAAGTCGTCTTCAAAAAGGACATTTATTCAGCCCATTTCTTCTAATATCAAACCATCTCCATTTCATCTGATTCAATGCCCTCGCCCACGTGTTTCTCGTAGCGACAGTATCACTGATTCAAATATTAATTACCTACCACAGCATCCCACAACCCACAACAGAATTCGTGTTCTTTGAGTTCTGTTTCTTTGACGCTTTTACCGAGAGACGGCTGCAGTGAATTTATAATCGTCCAGTTGGTTAGGTTCGAGATTAGTGGATTTCAATCAATATCTCGATACTGTCATGATCTTTTCAAATAGAAATCGGGCACACGATTTGATATTATGAATTCAAAAATCTTCCATTGGGTTCGCAACAATATACAATTCACAAAACCGACTTGAATATTTCGGGTTATCTATTATTCTGAACATAGATCAATAGTCTCCCATCTATCGGTCAATAGCTTAAACGAAGTAAGGAAGAGTTCTGTCTAAATTATTTGCAATACATAAAGGCCGTTTTACATGAAACATTTATTTCTCCACTGCAATAGTCATGATTTAAAAGCATCACCAAATGGCACTAATAGTGCATTTATACATTACAAGAGGTTTCTTGCGCTTGCAAAGAATAGCTGGGTGATAAAGTTAACAAGGGTCAAATCAGGGTTTCCTAGTTTACACACGAAAAGTAGAGGTTAGCAACCTTGTGGAGAAGTCCTCCATTGCAGTGTGTAATCACTCGATTCCCAAGTAATATGATCTCAGGCCATGTTGCTCCAGTAACTGAATAATTTTTTAGTCACAGATCTTTTATTATTTATTATGGCAACATTGCAAACACTATTCCCACGATGTATCATGCATTTATTAAGTACGAATATTGATAACTGGCTATAAGAGCAATGCAATGATAGTGAAGTCGGGTTATATATATCTTTCCTTGTCATATTGGCAGAGCGTAATTATGGCAACCGAACATCAACCAATATGTCCCGCCTCCATTTTCGCGCATGCGCAACAATTCAACGTTGCCGATTAGTAAGAGTCCGAGCGATGGTTATGCTTCATTCGTTTTGGCTTCACATTTGCTGTCTTTATTATCAATATTGGTCATAATACATACAGGGTGTAAGATAAGTACGTTAAAATATCCAAGTGACGTATTCCTGAGACAATTTTGAGAAAAAAAATCTATATAAACTTGTGTCCGGAAATGCTTCGTTTCGGAGATACAGGGTGTTGAAATTGATTTTTTTTGTTCGCTTTTTAAAAATAACTTTTGCAAAAAATAAGTTATTCTTACGAAATTTGGTACCCGGGGTTTTTTTGACGTGGGAAATCATAATTTCGTATTAATTTTCATGTAACATCTAGAGGGCGCTGCGTACGCTGTCATTATCTATTTCAATTGGCCTAACATTTTTGACACTAAACTTTTGGTACTTTTCATGAGAAAACCTTATTCCTACACTTTTTCCAAGTAAAAAAGGTACACTTCCTCAACAACGCTGGAGGTGATCGTTTTCGAGATACTTACAATTTTCTATATCGATGCATGTTACTCAGCTCCTAGGACGCTAAGTGAAGTTGCTGAGAATATTACAAAAACTAAAAAAGTATTTGGTAGGTCTCATCAAAATAAACTACTTCTTTCCTATGAAATGTTTATCGAAAAATGATTTGTTTTCGAGATACAGATTGTTGAAATTTTTCAAAACATGGTTGGTTTTTGTCATAAGTTTTTTGCAATTTTAGTTATTTTAATCAAACTTTAAACACAGACTTCTTTCGAACTGAGCATTATCAAACTGCTTAATCAATAAAAATTAAAAAAAATTGTCAGGTGCTACATTTCGGAGTTTGTAGAAAAACAATTTGGAGAAGTACTATCGACGGGAAAGAAAAGAAACAATCGACGGGATTGAGGTCCGGTGACCTCGGGGGCCAATGCTGAGTGCCTTCTCTTCCTATCCATTGTTGGGGATATGCTACGTCTAAGAAATTTAAATGAGCAGGGGCTCCATCGTGCATAAACCAAGAGTGATTTCGGAGACCAATGGGAACATCTTCCATAAGCTGGGGAAGCTCGTGTAAGCATCTCCATTCAAACGTAAGGGGAGAAAATAGGGCCCAATTAAATAATCCCCAATTATGCCTACCATACATTAAAAGAGAATTTGTCTTGGAAATGAGTTTGCATTATCGCATGTGGGTTATCTTCCGCCCAGATGTGGTTGTTATGGAAGTTCATGATACAATTTCTTGAAAAATTAGCCTCATCTGTGAAAAGGATTTTCGATAAAATTTGGGGATGTTGTTCGACTTTTCTTTGAAGCCATTGAACAAATTCGATACGTGGTTGAAAATCACGTAGCGTAAGTGTCTGGACACGCTGAATATGATGAGGATATAATTGCTGTTCCTTTAAAATTCTGTAAACGGTCATGTGACTCACATTTAAAGTTTGACTAATTTTTCTTGTACTTATCTCTGGATGTTCACTAATTTCTTCAAGAACCGCCTCCTCCAATTCCACAGTTCTTGTAGTCCGTGGCCGTCCTACTGCAGAATTTCTTTCAAAGCTTCCAGATTCGGAAAGTCGCCGGAAAAGATTCGCAAATATCGCTGCACAAGGAGTGGCGCGTTGGGGATACCTTTCCTGATAGATGCGTCTGGCCTCGGTCAGCCAAGCCGTATGCAAAAACCATATCAGCCATTTCAGCATTCGTAAAGTCGGGCATGGTACCAAAAAATCACTTTATAAACTCCGAACTGTGAATTTGTCAATGAATAGTTGAGAATGCAACCTTCTATTTTTATAAACGAACTCGATTTAATTAACTTAAATTTGGCTATACTGATTAAGCAGTTTGATAATGCTCAGTTTAGAAAATTGCAAAAAACTTATGACAAAAACCAACCATGTTTTGAAAAATTTCAACAATCTGCATCTCGAAATCAAATAATTTTTCGATAAACATTTCATAGGAAAAAAGTAGTTTATTTTGACGAGACCTACCACATACTTAGTTTTTGTAATGTTCTCGAAAACGATCATCTCCAGCGTTGTTGAGGAAGTGTACCTTTTTTACTTGGAAAAGGTGTGGGAATAAGGTTTTTTCATGAAAAGTACCAAAAGTTCACTGTCAGAAATGTTAGGGCAATTTGAAATAAATAATGACAGCGTACGCAGCGCCCTCTAGATGTTACATGAAAATTAATACGAAATTATGATTTCCCACCTCAAAAAAACCCCGGGTACCGAATTTCGTTCAAATAACTTATTTTTTGCAAAAGTTATTTTTAAAAAGCGAACAATAAAATTCAATTTCAACACCCTGTATCTCCGAAAGGAAGCATTTCCGGACACAAGTTTATGTAGACTTGTTTCCTAAAATTGTCTCAGGAATACGCTACTTGAATATTTTAACGTACTTATGTTACACCCTGTATATGCGATGTATTCATATATGTTTTAGCTTTCTTACGGCGTACTGTTTTCTGATTGGCTGATGATTTCAAGTTCTTTCCCCGTCAATCAGAAAACAGAACGTGATAATATGCGCTCTCATCTGATCTTAGTGTCAAATTGGCAATGTGTAGAGACGTCCCCCCGACAATATCTTGGGGCTGCCTTATACTTTGGGATATTGCAGCAATTTTCATTGTGAGCTCTGACGCTTTGTTCATGTATTACGTAATAATCGGTTCATATTTTCAACTAATGACGAGATGCGCGCTCATATTTCTAGTTTTAGATTTTTAAGGACTTCTTCACAAAGTTGCGATTTTTCGTGTGTGAACTCTCTGATTTGACTCTTGTTAGCTTTATTACCCAGAAATCGACTCATCCGATCGAGTTACGTAGTGAAAATTTCCCCGGATCGAAAACAAATGAGATATTACCATTTAAAAAACGAAAATTAAAAGGTTTTTCTATTTTCTTATCGGTACTTCCATAAATTTGACATATTGTTTGGATTTTGGAAGTAAAACCGTTTTGTTGATCATACTGAAAGTTTTAGTGTGCGATAGCAATAATGACCAAGAAATGATTCTATAGAGACTGTAAAAGTGAATCAAAATATGGCAGAAATAAAAATTTGAAATTTTGTCCGTTTCCAAAACCTAGCCTATCCGTGAATAAATCAATACAAACGATATAATTTAATGGAAACACGTTTTTATACAATAACTCAAGAAAGAATATATATAGTCCTATCAAATTATTTTACTGCATTAACCATACGGCACTTCGAAATATTTTATAATTTCGTATACGACTCTGTCAACAACGCTCGAACACCATGAAAGAAAACAGCTCTAGCCACGCCAAAGACGAATGACCGCAGATTCATCAGATATTTAAAAATAAAAGATTCATAAATTGCATGAAATAAAAAAAATATATGTCAAATAGCTACTGACTGGGCAAACGAACAAACCTAATTTGTCAGATTTTTTATTCATACGCAACACAAAGGTATATATTATTGATGAGGCAAAAAATCTAATATTATCGTGCCAGGGAAATTTTTATCATTGATGTCTAATTGGTTCCATTGCCAAGTAAATAGGGAACACGCAAGATTTTATTTTAATTTTTCTTTGCCTTAGTTTGGTCCTGAAAAATAACATTTTGTGAAGATAATCCCTCAAATCCCAATATTTTGGCAAAATTCAAAGGTACTTCTCAATTCAAAATCGAGTTGATCTTCATTTGAATAATTTCCCCCCAGCACTAGCGCTAGTTGTGGTTGTTTCAGGAATGTTGATAGACAATACTATTTCTTACAACCCAAATATAAATTCAACCTCACTTCTAATGTGATGTTTCAGTGGCAATTGAAGATATCATGATAATAAAAGCATTATTACAACATTATACGAACACAGATAAAATTATTGTTCGAAGCAACTATCGGTAAAAGTTTGAACTGTGCGAAGTAACGATGCATACGTCCAACAGAGGCGCTAGGAGTACGTTTTACAATGTCGAAATATTTTTCAATTCCCAAGTTTGTTGCTGAGCTTTCTAGGTGGTAATCTTAATGAGCAAATCAAAATATTCTAGAAAAGGGGCACATGCGTGTTACCTATTGGAGTTTCCTAGTTTGCATGGGAGGAAACAAGCTTGGCAACCATGTGAAGAAGTCCCCCATTCGGGTTTCTCACTTCTCACATTGGCTACAATGTTTTTTAAAATGATTAACGGTTGTGCTGGTTAATCTCATAATCTCTGTTTAATTTAAATAATTACAAATACTATATCCTGATTCATTGTAAGTTGTACAGGATTTGTGTGCTATTATACAATGGTTTTTATTTTTCAGAAAAATGAACGTGGGGGAAATAGAAAATATTTTATCATTCTTCAGGGACTATTTACCAGAATTCCCGATCACCAAAGAAAACCTCCTGCGTCCTACCCCGGAGCTAGTCTTCAAATTCTACAGCAAATTCATATCGGAATACCATGAGAGAGCATCCTTTCTTGTCGGTACATCGGTATCAGTCCTGGAAACGGATTCCGATGCAGCAGATACAGAAGAAAGGCTATTACAAAAGTTGACTCAAAGGTCCAAATTGTTCGAGAAAGGCATGCGATTCTTGCACGGAGACATATACGAGCCGACAGTAGTGAGAACCAAAAACCTCTTCAAGATTTGTGTACATTTCCTAGCATACACTGAACATATCCTAGATGATACCGAGAGATTGGGAACCGACATAATTAAAATGAGAGAAAACACAATGAGAATAAAAGAAGAAATGGAACAGCTCACGATGGGCATAAATGAAAGTGCAAGAAAGAAAGCAGAGGCGATCGAAAGAAACAAGCAGCTTACTGATGAACTGAAAGTTCTTATGCGTCAAAAAGAAGAGTACGAGGCGTTTTCAGAGGAAGAGGAAAGACGCGAAATGGAGAAATGCAAACAAATAGAAGCCAAGAAACAGAAGTTAGAGAAATTAGAATTGAGCTATAAAAGGCTGGAATTGCAAGAGAAAGACTATGCGGAGCAGACCATCACGGAAAGCGAGTACGAAAACCTCTTACAGATGGTAGAAGACCTGGAAGTGGAAATCAAAACCCTCGGTAATGATGACATCGATATGGCTGATATCCTCTCGCTGGAAAATAACACTCTAGAGCATTACCAAGCTTGCATCAAACGACTGCCAGATATCTCCGAATTCGACATCGAACGTGTGAAAAAACTCATCACATGCGAAGAACAGCTGAGCAACATGGAGGTTGACAATGAAAAACTTGTTAAAACGAAGCTTCCGTCTTTAGTGCAATCTAGAAACCAAAAAGAAAAACTTCTGAAAGAATGCGTACAATCACTTGCAAAAGCAGAAATTGATTACAAAGCAAACAGAATAAGTTTCAAGGAGAATTTAGAAGAGCTGACGCAGCGACTGAGATGTTACAAAGACGAGCTGGATTCGAAGATTCGGTGTAGCAACAAAAATATTTCGTGCCACACAGACGGTATAAATAAACTGAAAAGTGATTTGCAGAGGCTTCGAGAGTGTTTTTGTCAGGAGTATGTAAAAGTATGTAAAGCTGAGAAATTGGCAGCGGATAAGTTTGCTAAACATATATCTGGTTTTCTAGAATAATATTTAATAAAATTATATGCATAAAGAGGTTAGAAATGTTCAATATTTTGAATCACTAGGTTGGCACCCCTGAAAATATGAATAGGGAACACATGATTTTATTTTATTTTTTCTTTGCATCAGTTTGGCCTTCCAAAATTACATTTTATGGAAATAATTTCTCAAATGCCGATTTTTTTGTCGAAATTTTCGAATTTAAAGCTGCTTGTCAATCAAACTCGATTTGACCTTCACTTGAACTCACCTCAAACACTAGCGCCAATTGTGGTTGTTTCAAGAATATAGAAAATATTTCTTATGACTGCGAATCAAAACGTTATATAAAACGGACACATGTGTTTCCTATTCTTTTTGTCAACTGTAGTTATTTGAGAACAATGTCTCTTTAACTTTATTGGCTGTTGGTTGTTTGTTTCATACTACCAAAAATTTTTCAAAATTGCAGATGATATTAAACTAATACATTGGTACAACTGGTGCGCACTGAGTGCATATTTTGTAGTTCCTAGAGAAAACTGGTGGTGAATTTTGTGTTTTATTTAGAAATTGATGGACATGTGTTTGTTTCTTGATGAGCCTGGTTTAAAACCAAATATTATATTTTCAATGCACAATATGACTGATTAAAAAAATAAAGTAATTGGCACTGTCGTTAACATGTTAGGGCAGTGTCAATGGGGAACATGCATTATTTTATTTTAATTTTTCGTTGCCTCAGTTCTCTCATCAAAAATTACATTTTGTAGAAATAATTTTTCAAATCCTAAAATTCTGTAAAAAATTTCAAGTGTAAAAGTGCTCCGAACTCAAAAAAAACCTTCAAAAACTTCTGCCTCTCCAATTGTAGTAATTTCGTCAGGGTTGTGTAGACAATCACAAACTGAATATGCTGGATCATTTATTTATCTTTAGTCCCAAAGTTTTATGTTTTTGTATATAAAATGTATATTAATAGGGAATTTTGTGTCTATATCTCGAGTGTTGAAGCCTGTCCCAATCTGATTCGTGCATTATCGACTGTCATTATGCCATTTGAACCTTAACACAGAAGAATGCCACTTCTTTCTCTTGTTGTTTGACTTCCGTTGGTATTCTCAAAATTCATTCGATTTGCTGTCTTTATTATCAATATTGGTACTTAATACATATATGGTCTGTGGTGTGTTATTTTCGTTCCTCCGTTATATGATTTTATACTTTCAACCAATCATAAGGCTAGACAATCCATTACGCAGTGTACCCTCCGAAGGAAAGCTGTAACAACCAAATATCATACTAGAGGTGTTTTTTGGCGTAAAAACGTACTCAATCTTGCATTTGAATACGATTCTACGTGACATTATTATCACGAACCGCAAGAATGCATAATTTCGAATACGATTCAATAATCGAACCTAACCAAGAAATTTTCTGTGAGAAAGTCGTAGACAATATTTTGATAAACTGACCTTGTAATTCATTGTGGGTTTCCAACTCAGTTGTTAATATATAATTTCCTAGTTCAATCTCTTTCATTTTAAATTTTAAACTCTCATAATTATTAGTGGAATGTCCCACTACCAAGATTTATTTGGGCTATTATTATGAATTGAAGACTCGAGTGGATGAAGGCGATGTTATGTTACAATCCTAAAAAATCTGTTTCTTTTTGCATCAATGAAAGTTTTCTCGTATGTACCATCTTTCACATTAATGAATCATTTATGAGTGAAATTGTATGATCTTCGATAACCACTTGGACACACCGTTGCTCAGTTAGAATGGAAAAAAAATCAAATAAACAAAATTTTGACCTTACTTTACTGAAAAAAAATGGAACATAACATCTTCATCCACTCACGTCTCCAATTATGACAATCACAAAACAACGAATTATGTTTAGAAACTGAATTCGACTTTGTTTCAAAACTCTATGAATACGTTTTGAATCGTTTTATATATGACGTCATCGTTTCAACGCCAGAATGGATGTATTTGAATCACAGGACGAATACGTTTTGAATACATGGGCGCCAAAAAACGGCTTAGGCTGTGGCGCTGTTTGGCGGTGACAGTAGCACTTTATTGTGATTTTATTAGGGTTAGGGTTGTTTTTTAGCGGTCATGTTTTCACGAGTTCGTATGTTTGCAATGAAAACGTAGTGAATTACAAAAAAAATATGGCAGTTTCTGCTCTATAATATACTTTCAACTAATAATCATGTGAATCATGAAAATACATCAATAAATGAGAACATAAGATTGTGAGGATTTTTTCAGTACACGTAAGGATTTCCTTGGGTTGGCAGTGAGGATTTCATGAAATTTCGGTTGGCAACACTGATTTGGATAGTCGAATATCACAATCTATCATGTGAACACACACACTCTAAATAAATATTTTTAATGTAGGAGATTGATATTAGGATCTTCATATTTTACCATAATGGCTGGATCAGCTTTACGAAGGCTTATGGCCGAGTATAAACGTAATTTTTTTCGTGAGGATCGAAGAAATCATAATACTGAGTTTTTGTACGTTTCAGAGTTGACACTGAATCCTCCTGAGGGAATCATTGCTGGCCCCATTAATGAAGAAAACTTCTTTGAATGGGAAGCACTTATAACGTATGAACTATCTTTCTATAAAATACATTAACACGTTAAGCCCCGATATGAGCGAGAAAAAAATGGTACTGTTGGGACCAGAGTTTTTTTTTCTTTAAAAGCACTGATTTTGTCAATAAAAATATAAATTCTATTGAATTTGAGCAAAAAAAACAATTTGGACAGTTAATTTAAAAAAAAAATTAGGCATTACGTGGATGCCACCCAGTCTGGACAAAAAAAATATGACCGTTTGGACTGCATATCTCTAATGTAGTGTTTGTTTTTCCAAAACTCACAATGCTACAAAAATATTTAGTGATCACGCTGATTGTATTGCTGTGTCATTACCTTTACCCAAGGGTACGTTAAAGTGAGGCATCAGTTAGATGCCATGGGGGGCTTAACGTGTTAATCCGATTCGTAGTCTGGCTACTTAGAATTTCATACAATGACGAAAATTTTAAAAAATGCACCTGAAGAAATAGCAGGAACTCTAGATCAGTAGGAACAAAAAATACACTACAGTTGATATTTTTTGAAAGATAAATGAAAAGTGATACATAAATCTTATTTTTCCTACCTTTTCAGTTTTTATTTCCAACATGCTTCATGGAAAACATATAGCACCCTGTTTTTTAGATTGTATCAATGTATCCTGTTTGAATGTCAAGTAATTTTCTGGTTACTATTTTGTATTCCGCAAAATTTTCATCTTGTATGAATTCAACGTAGAACGTGTCTAATTTCTGAAGAATTCCTAACTTATTCTATGTTCTGTACTGGTTTTGATTTAGGGGACCTGAAGGTACCTGTTTCGAAGGAGGTGTGTTTCCAGCAAAATTGATTTTTCCTCCGGATTACCCGTTGAGCCCACCCAAAATGCAATTCACCTGTGAAATGTTTCACCCGAATAGTAAGTATGAAAACTTTTGATATTGATGAAAACTGTAAAAAATAAAAAATAGTTATGGTCTGTACTGGAGACCTTGGGATCCATAATACGAACTCTTTTTTTTTTGAGTCTCACTATAAGAAATATCTGTGCTGGTATAAGCTTCATTACGATGCCCAATTTCAACTTTTAAATCCAAACAGTTATGATATCTGCAACTCAAAGATAAACTTTAGTCATTATCTTCCATCACTCAAGAAAATCAAATAACAGATAAAAATGCAAATTTTTGCTTTTAGATTTCTTTGTTTGAGTTAGGGTCCTTTCAAAATATCTATCAGATATAGTTCAATGTCCAGCGTGGCTTTACCCAAGAAAGAAGTTTTTTTCTGTTAGATATTCGCAAAAAATAACTTAATTTTTATCGTGGATTGTTCAGTTCACAGAAAATAATTTCTATTCAATTGAGAATGTTTCCTTTTTCAGTCGCATGAGTGACAGTATATTTTCTTCCTATTTGAAGTACCGATTCCAAATAATTCAGTGTTGTTATATGGAAAAAAAGTAAAGTTTGATTTGCCTTTTTTCAGTTTATTCCGACGGCAGAGTTTGCATATCCATTTTACATGCCCCAGGCGATGATCCAATGGGTTACGAATCCAGTGCTGAAAGATGGTCGCCGGTTCAGAGTGTAGAAAAAATACTTCTCTCTGTTGTCAGTATGCTAGCAGGTAATGTTCCACGACAAGCATTTGTTTTTGTGGATTTCCAGTCATATTTATCCATTTATGATATATAACATATGCCAAATGAATACATATATTATTATTATTATAATGTATGATAAATCTAGTCAGGATTTATATACAGTGCCTTCATTTCAAAACTTCCCACCCCTATTATTTCTTTTAGCAGGGAAAATTTCCTGTAGGGAAAAAACACGTAAATTGAGATATGGAGGGGGAAGTTTAAAACCAGTGCCAGTTGTATTTTAGGTTGAATCCCCCTACCCCCACTTAATAATTTTAAATGGCACCCCCACACTTGTAACACATCATTTTGAAGATCTTAAAAATCCTCACTCAACCCCGTTTAGAAAACTGAAATTGGTTGATCCGTTCTCGTAAAATAGGGCAAAAAGAAAATAAATGATAACAAAATGCAAAATAAATTAATGATTTTTGGAACCGCTACCACTGACTCAATACGGTATGTGTATGTTTCTTTTTACACAGAGTTTTTGCGTTAGCTGAAAGTGAGATAAGGGCACACAGTTTCTGCTTGGCTTCAGTTAAAATTAAATGGTGAAAACACGTATCAGACTTAGTTATTCCTGATTTTAAACTGTTTGTCAAGTGGTGTCAGTTGCACTGACAGTAATACAAATCGTAATGGGGTACACTTTACAAGAAAGAACTGAAATTATTTTTATTTATGGTGCTGAAAATAGGTGTGCTTGTATGACAGCCCGGGTTTTTAATGAAATTCATGCAGGCCAAAATGTGAGTCATCGATATGTTCTAGACCTTGTTCAAAAATTTGAAGAGACCGGTTCTGTGTGCAACAAAGCAGTAAAGCAGCCGAGAGTTCTGACTGAAGATTTTAGGCCAATTCGCCATTGAGCCAACTACGTCAATTTCGAAAGTCGCTAAGTTAGTAAATATTTCAGTTGGTTCTATACACAAAGTTTTAAAACTAAACAAGTTCTTTCCTTACAAAATGAGTATTCATCAGCAACTCAGTGAGGATGACTATGATAGGAGAATTAAATTTTGTGAACTAATGACTGCAAGAATTCAAAATGACCCGAATTTAATAAAAAATATTTGCTTCAGTGATGAATCAACTTTTTTTCTTAATGGCTTTGTAAATAAGCATAACTGTAGATACTGGGATAATGAAAATCCACACTTGTTTCGAGAGGATCATACGCAATATCCATAAAAATAAACGTCTGGGCTGGAATTCTGGGAAACGAAATAATTGGCCCTATTTTATTGAAGAAAATTTAACGGGTCAATTGTATTTAAACTTATTGGAAAATGTAATCGATCCACTCATAACACAGTCCTTGGAAAGCCAAGTTGATGAAGGAGACAACCGCTCTTGGATGAACAAAATTTACATTTTCAACAGGACGGTGACCGCCACACTCGCATTACATGTCCGACAGTGGCTCGATCAACGGTATCCTGACAAATGGATTGGCAGAAGAGGTGCTCTGGAATGGCCGGCGAGATCTCCGAATTTGACGCCATTGGATTTCTTTCTCTGGGGTTATTTGAAGACAATGGTATACAAAACTCCCCCGCAGGACATTCAGGATCTAAGACACAGGATTACTGCCACATGCAGACAAATTACTAACGAAACATTTACAAACGTCCGACAGGAATTCGAGAATAGATTGTACTTTTGCTTAGCTACCAATGGTGCACATTTTGAACACCTAATAAAGTAAGGTACATTTATTTCATTGCAATAGCTATTATTAAATTTTTTATTATAATTCATTTTCTTTTTGCCCTTTTTACGAGAACGGATCAACCAATTTCAGTTTTCTGAACGGGGTTGAGTGTGGATTTTTAAGATCTTTAAAATGATGTGTTACAAGATAGGGGGTGCCATTTAAAATTATTAAGTGGGGGTAGCTAGGGGTAAGGGGGTTAAACCTAAAATACCACTGGCACTGGTTTTAAACTTCCCCCTCCATATCTAAATTGATGTGTGTTTTGCCTATGGCAAATTCTCCCTGCTAAAAGAAGTAATAGGGGTGGGAAGTTTTGAAATAAAGGCACTGTATATAGTAGGTACACTCTCAAAATTGGCAAGATGACGATTAGTTTGAACTTTTCAAGACCAGTGTTTGATAAACTATTCATTCAGATGGTTACTCTTTTTTTTAGAATATTTGTGTAAGAGAATTGGAAGAAAAAAAATCAATAAACAACTGAGGCTCTTTATACAGAGTGACCCATTTGAAATGGGGCCACCTCTCTAAAACTGTTATTTATTATTCAATTCAGAAGTTTTTTTTTTCAGTAGATAGAGCATTAATAGTTCTAGTTGAATGCCATAAATTCGAAATAAAAATAAAAATTTCACGGTCTACTTCGAATTTTTTTCAAGATCAAAAATCCAAAAAACATACTAGCGATTTTTTTTTTAATAAAATTTGACGACGCCACTGGATTTGTGATGCTTTCAAATGGGCGTGACCAAAATTTCAGGATGAAATTATTTTTTTCAACAGAAATATGGCATAAGTAAAATTCATATCACTTTATCAAAATATTTCGAATAGTCCTCATATAAATCATAATCTTGTTGAAAATATCGTTTAAAATAATTTTTCAGGTCGTTAGCAGTCGAGTTTGTAAACAGCAGTTATTCAAAATGGCGTCAAATTATGTTTCTTCCAAACATAACTCCATAGTATAGGAGATAGTTATGTCCATCAGAAGATAATTGGAAGAAACATAATTTGACGCCATTTTGAATAACTGCTGTTTACAAACTCGACTGCTAACGACCTGAAAGAGCATTTTAAACGATATTTTTAACAAGATTGTGATTTATATGACGACTATTTGAAATATTTTGATAAAGTGATATGAATTTTACTTATGCCATATTTATGTTGAAAAAAATAACTTCATCATGAAATTTTGATCACACCCATTTGAAAGCATCACAAATCCAGTGCTCGTCAAATTTATTTAAAAAATCGCTAGTATGTTTTGGATTTTGACCTGAAAAAATTCGAAGTAGGCCGTGAAATTTTTATTTTTATTTCGAGTTTATGGCATTCAACTAGAACTATTGATGCCCTATCTACTAAAAAAAAAACTTCTGAATCGGATAATAAATAACAGTTTTAGAGAGGTGGCCCGCTTTCAAATGGGTCACTCTGTATATCTAACAATATACAGGATAATTTCCTTTTTACTTTTTTCACCTACCAAATCGTCTAGGCAGTTGTGACTTTTCATTTCATTTTTTTTTTAGAGCCAAATGACGAAAGTGGTGCCAACGTAGATGCAGCTAAAATGTGGAGAGAAAATAGGGAAGAGTTTGATAGAATAGCAGAAAAAATTGTTAGAAGAACACTGGGCATTCCTACATAATTTATTTTTTGTTGAATTACTATTAAGAGAAATATACCTTAATGAAAAAGTTGATCTTTTGAATAAAATAATTAATAAAAAAACCTTTTTTTGGCCTTAAAAAGGAAAATTTTTTGAGTTAAGATTCAAAAGCTTTGCTTCTATATTCGAACTGAAAATTTTGCGTGACAAGCTTTTGAATCTATAACTCACGGAATAACCTACGAAATTTTTTTTTTTAGCGCATTTGAATAAAAGCTTGTCTTTAAAAAGGTTTTTTTATTTTGTGCTTTTTAGTAAGTCTTTGTCCCCGAAAACCTCCACATTCCAATTTTTAATAGAATCGGACCATAATTACAAAACTCGTTCGCCATCTTGGAGCCGCCATCTTGAATTTGTGAATTTTGAAAGAAAATTCATAATCTCCGACCCCGAAAATCCCCACATACTAATTTTGAGTCGAATCGGACCATAAACACAAATCTCGTCGGTCATCTTAGAGCAGCAATTTTTTAATTTTTTTCTAAAAATTCCTAATGCTTTGTCACAGGAACTATGAACACCTGCCAAATTTCACGTTAATCGGACAACTGGAAGTGGATCAAATTTAATTTGCAAAATTCATCGGGACAGGTGAAACTAAATAAAAGCTTGTAAGCCATTTCAGGCAAACGAGAATTTATTGAAAATTTTGGCAAACAATTAAAAGAACAAATGAATGTCGATTTGGTCTGCTGGACTTTTTGATTGAACTAAAATAAAAATGATTAAAAACAAGCTTTTATACAAATGCCCTAAAACGGAAAAAAATAATCTTTAATTGTTTGACGTAGATTATTCTGTGAGCTTATCGCGCAGATTCAAAAGCTAGGAATCTGCTATACACAGAATAACCTAGGTCAAATAATTGTTTTCCTTGTCAGTGCATTTGTCTTTAATCATTTTTATTCAATTCTTTTTAGTCATTAATGAAATCTGTCACCTTATTGAATTCAGACAAAAATTTATAATATTCGATCCCCAAAAACCCACATAAATGAAATCGGGCCATTATAACAAAAAACGTCGCCATCTTGAATTCATGACTTTCAACAAAAACTGAAAAACAATGAATAAAAGCTTGTAATAAAAAAGAGGCGAGATATCGAGAAAAGAGGGATATTGATTGAAAACACGGCGAGATCTAGAGAAAGGGGGTAGAGATCTTGTCTGACAGAAAAATGCGAGATCTTGTTTGTCATAAAAATGCGAGATTTTGCTTGAAAAAATGAGGCGAGAATTGGCGAATAGGGGGGCTTTATCTCAATAAATCGAGGGGTGAGATCATGAGAAATGATTGGGAGGGCAAATCTTGAAAAATGGAAGGGTTGAAAAATTGAAGGACTGGATCTCAAGAAATAGAGATATCGTATCTTGAGAAATGGAGGAGGAGAATCTTGGAAAAGGAATAAGTGGCTGAATCTTGAGAAATGGAGTAGCGACATTTTGAAAATGAAGGGGCGACATCTTGAGAAATTCAGTTCTTTTTAGTCATTCATGAAATCCGTGATATTGAATTCTGACAAAAATTGATAATCTCTGACCCCAAAATATACAATAATAAAACACGTCGCCATCTCGAATCCATGAATTTTGACAAAAATATCATATGATGTCCGACCCCAAAAACCCCCACGCACCAATTTTCAATGGAATTGGGATATAACCACAAAACTTGTCGCCATATTGGAACCGCCATCTTAAATTTAGTAATTTTGACAAAAAAATCGTGAGATGCCAATCAGAAAACACTAAGTAGCTCAATGGTGAAAAACGATGGAGAAAACGCCAAAAATTAGTCGTCTGGTCAACAATCAATCTCGCTGTTACCATTTTAGAATACCAATGATAGGTAGAACCTTATTAGCGGTTGTTTTGAATGGGGAACACGCATGTGCCCCTTTTCTAAAATATTTTGATTCGCACATATGGATTACCACTTAGAAAGCTCATCAGCAACAAAGTTAAAAATTGAAAAAATTATTTTTATGACATCAAAAAACGTACTCCTAGCGCCTCTGATATACGTATGCATCGTTACTTCACACAGTTCAAACTTTTACCGCTAGTTGCTTCGAACTGTCAACTATAATTTCATCTGCCTTCGTTTGTATGTTGTACAAATATTGTTATTATCATAGTATTTCCAATTGTTACTGAAACATCACATTGGAAGTGATGATGAATTAATGTTTGAGTTCTAAGAAATAGTAGTGTCTATCAATATTCCTAAAACAACCACGATTGGCGCTAGTGTTTGGGGAAAGTTATTCATGTGAAGGTCAAATCGAGTTTGATTTGAGGAGCACCTTTAAATTTGAAAATTTCGACTAAATTTTGAGAAATTATTCTCGCAAAATGTAATTTTTGGGGACCAAGCTGATGCAAACAAAAAATAAAATACAATTATACTTGTTCCCCATTCTTGAATCATTTGTGGAAATTCTCAAACGAAGAGAGAATATCCTGATAAATATGTGAGTAGAAGAGAGAAGACAATTTATATTCGCATACGATTGAATTTTCCTACGAATAAAAAAGGATGGCAAAAAAAGTTCCTGAAAAAGTATAAAAATAAGATGGCGTTACCGTACCAGAATACCGCATTTCATGGAAGTAAATGTTACATGTTTTGCTAACATTTTTAAAACGTTTATGGTGGGGCACACAATATGATGCTCCTGGAAATCTCAGGAATCATTCGAGAGGCATGCTCAAACTACTATTTATTAATGACTTTTCATTTATAAAAAACCTATTTTAAAAGCTTTTATTTAACTTCATATTTGTATGAAAGTATGTTTAGTTCAAATCTTCCAAGTGAATTTTGACTAACTTCTAACTAACTTAATTCACATTTTGTTTTTAAACACTCCTTACATTTTTTGAAAATAGCTCTGATGATGGCTAACAGCCGAATGCGCTCAGCTTTTGAAATAAAGAAAAACTTATACACTCAAAAATATATTTTTCCAGCCTTCCTCATAACGAAAGTGTATAACCTCACTTCTAGTTGTCCGATCAACGTGAAATTTGGCAGGTGTTGATAATTCCGGTGACAATGCATTATGGATTTTTTTCTAGATAAAAAACAAAATGGCGGCTCCAATATGGCGGACGAGTTTTGTGATTATGGTTCGATTCTATTCAAAATTGGTATGTGTGGGACAAAGATCACGAATTTCTTGTCAAAATTCATAAATTCAAGATGGAGGCTCCAATATGGCGACGAGTTTTGTGATTATAGCCCGATTCCATTCGAAATTGGTGTGTGGAGTTTTTTGGGGTCGGACACCATGATTTTCAATCTGCTACTCACAGAATAACGTAGGTCAAACAATTAAAGAAATTAGTTTTTCCTTTTTAGTGCATTTGTATAAAAGCTTGTCTTAAATTTTTTTATTTCATTTATGTTGCACCTATCTTGCAAGCATAGTCCATAAAATCATGTTACCCTACTTTTCAAAATAAACAATACCACAGAAAAATATAATAATTATAATCACATGGATGTACCTAAAATCAAAGCTACAGCAAAACAAAACTTTTTTCAGCAGTTACGATCAATACAGGGTGTTCCTGGACTTCCTCTTTTCCTCTCGGGAATGTATAGATGGGGTCAAAATATCACCAGTACTTCATATAACTTTTGTTCCTAAAAGCCTTCGTTACCAAATTACAGGCCCTCAACGTTACAAAATGAAAAATGTTTTTCTTTGATAACTTTCCAAGTGAATATTCAAAATCATCTAAATTTTGGTGATTGACTAAACAAATGAATTCCTTCGATGAGCTTTGATGCAGGAGTCAGTTGTTTTGCTACTAAGTCAGGAACGAACTACCCCCGATGGTCCACACCCCAAAACTTTGGAATGACAGATAATTTTTCAATAGTTTTCAACAAAATAAGGTTACGTAGACAATTTTCTGAATAAAAGTACTCGTGTGGAAAGTCGATCGGAGCAGCGATTCTTAATAAAAATGCAGTTTTACTTGACGACATCAAACCCGATCGTCCCCATTATTTGAAATGAAAAATTCTCACAGTAGAAATACTAATGCTAACGTTAATTCAACAACATTTATAACAGGGATAATACAAAATATGCTAAAATAAAGTCGTTAACAAAAAGTACAGTACCTAGTTGAAAGTTTCATTCACAATGTAGATATTTTTTCAAATGAAATATCAAGTTATGTAGATTCGTGGTGTTTTTGAACTAACAAACTACTCCACTATGAAATATCGAATTCAGTCCATATTTTGTATGTACGCTTAGAATAAGCACGTTTCGTGTTGTGTTTCTGAATCTCATGAAACTCAACATTTTGATGTTGCAAATTCGTATTCACAGCTTAAATGTTTCACTGATAAGTATAATTTCATGGGAGAAAATCTTTAATCCGAAGATAAATTTAGCTGAAAAAACGCACATCGGAAGACATAACTAATAAAAAGCAAACGAATAAACTACAGAAACAGCTGCACATGAATAGGTGAAAAATATCCGGTGAATAAATTTATGTTCCATTTCTTCCACAGATGTTGACAAAAACACCTTGTAGAAAGAAATAAAATTAGTGTGGATAAAAAATGACAACTGGAATGCGATTTTGTTTTATTGAGCGGTGCGTTGTCATTGTATTATCAATATTCTAATAGGACAATTTGAAGTGTTTTGATATGGCCGAACAGTTTACATTCAACGAATATGCTGATATGCATGCATTGTATGGACGAGCATTTGGTAATGCTGCAGAAGCCTGTCGTCTGTACGCCGAGCATTTTCCCAATCGAACGTTACCGGCAAGAGAAACGTTCGAGCGTGTCGATCGCAGCTTGAGGGAGACGGGTATGTCTAATGGATAATTAATTGGAGCCTGTTGTTTCATTTCGATATTATTGTAGGTTCAGTTTTGCCAAAACGAGGTGGTGAGGGCGTTCCTAGGGCTGTGCGTACCGTTATATTGGAGGAAAATATTTTGGAAGCTGTCGCTGATGATCCTTCAATGAGCATCAGAAACCTATCAGAACAGTTCCATACATCCAAGTCCACTATTCATAGAATAATTAGGGAACAACTGCTCCACCCATATCACATCCAGAAGGTACATGCCATGACACCTGAAGATTTTCCAGCACGACTGGAATATGCCAATTGGTTCCTGGATAAGCAAAGAGAGGATATGACTTTTATTACTCGCGTTTTATTCACTGATGAAGCAGGTTTCAGTAGAGATGGAGTAATCAACTCTCATAATCTCCACATATGGGCCGAAGAAAATACCCATGGGATATTGCAAACCAAACACCAACAGAAATTCAACGTGAATGTTTGGGCTGGTATCATAGGAAACCATCATATAGGACCATTCGTTCTACATGACCGATTGAATGGAAAACGTTATTTAGAGTTCATTCAGAACGATTTGAATGGACTTTTGGAACATGTTCCATTGCAAACCCGAAGAGATATGTGCTTTATGCATGATGGCGTTTCTCCTCATTTTAGTTTGATTGTGCGGGACCATCTGAACCAGATTTTCCCCAATAGATGGATTGGTAGAGGTGGGCCATATTCATGGCCACCGCAGTCTCCGGATTTAAATCCATTGGATTTCTTTCTGTGGGGGCATCTAAAAAACTTCGTTTACGCTACACCTATTCACACCAGAGATGCCTTGTTGAATAGAATTACATTACATTGTGAAGCCATACGAAACGACCCTGGCTTGCTATTTCAAGTGCAGAGAGGGTGTTTGCGCCGACTGAGAAAATGTATTGAGAGAGACGGGGGTCATATCGAGCAGTTTTTGTAGCGGATTTTACATTTCTGTTTGCTCTTGAGGCTTGCGATTGATTATTTACACCATGAGTTTCGTAAGGTAAACGTGTTTGCATGATAAAAATTCGTTATGAACATTGTACCTATTATTTCTATTTTAATTACAAATTAATCTTTTCGAATAATGGTAGACATCTCAGGTTGGATGTTGTCGAACAAAAATGCATTTTTATCAAAAATCGTTGCTCCGATCGTTTTCCTTCCCAAGTACTTTTATTCAGGAAATTGTCCAGGTAACCTTGTTTTGTTAAAACATAATGACAAATCCCAGTCATTTCAAAGTTTTGGGGTGTGGACCATCCGGGGTAGTCCGTTCCTGACTTTGTAGCAAAACAACTGACTCCTGCATGAAAGCTCATCGAAGGAATTCATTTGTCTAGTCAATCACCAAAATTTAGATGATTTTGAATATTCACTTTGAAAGTTATCAAAGAAAAACTTTTTACATTTTGTAACTTTGAGGGCCCGTAACTTGGTAACAAAGGCTTTTAGGAACAAAAGTTATATGAAGTACTGGTGATATTTTGACCCCATCTATACATTCCAGAGAGGAAAAGAGGAAGTCCAGGGACACCCTGTATATCAATGATTTTCCAGATGCTAGTTGAGTTGTGATATGACATTTCATTGTGATAGGGTAGACTCATGAATACAATTTTAAAATATATTCGACCCAATTTAAATAGTTTTTTGTTTTATTGTATACTGCAACTGCAGAATGTATTAAATATTTAATTGGAAAAGTATATTTGAATATACAACAATTCATTTGAATAGCCAATATTGTCTGATTTATATACTTTCCACCTTCAAAAATGTTTCTACACAGCTTTTTGAATACCAAATAAACTCTTCTCCATGTTACCAAATAATTCAACATTCAGGACCATACTGTCACTTCAGAAAAACTCATTATTTTAACCAGATGGGAGTTATCCTGTAGTTGCCAATATTGGAGAGATAACAAAAATTCGTAAAAAAATCGGCGGAATCACTTTATAGAAACTTAAACCTATGGACTCGAGGAACAAACATATGATAATCAAACTAAGTCACAAATCCTATCAATTGATATCAGTTTGTTCCTGTGGCTGATTATTAGCCTTAGCTTGCGACAGGAATGCTAAATGTCCCTTAGGACACCTATTAGCGTAATGACCCTTAGTACCGCACTTATAACAAGTAACGTCCTCCAGTCTCTTAGGCAGCATCTTCTGCAAATAAGTGTTTTGCGCATTGGTATTCTCAGAATTGCCACCGCCTTGCTTGTCTTCGTTGTGGACAAACAAAACTTTCGTTGGATCCACCATTTTGTTACAATGAATGGCTTTATGGCCGTGTTCTCCGCAGAAGTGGCAAATGATGACCGGAGTCTTCTTCTGGTCTTTGAGGTTCTGATCAGGTGGGGCAGGCAGCTCGAATCTAGGATGAACGTATTTGCATTTTGGACCTTCCGGGCACAATCCGGCCAAGTAATTGGTGCACAGCACTCTCCTAACGTGTCTGTGCCGACAGTGAGGCCCGTGCCTACAGAAACCTCTATCGTACCACGGACAATCTTTGATCTTACTCTCAGGATCGATGTGCAAAAACGGACATTCCTTGTTGTGACAAGCATTGAATCGCGAATAGAAATAACACTCGGGCATCTTGGTCATGTCGTATTCGTGCAAGAATTCGCACTGATCACCTTTCTTGCACAAACCTCTGAGCCAATGCTTGCAGACGATTGTTCTATCGCCTCGAACATGTCGGAAGGGGCACTGGGGGCCCTTTGTACAACCGTTTTGGGTGTTGAAGAACTGGCAAACAGCTGAAGTGGATTCTGGAACGGTTTTCAATTAGAAACGAAAAACAATTAAAATGTGCGAGTTCTTACTGTCCATCCCGGCAAAAGGTAACGGTAGCGCCCCATATTGTTCTTCCAGAGCAACTTCAATATCGAATTTGAGGTGGTCCACATTAGCAATCAGGCAGTCCATTTTTGTCAATAAATAAATTATACAAAGAAATTAAGTTAACATATAATGCTACATGAAACCTGGAATTCCACCAATTTATTGAATGATTAAGGGGCGCATACGTAAACTATAGACAAATAGACTTCACATTTAATCAAACATCAAACCTAAGAAATAACAAAAATGCTTTGACATTTGACATCATCCGTTGTCACTTGTCACCGTCCTGTTTGATTAGCTGCGTTTTATTCGTAGGTTGAAACTGACGTTTCATTATATTTGACTCCTTTCAGGGCGGGTTGTAGCACAGCTGGTCATCCTTTGGTAAAGGTTTTTTCTCTTTCTAGATCATGGCAATGAGAAGAGAGAGAACCTGCAATTGACAAAACCAAAGATGACCAGGGGTGCTACAATCACAACCGTACTGATCCACTATTTGGAGACAGAATCAATTATCGAATATTACGATTATAGGTAACTGAAATCAAGATCGGAAAGCAATAATAATGATTCCTTTTTTTTTAGTTCAATGCATGAACTTCTTTATATTTCGCAAACAAAAAGAACCTTGTTAACAAACGTATATTCAATTACGGTAAGGGGCGTTTCTTAGCGGAATTCGCTTATTCTGGTGGTCATACCTCCATTTTGAATGATGACGTTTGTTATGGCCCAGAATTGCCAACTTCACAAAATCTAGAAATAAACCAGGAACAAATTATATTATTCCACAGAACAAAACTCAAATCTCAAGTATTCGAAAGCGAGTTATCGATCAATTATTCATGTATCATTATTTTTTCGACCTTATCACTTATGTTGGTAGCATTGTCCTAATTCCGAATAAAACTGTGCCTATCTCAATTTAGGCCCGATTTCACCAACCTCTTTGAACGCGTTTTGTTCAAATTAAACTTAGATTAAGCTTTTCACATGTCATATTGGATTTCACCAGAAACTATAAACCGGGTTTAGTTCTAAACTGCGTTTCCGCTTAAACCGGCTGAATTTGGCCAGTTACGGAAGTTAAACGACGTTTAAGTTCATTTTGAAACGTAAGAGGTCCGAGAACAGTGAAGCGCCAAACCAAACATCAAAGGAAATGGGCTTCCTATCTGTCTGTATAATTTGTGGCTTGGTTAACATAAAAACTCACACTGATATAGGCATTGTTTTCGGATTGGGTGCTAATTGTGAACTTCTCATTCTTTGTCATTCAATTTAACCAATCAGGAAAACAGTGCGCTGTAAGCTGAATTCTTCCGTTATTTACTGATGATTGATACTGATACACTTTCAAATAGCTAAGGAGCACGTTGATGCAGAACATCTGATCTCTGAAGAAGTTCACATTTGATAATATGTTCATGCAAAAATCGAACGTTGCATCAGGATTCGACTTTCTGGTGTCGTGGTGGACGGACGTCTGCCACGCGGGCAGAAAGTCAGGTTAATGTCAGTTTTTGTACAGCCGTTCCACGTGCATTGAAAAAGTTATTAATTATTGTGAAAGTTTTGGGCATTCGTGGTATCATTTCGAGTGAGACAATCCCGTTTGCCCACTGAAGGGGGGTCGAATTTGTGGCTATAGCCCCCGTTTACTGGTATATTATCCAGTATTGGATAAACCATAAAAAACAAGACAAGACAAGACAAGACGAACGTTGCATCAGCTGTTTGAAGTTTAGCGACTTTGTAAATTTTAGTACATTTTGTTTCGTTCAGTACAAAGAATTTCAGCGTTACTGATAGTACAAATTTGAAAAACGCAATCTCATCACTGTTCATAACGAAAACTAATGATAAAAACTTTTTAACAAAAAATTAAACCGACGAAAACATCAACTGAAAAGCAAAAAATAAAATAAACCTTCTTAGTCTAAATGATAATTGAGCTCCTAAACTAATGTAAGTAACTGATTTTGAGTCGGCGCCAAACAAACAATTATCGAAGATCATTATCTATGAAAGAAGTCATCAAAACGCAGTCGTGCATCTCGCTGCCATGATTTTACGCTTCACCTAATTCAATTGCTAGTTTGTTTGGCGCCGACTCAAAATCAGTTACCTACATTAGTTTAGGAGCTCAATTATCATTTAGACTAAGGTTTATTTAATTTTTTGCTTTTCAGTTAATTTTTTCGTCGGTTTAATTTTTTATTAAAAAGTTTTTATTTTTTACTTTTCAGTTCCGTATTTTGTCGGTTTGATTTTTTGTTATAAAGTTTTTATTTTTCAATTTTTTGTGGCCAAAATCTACCAATTACTACCTACTTGTTTTTTTATTACTTCCAAAATACTTCACCTTACTTCAACTATTACCAGTTAAATAATATGATTATCTACTTTCACTATTTGTCGTAATATAAATTATTTTCGTTGTTCTGGTTAGTTTATTTCATTACTTTGTATATCATTCCATCCTCTCATAAAATATACTGATTTTGACGGATGTGGAACAAGAATAATGCCAGTAGCGATCTGTCATTGTCAACTACGTATGTGTGTGCCAATGTTCACTAGTGAAAAATCAATTATCTCCTATTTTTCTACCCGTAAGGGTGGCTAATTCCTTTCGAAATCCAAATATAAGGTATACCCTATCTATTAAAAAAAGAATCATCCAAATCGAAGAACCCAGTACAAAGTTATGCCTGATAGAATCGGTTAACGGACCAGAATTCAGAGGGTGAGTGATCAATATCCTTCATTTCGCTACCCTTAGGGGTGGATTTCATCTTTTAAATTCAAATGGGACCAAATCCGAAGTACACCCTATCCACTGAAAAAAGAATTATCGGAATCGGACGCCTCAGTAATAAGTTATGCGTGATCATACATAAAAAAATATGATGGAAAAACATAATAAAATATACGGGTCGAATAGAGAACCTCCTCATTTTTGGTTTCGTCGGTTAAAAAATGGAATTGATGACCTTTCGCCATAAACGTATAAATATATATATATATTTATACGTCCATGGTAATAGCTGCTAAATAAACAAAAATACGAATTCCCATGTCCAATCGGTCTCTTCTTAAAAATTATGAAAAACGAACAAAGCTTCTGGTACAAATGATCTGTGATCTGTCATCTGTTGAATGCCAACAAACATAAACAATAACAAAAAATTATCAGAAGGGGTTAGATAGCTAGGAATTATATTAACAATATACTGCATTTATAGTCCTAGAATGACTTTGAATATTAAGAAAATTCCAGTTTTCGTTTTTCCAAACACAGTGAAATTTTATTTGAACTCAAAAACTACACACAAGCAGCTTCTAACCCTCTATAACCCATACGACTTTCCAGTAAAGTTCAAAGGTAATGTATTGGAAAGGAAAAAATCACATTCCTGTTGGAATAAAGGCTTTTTTGTATTCCAGTTTTATGCACCGCACCTAACAAATATGCTGTGATAGACCCCGAAGGAAGTATAGGACCCCATATGCTCGTAGACATTGTTATAAGGCATACAATGCCTACAGCAGGTAACTCCAACATTACGGATAAATTTAGGATATTTATGGAAGATCACACCACCAAACAAGTAAGTTTCTTTATTACGAAATATATCGAATTTAAGAAAATTACATTTTCATTCGTGCTCAGATTCTAGGTAGAAGAGACATTGAAGCAACATTAATATCAGGAGAAGTAGACAATATTTCCAATGATGGTGATTTCCAAAGCCTTCCATATTCAGATAGAGGGAGCACAGTTGAAGGGGCATTTTATACTAATAGGTATACACATACTGAATAATCCAAAACAGTTCTGATTTTGTCAAGGAAAGGGTTTTTGATATCCAGAAACAGTAGTTTCGGATAAACTTTTTCTGTTATTTTCTTGGATGAATTTGATGGAAAAACATTCATTTTTGTGTATAGCTAAAAAGTAGTTCTTTGGAGATTGCAAAACAGATTAAAGACAAATATATTTTGTGCATAAACTCACTGGTTTGAAATAAATTTACAATACTGAGTGACACAGGATGTCGGGCCACCCTTGTAACTTCTGCATTCCTGAACGGATTTTTCTGGAATTTGGTACAGTTATATAAGCAGCCATTTCGGATTTGATCACATTACAATCCAATATGGCGGACTTCCGGTTTTTCAGGATATGCCAGTAACTTTGTTTTTTCAAATGGAACACCCTGTATATTTTTACATATTCAAGTTCAACAGCTTATGTCAAATGTATTTTTTTTTAAACAATTGAAATTGAAATTGTTTTTTTATTTTACCTCGTGGATAAATGAGATTTGGTCGAAGCTATTCACAATGAGTCGCAAATAACAGAAAAACTAAATTTTTTCTGAAAAATTATTTTTTGTGTCACTGGTTAATCAATTCAGTCACATCACATTTTGATCAAAAATTATTTCTTTTTCAAATGAAACCTCTATGGGCTCTAGAACATTCATTAAAGAAAAAAATGACAAATCATTTTTGTATTTCAGTGCAGTAACAAATTGTATAAATTCAAAAATCTACAACTAGTTCATGAGTTTTCTGGCAGTTCGAATAATTTTTCAACTTAGTAAGCTGTGGAAAACAACATTTCTGAATCTTGTCAACTAATGGTGTAAGTCATACTTATAAGCACGATAATGGTGTTTTTTTTTGTTTAATTCTTCTAGCGTTTTCTCAATTGACATTGCATTGCTATTCCAATTCCCTAGATTTTTGAATGTATACAATTTGTTACTGCACCGAAATACAAAAATGATATGTTATTTTTTTCCTTAATGAATGTTCTAGAGAGACAGGTAGGTGGCCCATAGGGGTTTCATTTGAAAAAAAATAATGTTTGATCAAAATGTGATGTGACTGAATTAATTCATCAATAAATGACAAAAAAAAATTTTTCAGAAAAAATTATGTTTCTCTGTTATGTGCGACTCATTGTGAATAGCCTTGACCAAATCTCAGTTATCCATGAGGTAAAATAAAAAAACCATTTCAATTTCATTTGTTTCAAAAAAATGACATTTGACATAAGGTTTGGACTTGTTTTGACCTGTTGAACTTGAATGTGTGAAATTATACAGGGTGTTCCATTTAAAAAAAAAAGTTGCTGGCATTTGCAGAAAAACTGGAAGACCGCCATATTGGATTTTAACGTGATCAAATCCGAAATGGTTGCTTATATAACTGTACCGAATTTCAGAAAAATCCGTTCACGAATGCAGAAGTTACAGGGGTGGCCCGATATCCTGTGTCACTCGGTATATGCAAAACTTAGTAGGCCCAAAGAAAGATCCTCGAGGTACACTGTCATTTATTTTCTGTCATGTGAAACTAATACTGTTTTCAAACTGTTTCAGACCAACCCCACATGCAAATTCAACGAATTACGTGATATGCATTATTACAGGCCTTGTATGTGTGATAGCGTTGTTGCTTCCAACTCTGAAAGAAGCAGCTCAGCCCTCTAATATTCCAGGATATCTACATATCAGTATGAATATCAAATTGGTTTTAGCATATGTTCTAGGTCTAGTAAGTATGGTGATTTTCAGACCTTAGGCAATTGTTGTATTCATAATTTTATTCAATGACACTGGTGATGATATTTTATATATTTGTGTGGTAGGTATGATGTATTTATTATAAATGGTTTATTTTTGTTATGTGTATGTGAGTAAATTCAACAATGGAGTATAAAAATGAGATTAGATAAATATATATTACAAATGGAGGATTTTCAAAAAAATAATTGATGATTTTGCCAATTTTGTGGAAAGTTCAAAAAGGCAATATTTTCGACAAATATAATCAACTGATGAACTAGATTTTTATATCAAAATTGTAAGGTGCATGTAAAAATATTGGAATATTTTCAATTAAATGTGACAGTATGAAATCAAGAAATTTTATTTTATCCATTGACGGACAGGGTTCCACAGAAATACGACACATTTTGTCTCTGTAAACAACCAATAGACAACATATTCAATTTCTTCAATGCAAAATATATAAATAAGGATAGACTGGTTTTCAATCACTATTAATTTTGAACCCCAAATCAGTGTGTATACATTATTTTTGTGAAAAAATTATGTAAGTAATATATATGGTTCTTTAAAAAAATGTATTATTTCCCGTGTCTATTTTCCGCTCAAACCATTTTCAGATTTCGGGAGAATATTTTAGTATTTTATCATCCATCCAACCCATAGATCGCTTAGATTTGGTCATAGACAAGACTTCTATACTGATAGATTTGGTATTCTGTGCTTGTCCGCCGAAATCACAGCAGCGGAATTAGAGGAGTCTCGCACAAGTTGCCAACTTGAAGAAAATCTTTAAAAGTTCTGCCTCTCCAAAGGCAATAGGGAACACGCATGATTTTATTTTAATTTTTCTTTGCCTCAGTTCGATCGTTAACAATTATTTTTTGAAAATAATCTTCGAATTCCAAAATTTTGTCCAAATTTTCGAGTAAAGGTTCCTTAATTCAAACTCGATTTGACCTTCACTTGAATAATTGCCCCTACACACTAGCGCCAGTTGTGGTTGTTTCAGGAATACTGTCAATACTATTTCCTACAACCCAAACAAATATTCATCCTCACTTTTAATGTGATGTTTCAGTAACAATTGAAAATACTATGATGATAAAAATATTAGGACAACATTTAAACGAATGCAAATGAAATTATAGTTGATAGTTCGAAGCAACTAGCGGTAAAAGTTTGAACTGTGTGAAGTAACGATACATACCTCCACCAGAGGCGCTAGAAGTATGTTTTTGAATGTGATGAAAAAATTGGCGATTTCAATTTCGAATTGTATGAAGAATATTGAACATATTTCCAATTTCCAAGTTTGTTGCTGAGATTTCTAGATGGTAATCTTTATGTGCAAATCAAAATATTCTAGAAAAGGGGCATATGCGTGTTCCTTATTGTTTGTCTAGAAAATCGCCAATTTGATATACCAATTCAATTACTTTTGGTCATGAGGCGCTTATATATTTCTTATATCAAATGTGTCATTCATAGATATTTTGTGTCTGAGAATGTGAACAGTTGGTAGCGAAAAACATATTTTATGAAACAAAGATTGAATAGAGATAACACAATGACAACTGATAAAAATGGAAGTCAAGCAACAAGAGAAAGAAGTGGCGTTCTTCTACGTTAAGGTTCAAATGGGAGAGCTGGTGTGGGTCACCGACTAGAGGGAGACGAACCAAAAAAACGAAGAGAGAGAGTTAGAGGTTCAAATGGAAAGGTCAGAGAAGACAGTCGATAATGCACGAAAGTCCGAAGCAGATTGAGACAGGCACCAACACTCGAGATGTAGACACAAAAAAACCTTCGCATGTTCTCAATTTCCAATAATAATTGTTAGTCTTTGGTTGTATGGAAAATCCTCAATTTGATATACCAGTTCAGTTACTTTTGGTCATGAAGCGCTTATATTTTTCTTATAACAAAAGTGTCATTCATAGAGATTTTGTGCCTGAAAATGTAAACAGTTGGTAGCACAAAACATATTTTGTGAAAAAAAAATTGAATAAGAGAATACACAACACAGTAATAACTGATAACAACGGAAATCAAGCAACGCAACAAGAGAGAGAAGCGGCGTTCTTCTGCGTTGAAGTTCAAATGGCATTTTGACAGATGACAGTCGAAAAAGCACGAAAGCCCGAATTAGTTTGGGACTGGCACCAACACTCGAGATATAAACACAAAATCTCCTCTATTGATATATTCTTTCTATATACAAAAAATCAAGCACCTATGGACTAAAAAATAAACAAACCCAGTATATTCAATTTTGAGTCTTAATACACAACCCTGATGGAAATTACAACGGAAAGGGCGGTTTTTAAAGTTTGGCACTTGCGAGACTCCTATTGAGAGGCAGAAGTTTTTTGAAGATTTTTGTTGCTCAAACTTGGATAAACTTTCCTATTGCAGTTCTATGCCATCATTGAATTTTGTAAGTTTAATTCATATCCTTTCGTAAGGATTTGTTATTTCAAGTTTTCGGGTATATGAAGAAAACACAGCTATTTCATTTGGTTCCGTGCTCCGAAATACATTCCTGTTCCATGTTACTGTTTTCCATTATTTCCGTGATACGTAAATGGTTCGTTCGTTTGATTATTTGGGAGCACTTTCTCTTTCTTCATCTCACGTAACTCATCTATCTTTTTCTCTTTGAATATCCGCACCCGTGACAAACGGACAAGCCTAACTTTGTTTGAAATTAAATCGGATGGGTTAAACAGTGTTATGGTTTAAAATTTTAGAATTTTATTATACGATAACGAATTTCATTCTCATGAACATAAAGTGAATTATTAATAGTTCAAAAATGCTCGTTCTTTTCGAAACCCCAGCTGGATATGCTATATTCAAGGTAAATTTTCTGTTAACTCAATACAACCTAACCTAACCTCACTTCAACCATGCTTTCAGCTTTTGGATGAGAAAAAACTCAAGGAGACCGATGACTTATACAAATCGTTCGAAAGTCCGGAAGCTGCAGGAAAAATGTAAGTTGATTGAAAATAATTTGTGTCTAATAATATTGTTGAATTTTCAATGATAGTTGTGTGAAAAAAATGTGTGTATTATATTAATAGGGCATGAATTTGTTCCAGCGTCAAACTAAAACACTTTGAGAAATTCGTGGACACCACAGAAGCCTTAGCTGCCACCACTGCTGCAGTAGAAGGAAAAATCTCAAAGAGCCTGAAGAAAGTCCTTAAAAGACACGTCGACCAAGATCTACAGGAGCAGCTACTAGTAGCAGACGCCAAACTTGGCTTGGCCATCAAAGAAAAATTCAGCCTGCAATGTCTTTCAAACACTTCTGTTCAAGAACTGATGAGATGCATACGTTCCCAGCTGGACAGCCTCATCTCGGGTTTGCCAAAAAAAGAAATGACCGCCATGGCTCTAGGTTTGGCTCATTCTCTCTCAAGATACAAGCTGAAATTTTCACCTGATAAAGTTGATACGATGATCGTACAGGCGGTTTCGTTGCTAGACGATTTAGACAAGGAACTGAATAACTATGTCATGCGAGCGAGAGAGTGGTACGGATGGCATTTTCCGGAATTGGGGAAGATTGTGACGGATAATCAGGTGTTCGCGAAAACCGTTAAGATTATAGGCACTAGAGAAAACACCTCTACTTCGGATTTGTCTGATATCCTCCCGGAGGAGGTAGAAGAGAAGGTAAAGGAGGCTGCGGAGATATCAATGGGTACGGAAATCTCCGAAGAAGACATCTTAAACATCCAAAACCTGTGCGACCAAGTTATAGATATAATGAACTACCGTACCCAGCTCTATGACTACTTGAAAGCGAGGATGCTGGCGATGGCTCCGAATTTGACCGTTCTCGTTGGTGAACTGGTAGGCGCCAGGCTGATTTCTCACGCTGGGTCCTTGATCAACCTGGCCAAGCATCCCGCTTCTACCGTACAGATTCTAGGGGCGGAAAAAGCTCTGTTCAGGGCATTGAAGACCAAGAAAGATACCCCGAAATATGGTCTCATCTATCACGCTCAGTTGGTAGGACAGACTAGTACTAAGAACAAAGGGAAAATGTCCAGGATGTTGGCAGCAAAAGCTTCACTCTGCTACACGTGTCGATGCTCTCGGAGAGGATGGTACTTTTACTCTAGGTATATAACGAAAACAGCTGCTCGTTTTGAAAATATATTTATATTATTCTTTCTTCTAGGAATCGAACACAAAGCTAAACTGGAAGCGAGGCTTCGACAACTAGAAGAGGGTAACATCAGAAGAGTCAGTGGTACCGGCAAAGCTAAAGCCAAGTTTGAAAAGTACCAAGGCATCAGCGAAATCCAGCAGTACCCCGACGCCGCAGATTCCACTCTTCCTTCCGTGAGCAAACGGAAAAGATCCGAATCGGAAAATGTGAAGGAAGAAATCAAAGAAGAGGTGACGGAGGAAGAAGAATCCTTCAAAAAGAAGAAGAAGAAGAAGGCAAAGAAAGCAGAAAAAGAAGAGGAACTGGACGAAGTGAAGACGGAAGGTAAGTGACAGTGCGATTAGATTAGATTTGTACAGGGCTTATGGGCTAGGAGCCACTTCACTGCGACCTTTACAGATCTATTGTGTTCCCTGTCTAGGCCCGTCCTTAGGCCAGACCTTGAAGGTCCTCCATATATTGGGGGAGGGTTGTGGTTTTTCCTCCCCTATCGTTGAAAACCTTAGCCTTGCAAGGCCTTCACAGAAGCGCAGTATGTGCGCTGAGGGTTTCCTCCTCTTCCTGGCAGAACCTACATGTGGTCGTGTCTGCCAGCCCGATGTTATTCGTGTGTTTGTTGAGTCTACAGTGCCCTGTCAGGAGCCCAACCGTGATCCTGGTTGATCTCCTATTCTGGCTTAGCAGGTACTCTGTGATTTTTGGCGATGGTTCCTTGATGAACTCTTTGGCCATGCCTTGAGATTGCTCTTTCAACCAAGTACTGTTTTGTGTTGTTTGTCGCGCTTTCGCTGTGCCACAAAAATGTTCTGGGCCAATTGGGGCACGTCGTTCTCCTTCTTGAGCTAACGAATCAGCCTCTTCGTTGCCTGTGTGGCCTGGCACCCAAGCCAGAGATAGTCTGTTTTGACTGCCTACCTTTTGTAGGGATTCCAAGCAGTCCCAGACAAGTTTGGAGTTAACTTGCATGGAGCTGATTGCTTTAATAGTCGCTTGGCATTCAGAGTATCTGACAATGGTCTTTTCCTTAAACTCTTGCCTTAGTAACTCGTCTGCGCAGTGGTGTATTGCTACAACTTCTGCCTGGAATATCGTTACATGTTTGCCTAAGCTCAGTGAGACACCTGTCTTTGGCTTGGCTAAATATATTCCTGCTCTTACACCTTTGGTTTTTAAGTTGTATGTAGGCAATTTGTGCATTAATTGGAGGTCCTCCCTTCAATGCCTCTCTGTCTACTATGATGTTTTAAAGTTTTTCTCGAAACTATACTTGGGAAACATCTTGTCTGATGGCATTCCCATTGTGGGGTCGGTTTTCAACTCTATGCATAGATCGTTATACAAAAAACAAAATGGCGGCTTCAATTTGGCGTACGAGTTTTGTGATTATGGTCCGATTAGCTTCAAAATTGGTATCTGAGGGTTTTCGTGGTCGGAGATTATGATTCTTTTGTCAAAATTGAAAAATTCAAGATGGCGGCTCCAAAATGGTGGACGAGTTTTGTGATTATGGTCTGATTCTATTCAAAATTGATATGTGGGGGTTTTTGGGGTCGGAGATTATGATTATTTTGTCAAAATTGAAGGATTCAAGATGGCGGCTCCAAAATGGCCGCGAGTTTTGTGATTATGGTCCGATTCTATTCAATATTGGAGAATAATAGTTAAAAAATAATATTAATAATAATAGTTTGGAAAACTAAAAACACGCGTTAATAGAAAACTAAACTAAAAAGTTAAAAATAAATAAAAGTTAAAAAAAACTAAAAAACACGATTTTATAGAAAACCAGATTAAAAAAATAGAAAATAAGAAAAAAAATGTATTTTATTTAAAAAAAGCGTGGGGTGCATGGTATCAATAATTATATAGTACATTACACACCTAGGGCAGTAAAGTAAGAAATGTCTCAGATCACAGGTAATTGTTGGCCAAGGCGATACCATGCACCCCACACTTTTTTTTAAATAAAATAATTTTTTTTCTTATTTTCCATTTTCTTAGTCTGGTTTTCTATAAGAGCGTGTTTTTTAGTTTTTTTAAACTATTATTTATTTACTAAGGCTCTTTTTGATATTTGGTAATTTGTTGAAAAACTTTATTGCGGCATATAATGGATGCTTTTTTGATAGTACTAATTTGTGTACTGGATAATTCAAATTGATGTTGCGTATAGGATATCTTTGATTGGATCTATGATCTGAGAGGTTTGTATTCTTAAACAAATACATTGCACATTCATATATGTATAATGCATAAATTGTCATTATGTTGTTTCGTTTAAAAGCACCACTGCAGGTTCCACGAAATTTCATTTTGAACATAGCTTTTGAATGCAAAATAAATAATAGTTTAAAAAAACTAAAAAACACGCTTTTTATAACAAACCGAACTAAAAAATAAATAAATAATAGTTTAAAAGAACTAAAAAAAACGCTTTTATAGAAAACTAAACTAAAATAATAAAAAATAAATTTTCATAAATTTGAATTAAGAATAGTGTAATTTTTTTTAATAAATATAAATTAATGTAAATAAGAAAAAAAAAATTTAAAAAAAGCGTGGGGTGCTTTTTAAGATTCAGATTAAGCACCCACGCTTTTTTTAAAATAAAATATTTTTTTTCTTATTTACATTATTATTAATTTATTAAATTTTTTTACACTATTCTCAATTAAAATTTATTAAAATTTATTTTCTATTTTTTTAGTTTGGTTTTCTATAAAGGCGTGTTTTTTAGTTTTTTTAAACTATTATTTATTTTCAACTTTTTAGTTTGGTTTATTTATAAAAGCGTGTTTTTTTTATTTTTTTAAACTATTATTTGTTCTAATCTACTATTAATTCCGTGATTACTATTAGTAACTGTAATTATTTTCCAAATCATTAATGTGTACAGCTGTAGTAATAGTCAAATCTCTATTTTAGAAGTCATTCAAAGATTTTAATGTTGTCAATATATACAGTGAGCCGCCATCTTGAATTTTTCAATTTTCACGAAAGAATCATAAAATTCGACTCAAAAAACCCCCACATACCAATTTTGAATACAATCGGACCATAATCACAAAACTCGTCCACCATTTTGGAGCCGCCATCTTGAATTTTTCAATTTTCACGTAAGAATCATAATATTCGACTCTAAAAACCCCCACATACCAATTTTGAATAGAATCGGACCATAATCACAAAACTCGTCCACCATTTTGGAGCCGCCATCTTGAATTTTTCAATTTTGACAAAAGAATCATAATCTCCGACCACAAAACCCTCAGATACCAATTTTCAATAGAATCGGACCATAATCACAAAACTCGTCCGCCATATTGGAACCGCCATTTTGTTTTTTTTCACACAAAAATTTCTTAATGCATTTTCACCGGAATTATGTACACCTGCCAAATTTCAAATCATTCAGACGTCTGGAAGTGGGTGAAAATCAAGTCCAAAGGAGTCGGTTACAAACAAACATACAAGTGAAGCTAATATAAAGCGTGTAATAAGCCAATAATGTTACTTTGAGATCCCCAGAATCTTATTCCAAAATTTGCAAAGTATACAATTTTTAAAGATTTTTTCGTTAAGGCTTATTACTCTAATGCTATAGCATATCTGTTTCAGTTTTGCTCCCAGGTTTATGATATGGACGTTCCATTTTAAATGTTCTATACAGACTCCCAGAAATTTGGTGTTATTCCGAATTTTGATTTCATTGTTGAGTAGATATAAGTTTTCTGGTGTTTCAATTCTCTGTTGTTGGCTCCTAAATAATATAGCGTTAGTATGCTATCATGGGTCTGATGACCCTGCTATATAGCCAAATGATCATTTTCGGTTGTAGCCCCCCAGTTTTTTCCACACATTCTTCTGCATAGATTGAGGGCTACCGTGCTTTTTTTTTTTTTTTTTGTAGGTGTTGATTCCATGTCAGCTTGTGGTCAAAGTATTATTAGCGTTCGTTGAGAGGGTTTGTTGATAATACCTCGTCTCTTATGTATCTGTCTATTAGTCTTCCCAGAGTTTTCAGCAGGAAGGACACTAGACTGATTGGGCGGTATGACTTGGGCGTGACTCTTGGCTATAATATTGAACTTATTTGATAAGTTCTCTGTTGTTTTTCAGAAGCTGAACAGACACCTAAAAAGAAGAAGAAAAAGGTGAAACAGGAAGATGAAACTGAAGCACAAGACATGGAATCGGCGACTGCCGAATCTTCTTCAAAGAAGAAGAAGAAAGTGAAGCAGGAACTGGAGGAATCACAGGAAGAAGCTGCTGTGAAAGAAGAAACGGGGGATCTGGGCTCCGAGAAGAAGAAGAAAAAGAAGAAGAAGAGGCAATCTGAAGGCGATTTAGAATGAAGAGGATAGGTTTTTAGTAATTTTTGAGCTCGTTTTTAAGACATTTCAATTGGAGTTCGTGAAATCTTTCAGGATATAACCAAACTATGTTTTTCAGCTCGCTCGCTGGAAGAGTGTTCAGTTGTAATTTTTAACCATATTTTTTCTCGAGTAATTTTCTCTGGATTTGTGAAATTATTAAAAATATTCGATTTGTTGTGGTGGGGCATATGGGAAAGTGAAATTGGGAGAAGACTACTTACCAGATGATTGAAGTCCAAAATTAATATTTTGGAATTATTCCGTTTTTTCGGGTAATCATTTTTTTTTCAGTTTTTTTAATGAATTCCTATGAAAGTTCATTATCATTTTCAAAATAATCAAATACCTAGGCCTTAGTAAACAACAATTGCCCTTTTTCCGTTTTTGTCAGGATACTTGACAGATTTTATTTAGATATTGAGAATAGCTAAGATGTTTAATATTTTGTTATATCGAAACAAATAAACTGTGACAGTATTATGGGTTTTTTAATTATCCTATTTTTTTTCCTATCAGTTCGATTGGAACAGACTGAAATGTTGTTTTTGAAACTTTTTGACAGAGTGCAATCAAAGATTTCTGTCCGATTGCAATTTTCAAAGTGCTTCCGATAATTTGAATTATATTGTTCAAATTCTAGTCAATTGGACATGTTGAAATAAGTCTTTCGAATTCATTTTCGAGACTAAAAAATACAATACAGTTCAATAAATGATGTACAGCAATTTTTTATAAGAGAGTGACATATATCTACTTTAGAACAACTCGCAGGTCTAGAAGCATGAAATTTAGCACAGGAGTTCCTTATACAGGTTGTTACAAAATTCAATACAAATATTTTAAGGGTGTATTCCTGTGGTCAAAATAAAACTTTTTTTCACATAAACGTGTCCTAAAATTCCCCCTATCCAAGCTAAAGACATCGCAAGTTGCGCGAAAAAAATCGTAAATTTTGAATTATGGTTACAATTATGCATCGAATGTTTGGAAAATTTACAGGCTTTTGGTTTTTTGGACGATCTATTAATTTCTTGCTTAAAAAATAAGGTAACTCTGATTCAAGGGGATGAATGAGGGTTGTCTAAAGATTTTATGGCCAAAATTTTCTGATTCTGGCAAAAAAAATTTTTTTAAACATTACCATTAAGTTGGCCATGAAAAAACCTAAAATTTTGACTATTTGCATTTTTTTGAATCAGCTAACCGTTTACGAGAAAATCGCTGGTAAATGAAAGGGAGTATTATTAAAGTAACAAACTAAAATACTTAGTGGGCTATGGATTCTTATTTTGTTTCTGCTAACAAATGATATTACTTTTTATGTCGTCAAACTAACATAGCGGTATGTCATAACTGTAATGTATAATTGTACCCACAATTCAAAATTTAGGATTTTTTTCGCACAACTTGTGATGTCTGTAGCTTGGAGGGGTAAATTTTAGGACACACAAAAAGTCGTATTTTGACCCCAGGAATACTTAAAATATTTTATTAACACCCTGTATAACATAGATGAGCAGTAAGAAATAATTTTCGAAAATTCATCCCCTAAGGGGGTTGAAAATATTTAGATACCGATGAGTCTAGAAGCATGGAGTTCCTTATATAACAGGAGTTCCTTATATAACGAAGGTGAGCCCTAAGAAAGGATTTTTGAACATTCTTCCCCCAAGGGGGTTGAAAATATACAGCCCAAACTGGTGGGTCTAGTAGCATGAAATTTTGTACTGGGATTCCTTATATAAAGAAAGGATTTTTGAACATTCATCCCCTAAGGGGGTGAAATAGGGGGTTAAAATATCAGTTAAACCAGTGGGCAAAATGAAATTTTGCACAGGGGTTCCTTATATGACAACGGTGAGCACTAAGAAAATATTTTTGAAAATTAATCCCCTAAGGGGTTGAAATAGGAGGATAAAATATACAGATTAAACCAGTGGGTCTAGAAACATGAAATTTTGCAAGGTTCCTTATATAACATAGGTGAACACTGAAAAAGGATTTTTGAACATTCATCCCCTAAGGGGGTGAAATAGGGGGTTAAAAATGTACAGCTTAAACCAGTGGGTCTAGAAACATGAAATTTTGTACGGTTCCTTATATAACATAGGTGAACACGGAAAAAGGAAGTTTGAACATTCATCCCCTAAGGGGGTGAAATAGGGGGTTAAAATATACAGCTTAAACCAGTGGGTCTAGAAACATGAAATTTTGTACGGTTCCTTATATAACATAGGTAAACACTGAAAAGGTTTTTGAACATTCATCCCCTAAGGGGGTGAAATAGGGGGTTAAAATATACAGCTTAAACCAGTGGGTCTAGAAACATGAAATTTTGTACGGTTCCTTATATAACATAGGTGAACACTGAAAAAGGATTTTTGAACATTCATCCCCTAAGGGGGTGAAATAAGGGGTTAAAATATACAGCTTAAACCAGTGGGTCTAGAAACATGAAATTTTGCACGGTTCCTTATATAACATAGGTAAACACTGAATAAGGATTTTTGGACATCCATCCCCTAAGGGGGTGAAATAGGGGGTTGAAATATACAGCTTGAACTGGTGGGTCTAGTGGCCTGAAATTTTGCACAGGGGTTCCTTATATGACAAAGGTGAGCCCTAGGAAAATATTTTTGAAAATTCATCCCCTAAGGGGGTGAAATAAGAGGATAAAAATATACAGCTCAAACCAGTGGGTTAAAAAACAGAAATTTTGGGGCCAATAAAGGCGACATTAAAAATTTTTCATCACCCAAGGGGATGAAATAGGGGGTTAAAAATAAACAGCTTAAACTGGTGGGATCTATTAACGTAGGTAGCACTAAGAAAGGATTTTTGAAAATTCGTCCCCTATGGAGGCGAATATTTCCCTGCAAATTCGAGAATTGGGTCCCTGGAGTGATTATTTCCAACTGTATGTCAAAATGTACATGCAAATGATAAAGGATATGTATTGATTTTAATCATATATTACTTCTATGGTTCTGTCAATGCCAACAGTTTCGTGTCCAAATGTAACAAATGCAAAGGGTGATTGAAATTTATAGGATTATAGCCACTGATTATCACCAATATGTTGCGATTTTGTGGCAACTGGCAAGTAAAACACAATGGGAAAAATGAAATTTTCTGGTAATGGGCATCCTGAAACTTAAACCTGAACACTAAGCATTAATTGACAGTTGACGTTTGTTATGCTCAATGGAAAGTCATTTGGAAATAGCGGCCCTTCTTTCAAAAAAAGTTGACGCTAAAAGCTGGTATGGAAGGCCGCCTTTAGCTGCTGGTAATAAAGGAACATGTATACCAAAGAGAGTAAACGTTATCTGAGTAGGAGAGTCTATTCCAATGAGAGTAAACGTTATCTTAGTAGGAGGTACTAAAAAGCTCTAGCCAATCAGAATCTTGTAGCATTAACGCATGAGTACAGGTGGCCTACGTAACATACAGAGTGATCCAATATACATTTAAGAGCCTGCAACTCTCGGATACCAGAGTGCGGAGTGCGCTAGTCCGCCACTGTCCAGAGAGAATGGTGGCCATGACATGTCCATATACGTCATTATGACCCACAAATTATATTTCATCTCTTTCTATTAGTGTCACCATTGTCTTATGAGGAATAGACTCTCCCACTCAGATAACGTTTACGCTTTGAGTCTATTCCCCATAAGACAATGGTGACACTAATAGAAAGAGATGAAAGATCATTTGTGAGTCATAGTGACTCTGGTATCTGAGAGTTACGGGCTCTTGAATGTATATTTGACCACTCTGTACGATACGTGGGCCACCAGTACTCATGTCCATGTACGTCACTATGACCAGGGAACACAGATATATTGTATTTAGCCAGAATTTTAATTTCTATAGTTCACTTTATTTCATTATGGCCCATGATTCATCATTTGTTCATTAAATTTGTAAATGAAACCAAAAATTATCCAAATCACCTAATAACTATATTTCTTCCTTTCATAATCCAATTCCTGCCATGTTACAATATGTAACGATTTGGCCATTCCTCGCGGTACACCTGACATCCCCGAGAAGAAAACTCCGTCAAATTGTCGGATCGCTACTGAGTAGATGGTCTTGTGTAACCGTGCCCAAAAAAATACTAAAAAGAATGAAAAGAAGAAACGAACACAACTTAGGCACAGTTTATAGCTAAAGATACAGTTAGTTCACTTAGCGTCGGCACTTTGATCTTTATGTTCCCGTTTGTACACTGCGCAACTCTGATTTTTATCCCTCGCGCATACCGCTTGTTACTGTGTTACTAATACTGACATTTTTCAGATACTTCGAAGGGCGATAATCGCGTACAGTCCTCTGCGCATCCTGAATTCTTTCCCTGGAGTGGATGTTACCTTGGAACATGCATTTGGGCCAAGTGAGCTAACTGCTTCTCTAAACTGTGACTTAGGTGTGTTTAGTGTTTATTTCACTTTGATCTGTCATTGGACGATTTCTAATATTTCTATGGATAATTTTCTAATTTTCAAAACAAAAACCTGAAACATCAAGAACACCGTTACTAAATATCTCGACCCCGTATTTCATCGAAAAGTAATGGCAGAAGCACTTGAACAATTGCCGGAACCAGAACGCAAAGATAAAGGTATATTTTCTCCTCACAGTCAATTTTTTTTCCACTGAAAGCGTTTGTCCTAGATGATTGTATGGAATGTGCGGTATGCCTCCAACGTTGTATCCATCCCGCACAACTACCCTGCGGCCACATCTTCTGCTATCTATGCGTGAAAGGCTTCGCCAACCAAAACAAAAAATGCGCTATGTGCAGGCAAGAAATACCCAAAGACTTCATCGAACAACCGACTCTCCTGGAAGACCCCTCTCCAACTGAAAACATCGAAGGATCGGAAGACGGCTACCAATGGTTCTACGAAGGACGAAACGGTAAGGATCGCTTGAAACATTGTCAAGGTTTTTATTGCAAAGGTTTAAGGTTGGTGGCAGTATGACGAGAGAGCTAGCGAAGAAATCGAAGAAGCTTTCAAACTAGACATTCCGGGTTTCGAGTTGATTATTTGCGGCGAACTTTACGTTATAGATTTCACACATAGTTTTCAATATCCAAAGAGGAGTCCTTCTAGGAAAAGATCGATTAAAAGAGACAAGATTAGTAATGTTGTCGTGAAAGGCGTGGCAGGTCTGCGCTAGTGATTCTGATGTTACCTGTTCAATATTTAATAAATACATTTGTTTCATTACAACTCCTGTGTGATGGAGACAAAACCTTGTATTGGCAGCTGGAAATGTTATTTTCTCAAATGAACTGAAGATTATTAACTAGTATTCAGAAAAAGTTCCTTATTGCACTCAGAGCCATAGATGCAAGAGAGAATTCCTATGAAAATTACTAACCCAAGACTAGACTTTAAAACCTACTACCGTAGACTTAGACTGTGAGCAGCAGAACGTACGCAGTCCCCTTGTTGACCTCACAGCAACTGAATGAAAGTAGATCACAAAGTAGACTATTGCAATAAGATTGTATTGGAAAATACTGGGAAACAATGCCATTCAGATTAGGTACAATATATTCAAGTATTGTCATTAGATAAACATTCTATTTTCAGCATATAATTGCTCTCATTCAAATTATCCAATCACCGAAATTGTTGTTTTAGAATAAATGGCATGAAAACATTAAAATATTCATAAAATGGTTTTGTGCTCTTTTTTCGTACTGAAAATTCGCCTCTGCTTGATAATGCCATTTGGCATAGGTACATAATTTGTTATTCCTGATTGAGTACCTTTTTTAACCGACGAAACCAAAAAGGAGGAGGTTCTCTAGTCGATGCGTATTTTTTTTTATGTATGACCACACATAACTTTTTACTGAGACCCTTCCGATAACTTTTTTTTCAGTGGATAGGGTGTACTTCGAAGTTGGTCCCATTTATTAATTAATCCACCCCTAAGGGTAGCAAAATGAAGGATATTGAACACCTGAATTCTGGTCAGTTAACCGATTCTATCAGTCATAACTTTGTACTGGGTTCTTCGATTTGGATGATTTTTTTTATTAGATGGGGTATACCTCATAGTTGATCATATTTGAATTTCAAATGGAATTATTCACCCTTACTGGTAGAAAAATAGGGGATAATTGATTTTTCACTTGTGAACATTGGCACACATATGTAGTTGACAATGACAGATCGCTACTGTCATTATTTTTGTTCTCCTACATCCGTCACAATCATTATATTCTTTGAGAGGATGGAATGATATACAAAGTAATGAAATAAACTAACCAGAACAACAAAAATAATCTATATTACAACAAATAGTAAATGTAGATAATCATATTATTTAACTGGTAATAGTTGAAGTAAGGTGGGTAAGTATTTTGGAAGTTATAAAAAAACAAGTAGGTAGTAATTAGTAGATTTCAGGCACAAAAAATTCAAAAATAAAAACTTTTTAACAAATAAACCGACGAAATACGGAACTGAAAGGTAAAAAATAAAATAAACCTTCTTAGTCTCAATAACTAAGCTCCTATACTAATGTAAGTAACTAATTTTGAGTCGGCGCCAAACGAACAATCAACGAAGATCATTAAATTAATTCAAAAAAATTATCAGAATGTCACCGCGCAACTCGATGCCATCATTTTACGCCTTACCTAATTCATTTGTTTGTTCATTTGGCGCCGACTCAAAATTAGTTAGTTACATTAGTTTAGGAGCTTAGTTATTGAGACTAAGAAGGTTTATTTTATTTTTACTTTTCAGTTCCGTATTTCGTCAGTTTAATTTTTTGTTAAAAAGTTTTTATCCTTGAATTTCGATGCTCCTTTCTACATTCTCTTTCCAAATAATAAATTCTCCAGTGTTACAAAATTAATTGTTCCATATTCCATTTGAATGCTGTGAACCTCTTCATAATGTTTAATAGGTATAGACTTTCTTAAAAAATGCAGAATAGTTACATTGAGAAAACTTTTGTTTCGGTTTCCACGATTGGAAATCAGCATTGTGCACATTTTTAACTTGTAATTTTGAATTATCTTTAGGACCCAACTGCTTATTACAGTTATTGCATTTAAACTGGTTGTTTTTTACATTCAAAAGTGCCATTGCATTAATTTTATCTTTATGATATTTTTTTACATGTCTTCTTAAATCGTAGTAACGCTTATGTTTGTTTGCACTCACTACACTCATGAGTAACGTTAACGTTCATTGTTTATTAAATGCTGGAAAATACCTCTGCACGGCAGTAGGACGTCCGGTTTTAAAGTCTAGTAAAATTTCTGGCAATGAATTCGAAGTCACAGAACTCCAGTGGTGTTCTGTGGAACAAGTACACAAACCTTTAGAACTAAGGTGTTTTGTGACTGACTATATTACAAAAAAATTGTATTATGGTCATTTTCAGGTGAATTATTGTGTGTCTAAGTGGTTCTTATATAATTCATTTATTATATTATTCACTTTATATGCAAACTCATTTTTCAGCATACAGTTTTGACCATGGTTTTATGATAAGTGATAAGCATAATTGCCCTTTTTGCCAATATTTCAGCGTGTCCTTTCAAGCTAATTTTTCTTATTGATATTTCTAAGTTATGTGTGAAGATTTATGAAAATAAATTATTAAGTATTTTCTAAAGTAATTTCATTACAGGGGGTCTATTCTCAAATTCGATTGGTCCATGCGTCTTTGCTAAAAAATCCTTTTATGTTTGGGTCGAGAAATAAAACAGTAAAATGATTCTGACCATTTTTTTATATGCAATCTATGGACCATCCTCACAATATAGCATAATAAATTTTATTGCGAACACAAAAGATCTAATATTAAACAACTAACTTTAAATGAAAAAAAAAAAAAATAGACAAGCTTTTATACAAATGCACTAAAAGGTAAAAATAATATCTTTAATTGTTTGACAAAAAAATCTTGATCTCCGGTCCCAAAAACCCCCACATACCAATTTTTAATAGAATCGAACCATAAACACAAAATTATTTGAAGATTGTAGACGATTTGAAAAGGCTTTCACGGCGTTTCAGGTATTCACATTATCGCATCTGAAACAATGAATAACATGGGTGTGTGCTGGTATATCTGCAGATATGTTACTTAATGTTCGGAAATAATTTTTGAATCAAATATTTTATTCTCAAGAAGTATTAGGCGGACATTTCGAACAACTAATTCATTAGTTGACAACAATTTTGCTTCTTACACAAAAAATATAAGGATAAAATAAAAACACCCCAATATACAACAACGACTATCCCTCCAACGCCCACATCAGCTCTTACACAGAACTCACTAATCTACAAAAGCAGAAAAATATTAAATCATCTTCCCATCACCATAAAACAAATACATAATTGCATTCATTTCAGAAAAGAAGTAAAAATCTCTTGGTTGTGAAAGACTATTACACTTTGAAAAGGGAAACATTCTCAATTGAATATTGAATAGAAAGATTTTTCTGTAAATTGAAAAATACGATAAAAATGAAGTTATTTTTTGTGAATGTCTTAACAGAAAACAACTACTAAAGTTTATCTTTCAGTCGCAGATGATTCCACATCTGATTTTATGAACATCCTGTTCATATTTTATGATTTTAACAAATCAACCAATTACACTCTAGATGAATTCTATCAAGACTCATTCACCTAAACTCAAAAATATATATTACCAAAGAAAACTGCGATTAAGTACTATTTAATATTCTTTTTTATCTCTTTTTATATTATTAGGTGAGACTGTTATTTGTTGAGTGTTCGGATCTTATACAATATACACATTTAAATTTTATTTACCATTGTAAATTGTAATTTTAAATCATGCTTTGTCAATGATAATATTATTTCTTCAGACAAAAAAGTACAATTTCTTCTATTCCCAATAAATAAAAATCCTACATAATAGTTTTGTTTTTTGTTATACTTGATATTTCAAATGCATATTGTGAAAAAATGTATAAACGAAATAAAAAAAAATTGATGGTTGAAAAGAGAATTGAATTATCTTTTCAACAATTTGCCACTTGACTCCCCATGCTATTTGAAGTTTATGTGCCCCCCCGCGCCATCTATCGAGCAATCATAAGTAGTATCGGTGATATAATTCAAAACTGTTTTCGTCCCATTGTTCTATGTCGAACCATTCAAAAGTTAACAGGGGGGGGGCTATAAAAAGCCGCACTGTATACCAATTTCACCAATCAATATTATACCCAAATTGCTCGAAAAAAACACACGTCTTCATGACGTCTTCTTCGAAACCAATAATAGTTTTCCTCACAACATGTTTTTCGAATGATTACCTCAATTTCCAACACATAATATAAGTAGAAATGTGTACCAAAATAAAAAAAATGCTTATTTGTAGATTTGAGAAATACAAGCTGTCGATATAGTTTCCGTAAAAAATACTCACGAAATTATCAATTATTGGTATTTGAGCAAAATGCCTTGAATTTTCCAAAAGGCAACAAACCGAGGAAAACAAATATCTCAAATATAGCTAGTGCATGGATACTTTATTTCGAATGCAGGTAGCGTATGGATCCTTTATTTCAAATGTGGATAGTGTTTGGATCCTTTATTTCAAATATTAGTGTATGGGTTCTTTATTTCAAATGTAGGTAGTATATACAGAGTGACCCATTTGAAAGCGGGCCACCTCTCTAAAACTGTTATTTATTTTCCGATTCAGAAGTTCTTTTTTCAGTAGATAGAGCATTAATAGTTCTAGTTAAATGCCATAAATTCGAAATAAAAATAAAAATTTCTCGGCCATCTTCGAATTTTTTTCAAGGTCAAAAATCCAAAAAACATACTAGCGATTTTTTTTAATAAAATTTGACGACGCCACTGGATTTGTGATGCTTTCAAATGGGTGTGACCAAAATTTCACGATGAAATTATTTTTTTCAACAGAAATATGGCATAAGTAAAATTTATATCATTTTTTCAAATTATTTCGAATAGTAGTCATATAAATCACAATCTTGTTAAAAATATCGTTTAAAATGCTCTTTCAGGTCGTGAGCAGTCGAGTTTGTAAACAGCAGTTATTCAATTGGCGTCAAATTATGTTTCTTCCAAACGTAACTCCATAGTATAGGAGATAGTTATGTCCATCAGAACATAATTGGAAGAAACATAATTTGACGCCATTTTGAATAACTGCTGTTTACAAACTCGCCTGCTCACGACCTGAAAGAGCATTTTAAACGATATTTTTAACAAGATTGTGATTTATATGAGGACTATTCAAAATATTTTGATAAAGTGATATGAATTTTACTTATGCCATATTTCTGTTGAAAAAAATAATTTCATCGTGAAATTTTGGTCATACCCAAAGCATCACAAATCCAGTGGCATCGTCAAATTTTAATTAAAAAAATCGGTAGTATGTTTTTCGAAGTAGGCCGTGAAATTTTATTTTTATTTCGAATTTATGGCATTCAACTAGAACTATTGATCTTCTATCTACCGAAAAAAAACTTCCGAATCGGACAATAAATAACAGTTTTAGAGAGGTGGCCTGCTTTCAAATGGGTCACTCTGTAGATATAATTTATTACATATAAGCATTGTATGGTTTCAAAGGTTCTTTTCACTATTTTTCTTATTTTGGATAATGAAATCAAAATTCAAGCTGAGGATGATTAATGGTTTTTTGGGAGGCCATACAATTTAAAATAAAAGATTCATACACTATACCTACATTTGAAATAAAGGTCCATACACTACATGCATTTAAAATGAAGGATCCATACACTATCCACATGTGAAATAAAGGATCCATACGCTACCTGCGTTTGAAATAAAGGATCCCTATACTAGCTACATTTGAGATAATGGGAACATACACTGGTTATATTTGAAATAAAGGACCCATACACTATTTGTATCTGAAATAGAGATTCATACACTACCCGCATTTGAATTGAATATTTCATACCCTACATAAAATTGAAATATAGTATCCATACACTCCCTACATTTGAAATGAAGGATCCATACACTGCTACTTATGTTTGAAATGAAGGAACCATACAATACCTTCATTTGAAATGAAAAATCCGTACACTACCTTCATTTGAAATAAAGGATTCAGACACTACCTACTTCTTAATCATAATAAGGAAATTGACAAAATTGTTGATTTTCAAACTTTGCTTCATTTCTTTGTTGTAATGCTACCCATATTAATATTTCTATACAAAGCATTTATTTTCATTTATTCAATATAATCACTCACAGGATATGTTAACCTATGTGATTATTAAATATTAGTAATTAACAATATTGGAAACATCAACTACCAATGTTAGTTTTGAATAACCAGACCATAGGATGAAACATTTTCATTTTTCTTGCCATGTCATGTAATCTTTGATTTTTGCGGCAGCAAATTGAGTATGTCTGGATTTGCTCCACCAGTAAACTACTCTGGAGTGTGGTGTGTTTGCTTTCAATGGAAAGCAAACTCAAACCCAATTCGTATTTTTTCCTTATTAAACCCACGCCCTTTGTAACACCCGATCTTGGAAGGTTAATCTGCCTTTCGATCAAACAACAGCCATTTGCCCAAGAGTTTTGGTGGCAATTCTGAAAGAATATCCAAGTTGCTGTATTTTACAGGTTGGTGGCAATATGACGAGAGAACGACCAAAGACCTTGAAACCGCTTACAAAAATAACGAGACCACTTGTGAACTTCTGATCGCAGGGTTTTTGTATATAGTGGATTTGGAAAATATGCTCCAAGTAAGGCGGAATGACCCCTCAAGGAGACGCAGGATAAAACGCGACCACAGTACGATACCCAAAAAAGGTGAATTGAGTCACTCCCATTGTACATTATATTTTTTTTCTCTAGTATGTATGGTCTTGAAAATTAATATTTATTATTGCAGGTATTGCTGGTCTTCCAACAAACAAACCCGTCGATTACCAACAAACTGGTCAACAAGAATCTCTACTCGCTCAAGTTGCCGAAGAGGAAAGTAATTCTGATCCAACTTCAGAAACGCCCGAAGATGAGCAGAGGCAAAGCTCTGACGAGGAAGAATCACCACAAGAACATGCCTTGGAGGAAACTCTGCAAAGGCTGGAAATCTTGGATCTGAATCCAGATGGCGACCGATGATATTATTATCTGATTTGATACTTATTTATGGTGGGGGTACCCCTAATAGACCCTAACTCTACTTTGTGTAATTTGAGAAATATTCTTTAGTATTATAATTATAAATTTTGATACAACCTCATCTTTTTTTCTATCAACCCACTTTACACTCCTCTGCATTTTGAGCCATCTACATGAGTAGTCTCTTGCGATTTTACACAGGGCCGGATTGAAAGGTGTGGAGGCCCTGGGGCAACAAAGGAGTGGAGGCCCCTAATTATTTATTTTTTAATTCATTGCGGAACAAATCAAATTATTTCGACACGAGCATATGTAGGTATAATAAAATACAAGAAATAAATTAAATTACAGCGTAAACGAATGGATTCTTGCAAGCTTTTTTCGATTGATGATTTCGGTCAAATTCAGCATCCGGAGAAAATCATTCTCAATGCTAAGAAGCGATAACTTTGATAGGCGGCTTTGTCTCATCGTAATCCGCCAATTTTTTTCATTTTGGAAAATGAGCGCTTTCCAGTGCAATTTGACATCATCACATTCTTAGTTGTAATATCACAAGATAGGAAAAATAATTCGACAGATTTTTGAAAACTTGTTGCCAGGCAATAAATAGACAAGAGAGACCAACTGGCTCGAGTGGCTATTGCCAACAAGTTTGAGAAAGAAATCTAGATAATTATTTGCTACTATATCGAACTCTCGTGTGGTATTCTTTAGATTATTTTTTGATGTTACGATCATAAACACATTTCCTTGCAAAATTATATAATGTACTAAACCGGTTTTGATTCATTTCACACTTTTCATGCGAATTGATGACATACGTCAAATTAAAAATATAGGTTGTCAGACAATAAAAACAAAATAACTGAAATTATTCCCGCGACAATTTTCTAGGTAGAATATTCCCACTATTGATTGGCCAAAACGTATATGAATTATTTGAATTGAACGTTTCCATTGGTTTCTAAGCTAGTATGTTACGATGTAGGTTCCTATGTTGTAATTGAACACTTCTTTAACTAATAAATTGATTGATTGATTGTCAAAAAATAATCACTGTAATTTCAATGTCTGAGAATGTAGCTCTGAAATTTTGGTTTTCAAGAATTTGATAGTAGAACATCTTAGATAGATAGATAGATAGTCCTTTTCAGAAGGATTTACATTTGTTGCGGAATGTCATCTTTCTCTTAGACTCACACTTTCAGATTTCGGGGATTTCTCTGTTACAAGCGCGCCACTCAGCGGACACTTGTCAACGCCAATAAATAGGAAAAACAGGTATAGACGGGCAAAGTGTTTGTAGAATCGGCAGAAAAATGGTCAACAGAATTTGAACTTTTGTTCTATTATGGAATGCGCACAGGGCTCTTATAAATAATTTGATGCAATCATATTCATAAATTGAAATATTATTTTCTTCTGCTTATGATTATTGAATTTCATTGTGTATCTAGATCGCTTGTGTCATTCGAATAATACATCGACAGAAAATCCTTCATTTAATAAAAAAAAATGTATATTTTTTTAAATTCAATTGTTCTTGTTTTTAGAGCCAATTTCGATACGATATAATATTTTGTATAATAGTATGATGTTTTACTTGGTGATTGTTTCTCGCATATACACATGGTTCATCAGATCGAAGATTAATATTAACCATGGATTTTGACAAGAATACGAAACATGTTTTTGAATGTTTAAAACGAAAAATGAGAGGAAAAAGTGGGAGAACAGCTCTTTCGTTGTCAGATTTTTTATATATAATTTTGCATATCCTTCGGTATCTGTTAGGAAATTTTACCTAAAAATTTATATTGTGGAGGCCCCTCTCTTGTGGAGGCCCCGGGGCTGCAGCCTCGTTTGCCCCCCTCTTAATCCAGTTCTGCTTCTCTATATAGTTTGACGTTTCGGGGACTATATCTGCCCCCGTTCTCAAAATCTTCTAAATCTCCTTTAATTGTTTGAATAATTTGGATTTTTCTTGCAGAGTCTTTTTCGCTTTTTCGAATGACGGATGTCAATTGAGATCTGCCAAAAAATTTGAGAGTGACGTATTGCTCATTTGATATATAGGGTGTTGTTCAGATCAGTTTATTAGCATTCTACCATATCTCACTTCCTCTCTGAGTAGAGGTAACCATGTATGGTCCATTTCAACAGAATTTGTTGAAAAGCAGTTGTTATTGGAAAGAAGAATACAGGCCGTTTCTTTCAATTTTCTCCTCTCTTGATGTGGTTCTTTCATCAAGATTTTTGTCCTATTCCATTCAATCGTATGATCGCCATTGGATGTGAGGATATGTTCTGCAATTTTTGATCCGGTTATTTGTCGATTTCTGATGTAACTCTGATGTTCACTTTGGCGCACTTCCAATGGTCTTGACGTTTCACCTATATAACTATCACCACACGAACAAGGTATGTTGTAAACACAGTTTTTGGTACTTTCTTCTGCGTTTTTTGGTTTTGTTTGTGTTAGTATAGATCTCAGTGTGTTTGTTGTTCTAAATGATGTTCTCACATCATACCTATGTCCAATTCGTTTGATCTTCTCTGATAATCCGGGGACATAAGGTATTATGTTGGTTGTGAAATGTGTAGGTGGTGGGTTATGGAAATAGTTTTATAAGGAATACCCCTCACTTTCTGGAGAAGTTGAATGAATTTCAAATTCAAGATGGAGATCTCCTAGTAAGTTTTGATGTCGTAAGTTTATTTACTAATGTACCCATTGATAAAACTCTGGAAATCGTTAAAGAAACATTAGAAAATGACACATCACTAAAGACAAGAACAAAACTGGATGTCAGTGCCATCATAGAATTACTCAAACTATGCACAGAAAAAACATATTTCCAATTCAAGAACGAATTTTATCAACAAGAGTTTGGTATGGCGATGGGTTCTCCTTTGTCACCCATTTTAAGTAACATATTCACGGAATACTTTGAAGAATCCTTCGTTGAAACATTCCACAATGGTCCAAAAATATGGTGGAGATACGTGGATGATGTTTTCGCTATCTGGAATCGAAGTGAAGAAGAATTAAATATTTTCTTGGATCATATAAACAGTCAAGAACCGACGATCAAATTTACGTTAGAATCAGAACAAAACAACCAACTCCCCTTTTTAGATGTCATGATCCAAAAATCGTCATCCTGAATGGAAACATCTGTACACAGAGAGAAGACGCATACCAATCGATATCTACACTACAACTCAAACCATCATACCAGTGTGAAAAAAGGTATAGTTAAATGTCTATAATCGAGCCCAAACAGTTTGCAATTCCAACCAGAATCTACAGGAAGAAATAAACCTCATAAAATCTGTTCTCAAGGAAAATGCATATCCGGATCAGTTTGTGAAAAAACAATCACTGACCATTGAAAACAAAAATCCATCAAACAGCCAATTAACACAACCAACAGAAATACTCCCACCACCTACACATTTCACAACCAAGATAATACCTTATGTCCCCGGATTATCTGAGAAGATCAAACGAATTGGAGATAGGTATGATGTGAGAACATCATTTAGAACAACAAACACACTGAGATCTATACTAACACAAACAAAACAAAAAAACGCAGAAGAAAGTACCAAAAACTGTGTTTACAACATACCTTGTTCATGTGGTGATAGTTATATAGGTGAAACGTCAAGACCATTGGAAGTGCGCCAAAGTGAACATCAGAGTTACATCAGAAATCGACAAATAACCGGATCAAAAATTGCAGAACATAGCCTCACATCCAATGGCGATCATACGATTGAATGGAATAGGACGAAAATCTTGATGAAAGAACCACATCAAGAGAGGAGAAAATTGAAAGAAACGGCCTGTATTCTTCTTTCCAATAGGCCTTTTCATTTAGATGATTTTTTAAGGCGCATGCGCTTGTTTTGAGACCCAAAGTCTGATTGGCTATTGGGAAAGTGAATAGCCATTGGTTAGTTTTGAGATAACAATTTGAGATTGGCTTAGTTCAAAATTAGCGGTATTTTCACATTATGTCAACAGTCAACTTCATGACAAATGCACCTGCATACTTAAGTGATTTTTCCTCGAACTTAACCATACAAACCGGGTTAGCAATAAGTTAACCTGACAATATTCCTCGAAGTGTATTCCAAACTATGACGTAAGAGTTAACCAACCACACAAACCATCTCACTGAGAGTTTGACAGAGTAGTTATCTTGTTGGAGGTTGGGTTTTTTGTTTATTCATATGGAATGATGAGGATAAAGGTCCTATCTCAGTGTAAAAGTATATTAAAAATATATAATGGATTCATACAAAGTATATGTGAATGAGAGATTATATCAAATTATGTTCATCATCTTCCAGCATTTGCATAATCCAGATATTGATAAAATGTATTCCCGATGAAATGATGGCCACTAAAGAAGGATGTGGTGAAATCTGAATATCTTCTATAAATTCCAGTACTAATAAATTTGCCACATTCATTTTCATTGTATTTTCAAGAACACGAAGTACACATAAGTAAAGAAAAGATAACAAAATATTAATCAACGCCGTAATAATAATTTTTAACCCTCATCAACAAAAACCAAATCTGTCAACCTTCACAAGTTAGACCGAAGTCTACCGTGACGTCATACAATAGTTAACCTGGTTTGCGTGGTTAAGTTCGAAGAAAAATGACTATTAGCGTTCGTAACTTTCTTTGTAGGTTAAGTACTTATTACCTATTTTATACCGCCAAAAACCTTTCATTCTTAGATAAAATATTGTACACGGATATTTTCTAATGGTGAGTTTTCTTCTCCATGTAAATTCAAGTCAACTATCCATAGGAAAACTCGGAAATATTTTATTATTTGAAAAAAAAATCGCCATCAATGCCGTTGGGTCTGACATGTAAACAAAGTTAGTCATTTGTCATCTAAATGAAAAAGCCTATAACAACTGCTTTTCAACAAATTCTGTTGAAATGGACCATACATGGTTACATCTACTCAGAGAGGAAGTGAGATATGGTACAACAGCCCATATATCAAATGAGCAATACGTCACTCTCAAATTTTTTGGCAGATCTCAATTGACATCCGTCATTCGAAAAAGCGAAAAAGAGTCTGCAAGAAAAATCCAAATTATTCAAATAATTAAAGGATATTTAGAAGATTTTGAGAACAGGGCCAGATATAGTCCCCAAAACGTCAAACTATATAGAGAAGTATCTTTCGAATTTTTACTATTTTTTTTCATAGGCATATTCAGGGAACGATTAGTTACTGACAAATTGAATCATTTTTCTATAGGAAAAATAATTTGGTGAACGCAGTAACTTATCGGGGTGAACTAATTAGTTCTACACTTGTATAGATTTTCCTGATTATATTTTCATTTTCAGACTGTGGAAGGTTACCCAAAAAACATGTCAAGAAAACTATTTCTTACTTTCTCATTATCAAGAATAAACGGTATTACTATTAATTTTTAGAGTGTTGAAGCGAATAACGTGAAGGTTTTGATTCGATACTTTTACACGAACCCAAAACAAATGTTATGTAGTTAGGATTACTCATCCTGATTTCTGGCAAACAGCGAAAGAAGTTACCATATCAATATGAGTGAAAAATGTCTAAAAACACTTACCAAATGCGTAGACACAATATCAGCTGGAGGAAAATTGCACAGTCGAGTCCACATCACTCCGATAGTTATAAACATTGTGTACAAATCGATATATTCACTAACACTGATATATTCAACTAACGTCGAGAGACTACGTTCTTTCTCACTGTATAATATTTTTCCCGATTTCCGATACATTAAAACTTTTCAAACAACTTGGACGCTTCATTGTTCGAAAACATACTCCTAGGCGCAAGCGCCGCTTTGAATGTATTTCATTGTTGAAGAGCACGGCCAACTTAATTCGATTAAATTTTGTGAAATCTGTTCGTTGAGACTATGTGGAAAGGAAATTTTAATGGCAAATAACTTAAAGGGTGGACGAAATAATCTTGAAATCGAATCGGTGCTTTTCCGTTACACACCTATTATACATAATTAAGAACCTATGCCTAGGAGTAATAAACCCTTAAAGCTGGGTGGTGAAAATTATTTGTATGCAGTCAAGAAACTAGGTAAATTAAGTTTTTTAACTAGTTGTTTTTATTTATGGAAGTATCAATGCAACCAATCAGAAAATATTTTTATACACTGGGTGATTTACGTGCATTAAAGGTTTTTCAACTTACAGTTGGATTAGAAACTTAAAATTTGGTTTGCAGTCATAATCGATCATCTATTCTACCTAAACTATGTTTCGTCCTACAGCTATTCAAGGTATCCCACAAGTCGGTATCAACCAACTTATTTTTACACGCTTTTGATTAGCTTCACTTCCATGTTTGTTTGTAACCGACTCCTTTGGACTTGATTTTCACCCACTTCCAGACGTCCGAATGATTTGAAATTTGGCAGGTGTACATAATTCCGGTGACAATGCATTAAGAAATTTTTGTGTGAAAAAAAAAACAGAATGGCGGCTTCAATATGGCGGACGAGTTTTGTGATTATGGTCCGATTCGCATCAAAATTGGTATCTGGGGGTTTTCGTGGTCGGAGATTATGATTCTTTTGCCAAAATTGAAAAATTTGGGATGGCGGCTCCAAAATGGCGGACGAGTTTTGTGATTATGGTCCGATTCGCTCCAAAATTGGTATCTGATGGTTTTCGTGGTCGAAGATTATGATTCTTTTGTCAAAATTGGAAAATTCAAGATGGCAGCTCCAAAATGGCGGACGAGTTTTGTGATTATGGTCCGATTGGTATCAAAATTGGTATCTAAGGGTTTTCGTGGTCGGAAATTATGATTCTTTTGTCAAAATAAAAAAATTCAAGATGGCGGCTCCAAAATGGCGGACGAGTTTTGTGATTATGGTCCGATTTGCTTCAAAATTGGTATCTGACGGTTTTCGTGGTCGGAGATTATGATTCTTTTGTAAAAATTGAAAAATTCAAGATGGCAGCTCCAAAATGGCGGACGAGTTTTGTGATTATGGTCCGATTCGCTCCAAAATTGGTATCTGATGGTTTTCGTGGTCGAAGATTATGATTCTTTTGTCAAAATAAAAAAATTCAAGATGACAGCTCCAAAATGGCAGACGAGTTTTGTGATTATGGTCCGATTCGCTTCAAAATTGGTATCTGAGGGTTTTCGTGGTCGAAAATTATGATTATTTTGTCAAAATTGGAAAATTCAAGATGGCGGCTCCAAAATGGCGGACGAGTTTTGTGATTATGGTCCGATTCGCTTCAAAATTGGTATCTGACGGTTTTCGTGGTCGGAGATTATGATTCTTTTGTAAAAATTGAAAAATTTAAGATGGCAGCTCCAAAATGGCGGACGAGTTTTGTTATTATGGTCCCATTCCTTCAAAATTGGTATCTGAGGGTTTTCGTGGTCGGAAATTATGATTCTTTTGTCAAAATTGAAAAATTCAAGATGGCGCTCCAAAATGGCGGACGAGTTTTGTTATTATGGTCCGATTCGCTTCAAAATTGGTATCTGAGGGTTTTCGTGGTCGGAAATTATGATTATTTTGTCAAAATTGGAAAATTCAAGATGGCAGCTCCAAAATGGCGGACGAGTTTTGTGATTATAGTCCGATTCGCTTCAAAATTGGTATCTGAGGGTTTTCGTGGTCGGAGATTATGATTATTTTGTCGAAATTGGAAAATTCAGGATGGCAGCTCCAAAATGGCGGACGAGTTTTGTGATTATAGTCCGATTCGCTTCAAAATTGGTATCTGACGGTTTTCGTGGCCGGAAATTATGATTATTTTGTCAAAATTGAAAAATTCAAGATGGCGGCTCCATAATGGCGGACGAGTTTTGTTATTATGGTCCGTTTCGCTTCAAAATTGGTATCTGAGAGTTTTTGTGGTCGGAGATTATGATTCTAAAGTCAAAATTGAAAAATTCAAGAGGGGCTAAAATGCGGACAATTTTTTGGCCTTTGGGGTCGGAGATTTTTACACGTTACATGCAATATGGACTAAAATGTTAAAAATAAAATTATAGTTCAAAAAAACTAAAAAAACACCTTTATATAGCAATAAAGACTGAAAAATTAAAAATAAATAATAGTTTAAAGAAACTAAAAACACGCTTTTATAGAAAACCAAACTAAAAAACACGCTTATATAGCAATAAGGACTAAAAAGTTAAAAATAAATAATAGTTTAAAAAAACTAAAAAACACGCTTTTATAGAAAACCAAACTAAAAAAATAGAAAAAAAAATGTATTTTATTTAAAAAAAAGCGTGGGGTGCATGGTATCAATAATTATATAGTACATTACACACCTAGGGCAGTAAAATAAGAAATGTCTCGGATCCCAGGTAATTGATACAATGCACCCCACGCTTTTTTTTAAATAAAATACATTTTTTTGTTATTTTATATTTTTTAAGTTCGGTTTTCTATAAAAGCGTGTTCTTTAGTTTTTTTAAACTATTATTTTATTACAAGCTTTCATTTAGTTTCACTTGTTAGTTCGTTAGTTTTGGTCAAATCTTGCAAGTGAATTTTGAACGACTTCTAGTAGTCCGATTAATTTGAAATTTGGCAGGTGTTTATAATTCCGGTGACAATGCATTTTGGAATTTTTGTTGGAGAAAAAACAAAATGCAGATTTGAAATGTTTTTTTTATTTCTGCAAAGAATTCGAAAAAAAAATACATTTTTGAATAGAGAATGAAGAGACCTTTTATATGATGTATTTCATGCCCCTACTTCCCATTTAAAAATTTGGGCGGGTTGTAACTGTCACTCGAAGGGGGTTGAAAGTAGGAATGAAATTTTGTCATTGCAGGATGACATTTCAAAATCTGAAATTGACGTACTTATTTCGGGATTTTTTATAAATGTGCAAAATAACTGAAATAACGAATTTATTCCATTTGCTTGTTCCACACTGTATAACAGTAACTAACTGAGGGATATCGGAAACTGTAAATGGAACAAGGTGGTGTTCAGATACAGGATAATCTCGAGCTTTCTCCACCATGAGAAAGTCGTGACAAGGGCGGTGAGAGGCTGTCCACAGGGAGGAGTTCTATCCCCTCTACTGTGGGCACTTCTCGTAGACGATCTGATCAGGACCCTTTTGGCAGAGGGACTCGAGGTTCAAGCCTACGCTGACTTGTTATAATGATCGGAGTAGAGTTTGGAAAGGTGATATCGAACATTCTCCAAGCATCTCTTAGGTCTATCATTAGGTGGTGCGACAGTGATAGTACTATTCACCAGGGCCGCCGAGAGCTAGTGCGGGCCCCGGGATAGCTATATGTTTCGGGCCCTCTTAAATATTGACCGTTTAAAATAATCGTGGTAAACCTTTTACTTACCCATATTACTACTGATTTAATAGTTATTTATGTATCAAGGGCGTAAAATAGGCTTTTATGGACCGCAGCGTGTAAGTAATAGCCCGAGCGATAGCGGGGGCTATTAACACGCCTAGGTCCATAAAAGCAAATTACGCCCAAAATACATACAAAATTTTATGCACGACCGGTATATTTGATGTCATGTAGATAGATACCTCTTTATATCTAGAACATGATAAAAATACATCAAGGCTGCCGTGAGGATGTATATTCATATCATATCGGAAACAGAATAAATCAAGAAGTGATGGAATGAATGTTACCATGGCAACTCAGTCAATTTTTCGAAATAAGATATTATATAGGCTAGTAGCCATATTTGCTGTTAATTTTTGTGATCACAGATAATTCATTACTGATTTTGAAATGGATTCAAGCGACGAAGAAAGTGTGAATTGTACTCCACCAGAAATAAGTAAAGCAGCTGAGGATGCGAAATTGAGTTTATTGCCAAGTAAGTTCAAGAAAATATACGACAAGGTGTATGAAGAATTCGTGAGGTGGTGCAACAGGAAAAATGCAAAAAATAAGAAATACACAGAGACTGTACTTCTTGCCTATTTTCTGGAAAAATCTAAATATTGTAAGCCCTCTACCATGTGGTCATATTATTCCATGCTGAAAGCTACTTTAAATGTACATGATAATATAGATATCAGTAGATACGCAAGATTGATAGCTTTTTTGAAACGAAAATTTGATGGTTATAAACCAAAGAAATCGAAGATTCTAAGCAGAGAAGAAATCGAGTTATTTTTGAGGGAAGCGCCAGACGATTTGTATCTTATGATGAAAGTAAGTTCTAATTTCATGTTTTCTCAATGTTCAGTATGTTAATCTGAGAATTTATTGTAGGTAGCACTGATTTTTGGTATTTGTGGAGCATGTCGCCGCGAAGAATTGGCAAATATCACAGTGGACGACATTCAAGATTTCGAGACATTCTTACTCATAACTATACGAGAAACCAAAACGAAGATAGATCGAGTATTTACTGTAATCGATAAAGAACAGAAATCGCCAAGTTATTTGGATATTTACAGAAAATATTCTTCCTTGCGAGATCAGAATGATCAAAAGCGGTTTTTTTTATATTATAAAAATGGCAAGTGTACGAGACAGGTTATCGGAAAAATACATTCGGTCAAATACATTCAGAATAGCCACTTACCTAGGTATTTCTAATGCGAAAGAATATACTGGTCACTGCTTCAGACGTTCCTCAGCAACTATGTTAGCAGATGCAGGCGAGGATATAATCAACGTTAAAAGACATGCTGGGTGGAAGTCGACGACTGTTGCGGAAGGTTATATTGAAAATTCAGTTGCAAATAAGCTGAAGATTGCTAAGAAAATTGTAGAAAATGATGAGCCTTCTACTAGCTGCAGACAATCTGAAAATATTGCTCACTACTCTGAAACACCAGATAATAACATGCATTCTCTTCAGACTTCTAGTAATGAGGAATCAGTTGAAATCAGTAACTATCTGCAACAAACGAAAACAACAAATCCAAATATTTCCATAAATAACTGTTCAAATTGTATTGTCAATATTAAGTTATAATTCATTTTTTAAATCAATTTATGTTCATTGTTTTCGTTATATTATTGTTAATAATGTTTTGGGTTTGATTATATGATCCATGGGAATATAGATTTTTATCGATATGAGATTGAAATGCACTTTAGCGCCTGTTCAACGATTTTATCGCCCGCCGGGCGCTAAAGTGCTACTTTACACCCGCAAATCCGGGCGCTAAAGTGCTACTTTACGCCCGGTCGTGCCTAAAAAACATTAAAGGCTTGATGATCTGATCATTAAATGAAAATGCTTTTGAAAATCAAAATAAACATGTATTACATTAAAAATGGAAACAAGTAAAACAAAGAATAGAAAACAGAACTCTTATCCTATAACTAATAACAATCATACATATAAATGGACAAAATAAATAATAAACTTTACGGTTCAAAGGTTCAAGACATAAAAGTAATTCTCAGCATAATGGGCTTTTCTCAGCATACGGGCTTTTCGGTGTGCAAAGTTATCAATAAATTCGGAAAAATCACAATTTCTGGGTAATTCCGACTCTATTGATAAAATAGCTAGGTCAGATAGCCGCTGTTGAGTCATTGTAGACCTGAAAACATTTTTATTCTAGATAAATGACTGAAAGATCTTTCTCCTTCTGCAACAGTAACAGGCAACGTGCAGAAGTGTCTAGATTTAATTTGCGTATTTTATTTAGCTAATTTAATGGTGTAAGTTCCATATCTTAAAAATTTGCAGTATAAATATTTTTAAGATGTCTGATTTTATCTATTAATTTGGGGTTAAGAAGATCTTCAAAATATATTCTGTATAGATTGCCGACTTTGTCTTCAATTTCGTTATCAGTTGCGTTTTGAAAAGTCCAAAGTATATCGAATAAATTTGTAATATTTTTTGCGGCTTCAAATCTGGTCCGAGCCCCGGGAATTTGTCTCGGCTTCCCCGCCCTCTTGTCAGGCCTGCTATTCACCAGAAGGAGGAAGCTCGATTCCCTGAGAAAGCCGGTTCTCTATGCGGAAATAATTCCATTCAAGGAAGAAACCAATTATTTAGAGGTAATTCTAGATAAAAACTCACGTGGAATGCTCATCTAAAAAAAATTCCAACAGAGCAAGGCAAGCCCTATGGACTGGGGGGAAACATATGGGGAATGCCAACCAAACAAATATACTGGCATTACCTCACAGTGGTAAGAATTATGATCACCTATGGTGCAGCAAAAGAGTGCACGAGAAGAGCTCAACAAACTCCATAGACAAGCGTGTCTTGTTGATTTTTTTTGTAAAAATAACGTCAATTGCTAATGAACTACTCGGTATATAATCTTATGGAAATTAGTCTGACAGTTTTGAGTTTATGTTGTCGTTATCAGATTATCAAATATAGAACTATTTCTGTATTGTAATACTGAATAAACTCGTGTTATTCACCACTGTGTTGTATATCGAAAGTCTCCGTAGTTAGGACATAACTTTAACATGTCTGACCATAATAGGGGCAATGTCCACCGCCCCAACAACAGCTATGGAAGTCCTGCTCCTATGGAATTGGGCATTTTTTCCATTTCCTGCTCTATTTTTTCTATATAAGGTTCCAGTTTGGGTTTGCATGAATATTATACAGTGCTCCTCTAAAGTCCGTTCCCCCCCTACTAACTTTTGAACCTCCTGGTACATCGCAACGAAATTAGGAGGGCTTAAATAGGAGATAAAAACCCACTTTTTCATGAAAAAATAACAGCTAAAAGTTTTAAAATGGCGACCATCTTCAATAATTTTTTTAAATAGAACACCCCGAATATTATTCCATTTTCGAAATCTGCTCATAATTCTCAAGTTTTCTCTAATACACTTTACTCCTAAATTCAATTATTTTCAAAATATTAACGTGACATTCCGGTTTAAAATGTATGGATTTTGGTCACTTCCGGTAAAACATTTTGCTAACTAAACGTTGTTATTTATTTATTAAGGATAAACAGTACCATTTACCGGAAAATCTCGAAGCCTACGAATGTGTTCTGTAAATTCACAATTTAAAAAAATTAGTTAGCTAAAAAATTATAATTTATTTTTGAATAACACTTTTATTTCACCCCAACAATTATTTCATCAAGTGTTCAATGTGGCCCCCTCCTAAATCTTGACAATAAAGTGCCCTATTATAAATAGCTTCTCTCACGTTGATGAAAGTCTGTTCATCCATTTCTTCACATGTATCTATTATTCTGCGTTCCAACTCTTCTATTGTTTGGCATTCAGTGGCGTAGATTTTTGACTTCAGATACCCCAAAAGGAAGAAATCTAGAGGTGTAAGATCCGGAGATCTTGGTGGCCATTCTCTACTTCCCCTGCGACCTATCCATCACCCAGGAAAGTTTGTATCGAGGAACTCTAGCCATGCGATCGAAATGGGGAGGTACCCTATCCTGCTGAAATATGATTTCACGATTTTCAAACTCTTCCTGATTGTATTATCTTATTCGAGGTTTAATTTCAGTTTCTGAAAGATTTCTGTAAAGAACTCCTGTAAGATTGCCTCTGATGAAAATCGGTCCAACAACGCGATTGCCCAAAATGCCCGCCCAAACATTCACCTTTTTAGGAAACTGGGTATGTCCCTCTCTAAAAATATGCTAGATGATAATTTCTTCCAGTTTCTCCAAATATCAAAACTGCTTCAAATTTATCGTCTAAACTACGAGCCATGATCACACTTTTCATAAAAGGATTTAGGCGGTCAACGGACTATTTGGCAGTTAGCAGTTCAGTTTGACAGTAAACAAGATGTAACCGTGACAACGATTTTTTCCAAAGCAAACTTGATTGAAAGCAACATTAGTGTTTTTGGTTGGGTTTGAAATGACCAAAATGTTACTTTTCAAACGTTAATATTTCGAAAACAATTGAATTTAGGAGTAAAGTGTATTGGAGAAAACTCTTGAGAATTATGAGCAGATTTCGAAAATGGAATAATATATGGGGTGTTCTATTTAAAAAAATATTGAAGATGGCGCTCAGCCGCCATTTTAAAACTTTAGGCTGTGATTTTTTCATGTAAAGTAGGTTTTTATCCCCTATTTGAGCTCTCCAAATTTCGTTGCCACATACCAGGTGGTTCAAAAATTAGTAGGGAGGGAACGGACTTTAGACGAGAACTGTATAAGAAATTAAACACGTCACTCATATTTCAATATGTATATTCCTCTTTTATTCTTTTACATATAGTACATCTATGGCTGTAATATAACAAAAATAATTCGGATCACAACATTATAACTTATAATTAAACTGATCTTAAATTATGACATCTCGCATCTACAAAAATTGCACTGGATGATTCTTTACAATTTATTCTATCAAAGTTTGAATAGGATATGAGAATTTTCATGATATGACGTTCGTAAAAATCTGTTTGGTTGGGGCAATCGTGAATTGAGTCTTTTGAGAAGAGATAATTCGAAAAATAGCCATTTTCTAAAAATATTTTTCCATCTATTTAAAAATATCAATTTTTTTTCTCATGAGTAGCTTGACTATACTGGAACATTTGCATTTCGGTGATAATTGTGAAAATATTCAGAATGAAATAGTGAGTCAAATTTAAGAGACTTATAATTTACATGTTTATGTGCGAAGTGAAACGCTCATCCACGATTATCATCGGAACTTGATTATAATCTGGAAAACACCATGTTTTTGGAGTGTCATGTCATCACAATTGTCGTGGAATTCTCATATAACTGTTAGATACGAACCGATGTAACAGCAAGGGTTCCGACAAAATCATATTTTTTCAAATATAGTGCCCACTGGTGAGGAGAAAATGAGAAAGTTCTGTCATTATCATTGAAATGCGAATGTTTCAGTATAGTCAAGCTATTCATTAAAAAAAAAATTGATATTTTTAAATAGATGGGAAAATATTCAAAAAAATAGCTATTTCCAACTTTTTTCGAATTATCTTTTGAAACTTCCTTATGTGCATAAAATTGAATTCTAAGTAACTTTTTCAAATAACTTTTTTTGATATCTTGCCATCTTACTCCACTTTTCTCCTTCCCATGGCAATTTTTTTCAATTTGCCGCCATACTAGCGATCACGTGACATGTGTCAAAATCGATTTTTAGGTAATCGGACATACAAAACTTTTCCCCAGAATATTTTTCCAATACTCCAATAGTAAACTTTTTTCCCATATGGTACAAACTTTTTGGCGGACACTGTATATCGAAATTTTGATAGATACCATTTTTGTAGAGAAAATCACGAGCTACAACTTTTGTTCCGAATATTTTTCTGGATCTCCATTATTTTTGCAGTTACAGCTGAAAATAAGAAAATTCTAAAAGTTTTTGGATCTTTTTTTATTTTAGGGCCGTGGCATGGTAAATAATTGCTTAATTACATACATTCAACTAGCTGAATCCAAGGAAATTCTTAGCTGTTTTGTAATTTTTGTTAGATTTTGTTGAAATGTTGTTTCTATTTATTGGATTATATATTCTATCAAGAAATATATGCTACACAACGTCCCAAACAACAGATTTGTACGATTGAGGATACAGGATTATGTTGAGAACCTGGGTGTAAGTTCCTAAAATCTACAATTATCACAAAATCCAGTGCATAAAACGAAATCGAAAAAATAAAAACAGATTGTCTCACTAGCTAAATATATCATGGGATATATCAACACTAATATATAGTAACATTTATAGACAAGTACCGTCCATTTTATATAATATTTATATTTATATATAGGTATATTTATATAAGTGGATTGTCATGTTTCAATGTTAGGCCATTGAGTATATATTTATATATTTTCAAACAAGCTAGGACATTCAACGTACGCTAAATGATTTCGTCTCGACAGTGACGCCTATGAAGGAAAAATATAATAGTTTGAATATTCCTTCGTGTATAAAAATTTTCCATACATACACGTGTTGGATTCGGAAGGGTTGTAGTAATTAGGTGATAGTAGAAAAGTACGAAGCGGGGAAATTATTTTTGTCTTCTTAAATATCAAATAATTTTCGAAGTATTATGCTTATTTGTGGGAGACTTACAAAATGTGACGGAAAATTCTGTGGTATTTGAAAATGACGCATAAGCGCTTCATTTACTGTGTGTATATTTTTCATTCTCAGTATTTACATATATAGTCTGCTTTCATGGTATTGATATAGGTGGGAGATGGACAGTAATAATTCCATGAAAGATTTTTTTGTGTTTGTTATTTTGCAACTTTCATATAAGTAATTTTTTTAAGTTGATCGACGATTTGTGTGTAGGCATTGATATCTGTAACAAGAATGGCTCCGCCTACAATTTTCACCCAAGTTAAGCCCGTCATCAAAACGAAAAAGGTGTCACTACTTTCTTTTGTTACAATTTATTTGTGCCACCAAGTACAAAGATAAACCTTTGTGTCCACTTAGTACACATATTGCAGTTTAAAGATTTGTAGCAAAACATTCAAAATTACCTCAAAGCCCAAAATATTGAGGTTATGGTTTGGCCCGCCCGCAGTCCAGACCTCAATCCAATTGAGCACGTCTGGGATACACTTGGGAAGCGATTGGTGGACCGTCAGCCAATCCAGAATCTTCAACACGTTGAAGAAATCCTCTTGGAAGAGTGGGAGCAGCTGGATCTTCAAATTATTCGGAATTTAATTGAAAGTATGCAGAAGTTTTACGAGTTAGAGGAGACCATACACGTTATTAATTCGGAACTTTGGCCGATTTTTGTGAATGCATAACCGCACATTTCTGCATTTTTTTTTCATGTAAGAATCACAAGCAGATTACAAAAAATTCTACTAAATTTTTAGAGTACGGTCCAATATATTTAAATAAAAAAGAATTTAACAAAAATGTATTCCAGTACAAAATTATCCACATTTTTAACAGTGGCTCCTTTTTCGTTTTGACTAGTGTAGTTCAGTATGCAGGAAAAACAATTGTAACACTTGAACACCAACGACATTCGAGTAGCATTGGAGAAATAGTTCTGATATGACAGGAGTTAGAAAAGCAACAATTTACAAAAAAAAATATAAAGAGAACACCAGGAAATGATCTAGAAGCACTAGAGAGAACATACAAGGAAGCAGGAAAAACCCCATCCAAGAAGAATCTAATGAAGAAATTGGGTGTAGTGTAGGACACTGGCTTGACAGTTGACAATACAAAAACATAAAAAATGATTGAACTGATTGAAGTTTCCCTTTCTCTGTCTAGTGTTATGGTCCTTGCTTCCATTGGCGCATTTGGCATTCGATCAAATGATTGAAGTTTATTCATTCAATAAGAGCAATGCTCGTTAAACATCGATAGTTTGCGATAGTATCGATATTTCCTATAAAAAATATCGATAATTATTATTTCAAATTCAAGTAGAATCGAGGTTATGATTGTCTGAAATTTATCAGAATTATTTTTCCAGCTTTCGAAATGAAAATTCATTGTATAGATGTAGTTTGTTACTTCAAATTTACAATCTGTTGTCTATCGATTAAAAAGTAGGTGAAAAAGGGAGTAAATTGTATTAAAACAACTGTGACCAACCAAGAGATTAGACCATAGCCGCTCTCGATTGGCGTTTGGTTCGATTAGCGGTTGACGTTAAAATGGCATTGTTGTTTTCTGATTGGCTGAGTTAGTGAGTTGTCATGCACCGGCCAATCAGCAAACGACGATGTCATTTTAACGTCAACCGCTACCAGAACCAAACGCCAATCGAGAGCGGCTCATGTTGAAGTTTCAGTGGCGGCGGCGGGTATAATTCATGTCAATATTATGCACTTTGAATGTTCGCTAACCTCTGATAGCTCACAATTTACTCACAACTGGCCATTACTCACAAAATTACTCACAGACCATGAAATTCCTCACAAATGTGAGTAATTACTCACAAATTGGCAACCTTGGCCAAGACTGACCACGGCCGCATGGATTAAATTCTTGTAGAAAATTACTCATATAGGATTTGGCATATACCGGGTGACGAAGGATATCGGGTCACCCCTGTAACTTCTGCATTCGTTAACGGATTTTTCTAAAACTTGGTACAGCTATATAAGCAACCATTTCGGATTTGATCACATTACAATCCGATATGGCGAACTTCCGGTTTTTCTGGAAATGCCAGTAACTTTGTTTTTGCAAATGGAACATCCTGTATATTTTTACATATTCAAGTTCAACAGGTCAAAACAAGTCCAAACCTTATATCAAATGTCATTTTTTTAAAACAAATGAAATTAAAATTGTTTTTCTATTTTACCTCGTGGATAAATGAGATTTGGTCGACGCTATTCACAATGAGTCGCAAATAACAGAAAAACTCAATTTTTTCTGAAAAATTATTTTTTGTGTCACTTACTGGTTAATCAATTCAGTCACATCACATTTTGATCAAAAATTAATTTTTTTCAAATGGAATCTCTATGGGCCACCTACCTGTTTCTCTAGAACATACATTAAGGAAAAAAATAACATGTCATTTTTGTATTTCGGTGCAGTAACAAATTGTATAAAGTCAAAAATCTACAACTAGTTCATGAGTTTCCTTGCAGTTCGAATAATTGTTCAACTTAGTAAGCTTTGGAAAACAACATTTCTGAATCTTGTCAACTAATTGTGTAAGTTATACTTATAAGCACGATAATGGTGTTTTTTTTAAATTCTTCTAGCGTTTTCTCGACATTGCATTGGTATTCCAATTCCCACGTCGAAGCGGTTGGATCTAAATCAACATAAGCAAAACGTTCATTTCTGTCTCCTCACTTACGATCATCTTCCCTATTGTTGGGTTCTTTTCGGAATCTTCTCTCCACATTTTTGAAAAAGGTTCTTTTTGGGTGTCTTCTGTGTGGGTATCGTTCAGCGTATAACTGACAAGCGGCGACACTGTTTTTAAGACATTCTCCGTAAATTAATAACATATCAACCTGTCCACTTCTTGTGAACCTATAATTTTGATTTGACATTTCTACTAAACTAATTCCCGGAAGTTAACTAATTTTCGAGAGTTGAGATGAGAGATGACAGCGAAACACAATTAGTTGACAAGATTCAGAAATGTTGTTTTCCACAGCTTACTAAGTTGAAAAATTATTCGAACTGCAAGGAAACTCATGAACTAGTTGTAGATTTTTGAATTTATACAATTTGTTACTGCACCGAAATAACAAAAGTGATATGTTATTTTTTTCCATAATGAATGTTCTAGAGAGACAGGTAGGTGGCCCATGGGGGTTTCATTTGAAAAAAAAGAATTTTTGATCAAAATGTGATGTGACTGAATTGATTCATCAATAAATGACACAAAAAATAATTTTTCGGAAAAAAATATGTTTTTCTGTTATGTACGACTCATTGTGAATAGCCTTGACCAAATCTCATTTATCCACGAGGTAAAATAAAAAAACAATTTTAATTTCAATTGTTTCAAAAAAATTACATTTGACATATGGTTTGGACTTGTTTTGACCTGTTGAACTTGAGTATGTAAAAATATACAGGGTGTTCTATTTGAAAAAACAAAGTTGCTGGCATTTGCAGAAAAACCGGAAGTCCGCCGGATTGTAATGTGATCAAATCCGAAATGGATGCTTATATAACTGTACCTAATTTCAGATAAATCCGTTCACGAATGCAGAAGTTACAGGGGTGGCCCGATATCCTGTGCCACCCGGTATAAATAAAACTTAAAATAAAAATTTAAAAAAACCTCTGAAAAGTAAAAAAAAAATATGTATTGGCCCTTTAAGTTTCATATGAGTAGTGATATTTTGATCCAAGCGTCGTCGCGTTAGACGTCGATGACGGTTGTGTCTTTCGTATAATAATTAAGGAAATTAACTTATTCGACAAAATCGGTACTACATCGTTTACCAAAATTTCACATCGAGTGAACGAGTAAAAGTAGCTTAGAATCCCTCACCAATTAACCCTCATTTCTCTTTCCTGCTCCATTATCAGACCCTGATCGCCATCTATCTATTACCCATCCATTGAGACCATTCCAATGAGTCCAAACACGATATCTCTGCTGTAAGTTGGTATCCTTCAGATTCCAGGTGAAGCTGCAGCATCAGGTCAAGGTAACCATGTTCTTGCAATATCATTGAAGTAACAGCATACCGAATTTCGAATCGATCAGACCTGTGGAAGATGCTCAAATCCCTTCATCAACTAGAAAAGAGCTGAGATCTTCAAACGATTGAACGGATTTTCTTGAATCAATTCAATTCTCGATAAGAAAAAATCGAAATCCTCCACCTCTGTTTGCTTCGGGGCTTAGAAATGTGCCATCAATATCATGGATACAGACTATATATGTGACTCTGATCACTTTTTTAAATGAAAAATTTGATTGTAAAGAGTTATTGTTACAAGTAATCTTTGGCATAATTCAGTTGTATGGTTGAATAGCTTAGAAAATTCGGCAGGAAAGCATTTTTTCCATCTACCGGAGTTTTTGTATAAAACTGATTGCCAATAGGAGATATAAAGTCAGTGAATGGGTCAAGAGATTCCAACATTTCACTTATATTTAATGTTTTATAAGGAAGAGGGTACAAAAAAATGGGTGATCTAAATATTAGGTGGTCAACTGTAAATAATGGATGAATTAGAAAACAGATAATTAGTCTTGAAAATGGTCTAAAATAGAGATACTGCTCTTAAAATTATGTGTGATAGCTCATTGGATCAGGAATAACGCCTAGAAAAATGTGCCGAAAGCGTGTATTAGCACATAAAAAATTGCAAAAGTTATAAACAATTAAAGATGAAAAAAAATGGCAGTTCGTTTTTTGCCAATATTTCATAAACTATTATATTTGAGAAATTTCAAAAAAATATTCTGAAAGAAGAAAGAAGAAGAAAAGAATTTCCAATAAAAAACTTCGAGCTCCCGGAACTCTATCTCTATTATTTATAATTTTAATTTAACGCTGAAAATGGGTCTCCGCGTGACATTTTTAGGTTGCGCGCGCGGAGTCAAAAGCGAGTACCGCACATTAATTAATTTATTTAAGGTATTAAATATTTTTTTTTAATTTTAAAAAATTCTGGACACTATAAATAATTTATTCCCGTTGGAAATTTTACTTAAAGATAATTTTTCAACAAGTTAAACGATTGTTAACTAACAAAATTTTCTCGAACTTCTGTCTTAATTGTAAATGAAAAAAAATGTTTAAATAATTGTCGTAAAAATGTTTCGCTTCGTAGAGCCTTTCTTATATACATACTCAACAAGATCACGCCATAAAAGTTAAAAAAATATTCAAACTTTGTTTATAATAATTTTTGTACTTGAACAAAAACAAAAAATCCAAGTGATGTTGAAAAAAATTTTTTTTCTTAATCATCATATTATCGTTTTCTTATTAATACAAAATATAAATTGATTTGCAAAAAAAATTTTTCACGCCATTTATTGATAAATTTTTAATAATAAATTGATTATTTCAATATTTAAATGAAAATCTCACAACTTTATTATATTACAAATATTATGATTTAAAAAATAATTTTTTTCCTTAATAACAATTTTAATTGTTTATAATAGTTTTTTTATATTTCTATTGTTTGAATAATTAGTTGAGAATTTTTGTTTTCTAAAAATCATAATTGACAGTCCTATAAAAAGCAACAAAAAACATTTTTTTATCAACAATTCCATTGTTTATTAACTTACCAATTTGTTATAAATTTTTTTTTAACTTTATTAGATTTTTTTCTGAAATTTCTGAAATTTATAAAAACAACCATATATAACAAAGTATAGAAAAACATTTTTACCAATTTTTTATTGTACTTTGGGAATTGTAATTGGGAAAAACTGGTTTTTTTTTCTATACTTTGTTATATATGGTTGTTTTTGTAAATTTTAGAAGTTTCAGAAAAAATATCTAACAAAGTTAAAAAATTTTTATAAAAATTAATGGAATTGTTGAAACATTTTTTTTTGTTCTTTATAGAGGACTTCAATTATGATTTTTAAAAAAAAATATTTCTTTACTAATTATTTAAACAATAGAAATATTGAAAAAACTATTATAAACAATAAAAAATTGTTATTAGGAAAAATAAAAAAATAAAAAATCATAATATTTGTAATATTTGGAGTTGTGAAAAAAAAAATTCTAAAAATATTGAAATAATCAATTTGTTTATAAAAAAATTATCAACATATGACGGTTTTTTTTTGCAAATCAATTTATATTTTGTATTAATAAAAAAACGATAATATGATAATTAAGAGAAAATTTTTTTTTTAACAACATTACTTGGATTTTTTTGTTTTTGTTCAAGTACAATAGTATATTAAAGTATAAGTGGATAAAAAGGGCTTTAAAACACGCGCGATTTTTCGAGCACGACGGCGCAGCCGGAGTGCTCGAAATAGAGCAAGTGTTTTTAAGACCAGTTATCCACGAATACTTTACGTTATTTTTTATTGGTGCACTTTGAAATCATATATACTGGTATTATTACTACAAAAAATAGAAATAAGAACTAATAATGCAAGAAGTTGAATTCGTGATGTGACATCAGTATACCTTCTGTCATGGAAATGAGAAAACATTCATTTGAAATTTTCCAAAGATCAATATTTGTTGTCACCAGAGCTCAAAATGAATTATTCTAATATCGATTTTTTGAATAGTGAGGCAGAATCACGGTTAATACCGCGAAAATCCAGTGATATATATAAAAAAGAATATGAAAAGTTCATCAAATGGATGGAGGAGCACATATAAATGAACGAATTGTGAGTAATATATTATTTGACGTTACAAAGTACTCCTGTCAGATCAATAATCAAAAATTTGTCATTTAGACTTCACGTTTCTCGATTTGTTGATGTTGTCATGGTTACCTTTAAAAAACGCGCGTTTTTTAAAGTTCGATTTAAACACGCTGAGGCGTGCTTTAAATGGGTAAAAAGGGGCACCAATAAAAAAAAAATTATTATAATCAAAGTATGAATCTTTTTTTAAACTTTTATGGCGTGATCTTGTTAAGTTTGTATATAAGAAAGGCTCTACGAAGCGAAACATTTTTACGACAATTATTTAAAGATTTTTTTCATTTACAATTAAGACAGAAGTTCGAGAAAATTTTGTTAGTTAACAATCGTTTAACTTGTTGAAAAATTAACTTTAAGTAAAATTTCCAACGGGAATAAATTATTTATAGTGTTCAGAATACACCATCATTTTTTCAAATAAAAAAAATAAAATTTAATACCTTAAATAAATTAATTAATGTGTCTACTCGCTTTTGATTTTTAGCGTTAAATTAAAATTATAAATAATGGAGATAGAGTTCCGGGAGTAAGGAGTTTTAAATTGGAAATTTCCTCTTCTTTCAGAAACTTTTTCTGAAATTTCTTAAATAATAATAGTTTATGAAATATTGCCAAAAAACGAAATGCCATTTTTTTTCATTTTCAATTGTTTATAACTTTTGCAATTTTTTATGTGCTAATACACGCTTTTGGCACATTTTTCTAGGCGTTATTCCGGATCCAATGAGCTATCACACATAATTTTGAGAGCGGTATCTCTATTTTAGACCATTTTCAACTTGTCGATTAGACTAAATAGGGAGAAAATTGCACTTAGTAACTGTAGTTACCATAATAAAAAAAAATTACAAAATGTTGGTCCTTATAATCAGTTATGATCATCGAAACGATATGACTTCGTACCAATATTATAATATAAATGATATGATTCAGATGATGATTTATTGAAATATACTAGAATATGTTGAAATACATATGTTTCAGTTTTGTGCATCACGTTTTATAGGCAAGAAAGGTTAGACAGATTCATTGTACAGAAAAATGTATCAATTCCAAAAGTAAATATTGAACCAAACTTCAAATCAGCACGAGTTTGCGCCGAAGAAGTACATGTTGTTTCACAAAAAAATATTTTCTCATCTCCCCAGAGGGAATTCCAAATTTGTACATTCTTTTAGGGTGTGAAGATATGAGCACATCACGCTGACACGTTATAAAAACTTGACATATTGGAGAGTATGGAAATAAGATCATCATAAAAATGGGAGTTCCCCAAGGATCAGTTGTCGGACCCATCCCCCTTCTGCTTTATGGTTTTCAACGAAACGTTTTGTATTGAATGAATGTGATTTTTTGTAGAGGAACAACTTTTCTTGACATGTTTTTTTGAAAATGCGAAAAAGACTCTGCAAGAAAAATCCAAATTATTCAAACAATTAAAGGAGATTTAGAAGATTTTGAGAACGGGGGCAGATATAGTCCCCGAAACGTAAAAAAACTATATAGAGAAGTATCTTTTGAATTTTTACTATTTTTTTATAGGCATATTCAGGGTACGACAATTCGAATCATTTTTCTATAGGAAATATAATTTGGTGAACGCAGTAACTTATCGGGGTGAACTAATTAGTTTGCCCTTTCTACACTTCCTGATAATATTTTCATTTCAGACTGTGGAAGCTTACCCAAAAAAACATGTCAAAAAACGTTTTGTGTTTGCCGACGATACATTTTTAGTGTACCCCGGAAACGATCACAAATAATACAAATTAACACCCACCAGAGATAAAACCATATTCATGAGTATCAAGGAACCACATGGAATATTTGATTAGTGTAAAACTATCAAATCTGACTATCAGTGTTTTTTTAGTAATGGTTTCAGTGTGCTCGAAATCTATTCTGTAATTCACGGCTACTAATCAAATTTCTAATTCTCTCAGAACTGCTTGAGGTATTATATTCGATTGGTCCCAAGCAATATACGGAATACTATGCATTGGACAAACTAACAGACGAATTTACATCGACTTGCTGTCCGACATTTTACGCTTCCTCGAAACTGTCTAAACACCGTGAAGAAACCGCAGAATAAATTTCGAGCCCACCAAATTACTGCTACTGAGACAACACTGCAAGCAAGAGTCATTAAGTAGGTGCTTGAGATCGGAAAGTATCCAAATTGCGCGAATAAACGTGATGATGGACGCAGACTATCTTATACTTGGAAGCCCGTCTTTGCTCCAAGTCACGCTTACAACCAGAATAAATACTGCACAACCACCCTCGGATCTTCAGTTCTCGTGAAAGAGTAGGCGGTGACTATACCTGAGGACTAGGCAGCTTAAAACCTCAGTGTGAACTTATAACATTTAAAATCAGTAAAAGTTATTTATGTCAGGTGTTCAGCGTTAGCGTAATGTGCTTGCAACTTCAGTAACATTGCAAAACTGTTTTGATTGCGTTGTTGATGAAATTGTGCTATATAGAAAATTCGTCATGTTTTTTTTTTCAATGGATTCATCGTTGAATCATTTGCTAGTAATCAATTACGCTGAGAGAAATTTTTATAATTGGTGTTTCTTGAGTAGTGCTCAAATATTAACAGCTCTTGTTGCTGTTCATTTTCGGAAATAGGGGGAATGGAAGAACTCTTTATATGGTTTCCCAGGATTGCTCGAGGAAAACGAGCATTCTTAACAGTGTTGAATTTGCACATCAATGCAAATCTATATATTTTCCATCGCTCTTCCATATATTTGTTTCCTTTTCAATCAGGCACTTATAAAATTCTAGTGTTATGTTTTGATAGTGGATACGTGAACAAATTTAAAATAATCTCGTTCTTACAGAAAACCAATTCCATATGTGAAAAATCAATGTAAATTTTTGTCAAGAGACAGGATGATCATGCATGCATGCATGACCTTGTAATAAATTCTTGTATGGATGTGGAAATTTGGCTTCGGTACTAGTTTGGTTTCAGTGGAAGAAATATCACTGTTGAAAAATAATTCGTTGGTATATACTTCTAGACGATTTGGCTCATCGAATATTTTTTTTGGTTTAGTTAATTATTGGCCTCAGTTACTTCCGTTGCAAAAAAGCGCGTTGAAAGACACCAGTTTTGCTTTGAATTACTCACAAGATTTTTTGTACGAGCGTTTCGAAGTTATATTTGGAATTTCAACGATAACCCTTTTGAGAGACGTGTAGTTTCCTTATCATCATGTTTCCAAAAAAGGATTTGTCTACATGAAATATTGAGAGATTCCATTTTTAAATTAATATGTGGTGTGCGGCAAGGTTCTATTCCTGGACTTGTTTGGTGAAATTAAGCTATTTGCGTCAACGCCTACGTCAACATCATGAAACGCTTGTACAAAAAATCATTCTATTTTCTTTTAGCCATCTTTTCAGGAAATCAATATTTCCACACCATAATAGTCAGATGTTTTTTTTTCTTCTTTCAAAACATGGAAATAGCCTGCCTCACCATGCTAATCATCCGATTCTACGGAAGTACAAAAAGAAAAACTCATCGATCACCACATGAAAAAAGATAAATAGTTTACTCTGTCGAACTCTCTGTGGGGCTGTCAGTTCCAGGTCAGGGAGAGTCGTTGGAATCGGATCCCAGTGAGTGTATGGGGAACAACGGGTACCAACCCGTCATGAGATGCGTGAGCGATATCGAATCAAGTGCCACCTATAACAGAATGAAAAAAAAGTTCGTTCACATCATCAGATTATCATGTATGACATAACCATTGGCAATGGAAGTACAAGGAGTACGGCTAGTATTTTCAAATTCCCTGATGATGAGAAAGTAGTACTTGCGTTGTACCAGCCTACAAAATAAAATATTCCTATCAGTGGAGCGCACTTCTAGATTTCTCATATTTGTTTTGTTGAAGGATCTATAAGTATACCGTCTCTTCTTGCTTGAACATGATATTGACGTTGTTATTATTACGCACCAACTGTTTGGGAAGTGAGTAAGATAATAATTATCATCTTTATTGCGTCCCATACCGATATATGAATAATCACATCATCCATGATGAAAATATATTTTGATTTGGATTCACAATACCACCATCACTGCTGGATGTAAAGACTGTCACTGATGCTAATACTAAGCAAGTATTCATATTTCGGTTGATTAAGTAACTTTGAGTTTGCAAAAAGCATTTCTTATGGATGTACCAATAGAAAGATCATAGCATTGGTTTTTCCACAATTTGATGGACCAATTATTAGTCCTCGAACTATGTCGCAACGAATTGATTCCATTCCATCCACCTCCAATTTCTTCATTCTGCTTTAAAACGAGCATTGTTTGACGACTCATCGCTTATTGAAGAGAAATATATAGGAAATATTTCATTCAAATGTGTTTGATATTATTGTTGATGTTATGTTTGATCATAGTTGTTCAAGATCCTCTATTCCTACTTATTTGTTTACATTATAGTTGTATAGTTCTGTTACAATTCTATTTATTTATTCGATGAATACCCTTAATACATTCTGAGAGTAATTATAAGCACATGTTGAGAAAACTTTGCGCGTCACCTGTCACTTATATACTTCAATGCGCGAAAAACAGTTGATGGGCACAATAACAAGTCAAGAAAAGTGCATGAAGTTTTGATCGTCTGTCAGAAGCTGGTATTTTTCTTGTTTCTGGAACCAATACGTTAACTCTATCATTTAGCGACACCCGCCTGGTTAGAAGAAATTCGGTAAGTGTTCATCAACTGACGAATTTATCTTTTTCCAAATTTTTCATTCCCGCATAGACAATAGTATATAATGAAAATATTGTTTATAAAAATAGTAGTTTATGTAACAAGTACACAAAATGGGACTTCCTTTTAACATCTACCATCAAACAGAGCAGATGTTGAAAAGTAGATCGAATAAAATAGGTCGAGAATCTGTTAAGATTGATGAAAAGATATACCGTTATCCGCGGACAGACACGAATCAGGAGACTCTAGACTAGTTATTGAATATGCGGATGCTTCTACAAAAAAATTGGAGACCATGAGTATTGCAAAAATGACTTATACTTTTTTGCTGCCAGTTGAACTGCCAGGAAGGTAACTTCATGACATTAGTCTGAAAAAACCGCTTGAAGGGTGGAGAGGTCACTTACAAAAGTGGTATGCAGCACGTTAGGCATATTAGGCTGATGAGGAATAAACGTATTTACATTTACAATATTTTGTTGTTGTGGAGAACGAAAAATGCTGAATTAATTTGAACCATTCATGATTCATTATTGGACAAAGAGATACCCAATATAACTGACAACCGAGGTGAAGTTTCTGAGTCCCAATAGAGAAAACGATCAGCCAGAAAGGGCATAAGACGTAAGATCAATCGAACTATATTTTTCGAACCCCACAGAATTGCTATTCCAATCATTTTGTCCAAGTGATTGTTCTGATTTTCAAAACCCCTCGATCTGAGGATCAATGATATTACCGATACGTGGGAGAGTGATCAAACGTTTTACGAATGAATCGTGATGGAAGACACGTCAAATACTAAGAATGAGATTGATACTGATAGTAAATCATTACCTCTGCTCCGCCTAAGCCTTGATTGTGCTCGAAACCTCCCTGCCTCTCCCACAGCATGACAACCAAGCTGCGCCCCAGTACGTCGCAAGCTTGGTACTTGAGCGTCTGCCTGAACTGCGGCTCGCAGCAATGCTTGACGACGCGCGTCTTCTTCTTCTGCAGCCAACGGTCCCCGTCGCGCAGGTAGCACTTCACGTACGTATCCGGAGGAGTTTCTCTAGGAGGGATGTGTCGTACACATACCACCTCTACTTCGAGCTGGCCCTTGGTCATCATCAGGCCTAGTTTGATCTCGACGGGGCGGGTGCTTGAAAGGCGGAAGCCTCTCGGTTTGATCTGGCCCGGGCCCAGTTGGGGGGGAGACGTGCGTTCCGGGCTGGATGGAGGGCTGGATTCTTTGGTCGGTTCAGCGAGTTCCATAACGCTGTCTTTGCGCGATGCTCCACTTGTTGATCCTGTGGAAAAAATGTTCTCAACTATATACAATGCGACTCAGATAGTCTGCACTATATGGAAAACGTTTTTATTATTAATTTGTCAGAATAGTACTGACTTGTTGAATTGAAAAAGAAAAGAATACCGTGAGTGGAAAAGAACGAATTTGGTCAAAGAAATTGGTTAGAACAAAAGTTATTGTCATTGTCAAAAGAGTTTTTGAGTTTTTGATTGTGTATATGTTTTCTGGTTCCTATTGGGTTCTTCGAAATTTAACCTCGTCCCAAGTTTAAAGTCCTCAAGATGCGCTAATAAATGTGTCTTCAAGATGTACAATAGTCTTTGTATAAACTTTATTCAAACCGGAAAACATATAAACAATCAAAAACCCAGAAACTGAATACATCACAGAAATGTTATTTGAAAATATTGCTCAGAAAGATATTTATAAAATCACAGCCACCTATCAAACATTTTTGTAATCAATTTCCGCTCTATTTTGTGAAGTGTACAAATATCTATGAATAAAAATATAATATCCATGTGAAATGAATTTGAACTTTATAGACAATGTGATCAATTGATTTATTTCAGTGGTATTACTCAAAACACAAGTAGAAGAACTAGAGGAAAGGAGAAAAAAGTGAGTATGATAATTGAGGTATATAGACTCAGAGAACCGGTTAAAAACAGATGCAATACTGAAACAAAATAATCAAGGACAAACAGTGAAAGAAAAAAAAAGCAATAATGAAAGCAGCAGAATGAACATGTAAGAGTGACATGTATAGTGTTTTGTGATTTTTCCAAAGCATTCGATTGTGTGAATCACGGAATACTGCTCCAGAAGCTCGATTGCTATGGAATCAGAGGTGTAGCTTATAACTGGCTAAAATCGTATCTCTCTAACCGAATTCAGATGGTAAAATGTAATAATAAATTGTCGAACCCTTCAAATATCGATTATGGTGTTCCCCAGGGCTCGGTATTGGGACCACTTCTTTTTCTTATTTATTTAAATGATCTTGGTAATATCAACATTTCCGGAAAATTCACCATGTTTGCAGACGACACCACAATAATGTGGCACGGAAAAAATGTTGAACTCTTGAACGAAAATATCACTTCTGATTTGGAGAAAGTTAAACGATGGTGTGACTCCAACTTGCTGTGCTTCAACATTGAGAAAACAAGCATACTAACCTTCAAATTCAACTTTGATAACCTAGCTTTAGGCAATCAGAGGGTAACTAGCCAACCCCACACCAAATTTCTAGGTTTATACCTAGATGATAAATTGAAATTTGAAGCGCACATAAAAAAACTGAGTAAAACATTAGCATCAGGCTGTTATGCTGTTCGAGTCATTACCAATGAACTTGGCCTCAATTCAGGCAGAATAGCGTACTTCTCACTGATTGAATCTCACATAAGATATGGCATCTCCTTCTGGGGTTCCTGCTCTAATCAGTTGATGAACTCATTTGTACTTCAAAAGAGAGCATTGAGGTACTTTTGTAAATGTCGTTCAAGGGTTCATTGTAAGCCTCTTTTTATTGAACATCGAATTTTAACGCTAACTTGTATATTTATTCTCGAAACAGTGTGCTTAATACATAAAACAAAATCAAAAGAGCCAAATAATAGACCCTGTTATATTACCCGTCAACACAATAATATTAGAATGCCCATACCAACATCATCTTTGACAAAAAATTGCCTTATATTCGAGAGTAGGAAGATTTATAACCACCTACCTGGCATTCTCAAGAATACAATAAATCTCGCACCATTTAGAAATTCAATTGAGAATATCCTTCTCAAAAAGGCATATTACAACCTTCAGGAATTCTATAGTGACAACCTTAGTTAGATCATTATGTATGACTAGCACTGTACACCCATTTATTTATTTTATTATATTGTAATTCCTCTGACTACTGAATGTAGTTTATATATCGTATAAATATAATTTTTAATTGTTGAGTATTGTTAAAATTTTAACGTGTAGTATGACAATTAACTAATAACATTTTACCATGTTTTGGAAGTGTTATTAGTTGTTTTTGTATATATTTGTATTTATGAGTAAGTATTTTTATTATTAATAATTGTTTAATTGTTTATGTCCCTTTCACAAAGCTTTGTCAACAAGAAACTATCTTAGACAATAAAGTATATTTTGATTTTGATTTGATTGATTGATAGTATATACTATTTTAACAGTATTGATTTGGATAGAAAAGGAACCAAAGAACTAATACTCACTTCGGTGCCTCTTCTCCCCAGACAAGCTCATCGTCCTCCCCAGTTCTCCTTTAACAGCCTTCAAAGACTTCAGAATCTCCTCGGGATCCCTCAACATCCTAGTACAACTGCTTCTCCTTCTATCCCTGCTATAAGAAGCCGGAGGTGGGACCGCGGGCCTGTCGTCCGCTCCCTGCTGTTCCTGCGCAGACTGAAACGACGACCTCCTCGAACCTGGTAGAGACCTGGAGAAATCCTTTCCCAACTCGTAAACCTCCACTTCTAGCTGCTCAGATTGCGAAGAGCCTCTTCTGGAACCCCAAGCGTGGTCCGGGTGGAGTAGACTGGCGCATTCTCCGATGGAGTCCACGTCGTCCGAAACACTGCGTTGGTTACCAAAGTCGCTACGTTTGCCGGTGCCGGCGGCGATTGAGCTTCTGGGGGACGTGTGGGGGGACTTGCCACGTAGTTGTCTTGGGTCTTCTAGCCTGCCGATACAGGTATGTTATTTTACTCATTTGAAATATAACAATAAGTTGGAAGTTATGTTACTGAGGTCAATCTCTAGGTTTCCGCCCGCTTCCGGTGCATATGTAGAGAGAGAGGGAAGATAGTAGTAGAGGGAGTAGAGAGGATACTTATATGTGGACCACACTCTACTCAACTTATTCAGTGTGGTGACTGGAAAATGCACTAAGGAAATTTGTGGCTTACTATCAATGAGATAATAAAAAGTGTGGTATTGTGAACAAAATTCGATCACTATTTAAGAATTATCAGAAAAATTAGTACTAAGTTCGCTCTATCTATTCTGTGCCACCAAGATGACTGGAATACACCAGAAAAGCGAGTAAGAACGTACTTACATACACCAGAAGAGCGATTAAGAACGTACTTACCTACACCACACTGCCCTATCATCTAGAAAAGCTTTCTGGATATCCACCGAACATTCACCGAGGAACGCGTGTTCATTGTGCGGGATGAGGTCCCAAAGGGTGATTTCCAGTACTCTTTCCATGAGTTCGTCTCCAGGTACTCCTGGAAAACTGAGGTTGGCGTTCCATATAGGGTTTTGGCTTGCTGGGGCTACCTCTGTCTGTACACAATGTTCCTCCGCTCTGAACATTGAAAAGTACTTCAATTTGAATACTATCAACACTATTTTCGTTACGGAAGTGGACACACTTCGAGCATTTACTTACGTTAAGGGTAATAAACAGAGTCTGGCATATGCTTCTGGGAGTGCGCCGAATCCTAGACTGTCATCTCTTGCTGACAAGTCGTCTGCAGCCAAAACTGCCACTACCAATTCCTTGCGTTCGTCGTGGTACCACACTTGTATCTGGATTCTTCCGGATACGCAGCGTTCGCGAGCAATTTGTTCCTGCGATAGCAAATCATGTAATAGTAATCGTTGTTGTTATATCTCTGTTGGCTAGCTATATTTTGCTACAGTGCCTAATGATCTATATGTATTTCTGTAATTTTTGTGTAGATAGGACGCAGCTATAGTTTTCGGAAGTGGAATTCCAGAAGATATCTTTGGAGTTTATAAAGTTATAATGATGATTATAATAATTAATTTCATGCAAATCCATTAATTATTGGAGTACATGCAACAAGTCGAATGGAAATATGAAACGCATCTTCCAAGAAGTGTTGCGGAAGAAACACTAACAAAAAGCGAACATTTTCAAATGGCCGCCCAACTAGTATTGCAACTTATTTTTATTGTCCTCGATGATTTCGAAGTGGTGGAAAATTACTAGAGTATTTCGCTGACAGCTGCTCTGCTTGTTGACCAACGGCGAATATATGATTTCTGCTTAAGTGTGTTTCATTTGGAGTCGACTCATTTTCTGACAAAGATGAAAAATTGAATAGACTTGATATTTTTTGAGTCAAAATGTGCGCCTTCTCCATTGTTTTCCCATAAACGTCGTTATTATTTTATTGGAAAATCATGATAAAATAAATTAAATACCATATTTCCGAAATTCAGTTCTGCGTATGGAGAGTTTTTTTGGAAAGGAAAGGCCATATATAAAAAATATCTGGAAATTGAAAACATGCATTTATGAAAATAATCTTATTAGCGTACTTGAAACCGTTTGAATAACAAATATAGGATGAAGAATTCTGAAAGCGAAATTGGGTATTTTTTCCTGAAGACTATATGGATTTCAATAATAAGATTGTTTGGTGAATTCAGAATGCGAATGAAAAATGGTGAAATTCAATGGAAGTTGTGAAAAGGTACCCATTAGTCATATCCTACATCCTGTATCCAACTTGAGAGTGTGCATAGTGATACTAACAATGAGTTTTCATTTATACTGACATACTTTTATGCAAATTATATTATTAGTGTGTTCCAAACAGTTTGAATATTGATGCTCAAAAAACAAATATAGGATGAAGAATCCTACTCCAATAATTCTTTGAATTCTGAAAGCGAAATTCGGTATTTTTTGCTGGAGAGTACATGGATTTCAATTATGAGATTGTTTGGTGAATTCAAGTCAAGTTGTGAAAAGGTACCCATTAGTATCCAACTGAAGAGCTTTGAAAAATCATTCAATCAGAGAGTACAACTTACTTTTCGAGATGAATCTCCAGTTTTGATTCGGAATATCCAAACGATTCAGACTGTCTCTCAAGCAAATAATTATTGAGGTAAGAACAAATTTAACTCCCTCATGGGTAATCAGATACTGAACACAACTGTTTAATAATTGCAAACATATTTGGTACTTGACATTCAGTTTAATACTGACAATCTTACCATTATTTTGACTAAGATGACTAAAAACCCTGGTGCTTGCACTTATACCTGTAGAAGTTTGGGATCGACTTGGCGACACTTGGCATACTTGATAATAGAGATTACTAGCGTGTCAGATGGCGCCAATTTCGTTTTAGTTTCAATTCACTAACGGGGTATATTTATTTCCTCAGATTTCTTTTTGAGGCGAACTGTTCGCGGGTTCTAATTCTAGCTTTGCTATTGGTTGAAAAAACATCTGTCAAACTGCACCAATAGCAAAGCTAGAATTAGAAGCCCCCGAACATTGCAGAAAGAAAGCACTGTCGTGTTGTTTCTCTTATTTTGTACCATTTGAATTTGAGGTTAACTGCATTTTGACAGACGGAGAATTGGAAATGAAATTGTCATTAAATTACAGAAAATATAAAATTAAATGCATACAATATGATGAACTATGAAAATAACATTATTAGTCAATTCGTCAAGATTTGTACTTGCTTTTGGTACTGAATACAGGTGAATATTCGAATCTGCGGCTTTATACTGTCCACACAGAATACAAATGTGGCCCATTCTACAAAAAGTATCCTTACACACTACACTACCTGAAAATGAACAATTCCTCACGCACTAACGAACTGATGAACGAGGAGTGATTTTTTCAAGGACCAATTCAGGAATAAACTGAGATGGAAAACGCATAGATACCGAAAAAACACTGAAAATAATTTCATACAAGATGCTGCAGATGTCAGGAATTAAGTTCTGACAGTAAGCGAGAATATAAACAAACATTTTTGGACAGCGCCATCTACCACAGACTATCACAGAGCGAAGCTCTGTTGAAGTAACAGGTGGTGTCCCCTCGAAAATCTAAACAATATCGAATCAGTTCATTCACCAGGGTTTAGAGACATCTTAATTTTGACGAATAGAGTGAGACTCAGTATCAAATACAGATGCGCTTTTTGATTGCTACCATTGAAATTTGATCCCAGTGTAATCCTCATTTGAAATTTATTGAGAATAATACATAGATATAAAAATTAATTTAAAAATACAAAAGCGAAGTTTTAAATATAAAATAATATCAAGATGTCTCCTCCTCTGTCAACACTTCAATACATTGTGTTAAATTCACGACTTCGTTTGGCAAGTCTGGAATAGGAATTGAAAGTACCCACCCAGTAAGGTTCAAAAGTAACGGAGCAGTAATTACGAAAAGTACATCTCAATATAGACTTCAGCTGACCGGCAAATGTATCCACAATTTTGGAATTATGAGTAGGCAGATATCTTGTCCAAGAAATGGAAGCTTTCTGATTATCATTTAAATCTCAATTGAGGTTGTGCTGTTTTCGGAATCACATTAAAACCCATTACATAATCTTGAAAAATAATGTAGACCATGAAACACAAACAGTTTCACATATAAAAACTACATGCATTTTTTCAGAACACTACATTTAACAAATACTATAAACTAGATTCTACATTCACAATGAACAGTCCAACTTACTTGACAAAATGTCTTGAAATTGAATGAAGATGACTATGTATATATGATCAAGTACTAGTGTAATTTATTTGATTGTTCATTGTGAAGGGTCAGATTTCAACGGAAGAAAGAAGCATTTGCGGAAGTAGAAAGCATTGTTGGTGCCAGTTGGGACAGTGGGTGTTTTTGGAATCTACTACGAGATCAAAGCCAGAACGTACCGTAAATTTTATCGGCTGCGTGTCCTTGAAGGGTGAGGTTTGAAATACAAACACGGTTTTTCTGTTTCACAAGTTTACTCTGTAGGCATTGTATACATATTAATTTTCATCTTCATCATTCGTAATAGTAGACCAGTTCCCGCAGGCAAATGACAACTGATTGAAGAATTTATTAGAAACCGATGTTTTGTTGCTTTCTCAGTACAAGGGCTGGTCGTTTCTTCAATTTGTGTAATTGGGAAATAACTGGCATATTTGTAAGCTCTTTCCAGTCGTGAGAACGAATCAAAATTGAAAGAGCAGGCTCTTTAGATATCGCAAAAAATCTATCATTTTGATTAATTGGTCATTCTTCTATCATTACGGATGATACAAAAAAAAATATAAGAAATTCCCTTTTCCTGGATCTTCCCCGACATATACGTAATATCAGGATAACATTAAAAGTTGGTAATGTTAGTTGCAGTAGTTAAGATAACTAATGGTGAAAGATAAACGCCATGTGAAGTGGAATAAAAATAGAAAAATCAAAGTAAACAGTCTTCTTCACATACAAGATTCAATATAAATCGAACCAGAAAATGGTAGATCACAGGGGAAAAACAACTACTTCCCTAGCTAATACCACGCAGAACGTTGAATGATATTCACCTGAAAATTCATGCATACCTCCATATAAATGGACATTGAATGCAAATGTTTCTTTCTGATAAGCTCGATTATGTTTAATTTATGTCGTGTTCGCCTAACAATCCGCATACCGGTTTCAGGCTTTTTTGGCCCTCATCAGTACGGAGTAGTCACCAGCCAAAGGTCCGAAGAGCTCTGACTGAAGCGAGACACAACATAAACAAACCATCATTGAGTCTATAACACCTATAGGTACGCCGGAAAAAAAAACTTTTAACTGGCGGTACCTAGTGACAGAGAGAAACACTCCGAAAATCTCCCACCTCGATAGGTTTCTAAATGAAAGATTCCTTCTCAGTAGGAGTGGCAAGCTCGACTAGCATATAGTGAAAGATAAACGTCATGTGAAGTGGAATAAAAATAGAAAAATCGAAGTAAACAGTCTTCTTCACATAAAAGATTCAATATAAATTGAACCAGAAAATGGTAGATCACAGGGGACTACTCCGTACTGATGAGGGCCAAAAAAGCCTGAAACCGGTATGCGGATTGTTAGGCGAACACGACATAAATTAAACATAATTGAGCTTATCAGAAAGGAACATTTGCATTCAATGTCCATTTATATGGAGGTATGCATGAATTTTCAGATGAATATCATTCAACGTTCTGCGTGGTATTAGCTAGGAAAGTAGTTGTTTTTCCCCTGTGATCTACCATTTTCCTGGTTCAATTTATATTGAATCTTTATGTGAAGAAGACTGTTTACTTCGATTTTTCTATTTTTATTCCACTTCACATGGCGTTTATCTTTCACTATATGCTAGTCGGGCTTGCCACTCCTACTGAGAAGGAATCTTTTATTTAGAAACCTATCGAGGTGGGAGATTTTCGGAGTGTTTCTTTTTGTCACTAGGTACCGCCAGTTAAAAGTTTTCTTTTCCGTCGTACCTATAGGTGTTATAGACTCGATGATGGTTTGTTTATGTTGTGTCTCGCTTCAGCCAGAGCTCTTCGGACCTTTGGCTGGTGACTACTCCGTACTGATGAGGGCCAAAAAAGCCTGAAACCGGTATGCGGATTGTTAGGCGAACACGACATAAATTAAACATAATCGAGCTTATCAGAAAGAAACATTTGCATTCAATGTCCATTTATATGGAGGTATGCATGGATTTTCAGGTGAATATCATTCAACGTTCTGCGTGGTATTAGCTAGGAAAGTAGTTGTTTTCCCCCTGTGATCTACAATTTTCTGGTTCAATTTATATTGAATCTTTTATGTGAAGAAGACTGTTTACTTCTATTTTTCTATTTTTATAACTAATGGTATTTCCCATTCTGTTGATGCAGTCTCAACGTAAACTAAGAAATGGATGGATTTTGATCGTTTCAATCAGGTAATAGAAATGGCCCGTATGAGTTTGTAGAATTCTTGGACAACCTGTATAACTTATGAAAGTAGCCCAATTAATTCATCGATACTTTTTAGCTACTTAGATTCTTCATTGTATGTAATAATAATTCTGAATAGTGTTTTTCCGAAGACTCAAAGAAACTTATCGCTTTTTTTGACAAAACACTCTATTCAAGAAACCTATATCTTTCTGACCTATTTCTATAATACTTAGTTTCCGGGATATAAGGTACCGAATATGTTTGACCAAATCAAGCATTTTTTTTTAAGAATCTTTGAAAACAACAAAACATATATTTCTAATTCATCGTTCGTTCAACTACCTGGGACCTCATCCGATGAGACTACTACACTTTTTTCAATGACTTTTGGACACCTGTCCCAGCTGACACTATACATTAACATTTACTAACTATTCGAAACTGAACAGTTCTTCAGTAACAACAAAAATTCAACTTCTACACCTACTTACATAAAATTTACAATATTGTCATTTCGTGTAACTATTTAGTTTACTTTCGGAGGAACCAAAAAGCTATTAGATACACCAGGATCATAGTCCATCGTCTTTCGAGGACAATATCAAAGTTACTAAGTATGCTTTCCAAAAATAATCAAGCTGTTTTTATAAACATTCATCTACTGATTTTGTTGCTATAGTCTTCGATGGTTGTGGTCACATCGTATAACGGCAATACTGTAAGGTCATTTGTTTTTTCGGAAATGTAAAACTGCACAAATTTATTTTTTTATTGAAAAAACATCAAATGTAAAATTATTCAACCATAGCATTCTATTGAACAAAAAAAAACAAGAAAGTTTTTGTAAACCGTTTTTTTTTTGGTTAGTTGGCTATCATGCATCATATCTTCATGCTCAGGATATTGGGAATATCTTATGAAATTTCTAATAAAATATGACGTGTTTAAGTTGAAAACAATGGGTGAAAATTAATGATTTGTTACGAGAAATATATTTGATTTTGTCCCAAATAATAGTATAAAAAACACCATGAGTTAATTTTTCGAGGGAAAGCATTTTGCCTGGAAATTTTACTGAGTGCAATTTGTGTATTATCTGATAAAAAGGCGCAAATTGAACAAGTTGAATTTCCTAGAGGCAGAATACTTGGGGAATAATAAAAAAAAATGCGATCAAATCCTCTAGCACGAATGGTATTTGATGAGAATATTTCCCGAATCACATTTAAAACTTAATAAAACTACCAGAATTCATATTGTATTCGAATTTTCAACGTGGAAGTTATAACAATTCTTCTACTTACAAAATCGAAGGAATTGTTTTACAGATTCATTCATTCATAATAGACTAGGCCAATAAGTAGGAAATCCATATCTATAAAGTGCAAGAAGCATTTCATGTAACAATTGGGGAAATAATATCGACCCCGCTGAATACGAATCTGTTGCCAAAGCGAAATTTGGACCGGAAGTCCGGTATCCAAGATGGCGGCCAAAACTCTGTTGCCCTATATCTCCCTTGTCCATCTGACTCTCAGGAAATCTGTCCTCCAAACGAATTATGCCAGTTTCATCTAGGAAAGCGACCACTTGTTTCGGTTCAAGAGTGATATTTCTTCAAAAGATTCCCCCTGACTCTTTTTCAACCATAACTTAGAAGCCTCTTCGAGTGTGTCAACATCCAATTTAACTTTGCGTGGTCTGTTATTCTTGGGAATTCTGGAAACTTTCTTGAAATGAAGTACCCTTGCAGTTGATCTGATTGGACGAATCCATTTTGAAAATCTGTCGATCTTGGGTAGCTCAATATTTTCTTCAGAATATTCTTCTGGTTTTCTGGGCCAAGTTTCCTCTGGAAGTTTCAAGAATTTGGGTCCTTTCAACCAATTGCTATGCACTCCAAAGTCAATTCTGTTCAATTCTTTCGTCGCTTGATCAGCTACATTCAAATCAGAAGGAATCCAGTGCCATTGAGAAATACCAGGTTCATCTCGAATTTCCCCTATTCTGCAGGCCACAAAGATTGGGAACCGACTCGATTATGATTTGATTTGCTTCAAAACAACCATGGAATCTATCCAGTAATTAACTCTCTTGATTTTATAATCCAACCCATTGCAGATTGTTTTTCCCAGGCGACAGCTCCCTGTAATTCCAATTTGGTTCAATGGGGCGACTTTGAATTTTGATGTTACGAATGATGTGAACATTTCCTTTCCAACTTCATATCTCAAATAGGCTGCTGTGGCATAAGCTTTGTCACTACTATTACAGAAGATATGGAGGTCAACTTCCTTTACACAGGTAGTGCTTGGGAAATAATGTCTCGGTATAATGATTGGTGAGCCATTTTTTCCAAACCAAAAATAAAGTTTCAGTTATTTCAGTGTCCCAGTCAATACCGCTCCTCCAAAATCCTTCTTTTTATTATAAGAAGTGCAAGGAACCCGAGAGGATCGAAAATAGACATTATCAACCGAATAACTTCTCTTTTAGTCGGAGTCTTCTTGCCACTGATTTTTCGAGGGGTATTTTTTTAGGTTCAAAGAAAATATGAAGTTGTCAGTTTCTGGTAGCCATGGAAGTCCAAGTACTCTTTCTATTTTCTCCGAGTCGATTTTCAATCCTTCCATAGTTGGAGAACGTAGCCTTTCAGGAATAGTTGCCATAACCTCTTTGGAATTACTGATCCACTTAGTCATTTCGAAACCTCCTTGTTCGTGAACATAAATGACATCAGCAACTCTATTGATCGCCTCTTCTTCGGTGTCACACGAGTCCAGGTAATCATCAACGTAGTGTTGCTTTTCCATGCACCTGATTATACCTGGAAACTGACTCCATGGCATTTCTATTCTTCTCAAACTGAGCTTTGGAAGGGGACGAAACAGTGCCGCAAATCATTACATTCATTTGGTAAACATCAGGATCTCTACCACGCCACAGGAACCGCTGTGCACATTGATCCTTTTGTCTGATCAGAACCTGGTGAAACATCTCACGTATGTCCCCACTGAAGGCTATTTTACCCTGTCTGAAACGCCATAAAACCGAGATCAATGATGGTACGAAGTCTGGGCCTTGTAAATAAAGTCGTTTAAACAGGATCCATATGCACCGAAAACAAGTCTTATTTTTCCCGGTTTATTCACATTCCATACCGCAAAATGGGGCAGGTACCAGGTTTTTGGGGTTTCAGCTTTTTTGGTGTCCGTTAATATTGTTGCATAGCCTTTACTTAGGTATTCTTCAATCTTCCCGCAGTATTAATCTGCAAATCTTGAATCGATATTAATTTTTCGCATAATAAACGTCTCACTGCATTCGGTCGACTGTAAAGTAAAGCATTTTCATTCTTCCAAAGGTGCCCTATCTCACACTGTTGTCCCGTTTTTCTGAATGTTTTCTCCATGATATCAATCGCTTTTTTATCCTCCGCTGATTTCACGAAGGAAATTTGTTTTACACCAAATGAGTCAATTCGGAAACTACCTTTGACTAACATCGCTAACCAAACGACAACACAGACTCACATGGGGCATTCTGGGTACTTCATTGTTGGATATGTTCCCATTGATGGTCCAACCTAGTTTCGACTTCGACATGATTGGTTCATTCAGTTTTGGATGAATAATTTTCCTTGGAACAATGAGACCATAATTATCTTGGACAATCAATAGTTTGGGAGATGCTGATTCGATAGACTCCAGTAATTTGAGATCCAAATAAGGGAATTTACTTTTGATTTCATTAGCATTCATTTTCTGGCATGGAAGACAAAGATTTCTTACAGTTCTTACTTGGTTCATCTTGTAAAATATTGAATTTTCATTGCCACCTGATATATCGAGTAAAACCAATCTAGAATCGTCCTCATAATAACTAATGTTATTGGTCCATTAAAAACAAAGTGGAACAATTGAACCAGACAGCTTGAGTTTATCTTCTTCAATCATTGACCATGTGGATCATCATCAAAAAGCGCAAATATTTGAATATCCCCTGTCGGTCCACGTAGTTTGACTGGGGCAATTCTTAATAACACCGTTTTTTCTTCACTGTTGTTCTCGGATAGATTGCCACGAAAATCCCTAGGAGAAACGATCTCAACTTCTGCTTTGGGTTCTTCGGCATTTTTTTCAACATGAAGTAATTTGTTGTGTCAGCCTTTACACCCATTTTCACCACATCCATTCTTCTGATGGCAACTTTTCACCATATGACCAGTTTGGAGACATAAAGAACAAAGCTTGTGATTCATGGCGGATGTTCGTCTTTCTGTGATTGTCTTTTCTAGAAATTCATCGCATTTTTGCACAGTATGATTGACATTCTTACATAAAACACATCCGTTTGAGTCACTTTGTTTTTTGTGAGGACTCTTCTTCGATACCATGACATTTTCTCGTCTGAAGAAAGAGTTTGCTTGCGTCTTTTGGAAAGAATTACTTATTCCAGCCAGATAATTTGTTTCGCCCTCGAACCAATTCGCAAAATCGTTCAAAGATATCTGTAGGGACTGAAGATCATATTGATATTTATATTTGCCCCAGGAGTAATTTTGTATTGGATATAATTTTTCCACCAAATCACAAAGAAGTTCAGGATTATATAGATAACATTCAGCTTTCACGTTCTTCGTTGCTAACTGCATTGGAAAAGGCAACACAAGATTCTAATTTATCTTCTTTGAACTGCCAAGTCTCTTTACTTTTTCTATTAACTCCAGAATGATCCACTCTGCTCGGCCAAAGTTCATTTCAAACATTTTGATGATCTGATTCGATGGAGAAGTTAAGAGAGCTTTAACAGTTTCTCGAGCTTTCCCTTTCAATGACCTTTCCAACCGAACAAGATTATCTTCATCTGTCAGCCGAAACTCGATCGAAACTCGATGAAATCCACTGATGAAAATGTGCCACTCCGAAAGTTCACCAGAGAAAGTGGTAAGGTCCCGCACTTTCTGACGTAGTAAAAGTTTGTTGGTATTTGCTGATTTTTAATACACTGCCTGGCAACATAAAAAAATGAATCATCTCTTCCTCCACACCCAACAGAAAAGGTAGTGAATAGAAAAAAATCGAATTAAACGGTTTTCTTCACATAAAGGATTCAATATAAAATTGAACCAGAAAATGGTAGATCTCAGGTGAAAAACAACTACTTTCCTGGCAAATACCACGCAGAACATTGAATGATATTCACCTGAAAATCCATGCATACTTCCATATAATATCAATGGACATTGAATGCAAATGTTTCTTTCTGATAAGCTCGATTATGTTTAATTTATGTCGTGTTCACCTAACAATCCGCATACCGGTTTCAGGCTTCTTGGCCCTCATCAGTACGGTGCAGTCAACCAGCCAAAGGTGCAAAGAACTCTGGCTGAAGTGAGACACAACGTAAACAAACCATCATCGATCTTGTAACACCTATAGGTACGCCGGAAAAGATAAACTTTAACTGGCGGTACCTAGTGACAGAAAGAAACACTCCGAAAATCTCCCACCTCGATAGGTTTCTAAGATAAAGAACTCCTTCTCAGTAGGAGTGGCAAGCCCGTCTAGCATATAGTGAAAGAAAAGTGCCATGTGAAGTGGAATGAATAGAAAAATCGAATTAAACGGTTTTCTTCACATAAAGGATTCAATATAAAATTGAACCAGAAAATGGTAGATCTCAGGTGAAAACAACTACTTTCCTGGCAAATACCACGCAGAACATTGAATGATATTCACCTGAAAATCCATGCATACTTCCATATAATATCAATGGACATTGAATGCAAATGTTTCTTTCTGATAAGCTCGATTATGTTTAATTTATGTCGTGTTCACCTAACAATCCGCATACCGGTTTCAGGCTTCTTGGCCCTCATCAGTACGGAGCAGTCAACCAGCCAAAGGTGCAAAGAACTCTGGCTGAAGTGAGACACAACGTAAACAAACCATCATCGATCTTGTAACACCTATAGGTACGCCGGAAAAGATAAACTTTAACTGGCGGTACCTAGTGACAGAAAGAAACACTCCGAAAATCTCCCACCTCGATAGGTTTCTAAATAAAAGATTCCTTCTCAGTAGGAGTGGCAAGCCCGTCTAGCATATAGTGAAAGAAAAGTGCCATGTGAAGTGGAATGAATAGAAAAATCGAATTAAACGGTTTTCTTCACATAAAGGATTCAATATAAAATTGAACCAGAAAATGGTAGATCTCAGGTGAAAAACAACTACTTTCCTGGCAAATACCACGCAGAACATTGAATGATATTCACCTGAAAATCCATGCATACTTCCATATAATATCAATGGACATTGAATGCAAATGTTTCTTTCTGATAAGCTCGATTATGTTTAATTTATGTCGTGTTCACCTAACAATCCGCATACCGGTTTCAGGCTTCTTGGCCCTCATCAGTACGGAGCAGTCAACCAGCCAAAGGTGCAAAGAACTCTGGCTGAAGTGAGACACAACGTAAACAAACCATCATCGATCTTGTAACACCTATAGGTACGCCGGAAAAGATAAACTTTAACTGGCGGTACCTAGTGACAGAAAGAAACACTCCGAAAATCTCCCACCTCGATAGGTTTCTAAATAAAAGATTCCTTCTCAGTAGGAGTGGCAAGCCCGTCTAGCATATAGTGAAAGAAAAGTGCCATGTGAAGTGGAATGAATAGAAAAATCGAATTAAACGGTTTTCTTCACATAAAGGATTCAATATAAAATTGAACCAGAAAATGGTAGATCTCAGGTGAAAAACAACTACTTTCCTGGCAAATACCACGCAGAACATTGAATGATATTCACCTGAAAATCCATGCATACTTCCATATAATATCAATGGACATTGAATGCAAATGTTTCTTTCTGATAAGCTCGATTATGTTTAATTTATGTCGTGTGAGATCTACCATTTTCTGGTTCAATTTTATATTGAATCCTTTATGTGGAGAAAACCGTTTAATTCGATTTTTCTATTCATTCCACTTCACATGGCACTTTTCTTTCACAGAAAAGGTAGTGTTATTGCAACATTTATAGGTACCAGAAAAGAGACTTTCAACTTTTCCATGTTCTGATCTCTCATGGATTCTTTGAAAATATGAAGATTCGGGAATAATACACTTTGTGGAATCTTCAACCCACTTGCTCAAATAGTGTTCATCGCTATATAAACTTTGCGAATTAACTGATGCCTTTTCACTTTCATTTCCAATACTGTCCATGATTTTCTTCTTCAACTACATTTCTTTGACTAAATTCAAGCGTTTTCTTTCAAGGGCTTTCTTTCTTCCTTGTTCTTCCTCTTCGTCAATATTCTGTTGTTCTTCCAACATAATCACTTTTAAATTTAACTTGGATATATTGGATCTTTTGGAAGTTACAGATCCCTTGCTCGACCTAATTTCTCTAACTGAAGGCTTCTCAGTAACAAATACAGTTTTTTCAGTGGTAATATAATCGGGATTACCAACTATCGGTGAACCATTTGAAGAAAAGGTCATTTCCGTATCACTCATGCAACCTCTGTCGTCTAGGTTTTGTACACACACTAAAAGAAGGCACATTGGTACAGAGGTCTACAGCAGTCATTTCTGATTTGGGATATCTCCTTGCGGGAATTCCTTCATTGCACCTAGTGCTTCTACGAAGACCAATATTTCTATCTGCATTTTCTTGTACTTTTTCAGGTTCAATTGAAGGCTCGTAAGGAACAATGTAAAACTTTCAAACCGAAACAGCTCAGACTCTGCAGGAAGATGCTTTGTTTACTTTTTAGGACTGACAACGTATATTTTTCTGATAACGACATTAAACTGGGTAAATGATTTCTGAGAGACACAAATAGGTCAATAGATTAATAAAAACAATATAATTTCTACAATCAAGTCAGTGTATTTAGTGAGCTCCCATATTCAATCAATTTGGCATTTCCTGTTTCCTTATAGGAATTGAATGCGTTGACATATAATTTTGACAGGACCTAGTGTGGTTTTATCGCAAAACAATCTCGAATCTACTGTGGTTTTATCAGTATAAAACAGCGAGAAGGCATTGGTTCTCTGTTTGAAATTGCGGTCATTTGATTGGCTCAAAAATAATGAGGGAAATAGTTATTGAAAAACAACTTCAACTGAACTTAAACATTATTTGAACTAAATGGTGAGTTGTGGCAAGAGCCTCTTCACTACACATAATGAATTTTGTAATAATTTTTATTGTTCGACTGATTGAACAAATTACATAAAATGTGTGCAAGTTTCGGGTTGCTTAAATGTTCTTTCCACCACATCCGTCCGGAAAAAATATTTCCGTTCCAAATACTAACTACTACTCACAAAACGTAATTTAAGAACCACGAAAACATCGAAACTATCCACATCAAACAGATAATACTGACACTTACCAGTATTGCCGCGTAACCGTTCTAAACACGACAGTAAATGTTGGTTGGCCCACATCAGACGATCCATCCCCAAAATATCACTATCTAAACTCATCTCTTTTTTAATAAATAGGCTAGTCGAGAAAAATAGTTCCAAGTCTCAAAAAAATATGAGCAATAGCTCATTCGATTCGGAATGCAATTCTGAGAAATATTTTTTTTTTGTTTTTTTTGCTGACGAAACTTGCAATTGTTATTAACAAAAAACTAAGACAAAAAAGGGGTTCTGTTTTTTGGGGAATAACTCAAAAACTATAAGCGATAGCAAAAAAAATTCTTAAAGAGGAGGAAATTTCCCAACTCCTGGAACTCTACCTCCATTATTTATAATTTTAATTTAACGCTGAAAATAGGGCTCTGAAGAGAGTACACCACATGAAATAATTTTTGTATAGTATTAATATCAATTTGAAAATTTAAATAAATCATGGTGTGTTTTCAACATTTGAAAAAACAAGGTCCCGTTAGAAAAAAAAAATTTGTTAATTTTTTAACAAGTTAGGCATTTGTTAATTATTCCTTATTTTTTGGACCTTGGTTTTCATAAAAAACGGCATAAATGTTTAAATAATAGCTCTAAAAATGTTTCGCTCCCTGGAACCCTTCTTATAATATATATTTAACAAGATCATGTTATAAAAGTTTTTAAAAGTTGTTTATTATAATTTTTTAAAGTTGAAAAAAAAAATTATCCTTGTTTTGCTATTGCTGTTTTTGCATCAAACGAAGGCATTTAATAACATTCGAAAAGAAAAATTCAGGACATTTGTTTATAATGTGTTTATAAACAAATTAATTGGTTTGATAATTTTTTTTGTTTGCCCTTTTGTTGTGTACAGACTATAATGATTAAACAAAATATTTTTTTCTTAAATAACGTTTCTTTTTGATTATAATTGGTTTTTTTTATTTCCATTATTTAAATAATTATTTAGGATTTTTCTTTTCTTTAAAAATCATAATTGGCATTTCTTAATAAAATGACAAAATATTTAAAAAAAATATTAAAATTCCGAATCTCATTTTTTTTTCTGATACTACTAAAAATTACAAAAACAATTATACATTTTTTATAGATTTTTCTAAAATTACAGTACTTATATAATTTTTTATAGAAATAGTTGAAAAAACTGATGATGAATGATTTTACCAAAAACTGAATATCTTGAGTATTTATCAACAAATATATGATTAAACACCGCTAGAATACATGATGAAGTTGACATTATTTAAATAAATCCATGTATTCTCAACTAATTATTTGAATAATAGAAATATACAAAAAACGATTATAAACAATAAGAAATTTTTGTAAGATTTCAAATCATTATATTTTCTAGACAAGAAAATGGTTAACTTTTTTTTTAAATATTGAAATAATCAATTTGTTTATAAACAATTTATAAACAGTGTCCTAAATTTTTTTTTCGAATGTCATTAAATGCCTTCGTTTGATGCAAAAACAGAAGAAGCAAAACATATGGATTACATTTTTTTTATTTTAAATTTTTTGTTAACTTTAAAAAATTATAATAAACAAAATAAAAATTTAAAAAATATATATATAATATATATATATATAAATATATATATATATATATATATATATATAGTCTGAGAAATTCTTTGGGACAGCAGCAAAACGCAAATGTACTCTTATTATTTCTCAATCCAACAATTGTTTAAATAAAAGAACAGATCTCAATCATTTAAGTGAGATCTATTCTTATCTATTAATCTTGGACAAAACCCAACCTTCTTCATTATTAATTTCAATTGATGTTTTCCACATACTAACATCAACTTTTTAAAAACAATAACTAATAAATATATTCATCAATTTTACCATTAGAAAATCTCATCTTCAGTAGTAATTGCAATTGATGTTTTCCACTTTCATTTGGACAGCTTAGACCAAAAAATTTTTACGTTGACATTTTAGGTTATGTTAAATTCCAACCTCGATGCTGTTATTTTCCCTCACTTTTCACATTCATAACCAAAGAAAGTTCACCACAATGGTTTTCGGCTTTTAATAAAGTTACCAGTAATGTTTTGTGTTACAAATATTATTCCATAAATCTAATTGTTGCTCCATGTTTTTACATGTTTTAATGCTGTCTTTTACATCTTTTTGTATTTCACCGAAAACGACCATTCTCGCTAACATTGTAAGTAAAGTTTATTTTATAATTATCAACATACTATAGTATTTTCATTTTCATTGTAGCTCCTGATGATGAAAATATTCATTGTCGAAATATTGGAAATATAATGTTATAAGAGTACATTTGTGTTTACTGCTGTCCCAAAGAATTTCTCAGACTTTTTCCTAACTAGTCAGCAAAGACTACCTCTCCTCTTTCTTTATATATATATATATATATATATATATATATATATTTATATATATATATATATATATAGGAGCGAAACATTTTTAGAGTTATTATTTAAACATTTATGCCGTTTTTTATGAAAACCAAGGTCCGAAAAATAAGGACTAATTAACAATGCCTAAGGCTCACTTTTATAGGTTCGGTTTAAACTTCAGAATAATCTTTGGTTTAAACTTGACTTTAAACCAAAGTTGAAACTCAGTTTAATCATAACTCGGCATTTGAGCGTTTTATAGGTTCCATTTATTACAGCAAATTATTTTTATTTGTGTTATGTTGGCACGCAAAATAAACGCAAATCAGAAAACACTAGTATTTCATAAGCTTATTTTTGTTTCCTATTTCCTTTCGAATATTTCAAATCTTTGAAAAATTGACAATGACAAAAACTGAAGTTTCTTTTAATATTTAAGGTTGTGTTGATTAAATAACAGATTTGTTGTCCGTTCCAACAGATGACCTATATGCTGGAGTGATAATTCTACGGATTGTTTAGAAATACCTACTGAAACGTGTTATAAATTCCCGATCGTTCCAGATATCAAAGTGATTTGGCCTGGTTCGGAATTCTCTTGCATTTCGGGGAGCTTCTACGATATCAATCACATCATCATCTGTCAAAAGTTCTAAAACAAAGTCAACCTTTTCAACGAATTAAAATAATAAAACCTCAATCTTTGAAATTATAAATTTTTTCTAGTAGACTAGATCTAATTGTCGATCCTGATTCTCAATGCGCAGACTCAATTTCAATCTAAAGTTTAACTAGTGCTCATTCTATCGTGTACAATAACGATTTGATTGCCGGGTTTAAACTGAAGATTTTCGTTAACCGAAACTCATAAAACATCACTTTTCACACAACCTAAGTTTAAACTTCAATCCGAAGTTTAAACCGAACCTATAAAACTGTGCCTAACTTGTTGAAATATAAACTTATTTTCCAACGGGACCTGGTTCTTTCAAGTGTTGAAAACACATCATAATTTTTTCAAATTTTTAAATTGATTTTTATTACTATTAAAAAAACAATTTTATGTGGTGAACTCTCTTTAGAGACGGCACGCGCAGGCGTAGCGGTTATAAATATTGAAGATAGCATGAAAGAAGGGAATTTTGTGGCATAGTGGACAAATTATTGTATTAAAGAAAAAAAAAGCATCCTCAAGTGGGAGTCGAACCCACGACCTTATGATCTCTAGCCATACGCTCTACCAACTGAGCCATTAGAGGACATAGGAATCGACACACACTCGTGAATCCTTTCCTTTCACAATTTAATATTCATGTTAGAAATGAATCGAAAATCAAACGTACTTATCACTGGCCGTCGAGATCCATTACCTGACCCTCAACTTCATCGTTATTTGACGATTTCAGTAGCAGATTCAAGCGGATGATCTCTAACCACTGATAAGATTTAGCCAAATATATCATGTGAAAAGTGGAAATATTGCGTCCGAAATACATATAATGAAAGAAAGGAATTTTGTGGCATAGTGGACAAATTATTAAATTATTTAATTAAAGAAAAAAAAAGCATCCTTAAGTGGGAGTCGAACCCACGACCTTATGATCTCTAGCCATACGCTCTACCAACTGAGCCATTCAAGGACATAGGAATCGACACACACTCGTGTATCCTTTCCTTTCACAATTTAATATTCATGTTAGAAATGAATCGAAAATCAAACGTACTTATCACTGGCCGTCGAGATCCATTACCTGACCCTTAACTTCATCGTTATTTGATGATTTCAGTAGCAGATTCAAGCGGATGATCTCTAACCACTGATAAGATTTAGCCAAATATATCATGTGAAAAGTGGAAATATTGCGTCCGAAAGAAGGGAATTTTGTGGCATAGTGGACAAATTATTAAATTATTTAATTGAAGAAAAAAAAGCATCCTCAAGTGGGAGTCGAACCCACGACCTTATGATCTCTAGCCGTACGCTCTACCAACTGAGCCATTCGAGGACATAGGAATCGACACACACTCGTGAATACTTTCCTTCCACAATTTAATATTCATGTTAGATAGAAGATTGAAGATAGAGTTCCGGGAGTCGGGACTTTTTTAATGGAAATTTCTTCTTCTTTAAGAATCTTTTTTCCGATTTTCGCTAGTGATTAAAGTGTTTGAGTTTTTCCCAAAAAACTAAACCCCTTTTTTTTGTTTTTGTTTTTTGTTAATAACAATTGAAATTTTTTCAGAATTGCATCTCGAATCTAATGCGCTATTGCTCATATTTTTTGTAGACTTCGAACTATTTTCCGCAGGAAACTCACTTTTCAACTAGTCTAAAAAGAGATTTATTTTCAAAAACCTCCCGATTTTCAGCTCAACAGTTATTTTCTATTGATTGTGCAATTATTCGGTAATGAATCGTCATGGACCACCCACTCATACAAATGATTTCACAAACATGTTCCTGAAACACAGCTATGTGATATGTACATTCATAGAACTCTAATTCAGAGACAAGTATACAAACACGTATTTAAAGCTTTCATTTTTTGGTTCTACCATCTACTATATATTTCCTATAAATAAAAGTCATGATAGTTGACACATTCACAATGGTACCATGCATATGATTGTTTTTTAGGGCGAAGGCAAGATTTGATTTGCCCAAGTAACAGGCTAACAAAGCTACAGGGTAATGTCTACATCGCGTTTTCGGATATATGGGATATTTCATGAAGGGTATTTTTTATACAGGGTGTTCCCGATAAAAACGCGTTCCTTGAAATAGTATGTAATAGTACGCCATTCAGAACAAAAAAGTTCCATACATATTTTTCCTAAAGTCACCCGTTTTTCAAATAATTGAACATCAAAATTAATATAAAAAAAGACGAGCGTGAGAAAACATAATGATCGTATACTCGTTGTGACTCTTTTACAATGTTCCATACACTAGTAGCAATCATTTTTCCAAATAACACGCTTTAATGAAGGAACCATTGCTTGAAACTCTGTTTCCGGCAAATATCAAAGTGAAAGGCAGTGTCTTCATTGCGTTATAATTATAGTTTAACCATTTTCAATTGCAGAAGCGTTTCTATAGGGAGCAAATCAAAAACTCACTTCGTTAATACGAGTGTATATGCGAAGTAACGGAACGAAAAATAATGTGTACTACTCGTAAACATTCTCCGTTCAGAGGATGTTTGATATGTGACAATTGTAATTGAGGTCAGAGTTTAAGAGGATGCCCAAGACCTTTATGTTTTGTACTGATTGAACATTTGACTAGATGATCTTGTATTGATGGGATATTTTATTTCTCGATCTTCCGAAGGATATTGCGAAGCACTTAGCAGAGTTCAGATCCATGCAATTTGCGGTGCACCAGTCTAACAAGTTGTTTAGGTCACATTGTAGTTCGTGGCACTCTGCGTCATTTTTAACAATGGAATAGAGCTTTAGGTCGCCAGCAAATGAGAGGAACTTCGAGTGGTGAACGCACTCATGAATGCCGTTTATGAATGTGTTGAACAGGATAGGCCCCAGATGTGATCCTCGAGGAACACCAGAGGGAACATCAACTACTCTGGACTGAAAACCATAAACCTTTGTTTTCTGTTTACTAGGTAGCTTTTGGTCGAGTTCAAGAGTGAACCGTGTAGGCCGAGATGCTCAAGCTTATGGACAAGTAGGCTGTGATTTACCCCATCGAATGCCTTCGAAAAATATGTGTAATAGGAGTCAACCTACATCCCTTGGTCCGAGGCATCCGAGAGGAAATCGTTATAGGTTAGAAGGTTTAGTTCAGTAGATGACGTCAAGAAGTGGCAAATGAACGATTCAAAGATTTTGGGTATGAAGTTTAAAATGCTTATAGGTCTGTAATTGGTGACCAAGCATCTGTCTCCTGATTTGTGTGGTGAAATAAAAAAAACTCATCTTCCAGAAATCCGGGAAGGTGCCAGTTTCGAGTGAGAGGTTATATGGACGAAACTTGGTTAAATGAAGGATATCCCGTTGGTGAAATATGGCAGGATAAAAATATAAAATGCGCGAGGCAAGCTTTCATGGAAGGACTGGAATAAGAGCACCCTCGGAAAAAGGTAAAAGATTAATAGATGCATTTCAATCCAAACGGGCTGGAGACTATCATGAAGACATGAACGCTGATGTTTTTGAAGAATACTTCCTCCTGGGCCTGTAATAATTATGGATACCACTCTAGACAATGCGAAAAAATACCAACGTCTTCTTGCAACAAAAAAAATGTTCAAAAAGGAGCTACTGGAGATTGTAAAGTTGAATAAACCTCTTTGTACGAAATTTGTTGTCGACGAAACCGCTTCAAAGCCTTCCGCCATATCACTGTGATTTAAACCCTATAGAACTGGTGTGGGCGCAAGTACAAGGGTTTGTAGCAGGGCATAACACTAACTTCTCTTTCTGTTGTTATGCAAATTAAGGTGACCCTAATTTATGACCGATTCGGTGTGTGTACGTCTTAAATAACTGAAAAACGGAATTTAAAAAAACTATCATTGAGTTTACAAGACAACCTTTAAGTTTTCCACCCTAATGGGTTCTGTCACTGCAATTTTATATTTTATCTCTCTCTCACATTAGGAAACAGGGTATAACAAAATCACACAAACATAAGTTGGAAGTCATTTCTGAGAAAAATAACGGAAAGATCAAAATAAGATCAAAAGAGGCGACAGTCAACGTGGGTTTGAGTGACAGCTGTCTAGTTCTACACCAGATTCGCCTGAGCCAATAAAAACGGACCGCGAACCAAAACAAACTCATAAATCACGAGTTATATTTGTGTTTGAAGAGGTCTGAATAAATAAAAGTCAGCAGCGTCTCTAGTCTAGGATCGAAATAGGTTTAAAACTATTCTATACTTCTGTTGTGTTTTGTTGGAAAATATGTTTTTTTTCATGACATCATGATGATCCGATTGCCTATTAATACATACTTCCTCGCTTGTGGCATATTTTTTCATTTTATATTTAAATATCTAAATAAAATTAGATATCTCCGCCACTGCTGCTCAAAGGATACCGCTTGAAGACTGCAAAACTTGTTTTTCATGCTTCTGCAATTGTAAACGGTTTAAACCAAGCCATTATCATTGGCTTGCGGTCCGTTTTGATTGGCTCAGGCGAATCTCGTGTAGAACTACACATCTGTCACTCAAACCCACGTTGACTGTCGGCTCCTTTGATCTTATTTTGATCTTTCGTTCGGTGACGGAGAATATTTATGAGTTAGTACACATTATTTTTCGTTCCGTTCGCATTTACGCTCGTGTAAGCGAAGTGAGTTTTTGATTTGCTCCTCATAGAAACAGCTTCTGCAATACATACATCTGTCTATTTGGCGGTGTTGCCAGCTGTTGGAAATTTCTCCAGATATCACTTGGTACTCACAAAAATTAAAAATGTGTTTTTCGATATATATTAAGCTTTCACTATCCGCACTATTTTCAGGAGCACCCTGTATTTCCACATTTCGAATTTTAACATTAATGGAAGATAGATAATTAAAAAATTTTTTTTGTATAATTAGTTCTTATATAATTGATATTGTAATTCTCATTTCATCGTGAAATTTAATTAAATATAATATTTGACGATTTTTTTTCGAATTGTTATTTTTGTGTCCGGATTGACCTTTAAAAATGCCCTCCACCATATTTCCTGTATTTTCGGTGAATTTGAAATTGCATCACTAGGTCTTGAAAATGAATGAAGGCAATACTTTTTGATCATTGAAAATAACTGTTAGAAGAAAAATATGTCTTTAAAATTTAAGGATATCTCTTTGGATTGTCCAACGTTTCTTTAGATTGATCAGTATCGAAAATATTTGTCATATAGTTAGATATAATCTTTATATTTGATATTGATGAATGATATGAAAGATTCAGTCGATAGAAGATATACTGGAAAAAAATCACATCAATATTTGGGTTGATTGTATAGAGAATATATCGTTATATATTTTATACCGGGGTTTTTGGTAGTTTCCGCCTTGTTGGTGATGAAGGTGCCTTGTCTGTATCTGGTTCTGAAACAAAATTGAAGGATTATAAACAGGCCGTTCCGCAAGTGAGTGGAGATATTGAAAAAACCATCTCGAATAAATTATACATCTAAAGTGATTTTTAATTATTATGCAACGTCATTTAGCAAATATTCCTTCCGGAATGAACATTGAAGTGACATTTTGTGAGGACCAGCAGCAAAATAAGATGATTTCTAACCCTAACTATTCAAAAAGATGAATGCAAGTCATTTAGGGATTTGCTCAAATTATTTTTTTGTTGGATGGCACTCATATTTCTTTTGCTGGACCTAATAAAAAGTGACACCAGTACAACTTTTAAACACACCTTGTACACTCTATTTTCTGTTGCAGATATGTTGCCAAATGACAACCCAACTTCGAAAACACCCATATATTCCGATGCACCACATTCTCAATGTCTTTCTGATTCTTGTCTTTATAATTCATGTATGTCCGTTGAATGTAACTCTTTGAATTTGCGTAATATACACTGTGTCCGTAAAGTATGGAACAAATTCATTTTTAGTTAAACAGGTCATTTTAAGAAATAATCCTGAAACACGTCGATTTTTTATGTTAATTTACCGTATTTTAAAATAATAATCTAATATACAGGGTGAATTACGTTCGAGTAATGACGTCACCGTCATTTTTTTTAAATGGAACACCCCCATTTTGTCTCAATTTTTGGATTACTCTAGCTGAGCTGATTCCAAAAATGTATCACATGTTGATTCCAATTGGTACAGGGTGGACAAAAATACAATAGTTTTGTGTGTGCTCATAAAGTAACGCGTAACATTCTTTATTAGGTAAATTAACAATATTATCAAAAATACTTATTGTCTAGCGGCAATTGGTTTAAATGCAACACCCCGTAGTTTGCTACATGTTTAGAGTAATAAAAATGAGCTGTTTCCAAACATGTTTGGTACTTGTGGTCTAGCAGACAGAATATGACAAAAAATATTTCTTATCTATTTATAAAAAACATAGTCGTTTACTTTTTTGGGAAATGTCATTATTTGTTTAGTAATTTATTGATGTTCAGTGACAGTTTAGTACTACAATATTTTTGGTATTCGTGAATATTCGAATGATTGCTTAGATTTAATTGGAAGTAGAAATGGAGTTAAGTGTAAAACAAAGAATTGAAATACTTATGATGATTGGGTATGGAGACAGATCGCGAACTCAGATGGAAGTGTGCAATTTGTTTGATGATAAATATCTAGAAAGACCTATAACGCGTTCAACAATCAGTAAGATTGAAACGAAATTTCGAGAAATTGGTAATGTTGAAAATGTACGCAAATCAGGTCGTCCCCCTGCAAATGCTGATACAGCATTAGATGTTTTACTGAGTTCTGAAGAAGATGCGCACACTTCTGTTCGTAAAGTTAGTCGTTATATCGGTGTTAGCAAAACAACGGTACACAAACTATTGAAGCTTGAAAAATGGCATCCTTATAAAATCAAACTTGTGCAAGAATTAAACGAAGATGATCCCGATAGAAGACTCCAATTTTGCGAAGAAATGATGGATAAATGTCACCGAGACCCTCTCTTGATACAAAACATTATTTTTTCTGATGAGTCCACTTTCATGTTAAATGGTGAGGTTAACCGTCAGAATTGTAGATACTGGGCAAAAGAAAACCCCCACTGGATGCGTGAGCATCATACACAATACCCTCAAAAGGTAAATGTATGGGCTGGAATTGTACGAAATCGAATCATCGGACCCTACTTTTTCGAAGGTAATTTAAACGGGCAACGTAACTTGAGTTTTTAAGGGGTATCTCGTACCTACTTTACGTAATTTGTTTCCCAGCAGACGTAATCCTGGAGGTTTTGATGAAAGTTTATGGTTTCAACAGGATGGTGCACCTCCACATTATGCTGTAGATGTTAGAAGGTACCTAGATGAAATTTTTCCGAACAGGTGGATTGGTAGACGTGGACCCACTGAATGGCCAGCGAGGTCACCAGATTTAAATCCTTTGGATTATTTTCTGTGGGGCCATCTGAAGAATGTTATTTATAAAACGGAACCAGCAAATATTGCAGATGTACAAGAGAAAATTCGAACAGAAATAAACAATATTACGCAAGAAACCATACACAAGGTTCAACAAGAATTTGTACACCGTTTGGGTTACTGTCAAATACAGCAAGGGCTGCAGTTCGAACATTTATAAAGTCATGTATTCCAGCATATTCTGTCCGCTAGACAATAAGTATTTTTGATAATATTGTTAATTTACCTAATAAAGAATGTTACTCGTTACTTTATGAGCACACACAAACTATTGTATTTTTGTCCACCCTGTACCAATTGGAATCAACATGTGATACATTTTTGGAATCAGCTCAGCTAGAGTAATCCGAAAATTGAGACAAAATGGGGGTGTTCCATTTAAAAAAAATGACGGTGACGTCATTACTCGAACGTAATTCACCCTGTATATTTGATTATTATTTTAAAATACGGTAAATTAATATCAAAAATCGATGTGTTTCAGGATTATTTCTTAAAATGACCTGTTTAGCTAAAAATGAATTTGTTCCATACTTTACGGACACAGTGTATGTATTTATTCAATTCGAGTTCTTGTATTGTTTCGATGGATTCTGATTCAATAGGCATTCCTGAGATTTGTATATGATGATCTTTAATTTGTGAGTGCACGTTTATTGGGTTACATTTTTCTTTTGTTTAAAAAATATGTATGCAATGCAGGAGCAAAACTGCATTCACTCATTTTTTCCAAGTGCTCTGATACAACCCCATCGCCCACTTTGATATTTATGTTCATGTCACCCACAATAATATATACTAGTTTTTCTTGTTTTGATTGTTCTAAATACAATTTGAGCCGATCCAGAAAATCCAACACATTCGTGGAAGTTGTTCTATGAAGAGCTGGTCATTATATTATTGCAACACCCAGTATGGTGCTATTATATTTTATATTGCTAAGCTATGTTTTATTTTTTTCAATTGAATGGTGTTCTATAAAAATAAATAAAAAAAGAACGGATATCTCAGTCAGGTATAATTTTAGTTGCCTCTCAGGAAAAAATCATGCCTTTTCACGCAGATAGATATTATATTTGGATCGGATTGGAGTGACAGGCAAATCGCTACATTGTAATAATATAATCGCTCGGATGTATAGTCTAGCAAATATTTAACAAGGGACCATTGATTCAGTCTTGTAGATGGTCCCTGGTGAGTTTTGCTATCTCAGGGAAATGCTAAAAAGCCAGAATTGGACTTTGAATATGCATCTACGCGTTGGGGGCCACTACTTGACCAATCAGGGAAGTTGAGAACTAAAAGTAGATCAAGCGGTTGGCGTCTTCTGGAGCTAATTTACGTCGGGCTTTTTTTGAGGCGCAAGGACTCCACTTTTTATGCACCACGGTCTATGAAGACGGGAAACAATGTACCAAAATTTGATGTAAAGTAATTTACAGTATTTTATATGACGGGCATACGGTGAGTGTCGAATATCGATAGGTGTTGTACGAAAATAACACGGAAGTACCATTGGGGGTTATTTGAAATATGGGAAAAATGCAGCCGGGGATGGAAAGGAAAATAAATGCGTACTAGGTGAGTCGCAATGCTTGTAGTAACTATGAATTTAAAGGCAGAGCTTTTATGTAGATCTCGAGGGTGGACTCCTGAGTATTTTTACTCTTAAATATTCAGATATTTGAACATGAGAACAAGGCATATAAAGATTCGGTCTCCTCTAGACATGAAATTCGGGAGAGAAACAATTCGTATAAAGAGAATGCGGGGGTGAATATTTTATAACAATTCGGTTGGCATATTTGGCAAAGCATAGGTTTTTTGTTTCTGTGAGAAACTGAATAGTTTACGAGAATTGCGGATAATGACTGAGGTGTACCAGTGTTTCTTGAAAATTATTTTTGGTTTAATGTTTGTTTGGAATTTATTTTGACTTATTTCTGTATCTTTTTGTACCATATTTGATTTTTTAACTGAATATAAGTGTTGAAACTATTTTTCTTGTTTTATTTGAAGGGTTGTAGAAGGGGAAGAAATAGGAAAGTATAGAGTCTAGTTCTGTTCAAAATAACTGATTTGGGGTGACAGTTATTGGGACAATTGGGAAAAAGTTCACTACATCTTTTGAACAGATAGAAAAAGTTATACCAAGTTCAAAAAGGGGCATTTTATTTGGGAGAAAATTTATCAAAAGGGACCACGCATTTGTGAAGCCGTGTCTGAATTTGCTTTCTGGAGAACAATTGGAGACTAAAATAGATAGCAGTTCCTTATATTATTCTATAATTACTTGTATTGACTTGTTTTACACCGGTGACAGCGGTGGGATAGAAATAAACGGAATTTTAATTTTTTTAAACAATCAATTGACTGTTTGAAGGTTGTAAACGATGTGGTAACTTGATTACTCATCGTCATAATGAATTTAAAAGGTTTTCACGACGTTTCTTAAAAGGTTTTCACGACATTCCTCACAAGGAAATAGCAGTTCATACGTCAAGAATTCCAAGCCCTTCGTTGTCACCATCACAGATGTTGAACTTGGACCAGAAGATCGTTTCATCAGCTTCGACGTGGAGAGCCTTTACACCAATGTCCCTATAGAGGAATCCCTCAGTATCATCAAAAAGAAACTCGAAGAGGATAACCAGCTGCACGAGAGGACTGACCTTCCTACCCAAGCAATATTGGAATTACTGCAGTGCTGCCTACAGAGCTCATATTTCCAGGAAAAGAACCGATTCTTCTCTCAAGTCGACGGACTCCCGATGGGATCTTCCCTTTCTCCAATCATCGCCAACATATACATATAGCCGTTCGAGGAATTGGCTATACGGGAGGCAGAATACAAACCAAAGCTGTGGTTGAGGTACGTGGATGACACCTTCATTATATGGAATCACGGAGATGAACATCTCCTGGATTTCTTCTCAAGAATGAACAGAATCAGGGATTCGATCAAATTCACGATGGCCATGGAAACCAACAATGCCTTACCCTTCCTCGATGTGAACGTTGAGATCCGCACCTCTGTCTACAGAAAGAAGACACATACGGGGCAGTACCTCAGTTACAGCTCCAACCATCCGAGTTCGACAAAGAGAGGGATCGTGAGAACATTGGTAGAGAGAGCGACGCATATATGCAACGACGAGGAGTCCCTAGATGCCGAACTGAACCTTCACCGGAATGGATATCCCAAGAAACTCCTAGGAGGAGTATTGAAACAACTCCAGAGAACGAAGACATCTGAAGAGCAACAACAAAGCACAGTGATCTGCCTTCCGTACATCAGAGGTGTCTCCGAGAAGATCAGAAGGATCGGAAACAAGTTCAACATCAAGAGCTGCTTCCAATCCGGCAATACTTTACGGAGTTTCCTGACCAAGGCCAAGCCTGACAACAAAAATGAAATCAGTAAGAATTGCATTTATGAAGTTCCATGTGAATGCGGAGATTCCTACATTGGAGAGACAAAGAGGCCGTTATCGGTAAGATTGGTTGAGCACAAGAAATGGACTCATCGTGATGAAACGTTAAAATCGGGAATGGCTGACCACGCCTGGACGGAGCACCATCGAGTTCTATGGGTCGACGCAAGTGTTCTACATTTGGAGCATTGGTTCAAACGAAAGTTCAAAGAGGCCGCCTACATCGAAGCCAATAACGCCTTTAGTCAACCAAGCGTTGAGATCAAGAACGTATGGAAACCACTGATTGCTCTTTCTGGCGGGCTGCAGAGGCGCGAAACTTCACGCACCACCACACCGCGTGAAATTACACGCACCGCTGCACATGGCGGAATTGCACGCATCATTGCACCGACAGTCATATAAATTGGCGAGTAGCACCTAAACTTGTCAGTATTCACCTGAAGACGCTTGCAGATACAAGCATTCGAAACGTCGTGAAAACCTTTTGAATCCATCAAGACGATGGACGTCCGAAACGAGAGTAATCAAGTCAATTGACTCATTCACATTATTTTAGTAGTAAAATGCGTTGAATCTACAAACAACCCCCAACACTGACGTTGAGTATACCGGCTATTGTTATCCTTGTTTAAATATTGCCTACAAACAAATAGTCTACATTACTCGATCAAAAACTTACCTATATGCAGTACCGCAACCCCCGCATCCGAAGCTTTCCTGCCCGCCGTAGGCGCATTTATTGTGCAAGATGGCGGTAGGGGGTCGTCCAAGAGATCGCACATCCTCAAGTCAGTGGCGTGCTCGACGAGCAGCTCGACCGTGTCCCCAGTCCTATCCATGATGGCGCAAACTTCTTCGAACGAACGGTCGATGAGAGAGACGCCGCTCCATTCGAGTACCTTGTCGCCCTGCTGGAGGCCGCCCTTTTCGGCGGGGCCGCCTGGCACTGTCCATACTATGTAGGCGAAGAGGCGGCCGTCCGGGGCGGTTTTGCCGCCCACCACGCGCATGCCGAAGCCTCGAGCTGGAAAGAAGAAATAATGTTTCAATCAATCGACATAGTTTTCGATATGGTTTACATATTTTGGAATTGCCAATAAATAGATAAAAATATAAAATAGATAAAAATACGCAAGATAAAATTGACATAAAACAATATAAAAAGCAGCATGTCGATAAAGAATCAGGTTGGGTTACAACAGAAGTGAAAAAAATTTGAAGGAACTCCATTGGTTGAGTAAGAATTTGGAACAAAGCGACGTCCAAGAATTATATCGAAATGAAAAAAACAAACATAACAATTTACTCAAGGATGCTAAACGGCAATTCAATGAACAACGTATATTCAAGTCTGATAATAAGCCTAAAACAATCTGTAATTTAGTTAACAAAGAAATCGGAAAAACAAAAAAAAAACCCGGATTTAACAATCAACTTTGATGGTGAAATTTTAACATGTCCTTCAGATATAGCAGATACATTCGGTGAATATTTTTCTAACGTAACGGAAAACGACCTTGATGAATATTTTAAAAACTCGAGGCCAACATCTTGTACTACATCTGAAATGTTCAACAAAACATTCTTTTTCAATCCTGTAACACCAGAGGAAGTCAGGGATGTAATAAAAAACCTGAAAACCAAGCCTAGTACAGGCATTGATAACATTTCAGTAAAAATATTGAAGGCAGGTGTTGAATCTCTATCAAATCACTTGAGTCATCTTATAAATCTATCGATTATAGAAGGCAATATCCAATTATCGACCAGTATCAGTGCTGAGTGTTATTTCTAAAATCTTTGAAAACATTTTTTATAGTAGGATGATACATTTTTTAAATGTCAACGGGCTCATAACCACACACCAACATGGATTTCGAGCAGACAGATCAACACAAACTGCTGCTTGCAATCTTTCTGAGCATGTTTACGCGCAACTTGATGAGGGAAAGCACGTGGCAGGTCTGTTTTTCGACCTATCGCGTGCCTTCGATAGTTTAGACATAAAGTTCATCGAGAATAAATTGTACAATGTTGGATTCAGAGGAATTTTATTGGACTGGACTCTGGAGTTTCTCAGCAATAGGAAAATGATAGTCAAAGTAAAGGATGCTATATCCAACTCTCATATTATGAATAGAGGAGTTCCTCAGGGCTCTGTGCTCGGACTGCTGATATTCCTACTTTTTATAAACGTCTTACCACTTCAACTAAAATCGCAACTACTGACGATATATGCGGAGGATACCTCACTGGCGGTCTCGGCACATACCTCAGAGAAACTCATATCATCCATTGCAGATACTGTAAATTCTTTCGATAAGACAGAGTGTGTACATTTTCATTCCAATATTACGTCCACCTCATCTTCTCTAACATGTCGAGTCGAGAGTAATATGATTGAATCAACCAGAACAACAAAGTTCTTAGGCTTACATATTGATTCTAGTCTCAGATGGACAAAGCAAGTTAACAAAAAAATGAATAAGGCCTTTTGTGCAATTTCAAGAATTAAATGTCTACTACAGTTTAGTGTACAGTCATTTATGTTATAACCTAATCCTATGGGGAAATTCCACAGATGCCAATATAATATTCATAAGAAGATCAAACGAAAAATGTTCAGCCTAGACTTCAGACAAACTTGTAAGCCCACATTCATTAAATATAAAATTATGTCGTTCTACAGCATTTATATCTACCACTGTATCTTGTATGTAAGAACAAATATTGATAAATTTGAACTGAATTCTTCAAATCATGATTATGATACCAGGAATTCTGATCATCTATGTGTCCCCAGACAGAAAACTACAAAACTTGAAAATAATTTTAGATACATGGGAATGAAACTTTACAATAAACTCCCACTAACTTTTACAAGTATGGACTCCTTCAGTGATTTAAAAAGGACCATAAAAAATTTAATGCTAGAAAAATGATGCTACTATAGTGTAAAAGAATGCCTCCATGATAGCTTGTAGGAACTGTCTTTGTCTATTCCGTCTGTATTTGCATAAATATGCCTGTATAGTGCAATAAATACATTCTATGTTAGTTTATACGAAATGTACTATTATGAAACTATTTTATTTTATTTTATTCATACCAACTGTATATTGTTATATATTATTCGTGTTAATAATTTTAAGATAACCTCAAAATACACCTTTTACAGCGGGTGACTGACTTGTCCTATACATGTATGTAATGTCACAAAGGATAAATGAATATTCCTATTCTATTTCATAAACATAAATGAAATAATATTTCGTTTTCAGATAACTGCAATAGTTTTCGAGATATTGGCGAAAAACGAAACCCCCTTTTTTTACTGAATTGTTTATAACTTTTGCAATTTTTTCGAGCGGGACTTCAATTTTTTCAAAAAGTTTCTAGAAGCAATTACGAATCGAATGACATCTTGTTCATAATTTTCGGTGAAGGCGCACTCGAATCGAAAAAAAGGCACATGTTGACCAGACTACACTGTGAAAAATAAATTAAGGCAAGCTTTTATTTATACAAATGCACTAAGAAAGAAAAAAACATTTTTTTCATTGTTTGATCTAGGTTATTCTGTGAGTAAATTCTGTCCTTTTTTCACTGCCAGCACGACTTCGTGGTCTCAGGTATAAAATAAACATAAACCATATGGTAACGCCTATGGTTTATGTTTATTTTATGCCAAAATGTAAGACGGAAATTCAACGATACTTATTACGAACTTTTATACTGTAAACACGGATTTACTTAAGAGCAAGTTATGAGAATATGGTTAAATACCTACAAAATGAATACATAATAATACTAATACCTATTCCCCTCACCACTTGTTATTATGAAGGAATTGGGGTGAATATTTGAGCACAATTACTATAGTAAATAGTCAGGTCGAAATAAAATATTTAGATGGAAATCCGAGGTACACTTCAACTGTACATTCGTTTCTAAGAATCGGACATTATTACAAAATGGGGGTTCTTAGTTAATACCTCATAATTAACATTTGCTTACTTCTTAGGTAAAACCAATACAATTCGAAATTGTTATTATGAAGGATAATGAATGCAAAGTGGATGTACCTGCCCCATTATAAGATCATTAGTTGGTATTAAAAAAAAATAAATAAAGGAATTCTGGGTTTCCCCCGTCGGCTAGTTTCTACAAAATACAATAGAATACTGTTTTGCTGTAGAGGGGAGTCCGTGACGAGCTAATGCTTATTCTCAATACGTTTGTGATCTTTGAGAAGGGTTTATGAAAATGGCATCGGGTGCAAACTTTACACCAGTTTTAAACCCAATACATTTGTTGCATACTCTGTAAGAGAAAAAACGATAGTGCTTAATGTGCATGATGCACTTGTTTATCAACAACCCACGAGTTCCGTAAATGTTCTAATACGACGGGAGTGAGTAAAAGAACAATTTACAGGTTTTAAACGAGAGGAAAAGTAGAGACATTAGTGCACCAAAACAAAATTCAGGAAGGAAGTCACTATCAATCGATGACTTTGATAGGACCGCCATCCGAAGGAAAGTTCACTCTTTTTATATAATAGAAGAGATACCAACAACATACAAAGTTCTACAGTCAATTCAGGAAGACGACGATTTACCACAAGTAGGCAGAACCAACTTATGGAAACTTTTGCGCGATATAGGCTTTTCCTGGGAAAAGCAGAATAGAAAGTCCCTCCTTATAGATAAACACGAAATTGTGCGTTGGAGAAGAAATTATTTGGGGACGATCAGGAAGTATCGATCTGAAGGAAGAACAATTTATTATTTGGACGAAACATGGCTTAATGAAGGACATACTGTGCAGAAAACATGGGTCGACACTAACATAAAAACTTCCCGCCAAGCAGTCATGGAAAGATATTCCACTGGGTTACCTGCACCGATCCGAAAAGGGCGTAGGTTAATTATCACCCATATTGGAAATGAGCATGGTTTTGTCGATGGTGGTGGTGGTGGTCTCGAAATCAACAAAAGATGCATGCGGATGTGTTTGAGGACTACTTTTCACAAATGATAGAGCTGTTGCCTGCGAAAGCCGTTATTGTCATGGACAATGCTAGGCTACCATTCCAGGCTTAAGGAAGCGTTGTCAACATCAAAATGAACAAAAAATGACGAACGCACGTCACTGATCGTTTTACCATCGATGCTTTGTAATAATTTCATCGTTCTATTGTTATTAGAGATAAAACAGAGTGGACTAGAAAAGTAAACTCGAAAACACATGAAGTCCTATCAAAACGTGTTTGTTACCATGACATTTATTTGAGCCGACGGTAACTTTTCGCAGATTTGCATTTATAATGAGGGTGTTTAGCCGCCAGTGAAAAAAGGACAGAGTATAACAGATTCAAAATCTTGCCGCGCAACATTACCTATTTTGTATCCGCGGCAAGCTTCTGAATCAGTTACAGAATAACCTAAATCAAACAATGAAAGACATTATTTTTTCCTTTTTAGTGCTTTTGTGTAAATAAAAGTTTGCCTTAAAATTTACATTTTTAACTTTTTAGTTCTGTTTTATATTAACGACTAATACAAGCTTGTTTTTAGTTTTTTTGTTTATTTATTTTTTATTATTTATAACTGGTTTAGTAATTTTTGACTAATTTGTTTTTGAATTTTGACAAAAAAATCATAATCTCCGACCCCGGAAACCCCTAGATACCAATTTTGAATAGAATCGGACAATATTCAAAAAAATTGTCCGCCATATTGGAGCCGCCATTTCGTTTTTTTCCTAAAAATCAAATCAATCGGACGATTAGAAGTGGGTCGAATTTAACTTGCAAGATGGGATTACAGACAGACACACAGACAGACATGCATACAGACACCGGGATAGGTGGAGTTAAATAAAAGCTTGTAAAAGAAATACCAACGACAGAAAAAAATTGTGGACGAGTTATACAGGGTTATTCATTGGTAAGGGTAGATGGAGGACACCAAGGTGCTTCTAAATAACTTATATTTTATAGGCCTATCGTTCTTTATAACCAAGAGACAGGGTGATTTATTAATTTCCCCCATTTTTTCAATTAATCATAACTTATGAACCACCCTATACATTTTTCTAATATTTGGTTCGTATGTTCTTTGTCCACAGTGGTGTAGAATAACATAATAAAAAAAGTCTTATTCCAGGTCCGCCCTTAAAAAAATTCATAAGTAGGTTTCGAGACGAAACAACACCCTGTATATCAATATTTTAAAATTGTATTTACAAATTTGGAAAATAAGTAAGACTAAATGTATTTGGTGTTTCCGCATACAACTTTTTTACTTATTAAGTTGAGTCAAATCTAGATGTTTCGATAATGAGGTGGGACAAAATTATTGTTTTTCCCCAAATGGTACTTTTCCAGCTTTAATCCATAGAATCATCAACTATGTCTTATTCTCCTAATTTCTGGATCCCAACCTTATTGAAAAACGAGAGGACATGTCCGTATTTGGGATAAATTATTATTATCAATGACTAACTTTCAAACACTCTGTATGCGTAAAAAAATTATCATAACATTTGTTCATTGCGCTACATTTGAAAAAAATTATAAAAAAGAGGAAAAATGCCCATTCCGAAAAAAGCATAACTTTATTTTAAACAAAAATAACGTTGCAACAAATCTACATTTTAAAGGTTAAACATAACAGAAAATCAAAAAATAGATTTTTTTTTATTGGTGCCCCTTTTTACCCATTTAAAGCACGCCTCAGCGTGTTTAAATCGAACTTTAAAAAACGCGCGTTTTTTAAAGGTTACCATGACAACATCAACAAATCGAGAAACGTGAAGTCTAAATGACATATTTTTGATTATTGATCTGACAGGAGTACCTTATAACGTCAAATAACATATTACTCACAATTCGTTCATTTATATGTGCTCCTCCATCCATTTGATGAACTTTTCATATTCTTTTTTATATATATCACTGGATTTTCGCGGTATTAACCGCGATTCTGCCTCACTATTCAAAAAATCGATATTAGAATAATTCATTTTTGAGCTCTGGTGACAACAAATATTGATCTTTGGTAACAAATTGCAAATGAATGTTTTTCTCAATTCCATGACAACGAAAGGTATACTGATGTCACATCACGAATTCAACCTTCTTGCATTATTAGTTCTTATTTCTATTTTTTGTAGTAATAATACCAGTATATATGATTTCAAAGTGCACCAATAAAAAAAAATAACGTAAAGTATTCGTGGATAACTGGTCTTAAAAACACTTGCTCTATTTCGAGCACTCCGGCTGCGCCGTCGTGCTCGAAAAATCGCGCGTGTTTTAAAGCCCTTTTTATCCACTTATACTTTAATATACTATTCTTTTTTTTATTGGTGCCCCTTTTTACCCATTTAAAGCACGCCTCAGCGTGTTTAAATCGAACTTTAAAAAACGCGCGTTTTTTAAAGGTAACCATGACAACATCAACAAATCGAGAAACGTGAAGTCTAAATGACAAATTTTTGATAATTGATCTGACAGGAGTACCTTGTCAAATAAAATATTACTCACAATTCGTTCATTTATATGTTCTCCTCCATCCATTTGATGAACTTTTCATATTCTTTTTTATATATATCACTGGATTTTCGCGGTATTAACCGCGATTCTGCCTCACTATTCAAAAAATCGATATTAGAATAATTCATTTTCAAGCTCTGGTGACAACAAATATTGATCTTTCATAACAAATTGCAAATGAATATCTTTTTTTCTCATTTCCATGACAACGAAAGGTATACTGATGTCACATCACGAATTCAACCTTCTTGCATTATTAGTTCTTATTTCTATTTTTTGTAGTAATAATACCAGTATATATGATTTCAAAGTGCACCAATAAAAAAAAATAACGTAAAGTATTCGTGGATAACTGGTCTTAAAAACACTTGCTCTATTTCGAGCACTCCGGCTGTGCCGTCGTGCTCGAAAAATCGCGCGTGTTTTAAAGCCCTTTTTATCCACTTATACTTTAATATACTATTATCCACGTCTAATTATTTTTTAGGTAGAGCATGATCATTTCTCGACTCTTCTGATGCATTCTTCATAATAATAATAAAATCAAGCAGTCTGTACGTATTGTTCAATTTAGTAAATAATACACTTTAGGTTTGATATCCCAAATTGTTGTAATTGTCAAGTTGGCTGATGTCAGAGTACAATTTTGACGTTAGTTGATGACTTTAGAGTTTGTACTTGTGCTTATTTGTTGATAACAGTTATTGCTTACATAAAATGCCACACAAATTTGATAATAATGAATATGCGGACATGTTGTATGTCCATGGATTTTGTGATGGTAATGGGAAAGCTGCCCAAAGAGAATATGCACGGCGATTTCCTGGCCGGAGGTTACCTAGTGACAGGACTTTTTCTAATGTGTTGAGTTACCTTAGAGAACACGGTAAATTTTCAACTGTAGCACAAAATTAAAGTTATGACAGACGATATATCAATTTGGAGCAACATATTCTTAACCCTGTACAAAATGATCCAAAAATTAGTACGAGAAGAATCAGTCACGCCACCAATGTTCCTCAGTCTACTGTTTGGCGAAGATTAAGAAAAAATAATCTACATCCGTACCATTTACAGCAAGTTCAGAGGCTACAAGCGGGAGATGAAATTGCTCGATTGGCTTTCAGTAGATGGGTATTACAAAATAATAGGATCATATACAGGTGTTTATTTAGCGATGAAGCTCAATTTACCAGAGACGGTGTTAATAATTCAAGGAATTCCCATGTTTGGGCCGAACAAAATGGGCCGAACAAACACATTCACAAATCAGGTTCTCCTTTAATGTTTGGTGTGGCGTTATTAACAACCGATTAATTGGACCCCATATCCTACCACATCTACTAACGAGTGAAGTGTATTTGGAGTTCCTGCAAAATATTTTACCCATATTGCTAGATGATGCAGGAGTTGATGTTGGAGACATGTACTTTCAACATGATGGGGCTTCAACTCATTTCAGGGTAATAGTGAGAGAGTTTTTAAATGACAACTTTCCAAATCATTGGATAGGCAGAGGAGGACCTCACAACTGGCCTGCAAGGGGGCCCGATTTTAATCCACTCGATTACCATGTTTGGGGTTATTTAAAATCAAAAAATTATTCAACTGAAGTGAACACTAGAGAGGACCTTGTACGGATAATTGAGGACGCATGTGACGAACTGAGAAATTACCAAGCTATGATTACAAAGTCAATTACAATTCTTACGTCAAGTGTAAGGAAATGTATTGAGCAAAATGGAGGCCACTTTGAACAACTGTTATAAGTTATGTTGTTCACATTTTTTTTGTGTCTAATTCTTTTCGTTTAACTTGCGTTGCGTTGCAACGTTATTTTTGTTTAAAAGTTATGCTTTTTTCGGAATGAGTATTTTTCCTCTTTTTTATAATTTTTTTTTAAATGTAGCGGCATGAACAAATGTTATGATAATTTTTTTGCGCACAGGGTGTTTGAAAGTTAGTCATTGTTAATGATAATTTGTCCCAAATACGGACATGTCCTCTCGTTTTTCAATAAGGTTGGGATCCAGATATTAGAAGAATGAGAAATAGTTGATGATTTTATGGATTGAAACTGGAAAAGTACCATTTGGGGAAAAAATTTAATTTTGTGACACCTCATTATCGAAACATCCAGATTTGACTCAAGTTAATAAGTAAAAAAGTTGTATGCGGAAACACCAAATACATTTAGTCCTACTTATTTTTTTCTGCTCTTCCCAAATTTGTAAATACAATTTCAAAATATTGATATACATGGTGTTGTTTCGACTCGAAACCTACTTATTAATTTTTTTAGGGCCGGACCTGGAATGAGACTTTTTGTATTATGTTAATCGACACCACTGTGGACAAAGAACATACAAACCAAATATTACAAAAATGTATAGGGTGGTTCATAACTTATGATTAATTGAAAAAATGGAAAAAATTAATAAATCACCCTTCATCTTGGTTATAAAGAACGATAAACCCATAAAATATAGGTTATTTAGAAGCACTCGGTGTCCTCCATCTATCCTTACTGTATGCGCATTCCCCAATGAATAATCTTGTATGAGACAACGAAGTCAACACCAACATCTAACGTTAAAAAAAAGTAATAGGAATAAGTAACCAAGTAAGTAGGTATACTGACCACATAACACTATTTATCGTGTTGTTAAAACCGTACATAAATTGAAAGCTCAGTTTCTCAGTTCCATTCGTACCTATAAATATAGAACGCATTCGGAAAGGGTCGTTTTAGTTTCATTGAGGACTGGCAAATCGCCCGATAAAAACGCGTTATGGCGTAACTTGATTGAGAACATACAATGTACCTACAATCGAAATGTTATTCGGCACATTTCGAGAATCATAAAACGGCATGTTCCAATAATAATAAATACGAACGATTCCATTCCATTTACTCCATATTTTATTGTATGCGTGATAAATATTAATGGAAAACATACTGTTGTATACGCTCACATTTGTATTGAGTTGTATGATCTCCATATGGAGAATCTTACAGCGTTTTCCAGGAACAAGTACACACAACATTTGATGGATTTTTTGGGCTCCATTTTGTTGGAACAAAGAACATTAAGAATTCGAGTAGAAATCTTTTGCATGTAGAAATTACAAACGCGAATTCAGCTACATAAATATTTTATGAAATCCTTTATTTAACTGTGAAATAGTGGCCTGGCTTTTGCTTTGGGAGACTGGTGACTGAACCAAGTTTTTCAAAACTCTCACTTCATAAATTTTGTGGAATTCCCAATGTTAATTATCTGGTTGGGTTCTGGAATTTACTTGGAAGACAACATGTAATTGAAAAATCATTTTGTAACTGAGTGAGTTGACTGTTTGCGATTTCCATATCCAAAAGACTTTTTTCCTATTTTTTGTCCTTATTATTCTGGCCCGGTATTTTCACCTCCGGTTATACTAGGAGTAAATTAACCAACGGTTAGATTATGCTTTTGTTAAACGTTTATTGATAAGCAAAAGCACATTCTAACCATTGGTTAATTTATTCCTAGTATAACCGGAGGTGAAAAATACAGGGCTTAACAAAGTAGATAGAATGCACTCCATAAAAATACAGTTCTACTGAATCCTATAGTTATTATAAGAAAAGAAATGAGAGTTTTATAAAAAAAAATAACAAAAATTTAAACCGACGAAAAAATTACTTAAATTAGTTTTATAGCTTAGTTATTAGGAGTAAAAAGCTTCATTTTATTTTTTGCTTTTCAGTTTCTTTTTTCGTCGGATGCATTTTTTGTTAAAAAGTTTTCTGTTTTTAAATTTTTTTTGGCTAAAATCTACTAATTACTTCCTACTTAATTTGGATTACTTTCAAAGGTCTTGAAAGATGTTGGGGATTAAGAATCTATCCGTTTTAATGTTTTTGTTTTTTGTTATTTCGAAACCATTGTTATTCAATTTTAGTGTATATGTATGAGTAGTAAACTAGGTTAATCTCAATTTTATGTTATCTATTGTTTGCTATTTTTTGTAAATTGGGTTATTCCGTGAAATAAATAAATGGTCGTGATATTATTTTTTAAAACAATATTCAATTGCGAATGTTTCCCTTTTCAATACTGTTTGTGTCGTTTGTTTCTTACAAAGGACTGTGATAATTATGATAAATGCCTCCAAGCAGAGTATGAAGTCAACTAGTTCTGACTTTATCATCAGGCAGAGACAACATTTTTTGGTGAATCGTATTTTCGAAACATGGAATAACTTACCCAACGATGTTGTGAATTCTGACTCAGTGAATAGTTTTAAAAACAAAATAGACATTTGCTCATTTGCATAATTGTTCCTACGCATATATTAATTATTTTTCTTTTGCATGCATTGTATAATCTTGTTGATCTCTTTAGTTTGTTTTTTTTGGCTTACATAGGACTCTGTCCTCAGCCTTTACTTATATGTAATAATAATAATAATAATAATAAAGGTTAGTTGTTTTCTTCACTTTGAAATTGACTATACAGGGTGTTATGTAAGTACGTGGCCAAATTCGAAGGGGTGATTCTTTGAGTGATTCTAAGACAGAAAATTTCTATAACCAAATGTGCGGTAATGCTTTGTTTTCAAGGTACAGGGTGTCAACATTTTTAAAAGAAATAGTTTTTTCCTAATTATCTTAATAATCCTTTGACCTATTTCGTTGAAATTTGGCAATGTTATTGGGGGTAGTAGAGGGCTGATCTAGCCTTGACTAGATTGGAATCATCATATCCAGTGGCGTCCCGGAAGGCACCTTATCAAATATTTTTAACCAAAAAAATGTACGTCACTGATTTTTTGCAATTTTTGTATTTTTTTTCGCATTGAACAATTAAAATTACAACTTTTTTATACCCAGCATTTTTTTCGTATCTTGCTTTGTTTTTGAGAAAAAATAAAAATCACTTTATTGCATGTTCCTGGGACAACATAATAAAAAAATTGAACTACCAAACCATCAAAAACTGGGGTGTACTTGTTATTTTTTTCCATATCAATAGTCTATTCCAGTCTTACAAATTGTTATCAATTGTTTCTTTTATTAATTATTAAAAAATGTTTATATTGTTGTCCATGGATATGCAAAAACGAGATTTTTATTTATGATTAAACAATTGAAATTACACGAAAGTAATCTTCTGAATTTTTAGATTAACTGTTCTCGATGAAACAAAGAACGTTAATTATTACTGCAGTGTTTTGGAAGTAAAGTTAGAGTGCCATGGAACGAAAACAATTGTTCAAACAAATTTGACTTCAGAGATAAGTGCCATGTGAAGTGGAATGAATAGAAAAATCGAATTAAACGGTTTTCTTCACATAAAGGATTCAATATAAAATTGAACCAGAGAAAGGTAGACCTCAGGTGAAAAACAACTACTTTCCTGGCAAATACCACGCAGAACGTTGAATGATATTCACCTGAAAATCCATGCATACTTCCATATAATATCAATGGACATTGAATGCAAATGTTTCGTTCTGATAAGCTCGATTATGTTTAATTTATGTCGTGTTCACCTAACAATCCGCATACCGGTTTCAGGCTTCTTGGCCCTCATCAGTACGGAGTAGTCAACCAGCCAAAGGTCCAAAGAACTCTGGCTGAAGTGAGACACAACGTAAACAAACCATCATCGATCTTGTAACACCTATAGGTACGCCGGAAAAGATGAACTTTAACTGGCGGTACCTAGTGACAGAAAGAAACACTCCGAAAATCTCCCACCTCGATAGGTTTCTAAATAAAAGATTCCTTCTCAGTAGGAGTGGCAAGCCCGTCTAGCATATAGTGAGAGATAAGTGCCATGTGAAGTGGAATGAATAGAAAAATCGAATTAAACGGTTTTCTTCACATAAAGGATTCAATATAAAATTGAACCAGAGAAAGGTAGACCTCAGGTGAAAAACAACTACTTTCCTGGCAAATACCACGCAGAACGTTGAATGATATTCACCTGAAAATCCATGCATACTTCCATATAATATCAATGGACATTGAAAGCAAATGTTTCTTTCTGATAAGCTCGATTATGTTTAATTTATGTCGTGTTCACCTAACAATCCCATACCGGTTCAGGCTTGGCCCTCATCAGTAACGTAAACAAACCATCTCGACTTGTAACACCTATAGGTACGCCGGAAAAGATGAACTTTAACTGGCGGTACCTAGTGACAGAAAGAAACACTCCGAAAATCTCCCACCTCGATAGGTTTCTAAATAAAAGATTCCTTCTCAGTAGGAGTGGCAAGGTGTTACAAGATCGATGATGGTTTGTTTACGTTGTGTCTCACTTCAGCCAGAGTTCTTTGGACCTTTGGCTGGTTGACTACTCCGTACTGATGAGGGCCAAGAAGCCTGAAACCGGTATGCGGATTGTTAGGTGAACACGACATAAATTAAACATAATCGAGCTTATCAGAAAGAAACATTTGCAAGTGAGAGACTTGAAACCGTGCATACGTAATTATTTGAAGTGTTTTTGAGAGTTTTAGGCTATAAAATTCGTTACTGATATTAGAAAATGGTTCGGTTTACAAACTCAGAAATGTCCGATATGCATTTAGTCTCGAATGGCCCAAGGCAATTCCAGAGCGGCTAGACGCATTTATCAAGAATACAAGAAAGGCTGTGCGAATCAGGCACCTTCCAAAGGTCGGCTTCTCTTATTGGGAGAACTGCAACGGTAAGAACAGTGGAGCTGGAGGAAGAAGTTTTACGTGAAGTTGATACAAGTACACGCAAAATTGCACAACAATTAAACTTTTCTCACTTTACTGTATGGAAGATTTTAAGGATTATCAACTGTATCCTCAACACATACTGCGTGTGCAAGCGGATTTTCCCAAGCGAGTTGTTTATTCTACTTGGCTTTTGCAACAACAGGCAGCATCAGAGACATTTCCATCCCGTATATTGTTTACCGATGAAGCGTATTTTTCCCGAAATTCAATTACGAACTTTCATAACAATCATATCTGGGCTGGAGAAAATCCCCATGCGGTTATAGAACATCATTATCAACAACAGTTTTCCGTGAATGTTTGGGTTGGTATTGTGGGTGATAATTTCATTGGACCTCATTTTTTACCCCCGAGATTAAATGGTCAAGAGTATCGTAATTTTTTGGAATTTGTGTCACCTGTACTAGTAGAAAAATAGAAAATATCCCACTGGCACTAAGAGGTGCAATGTGGTTCATCCACGATGGGGCTCCACCCCACTTTAGCATAGTAGCACGTCAATTTCTGGATGCAACTTATGGAGAAAACTGGATCGGTCGCGCAGTTCCACAGTCATGGCCACCCAGGTCACCGGATTTAAATCCCTTAGATTTCTACCTTTGCGGACATTTAAAGTCCCTCGTTTATAAAACTCTAGTCAACACTGAAGAAGAATTAATCCAACGGATACGGGATTCATGTGATCAGATAAGACATACGCCGGAAATATTTCAACGCGTTCGGCAATCGATGTTAAGACGAGGTAATGCTTGCATTGAAGTTGAAGAAGGACATTTTGAGCAACTATTGTAAGTTTTGTGTTACTTATTGTTGAATGTTTTCTTACTGAAAAAAAAATGCGTACCATTTGTTCAAGTGTGGTTTTAATAAAGGGCTCTTCTTGTTTTCTGTTTTTTTTTTTACAATTTCCGGCGTTACCACATAATAAAGTGATTTTTATTTTTTTTCTCAAAAACAAAGCAAGATACCAAAAAATGCTAGGAATAAAAAAGGTTGTAGTTTTAGTAGCTCAATGCGAAAACAACACGAAAATTGCAAAAAAAATCAGTGAAATAATTTTTTTTTGTCAAAAATATTGGTTAAGGTGCCTTTCGGGACGCCACTGGACATGATATTTCCAATCTAGTTAGGGCTAAATTTAGTAATCAAGTTACCACATCGTCTACAACCTTCAAAACAACTTTTTTTTAACTGAATCGTCTTCAGGTGAATACAGTATTCACCTGAAGACGATTGCAGATACAAGCATTCGAAACGTCGTGGAAACCTTCTAAATACATTAAGACGATGGACGTCCGAAACGATAGTAATCAAGTTACCACATCGTCTACAACCTTCAAAACAACGCTAAATTAGCCCCTTGCTACCCCAAATAACACTGCCAAATTTCAACAAAACCGGCTAAAGGATTATTAAGATATTTAGGAAAAAACTATTTCTTTTAAAAATGTTGACACCCTGTATCTTGAAAACGAAGCATTACCGGACCTATGTTTATATGAACTTTTCGTCTTAGAATGACTCAAAGAATCACCCCTTCAAATTTGGCCACGTACTCACATAACACCCTGTATATCTCAGGCAGCCTGCAATGTGTACATTTACCACACAATCAATTCAACATTCTACATTATTCAAATGTTAGTCTACTCGACAAGTTGAAAATGGTCTAAAATAGAGATACTGCTCTTAAAATTATGTGTGATAGCTCGTTGGATCCGGAATAACGCCTAGAAAAATGTGCCAAAAGCGTGTATTAGCACATACAAAATTGCAAAAGTTATAAACAATTGAAGATGAAAAAAAAATGGCATTTCGTTTTTTGCCAATATTTCATAAACTATTGATATTTAAGGAATTTCAAAAAAAGATTCTGAAAGAAGAGGAACTTTCCAATAAAAAACTACCCGATCCCGGAACTCTATCTCCATTATTTATAATTTTAATTTAACGCTGAAAATGGGTCTCCGAGCGACATTTTTAGGTTGCGCGCGCGGCGTCAAAAGCGAATACGACACATTAATTTATTTATTTAAGGTATTAAATTATTTTTTTTAAATTTGAAAAAATTATGGTGTATTCGTAACACTATGAATAATTTATTCACGTTGGAAATTTTACTTAAAGTTAATTTTTCAACAAGTTAAACGATTGTTAACCAACAAAATTTTATCGAACTTCTGTCTTAATTGTAAATGAAAAAAAATGTTTAAATAATTGTTGTAAAAATGTTTCGCTTCGTAGAGCCTTTCTTATATATATACTCAACAAGATCACGCTATAAAAGTTAAAAAAATATTCATACTTTGTTTATAATAATTTTTGTACTTGAACAAAAACAAAAAAATCCAAGTAATGTTGTTAAAAATATATTTTTTTTCTTAATCATCATTATTATATATATATATATTATTTTTTTATTAATACAAGATATAAATTGATTTGCAAAAAAAAATTCCCGCCATTTGTTGATAAATTTTTTAGAAACAAATTGTTGATTTCAAGATTTTTTAAAATTTTTTCTCACAACTTCATTTTAATACAAATATTATGATTTTTGAAAAATAAAATTTTCCTTAATAACAATTTTTAATTGTTTATAATGGGTTAATTTTATATTTTTTTTAATTAAAAATTTTTTTTTTTATAAACAAAATTTTTTTTTGTTTTATAGAGGACTGTCAATTATGATTTTTAGAAAAGAAATATCTCAACTAATTATTTAAACAACAGAAATATAAAAAACTATTATAAACAATTAAAAATTATTATGAAGAAAACATTTTTTTTTCAAAAATCATAATATTTGTGATATAATGAAGTTGTGACAAACTTTTTTTTAAAAATATTGAAATAATCAATTTTTTATAAAAAATTTATCAAAAATGGCGGGAATTTTTTTTAAAAATTTATATGATGATTAAGAAAAAAAAAATTTTTTAAAATTTTTTTTTTTTTTGTTCAAGTACAAAAAATATTATAAACAAAGTTTGGATATTTTTTTAACTTTTATGGCCTGATCTTGTTAAGTATGTATATAAGAAAGGCTCTACGAAGCTAAAAATTTCTACGACAATTATTTAAACATTTTTTTTCATTTACAATTAAGACAGAAGTTCGAAAAAATTTTGTTAGTTAACAATCGTTTAACTTGTTGAAAAATCAACTTTAAGTGAAATTTCCAACGGGAATAAATTATTCATAGTGTTCCGAATACACCATAATTTTTTCAAATTCAAAAAACATATTTAATACCTTAAATAAATTAATTAATGTGTCGTACTCGCTTTTGACGCCGCGCGCGCAACCTAAAAATGTCGCTCGGAGACCCATTTTCAGCGTTAAATTAAAATTATAAATGATGAAGATAGAGTTCCGGGAGCTTTTTATTGAAAATTTCTTCCTCTTTCATAATCTTTTTTTGAAATTTCTTAAATATCAACAGTTTAAGAAATATTGGCAAAAAACGAAATACCATTTTTTTTTCATCTCCAATTGTTTATAACTTTTGCAATTTTTTATGTGCTAATACACGCTTTCGGCACATTTTTCTAGGCGTTATTACGGATCCAATGAGCTATCACACATAATTTTAAGAGCAGTATCTCTATTTTAGACCATTTTCAACTTGTCGAGTAGACTATGTCGAGTTAAATGTCTTTGCATTCGGTAATTGCCGAAGTTGTCTTCTGAGCAGATCATCTGAAAGTAGGCGGGTGGCGCTACCCAAAATTTTGTCGAATTTTACAAAGATCAAAACATGGTTTTATTTTTTTCCAGATTTTTAACCACTGTAATTCGTTATAAAATGGCATTATACGAGTGTGCAAGAGGTTACATTACACCCTGTACATAGTTTCATAATGTATGACCGATTCTATTCCATATTGATATTTGGGTGTTTTCTGGGGCAGGGATAATTACTTTTAATGGCCTGAGATGTCAGCATTTTAAAGAATGTGTACAAAAAAAAATCAACACTAACAACTCTGTCGAACGAAAGTGAGTTTTTCCAGCAAAAAAAATCAACCCGGTTGCTTCTTCTACGTGCAGGAATGCTCAGGCACCCCGTATAGCCGACTAACAACCCCCAGTGTAATAGGCCTTAATTAGCTCGGGCACGGGGGTGTTACATATCAACAGGTTGGATTGGTGGTAACCCTCGTCTTGTGCCGACTTTATTATTGTAGGAATGTGTATTTTGCAGGCGTTCAGGACTGAATTACAACGTTCAAACGGGAACTTATCTCATATCGTGCACGCTCTCAGCGGGTAAACGGAAATCACGAACCCGCAATCAAGGCGTGTATAGATTATCTGTCCTCAGACGTAGTGATTGGGCAATGCGATGATTATGTCATTTTTTCGCCGAGTTCAAGAATATAATGAAATGAAAAAATTATATTTCCAGAGGTGAGTGAGGCATCTTTCAGTGGAATGATTTGCCAAAAAAATATCCATGTTAAAGTTGCATAATAACAGATATATCAATTTAAAATGACTACACATTTTCTGAACTGTAAAGACGTCATTCCAAAACCCACAACTTAAGCCGGCTTTTTTTTCAAAAGAAGACATCACACTGCATCAGTTACATCACTTACTTCTGTGAGCCTTGTCGGTGGGATCTCTCCTCAGGACAACTCTCTTTTGAGCAGCTGCCGATGTGCCGGAATCCACGTCGTGTATCACTATTCGTATGGCTTCTGCGTCAACGGACGCTTGCCTCCTTGGGGTTGCCTCCAGGTCTTCCAGAGCTGGTGTCGGCCGTGGAGGCACGAGAGGACGTAAGCCAGCTATGTCTGGTCTGAAAAAAAATGGGAATATATCCAAGTGAATACGAGAAATTTTCGCCGCGAAATCGGTTGACAAGCAAAATCGGGATGAAATACTACTCATTTTTTGGGAAAGGGAGAAGAGCAAACAAAATATTTCATGGAATGTGAAACTTAAATCAACATTTACTGAAGGCAATCTAACTATCACCGGATCCTCCGGGAATTGCTAGTTTTATGTGAATTCGACTTAATAACGTTTAGTAGATATTTAAATAATACTTTAATTTCATATTATGTAATTTTATTATTAAAGCCTTGATGAAAAAAATTGTTTTTTTGTCTTTCTGCCAGCGCGGGTCATAAAGTACACTGTTATGAATTGGTAGCTAAGCAATTGTAACAAATAATTTTTTGTAAGTTCCGTTCTAAGAACGGCTAACCAAAAGTTAGAAGTAACTTTAGTACGTCCCTGCCTATTTGGGGTTTAACATTAATTATCGTCTGGCAACAAAATAATGGGCATTTTGAGATTAAGTATAGATTTCCAAAGCTACTGGAACGTTCACAAAACCGAGCAAAAGAAAGTTTTGATGCCTTTTTGCACCGTGCAAAAAGACTAAAAGACTTTTCTGGCTGTTTTCACTATGATGGTAGGAAAAGGTAAATTTATATTAGTAAAAACGTGGTATGCTTTTTCATAAGGGGACAAAAAGGTATTTCTTAATACGGTTTTGTCCAATATTTCTTTTAAATCCGGTGGATTCAAAGCCGAGATTTAATGAGGATCGCTTTTTTTTACTTCCAGTCCGAGAACAAGTGTCCGTCATTGTTCTGCGAGTCGCGACCATGAGAGAAAAATAGTTTTTCGTAAAGCATGAGCATTCATGCAAAAGTATTGTTCAAGTGGTGAGGTAACCGTAAGTGAAACATTCTGTATAAACCTTTGATAACCTGTTGATTTGCTTGTGTCATTAAGACACCTTTATAACCACGTTTCCCTGTTGTGTATATTTTCCCCACTGTGTTTTATTGTCGTTGGAGTTTATCAGGTTAGCGAAACGCCTGATTGATTTTATTTCGTTCATTGTAAATATTTTACGATAAAGAAAGTACGATTCGGCTGTGGAAGTAATTTAATCGCACAGATGTAAAATATTCCAGTACCGTGACTTTCACGATAAATCAAGTTATGTATTAGTTGTTATTTCGGATTGATTTATGTCGGGGGGTATTTTTTTAGCAAAGAATTCCCATCACTACGATAGCAGGTTGTCTCCCCAGTTGACCGTCGTAAATTCATTTATTTCATATTAATTGACAATCCTACCGTACTCGGGAGAATTGCCACCGGTATTCGTTTCATTTTTGACTCTGGCAGGTATTAAGAGTATAATAGAATTCATAGCGTCTTGGTAATTGATTGAACGAAATATTGAACTTGACATTTTGCATCTATTTCGCTGCTGTTGTGTTTCAATATCCTATAGCAAGAGATCGATGAACCATTCAATCCTATAACGCCCCGAGTTATGTTCTTGGGTGTTGTCGGTGGTAACAATATGTCAGTTTTTCTAGCTGCACAAGTTATGAAGCATGGCCGAACGAGAGCAGTTGGCGCGCTAATAAATTAGATCACAAGATACAATTTTTTTGTTTTCTTCCAGATACTTACAGAGTAACGTTTTTCATCTTAAAATGACAATAAGGCTAGTATACAGATATTAGGGCTTTTTAATCCGGGATAAAGTCCTTTAATTTTTTAAGTTAATGTGGTTGTGAATATAATGAGTAATGCACGTTGATGTCTGAAGTATATCCACCCTGTATATCATTTTCTATTGATTGCTCGAATCCTAGCTCGCACCAGTGTTTTTATGAGTAACATAAAAAAGGGATTCCTTGACTCTCATGTTTGTTGTGAACTTCCTTTTAGTTGGTAATAAATGGGGTACGGGAGAACATTGGTTTTATTACAAGAACCTACGAGTAAACTACCTATTTTTCCATGGTATCAAAGAACATAACAATGTCTCGTACGCAGAATCCCAGCCATATAACTGCTTCCTGCTAAGTTGGTACTTAGCTAGGGGTAGATCAGGAGTGTGATAACACCGTAGTTTGGGCTTTAACAAAGGGCGGTGCGAGATATTAAAGTGGTGCAGTTTTCTCTCCGTGAAGCTCAAAGTAATTATTACGGGTAGTCCGTGAATATTTTTTATTGTAAGACGAATTTATAAAGTCATAGAGTAAAAGTGGGTGAATTTAATTCCCACGAAGCTACCAGAAAAATAACTTTCAACTTAGATTGTAAAAATAGGAAAATTGGTCTCTGGGGTGACAAAGTGAGATATCTCATCTCACAACGGGATTGTGTAATTATATTTTGATAGAGGTGTTCTAGTTTATATTCATTACATTACATTCATCTGTTCAATTTAGTTAATAGAAAATATTGTTGAAGTTCTCATAACCTTGTGTAGTGAATTCAAATTGTGAAGTTTAAATAAAATTGTTACATTGTGGTTACACTTGGAATCTTCTATGAAAAGTACCTTTCCCTTTTCAGGCATATAAACTGTAGTATCAGAACAGTGTTTAAGTTGGTAAAGACAGGTCTGTCTGATAGTCTGTGCAATCAAAAGCAACCGAAGTCCAGTCTCAAGGGCTGTAATCAGAGTCTACAGACCTGGAGATTTTATTAAGTCAAAAGACCAGACCCCTGGACGTCCGCATCTCCATCTGTTGCTACCCCTGGTAAGTGGAGCAAACCACTATAAAATCTGGTAACTCTCGTTTCGGACGTCCATCGTCTCAATGGATTTAGAAGGTTTTCACGACGTTTCGAATATGCTTGTATCTGCAATCGTCTTCAGGTGAATACGGATAAGTTTAGGTGCTATTTACCAATTTATATGACTGCCGGTGCAATGACTGCCGCCATGTGCAGTGGTGCGTGTAATTTCGCGCAGTGTGGTGGTGCGTGAAGTTTCGCGCCTCTGCAGCCCGCCAGAAAGAGCAAGCAGTGGTTCCCATACGTTCTTGATCTCAACGCTTGGTTGACTAAAGGCGTTATTGGCTTCGATGTAGACGGCCACTTTGAACTTTCGTTTGAACCAATGCTCCTCTCTATGTAGAACACTTGCGTCGTCCCATAGAACTCGATGGTGCTCAGTCCAGGCGTGGTCAGCGATTCCCGATTTCGACGTTTCTCCACGTTGAGTCCATTTCTTGTGCTCATCCAATCTTACCGATAACGGCCTCTTTGTCTCTCCAATGTAGGAATCTCCGCATTCACATGGAACTTCATGAATGCAATTCTTACTGATTTCATTTTTGTTGTCAGGTTTGGTCTTGGTCAGGAAACTTCGTAAAGTACTGCCGGATTGAAAGCAGCTCTTGATGTTGAACTTGTTTCCGATCCTTCTGATCTTCTCGGAGACACCTCTGATGTACGGAAGGCAGATAAACTGTGCTTTGTTGTTGCTCTTCAGATGTCTTCGTTCTCTGGAGTTGTTTCAATACTTCTCCTAGCTAGGAGTTTCTTGGGATATCCATTCCGGTGAAGGTCCTCTCTGATGTGGTCTAATTCGGCATCTAGTGACTCCTCGTCGTTGCATATGTGCGTCGCTCTCTCTACCAATGTTCTCACGATCCCTCTCTTTGTCGAACTCGGATGGTTGGAGCTATAATTGAGGTACTGCGCTGTATGTGTCTTCTTTCTGTAGACAGAGGTGCGGATTTCATTGCCTATTCTCTCAACGTTCACATCGAGGAAGGGTAAGGCACTGTTGGTTTCCATTTCAATCGTGAATTTGATCGAATCCCTGATTCTGTTAATTCTTGAGAAGAAATCCTGGAGATGTTTATCTCCGTGATTCCATATAATGAAGGTGTCAATCACGTACCTCAACCACAGCTTTGGTTTGTATTCTGCCTCCTGTAATTCCTCGAGCAACTCCATGTATATGTTGGCGATGATTGGAGAAAGGGAAGATCCCATCGGGAGTCCGTCGACTTGAGAGAAGCATCGGTCCTTTTTCCTGGAAATATGAGTTCTGTAGGCAGTAATTCCAATATTGCGTGGGTAGGAAGGTCAGTCCTCTCGTGCAGCTGGTCATCCTCCTCGAGTTTCCTTTTGATGATACTGAGAGATTCCTCTATAGGGACATTGGTGTAAAGGCTCTCCACGTCGAAGCTGATGAAACGATCTTCTGGTCCAAGTTCAACATCTGTGATGGTGTCAACGAAGTGCTTGGAATTCTTGACGTATGAACTGCTATTTCCTTGTAAGGGTTGTAGTATCGGTAGGAGGTATTTCGATAACTTGTAGGTTGGTGAGTTCTGCGAGCTGGTGATCGGTCTCAGTGGCATGTCTGGTTTGTGAATTTTCGGAAGCCCGTAGAGATGCGGTGGTTTGCTATAGTGTTAGATGTGATCGTTCGTTGTCTGGAATGAAATGTTTAAATTTTCTCAGAGTGTTGTAGATCTTCCTTTCTATAGTGGGTGTCGGATCCTTCTTCAAGAGTTTATAGTTCCCTGTGTGGAGTAACGACTCTATTTTGTCATAATATGTTGTGGTGTCCATGATAACCGTGGCGTTTCCTTTATCGGCTGGAAGAATCTTCATGGATGAATCCTTTTGTAGGATTTTTAGGGCCCTCTGTTCCCCTGCAGTGATGTTACTCCGGGGATTTCTCTCCTTCTCGAGTGTCTCTCTCACTTTTCATCTGAACTCTTCTGCCTGTACGTCGTGAAAACCTTTTGAATCCATTAAGACGATGGACGTCCGAAACGAGAGCAATCAAGCTACCACATCGTCTACAACCTTCAAACAAACTATAAAATCTGACACTCGAGGGCAAACGTTGAGTTCAAAAATAGTTTGAATGAGTTTCTTGGCGTTATAAAGAATGTAACGTTTCTAGGGATGATAGTTATTATTCCCGACCCTAGAAAAACTCGTTACACAATAAAAACACAATAATGAACTATTATGACATAAAATAATTTATAATTGAGAGCTAGTCAGTGAGCAATATCAAAAAATATTGAAGAAATGGGATTGGAATGTGTATTCAATCTATTTGGCAAACAAAAGGGGATTGTTACGGAGAATCTTCTGTATCGACATTGGAATGAGGTTCAATTGGGTAATGTAATTGAGGCCAGTGGTAATGCAGCTTTTCTCTGGGTTTCCCTGCATTTGCCAAGGCGAATGTGATATGTAGAAAAATGTGATAAATTAGTATCAAGTAACAAGTGGTACTTCCATTCATATATGCCAGCTCAGGGGGTAATGTTTTTCAGTGGTATTAACGTAGTTAATTCCTGTTTCCTGATCGTGAGAATCGTTCTTGATAAATTATTATCTTTCGACTTGTTTCAGTAAATTTAATTTCACAATTTATCTGTATAATTTAGATATCTCTAAAGTCTCCCAAACTTGAATATTGTTAAGTCACGTTAGACCAGAAACTTAGTTCACGACAGTTTCCACATTGATAACTAGAGCTTAATAAAAATTTCTCGTCAACAAGCTCAAATATTTGTTTTATTTAATAATAAATCTTACGTTTTCGGGGATTATTGAGGTACATTTTTCTCATTTGGAGCAATATTATTTTTGATTGATTTTGGCAATGATGTTATTCTCTACGAGTCTGGTTAGTAGTTGAAGTTGATATAGTGATGTCTGCCTGGAAAAATACCCTACATCTGATGATAAATGAAAAAAAAAACTCACAAATGAGATCCCCTTCTCCTCGTCCTGCGATCCTCCTCTGGCGCAACTAACACAGTGGCGGGTCCCGTTTCAGGGCTAGGGGGGCTACCGGGCTCCTGCGGGGCCACTCTAAACGACGCCCGTCTCGTCGTCACAATAGGCGCGGTCACCGTGCTCAGCCCCGGCACCGAGAACACGTCATAGGCGGGGCCCTCCTGGGCATAGGCGGAGGCAGGCCGAGGCCGTTGTCTACGTTGTTGACGGGGGCTACGACGCTTTTGACTTCGTCATCGTAGCTGTGTTGGCGGGCCACCCGCGAGGCTCTTCTGGAGCGTGGGGCTATCGGGCCGGCGGGGGAATCCCGGGGCGGGCTGTTCTGGCGGCTGGAAGCGGTGCTGCGGCCGCCTCTGCTTCGGGTCCAGTCGGGGTCTGGGGTTTTGGCTCCGCCCCCTTTCAACTGCAAAAAAGGAATTCGTTATATTGGACTAAGCGACATATTTAGAATAATTGTGAATTGAATCCGCTTTGAGTCTAAACAGGATGCCAAAAATATCAGCAAAAATGAATCAAGACAATTGAGGGGGTCAGAAGCCAAGGGGTACAAGTGACAAATCCATCATTTTTGGAAACGCAATTTAAAATGAAATTATTTTGATCAATTCCCTGAAACTTTCAAGCCCGGATAATGCTTTGTCGTCGCTAAATCTCAGCACATTAAAAACATCCACTTGTATCCCGTTGCCACCAAAATTTCATTATGTATCAACTATCTATAACAGCACTTGTATGATGATTACTCTCGTTTCGGACGTCCATCGTCATAATGGATTTAAAAGGTTTTCACGACGTTTCGAATACTTGTATCTGCAATCGTCTTCAGGTGAATACTAACAAGTTTGGGTGCTACTTACCAATTTATATGTCTGTCGGTGCAATGGTGAGTGTAATTCCGCCATGTGCGGTGGTGCGTGTTATTTCGCGCGGTGTGGTGGTGCGTGAAGTTTTGCGCCTCTGCAGCCCGCCAGAAAGAGCAAGCAGTGGTTTACATACGTTCTTGATCTCAACGCTTGGTTGACTAAATGCGTTATTGGCTTCGATGTAGACGGCCTCTTTGAACTTTCGTTTGAACCAATGCTCCTCTCTATGTAGAACACTTGGTGCTCAGTCCAGGCGTGGTCAGCGATTCCCGATTTTGACGTTTCTCCACGTTGAGTCCATTTCTTGTGCTCATCCAATCTTATCGATAACGGCCTCTTTGTCTCTCCAATGTAGGAATCTCCGCATCATCGCACCGGCAGTCATATAAATTAGTAAGTAGCACCTAAACTTGTCAGTATTTACCTGAAGACGATTGCAGATACAAGCATTCGAAACGTCGTGAAAACCTTTTAAATCCATTAAAACGATGGACGTCCGAAACGAGAGTAATCAAGTTACCACATCGTCTACAACCTTCAAACAAACACTTGTATTATGTTTACTCCGAAATTGATATACAGTGTCCGGCATAAAGTTCGCAGCATATGGAAAACTTTTTTATTATTGATTTCTCAAAAAAATCATTCGTGATAAAAACCTTTGCTTCATCCCAAACCTGAAATGCAAGCACCAAAATACAACAGGCACGTTCAAATGAAACAACACCCAACCGTGTATGGTCAATATTCAACTGATAATCCCACCTGAAATATTCCAGCGCTACATAGATAAAGAAACGAAACAAAACAAATCTTTTGGGTATCATTATTCAGAAATATGTTTGTCTTTTTAACCTTTCTAAAATATGGGTGTATATTTTTGTCAGGTTTTGTGTATCACTTTTTTGGTTTCCGCAATTATCATGGAGATTGATTTGAATCATTTCTCCCAACAATCTCATTTTCCAAAATTTTTACTGAATCGAAATCAAAATTGCACGACGATTCAAAATGATGTGCAGCAAGTGCTGTTTTTTCTTTTTTATTTCTATTCTTTTCATAGCAGTCATATTTGTGTTGATATATTCTGGTTTTTAGGTATTGTTTAGTTTCATTTCCCACATTCACAGGGAATAATATATACAGTGTCTGGCATAAAGTTCGCAGCATATGGAAAACTTTTTTATTATTGATTTCTCAAAAGAAATCATTCGTGATAAAAACCTCTGCTTCATCCCAAACCTGAATTGCAAACACCAAAATAGAATTGTATACGACCCTATACGAGGGAGATAAAAAAGCATGCTTTGTTTTCAAAATAATATGATCCCATCACTTTATTTCTCACGGTAGAATTCAAATTCAAGGGGAAATATTGTTCAAAATCGAATGTTGATCCTTAAATTCGAATCATATCCACCTATGACCAATTTCATATTTCAACTTTTTTTCCCATTCATTCCTCATAAGGAACATAAGGAATATTATGCTAGACGAATGATATATTGTTAGATATGATGATATCACTCTCTGAATGTTTTATCATTCCTCCCTCCCAAAATTACATTAATTGAATTATGTGACGGAATTTCACAAAATCTTGCTGCAAATAGTAAATAAAACTGAATTGTCTCGAAGGTATGATGCCAGAATGAAAATGAATTTTCACACTACGAATAACATTGTTAAAGACAATCAGAAATTATAAAATATGATAATTTTTGTATAGTTTTTTTTTTCAAGCTAGACATCAGAATGCATCTACAATATTTTATTGAATTTTTTGCAGCATTCAACGTACAACGTTTTAATCCAATCAAAAAATTTATTCACGAATTATTTATGAATTTCGAAATATCGTAAGTTGTTACATTCGACTTCGATAGCAATACCCAGCTCAGTAGTTTTGTTCTTTAAATTTTACTGTAAATGATTGAGATACAGAACATTTGCCGATCACAGTTGGCTTTGAAAACAAATTCATTTCTAATTGTAAACAAAGCAAATAACTCACAAATCTGTAGAGTAATTTCAGTAGTTTTTCAATTCAATCATGGCTGCTCGACTAAGTATACAGGAGAGAATAGAGATTGTAATGATACATGGTGACAATTATCATACTTGTAGAGACACTGGCAATATTTTTAATGAAAGACATCCAGGTAAAAACGTTCATAATTCGACAATTACAAGAATTTTGAAAACATTCAGGAAATCTGGATCGTTTTCGAAAAAATACAAAGTGACACATAAACGACCGATAACTGAAAATGAAGAAACTGTTATGAATATTATGCTGTCTACGATTGAAAATCCAAGAATGTCATTATCGCAAAGAGGAGAAAATCTTGGTATATCCGATCGATCAATGAGAAGAGTTCTAGGTCTAAATTCAAACCGTATAAACCAAAATTCATACACACTTTGAAACTGAGAGATCAGTTTCCGAAAAAAAATCTCTACAGTGACGAGCCAACCTTCACATCAAATGGGGTAGTCAGCTCCCAGAATTGCAGGTGGTGGGCAGATAATAATCCCGATTATAGGATACAATGTAGAGACCAAGATCACTTCAAAGTTAACGTCTGGTGCGGAATTCCTAATGACATTATTGTTGGACCAGTATTTCTCAGACAACCACTGAATTCTGCAAGATACTTAAGAATGCTGCAGACGTTTCCATCCGATTATTTAGATGATATTCCTCTGGCCATGAAAGCTGGAATGTATTTTCAACAAGATGGTGCATCCGTTCATTCTACGCTAAAAGAACATTTCCAAATCGATGGATTGGAAGATATTCCAATAACGCTTTGCCCGCCCGGTCACCGGACCTCACTCCATGGATTTTTTCTTATGGGGATATATCAAACAGAAGGTATATTCAAGAAGACCATTTCAAAATATACGTCATTTGGAGAATACCATCAGGGATTTTATTCGGGGAATATCTCCCCAGATACTAAGAAATGTTCATGATGCAATGCACCGCCGTACTATGCAGTGTATTGAGAATGGAGGACTCCACGTAGAATTAAGCATAGGACATATTTGTTTCAAGAAATGTTATTTGTATTGTGAAAATAAATTAATTGGCATTCTGGCATCATACCTTGGAGATAATTCAGTTTTATTTACTATTTGCAGCAAGATTTTGTGAAATTCCGTCACATAATTCAATTAATGTGATTTTCCGATGGGAGGGAGAAATGAGAAAACATTCAGAGAGTGATATCATCATATCTAACAATATACCATTCGTCTAGCATAATATTCCTTATGTTGTACAGGGCGATGAGGAAAAAATGGGAAAAAAGTTGAAATATGAAATTGGTCATAGGTGGCTATGATTCGAATTTCTGGATCAACATTCGATTTTGAACAATATTTCCCCATGAATTTGAATTCTACCGTGAGAAATAAATATTATATTATTTTGAAAACAAAGCATGCTTTTCTATTCCCCGTATGGGCGTATAAAATTAAATTTTGATGTTCGCAATTCAGGTTTGGAATGGAGGAGAGGTTTTTATCACGAATGATTTTTTTTTGAGAAATCAATAATAAAAAAGTTTTCCATTTTCTGCGAACTGTATGCCAGACACTGTATATATTATTCCCTGTGAATGTGAGAAATGTTATATAGGGCAAACTAAACAATACCTAAAAACCAGAATATACCAACACAAATATGAATGCTATGAAAAGAATAGAAATAAAAAAGAAAAAACAGCACTTGCTGCACATCATTTTGAATCGTCGTGCAATTTTGATTTCGATTCAGTAAACATTTTGGAAAATGAGATGACTTATTCAATGAGATTGTTGGGAGAAATGATTCAAATCAATCTCCATGATAATTGCGTAAACCAAAAAAGTGATACACAATACCCGACAAAAATATACACCCATATTTTAGAAAGGTTAAAAAGAAAAACATATTTCTGAATAATGATACCCAAAAGATTTGTTTTTTTTTCGTTTCTTTATCTATGTAGCGCTGGAATATTTCAGGTGGGATGATCAGTTGCATATTGACCATACACGGTTGGGTGTTGTTTCATTTGAACGTACCTGTATTTTTTTATATACAATTTAAAAGTTTTTAATGTGTAATTTTTGCCAATGTGATTTATCGACCAGATTTTATATCGACTACTCAACCGTTTTTTAGTTGAATCCATGAGCAGGAAAGACTTAGTTTTAAAGATGGGTCATAGATATGTTATTTGTTCCAATCTATACGTGAATAGTGTCATTTCAGTTTGGAAAAAGGAATAAATTAATTCCGAAACGTCAGTGATACAAAATTAGTTTCACTCCCTGGTCCTAATTCTCGTTAAATCCAATTATATTATGAACTACATAATACAAAGAGATTCGCATATAAAACAATAAACTTGCGCACCTATAACCGATATTGTAGACAATATTATTTTTTCCGTGTACCCAATGAATTACTCAAATTTCCAGTGTTCCATCCTCGTATATCCCCATTAGTTATTTACAGCGCAGTCATATTTTCACTTCGTTTGATGATAACATTCATTTCAATATCACAGGAAATATTCATGGTGGTCCCTCACCGTACCCCACCGCCTCCCCGTTGCCCGCCAACACGCCTGACCTCGCATATAATTCATCTTCAACCACCTACTTTTTCGAGCTCCTTGAGCGATGCCGGAGACACGTCCGAGTGGCGGCGCAGTTCCGGACTCCGTGGGGGCGCCAGCCCGCTGCCGAGGCCGCCCCCGGCGCTCAGCCCTCCGCCGGCAGATCCTAACCTGGCCTCGGAATGCCGTCGCTGCAGCTCTTGTATTGGAATTTCTAATAAACTCTCGTTGGAATCGTGGGCCAGGGCCGCGCGGGACTGGATTTTTCTGGAAAGGAGAGAAAATATTGAGAGGCGGCATTAATTAAAACGATGGGGGTTGTTGTGCTGGCCCTGAGGAATATTTCAGCCGGTGGAAAGTACTGGGATGCAAGCATTGGACATAACATTTGGTGATGTTCGATAGGAGTAGCACATTAACCCTTTCAGTACCAATGAGATGCAGTTATCCCAGTCGATTACCAACAAATTCTATTTATACAGGGTGTTACCAATATAAGTGCGAAAGTTCTTAGTGGGTGATTCCTTGTCGAAAATTAAAGGGGGTCTTTCATGCAAACAAAAGCTCTTAGGCCTTTCCTTAAAAAGTTATACGCTTCCAAAAATTTTTAAAATATGTGTTGAAAAAAACGATTCATTGCAAAACTTTTTTAACTCCTGTGTTGTGTCCGTAAAAACAATAGTTTCCTAATGAAAAACTAAAATACAATATTGTGCATGAACGGATCTTCTGTAAATGGAATCGAAAAAATCTAGTAGGTGGCTGTCACGTTTTGTTTGCACAACTTGTGACTTCAATCGTATTATTATGAAATCGATAAAATCTAGTAGGTGGCTGTCAAGTAGCTTTGATTTCTATGTGGTAGTTGAAAGTTCAATTGTGTCTTTTGAATCTTCAATATGAGTAATTACACTAACGCTGAAATTGCCGATATGCATTTTATGTATGGTCGTGCCAATGGAAATTCTTTGGAGTAGACTCTTTGCAGAGATTATCCCGTGATATCATCACTTTTCACATTTCACACGTCTCTGTGAAGAGGGATTTTCAAAACGAACAACTGATTGGGTCGTCCACGTAATGAGACGGTGGCACTGGAAAAGGTTCCAATATGATTGAAGATCTTCCGAATCAGCAAGACATATTGCAACACACTCAATGTTAACTAATTCTGGAACATTTTAGGATCACAATTGTATCCTTACCATATTCATAAGTCAGCACTTTGCCGCGAGATTTTCCCATCGAGAGATTTAAATCATCTACGAACTGTAAATTTGACGAATCACTTTTCAAGGCAAGAGATTACAAATTTCCATAACAATCATCTATGGGCCGGGGAAGTAATTTCACGACAATCCAACTTTTCAAGGCAAGAGATTACAAATTTCCATAACAATCATCTATGGGCCGAAGATAACCCATATGCAATTCAAGAAGGTCGGTATCAATATGAATTTTCACTTAACGTATGGGTCGTAATTATTGGCGAAAATATTATTGGACCGTATTTTCTACCGTTATGGCTAACTGGTGCAAACTATACAAATTTTCTCCAGGAACAGCTTCCCATTTTACTTGAAAATGTTCCACGAATGTTGTTTATGCACGATGGTGCGCCTGTCTATTTCAGCCTGCTCGTCAGTACTTGGACGACGTGTATCCAAATCGTTGGATAGGCAGGGCAGGACCTCAACCTTGGCCACCCAGATCTTCAGACTTAAACCCCTTGGACTTTTGCATCTGGGTTCACCTGAAGTTCTTGGTTTATACGTTTCCTATTGAATGTGTGAATGTAAAGGACTTCAGGTGACTCCAGATGCAAAAGTCCAAGGGGCTTAAGTCTAGAGATCTGGGAGGCCAAGGTTGAGGTCTTGCCCTGTCTATCCAACGATTTGGATACACGTCGTCCAAGTACTGACGAGCAGTTAGTTAGCCTTAACGGTAGAAAATACGGTCCAATAATATTTTCGCTAATAATTCCGACCCACACGTTAAGTGAAAATTCATATTGATACCGACCTTCTTGAATTGCATGTGGGTTATCTTCGGCCCATAGATGATTGTTATGGAAATTTGTAATCCCTTGCCCTGAAAGTTGGATTCGTCAGTGAATATTACGTTTTCCAAAAATTGAGCATTTTGGGTAATCATTTGAAGACTCCATTGACAAAAGTCTACTCGATGGGGAAAATCTCTCGGCAAAAGTGCCTGGACTCGTTGAATATGGTAAGGATATAATTGGTGATCCTTTAAAATGTTCCAGATTATTTTATTAACATTAAGTGTGTTAGCAATTTGTCTTGTACTTGATTCCGGACGATCTTCAATCATATTGAGAACCTCTTCTTCCAGTGCCACCGTTCTCATTACTCGTGGACGACCACAATCAGTTGTTCGTTTTTGAAAAGTCCCTCTTTCACAGAGACGTTGGTGAAGATGTGCGAAAATTGTGTGATGAGGTATCACGGGCTGAGGATACATCTCTGCAAAGAGCCGTCTAGCCATTGGCACGACCATACATAAAATGCATATCGGCCATTTCAGCGTTAGTGTAATTACTCATATTGAAGGTTCAAAAGACACAATTGAACTTTCAATTACCACATAGAAATCAAAGCGACTTGACAGCCACCTACTAGATTTTTTTGATTCCATTCACAGAAGATCCGTTCATGCACAATGTTGTATTTTACTTTTTTATTAGGAAACTATTGCTTTTACGGACACAACACAGGAGTTAAAAAAGTTTTGCAATGAATTGATTTTTTCAACAAATATTTTTAAATTTTTTGGAAGCGTTTAACTTTTCGAAGAAAGGCCTAAGAGCTTTTGTTTGCATGAAAGACCCCCTTTAATTTTCGACGAGGAATCACCTCCTGAAAACTTTCGCACTTATTTGGTAACACCCTGTACATCCCAAAATCAAGCAATTGAGGCGGTGAGAATTATTTTTAAAACAATATTCAATTGAGAATGTTTTTTCCATTTTCAATGCTGTTTGTGTCGTTTGTTTCTTACAAGTGATAATTATGATAATAAGTGCCTCAAAACAGAGTGAAGTCAACTAGTTCTGACTTTATACCAAGGTTAGTTGTTGTCTTCACTTTGTAATTGGATATCTATCTCAGGCAGCCTGCAATGTATACATTTACCACACAATCAGTTCAACAGTCTACATTATTAAAATGTCGAGTTGAATGTTTATTGCATTTCCTCTAAGTAGGTCACCTGAAATTAGGCGGGTGGCGCTACCAAAAATGTTGTCGAATTATTTTACAAAGGACAAAACATGTATATATATATATATATATATATATATATATATATATTTTATATATATATATAGGACAGCAGCAAACGCAAATGTACTCTTATAACATTATATAACATTATATTTCCAATAATAATTCATCTTCCTTTTCTAGTTAATACAAACTAACATGAAAGTTTTTACAAATATAATAACATAATAAAAATATTCATCCAATTTTACCATTAGAAAATCTCATCTTCAGCAGTAATTGCAATTGATGTTGTCCACTTTCATTTGGAGAGCTTAGACCAAATGTCTCTTCTTCTTGAAAATTGTACAATTTTGACGTTGACATTGTAGGTTATGTTAAATTCCAACCTCTATGTTGTGATTTTCCCTCACTTTTCACATTCATAACCAAAGAAAGTTCACCACAATTGTTTTCAGCTTTTAGTAGATTTACCAGTAATGTTTTTGTTACAAATATTATTCCATACAAATCTAATTGTTGCTCCATGTTTTTACATGTTTTAATGCTGTCTTTTACATCTTTTTGTATTTCACCGAAAAACGACCATTCTCACTAACATTGTAAGTAAGGTTATTTTTATATTTATCAACATACTATGGTATTTTCACCTTTGTAGCTCCCTGATGTTGACAATATTCATTGTCGAAAATTGGAAATATAATGTTATAAGAGTACATTTGCGTTTGCTGCTGTCCCAAAGAATTTCTCAGACTTTTTCCTAACTAGTCAGCAAAGACTACCTCTCCTCTTTCTTCATATATATATATATATATATATATATATATATATATATATATATATATATATATATATATATATATATCAGTGTTCGCCAAAAAGTATGTACCATATGGGAAAAAAGTTCATTATTGGAGTATTGGAAAAAATATTCTGGGGAAAAGTTTGTGCTTGTCCGATTACCTGAAAATCGATTTTGACGTGATCGCTAGTATGGCGGCAAATTGAAAAAAATTGCTATGAAAAGGCGAAAAGTGGGGTAAGATGGCAATATATCAAAAAAAATTATTTGAAAAAGTTACTTAGAATTCAATTTTATGCACATAAACGGAGTTTCAAGAGATAATTCGGAAAAATTTGAAATAGCTATTTTCTTGAATATTTTCTTATCTATTTAAAAATATCAATTTTTTTTTCTCATGAATAGCTTGACTATACTGATACATTTGCATTTCGATGATAATTGTGAAAATATTCAGAATGAAATAGTCAAATTTAAGAGACTTATAATTTACATGTTTATATGCGAAGTGAAACGCTCATCCACGATTATCATCGGTCGACTACAAGAATTGAAACATTTCACAGTAAAATAGATTATTAAAAAAGGAAACACTCCCCAAAAATAACACTCGGAGAAACTAATTTTTGGTGAGTCTTTCCTTTTTTTAAAATCTATTTTACTGTGAAATGTTCCAACTCTTGTGGTCAAATGTTTCTTTATTTTTACTATTTCCTAACCCCTTCAACCTAAAAAAACTAGTTGTTGCAGAACCCTGAAGATTAATTTAATAAAATCCGAAACAATGGCAAGGAAACAATGATTTTTCTTCAACAAAATTGATCCAAATCCCATCAAACCTCAATATCATATGTTTAATTGGATCACTAAACTTACTAAAATTATATTATTAATAAAAAAAATCTTATTAGGTAGAGAATAACCAATTATGAATTTTAAAGAAAAAACATTTTTAATATAATATTTAAATAATAAAAAAATTAAAAAAACTCTGCTTCGTGGTTTAATCAGATAATAAGACCGCAAATCGCACTCAGTAAAATTTCACGCGAAAGGCTTGGATTCGATTACTAGCAATAATATTTTATTTCATAGCGAAAAAATTATATACAGGGTGGCCCATTAGTGTGAGGAAGTACAGTATCTCGCCTATAATGAGGAGTATGATAAAATGCTTCAGATAAAAGTTAAATGGTTTACTTTGTTGCTTATTTCAAAAATATTGTAGAATATACAGAGTGTTCCTACGAAGCGGGGCAATACAAATCATCATTTTTTTAAATGGACCCCCCTGTAAATTTTTTCGCCATTGACCTGAGCAAAATGTTTTACATAAAGAAGTATTTCTTCTTTTCGAAAATTTTGCGGCGTTGTCAAGTTATTGCTGAAAGTAAGAAAATCTTCGGAAAAACAGACCACCACAAATGCCATCATAAAAAATATATGGATAACTGAAGAGCAAAAAGTAAAATGGACCTTTTTAGTCTTAATAACAAATAATATTGAGGTGTGTTGTGATTTGGTTCAATTTTGTTGAAGAAAAACTATTGTTTCCTTGCCAACGTTTCGAATTTTATTAATTTCATCTTCAGGGCTCTGTAACAATGAGTTTTCGTAAGTTGAAAGGGTTGAGAAATAGTAGAAATTTGACAAAGATTGAAATTTACGTAAAATAGATTATTAAAAAAGGAAATACTCACCAAAAATTAGTTTTTCCGAGTTTAATTTTTGGTGAGTCTTTCCTTTTTTGATAATCTATTTTACTGTGAAATGTTCCAATTCTTGTGGTCAAATGTTTCTTTATTTTTACTATTTCTTAACACCTTCAACTTAAAAAAACTCATTGTTGCAGAGCCCTGAAGATGAATTTGATAAAATTCGATACAAAAGGACACAATAGGTTTTCTTCAACAAAATTGATCCAAATCCCATCAAACCTCAATATTATATGTTCAATTGGATCACTGAACTTACTAAAATTATATTATTGATAAAAAAATCTGATTAGGTAGAGAATAACCAATTATGAATTTAAATAATAAAAAAAATAAAAAACTCTGCTTTATGGTTCAATCAGATAATAAGACCGCAAATCGCACTCAGTAAGCAATAATATTTTATTTCATAGCGAAAAAATTATACAGTGACTGGCAGAAAGTACGCATCATATGGGAATTTTTTTTAATATAGTATTTTGACAAATGTCGATACATGCAATCGCTTCTGCATCTATAGATAACAATCCACCTCCAGCCCTATAATGTTAAGTGTATTTTGTATATACTCTAAAAGTATATATATATATATATATATATATTCAGAAAGTACATGCAATCGCTTCTGCATCAAAAGAAACCCCAAAAGATGTTGTACAGTGCCGTTCGTCTCTTCTTGTTTGGCGGGAAATTTAAAAAATTTTAAAACTATGTCTCAAAACACACTTATTTGGGAAAATATTTAAAAATGTTATTTGGAAAAGTTGTTCAGAACGACATTTTATAGCTATGTACAAGTTTTGAAAAAAATTGAGATAAAAAAATAAAAATCAATTTTTGCCATAAAAAAAAAATTCAATTTGGAAAAATACATTTCTGACAAAGAAACTCATTAGTAAAGCCAAGAGTAATGTTTTGAATAATATTTTGTAAAGATTCACCAGCTACTTCTATTTTATTCGAAGAAAATTTTAAATCTGTGGATTTGCCATGTGTTCAGCTGCTTCATAAGAGGTCATAAGATCAAATTATAATTCAAAATTATTATTAGATAAAATCATTTTTTTTTTTAACCGGTTTCCTTAAAAGGAAACCTTAAATTTTTTTAAAAAAAATTAATTTAAAATATCATTTAAAATATTACTGTTGGCCTTACTAATGAGTTTCTTTGTCTAAAATGTATTTTTCCAAATTGAAATATTTATTATGGCAAAAATTATTTTTATTTTTTTATCTCAGATTTTTTTCAAAACTTGTACATAGCTATAAAATAACGTTTTGAACAACTTTTTCGAATAACATTTTTCGATATTTTCCCAACTAAGTGTGTTTTGAAACATAATTTTTTTAAATTTCCCTCCAAACACGAAAAGACGAACGGCACTGTACAACGTCTTTTGAAGTTGCTTTTGATGCAGAAGCGATTACACATATCGATATTCGTCAAAATTTATTAATAAAAGAATTTCCCATATGATGCGTACTTTCTGCCGGTCACTGTATATATTTTGAATTTTCGAGTGACTTCAAGAGCGGTGAATAATCAGTATGAATGAATCATTCCTTCGATTTTAGATCGAGAAAAATTGTTGTAACTTTCCACGTTGAAAATTCGAATATAACATGAATTCTTGTAGTTTTATTCAGTTTTAAATGTGATTCGGGAAATATTCTCATCAACTATCATTCGTGCTAGAGGATTTTATCGCAAAATTTTTGAATTTTTTCCTCAAACATTTTGCCTCTAGGAAATTTAACTCGTGCAATTTGCGGCCTTATTATTAAAGATTAATCAGATAAAAACTTAAAAAAAAAACTAACGAAAAACGAACTGAAAAGCAAAAAATAAAATGCACCTTTTTAGTCCTAATAACAAAGCTCCTGAACTAATAGATTGTAAATAAAGTTTTGAGATTATTATATATTTTAATGGAGTTTTATTTTTCATTTTAAATTTGGGGAAATTTTGAATGAATGAAAGGGTAAGATGCCTAGAAACCCTGGTGTATGCACTGATTCGATTTTGTTTGGACTTTTTAGTAGAGATGGTCGCTTCCTACTTCAAATTTTCCACAATAGATGGTGACAAATTGACATAGTTCAACGCATCAGATCTGTTCCCTCATTACAAAATGCATTTGCCAACCTTAGGCAACCTGCACACTGATGCGGAATACGGACATGTCACTTGTGAAACTTCCAACCAATTGTAGAATTAGAATACTTCCCAATCTTAGTATGCTATTATTCGATATTTACAACTCTTTCATACTTTTGTTTCATTTTCAAAACGAGAGAGGATTTTGTGAATCGTGGTTATTACTACAAATCTATCCCAAAATTCAATTAAGTTTTTTAATGTGTTTCAATTGTGATTAGTTGAAATTATTCGTGTTTGTATACTGTGTGGACAGTCAAAGGCCGAGAACCCTAATTTTGTTCTCTTTTCCGTACCAAAGGTTAGTGGAATTGCTAATAATGAAGTCTTTTAAAACTTGAAATCAAATATCATTTGTATTGTTCTATGATTGTCTAAAGAGACAATGGTATTATGTACTATATTTTACTTACATAAAATGTCATTTCAGTTTCACAAGATGGAACCATGCACTTCATTTTGAATAAATGTATAATTCGAAATGAAAACGGAATTCTCGATTTTCTAACGCCACAATTGAACAAGCCAAACGCCAAGAGCAAACAAGAATCAAATTCTAGGCTGACAGTGCCATTTTCGTCGTAATCAAAGATAAATATAACCTAAAATAAAATCTTGGGAAAATACTGATTCGTTTATTCGTTAGTAACGGCGGTGACACCGATGAGCGAAAAGCCGAAGCTTCGATTCGAATAGATGTAGTAATAAAGTAAAGAAAACTGAACTGCTTATCGCTGTCTGCCCGAATGATTGAAGACAATGGCCGAATTGCCGAATCTACTTCTTCCACATTTTTGACGATTTCGGAGCGGACTGAACATTGTCCGAATAAATTTCTTGGGAGAGTTGCTCTTTGGTGTTGCCATCTACTCAGCAATCATTCGAAACAGGTCGTGATATAAGAAATCAAGCAGGCCATATCTGTCGCACGTTTGATCCCACACATTTTCAGATATGAGTGCATACACCAGGGTTTCTAGACATCTTGATGAAGGGGGATTCAAAACAAATGCGACCCAGCCAGGGGCGGATCTACTCGAGTGCTTTTTGGGCTGCAGCCCAGGGCCCCGTGGATTCAAAGGCCCCCAGCCTTCATTTAGTAAAGAAAAAAAAACTAAAATTCAAAAAAATCCGATCATAAGGATGGCAATCCTATACCGTATACCTACATCACAGTTTTTTGACAAAATGGCAATCAGTTGAGTAATTAGGCAGGCCCTTAAGTATCAGCCCAGGGCCCCACAAATTCGCGATCCGCCCCTGGACCCAGCCGATCAAAGCAGCCATTTGGCACTCACCTCCTGCATACGCTGCACGTCCAATCGGCAGGATCCTCGTTCTCCGCCTGCTTGCTGTAACTCGCGCAGTCCTCGCACACCCGCTGCGTGCACACTGCGCACGTCTTGCTGAAATCGTCCGGCTTGAACGCCTTGAGGCACACGCGGCACGCGCCCGCGCGACTCGGCGGCTTGCCCGGCTCGGGCTTGTTCGCGTTGGCGGCTTGTGACTGGTTGGTCGGCGGAGGTTCTGTCAGCGGCTTTTCTTCGCTGGGCGGCGTTACTTCCTGCAGGTCCGGGATGAGGGAAGGGCGGGGGTTCATTTTCGTGACTGGAAAGGAAATGAATGCAAGTGAGCCAGCTAATGTTATATAGGCCAGTAGGGATAGACATGATATTCCCAAAATTTATGAATAATTACAAAAGTTTCGAAACTTCAGTAGAGTGAAGAGGACTTTCATATGATATTTAGTCTGATTTGTTGAAAATATGAACAGGATGTTCATAAATCAGTCAGGGTCTTTTCAGGATATCTATCAGTAGTTCAATGTCCAGCGTGGCTTTAGCCGGGGAAGTAGTTGTTTTCTGTTAGACATTCACAAAAAATTACTTCATTTTTATCGTGGATTTTTCAATTCACAGAAAAATCTTTCTATCAATATTCAATTGAGAATGTTTCCCTTTTCAATATTTAGTATGATTTTCAACCCTTTTTTCTGAACGAAAGATGGTGAAAATCAAGATTTAATGAATTTTCATATTATTAGCGCGTAAAAATTTGCAAAAGTTCTGCAAACTTTCGAAGTTTTGAAAAATATCAATTCACATCCTCTGAAGAATTTGCAACCATTCAAACAACAAAACGAAAATGTTTGCTTCATCGAAAAAAAATTGTTGTTGGTCCTAATTTATCGATAAAAATTCCAAAAGTTCTGCAAACTCGAAAAAAAAAAACTTGAGAGGTGTCAAGGGACACCCGGATGGAACGAAGTTCCTTTCGATTAATTAGTGAATGAATTGTTATTTTTTTTTTTTAAGTTATAATAATATTTATATACAGGGTGTAACTGAATAAGTGTAAAACATTTAAGGAGGTGATTCCTCATCGAAAAAAAGATAGGATCTTTCATATAAAGAAACTTCATTGGAGCATCCCTTGTTAAGATACAGCCCCTTAAAGGGGGTACATAAAATTTGTATAACAATTTTTTTCACAAGCACTGAAAAAGTTACAATATTGAAATTAACCTGACGTTTTGTACTACCAAAAGACACTTAGCCAGTAATTTATTTGGTTTACCCCATGGTTGTAAGGGTGAAAAACGCAACCCTAAAATTTATTTCCAATGTAACTTTTTGTCTTATTATTTGTTTACCATTTAAAAATCCATTTCCGATAGCCTGTTTCATTCTAAACAAAAAATGTCTCTTGGGTTTTTTGCCCAAAATAAACCAGTAAGCAGCAAAACATTATTTTACGAACAACTACAGAGATACATCGTCATAAATGCGAAAATACGAAACTAATCTATCTAGTAGGTCGCTATTAGCGATAGTGACAATTAAATTGGTATGACGCTGTCAGTTTGGGAATTTTCGAAATTGAATTAATACTAATTGTGTGTTGTTGTTCTGTTCTTAATTTGTTACTTTAATAATTCACTTGTTAATAAAATGGCATACACAAATGAGGAAATGGCTGATATGCATTACGTTTACGGTCTGTCGCAGGGGAATGGGTTAGAAGCTTCTAGAAGATATGCTGAAATGTATCCTCAACGGCAGCATCCTTCACATAGAATATTTGCTCGACATCATCAACGATTACGAGAACTATGGTTCATTCGACAAAGAACGCAGGATTGTGGTCGCCATCGAGAAATACGAACACCACAGCTTGAGGAAGCAGTACTTAATTTGATTGAAGAACAACCTACTACCAGTACTAGAAAGATTGCTTTCCAGCTAAATGTTGATCATATGACGGTATTTCGAATTTTAAAGGAACAACTCTTATACCCTTACCATCTGCAACGAGTACAGGCACTGTTACCGCGAGACTTTCCGAACCGTCTTGAATTTTGCAATTGGATGCTGGAAATGATTAGAAGAAATTGTGACTTTCTGAAGACGATAGAATTCACAGACGAATGTAGTTTTTCTCGGGACAAGATTATTAATTTTCATAATTACCACATATGGGCTGATGAAAACCCTCACGCTATTGTCGAAACTAGCCATCAAGAACAGTTTTCTCTTAACGTGTGGCTCGGAGTTATTGGGGATGATTTAATTGGGCCTCATTTTCTACCTCCTCGATTAAATGGTGAGGCATACGTTCAATTTTTAAGAGAAGTGCATCCAGTACTGCTGGAGGAAGTTCCTTTGGGCGTCAGAATGCATGATGGGGCTCCCGCCCATTTTAGTCAAGTAGCACGTCAGCATTTAACTGAAACATATGCAAATCAGTGGATAGGTCGAGGAGGACCACATAAATGGCCCGCTCGATCCCCGGATCTCAATCCTCTCGATTTCTCTATTTGGGGCCATTCACAGCATTTGGTATATCGTACTCCTGTTCGCGATGTAGAGGACTTAAGAAACCGCATCATCGATGCGTGCAGGGTAATACAGAGACTCCAGGAATATTTGAGCGAATACGTGGCTCAATGCGCCGACGTCTAGACGCATGCGTAATGTTTGAAGGTAGACATATTGAACATTCACTATGATTTCTACATGTTGTGTGTTTTGTTATTAATAACTTAGTTTTGTTTATTACCCTTTAATCGTTTAATGCAGGTACTAACTACAAAATAACAATAAATCCAGTTCGCATTTATGACGATGTATCTCTGTAGTTGTTCGTAAAATAATGTTTTGCTGCTTACTGGTTTATTTTGGGCAAAAAACCCAAGAGACATTTTTTGTTTAGAATGAAACAGGCTATCGGTAAACAAATAATAAGACAAAAAGTTACATTGGAAATAAATTTTAGGGGTTGCGTTTTTCACCCCTTACAACCATGGGGTAAACCAAATAAATTACTGGCTAAGTGTCTTTTGGTAGTACAAAACGTCAGGTTAATTTCAATATTGTAACTTTTCAGTGCTTGGAAAAAATTGTTATTTAAATATTTATATATATATATATATATATATATATATATACCCCCTTTAAGGGGCTGTATCTTAACAAGGGATGCTCCAATGAAGTTTCTTTATATGAAAGATCCTATCTTTTTTTCGATGAGGAATCACCTCCTTAAATGTTTTACACTTATTCAGTTACACCCTGTATATATATATATATATATATATATATATATATACTTGGGTTATGGTTCTTCAGACAATTTATAAAAACTTATTTAAAATTTATTGTTTGAAATTTTTTTAAATAACGTTTCGCCTGGAGGCTCCTAGGCTTCATCAGATTTCTACAAAACAAATATTTTTCCTTATGGGACATTGGCTATTTTGTGTATTATATTCTTACCTACAACACTTATTCCGTTTCAAATGGTTTATTGTTTAGCACATTGTGCTGTTTGGAGGTGTTTTCTTTCTTTTTTACCATCCTAGTGAGCGATAACAATGTCTCGAAACAAAATTGGTATCTTTTGCTCTTTATGAGTCAATCGTATGGTTTGGAGTGAACTGAAATTGACATATGTCAGTATTTCGACGTCTTCAAGATTATTGATGGTTTGTTCGTTTGTGTTAGTTCTTTTGATGTTTGGGTGTGAGTATATGTGGTTGTTCGTTTGGAAAAGATGTGGCAGAAAGTGTAACTGGCATATTGTTCTTGTTTTTTTTTGGTAGGTCGTACACGTCATAGATGCGCGGGACTTTGTAAACACAACAGAGTGTATATATATATATATATATATATACTCTCTCGACTTCGTAAACACAACAGCGTATAGGTTAGAACACGCACGGCTTGCTAAATACATACGCATTGATATTGTAATATTAAAATATAATTTGCTTTTAAATTTATTAAAGTTATGACGCGAACACTTGCTAAACACACAATAATGGAGAGATTATAACGCGTATGACTTGGTTAGCACAATAGTAAAGAGAGGTTATAATGCGTACTTGCTAAAAATACATAAGCATTTATTATTGTCTGTATAAAATCTCTACTTACCTAACTCCATCAGCAATATCCGGAACTTGTGCAGAAACACTGTCAGGATTCATTATTGTTATTATTTTTTATTATTTATTATGTACAAAAAACCTGTATACACTCAACAAAAATAATCATCACGACACCACACTGTTCAATAGAAAGACGAAATGAAAATAACTGGCTTGCTTTCTATGAGAGAGAGAGAGAGAGAGAGAGAGAGAGAGAGAGAGAGAGAGAGAGAGGGAGACAGACAGAGAAACACGCGCACATCACAGCGAAAGTCTCGTTACAACTTTTGGTCTTAATTTATTCCGTCTAACCCTCTTTCGCAACGCGCGATAAGGAACTACGTTCCAATACGTTCCAATAACTAAAATAATGTTCTTGACAAGAGTTTCAATTTGCAACCTCATGCGTCAAACGGAAAATATATTTTTTCATTAAATGTTTTTTTTAATAAAATAATATCGGAATTGTTACAAAAGTTTCAAATAATGTTGCAAATGGAGATGTCCGGACGTACAATGTTTTCATCAATTTGCAACCTCGTCTGCAACAAGGAAATGAGCGTAAAATCAAAAGGAAAATATTTTCGTATTTGTACTTTACCAAAAAAGCAAAAGTTTTGCGAATCGGGCAGACAACTCATTTTACCCATTGGTGGAAGTACATAATAATTTGCAAACTATGTTACAATGCGAAACATTAGAAATTAAAAAAAAATATTTTTACAACACCTGTGTTATCTGAATAATAATGATTCTGATATACCTAATAAATGACATTCATTGTGTTACCAAGTTAACTATCGACCAAAAAGAAGCTCGTCAACGGTAGGTGAAATCATTCAATATTGAAAGCTAACGTTTTCATTATGAATTCAAAACATCATCATCAAAATCTCTGGTACGTTTGATGGAGGATCAGAATTCTCATAATTTTCTTGATTCATTAAAAAATGAAGGAAATATTGAGATTTACAGTTGTGCATTAGTACGATTAACCTACAACTGGGTTACGTCACAGTGTTTTGTTTACAGAGTAATGAATGCACAGCAGTTTAGTAACATGATTTATCACCAGAATAACAAGAAGACTGACAATTGTATTTTTGTGACAGACAACTATATAACTAACCAAAAACAATGCACATTCATCTAATAGTTCTGGAGCTACAACTGAAATAGAATTGCCCACCAACATGTTTTCCCCTCTTTATTTTAAAATTTTTTATAAATCAAGAAAATGATTCATACGTGTCGATTACATTTCAATTGGATTCAGTAGATTTTTTCTTGCGAAACCACAACTGGAATAAGAAAGTCGAGTGGAAACGTAAATTATAATTTTATTTAATTCAATAAATACATTTAATTTGTACAGCTAAATTAAATTTGAGATGTAATATCGATTTCACAAATTTTTATTTCTCAACAACGTTTCTGTTTGATGATGAAAATTATGTACTTCCATAGAGCATCGATTATTTATTTTAAAATCTCGTCGATTGCTATAAAGTCATGTTGTGACAAGTGAACATGTTAAATGAAGAATGATTGCATGCCGTTTTTAATGCGATATAAAATTAATATCTTCCAATAGTCTTTTACCAGAAATCAGCAAAATTTTGTACTCTTTCGATTGTTGCATTCGAAAACATTAGATTAAATTTATTTCGGATTAGTCGCAAACAGAGATTGTTTCTGAGATTAATAATCAGTTTCAAATTTTGTAATGGTTAACTACCGTATTGAAAAGGGAAACATTCTCAATTGGATATTGATAAAAATATTTTTCAGTGAATTGAAAAATCCACGATAAAAATGAAGTAGTTCTTTTCTGTTAGACATTCACAAAAAATAACTTTATTTTTATCGTGGATTTTTCAATTCACTGATTTTTTTTTATCAATACCCAATTGAGAATGTTTCCCTTTTCAACATGAATACCCCACAAGAGGTTATCTTGACGATGGAAGATAGTGACTAAAGTTTATCTTTCAGTCGCAGATGATTCCACTATCTGATTTTATGAACATCCTGTTCATATTTTCAACAAAGCAACCGTATTATTCTTCGGATGCAATTTCAATCAACCAGTACAAAATATAACATATACGCGATGGATAATCAAGAATTTTACTGGACCACTGTAGACATATGTCTAATATATATATTTAACCTATTTGCACAATGTTTAGAATTTATAGCCAAATTATTTAAAAAATCAATTAATATAAAAAAAATGTTCCGTTGAACAATGACGGTTGCAAATCTCTTGCGTCACTAAAACATTATTCGTAATTTAAATTACAATTTGCAGAATTTTTGCATTTATTTCACAATTGTAAAAATGCAAAAAATTGTATTAGTGGATAAATAGTCCGTTTTTCGTATGAGGTTGCAAAGTTACATATCCACTGAGACGATATTATCTTTATTTGCAACCACAATAAAACACTTTTGTTATTATTCCAATACTTATGTGTATTGAAAATAGGGACGTCGATAAAAAAGTTTGATAAATAAATTAAGCGATTTTCAGAAATGGTTGCAAATGTACGTGAATATTTTAAACTTTTTTTCGTTCACTTATCAATTTGCAGAACTTTTGTAATTTTTTAAACAATTAACAATGAAAAACTTAAATAAATGACAAAAAACAAAGTTCCGTAACTTTTACAAGGTTGCAAACTTAATGCATGTTATAAAACACCATTACTATAGGTATGCCTGGTTTGCAGAACTTTTGCAATTTTCAGTGCAAAAATAAACATGGAATTTTTTTTTTCATTTAAACAATGTTGCGTTCATCGCAGACTTCTGCAAAATGTTATAGCTTGTTTTCATTAATGTACTAACATACCATTGAAGTTTGCAAAACTTTTGGAATTAATGTTGATTGATTGTCTGAATCTACTGGCCTTATAGGACAGAAAAACTTCAGGAAGTCCGAATTTACTTATTTCTGACCTTCAAGTCATAATTCAGGTATAAAAACCCTCATAAGGATCAACAAATAATATCCTTAAATAAATAATAGTTTGAAAAAACTAAAAAACACGCTTTTATAGAAAACCAGACTAAAAAATAAAAAATAAGAAAAAAAATCATTTTATTCAAAAAAAAGCGTGGGGTGCATGGTATCACCTCGGTGTGTAATGTACTATATAATTATTGATACCATGCACCCACGCTTTTTTTAAATAAAATAATTTTTTTCTTATTTTATTTTAGTCTGTTTCTATAACGTGTTTTAGATTTTCAAACTATATTATTCCTACTTAGTGTGGTTTATTTATAAAAGCATGTTTTTTTAGTTTTTTTTAAACTATTATTTTTTGCAAATTAAAAAATGGAATGATATTATCAAATCAGGTAATCATAATCTCCGACCCCAAAAACCCCCACATACCAATTTTGAATAAATCAGACCATAATCACAAAACTCGCCGCCATCTGAATTTTCCAATTTTACAAAAGAATCATAATATTCGACCCCAAAAACCCCCACATACCAATTTTGAATAAATCAGACCATAATCACAAAACTCGGCCGCCATTTTGAAGCCCTTAATTTTCAAATTTTTATAAAAGAATCATAATATTCGACCCCAAAAACCCCCACATACCAATTTTGAATCAAATCAGACCATAATCACAAAACTCGGCCGTCATTTTGAAGCCGCCATCTTGAATTTTCCAATTTTTACAAAAGAATCATGATCTCCGACCACTAAAACCCTCAGATACCAAATTTGAAGCAAATCGGACCATAATCACAAAACTCGGCCGCCATTTTGAAGCCGCCATCTTGAATATTCCAATTTTCACAAAAGAATCATAATATTCGAACCCAAAAATCCCCACATACCAAGTTTGAATAGAATCAGACCATAATCACAAAACTCGTCCCCATTTTGGAGCCGCCATCTTGAATTTTTCAATTTTGACAAGAGAATCATAATCTCCGACCACAAAAACCTTTAGATACCAATTTTGAAACGAATCGACCATAATCACAAAATTCTTACGCCATATTGGAGCCGCCATTTTGTTTTTTCTTCACACATAAATTTCTTAATGCATTGTCACCGGAATTATGTACACCTTCCAAATTTCAAATCATTCGGACGTCTGGAAGTGGGTCAAAATCGCGCCCAAAGGAGTCGGTTACAAACAAACAAACATACAAGTGAAGCTAATATAAAGCGTGTAAAAAGATAAATGCATGGTTGAAAATTATTTATTTTCTACCATGCATTTATCTTTTTCAACCCTGAATGTAAACTATCTTACCACGTTTTTATTAGCTCACTTTCGTGTCTGTCCGTTACAAATCTTGCAATCGATTTTAAACCAACTTCCCGATGAACTAGAGACTTAAAACTTCGGAAATGGCTCAGAACTGGATGACAATACGATATTAATTAACTCATTTTCTTGCCTATCTGTTTTTTTACGGACCACAAAAAGTGAGGTTAGGATCACACAATCTCTCCATACCGGAGACGAGCAATCTAGAGTGCGCTCCGCGATAATGAACCCTATTGTGATTCTCGACCTTACAGGGAGAAAGTGAGGTTAGAAAATCTGAAAATCTGTGAAAGTAACTTTCCTTTTAATGTTTCCTCTTCAAACAGTGGAAAGACACAAAAACCACGACTAATTGAGCAAAACAATACAATGTATCATCCCCTGATGGGGGAATCCAGCGGGGGAAGTGCCAAGTGTAAACAACCAAAAAAGACGTTTTGATACGCGGGAAGACATCTGAAATGGATAAAAACTGTTTACTAAGTGAGTGTTCAACGGAAACAGTGAAATTTCCAGTTATACAGTTGCAGAAGCTGGAAAACTTTACGAAATCTGCGAAATGGTATACTGCTTCCCCCCATATGCGGCAGAAAAAGCGAATTTCTTCATTTTCAAACATGATAACAGTGAAAAACAGTTCAATATAATATATACTAACATTACTAAACCTAACACAGACACTAGAGAGCCTGGCATTGGGCCCGATGATGAGAAATGCGCCCTTGTCGAGGGTAACGTAAAAACATACAAAAAAAACGATAAAACGCAAAGAGGAAAGAAACTGGTGAGTCCAACCATTCAAAATGTGGGGAATAGAAAGTGTTCTCCACACTTGCCAAAATACTGCAAAATAGAAATTCTGCAACAAAAAATTTAAATTGAAGACATACCGGCTTAGAATAAAATATCTAATATAATACATAAAGACACAAAAAAAATAAAAAATAAAAAGGAAAATATAAAATATAGGGGTCTAGAATAATCAGAAGTCTAAACATGGGTGATAAACAAACCAAACGAGCCGAATCAACCAACAAGAAAAATCCAGTAACCAATGGAACTCAAAAAGGAAAAGATGAAGAAAAATGTAAAGCTTCAGAAAATAGGCAAGAGGAACAAGCATATAAAATACCCGAAAATTGAACACTCCCAAAATATCCGGATACCCAGAAGGGAAAATTCAACAGGGACAATGAGCGACACAGAGTTGAAGGAAATGAATAATTATTTCGATATTTTTTTAATATACCACATTTATTAAACGGAATAAAAAGAGTGAAATAATTATGTAATTAATTTTTTTAATATACCACGTTTATAAAACGGACAGAAAGGTATAAAATAATTCTTTAATTTTTTTTTCAATGTACCACGTTCTTAAAACGGACTAAAAAGTATAAAATAATAATCGTCTTTTATTGTCAATAACAAAAAAAAAACAATATTACAGTTCGCTGATACTGATGGCGAAGTCTAGCTTAAAGCTATTCCACTTGAACAACAGAGGCAATTTCCCAGGAGAGTGAATATATATATATATATATATATATATATATATATATATATATACAGTGTGACCCATTTAAAATGGAACCACCCTGTAGAATACGCATTTTTCAGTCAATCTCGAAAAAATAATTTTTTTTATATTAAGCATCAAAAACTGTATCTTGACTCGAATTTTCATAACTTTAGTTTCATTTCCAAGGCACTCTATGGTTTTTTTTCTTTGTCAAAAACGGCAAAAGTTTATTAGGCAATTTTTGTTTTGAAATTTGACTACACCACTGAATTCGTAGTCGTTATAAATGGAAACCATGAAAATTTCAAAAGAAATAATTTGTTAATAACGAAGTTACAACAACTTCAATTTTGGAAAAAAGTATTTGATTATAATTTTTATTTAGATTATAGACATATTTAAAATCTGACAACACTGCCGATACAAAGTAGAACACCAGTGAATCTGTACAGCGAAAATCCGAAGTCAATAGCTCATTCCGTTCTACAGTTATAACTCCTAAAAGTATGGTAATGTGAGCGATTTGTGGTGTACTAAATCACAGCCTACTATTGATTTAGTACAATACCTATGCCTTTCCTCAAATTATTGATACCTTCTTTAGAAGCTTGTTTTAATTGAGTTTTGCAGAAATTTTCTTTGTCCTGCTTTCTGTTTTATTATTCAATAAATAATTTTGATACTTTAAAACTTGATTCGGTTCATATCGTTTTTATCGGCTATGGAAGACTGCATAACTTAAAAATGAATTTTTAATTTTCTGTTTTTTTCGAATACACTTATAACCTAAACTTAAATAAATTATTTTAAGAGGATATAATTTACAAATCCAGTGGCGTAGTCAGATTTTTATTACAAATTCGCTTCCACCACAAATCGCTCACATTACCATACTTTCAGGAGTTATAACTGTAGAACGGAATGAGTTATTGACTTTTTGATTTTCGCTGTACAAATCCACTGGTGTTCTAATTTGTATCGGCAGTGTTGCTTGATTTTAAATATGTCTATAATCTAAATAAAAATTATAATCAAATACTTCGTTTCCAAAATTAAAGTTGTTGTAACTTCGTTGTTAACCAATATTCTTTTATGAAATTTTCATGGTTTTCATTTATAACGACTACGAATCCAGTGGTGTAGTCGAATTTCAAAACAAAAATTGCCTAATGAACTTTTTCCGTTTTTGACGAAGAAAAAAAACCATAGAGTGGCTTGGAAATGAAACTAAAGTTATGAAAATTTATGTCAAGATACAGATTTTGATGCTTAATATTAAAATTTTTTTTTCGAGAATTATTGAAAAATGCGTATTCTACAGGGGTGGTTCCATTTTAAATGGGTCACACTGTATATATATATTTTTTTTCTTTAGTTTCTTGACCACATATATATTTTTTTCAATTTCTCGGAATAAAGGTCCGATTCAGTCAATTCATATAATTTCTTTTAATGACGTTTCGACATGGTATTTGACATCTTCAGGTTAAAACACTAAAATTAAAAATATGGAGTTTGAGACATATTTAACTTAACACAATATTAAAATGTTTGAACTGAAATAATTCTTTAAAAACATATGGTTCGAAATATAACACCTTATTTAACACAATATAAAAATATCTGTAATATATATGAGTATTCACTTACAAATTATCTCATTTGAATTTCTGCGTTCGCATCGTACGAACGTTATTATAGGTGTGTGACTTCGAAGTCGAAGTTATCGGGAATGGTTTGTTTACCTTTCATGCATTTTGACCCTCTTCATAAGTAGACCGGATTGTTTATATTGAGTTCTAGAATATGAGCTGGACTAAATTTTTTTGGCAGTTGAATCCTTATTATTTTCATATACTTTTTTGAGGGGAAAATGTTCATTAATAATATTTTGATAAGTATCAAGTAAATATAATATCGTCATGCTTGCTGAATTTTTATCGTTGAAGATATTCCAGTCAGCATACCACAGTAGCAGGTACAAAACTTTTAGAATATTGTGTAAAAACTGTTTTTTTTTAATCAATTCCATAGTATACGCCTTTATAGGAGTTATTATAATAAAGTTCGAAAACTAGTTTTCATCATTACAAAATCAATCCAACTCCCTTTTATTGAATCGAAACAAAGATAAATACCCGTGAAGGTTATCGAAACGAATAAACGTTTATCCAAGCCAACTTTGATGAAGAGGTCGCAGATGCTGGCAGATCTGAATACCTAATGAGAGCCTCCCCTTCGCTCTTGAGACTACATTGGATTGAAATATATTTACCTTTATCCTGGGCCGTTAGCAGAGAGGAGGAGAGTGTTTGCCTCAACTTTCCGAAGGTTGTCCCTCCCTCCGGTGGTTCGGTGGCGGCGTTTCCAGATCCGGGCTCCGTCGTCACCATCTGGAAAAAAAATCGATTCGTCAGTTTCTCTCTGGAAATTATAATTTGGTAATTCGTTCTCAGATAATTTGACGATATCCAGACACACGGCAGAGTGTCAGCTTGATTCGAAAAAAAAAATCAATACAAGCTTCAATACAAATGCACTAAGAAGGAAAATAGTATATTGTTTTACGAGTGACGAAAGTAACATTTTTCGAAGCGAGAGAACAGTTTACCAGTTTGTATGGATTGTAAAATTTTGGTTTGTATTTGATTTTTGCTGCTAATTGATTGTTCAACATATCCCTCCGCAACGTTACTAGATTTCCAGTCTCCATGCTTTTTTAATTGAAGTAAATCACCTCCTGCATCCACTAATAGCGTCGCGGAAGTTCTACGCAAACAATGCCCAGTATATTTTTGGGGATCAGGCAAGTTTAAATATTGAGCTATTTGCATAGGAAATTTACTGAATTTATTTATTCCCACAACATGTCTAGTACATTTTCCGTTCTGGTAGTTAATAAAGAATCGTGATTTAATTTTGTCCATATCTAGTGGACGGAGGTTCATACAGTGCTCGTCTAGAGTCCGTTCCCCCCCTACTAATTTTCGAACCACCTGGTATATCGCAACAGAATTTGGAAGGCTTAAATAGGAGATAAAATATATAAAACAACTCTCTATTGAATGCGTTTTAGAATGTTCAGCAATATCAATGGAAAAAACAACTAGCATAATTACAATTTATAGGCCACCGGATGGCGACCTAGAATTATTTTTCACTATACTGGACCAAATTCTACAGTATTCAAATGAGAAGTTCGAAAAAACCATAGTGTGTGGTGACCTGAACATCAAAATGGATAACAAGGTAAACAATATAAATTACAAAAAACTCATAGACATTATGGAATGTTATCAGTTGAAGTCTATGGAGAATGAACACACCAGGGTCGTAACAACTACCAGAGGCACCAGCTGTTCATCAATAGATTATATAATGACAAATTTATCAAATAATGCCGAATGTAAGGTGTTTGACCCGGGATTCTCAGATCATTATGCCCAAGAACTCACTTGGCAGACTTCAATTGATAACAACAAAATTAACGAAAATTATATCCAAAAACGAATAACAAACGAAAATACTATTTCCAACTTCAAGCACTATTTCAATAAAGAACCACTGAATTTATCGACATCAGATGATATAAATATAGTCTACAAGTCGTTTTGGGATCACGTGAGATATTGCTTCGAGATCACACATCCGTTCAAAAAAATTAAACCAAATACAAATGATAAAAAACAATTTTCATTATGTCCCGAGAATTGAAAAGTGAATTTAATGAATTGAAACACCTAAATTGGCTTAGAAAGCAACAGGATAATGAGAATATCCATGATTACTATAAAAAAACAAAAAAAACCGTACATGAAAAGTTTGAATCAGAAAAGAAAAAATTTTCCCTATATTGGATGCTGAGAACCCTACAAAAAAATTATGGGAGTTAGTAAACATGAAACTAGATAAAAAGAAAGTTTTCCATAACGAAATCACCATCTGCTTAAATAACGAAATTATTCTAAATAAATGCCATATCGCAAACTTATTCGCAGATTACTTTGCAAACTCAGTAAATGATAAATATGCTGCTCAAATGCCTAGTGTTGAAAATTGCACATTACCCAGAGCTAATAGTAACTCATTCTTCTACGAACCATATGACCAGAACGAAGTAATGGATATCATTTCAAACTTGAAAAATAAAACCTCCTTAGGATATGACGAGATACCAACAGCACTTATCAAAGCCTGTCGGAATGAATTCAGTTTCTATATCAGTCAAATTATAAATATGTCAATGAGAGTTGGTCAATTTCCAAATATCTTAATAATATCAAAAACCACCCCAGTATATAAGAAGGGTGACCCACAACAAATTGAGAATTATAGAGCAATCACGACATTGAGTCCAATAGCCAAAGTAATCGAAAGAGGAATCTATATACGCCTAACAAATTTTTTGGAGAAATATAACATTCTCACGAGTTGTCAACACGGGTTTAGAAAGGGGTTATCAACCCAAACTGCAACAACCGAGGTCACTCAGTATATATATAACAGTCTTGACAATGGTGAATATGTTCTTGGTATATTTTTTGATTTAACGCGGGCTTTCGATACGCTGAACCCAAGCATACTTGAAAGAAAACTGGAACGGTTAGGATTGCGGGGCCCTATAAAGAACTGGATAATTTCCTATGTAACGGAACGGCAATTGTTTGTGAAAATTGGGAATGATCTCTCTAGCCAATATAATGTAGGTATAGGAACCCCTCAGGGGAGTATCTTAGGACCACTCTTATTCCTGTTGTACATAAATGACCTTCCTGACTATATTGAAGGGGGGAAGGTGTTTATGTATGCAGACGATACAACAATAATAGTGACGGGCTCCTCGCTGAGTACTCTTAATGTGAAAGTGACCTCAGTAGTAAACCAATTCTATGAATGGTGTACAAGAAACCATCTTGTGGTGAATCTACAAAAAACTATGTTCATTCAATTCAACAGCGCACGCAGTAATAAACCAAACCTAGTCAATCTAAACATAAATAACAATCAACATGAAATATCAAAATCTACAAAATTCTTAGGCATACATCTCGATAATAACATAATGTGGATTGAACAAATAGATAATACATGTAACAAGCTTAAAAAAAGCTGCTTTGCCTTCCTTACACTAAAAAAATCACTTCATGAATCGTCTCTGCTGAAAGTATATTACTCCGTAGTCTACTCGACCTTATCATTCAACATAATCAGCTGGGGCCTTGCAACTGAATGGACTAGAATATTCGTTCTCCAAAAAGCATAATAAGAATAATATATAGTATGAAACCTTTCGACTCATGCCGAGAAATATTTAAACTAAAGGGTATATTGACATTTCCCTGCATATACATCTTAAATATATTACTATATATACATAATAATAAAGATAGCTATGCTAAAAATGGAGACAGGCACAGGTATGAAACGAGAAACAAAGATAACCTTCGCATCGAAAAATTCAGCCATACATACTTTACAAAATCACCACAACATAATGGACTCACATTATACAATTATATACCAAATAACTTAAAAGAATTATCGTCCCCTCTCTTCAAGAAAAAAATCAAACAAATGCTGACAATGAATGCTTTCTATAGCCTTGAAGAATTTGTGAATTTTTGTAAAAACACTTAATTTATGTTATTACTTCTATGTATGTCCTTGTATGACTATTGTTTTCTCAAAATAATTTATTGATTTTTTAAATCTGTTTCCCATAGCATTAATAATGTGCTACTGAGTGTAAAATGACTCGCCATATCCAAGCACTGCTTGGCTACAAATGGTCAATAAAGAATTTGAATTTGATGAAAACCTACTAAACGCTAAAAGTTTTGAAATGGCGGCCGAGCGCCATCTTCAATAATTTTTTTAAATAGAACACGCCGTATATTATTCCATTTCCAATATCTGCTCATAATTCTCAACAGTTTTCTCCAATACACTTTACTCCTAAATTCAATTGTCTTCAAAATATTAACGTTTGAAAAGTGACATTTTGGTCATTTCAAACCCAACCAAAAACACTAATGTTGCTTCCAATCAAGTTTGCATTGGAAAAAATCGTTGTCGCGGTAACATCTTGTTTACTGTCAAACTGAACTGTTAACTGTCAAATAGTCCGTTGAGCGCCTAAATCCTTTTATGAAAAGTGTGATCATGGCTCGTAGTTTAGACGATAAATTTGAAGCAGTTTTGATATTTGGAGAAGCTGGAAGAAATTATCATCTAGCAGTCCGTATGTTTAATGATGCTAGATTTCCCGAGAATCCTATTTCGAGGTCATATTTGCGCAAACTTTTAAAAAAGCTCCAAGCAACTGGTACGCTGAAAGATGCTCCAAGATCAGGAAGACCGCCTCTTTCAGAAGAAAAAGAGGTAGAAATTGTTGCTGAAATGGTAATCAATCCGACTCAGTCGACGTCTGCAGTTGCTGAATCCTGTGGAGTAAGTTCAAAAAGTGTCCAAAGAGTCCTAAAAAAAGAAAAGTTTCATCCCTATAAAATGAAAATCCTGCATGCTCTCACGGAGGATGATCAAGACCGGAGGTTTGAATTTTGTGAGTGGTTAACAAGAACAATCGAAGCAGAACGGGGCTTCCTAAAACGTGTATGTTTCACTGACGAATGCACGTTTTTTCTCAATGGAAAAGTCAACAAACAGAATGTACGATACTGGAGCGATACTAATCCGCATATTTTTAGAGAGGGACATACCTAGTTTCCTTAAAAGGTGCATGTTTGGGCGGGGATTTTGGGCAATCGCGTTGTTGGACCGATTTTCATCAGAGGCAATCTTACAGGAGTTCTATACAGAAATATTTTAGAAACTGAAATTGAACCTCGAATAAGACAAATTGTATTAAACAATCAGGAAGAGTTTGAAAATCGTGAAATCATATTTCAGCACGCACCTCCCTATTTCGATCGCATGGCTAGAGAGTTCCTCGATACAAACTTTCCTGGGCGATGGATAGGTCGCAGGGGAAGTACAGAATAGCCACCAAGATCTCCGAATCTCACACCTCTAGATGTTTTCCTTTGGGGGTATCTGAAGTCAAAAATCTACGCCACTGGATGCCAAACAATAGAAGAGTTAGAACGCAGAATAATAGATACATGTGAAGAAATAGATGAACAGACTTTCATCAACGTGAGAGAAGCTATTTATAATAGGGCACTTTATTGTCAAGATTTAGAAGGGGGCCACATTGAACTAATTTGTTTTGATTGTGAATTTACAGAACACATTCGTAGGATTCGAAATTTTCCGGTAAGCGGTACTGTTTATCCTTAATAAACTCTCTTTACGCCTCTTATTAGTCGAATTCATTAAGAGATTTAACTACAAATTAATAACAACGTTTAGTTAGCAAAATGTTTTACCGGAAGTGACCAAAATCCATTTTAAACCGGAATGTCACTTTTCAAACGTTAATATATCGAAAACAATGCAACCAACATTAGCCAGTAAGTAATCACTATCATCGTTCTATTTCATTTGCATACAGTGGCTTTTCTCTTCATAATCAATTAGACGTAAGCCGATATTCATGGGAGCTGAATTTAGAATATCGCTGTTCTCATTTCAACCATCTCCCCACCGATTCTCCATCTGAATTGAAAAACTGGGTCACGAAATCACCAACGAAAGTATTTTTCCCGCTAGAATCCATCGAGAATTCCGGACGAAACAACCATCATCATTCAATCCCACGATTCCAAATCCTTTCCATCCAATCCCATCAGTGCCATATCAGCAGATGATCATATTGTGTTGGAGGAACGTTTGTAATTTCCGAGACAAACGTATACGTCGAAATCACCGTGTCTTCACCTTCAGGAAATTGAGACCATATAAGCTCATCTCGGATTCCCGTCCTCGCCGCATTCTCTGCTGAATACAATATTGCAACACATTTTCTGGAAGCGGGAGCTGTTCAACGTGCTATTCCCAATGCTTCTCCACTGCAAGCCGGTTTATTGTAAGGTTTCTTCCATTTTCGTACGAGGTTACCCGACGTTTAGATGGCGGTTTTTGTTCGAAGAAAATGACTATGGTAGAAAGTACTGAGACAGTGTGGCCCGGGGTCTTGATAGATTACATAAATCCCTAGATATTGGTGGGTAGGGGGAGTGTTCATAAACAAAAAAGAAACTAGCGTTATGAAGTCAACTATGGAAACCATCAGAGCATCGTCTGAGGATGGAATATCATTCAGAAGAAGAGCATACCAAGCAGGTAGTTAGTCATTATCTGCACTTCCAAGAAAAGGTTTCCGATGACAATAATCTAGCAGAAAGTAAGTAAAATTCCTTCGAGGATTTCTTTCCCTCTCCGCCACTAAACTAAAGGAATTGCACGACAACTAATAACAAGTTTAAGACTGAATGAAGAGAACAAGGTGAGTATGAATCACTATATGAGAATGAGGTCCATACGCTTCACAGGTAACGTTATATGTACTTCCTACGATTCAACTTCAGCGTAATGTCCTACCTAGAAAATAGGAAAATTTTCTTTAGAATGGATGTCATCGAAACAAAAACGTATGATATGAATCTTGGAGTTCCACAGGGATCAATAATGGGTACATTGCTATTCCTCTTTTTCATCAACTATCTTCCAAACTACATCAATACTGATGGCCGATAACAGTACTAGCGTTAGTCTTGTGTGTCCACCGGCAAAAACTTTTTCGAGGCCCCAAGAGTGGTTTCGGATCCCACTATATAAGGTTAGGCCCCCGTTATCTCAACTCGTACAAGTTTTCATTAACTTCTGAGAGTTGGTCAAACAACTAAAGAAGCGATTAAAAACAATTTTACAATTATACGCAGATGATATTATATCACTTGCAGCATATGGTAATAATCCGCATGATCTACAAGCAGGGTTGAATTATTAGGCTGATAAATTTGCCGAATGGTCATTCAAAAATGGTATTATACTGAATGCCTCAGAAACTAATTCACTCGGCGAAAAAAATCAGACGGTCCAATTAATGTATGTTATTTACTATAAATTACCGACTCCTTATCACCTCTATTATTGCCTTCAGAAAAAAAGTTAAATGTGAAAGTTGATGATTGAATTTTGATAAAAAATACAGTAGCGTGCAGATTTCAGGGGATTTTTTCATGGGATACCCTCTATATTATTGAATTTTTGGAATAATGTTTTTTTTTCTGATTTTAAAAATATACCATATGTAACCCCTATCTCATACCGTTTTTGAGTTATTAAACTTGAAAAACTTTACCTATGGAAGTTAAAATTTTTAAAGTAAGCTATGAAAATGAAACTATATTATGTTTGTTTGGTGACATTTCTCCAATGAAACAATCAAAATGGTTTACAGTGAAGAAGAAAAAGTTCAAATATATATACAAAACAACAAAAATAAACGTGCATATAGGGTATCCAAATCGTCCAACATCGTCAGAAAATACATTCAAAAATATTTAAAGTGAATCATACCTTCAGTTTCAATAGAAAAAAGCGTGTAGTTCAAGAAAACCAGATAGAACAGACAGATAAATCTGTTACATTTCTTATAGCTCAAGTTATCTTATCAATTCCAATCTAAGAATCACTATTGCAAATCTTAACGCCATCTAATGGCGAACAGTCATTAGAGTCAGAGAGAAGAAGAACGCAAGCATTTTGGCAGCACGTAGGAGGAGTTACCTATTTGGTTTTTAAGAAAGCGACGAGCCATGCTCGCCCCTTGCCTCTCTATCTTTGATCGGGATAGCTTGTATTTTTTGAGCTCGACAGCCATTGCGTGAAGAAATAAAATTTGTTCGTGTTTAAATAACTAATGAATTAGATCATCTTCCTTTCTTCTGCGAAGGTGATTTTAAAGCGGTGAATTATAGTGTGATATCGAGATATGTAGGAATATTTTTGACTATTTAAATATAGAAGTCATGTAGAAATATTGTCTCACAAGAACGTGGAATATTTCTTCATGTGATTTTGTTATCATGATTTATCGCTAATCCTTGGTCAGGGGACAGCAAATAAGTTATTTGGGTCAAGCAGACGATTCGATTCCAGTGCAGTACCATATTTATTTTTCAAATGAGTTCAGATGGAATTATACATTTCTCATGTTTTGTTGAGAGTATACTGCGTATTTATTCAACAGGTTAACAAATCTTGGGGGCGATCCGATTGGAGTAAATCAGTCGCCTTCTGATTTGATTTCACCATACAGGATGTTCCAACTTGAATATTATTTTTATCTACTTGAGATCTAAAGTTTATTCATGAATTTTTATTTCTATATTTTTTTTATAGGTTGTGCACATTGAATGTATTGTTGGCAACATACTTATGACAATAGAAAAATTCCACTGCTAAACTCTTCCAGAAAAGCAAAATGAACAGAAAAATTGCAAAACAAACATAGCAGGTATTTATGTGATATATATGTATCATTCTATCACTTTTAATTATTTTTACATTGAACAAATATTTCTTATCATAACAATATATCTATACAGTCTGTTTTTGTTTAATGTAAACTATAGTATGATCCTAATATAATAAATATATCATTATTATTGAATGAATATAACTGGGGAAAATGTATCGAGCTAAAAGTAGACTATGTAGATGAATAAGGATACTTTTCCCAAATTTTTTGTTTGGTTTGTCAGGTCGACTACTTTTGGAACCACCCTTGTATCTGTTCATTACATTACCACAACGACACCACAGCCGTGTATTCAGGATTTCATACGCGTTATTGATTGTCTTCCATTCCACAGCTCAACATATCATCAATTGCAGAACTGGTTTTCATTTCCGAAAGATACCTGTCATATCTTTGGGAATAAATCGCCTCTCATATAACGGATATGTCAGAAAACGACTAGAGAATGATTATTAGGCGGCCATGCCCCTTTCATAACTTGGAGTGAATGAATATAAATCGATATGAATGACAGTTCTCGCGGAGGATATAGCAGAGAGAGAGCGGCCATGTACACTATTGGGAATTCAAAATAACGGATACTCCCTCTGGTGTCGACTTTTGAAACTATACATATAGGTACATTGTTTACTTTTCGAAACATGAATGTTTATATGATTTTAATGATACTTAAAACTTGTCGAATCTCTTGTGATTGTTTACATTTAATGAAATTCTGGTTTACCTGGTGAATGTTCTGTTGACTATTGTACGTCCTCCAGTGAAATAAATAATAGTTTAAAAAACTAAAAAACACGCTTTTATAGAAAACCAAACTAAAAAATAGAAAATAAGGAAAAAATGTATTTTATTTAAAAAAAAGCGTGGGGTGCATGGTATCAATTACCTATAATCTGAGACATTTCTTACTTCACTGCCCTAGGTGTGTAATTATTGATACCATGCACCCCACGCTTTTTTTTAATACAATACATTTTTTTCTTATTTTCTATTTTTTTTAGTTTGGTTTTCTATAAAAGCGTGTTTTTTAGTTTTTCAAACTATTATTTATTTTTAACTTTTTAGTCCTTATTGCTATATAAGCGTGTTTTTTTTGAATTATTTTAAACTATAATTTTATTTTTAGCAATTAAGTCCATATTGCGTTCAATGTGTAAAAATCTCCGACTTCAAAAACCCCCACATACTAATTTTGAATAGAATCGGACCATGATCACAAAACTCGTCCGCCATTTTGGATCCGCCATCTTGAATTTTTCAATTTTGACAGAAGTATAAGAATCTCCGACCACGAAAACCCTCAGATACCAATTTTGAAGCAAATCGGACCATAATCACGAAACTCGTCCGCAATTTCGGAGCCGCCATCCTGAATTTTGCCATTTTGACAAGAGAGTCATAATTTCCGACCACGAAAACCCTCAGATATCAATTTTGAAGCGAATCAGACCATAATCACGAAACTCGTCCGCCATTTTGGAGCCGCCATCTTGAATTTTTCAATTTTGACAAAAGAATCCCAATCTCCGACCACGAAAACCCTCACATACCAATTTTGAAGCAAACCGGTCCATAATCAAAGAGAGTAAATAACTTTACTCTCTTTGGTCCATAATCACAAAACTCGTCCGCCATTTTGGAGCCGCCATCTTGAATTTTCCAATTTTGACAAAAGAATCATAATCTCCGACCATGAAAACCCTCAGATACCAATTTTGAAGCGAATCGGACCATAATCACAAAACTCGTACGCCATATTGGAGCCGCCATTTCGTTTTTTTTTCACATAAAAATTTCTTAATGCATTGTCACCGGAATTATGTACACCTGCCAAATTTCAAATCATTCGGACGTCTGGAAGTGGGTCAAAATCGCGCCCAAAGGAGTCGGTTACAAACAAACAAACATACAAGTGAAGCTAATATAAGGCGTGTAAAAATGAGTTATTCAAGTTCAAATCATTATTTTTGTGTACCCCAATGTGGACTCTTGGGCAAAACGATCCCGTTGTACTGGAATACGTTTTCATCATTTTCCGTGAGAAAATGAACGTATACGTTCTGGTGTAGAATAATGTAGGATTGAGTGAGTCTATAGATGGACGACGGGCTCTTGGGATCTTGAAGAAGAATACAATTCCATCCCAAAATCTTCCTGTAACGTGTATGGCAAAAAAAAGTGAAAAAGAGAGTTGAGAAGGAAGAAAAAAGAGATTTGAGAAGAGAAAAAAGTGATATTATGCAACATACCGAAGATTATTCATACAGTATGGAAAAAGAATGACCATCTTGTTTGTTTTAGATAAATTAAAAGAATTGTTTTGGTTGGTTTTATTTCAATTCGTATATTCACAAATAGTGTGTAACATTTTTTCAAAATTATTCATGATAATAACTCCAGATGACTTCACTAAGCTGTCCAGGAACTTCTGAAAATAGTTTTTTTGCAAGCAAATTGGAACATACTTTGTCTCCCTCAAAGTGAGTTTTTGCAAGTGATATTGATTTACTTCACTTCACTAGAGTTTTGAAATGAATAATACTACATAAAAAAACTGGAAACGAATGCAAAAATTTTTAGAAAAACTCGAAACTCTAAGAAACTACGTTAACAATGTACTCATGTCTGGTTTGCAGTTTCGCCACTCTGGCGCTGGCATCTCATTTTGAATTCCATAGAAATGTGTTCCTACGGATGCATTAACATACAATTTATTAATTGACTATATAATAAGAGACGTTGAAAAACTCCTGCAAGAGGGAATAAAGACAGTGGATTGCGGAAAATCGAGTGAGTACGTCGAACATGTGATTGGAATAGAAGAAAGAATGTGGAAAGCTGATAACATGCTAGAAAACATTGTAGAGCCCCTTATTTCTCTGGGCCCCAACGATGGTAGTTCATTGGACTACTAGGAATATGATGGCTAAAATTTAAAAATCAAGTATTGTAAATAGTAGATTTTCATATATATATATATATATATATATATATATATATTCACAGTAGAAATACTAATGCTGACGTTAATTCAACAACAAAGTTTCATTCACAATATAGATATTTTTTCAAATGGAATATAAAGTTTTATAGATTCGTGCTGTTTTTGAACTAATAAGCTACTCCACTATAAAATATCGAATTCAGTACATGTTTTGTATGTACGCGTGGAATAAGCACGTTTCGTGTTGTGTTATCCGAATCTCATGAAACTCAACATTTGGATGTTGCAAATTCGTATTCACAGCTTAAATGTTGAGGAGTTTCACTGATGAGTATAATTTCATGGAAGAAAATGTTCAACCATCTTATAGGACCATTCGTTCTACATGACCTATTGAATGGAGAACGTTATTTGGAGTCCATTGGGAACGATTTGAATGGACTTTTGGAACATGTTCCATTGCAAACCCGAAGAGATATGTGGTTTATGCATGATGGCGCTCCTCCTCATTTTATTTTGATTGTGCGGGACCATCTGAACCAGATTTTCCCCAATAGATGGATTGGTAGAGGTAGGCCATATTAATGGCCACCGCGGTCTCCGGATTTAAATCCATTGGATTTCTTTCTGTGGGGGCATCTAAAAATCCTCGTTTACGCTACACCTATTCACACCAGAGATGCCTTGTTGAATAGAATTACATTACATTGTGAAGCCATACGGAATGACCCTGGCATGCTATTCCAAGTGCAGAGAGGGTGTTTGCGCCGACTAAGAAAATGTATTGAGAGAGACCGGGGTCATATCGAGCAGTTTTTGTAGCGTATTTTGCATTTCTGTTTGCTCTTGAGGCTTGCGATTGATTATTTACACTATGAGTTTTGTAAGGTAAACGTGTTTGCATAATAAGAATTCGTCATGAACATTGTACCTATCATTTCTATTTTCATTACAAATTAATCTTTTCGAATAATGGTAGACATCTCAGGTTGGATGTCGTCGAACAATAATGCATTTTTATCAAAAATCGTTTCTCCGATCGATTTTCCACACGAGTACTTTTATTCAGAAAATTGTCCAGGTAACCTTGTTTTGTTAAAACATATTAACAAATCCCAGTCATTTCAAAGTTTTGGGGTGTGGACCATCGGGGGTAGTCCGTTCCTGACTTCGTAGCAAAACAACTGACTTCTGCATGAAAGCTCATCGAAGGAATTCATTTGTTTAGTCAATCACCAAAATTTTGATGATTTTGAATATTCACTTTGAAAGTTATCAAAGAAAAACATTTTTCATTTTGCAACTTTGAGGGCCCGTAACTTGGTAACGGAGGCTTTTAGGAACAAAAGTTATATGGAGTACATTCCCGAGAGGAAAAGGAGAAGTCCAGGGACACCCTGTATATATATATATATATATATATATACAGGGTGTAACTGAATAAGTGTAAAACATTTAAGGAGGTGATTCCTCATCGAAAAAAAGATAGGATCTTTCATATAAAGAAACTTCATTGGAGCATCCCTTGTTAAGATACAGCCCCTTAAAGGGGGTACATAAAATTTGTATAACAATTTTTTCACAAGCACTGAAAAAGTTACAATATTGAAATTAACCTGACGTTTTGTACTACCAAAAAGACACTTAGCCAGTAATTTATTTGGTTTACCCCATGGTTGTAAGGGGTGAAAAACGCAACCCCTAAAATTTATTTCCAATGTAACTTTTTGTCTTATTATTTGTTTACCATTTATTTCCGATAGCCTGTTTCATTCTAAACAAAAAATGTCTCTTGGGTTTTCTGCCCAAAATAAACCAGTAAGCAGCAAAACATTATTTTACGAACAACTACAGAGATACATCGTCATAAATGCGAACTGGATTTATTGTTATTTTGTAGTTAGTACCTGCATTAAACGATTAAAGGGTAATAAACAAAACTAAGTTATTAATAACAAAACACACAACATGTAGAAATCATAGTGAATGTTCAATATGTCTACCTTCAAACATTACGCATGCGTCTAGACGTCGGCGCATTGAGCCACGTATTCGCTCAAATATTCCTGGAGTCTCTCTGATTACCCTGCACGCATCGATGATGCGGTTTCTTAAGTCCTCTACATCGCGAACAGGAGTACGATATACCAAATGCTGTGAATGGCCCCAAATAGAGAAATCGAGAGGATTGAGATCCGGGGATCGAGCGGGCCATTTATGTGGTCCTCCTCGACCTATCCACTGATTTGCATATGTTTCAGTTAAATGCTGACGTGCTACTTGATTAAAATGGGCGGGAGCCCCATCATGCATAAAAAACATATCCCTTCTGACGCCCAAAGGAACTTCCTCCAGCAGTACTGGATGCACTTCTCTTAAAAATTGAACGTATGCCTCACCATTTAATCGAGGAGGTAGAAAATGAGGCCCAATTAAATCATCCCCAATAACTCGAGCCACACGTTAGGAGAAAACTGTTCTTGATGGCTAGTTTCGACAATAGCGTGAGGGTTTTCATCAGCCCATATGTGGTAATTATGAAAATTAATAATCTTGTCCCGAGAAATACTACATTCGTCTGTGAATTCTATCGTCTTCAGAAAGTCACAATTTCTTCTAATCATTTCCAGCATCCAATTGCAAAATTCAAGACGGTTCGGAAAGTCTCGCGGTAACAGTGCCTGTACTCGTTGCAGATGGTAAGGGTATAAGAGTTGTTCCTTTAAAATTCGAAATACCGTCATATGATCAACATTTAGCTGGAAAGCAATCTTTCTAGTACTGGTAGTAGGTTGTTCTTCAATCAAATTAAGTACTGCTCCCTCAAGCTGTGGTGTTCGTATTTCTCGATGGCGACCACAATCCTGCGTTCTTTTGTCGAATGAACCATATTCTCGTAATCGTTGATGAAGTCGAGCAAATATTCTATGTGAAGGATGCTGCCGTTGAGGATACATTTCAGCATATCTTCTAGAAGCTTCTAACCCATTCCCCTGCGACAGACCGTAAACGTAATGCATATCAGCCATTTCCTCATTTGTGTATGCCATTTTATTAACAAGTGAATTATTAAAGTAACAAATTAAGAACAGAACAACAACACACAATTAGTATTAATTCAATTTCGAAAATTCCCAAACTGACAGCGTCATACCAATTTAATTGTCACTATCGCTAATAGCGACCTACTAGATAGATTAGTTTCGTATTTTCGCATTTATGACGATGTATCTCTGTAGTTGTTCGTAAATAATGTTTTGCTGCTTACTGGTTATTTTGGCAAAAACCCAAGAGACATTTTTTGTTTAGAATGAAACAGGCTATCGGAAATACATTTTTAAATGGTAAACAAATAATAAGACAAAAAGTTACATTGGAAATAAATTTTAGGGGTTGCGTTTTTCACCCCTTACAACCATGGGGTAAACCAAATAAATTACTGGCTAAGTGTCTTTTTGGTAGTACAAAACGTCAGGTTAATTTCAATTAACTTTTTCGGCTTGGAAAAAAATTTCAAATTTTATTACCCCCTTTAAGGGGCTGTATCTTAACAAGGGATGCTCCAATGAAGTTTCTTTATATGAAAGATCCTATCTTTTTTTCGATGAGAAATCACCTCCTTAAATGTTTTACACTTATTCAGTTACACCCTGTATATATATATATACCGGGTGATTCTCTAAGATGGCTCACCCCTATAACTTCTTTATTATTGAAGATAGAGAAAGGAAATTTGGAGGTTGTGTATTATAGTTCAATTTGAATTTTTTGACATATTTACTTGCTTTGCCGTACTTCCGGTTTGACCGGAAATGACCCCAACTTTCGATTTTTAAATGGGACATCCTATATATTTTTACCTATTTCGATCGAGAATGACATTCTAAATCTAATAACACCTCACTTGTCAATATTTGATAAATAAAGTCATTTTTACTCCAATTTTTATTTTTCGATCTAGAATGCGTGTTTGAGTAACATGGGAAAAATAAGACTTTGAGGCTTATGACTTCACAGTCGTTTGAAGAATTATTTAGAAGTCGCAAATATGATTTTTTCCAGTTACCTTGATTTTTTCAAATGAAAAGGGGGTGGCTCGTCGGTTTTTTGTGAAATATCATTTTCTTAAGAATAATTTGTTACTACACATTTTCACTATTTTTCTGAATAATTTCAGGAAGCGATCATACCTAATAACAAATAATACGTATTCGGTATACTTATGCACTAAGTCCTGTTATTCTAGTTATTCGTGACAAACAATTGAAGCTGTTGCTAGGACTACCTAAACAAATAGGCTAATGAATATGCTGTCACTTTTAAAAAATTATTTGTTGCGTAGTTTATAATTTGATATGGAAAAGTATACTAGGAACGAGAAAATTGACATGTTGCTAATTTACGGAGAAGCAAAAAAGAATGCAACTGATGCAGCTCGAATTTATGCTCAGAGATTCCCTAATCGTCGCCATCCCACTCGGCATTATTTTCCAAAACTGGAAAGGAAAATGCGAAATGAACCCGAAGAAAATGCCAATAACTTCATCGTTAGTGAAGAAAAAGAAGTAGACGTGTTTGCCTATGTTGAAGTGAATTGTACGGCGTCAATTCGCCAAATTGTTTCTGAGTGTGATATAAGTTATTCGTTCGTTTGGAGAATTCTTCACAATCATAACATCCATAGGGACGTCATCGAAAATGCGTTCTATCATGCTGCTACCGTGCAGACTTCTCTTCGAAAAATCGTAAATAAATATATATTAATATTTATTCCAATTTATCTATTAATTTATTACTTTTATATACGTTTTAATCTACTTAATATTAGAATAATTACCATCTCAATTATCTGCCTATCTCTATAATTATAATCATGTATAATTATTATTATACTTATTATTCTAATAAACTACCTTTGGTTACGCCGCTGTCACATGAATTTCATTCAGAAAACTCCTCTTTCTATTGTTATGCAAATTAAGGTGACCCTAATTTAGGACCGATTCGGGGTGTGTATGTCTTAAATAACTGAAATACGGATTTTTTCAAAACTATATCATTGCAAATTCACAATACAACCTTTAAGTTGTCTACCCTGTTTAATGGGTTCTCTCATTGCAAATTTTCATTTTATCACTCTCTCACATTAGGAAACAGAGTATAGCTCTAAAGAAGTTTTTTGCCCAACTGTTTTTATAGCTTGAATGAATTATTGGATGACATGATTTTATTTTGTTGAAAAAGTTCAGGTTTATCCAAAAAACCGTAACCCCTATTGTATATACTCCTACCTAGCACTTCTTGTTCCATTGACTATTCCTATACATTGTCAAAATGGCAATCGTGATTGTTGAGTTAGTATTATTTCCATCTGAAGAAGTATTTGTGTAGCGAAACACGTGTCGTGGTTTTGTAAGCCCATTTACTGAAGTGAGTGTCCCTTATTTGCTACCTAAAAAATGTCATTTTTCGTATCATAGCTCACATTTTTTCTGTGCAATATATTTGGTAGGTAGACCAGGGTCGATATTTTTGAAACAAAAAAAAATAGTAGGATGAAACCCAATGGAAAGGAAGAGAATATAACAAAAATGAAAGGAAAAATAATTTACGGGCGATCTGAGGTCGGGAGTGGAAGGAGGTGAGTTTTTGAGGGTAAAAAACGGTTTATTTCGATTTCCGGCAAAACTGCAAGTCCTATGGAAAAAAGTTAAATAATAAGATCTACAACTTTTGTATTCATACTTTTTTCACATAACCTCAAAATTTATGTAAAAAATCCAAATAACCAAGTTTTTGGTTTTTTATTTTTATCTTTTGCAAAAAAACTTTTTTATTCACGAAATTCGGTGAAAACTTACCTTTCCATGTCCCAAACACACTGTTATTGTTTTGATTTGAAATATTAATTTTTTCACCTTATTTTGACCCAATATCGAAAAAGCACCCTAATTTTCAATCGAAAATTCTCGCGTCAAAATATCAGCTCTTTTGAAAAAGTCGGTGGGATTTTTGTTCGTTGAAATCTCTACTTCCTGATGGTATGAAGAAAATACACATTACTATAGTAAATGTTCTCAGAAAATGCGAAGAAATAACAGGTGGTAAGGCCAAGACCCTCCTACCCCCTTCCCCACTTCTCTATGAAATACCTTTTGATGGGCTAAAATTTTCCGTAGCTCACTCAGGTATATGGGTTATCTTGAAATAGCAATAAATAGGCATCTACGCATATATTTTAAAGATTCTACAACTTTCTCAAAATATAGTAGATGTTGAAAAGGGAAACATTCTCAATTGAATATTGATAGAAAAAATTATTGAAGACCTAGTGAATGCGATGTTTCTCCTGCGTCAATGTTACGAATGATTTCTGGTGAGTACTCTCTTTTGGAAAACATTCTTCTTTGCCTCATTCATCTTTATGAGTTCTTAATTAAGACTGGAATAGAAAATCAAATAACTATCTGAATGAAAATGCAAATTTTTCAATTTTAGAGTTTTTCTTTTGAGTTAGGGCCTTTTCAGAATATCTATCAGATGTAGTTCAATGTCCAGCGTGGCTTTAGCCGGGGAAGTAGTTGTTTTCTGTTAGACATTCACAAAAATTAACTTCATTTTAATCGTGGATTTTTCAATTCACAGAAAAATCTTTCTATCAATATTCAATTGAGAATGTTTCCCTTTCAACATGAATACCCCACAAGAGGTTATTTTGACGATGGAGGATAGTGACTAAAGTTTATCTTTCAGTCGCAGATGATTCCACATCTGATTTTATGAACATCCTGTATATATTTTCAACAAATCAATCTATCATACCCCATGACAGGTTTTAATGTCAGAAAACACTAATTTCAAAGTGTCTCTCCAAAAGAAATGATTTTAACTTTTTCCATCTTTGCAAAGTGAGATTGCTTCTTGAAAATGTGTTTCCCATTTCTTCCGGTCTTCCTGATGATCGTGGAAGCGTGAAATAGATTTTCGTCGACAAAAATGTATTGAAGACCTAGTGAATGCGATGTTTCTCCTGCGTCAATGTTACGAATAATTTCTGGTGAGTACTCTCTTTTGGAAAACATTCTCCTTTGCCTCATTCATCTTTATGAGTTCTTAATTAAGACTGGAATATAAAATCAAATAACTATCTGAATGAAAATGCAAATTTTCAATTTTAGAGTTTTTCTTTTGAGTTAGGGCCTTTTCAGAATATCTATCAGATGTAGTTCAATGTCCAGCGTGGCTTTAGCCGGGAAAGTAGTTGTTTTCTGTTACACATTCACAAAAATTAACTTCATTTTAATCGTGGATTTTTCAATTCACAGAAAAATCTTTCTATCAATATTCAATTGAGAATGTTTCCCTTTCAACATGAATACCCCACAAGAGGTTATCTTGACGATGGAGGATAGTGACTAAAGTTTATCTTTCAGTCGCAGATGATTCCACATCTGATTTTATGAACATCCTGTTTATATTTTCAACAAATCAATCGTAGATGTCTTATTAAATATTAACTTTACGTTTCTTTGCATTTTCTGAGAACATTTACCAGTGTAATGTATATTTTTTTTCCATACCATCAGAAAGAAGAGATTTTAACGAACAAAAAGCCCACCGAGCTTTTTAAAAAAGCTGATATTTTGACGGGAGTATTTTTGATTGAAAATTAGGGTGCTTTTTCGATATTAAGTCAAAATAAGGTGAAAAAATTAATATTTTAAATCAAAAAAATTACAGTGTGTTTGGGACATGAAAAGGTAAGTTTTCACCAAATTTCGTGGAAAAAATTTTTTTTTTGGAAAAGATAAAAATAAAAAATCAAAAACTTGGTTATTTGAAAGTTTTACATAAATTTTGGGGTTATGTGAAAAAAGTGTAGATACAAAAGTTGTAGATCTTTTTATTACCTACAACTTTGCCATAGGACTCGTAGTTCTGCCGAAAATCGAGATAAACCGTTTTTTACCCTTAAAAACTCACCCCCTTCCACTTCCCGACCTCATATCGCCCATAAATTATTTTTCCTTTCATTTTTGTTATATTTTTTTTTCCAATGGGTTTCATCCTACTATTTTTTTTTTTCACTTTTTACCATTTTCAAAGACTTTAGCCCTGGTCTAAGGGATGAAATCTTCGGAATTTCCGTATACATTCATTCATAAATAAGCTTCCTGGTGACGCCGAATGTCAAATGTTTCTTGCATGAATCAAGATTATCCAACGCCTGGTACAAGCTGAATAAAACATAATGCACGCTTCATAAAACATATTCCATGTTTCCTCGCATTCTGTCGTTTCCAAGGGATCGGCTGCTAAAGCCTCGAACGTCAGTTATCATTACCTATATACCCTTTTCTTTATTCTGTGGGAGTCCTCGATACAGGATGTCCCATCCAATATCTTCGAAAAGGAAGATAGACGAGTCTGGTCGATTTTAATTTCAAGGGAGGCCTTTTAGCGTTCACAACTCCTTTTTATGTTTCGGTCTCACGAAAAGTTAGGCCAGTAGAAATAGACATGATTTTCCCAAAATTTAATAATAATTACAAAAGTTAGTAGAGTGAAAGGACTTTCATATATATGTAGTCTGATTTTGCTACCCTTTTTTCTGAACGAAAATGTTGAAAATCAGGATTTAATGAATTTTCATATTATTAGCAGGACAAATTTGCAAAAGTTCTGCAAACTTTCGAAGTTTTGAAAAATAGCAATTACATCCTCTGATAAATTTGCAACCACTCATACAAAACGGAAATGTCTGTTTTATAAAAAAAAACTGTTAGTCCTAATTTTTCGATGAAAATTCCAAAAGTTTTGCAAACTCGAAAAAATAACTAAAATGTTTTTGACGAGAGTTTCAATTTGCAACCTATTGCGTCAAACTGAAAATATATTTTTCCATTAAATTGTTTTTTTTTATTGAAATAAGAATCGAAATCATTGGAAAAGTTACAAATAATGGTTGCAAGTGGAGATGTCCTGGTTGGTTGAAAGCTGACGAGCCAGAGACAGGGTTGGCACTTAGCTTCCCTTGACACTGCGACCAGCTGGGGTCTATTGTATCATTCTGTCGTCAGTGGTTCCTCATTCAAATAGGTTTGTGCCTTCAATTAGGTTTAGTAGCCTGTTGATAAGGTTCTTCGGATTCATGCCTATTTCCGGGCTGATCTCTCCAAAGGTTCTGTGTCGCCTACTACTTAGGGCGTCACGGTCGATGATAATATGAGATAATATGAGAGGCTGTTTCCCTGCGTACTCCCATGGTGTTTAGGTGTTTTCTTAGGCCGCAGTGCCCAGTCAACAGACCTATTATTATACGTGCCTTCGTTCTGTTCAGGTTCAGATGGTCAGCCGTCAGGGTCCGGTTTGGATGCCCCACCATGACTTTGCTCTGTATTTGCCCGACAGTTTGATCCCAATATTGTTGGTGTCTTCTTTTTATCCACTCGTCGATCAGGGTCCTGCATCGGTTTTTGCTAATCCCGTGTACAGGTTCTGGCCCTGTGTATAGCGTTTCAGATGCTTGTCTAGCTAGCTGGTCCGCTTTAACGTTGCCTTCAATGCATCTGTGACCTGGCACCCACATCAAGGTAACCTTGTTGTGTTTTGCCAGCTCGATGAGGTTCTAGACCAGTTTAGACTTTATCTGTATAGAGTTGAGTGCTTTGATAGCACTTTGACAGTCAGATAGAATGTAGATGTGTTTTTTCTTATAAACACTTTCTAGATTCTTCTGAATACATACCATAATAGCATGTGTTTCAGCTTGGAATATCGTGGAGCATTTGCCAAGTGGTATTATGTAATCCCTTCTTGGCCTTACCCTATGTATTCCTGCTTCCGTTCCTTCAACTGTCTTTGAACCGTCTGTATACCAGACTATGTCCGCAGTTGATTGTGATTCTATACTCGGGGCCCATCCAGATCCGTCAATTCGGGTTTCGAATGGTTTTTCGAATGAGTATAGGGGTTGCATGTAGTCTGAAATCATTTCGAGTTCTTCGATGTTGATTACATGAGTGATTCTGGTATGTCCAGTTGTTCGGATTCTCCAGTTTTTTATTTGTTTCAGTCTGTTTGCACTCATCCTGGCCTCTCCAATGACATGTAAGTCAAGGAGTTCGAGGTTTAGGATGATTTCCATTGCAGCTGTTGGAGTGCTATTCATTGCACCCGTGATACAGAGACAGGCAAGCCTCTGGATTTTCCCAAGGTTGGTTTTTGCCTGTCTTTGATTTGTTTTTGGCCACCATAAGAGTGAGCCATAGTTACCTCGGTCTTATTACCGCTGTGTAAAGCCAGTGCATGGCTTTCGGTTTGAGCCCCCAGGTTTTTCCAAAAGCTCTCCTGCATATCATGAAGGTTATCTTGCTTTTATTGGTTACATGTTGAAGATGCGGGTACCAGGTTAGTTTCTTGTCAAGAATCAGCCCTAGATATTTCACCTGCTCTACTACTTGTAATGTTTCACCGAATAGTCTGGGAGGTATGAGATCTCCCATGTTTCTTCTCCGGTTGAAGGGAATTAGTGTTGTTTTGTTCGGATTTGCCCTTAGGCTCTCTCTGTTACACCAGTCCTCTACTGTCCTCAGTGCATTTTGCATTAGCTCTGAGGTTGTTCGAGTATTCTTTCTTCTGATGAGGATGACCAAGTCATCTGCATACCCTTGAGAGTAATACCCTTGGTTATTCAGAGAAATGTCCTGACGTAGAATGTTTTCATCAATTTGCAACCTCGTCTGTAATGAGGGTAAAATAAAAAAAATAAAAATTTTCGTATTTATGTTTGCAACGATTTGATGATATGACGATTTGATGATTTGACGACTTGACGATTTGACGATTTGATGATTTGACAATTTGACGATTTGACGATTTGACAACTTGACGATTTGATTATTTCGACTTGACGATTTGACATTGGATGATTTTGCAATTTGACGATTTGACAACTTGACGATTTGACGATTTGATGATTTGACGATTTGACGATTGAGGTTTGACGATTTGATGATTTGACGATTTGATGATTTGACGATTTGATGATTTGACGATTTGACAATTTGATTGACGATTTGATTTGACGATTCGACATTTGACGATTGACGATTTGACGATTTGACGATTTGAGATTTGCGATTTGAATTGGACGATTTGACTATTGGACGATTTGAAGATTTGACGATTTGATGATTTGACGATTTGACGATTTGACGGTTTGACGATTGAATATTTGACGATCTGACGCTATGACGAATTGACGATTGATGATTTTATGATTTGACGATTGACGATTTGACGATTTGTCGATTTGATATATATACCTAATAAATGACATTCATTGTGTTACCAAGTTAACTATCAACCAAGAACGGTAGGTGAAATCATTCAATGTTGAAAGCTAACGTTTTCGATATGAATTCAAAACATCATATTACAATTAGGAATTTGCATAAAAAAATACGTACGAGTACGTTTGATGCAGAATCGAGAATCTCATAAATTTCTTGATTCATTAACAAATGCAGGAAATATTTAGATTTAAAAAAAACTCGTACAGTTGTACATTAGTACGATCAACCTACAACTGTGTTACGTCACAGTGTTCTGTTTACAGAGAAATGAACGCACAGCAGTTTCGTAACATGATTAATTACCAGAATAACAGAAGACAATTGTATTTTCATGACAGACAACTATTTAACTATCCAAAAACAATGCACATTCATCTAATAGTCCTGGAGCTACAACTGAAATAGAATTGCCTACCAACATGTTTTTCTCTCTTTATTTTAAAAATTTTTATAAATCAAGAAAATGATTCTTACGTGTCGATTACATTTCAGTCCTCCATTCGGATTCAATAGAATTTTTCATGTGAAACCACAATTGGAGTAAGCAAGTCAAGTGGAAAGGTAAATTATAATTTTATTCAATTCAAGAAATACATACCTGTAAAAATTAAATTTGAGATGTAATATCGATTTCACAAATTTTTATTTTTCTGTTATTTCTGTTTAATGATGAAAATTATGTACTTGCGAGATAACGTGTTGATATCCTTACTTCCATAGAGCATCGAATATTCATTTTAAAATCTCGTCGATTGCTATAAAGTCATCTTGTGACAAATGAAAATTTTAAATGAAGAATGATTTCATGTCATTTCTAATGCGATAAAAAATGAATGTCTTCCAATTGACTTTTAGCAGAATTAAGCAAAATTTCGATTGTTGCATTCGAATATATTAGATTAAATTTAGTTCGCTATTAGTCGAAAACAGTGATTGCTTCCGAGATCAATAATTAGTTTAAATTTTTTTAATGGTTGACTACGTAACCGTATTATTCTTCGGATGCAATTTCATTCAACCAGTACAAAATATAACAGGTAAAGCGATGGATAATCAAGTATATAACTGGACCACTGTAGATATGTCGGTTTAATATATATCTTAAACCTATTTGCACAATGTTTGCAATTTATGACCAAATTATAAAAAAAAAACAATTGTACAAAAAAAATGTTCCGTTGAACAATGACGGTTGCAAATCTCTTGCGTCACGTAAAATATTAGTCGTAATTTTAATTGCATTGTAATATTCAATTATTTAAGAAAAAAAAAAATATTTTGGATAAATAGGTCTTTTTGTATGAGGTTCAAATTAATAAAAAGTTTAATGAATAAATGATGCGTTTTTCAGAAATGGTTGCAAATGTACGTGAATATTTTAAACTTATTTTCCGTTCACTTATCCAATTTGCAGAACTTTTGTAATTTTTTCAAACAAATTACAATGAAAAACTTAAACAAATGACAAAAACAAAGTTCCGTAACTTTTACAAGGTTGCAAACTTTATGCATGTTGTAAAACACCATAACTATAGGTAGGCCTAGTTTGCAGAACTTTTGCAATTTTCAGTGCAGTCATAAAGCATGAAAACGTTTTTTGTAATTTAAACAATGTTCCGTTCATCGCAAACATCTGCAAAATTGTATAGTTTGTTTTCATTGATGCACTAACATACCATTGGAATTTGAAAATTTTGGAACTAATGTTAATTGATTGTCTATATCTACTGGCCTAGTATAAATACCGTGAAGCTCACACAGAGTTGTAAAAACTCCTGAGATTTTCGATAGAATGTCAGGAGAGTCGAAGAGGGCAAAGAAACTGGAACTAATTTTCTTGAGTTAGCGGCATCTTCTTGACATATGAATGACTTGTCTCCCATCCATGTCATTTTGAAACAATTCTGAATCGATTATTTTGGTTGGTACATCCTGTATGTCTGGAATCAACTTCGTCGATCAATAAGTTGCGATTCATTAAACTTTTTTCATATCGTCCTTGTTCGAGTATCCTGAGGGAATCCAATATTCGAGATTTGATGAGCGAGAGTTTAGATCGAGATGCAACTGTGATATAATAGAATAGATTTTTCCTCGTGATGGGCATTTCTTTTGTGGTCGACGATATGGATTGAATTATATCGAACGTTAGAATAGAATAGAATATCCTTTATTCACCATAAAAAATACAATAGTATTATAAGGTTTTGTCAAGAGTATATAAATGAAAACACTAAATAAATAACTAAATAAACAAATGAGAGGTGAACAATTACAATATAAATATCACTGTTTCACTAGAATATACATAACTATAATTTATTTTTTTGTGTCTACGTAGATTGTAACTTCGAAATATATCAGTTGGTGTTGAAGTCAAATGATAAGAATTCGTCGATACTATAAAAAGCGTTTTCCAAGCAGATATTCCTCATGTAATTTGAAAACGAAGCTGTATTTGAGTTTTTTATATCTTCTGGTAGTTTATTAAATAAAATAGATCCATAATAATTTTTCGAAAAACGGCAGTGATTTAGTCTTGTGAATTCAATTTTAATTTGTTGTGATTGTCTGGTGTTATGTGAATGAAAATCGTTTTGATTTAGATATAAGTGAGGATTTTTTTTTATATAATTTATGCACGAATAGACGTAAAGAGAAGGTAGTGTGAACATTTTATTACTAATAAATGTTGTTTTAACGTCTTCTTGATAACCCAGTTTGAAGATAACTCGCAAAACTTTTCTTTGCAGTCCAAACACTATTTTTGCATGAGGCGAGTGCCCCCAAAGTACTAGACCATAAGAGATATGTGACATAAAAAGTGAATGATAAGCAGTGATAATGGTTTCAATAGATGAAATGTCCATTAAACTTCTTATAACATAAATGCTCTTTGCCAATTTTTTGCAAATAAAATCTACATGTTTTTCCCAAGAGAGCTTTGGATCCATTTGGAACCCAAGAAATTTGATCGATTCATTTTGATCTATAGGAAGTTGTTTGTGTGTAAACAAGTAATGTTGCGTTTTATTTGTATTCAGTTTTAATTTATTATTTGTCAACCATTTATCAGCATTCGATTCGGCTACTTTCATTTCATTAACTATAGCCTCGTAGTTTGTATTTTGGAGCGTTAAGGATGTGTCGTCAGAAAATTGCGTAATCTCAGAGTCACCATCAGTCTTGAAATCAATCACATAAATTGAGTATAGAATTGGTCCCAAAACCAAACCTTGGTAAACTCCGTTTTTTATTTCTTTGGTATCAGATGCCTTATTATTCAAAAAAACGTACTGTCTGTGTTCCGATAGATATGATCTAACTAGGTTAATTGAATTTTCCTCAAATTTAACGAATGTAATAGTTTTCGATTCGACCCCATAACAAATAATTAAACCGGCGAAAAAATCAACTGAAAAGCAAAAAATAAAATTAACTTTTTTAGTCTCAATGATAATTGAGCTCCTAAACTAATGTGAGTAACTAATTTTGAGTCGGCGCCAAACAAACAATTATCGAAGATCATTATATTATTGAATGAATGTGGTTTTTTGTGGAGGAACAACGTTTCTTGACATGTTTTTTGGGTAACCTTCCACAGTCTGAAAATGAAAATATAATCAGGAAAATATATACAAGTGTAGAAAGGGCAAACTAATTAGTTCACCCCGATAAGTTACTGCGTTCACCAAATTATATTTCCTATAGAAAAATGATTCGATTTGTCAGTAACTTGTCGTTTTCTGAATTTGCCTATCAATTTTTTTTTTTAAATTCAAAAGATACTTTTTTATATAGTTTTTGATTGACGTTTCGGGGACTATATAAAATTTTTTTGATAGGCAAATTAAGAAAACGACAAGTTATTGACTAATTGAATCATTTTTCTATAGGAAATATAATTTGGTGAACGCAAAACTTATCGGGGTGAACTAATTAGTTTGCCCTTTATACACTTGTATAGATTTTCCTGATTATATTTTCATTTTCAGACTGTGGATGGTTTCCCAAAAAACATGTCAAAAATCATTATATTACTTTGACGAAGTAATCAAAACACCGCTATGCATCTTGCTGCCATTTTTTTATACTTTACCTAATTCAATTGCTAGTTTGTTTGTCGCCGACTCATGATTAGTTACTCAAATTAGTTTAGGAGCTCAATTATCATTAAGACTAAGGAGGTTTATTTAATTTTTTGCTTTTCAGTTTATTTTTTTCGTTGGTTTAATTTTAGGGAAAAATTTTTGACAGTTCTAACAACCATTAAAATTTTGTCATTTCGTGTCATATGAAACAATTTCACCCAATCAAGTCAACATTGCACTGATAATTGCACTCAGTGCAATAATCAATCACTATGACAACACGATGGAGTTTGACAACTTCATTCCAAATAAATTTCAAAATGTCACATTTTGGCAATGCGAATGTTCAAAGTATAAATGCGCTAATCGAAGGAAAAATTCCCAGAAATACAACCTACAGTCAAAAATATATTTGGGGAATATTTATGGAATTTTGCTGCGAACGAGAATATGAAAGAAATGAACATAGAAGCTTAGAAGAATTGGCGTTGATACTAAAAGATTGGGCGGTCAATATGAGAAAGAAAGACGGGACCTAATTTAAGGAAGCACGTTGAAGACAATGTGGAACGTTTCGTGCAAACTTTTGCAAGAAAAGTACTATAATGACTATAATATTATGATTGACCCGTTTAACAATATAGTATTTAAACCAGCCCGAGATGCCCGCGATGCAATCAGGAAGAAACTACAAGCAGATCCATGTAAACGTAAGTCCAGTTCAGTTTCGTTAAATTTGTCTGAAGTTAACAAAATAATATTGCGAGGGGAAACCTTGCTTTCTGGTGGATTTTTTCAAATCGAGAAAAATAACGATGACTCTCCAACAAATGCATTAAAATCCGGTGTTCAGTGAAAAGTGTCAAGGTGGTTCTGAAAGCTGTACAAGTAGTAAATGGTTGGTTTCCAATAGTGAAAGACAAAGCTGCCCTGTACGTCTTTTTCATAAACTGATATCAAAACGAGGCGACAATATTACCTCACCACGACTGTTCTTAAAACCAAATCGACACTGGAAAAATGAAACTGACAAATGGTACGATAGTACCTGTTGAAAGAAATAAAATAAATGGATGGACTGAATCTGCTGCTGAGGCAATTGGCTTGAATGTAAAGGACAAAAAGATAACAAATCACTCGAATAGATCAACTGCTGTTAGCGGATTGTCAAAAAGTGGTGTAGAAGAACAATTGCTGAAAATGACTGGTCATTGCAATCAAAATTCTATAAAACCATACTTGAATCTCGATCAAGAACACCACAACAAGATCATAAATATTATGCGTGGTAATAGATCTTCTATAGTAGATAACAGCAACGAATCTAATGTTAAGTTAAATTTTAATATTTGTACTTTTACTAACTGTACTTTCAATAAATAAATAAATGTTTCATTGTGATGAGTTATACATTTTTTTGTCAAAAAATTTTCCGCCGAATATCCCTCGGATATTGACAAATGCCTCATAATTTTATGACAAATTTCTCAAGCTCGTTGCTTGGTAACAGCCCTCAGCCTTCGGCCTCGGGCTGTTACCAAAGAGCGAGCTTTCGATTGTCATAAAATTATCTCGTCTATTATCAATGTCCTAGGGATATTACTACTGAAAAAGTTTTTATTTTTCAATTTTTTGTGGCTGAACTCTATTAATTATTACCTACTTAATTTTTGATTACTTCCAAAATACTCACTTACCTACCTTACTTCAACTATTAACTGTTGAATAATATGATTATCTACTTCAACTATTTATTGTTATATAATTTAAATTATTTTTGAAAGTTCTGGTTAGTTGTTTTCATCACTTTGTATGTCAACTACATATGTGCCAATGTTCACAAGTGAAAAAGGTATACCCTATCTAATAAGGAGCGAATCATCCAAATCGGAAATCCTACTACAAAGTTATGCCTGATAGAATCGGTCAACGGACCAAAATTCAGAGGGTCAACCATCAATATCCTTCATTTTGCTACCCTTAGGGATGGATTTTTTTGTTCAAATTCGAATGGGACCAACATCGAAGTACATCCTATTCAATGAAAAAAGAATAAAGTTCCGTGGAAAGAAATTCTTAGGTTGAGTTTTAAAAAATTGTTATCCAACAAGTTTTTTTCCGACCTCCGTTTTCACAAATGGCGACATAAAAGTTTAAATAATTAACTTATAAATTTTTTGCTTCTTGAAGCCTTTCTTTTATTTATATATATATATATATATATATATATATATATATATATATATATATATATATATATATATATACAGAGTGGCCAATTTTTTAATGGGATTGTATTGGTAACTTTCAAACCATAAGAGTTAGAAGGTCGGTCAAATGGAGAAAAAGTTGCATTCATAGAAGCATTGTCAAGCAGTTCAAACAAATCGAGATTATCAGAGCCGGTTATTGAGATACCATAAGAAAAGTAAATTCTGTCATTTTGATTTTTCTTTTTTTCCCACTTTATTTCGGATATTATCAAAAAATGTCACGGGAGTTTTTTATTCGACAGTGAATTATCATCAATTTGACATAATCAGATTTCGTATCCAACGTTTCGTACGCTCTGGGCCACCCTCAACCTCATTTTTTTCAATACGGACCTGCATATTTTATGACACTTTTCGAAATAACTTTTAACGCTGAATTCAACGGTATATCATACAATGTCATCCAAAGTTGATTTTCAGGTGATTTTGACCCTCATCCAAATTTCTTTGGGTCGGATCTGTATTACATTTAGGTACCTTTAGTTTAATTAACAACATGCAATACATTTCGATAAGAAAATCAACTTACTCATCTTCAACTGAATGGAACGTAACAGAATCAAAGCAAGAAACAAGTCATAATTATTTACAAATTTCAAGAGGTGAAAAACCTAATTCATAATAATTAAACGAAACTATCATTTAATGAAAGAAAATTCAAATGATTATTCGAAAGTAAATGATGAACATTAATGAAGTAAGTGTTCGAAATGTCCACCATTTTGTAAAATGCACTTTGTGGTTCTGGAACCCATACTTCTTATACATTTGCTTATTTCGTCTCCTTGAATACCTTCCAATACATTCTCAATCTTCTCGCGAAGAATCTCTATTGTCGGGTTCGTAGTATCATAAATTTTATTTTTGAGATATCCCCACGAATAAAAATCCAGCGGATTCAAATCCGGAGATCTGGCAGGCCATGCTACTGGACTTCTTGTTCCAATCCATAATCGGGAAAAGTTCGATTTAGATAGTCTGTGACTATTCTTGAGTTGTGTGGACCACATCCGTCTTGTTGGAACCATGGATTATTACGCCGATACCGTATAGGAAGGTCATCCAACATTTCTTCTATAATTTCTACATATTTTGCCCCGGTTGGGTTGCCGTCAATAAAATAGGGTCCCAGTAATTTATTATTCAACAAACCGCACCATATGTTCAAAGAAAAACGATATTCATGTCTAACTTCATGAATTGAGTGAGGATTTTCTGTGGCATAAAAATGTTTGTTCCTTCGATTGAACATGCCAGAATTTGTGAATGTCGTTTCGTCTCCCCAAATGATATTGTGCGCAAAATTGTTGTTATTCCGCACCTTCCGTTGAAACCAATTACAGAATTGCAACCTTCCCTCAGGATCATTGCGATATAGTTTTTGCACGGCTTGGTATTTATAGTCATGGTATCCGTGTCTCTTGAGTATTTTATCAACAGCACTTTTTGATAAATTGCATTCACTGGCTATAGTTCTCGATCCTATTCCTGGATTCATTCGAATTTGGGCCAGAACATTGATGTCATTGATAGGCTCGTTTCGTGGTACATAAGGACCTCTAGGTTTGATGAATGAATTATGTACAAGTAACGTTGTAGATAAACGTCGAAACATTTTAATATTTGGTGTTGTTCTTTCAGGATATAATTCACCATACCTTTGTTGTGCTTTGAACGAATTTCTATCTAGTTTTATGTACACTTCGTACATATCTCTCTTCTCTTCATTTGTGTATCCTACCATATCGGATAAGTTAAATTGAAATTACTCAGAAAAGTATTTAATGACAAGTTCTTGTGACACAATAATAAACGAAGTGACAAATAATATGACATTTCTTGTTATGTTCTTTTTTATCCACGGCCTACTACTTGAAAATAATACATTCAATAAACCTAGAGTTTTGTGTATGTAAGAAAAAACAAGTCAATCAACGATATCAATGTTCTGACCCAAATTCAATTGAACCCAGAAAAAAAATCGAGAACTGTGGCCAGTGAATGCAATTTATCAAAAACTGCTGTTAATAAAATAGTCAAGAGACGCGAATACAATGATATTAAATTTGAATACCAAGCCTTGCAAAAATTATATCGTAATGATCTCAAAATAAATTCTTAATTTTTTAAGGAACAAATGACAAATCCAACAATAAATTCCTCGCGAGAAGATTGAGAATGTATTGGAAGGTATTCAAGGAGACGAAATAAGCAAATGTATAAGAAGTATGGGTTCCAGAATCGCGAAGTGCATTTTACAAAATGGTGGACATTTTGAACACTTACTTCATTAATGTTCATCATTTACTTTCGAATAATCATTTGATTTTTCTTTCATTAAATGATAGTTTCGTTTAATTATAATGAAATAGGTTTTTCACCTCTTGAAATTTGTAAATAATTATTACTTGTTTCTTGCTTTGATTCTGTTACGTTCCATTCAGTTGAAGATGAGTAAGTTGATTTTCTTATCGACATCTATTGCATGTTGTTAATTAAACTAAAGGTACCTAAATGTAATACAGATCCGACCCAAAGAAATTTGGATAAGGGTCAAAATCACCTGAAAATCAACTTCGAATGACATTGTATGATATATCGTTGAATTAACCGTGAAAAGTTATTTCGAAAAGTGTCATAAAATATGCAGGTCCGTATTGAAAAAAATGAAGTTGAGGGTGGCCCAGAGCGTACGAAACGTTGGATACAAAATCTGATTATGTCAAAATGAGGATAATTTACTGTCGAATAAAAAACTCCCGTGACATTTTTCGATAATATTCGAAATAAAGTGGGAAAAAAAGAAAAATCAAAATGACAGAATTTACTTTTCTTATGATATCTCAATAACCGGCCCTGATAATCTCGATTTGTTTGAACTGCTCGACAATGCTTCTATGAATGCAACTTTTTCTCCATTTGACCGACCTTCCAACTCTTATGGTTTAAAAGTTACCAATACAATCCCATTAAAAAAGTGGCCACTCTGTATATATATATATATATATATTGAAAATTATTGATATATATATATATATATATATATATATATATATATATATATATATATATATATATAAATATATATATATATTTTATTGAGAAGATCACGTGATAAAAGTTTATAAAAGTTTTTTATTTTGTTTATTATAATTGTTCAAAATGATTTTTTCTTTGAAAATAATAATTGGCATTTCTCAATAGGGTAACAATTTTTTTTTATCAATAATTTCATTGTTTATTGATTCAACAATTTGTTATAAACGAATTCTGACTATTTTTTTTTCTAAAAGTAATTGAAATTACTAAAACAGCCATATGTAACAAACTTCGGTATCGTGTATTATTGGAAAGAAACAAACAATTGATAAGTCAATTATTTAAACTTTCATGTCGCTATTTGTAATTCTTTCAAGTGTTTAGATGACATCATAATTTTTTCCAATGTTTAAATTGACATTTAATACTATAAAAAAATTATTTCATGTGGTATACTGGAGCCCGATTTTCGGCGTTAAATTAAAATTATAAATAATGGAGATAAGATTCCGAGAGTTGGTACTTTTTTTTGCAAAATTCCTTTTTAATAATCTTTTTTTCAAATTTCTTGATTATCAATAGTTTTGAATTATTAACGAAAAACTAAATCCCTTTTTTTGTCCCTCTTAATTTGTTAATAACAATTGCAATTTTGTATGTGCTGTGAAATCATCGAAATACATTTTTCTACACTTCAATCCGAATCCAATGAGCTATCGCTCATATTTTTAGGAGCTTTATCAATAATTAACACCCTATTCAACTTGTTGATCAGACTAACTGACCGATCGATTTCCCGTTTTTTATCGCCACTGTTTGAAAAAAAAACAACAGTATTCCAATGTTTCCATCTGTTAGTGAGTTTAATAATCAGTATGTGTGCCCGCATGTATCTACGCCATAAATAACCAGATAACAAATCCCATTTCGATTTTGGCAGCAGATGATACAAAATCGAATGCTGGAAATAAATCTTTTCTTGCAAATGTGTTACATTTCCTTGCGAACAATTTCCCAGATGGATACAGTCGACGCCTGCAATCTTTAAGAAATTGGAATATGTTGTTTATTTTAATGAAATTCGCTCTCCATTGAAAGTATACAGCGTGTTTCACGACGGATGGAACATTAGAAGTATCTGGAAAACGGATAATTAAACTAAAAATATTTTCATCAATACAGTGTGGCCTCTTGTATCAGAAAGTAGTAGTTACTTTGTTATTTCAAATGGAACATCCCGTATATCATATCATTTTTGGAATCCTTATAGGATTCCTAATAACTTTTCCTATCCACTAAGAATAAATCGGATGGATTGGAGTTTCTAATGATTAAGCATGATATAGAGATAACAAAAAACTAAATTATTTATTATAAAAAATAAAGATTATTTTTATTTTTGGAAAATAAATTCGTCAATATTAGGCATTCGGTCACGTGACAGTGAACACCAATCAGAAAATGTTACGTCACGCTGCGGGATCGCCATTATTATTGTTAACATTTTCGTAGAACATAACTAGTGTTGGCAGAATCGACTGTTTCATAGAATCGAATACTTGGGAACGAATACAACTCAGAATCGAATTAATAATCGAGAACTTTAGAATCGCAAATGGCTGTTAGTAAAATGACAATTTTCTGTAAGATTTATGTCAAGATTTCTTGTGTGAGTTTGGAAGATAAGATGGATGATTTTTTTAAATGAAATGTTCTGTGGGAGAATTTTAATTGACATTTGACGTGACAGGCTTGACTTGACGTTGACCCTTAAAAGTGATTATTTTGAAAATTCCACACCAGTAATTTTTAACCAATCAAATTGGTTTTTTTTGACAGATCACCATGGCAACGTGTGTATTTTAGTGGAATTTTGTTTCTCTTGGGTACCCAACAGAGAATTAAACCGGAATTTTTTTGACGTTTTAATGATAGAATAATATTTTTTGACAATACTGGTTTTTCTTTCTTTATTTAATTTTGTTACATTTCAATTACTTAGTTGAAATGTTTTCTATATTCTTCGGACACCTCCTTTCTTCATAAAGGCGAAAAAGCTGGATTTTGAATTGAATATATATGTCTAATAAAATATATATGTCTAATAAAATATACTTATATAATATTTAGACACTATTTTATTCACCATTTTTCCATTTAGCACTTTAGTTTAGAAGCAAATATTCCTGAATAATTGGAAACAAATTTTCTTCCTTTAAATAGAAACCACAATCTTCTATTAATGCGAGTAAATAAGACATAGTACGATGATTCATCATTACATCAGACAATTTTATGCATATTTTACATACAGCATGATTTTCAAATCGATACATTTTTAAAACAAAAAAGTTTGCGTTCGTTTTGACTGCACAATATTCTTTTTACTACAAAACACGAGTTTTTCCTGACGTCAAAATACGATGATCACAGCCCCCTATGATGTTCGCTGACGCTGATTATGAATGCTATGCAATAAAGCGCGTATAGAAAATCAATAAAAACGCAAAAAAGCAATTTTCAACCACTTGTAATTACTCATAACTTATGTAAAATTGAAAAATGAACTATGTTCAATCTTAAAATGTTATTTCTATGCAACTACAACAAGTAGAAATCAACAAATTATAGGCTAAAATCGCTGCCGAAACTGTGACGCAAATTAAATCTGTTATGTACCTACCTTTATGAAAAACCGTTAAAATAATAATTTTCTAACCATTGTAGTAGCTCTAAGTAACTATAAAATAAAAGAATATAATATTTTACGTCCTAAACTAGTGATTTTGTGCTACTACATTGAGTAGAAATCAACAATTCATCGGCTAAGAATACATTGGTGACGAAACTAAACCTGTTTATGTACCTATATAGAAAATTAATAAATTTTTTTATTTTCTACCACTTGTAGTAGCCCAAAGTTGATGAAAAATTGAAGAATATAACATGCTACATTGTAAAAGGGTATTTCCGTGACTACAATAGTATTCAGTAGAATTGATGTCTAGTGAACACGTATATTCTGAGTTCTCCGATATAAAGTGGATTATCTCATAATCAACAAGAGTGAAAATTCTGAAAGTTAGTGAACATGTACAATTTGATATGCTGATCAATTTCATGTAAGTCGATTACTCGGAAAAGTTTCATGATCGGCTTCATCTGAATATTTCAATCTATAAATAAAGAAATAGACAAAAACAGGTCTCGATAAGAAAACAATCTTTCCTACCGAACACAACATAAAAAGAGGAGAAAAAATTAAACTACAATAAACAACAAAAACAAACTATCTGAAAAGGCCCTTTTGAGTTAGGGCATTTTCAGAATATCTATCAGATGTAGTTCAATGTCCAGCGTGGCTTTAGCCGGGGAAGTAGTTGTTTTCTGTCAGACATTCACAAAAAATAACTTCATTTTAATCGTGGATTTTTCAATAAACAGAAGAATCTTTCTATCAATATTCAATTGAGAATGTTTCCCTTTTCAACATGAATACCCCACAAGAGGTTATCTTGACGATGGAAGATAGTGACTAAAGTTTATCTTTCAGTCGCAGATGATTCCACATCTGATTTTATGAACATCCTGTATATATTTTCAACAAATCAATCTATCATACCCCATGACAGGTTTTAATGTCAGAAAACACTAATTTCAAAGTGTCTCTCCAAAAGAAATGATTCTAACTTTTTCCATCTTTGCAAAGTGAGCTTGCTTCTTGAAAATGTGTTTCCCATTTCTTCCGGTCTTCCTGATGATCGTGGAAGCGTGAAATAGATTTTCGTCGACAAAAATGTATTGAAGACCTAGTGAATGCGATGTCTCTCCTGCGTCAATGTTACGAATGATTTCTGGTGAGTACTCTCTTTTGGAAAACATTCTTCTTTGCCTCATTCATCTTTATGAGTTCTTAATTAAGACTTCTGTTAGACATTCACAAAAAATAACTTCATTTTATTTTATCGTGGATTTTTCAATTCACAGAAAAATATTTCTATCAATATTCAATTGAGAATGTTTCCCTTTTCAATATATATTTTCTGTCATTAATAAATTCAATTATGGATCAGTTTATAAGAGATTTTTCAAACGAACCTATCAAAACGAACATAGTTGATGATAAAACGCAATTTATGAACTTATACAAAAAAAAACTTAAACAAACTTGAAAACCATCTTTCTATTTATCATAATAATATATGTAGCATTCACAAACATTTCGATGAATTCCAAGCTTTTATATCCGATTTTGAAGATATTTTCACTTGTATAATATTAACGGAGACATGGGAAATAAAAGATACCGACTCAATAAATCTGCAAAATTATGAACTAATTCACAATAAAGAACTTAGGAATAACTAAAACCATAAACTCTAAAAATCTCTACAAGAAGAAGATAAAAGCTTGGATTTTGTCTACAAATAGAAATGTTTTCCATAATCTCATTGATCCCTGATTTTCATATAATGGAACTTCTCTAACGCTCAATGTATTTATCTCCCTTTTATGAAATTTTGTACTGCTGCCTTGATGTTTTGATTTTTCGTTATATTATATTTATATTATTCCAATGATACGTCCATATTCTTACAATGTACTTATAGATGATCATGTGTAAACGTATATGTAAGAACAAAACCATATTGTGCATGTTCCACATGTTATTATAGTGCTTTACCAAAATGAGAATTCAAACATCGATTTTTCCGTAATTAACATCACTTGACATCTTTTCTTTTGTTTTTTTTAAATTTTTTCCATTTTTTACTGAGTTATAGAATAGGAAATTCCCATAGACAAGCTCCCTGACAGCTTTTTTGGGAGACACCACCTCTATTTACCCTTCACTTATAAATTACATAGGATACTTTTGTTTGTTTGTTTGTATTTGTATTTATATTTGTATTTTTGGTATGGTAAATAGAATGATTATTATTATTATTATTACAATAAGTAGAAATCAACATCTTATAGGCTGAGAAGCCATTGCTGCCGAAACTGCAAAGCTCACTAAATCTATATATGTACCTATATGAAAAATTGATAAAATAATGATTTTCTACTACTTGTAGTAACCCAAAATTGGTAGTTTCATGCAACTACAATGAGTAGAAATTAGGAATTTATAAGCTAAGAATCCATTGGTGCCCAAACTGCATCTATTATAATATGTACCTACCTATGAAAAATTGATAAAATTATAATTTTCTACCACTTGTAGTAACCCAAATTGATATAAAATGGAAAAATATAATATGTTACATTCAAAACTGGCATTTTCATGCAACTACAACAGGTAGAAATCAAGAATTTATAGGCTAGGAATCTATTGGTGCCGAAACTGCGACGCAAACTAAATTTGTTCATGAACCTATATGAAAATCAAATGAATAGAGAATTATCAACTATTCTTTGTTTGTTGTAGTCAAAAAAATAATAAAAAAAAACAGCTTTTAGTTTTTAATTCAGGTAGCTATAAAATGACAAAATATTCAAATAATAATAATAATGAATTATTTATATCATTTTGACTGACATAATCCAAATGTTATTTGTGAATTTAATCTTCGAGTAAGGATACCACAAAATGGTTGTATTTGTCATAGAATAGAACAAATATGAACTCCCTGATCGAGAAAAGGGGCTGGAAGTAATATCATTATAATTTTTTTCCACCAAGTCCTGGTTTGGGCAAACTATCGATAGTTTTAAATAAATATCGGTACTCGACGATATTTTTTTGATATCGATAGTATCGATAAACTATCGATGTTTAGCTAATACTACAGTTACATTAAGCCTCAGTCTGAATCATAACTATCTTCATGACCGCATCTGAGATATCTATAAACCCTGGTGCCTGAACTGATTCAATATTGTTTAGATTTTCGAGGGGACACCAACTGTTACTCCAACAGATCTTCTCTCTGTGGTAGTCTGTGGTAGATGGCGCCGTCCAAAAATTTTTGTTTATATTTTCGCTTATAATGTCAAAACTTAATTTTTGACATCTGCAGCATCTTATATGAAATTATTTTTGGGGTTTTGTCGGTGTTTATGCGTTTTCCATCCCTTTGATTTAAAATCTTGCTAAGCTTATTCTTGAGTTTGTTCTTTGAAAAATCACTCGTTCACTAGTACGCGGGGAATTATTTATATTCAGGTAGTGTAGTGTATGAGGATACTTTTTGTAGAATGGACCACATTTGTATTTTGTGTGGATAGTATAAAGCCGCAGATTCCAATATTCACCTGTATTCAGTACCAAAAGCAAGTACAAATTTCGACGAATTGACTTATAATGATATTTTCATAGTTCATCATATTGTGTGCATTTAATTTTATATTTCCTGCAATTGAATGACAACTTCATTTCCAATTCTCTGTAACACCCTGTAGGTATTATTGTTTTGTTTTGTTTTCATTGGTCCCAGGGTAAGTTATTTCAATTTTTGATTCATAATTCATTAGTCCAGTTTTGTGGACGAAATTAATATGAAACAGGGAGCTCATACTTCGAAATACATAAATGGGTCGTCGCGTTCATTCATTTTGGAAGTCATTGATATCCACAGATATGTAACATTGTAACTGTTATTTAGTCTGGAAATGTTAAACAGAGCCTCAATGATTCAACACAGCCGGAAAAACTGTCGAATCGGCAATATACACGGGACGCGTTGCAACGAGAAAATGGACTTGAACCATAATTTCTGCAGGAATGAAATTGGGTGGCCAATCAGACTACGACTTGGAGCTTCGCTTCTTTTTAGAATGGAAAAAGATAAACAGGTCTGGGAGAGTCTTTTCGCGAACCTCGAGGGGATCGGTACGGGTTCCGCCGTTGGCGTGAGTCCACCGGGATCGGCCCGAGTTTTTTTGGTTTTACCAGAAACTATAACGGAGAAAATCGCCCTTCGATATATAATGGTTCCACGCCAGGAACTATCGCGGGTAGATATCGGGAACTTTATTTTAGTCGTCAGTTCAGAAGATGAGTGTGTTGAAATTAGAAATCTGATTCGAGTGTCCACAGACGGCCACGATGGAAATGGGAATTATATTCGAGACTGGGATGAAATTGGGAACTACAGGGGTAAGTCGCTGGCTTAAGTACAAAATCTAACTTGATGCATTTCAACTATCGATTCACTGGGTGAACCTCATGCAAAATTAGTACCAGATTGGGGGTATACATAACAGAGTATATTGGGAGTGCGTCTATTAAATTTGAGACTAACCTCAGACGATCACAATTTTTGGTAATTTGGTAAAAACGTCAGTTACGCGGGTAACAATAAACTGTGAGAGCCCCGGGAAGAAACTGGTTCTATATTTCGATAAAAGGAAATCACTATATACAGTGTCACACATAAAGTACGCAACATATGGAAGTTTTTTTATATTAATTGATATAATGAAAATTTGACTTCCCAGTTAGTTTGTGCTTGAAAAATGAGTGAAAAACAGCCTCTTTCTTTTTGTCATGTGCTACTCTAAACCTGTGAAATTTGAATTTTTTTTTCGAAAATCCTCAAAAAATCAGTTTTTTTTTTAAAGTTCGAAAAATGCCAAAAGAAAAAAGTTGCTCAGTTTTCAATTTTATACCTTTGCTCCAAATTTGGACTCTCTACTGTCACTTCGACTTTTTTCCAATTTTTTTAATTTTTGGAATCTTTCGCTCTACCGATTCGAACAAAACATGATTCAAATATCATAATTTTGATGAATACAAGACTTTAATGTCCTAAATGCCTAGAAAATACCCACATTGGCCTGTTATCAGAAAAAAAATAAATGCACCTCCAGAAATTCGTCTTTGTTGTTGCAAAGTTCATGTAGTTTTTTCATTTCATTGTAAAACTGATTAGGATTTCCAATGTATGGACGTTAATATGGCAGTAATCGAATAAACGAATCTCTTTTCATTCTTATTACACTCGTATTTCTTTTTTTAACAGATTTGTATCCCGTTAGCTGCAGATGAGTTCGAAATATTTTGATGTAGTTTACACCCAACAGTGTGACTGTAGGATGTAAACTGTTTGATGTAATTTTCGAGCAAATAATAATTTTTCGCAACGTTTCTTGAATTAATTTTATGAATCTCATATTCTTTATTTTCACCATTAGATGTGTAAAAAACATTAAACCAAAATAACTATAACCAAATTCACAACAAGACATCGTAACATTCATTGATTTATCTCAATAATCTTATAAAGAATCCTAATTCATCATTCAGTATGCCGTCCTTCCCGTTCCATACAAATTGTAGTCCTTTCATGCACAGACTTTGTGGCATTTTTAATAAATAGGGGATTTATATTAGCACAACACTCCCGAATGATATTCTCTAAATGTTCTTTGTTTGCAAATGGTCTGTGCTTTTACACTTTTTGTTTCAGATAACCTCATAGAAAAAAGTCCATGGGAGATAAGCCCGGTGATCTTGGTGGCCAATAATTTTCCCAATCTCGTCCTATCACTTTGCCCCTAAACATCTGACTGAGACACTGTTTCACTTCTACCGTTTGGTGGATCGGTGCGTCGTCAAGCTGATACCACAAATTTCGCCAGAGGCAGATTATCCAAAGCTTCAGACGACTGATTCATAATGAAATTTATGTACGTGTCTGCGTTCAAATTTTCTCTAAAAAAATATAGTCCAATTATTTGATTATGTAGTAAACCATACCACACATTTGTCTTGAATGAATATTGGTCACGGCATTCTATTACAAAATTTGGATTATTGTTGGACCACCAGCGACAATTTTGGAAACTAACTGTTCCGTTCGACGTGAAAGTTGCCTCGTCTGTCCATAAAATCCTGTAGGGAAATGTGATATCATTTTCTCTCTCACATTGGAACCAAAATGAAAATCCTGCTCGAATATCGAAATCTCTTTCTTTAAGAGTGTGTATGCCTCATTGGATTATGTGGTTTCTTGAAACGATTGTCCACAGAGCCAGTTTCTGACATATTCACGTCCATACTTCGAAAATCCGAATCAGTTTCACAATGAAATGGAAAAACTAGATGAACTTTGCAACAAAAAAGACGATTTTCTAGAGGTGCATTTATTTTTTTTTCTGGTAACAGGCCAATGTGAGTATTTTCTGGGCAAGATATGATATTAAAGTCTCGTATTCATCGAAATTATGAAATTTGAATCATGTTTCGTTCGAATCGGTACAGCGAAAGATTCGAAAAATTAAAAAAATTGGAAAAAAGTCGAAGTGACAGTAGAGAGTACAAATTTGGAGAAAAGGTATAAAATTGGAAACTGAGCAACTTTTTTTTTGAGTTTTTCAAAATTTCTGAAAAAGACTGATTTTTTGAGGATTTTCGAAAAAAATGACAAATTTGACAGGTTTAGAGTAGCACATGACAAAAGGAAAGAGGCTGTTTTTCAATCATTTTTCAAGCACAAACTAACTGCGAAGCCCCCTTTTATTTTAGAACCGATATGTAATATTTTCAAACTGTTCGTTGTTGTTCTCTTATTCTCAAAAGAAAATTGATGTTTTTTTGTTTACATTTCATATTATGATTGACCATATTTTTTATTCGACAAGCGTCGAGCTGTACTATAGTGTTAACCTTTTTTTTTTGTTAATAGATGTATTGAAGTTAATTTTCGTGTATTCTTTTCTCAACCGAAGTTGAGGAAAGGAAAATTGAAGAATTCAATCAGATTATTTTAATTGAGAGGCAAAAGTCAATTATTAAGTTATATTATCACTTGAATAGAAGTCCCTCAAGACAAAAGACAAAAAGTACTGATTTTTATATGAAGAATGATAAATTATTCAAAAACAAGACCTCGCATATTAAGCCGAAGGCATGTATCCAAGTCCGACGGTAAACCAAAATATCAGTGCCTTGCAATACAGTATAGAAACACTCTATCAAATATCCATTTTTCTACATACCCTGGTGACAACAGCTGCCCTTATAATATGTAAATATTATATGTAGAAACATTTTTGGACAAAGAGAGTGTGACTATAGTTTACACGAGGAGTTGAGATAATATAAGTAAGTATGGGAAATTCCATTATGTTATCAAATCGGGCGCACGAATTTATTTAAAGTTCGTCCATTCTTTCGGTGGGTAAAATATTGAGAGTTATCGGCAAAATAGTTTTCCTTTAGAATTTAGTTTTTTTCTTGAAAAAATTTAAATGAAGACAGTCAATAGTCAGATGGCTTGTTCTACATCTCCATCTGTCAAAATCTTCGAATAGAAAATTCAGTTAACTTCAAATTCAAACGGTAGAAAATACGAAAAACAACAATACGGTGCTTTCTCTGTGCAATGTTCGGGGGCTTTCAATTCTAGCTTTGCTATTGGTGAAATTTGACAGATGTCTCTTTTCAACCAATAGCAAAGCTAAAACTAGAACCCGCGAACAGTTCGCCTAGAATAGAGAGCTGTGGAAATAAATATACCCTGTGTGGTCTGTTGAAACGAAACGAAATTGGCGCAAGTAACCCTAGACGAACTTGTATGACTATAACCAATTTTCTCAATAGCTCCATAATATGTAACATTGTCTTCATTCATTTACTTATTTTCACACATACTGAATTCTGTCCATTACTCAACCTTGCCTATTTACCACACTTTGTATCATTTGTATAATGTATATGTAAATGTATATGTATATGGCGTATTGAGAGAAAAGTGCCATGTGAAGTGGAATGAATAGAAAAATCGAATTTAAACGGTTTTCTTCACATAAAAGATTCAATATAAAATTGAACCAGAGAAAGGTAGATCTCAGGTGAAAAACAACTACTTTCCTGGCAAATACCACGCAGAACGTTGAATGATATTCACCTGAAAATCCATGCATACTTCCATATAATATCAATGGACATTGAATGCAAATGTTTCTTTCTGATAAGCTCGATTATGTTTAATTTATGTCGTGTTCACCTAACAATCCGCATACCGGTTTCAGGCTTCTTGGCCCTCATCAGTACGGCGTAGGTCAACCAGCCAAAGGTCCAAAGAACTCTGGCTGAAGTGAGACACAACGTAAACAAACCATCATCGATCTTGTAACACCTATAGGCAAGCCGGAAAAGATAAATGGAAAAAAAAAACCTCTTGTAACACCTATAGGTACGCCGGAAAAGATAAACTTTAACTGGCGGTACCTAGTGACAGAAAGAAACACTCCGAAAATCTCCCACCTCGATAGGTTTCTGAATAAAAGATTCCTTCTCAGTAGGAGTGGCAAGCCCGTCTAGCATATAGTGAGAGAAAAGTGCCATGTAAAGTGGAATGAATAGAAAAATCGAATTTAAACGGTTTTCTTCACATAAAGGATTCAATATAAAATTGAACCAGAGAAAGGTAGATCTCAGGTGAAAAACAACTACTTTCCTGGCAAATACCACGCAGAACGTTGAATGATATTCACCTGAAAATCCATGCATACTTCCATATAATATCAATGGACATTGAATGCAAATGTTTCTTTCTGATAAGCTCGATTATGTTTAATTTATGTCGTGTTCACCTAACAATCCGCATACCGGTTTCAGGCTTCTTGGCCATCATCAGTACGGAGTAGTCAACCAGCCAAAGGTCCAAAGAACTCTGGCTGAAGTGAGACACAACGTAAACAAACCATCATCGATCTTGTAACACCTATAGGTACGCCGGAAAAGATAAACTTTAACTGGCGGTACCTAGTGACAGAAAGAAACACTCCGAAAATCTCCCACCTCGATAGGTTTCTGAATAAAAGATTCCTTCTCAGTAGGAGTGGCAAGCCCGTCTAGCATATAGTGAGAGAAAAGTGCCATGTAAAGTGGAATGAATAGAAAATCGAATTTAAACGGTTTCACATAAAGGATTCAATATAAAATTGAACCAGAGAAGGTAGATCTCAGGTGAAAACAACTACTTTCCTGGCAAATACCACGCAGAACGTTGAATGATATTCACCTGAAAATCCATGCATACTTCCATATAATATCAATGGACATTGAATGCAAATGTTTCTTTCTGATAAGCTCGATTATGTTTAATTTATGTCGTGTTCACCTAACAATCCGCATACCGGTTTCAGGCTTCTTGGCCATCATCAGTACGGAGTAGTCAACCAGCCAAAGGTCCAAAGAACTCTGGCTGAAGTGAGACACAACGTAAACAAACCATCATCGATCTTGTAACACCTATAGGTGCGCCGGAAAAGATAAACTTTAACTGGCGGTACCTAGTGACAGAAAGAAACACTCCGAAAATCTCCCACCTCGATAGGTTTCTGAATAAAAGATTCCTTCTCAGTAGGAGTGGCAAGCCCGTCTAGCATATAGTGAGAGAAAAGTGCCATGTGAAGTGGAATGAATAGAAAACCTATCGAGGTGGGAGATTTTCGGAGTGTTTCTTTCTGTCACTAGGTACCGCCAGTTAAAGTTTATCTTTTCCGGCGTACCTATAGGTGTTACAAGATCGATGATGGTTTGTTTACGTTGTGTCTCACTTCAGCCAGAGTTCTTTGGACCTTTGGCTGGTTGACTACTCCGTACTGATGAGGGCCAAGAAGCCTGAAACCGGTATGCGATTGTTAGGTGAACACGACATAAATTAAACATAATCGAGCTTATCAGAAAGAAACATTTGCATTCAATGTCCATTGATATTATATGGAAGTATGCATGGATTTTCAGGTGAATATCATTCAACGTTCTGCGTGGTATTTGCCAGGAAAGTAGTTGTTTTTCACCTGAGATCTACCTTTCTCTGGTTCAATTTTATATTGAATCCTTTATGTGAAGAAAATCGTTTAAATTCGATTTTTCTATATGGCGTATCTTAGACAATATCTATCTATTTTTATATATATTTTAATATTGTTACCCACCTATTTAGTTATAACCTAACTGTATGTGCATAATCTCAGATTATGTTTATAATTTTATTATTTTTATAATTTTTACAAACCTATTACTCTGTACCTAAGCTTTGTCTTTAAGAATTTCATTCTTTGACAATAAAGCATATCTTGATTGATTGATTAATCTCTTTTATTAAGGAGGCCCAGTATCTCCAAGTTGATCCCAAACTTTTACAGGTATAAGTGCAAGCACCAGGATTTTCAGACATCTTAACCGCATCAAAATCGTAGCCCAAACGTCAAAATTACCAAAGATATTGGATTCTGGGGACCATGATCGACGCGGCGGCATTTCCGTGAAATTTTCCCAAAAACACTGCCACATATCATGACAATAAATTACCTTTCCCGGTTTAACGTCCGCGAAACCGTGCGGATTCCAGCCCGATTAGATCTTTGTATGTTTTACTGAAAACAACAGGTAGGTGTTGGCAGGCAGATATCGATCACGAAACAACTGTACCTCGTTCTGTGTTGAATTCCATTCACGTAATTTGGCTGTAGGTCAAGCAATGACGGAGCCCTGGAGTATATTAGTCTGCAGTCTAGCGAGTAATGAGGGTGGAATAGAAAACAAAAAGCCAACCGGGAAAGTGGATTTTACAATTTATTGCTTACAAATGGATGACGTTCCGACCACATTCTTATCATCAATCAATCTGACATATCGTGTGGCAGAACATACAGGGCAAACAAAAGTTATGTATCTATTGAAAACGGCGAGAAATGTTTTAGTAATGATTTAGTAATGTACAGGGTGTAATCTATCCTGTTGCACACCCGTGAATGACGGGTGTATAATGCAATTTTATAACGAATTACACTGGTTAAAAATCTTTAAAAAAATACTACTTGTTTTGTTCTTTGTAAAATTCGACAAAATTTTGGTGGCCTAATTTCAGGTGACCTTCTCAGAAGAAAACTTTGGCAATTACCGAATGCAATAAACAGTTAACTCGACATTTGGATAATGTAGAATGTTGAATTGATTGTATGGTAAATGTACACATTGCAGGCTGCCTGAGATATAATATATAATATAATAATTTATTAGTCCTTTAAGATCATATACATGATATAGGATAAGTCAGGTATACAATTGTTAGACACATAATCAATGAGATATACAAAATGGTAAACACAAAATCAAATTACAAAATACAGATATCACACACGCATAGTTAAAATAACACTTAACTTTTGAACCGCTGTAGAAACAGTTATCTTGCAAAATATCACATATTTTTTATAATAAACATAAAGGTTTTAACATAGTTTTCTGTATGAAATAGAGTGAGGAATATAGATTAAATATAGATATAGTAGTATAAAATTTATGTACCAATCAATAAATCTAGCAGTATTGGTTGGTAGGGTTTCATAGTTTATGTTGTAATTTTTTTTGTTGAGTTCCTTATTATTATTTAGGAATTCATCTCCTGAATAAAATCCTTCAGTGGATATAACATTTTTTAATTTACGTTTGAATGTACTCATGTTGTTAATTGACTTCAGCTCAACAGGCAGGCAGGCAATTGAAGAATTTAGATCCACTATAGATTGGCGCCATTTCGTAGAGTTAAGTTTTATGTGTTTTGTTCTTAACATATTTCCATTTCTCGTTGGATATATATGCCATTGGGCATTAGTTTCCAGATTCATTTCATGTTTCTTTATGTAAATAATCAGACTGTATATGTATATACTTGGAACAGTTTGAATTTTAAATTTCTTAAAATATGGTTTACAGGAGTATGTTGCTTTCAAATCGTATAGTAACCAAATTATCCTTTTCTGAGCAGTAAATTCTCTTGTAGCGTCTCTACTACTTCCCCATAGAATGATATTATACATAAGTATTGAGTGTACCATTGCATAATAGACATTTAACAGTGATTTCTCGTCTAAGATATTCTTGAGTTGGAGAATAGCATAAAAACTACTATTTAGTCTTTTACAAACATGACTAATTTGCCTATCCCATTTCAACGCTGAATCAATATACAGAGTGGTCCAACGAAAAGTATGCACCTAGCTTTTCTCCTTTGTTTAGAATTGAAAGCAAAAATGCTCGGACACATGGAGTTTGCTTTTGAGGGGGACACATTTTAGACATATTTTTCAACCTGTGCCTTTAACGCCCTAGCGAGGGGGTGTCACAACCCTAAAATTTTAAATGGAAAGTGGGGTCGAGTGATATATCATTTGAACGGGCACAAAATTATCTTTCTAATGATACCCTATTTATTGAAATTTATTCGAACAGTTAATGCGAAAACGGCTTTAAGAACAGTTACCCGATAATTTTGGTATTAATGAAAAATACAAATAAGTTTTGGTTATTAAGAATCAAAACATTTACAATTAGTAGTACTTACGTTTCAATGTTTGTTACTTGTAACAGTGCTTTGTAAAAAAAGTAAACAAGCTGTTAAATTGATTTATTAAAACGTTACTTCAACAAGTGTTGAAAATGTGACCCACTTGCTTCCATACAATAATACAGATTTTGTTCAAATCTATTTCTAACATTTTGTAGCATATCAGGTGTTATGCTTCTGCATTGTGCTGTAATCCGTTGGCGAAGATCTTCTATGGACTCGGGCTTGTAGCAAAACATTTATTTTTCAAGTGTCCCCATAGAAAAAGTCCAAAGGCGATAAATCAGGTGACCTGGCAGGCCATTCAATTGGGCCTCTCCTTCCAATCCACTGTCCGGGGGAACCGGTTATCTAAAAATTCTCTTACAGGAGCAACATAGTGCGGAGGTGCTCCATCTTGCTGGAAATGAAGCCGATTGGCATCATGATTTTGGTCATCTTCTATTATCTGTGTTATGAAAGGATCAATTGCATCGTCAAGCATGTTTAGGTAGACTTCACCAGTTAAATTTCCAGGAATGAAAAGTGGTCCTATGATATGACTTCCTAATATGCCACACCAGACGTTTATTTTTTGAGGGTATTGGGTATGAACCTCACGGAATAAATGTGGGTTACTGTCATCCCAGTAACGACAATTATGCCTATTCACAGCTCCATTCAAATAAAATGTACACTCATCGGTAAAACAAATGTTAAACAATAAGTGCGGATCTTCGATTAAACGCTGGCTCATTTGTTCACAAAATTGCAGCCTTCGATCAGGATCATCCTCATTTAGTTCCTGTACTAATTTAATTTTGTACGGATGACATTTGTACGCTTTTAAAATCCGTATTATGGATGAACGGGAGACTCCTGAGGCTTCAGCTAGTTGACGGGTACTTTGAGTATGATCCAATTGAACATGCCCCAAAACAGCGACTTCCACAGCTTCATTTCTGATGGGGTTCTGCGGCTGGTGTTTCACATTACAAACAGATCCGGTATCGACAAACTTTCTAACTAACTTGGCAACATACGAATCATTAACATTTTTATCGGGATGACTGTCCTTAAACAAGCGAGCAGTTAGTCTAGCACAACTATTATTTTGAAAATAAAGTTTAACAATTTCAACTCGTTCTGGAATGGAATAAACCATTTTGTACAGTGAAATTGAAATAACTTCAAAAGCGACCAGACTGAATCAATGAAGGGACTAAAATAAAAGTTTGCCTAAATTCTTTTCCTACACTTATTTGCAGTTTTTTTCGACAAAAAAACGCAAACGATAAATGGGGATTTTTGTGATTAAAAAAAATTACATTGAAATGTTGCTTTCGGTAAAATGAAGTAATTTAGAAATGATTGTAGTTATTCTGATTCCAATAACCAAAACTTATTTTATTTTCATTAATATCTAAATTATCGGGTAAATGTTCTTAAAGCCGTTTTCGCATTAACTGTTCGAATAAATTTCAATAAATAGGGTATCATTAGAAAGATAACTTTGTGCCCGTTCAAATGATATATCACTCGACCCCACTTTCCATTTAAAATTTTAGGGTTGTGACGCCCCCTCGCTAGGGCGTTAAAGGCACAGGTTGAAAAATATGTCTAAAATGTGTCCCCCTCAAAAGAAAACTCCACGTGTCCGAGCATTTTTGCTTTCAATTCTAAACAAAGGAGAAAAGCTAGGTGCATACTTTTCGTTGGACCACTCTGTATATATATATATACCTAGAAACTTCGTATCTTCAGATGGTTTAATGGTTTCATCGTTTATATTAACTTCTATCAAACTGTTTACTATTTTTTTCCCAAAGAACTTAATCAGTACTGTTTTGTCAGCATTTACAATAAATTTATTTTGTTTACACCATGCAATTAACCTATTAGAGACTGCGTTCAGTTTGACTTGTAGTTCCTCAATGCTATCAGCTTGTTCCGCAATAGAGGTATCATTGTTCCGCAATAGAGATACATTCTGATCGTACGTGAAAGGGTAGGTCATTTACAAAGTGAAAATATTAGTGGGCCTAGGACCGAGCCTTGTGGAAGTCCAAGGTCAACGTCATACAACTCTGAATTTGCCTCCGATATACTAACATTCATTTTCCGGAAAGTGAGATATGATATTATCCATGAGATAATATCCCCTCTGATGCCTATCGCATAGAGTTTATCATACACAATAGTGAGATCAATCGAGTCAAATGCTTTTGACAGATCAAAGAAAAGCGCTGCAACGTATTTACCGGAGTCCATGTGTTTGTATACATACTCCATGAAGTCCGTTGCTGCGTTCTCCGTTGATCTGCCAGGATAGAAGCCGTTTTGACAATCAGTTATGAAATAATTTATTATAAATGCATTTTTCTATTACTTTGCTCATTGCACATGGGATAGTTATTGGTCTATAGTTTAATATAGATAGATATTCAATATCAAAGTGAAGAAAACAACTACCCTTGTTATATCCAAACCCGGCGATAAAATCTGAACTAGTTGACTTCATACTCTGCTTTGAGGCACTTATCATAATTATCACAGTCACTTGTAAGAAACAAACAACCCAAAAAGTATTGAAAAGGGAAAACATTCGCAATTGAATATCGTTTTAAAAATAATCTCGAGACCATTGTAGTGATTCAGAGCACGTGAACTGATCACTTGTAACAACCAGTAGTTGTTAGTATATTATTGGGTTTTATATGTTGATTATAAAATAATATGAAGCTTTCAGCCGAAGAATGGAAAACTATGAACGCCTCTCGTAATATAATTTCTATTGAACGATGGTCATATCGCTCGCAATTATATTCACAAACGAATCTAAAGGTAGGCAACCAGTAGGAGTCTTGCAATTTGTTACGAAGTATTAAACATTGTTTACGTCTAGAGTCAAAGACAAAGGCGTCTTTGGAAAGCCAACTGGCTCTCACAGCCGTAGAACTGTTGAGGTTGGAACAATTTTTATAAGCGTAGGCGAGAGCTTCTGACCAATGAACGTTCTCAAAAAGGACGCTCCTTGGCTTGGCGGAGATCAGAAGGAAAGTTCTCGGCGAGCCTCTGATGCGAACGGTACGCTTAGGTTTATTTGGAGACTTCAACAAAAGTTGAAGTTCCATCGCGCGGTACTGAAACGGGATAGGAGTTCTCGGCGTGCCTCTGAAGAGATCAGAGCGTTTGGTTATTTGGGGCTTCAACAAAAGTTGAAGTTCATTCGCGCGGTTTGAAGGGAATAATTTTGGATTCCCGCGGCGTATTCACTCGGAAATTTGCCGGAATCCCCACGAGGTGTATGAACACGAAATATGTACCGGAAGATACACGGACTGAAAAGTATTCTCCGCGTAAGAACAGATTTTTGTTTGATTAAGGACGCGACTAGCTAGCCGAACTTCAGTGAGGAACCGGATTCCGAAAATCGCGAAGTTTGCGAAAGTGTTAGAAAATCATAGAAGGTGGATTCGTATAAGACAAGTGGCATACATATTTGGATTACGAGAAGAGCCTACAAGATCTTAAAGATCACACAGCAAGTACTTAGTGCATTTTGGGGTTCTGGGAAATACTGAAATACTAACTAATTTGCAATTTGGGTGGTTTGAATATAATTCAGAAATGCTTTCATTCCATTTTACCATTGAAATTTTCGTAACGCGAAGTTATTTGCAGAATTGAGTTACCGCGCTAGGCGTTCTATTCTCGAATCAGGGCATAGAGAAAAAGGGCAAGTTCAAGGCTTTCCGTTCGTCTAAAAGGCGAAAAATTCCTTTTGTTCGCCGAACTATATAAGTATGACAGATTTTATCGGATTCAGATAAGTCTGAATTTCATTTTGTTATTATTGTCCACACCCTAAGTAAATCACTTTATTTGCCATTTTATTCTCATGAATATATTTGTTTTTAACTTTAAATAGTGTCATTATTTGCCAGTCAGAACGGCGTAACAAATTTGCGAACTTGAAGGGAGAATCTCAGACCCTTCACTAACCAAACCTTGATGAAAAAAATCACAAATTGCTTCCAGCCGAATCTACTACCTATCGGATGAATTAGGTGACAAAAACCCAGTGCCTATTCTGATTTTGAGGAAGGTAACCTCAAATAATAAAATCCTGGCCACATCCAGTGATCAGGTTGGTGACAGCGTGCGTTCACTCGCAAAGTGGAGGCTGCCTAATATATTTGCCATTCTATCAAAAAATTATTTCTATTATAATAATACTCCAGAATCCAACCAGAATTGAAATTTCTAGTCAGCAAAAGACAAAGTCAATAATGTTCAAATTAATTCTCCTGCACATCGCGTACTGTTTTCTGATTGGTTGCTAACTAGGATCTTTCATTCACCAGCCAATCAGAAAAAACTAGTAGAATCTAACAAACTTTCGTTCGTAGAATCTTGCTTGGAAACAGTATTCGGTTCACGTGTTCTGAATCACTGCAATGGTCGTGATATAATTTTTTTAAACAATATTCAATTGCGAATGTTTCTCTTTTCAATAGTGTTTGTGTCGTTTGTTTCTTACAAGTGACTGTGATAATTATGATAAGTGCCCCAAAGCAGAGTATGAAGTCAACTAGTTCTGACTTCATCACCAGTTTGGATATAACGAAGGTTAGTTGTTTTCTTCACTTTGAAATTGAATATATATCTCAGGCAGCCTGTAATGTATACATTTACCACATAATCAGTTCAACATTCTACATTATTCAAATGTCGAGTTAAATGTTTATTGCATTCCGCAATTGCCAAAGTTTTTCTCTGAGTAGGTCACCTGAAATTAGGAGGGTGGCACTACCCAAAATTTTGCCGATTTTTACAAAGTACAACATATGTTTTTAAAAAATATTTTTAGATTTTCGACCACTGTAAATCGTTATAAAATGACATGACTCGTCATTCACGGGCGTGCAAGAGGTTAGATTACACCCTGTATATTGTTCAATAATCAAATGAATACAATTTATTTGTCATGTGAGTGATCTATTTTTTATGGAAAGCTAAACGAGCCGTTTATGTATGAAAAAAACTAAAAACCGGCTTAATTATGGTAATGAACTTTTGGTAATTCAACATTAATTGCTTTTTGATATTCCAATATCGACTATCGAGAGCTTTACGGTCCCGGACTAATGGCAATTTAATCGCTCCATTTCCGACTCCAAACGTTCTCTCCTGGATTTCACCAGCTCAAGTCGAAAAATCCACAATGCCCGTTCATGGTTATCTTTCATTAAAGTATTAACTCTTCTGTTAACTGAAAAGTTGTATCACAATAATATATAATAAACAAGTCCATTAATATTGGCACATTTCCAACTGCCAACTGCCTTAAAAAGTGCACCACTAAAACCCACATACAGGGTGTTACCAAATAAGTGTGAAAGTTTTTAGGGGGTGTCGAACATTAAAGCTCTTGGGCCTTTCCTTGAAAAGTTACATGCTTCCAAAAATAAGAGAAAAAAAATACTTTTTTTTCTTGAAATATCTGAAGAGTTGAAGAAATGGCATTTTGTTGGCATGTTCTACCAATAAAAAGGCTCCCTATGAATATTTTTTTAATTTTGTTGTGATCTTTTAAAGGAGTGAAACATGCAACCCCTATTCCATTTTTTACCAGAACTTTTTAACGAAACAAAATTTTCCAATTTAAAAAGATTTTTGAAAAGAACAATTCATTGCAAAACTTTTCTAACTCTTGTGTCCGTAAAAGCAATAGTTTTCTGATAAAAAAATAAAATACAACATTGTGCATGAACGGATCTTCTGTAAATGGAATCGTAAAAAATCAAGTAGGTGGCTGTCACGTTTTGTTTGCACAACTTGTAACTTCAATCGTAGTTTTTTTAAATTATTCCGCTTGTTTTAATTTTTAATGTAGTGTAATTATTCATATTGAAGATTCAAAAGTCACAATTGAACTTTAAACTACCACATAAAAATAAAAAGCGACTTGACAGCCACCTACCAGATTCTTTTATTTCAAAATACTACGATTGAGGTCACAAGTTGTGCACAATGTTGTTTGTATTTTATTTTATTAGGAAACTCTTGCTTTTACGGACACAACACAGGAGTTAAAAAAGTTTTGCAATGAAACGTTCTTTTCAACACATGTTTTTAAGTTCAGAAATTTTGTTTCGTTAAAAAGTTCTGGTAAAAAATGAATTTCAATTTCGCCAAAAAGTTTCGAAAAAGCAATGAGAGTTTTTTGACAATGACAAACGCGTAAACGTTAGTTATACCATAGCAACCACGGCATTCCATAGGTAATATGATGAATAGAAACTTCAAATGTATACAGGTTTTTCGTTAATTTGATATATCGGTGCGGAAATATTTTTGCCGCACTAAACATAGTGTGGAAAATGCGATGTTCCGCACGTTCGTAGAAAATAGTAATTTACGTGACAAGTTCCGAAAGTGATATTTTACGGGATGAGTAGGAACTTTCCAGGACGAGCCGTAGGCGAGTCCTGTAAAATCACTTTTGGATCGTGTTACGTACAATAATTTTTCTTTAGCCGTTTTGTATGTTAAAAAGGATATTGATGGATAATAACGTATGAACTTTATATATACAATTACATTTAACAATCACTCTTACGATTACATTATTTATGAATATAAATTACACAATTATGACAATTACTTATATTAATATTATTAGGGATATTAACAGAAGTGGCAGTGTTGAAATTAGAATTAGAAGCCGCATCAGTAATTGTCTAGTTTTCGAGATATTGATTTCGTTACGGCCCTTTCAATCTGTGAAGCTACGTGAATTTTGTTTCTAAAAAGAATTTTCTATGTATCCCTCTGCTACATTGGTTGATTTCCATCCTCCGTGTCTCTTTCAATTTGGGTTATACTACCACCACTTGCAGCAAGTAAAGTGGATGAGTAATAAACAGTGCCAGGTGTATCCTTTGGGCTTCGGTAATTCAAGAAATTCAGCAATTGTGCAGGCGATTTTTCCAAAAGTGTGAATATCAATAGGTTGTATAGTACATTTTCCGTTTTTATGATAAACAAATAATCTACGATGTGGTGTGTTTGCTTGACGTAATGACAAATATTTCTGTATAAAGAAATATTATTTTCTCCAATGGCGACAAAGGTTTTATCCATATTTGTTATAGAATTACGGATTTTAATCACTAACATGGTTGTCTTATCTTCTATATCATCATTTATTTTACAAAGCTTTTCACGACGACAAGCGCCTGCCAAACCAATTATTAATGCAACGTAAAATAAAAAACAATCATAAGGAACAAGAGGGATTAGATTAATTATATTACGGGTTTTTTTAAAAACCCTTGTCAGAAAACCCGTAAATCTGAGAAATATGGTGATATTAATGAGCCATAACTCGGGAAACAGTAAAAAACCCTATAAAAAACGACAGCCGTGAGACAAAGAGAGCTAAAATAGAAACATAAGGGAAGACAACGCAGTTTCCTACTGCTGCAGTACCCTTTTGCTATAAAGGACGAACAGAGCTCAATCAAGGCATTCAAACTTCAGTTTGGATTCGAATTTAAATCAGTAAAGTCAAGTAAAATGTATTCAAATTCGAAATATACTAGTCAATCAAACACTTTTAAATATGTAGGAAAAGTAAATGAGTATAGTCGATGACGAACGGATGATTACAAATGGACATTAAACAAATTCAGTGTCCAGGTAAAAGTGAAGAAAAAAATATCGGAATAATAAACAGAACTCAGAATTAAATATCTTTTAGGTTTTATGAAAGACATACCTACAACGGTGCGCTTTTAACCATATTAAGTAATTATTGATTTCTAAATAGACATACGAACAACCAAAAAATTAAAGTTTTATTCCCTTTTAATTCCGTTTAAAATACAACTTGACAGGATTCTAAGTTTGGGTGTTTTTTTATTGTATTTATATTTATTTAGTTCAATTTTATCATAATTTTCCTGAAAAAATATATATATATATATATAGATATATATATATATATATATATATATATATATATACAAAAGTTAAAAAAGAAATGAAATCAAGAAATAAATTTTTCAATAGCTTTTTAGTTATTTTCCAAATCATTTCCAATATTATATATATATATATATATATATATATATATATTTGGGGGCGGAGCGATGAATTTACACCTAAAAAAAATAAACAATATTAAAAAAAAAACCTCAAAATAATTTGATGAGGGCCCCATACATTCCCCCCTGATGAGGTTTACAATGAAGCCCAGGTTTTGACATAAAACAATTGTTTTACCCGCCCATCGGGGTTTACCAATTCAAAAAAAAAAAACGGAACTTTAATACATTACCCATAACCATAATAAAAAAAAAATCCCCCGTACAAGACTATTCTCAGAAAAAAAAACCCTTGGCCAACGAGTTTTGCCTATCTAGCACCTAGAATGTACCCAAATTTTTACCTGAAAACCTAACAAAAAAATTCAAAAAATCCAGCAATTCAAAAAAAAATCAATGGATTATCTCAAACTATCCAAGAGATGAACTCATAAAATGATAGACATGCAGCTTTGAAAAAAACATTTTCAAATCATTTTTAAAAATTTTTTAGTTTTTTCCTAGTTTTAACCTAGTTTTATATGTACATTTTAATCAACTTTTTTTATACAT